>OX421973.1:89692673-91137673 GCA_949128135.1 Parasteatoda lunata
CATTGTCATTTTCATGTTTGTTTGTCATTTTGATTTATGTTGCTAAGTTAACTTTCAAAAAATTCTATGGCTGGCAACAGCATTTTTATTTTTTAAGTTGTTTATTTTATTTTTGCCGCAGCTGAATTGAACAACCTGATAATGCTCACTCTGGTTATTGTTTCCCTTTTTAAAAGCGCTATATGTTGAGCCACCTCAGCTAGATTTGGCATGTGACATTTTTAGATGCAATCATTGGTCGATTTTCTAACGTTGCCATTCGGGAAGTTGTAAAGAGGCTTTTTTTTGGTGACATGTAAGAGCAATTTGACGTTCTTATATCTAACTTTTTTGGATATCTTTATCATTATTGTTATTTATTTATTATTATTATTGTCTTTATTAAATATGATAGTGACTAGAATATGGGAAGTAATGGGTTATATTTTAAGAAGATTTACTCTTGTAGAAACAAAAAAAAAATTACAAAATATTAATAAATCATAAATTATAATTAAACATATTATGAATTTGAATAAATTATGAATTTAAATATATTATCGAAGCAGCAATAAAAATATTTTTGAATTTTGTAAGGCAATATGGATAAAAATAAATTGTTAAGACGTCAAAAAGCATCCATAAATCGCATGACATATAGAATTGAATCATAATTTTATATCTTAAAAATCTTTACAGAATAGGTAAATTCTAAACAAATTATTAATTAATTAATATTAGCAAATATGTAGTTACGATCAATGGTAATAGCATTAAAAATACCTACTTACTTTAAATTTAAAAAGAATTAAACCATTTGTTTATGAAAGCCTAATTGTGTTGCCATTTTATCACTTTTCAAAAGTATTGAGATATTAGACTATTTCTATATTGCAAATTATTTTTGATTGTGCTTTTGGGAACAAATTTATTTTTTAAGCTATTTTAATAAAGCTTTTATGATTTGCCATTTAAAAATTTGCCCACTTTAATTAAGTGCGTAAGTAACCACACTAAATTCGCATCATAATCCAAGAACAAAAATGAAACATCAATATCAATACAGATATTTTTTTATTGGTTAACACTGCATTAGAAGTTATTATTCAGTGAGAAATTGCTTCAAATGCATTAAATTGATTGAAGTGAGAAACAAAAATTAAATAAATTTTTTGTTTTTTATCCCCTAAGCTTGAAATTATGTTCCTTTATTATTATTTTTTTTTATAAATTTTTTATGAACGAACACATTAAATTTAATTTATGTTTTAGTCTTATTTTTTGAACATGCCTTTTATATCAAAGGTGTTAAACAATTTATTTTTCAATAATTTTATGAGAAAGAATATAAATCATTGTTAAAATAGTTAAATTGCACCGATTTAGAGCAGGTTTAAATATTTTCAGTAACAACTGAAACACTATTATTAACAAGGTATTATTATGTTGCCTAGACTTAGTAACGGTTAATAAATTATTACAAAAATTAATTACTTCTAGTACAGGAATTTACACTTCTTACGTTATCAAGTCCTAGTCTGGATTATGACTATTTCCAGACTTAATTAAGTATACTAAACCGTAAATAACTGTAAATCAAAAATAATGATATGCAATATTTAATGAACCAATGATATGCAATATTTAATGAACTGATTTTTTTAATGAAAGTTTTCCAAGGTAGTCTGCACTTGTCTATATATGTGGGTAAGTCCTTCTAAATTCTAAAAAGATTAAAATTGCTATTTTTCTCTGTTTTTGTTTTACGTACTTTGTTTTAATCTGCTTTATATAGGGGTAAAAAGCAAAATTTTAAACTTATTTACAACAAAGGTTATAAATAAAAGATGCGTTTTCTTTTAAATCCTTGTTACTCTTAAAAAAAAAATTTTTTTTTAAGGAGGTGAACATCGCCATCAACACTGCTTTGAGTCAATTATTTGTTACTTTATAAATAATTACCAACTTAACTTCTGTTTCTATAACTTTAATATATGACTACACTATAAAAAATTATACTCGATTAAATTATGGTAAAAAGTACCGGCACCAAGGGTGCATCATACGTTATATTAATTTTACCCTTATTCATTTTTATCATTAGATATTATACCTCAAATTTCACAGTAATATTTATTTAATTAGAGTGATATAGTGATTTTACGGCGATTATTACTGTAAAAATCATGGTATATCAGATTTTTTGTTCCGTAACATGCTTTGGTAAAAATGGGTTTTACGTAAACAGTACCCACAACCTTGGTAAATTTTATCATAAACGGTTTGATTGGATTTAAAAACAGTAAGATTTAGGAACGGTAAGGTAGCAAAGGTAAGGTAGCTGATAAAAAAAAATCTGGAAAAAAAATTACTGCATTGTTTGGTAATGATATTTCTGGTTAAAAGAAAATCGATAATTCTGTTTAATAAAAACACAATATACGGAAATCATTTTAGAATTTTTCATTTATATGGTAATGGTTTATTGAAAATTCTGGTGACCAAAATTGTAATTCTTTATTGCCTTGCATTTTGTAAAAAATATAATAGTGAAAAGTAAATTGATCCAAATAAATGGTTTTTTAAGCCATGCCCTTAGGTTTGTACAAACAACAAATTGTACAAATTGTAACAAATTGTACAGCATTTACCAAATTTTATCACACGACATCATGAAACCATATTCATTATCAAATCGCGTAACCAAAGAGTGCTTCGGTAAAATTTACCAAACTCTTTGGTTTTCTCATATAGATAGAAAAATGGTAAATTTTACCATATTCTGGTTGTTTTGAACATATTTTTTCCTGTTCATTTTTGTAATTTTTTAAAATTTTAAAAAAAGATTTTTTTTTTTTGAATAAAAACTTAAGTGAGTTAATAATGGATGTAAGAAAATTATATATTTCAAACTTATTTAGAAGTTGAACAATTATTAAATTTTCAACTTTATATGGTTCATAAAAAAAACATAAATAATAAAATGTTAAAAATAAATATTTTAATTTGTTGAGAAACTCTTCAAAATCATTACCGCAATAAAAAACATATAAAGTTTCTGAGACAAAATAGTAAATTTTGATTGATGAGAAAAAACTTTCCTGAGTAAATAGAGCTATAACTTTTTATGTTCGACCTTCAAATCCGAATAACTTATTTCACAGAAATTTCAGTTATGAAAAACAAAATGAATGAATTTATGAAAACGTAATGCTTATTTAATGCCACATTCGAATAAAAACTAAATAAAAAAAAAGATATTGGCTTACATTTGCATTTTGTTTTTTGATAAGAAGAAAATGTTTCGAAGAAAATAAGAAATTTAATCTTATTTTCATCACTTTGTAATAAATGAGGTAAATAATTTTCCCAGTTTTAAAAACAAAAAATTCACGTTTGATTCTTCGGCGACGGGTCCGTGACGTCACGGTTTCCATGGCAATCTGGCGAGGAAGATTTGTTCGCCATTACCTGCTTTAGGCAGCAAAAAGTCCGCCATGTTAATTCCCCTCCTCTGTTTTTACGCCGAGCTGACGTCACAGCCGCTAACGAGAATTAATGAAGAAATTCTTAGTCCTGATTGGCTCGAGGATTCGCCGGTAAGTGAATGGACAATGAGTACTGTTTGTTGTTGTTATGCGTTAATGAGATAGAATATACAGCTTTAACATAAAACAATTTTCTTGTTTGTCTGCTGAAATTTTTGTTGTTATTGATCATTGTAGGGTTGCTGTAATCTGCGAAATAATCCTTATTGTCCACATGTTTCAATATCTGTTTATTTGAAGTCTTAATCAGCTAGCATTATTATTCCTCATAAAAATGCTATAAATATTTATTTCTTTTCTAAATTGCATTTTGTATAACACCAAGGAATCTTACACTATTGAATAAAGACGTAGAGAATAAGTGTTTAAATTTGTTTTTAACGGTTTATATTTTTTATTCATTTTTTTTTTACTGTTAATTCGTTATTTACCTGTTGTGAAACATAGAAAATATTAAGAGGTAAAAACGAAATGAATAAAACTTAAGAATAAATTATTTGGAAAAGGAATTTAAAAACAATATAACCCTATCTGAATTTTGTAAACAATACTTCATGTACGCATGAGAAACTTAGTATTAATATAAATTGAGTGATAATCTTACAAATTTACTTTAGATTGTATAATATCATGAGTAAGTAGATTATAAAAGTTTTTTCCCTTTTAAATTAAGGATATTACAGTCAAAATTAATGTTCTTTACTTACAGTATTACTTACAGTATATTTAGTAGCATGTTTTGAAGTATGCAAATTGAATAGTTTACAAAATATTTTCCGCATTTTTAATTCATTAATTTTGGACTACTTATTTGCAGGGTTCGTTGATTTAAATCAGCTTGATTTAAATCAACTGATTTTTATATATATTTATATTATATTGATTTTAAAAGTTAAAAAACAGTGCTTTAAATTATTGATACTTTTATTATTTTCTTTTCTTAGTTTTAAAATTTATTTTAAATAAATTGCTGCATTAATCAATTTTAGTTAACGCGAATTACTTTCTTTCTTGGTGTGTGTTAAACACATTTGAAATTAGATGTTTAAAAATCTTTTGATTCTTAACATTGAAAGTACAGATTAAAGTAAATATTTAATGCTGTCCTAATATAGACTTGCATAGCTGTAGAAAATAAATAAACATGATTTTTTTTTTCAAAAAGAAAAAAAGCAAATGTTAATTAAAATTCTACCTTTTGATTAAAAAAGCGTGGAATTCAAATCTACATTATAGTTTATTGATGGAAATTTCTATATTTCTAAAGCTTGAGGTTATATTAAAAAGAAATTACCTTAATATGCCAAAAATAGAAAAAAAAAAAGCTGAGTTCAGATATTATTTTCCTGATATAGTGTCATTCTTCCCTTTCAAAGTCTATTTGAAGCAGTAGGGTTATTAACTGGTATTTTTTTTCTCATAATATGTTTACGGTATCTTAGAAATTATCAGATTTTCTTTTGTGAAAAAAAATTCCAATGAGTACATAGATTTTTTAAAAATGTTTTTTAGCTTAACTTATGTATTTTGATATAGGATTAAAAATGAATATTTTAACATAAAAATATATAGATTGAATATTTATTTTTTGATGAATGACAAAACTTATAAACACAATCTGTTGCATTTGTTTTGCCATTTTATAAATCATGAGAAAAAAAAGAGATCACAATTTTAAATTAAAATTATGGTGTGCTAATTGAAACTTTGTGTTACTAGTTAAAGTAGTATTCTTTAAATTATCTATTTTATCTTGTCTTTTAATTTCAATCATGCCTTTGTATCAAAATAGTCGCTATGCATTATAATGAAAAATTATTTTAGTAAGTTAGAGCTTCTAAAATATTGTTATAATATAATTTTAATATTAATTTAATTTTGATTAAACATTTATAAAGTTTTTTAAATCATTAATTAAAGCTCTTATAGTGTATTTGAATAAAAATCAAAAAAATCTGATTTAAATCAAAAAAATCCAATTTAAATCAAAATAATCCGATTTTTTTTTTATTTAAAAAAAAAAAATGTTACTTATGTACCTGAACCCTGTTTATTTGTAACAGTTACGAAATACAAAAGATGACAAGGTTATTCAAAAATTTAAAAAAAAGAAAATCGTAAAGTAAGATAAAAAAAAAAGAATATTCTTTGCAAATGATGCAGTACCAATGAGGGACTGAATTTAAAGAAATTTTGTTGTAGAAAAATTGAATTTCAGAAAATTTCCTTTAGATATCATAAAATCCCAGTCAATTTGTTTTTAAAACGTCTTCAATCATTAAAAACTGCCTAATTCGCTTTTTAACAGAACAAATTAATATTCTATAATAATAGCTAACCCTAACATGTTTTAAAAATGTTAGGGTTAGCTATTATTATAGAACGTTTCACAACGTTTCGATAATTTATTCATTTCAATAGCAAAATATGAAATACAACAAAATAGAAAAACGACCTTAAACAACTAAATAAGAATTTAAAATTAATTTTTTTTTCAAAAACATGTCTATCGGTCTTAAGTTTAAAATTAATAGCAATATATAGAGAACATGGTTGTACCACAACTTTTTGCCATCCAATTAAGTCAAATGGGAATTGTGCGGGTGTACTTATTTCCCCCATATGCCTACCTTGTTCTGACTCACCTAGCCTATTCAAATAACTTTACAAAATATACTTAAGTGTAAGAATTACACTTAACAATATATATACTTAACAAGTTACTATACTTTACACGATACTACAATTAACATCAGTCACTATACTTAACATTTAAGTTGACAAGTTACTACACTTAACACTTAACTTAACAAGTTACTACACTTAACTTAAGAAGCTACTATACTTAACACATAACAAGTTACTACACTTAACAGGTTCCTACACTTAACACTTAACAAGTAACTACACTTTACTCTTAACATTTAAGTACAAGAATAACACTTAACATCATCAATGATAATGATAAGCGTTTCTAACATTTGTTTATTGACTAAATATATACATAGGTAATAGTTTAATTTCGATTTACATTCGTTTAAAAAAATTTCAAGTAATGGAATTGTCTTTTAATTTCCATATCACAAAGTACTGATATTTTAAGTTACAAAAATTTCTTTAAATTCAAAAATAAAGGTGGTCACTGTTTTGAATTTTGTCTTACATCTGAATACAACTAAAAAAATTAACTGTAAATTAAATTTACGTCATTCAAAAATATGATTTTGGTTTTAAAAATTCAACATACATTACTTTTCATAAGTATGTAAACAATGTTAATTAATAATTATATCTGAAAACTTTTTACTTAGTCTAGAAATTCTTTTTTGAACACAATTATTTTGCCAACGTCTATTCTTTTATAAATATTTTTTACCCATTCAGTTGAAATGTACTTGATAGTATTTATATCTGTAACGTGATAAATTTCGTATAAATTGAATTATAGATTTATGGAATATTTAATTTGTTTTAAAGATTCAAATAATATTAATTTTAAATCTTAAGTCAAATTTCAGGAAACACTAAAGAAATTTTTTTTCTACAAAAACGCTTTTTGGCATAAAAGTAATTTTTTTTTTAAGATTTAATAATCTTTTATTTTTAACATTAATTTGCATAAAAATTGATTTCATTAATCATATGATAAAAACGTTTATATTACAAATAATCATTATTAATTAATTAAATTTACTTATTTACCCAAATAAAATTCCATTTCTTTTGGAAAAACTATTGTTATTGTAATGTAATTCATGATTTTTTTAAAATTTTGTAATAAAATTTTTATATACGATATTTTTTAATATATTTTTTTTAATTTTGTAACTTATTATTTAATTTTGTAAACAGCATAGACTATTTTTTTTAAAAACAATTATATGAAAATTCATATGTGAGCGAAATAAATTTATGAATCACATTTGGGGACATTGGTATGATATAAATTTTAACTATTCAATGAAAATCGTAAACATACAGACAAAAGCGCCTATATTACAAACTATCATAATTTATTGTTGAATATTATTAATTACCAACGAAGATAGCATTTATTTTAAGAAAACTTTGAGTATCTATTGAAAAATGAACTATTATTAAAAAATTATAGATCTATATAAAATTTTTTTTATTTAATTTTTTATTTACAATAGTCTTGTCATATTTTATCACACTTTAGTATTATAGAATCTCAAAACAACATATTCTATAAAATATTATTAAGTTATTAATCTTGGCGTAAATTTTATTACTTTATTGTAACCTTTTAGAGAAACCACCAAAATATCAATATCACATTATTACGCATTAAGTATTTAAAAAAAATATACAGCGGTATGCATATAATTTTTCATACGGAAGTGTATGTAAAATATGTGCATACGAATAAATTGTGACCGATGATATGTACTCACATATATGTTTCACGGTCAAAATATGTATGTTCAAAAAAAGTTTGTCATAAGAAATACGAAAAATATTTTCAAAAATAATTGCTCCACATATTGCTATTTTAAAATCCGTAACACAAAGAAAGCTGAAGGTTAGAATTTCAGAATTTTTTAATGAAATGTAAAACTATACATGGAAAATGAAGGAAAAGTAGGTAAAAATAAATAATTTTAAGTTGCTAAATGCAACTACTGCTGACGAGCATTGATTTTGAATGATTTTTTTTTACAGTTCTGAGTTATTTTAAGTAGAAGAATTTTTTTTAAATGCTGCATGTGTATGTGTATGCATGCGCATTAAAAAACTGCATGTGTATGAAATTCAACAGTGTATGTGTTTTATTTTAAAACAGCTACTTTGAAGATTCATAAAAATATTACAATAAAGCTTAACAAAGGCCGGGATAGCCTGGTCGGTAGGGCGCTGGGCCCATATCCAAGAGGTCGTGGTTCGATCCTCTCCGGCCGAAGACTCCCCGTGTAGTAAATGGTGACTGATGCACGTTAAATCTGTCGAGTCTCAAAGTCCTCCATGTTCCCATAACAAATCAATACCTCTGGGGGTACTGATCCAGGAGTTTCCTTGTCTTCTGGATTGGTTCAAAATTACAAGGCTACGGAGTTGAACATTAGTAGTTGTAAACCCATGAAATTGGGTCGGCTGTTCAACGACGGTTATAAAATAAAATAAAATAAAGCTTAACAGAGCCGCGATGGCTCAGGGGATAGAGCGTTCGCCTTCCAATGAGGCGAACCGGGTTCGAATCCCAGTCGATACGAATTCCGCATCCGGCTTGCACTGACCACAGTGCTGACGTGAAATATCCTCAGTGGTAGACGGATCATGGGTTAGAGTCCCCTTGCCGTCAGGCTGATCGTGGGAGGTTCTCGTGGTCTTCCTCCCCATGTAACGCAAATGCGGGTTAGCTCCATCAAAAAGTCCTCCACGAAGGCAAATTTCTCCCAATACTCGATCCAGGAGTTCCCTTGTCTTCTGGATTGGGTTCAAAATTACAAGGCTACGGAGTTGAACATTAGTAGCCGTAAACCCATTAAGTTGGGTCGGCTGTTCAACGACGGTTATAAAATAAAATAAAGCTTAACAGAGCCGCGATGGCTCAGGGGATAGAGCGTTCGCCTTCCAATGAGGCGAACCGGGTTCGAATCCCAGTCGATACGAATTCCGCATCCGGCTTGCACTGACCACAGTGCTGACGTGAAATATCCTCAGTGGTAGACGGATCATGGGTTAGAGTCCCCTTGCCGTCAGGCTAACCGTGGGAGGTTCTCGTGGTCTTCCTCTCCATGTAACGCAAATGCGGGTTAGCTCCATCAAAAAGTCCTCCACGAAGGCAAATTTCTCCCAATACACGATCCAGGAGTTCCCTTGTCTTCTGGATTGGGTTCAAAATTACAAGGCTACAAAGTTGAACATTAGTAGCCGTAAACCCATTAAGTTGGGTCGGCTGTTCAACGACGGTTATAAAATTAAAATAAAGCTTAATATAATGGTTAGAGACACACAGCTGCAAAGAAGCAACAATTTTCACAGACAGTCGGGCTAGTATACACGCTATTAGGAAAATGAAACAAAAAGACCCACAAGTGGCAACAACACAAAGACAACTAGAACACCTAGTGAGTAAATGCAACACACAAATACACTGGGTGGCAGCGCACACAGGTAACATAGGTAATGAAGCAGCGGATTTAGCGGCTAAAGACGCAGCAGCAGGTCATGGGATTCCCAGCGGTGTTCTGCTTCCACCATCGAGCCTAAGAAATAAACTTAAAACCATCACACAAAAACTTTGGCAAGCATACTGGGACGAAAATGAAAAAGGCTATACAACAAAATCATATTACCCTAAGTCGACACAGATCGACTTATAGGCCATCCAGCAGCAATACAATTCCTTACAGGACATGGCTTCTTCCCCTCATTCCTACACAGGATGCAGCGAATAAACACAGACACATGCCCATGCGATGACACAGGCAACCCAAGTCACTACCTACATGACTGCCCACTAACTGAAACGTACCACCTCAAAAAACAAAATGAACAAGGCAGAACGATATTTGCAGACAGTTTCAAAAACAAGCATATTATGCAAAAACTAATAAATATACTAGAAATAACCAGGAACATCACAGACAATATGTCATAAACCTAATAATAACTTTGTAAAAATACTGACAGCAAAAACCTCTATGACTAACATTGATACATAGTCCCAAAACATAACACAAACAAAACACGCATATCCCACAATCAACCACGGACTGGCTCACAATGGCAGCCAACGTGGTTGATCACCACACACGCCTCACCACTGACCCTGCTCCTAGATACTGGGGGCAAGCAGTGTGCCAGGAGCTTTTCAGCTACCCGTGATGGCTATAAATGTTTTTTTAAAAAAAAAGTGGTGGTGCATGAGTCAGCCAACTTAATTACTAACGTTTATAATTCACATTCCACCAAAGCACTGCCTCAACTACCACTACTACTAAAAATAGGTAAAACACAACATGAACAAAACATACATACCCCACAATCAACCACGGACTGGCTCACAATAGCAGCCAACGTGGTTGATCACCACACACGCCTCACCACTGACCCTGCTCCAAGTCCCTGGGGGCAGGCAGTAAGTCCGGAGCTTTTCAGCTACCCGTGATGGCCATATATGTTAAATGTATATATATATATATATATATATATATAAAAAAATAATAATAACAATAATAAATAAATTATATATAAATATGTGTATATGTATATATATGTGTATATGTATATATATGTGTATATGTATATATATATATATATATATATATATATATATATATATATATATATATATGTGTGTGTGTGTGTGTATGCATATGTGTATGTGTGTATATATATAATAATATAAAAAGAAAAAAAAATTGTCGCTACTAGGCCGGGATAGCCTGGTCGGTGGGGCGCTGGGCCCATGTCCAAGTGTTCGTGAGCTCGGTCCCCGCCGGCTGAAGACTCCCCGTGTAGTAAATGGTGACTGATGCACGTTAAATCTGTCGAGTCTCAAAGTCCTCCATGTTCCCATAACAAATCAATACCTCTGGGGGTACCGATCCAGCAGTTTCCTTGTCTTCTGGTTTGGTTCAAAATTACAAGGCTACGGCGTTGAACATTAGCAGTCGTAAACCCAAAAATTGGGTCGGCTGTTCAACGGCGGCCATAAAATAAAATAAAATAAAAATAAAGCTTAATATAACAAATATAACAATTTGAAACCTCTGGGGGTACTGATCCAGGAGTTTCCTTGTCTTCTGGATTGGTTCAAAATTACAAGGCTACGGAGTTGAGCATTAGTCGTCGTAAACCCATGAAATTGGGTCGGCTGTTCAACGACGGTTATAAAATAAAATAAAGCTTAATAATTTCATTTTTTAAATGTATTTTTTTGTTTTTTATATTCTATTCACAATGTAATAAAATTGAAAATATATATATATTTACAAGTCAATTAGAGATTATTAAATATATTTTATTCTAAAATACATTTAAAAGCCTTCAGTTGCATTTTAAAATCCCTTACAGTTGTAAAATACCAGAAAAAATTTTAAAAGTCATTTCAGAGACAAAAATATTTTAAAAAGTAATAAACTTTTTTAAAAGATGTCGTATTTTATCAAAAATTGAAATTATCAGAAAATCAGGCGGTGCTTTTTTTGTTGTTGTTGTTGTTGTTGTTTCTAATGTCACTTGCCACATTAGCAAGCCTGCTTGGCGAAGCTGAGTAATTTTAAGGCAGAGAGTGCGTTTCTTGTTTCTCAGTGGCGCCATCTATTGCCAAGAATCCGACTTCTGCCACATCGTGCGTCACACCCGTTCATAAGGCGGACCCATTCATACATCCATTCATTCATCCCCAGATCGTAATTTTGACCTGAATCAGAGAACGATCGATCTCCAATCCAGTACCCCCAGAGGTTTTGATTTGTTATGGGAACATGGACTTTGTTTTTAATTTAATTAACCAATAAAACTTACATGCTGGCGGAATTTAACACAAATGAAACTTAGTTCGAAATTTTTTTCATAAAATGTCGGACAAAAAATATATCTTAAACTATGAAGAACACCATCTTAAAATATGTACGGATTAAAAATCAATCGTATCGGGTTTAACATGTTTATTAACTCTTATCCAATTACGACGAGATATGCAGAAAGTAATTGGATTTCAGTGGAAAAATTAGTCTGTAGTAGCTATAGAAAAAAAAAAAAAAAAAAAAAAAAAAAATACTATCAAAAAAAATATGCATTTCTAAAGCTTGCTAATGCAGTTGCAATTTATATTACCGAAAAAACGAAGAAAATTAAAGACATTGACAACTTAGATTTTAAATACTTATATCCCATGATCTAATTAATAAATTCTAGTTATTTTGTTTTTGTTACGGATTTTGATTCCGACAGCATATGGAATTTTGCGTAAATAATAGCATTGAAACTTCATTTCAATAAGAATTGCATAAATTGCAGGTATGATTAAAATAATTCGAGAAATGGAAAAAATTACGTTGATTGACACTTTAAGCTTTCCTAAACTAGTAAATTTTTAATATTTTTGCCTTTGAGTATTTTAATGTGAATTACATAGTAAGTTTCATTTAAGTATAAAATTTTAATACGCTGAGCTGTCACTGTAAAGGGTTTGATCCTCAGTTGCAGCTTAAACCCACCAAGTTTCATAATGATGGGTACAACCTTGTCTGTGAAGTAAAGGTGGCTTGTGCGCACTTCTGACCATATTACTGCAATTTGTCACAAAATTGAAGAGCTTTAACGTCTATAAGTGGCGGTTGCGATAATGATATTTTTTACTAACAATGATTTATATAACTATAGTTTTCGTGAACAATGAATTCGCTTTCACGTTAAAGTTTAGTTGAAAATAATAGAAATTTAGCATGTTTATCAAAATAATGACGATTTAATATAAGAAAGTGAAAATAAAGAGGTAATATGAATATGATAATGATAAATTGAAAGAAAAGTTAGAAATTTAAATAATTAAATGAAAAGCAATGTTGACAAAATTGTCGAAAGTTGAAAATACAAGAAAGCAAAAATATAGAAAAGTAAAGGAAGATAATCTAGACAAAATTTAAGGTGACTGACATGAAAATTAAATCGAAGAAAAATAAGTTTAAAATGATTTAGAAAGGTGAACAAATTTACAATATACTATTATATTTAGTAGCAACTTTTTTCAGTGTTTTGCTTTTTCCGTTAAGATTTAACAATAGTTATTCTTTCATATTTGAACATGAACGATTGATTTTTCTTGCAATCAAATAGTTATGAAACTACTTTGTGTTTTCACAACTACAAAAAAATTTTTTTTTTAGATTTCGAATGTTCTGTTTCGCTTCATATTTAGTAAAGATTTTCTGATAATTCTTATTGTAAGAAAAAAGAGGAAAAATTTTGTTTAAGGAATTATTATAAAACCTAAAATTTGAAAAATTGTCTCAAAGATCACGTTTTAAAAACATACGGCATTTTTAAAGTGCATACTCAATGATTCTTCTTACTCGACTTTTTATTCTGCTTTTTCTAAATTGCACCCAAACTATTGGAAAAAAGTAATCAAGTAAAACGTTAATTTTTAATTCATTTCCAGCTCTTAAAAACACTTGGAGCATTATTTAAGTTTTTCATTTATTCCAATTTACAATGAATGATCTTATAAATACACAAAACAAACCAATAGAACAGAAATGATTGAATTAGATTCTCTTAATCAAAATAATAATCATTTCCATTTGTAACTTTCTCAGTTACTCTAAACTCACATCTTATGTTTCAAAACACCCAGAGAATGCAAAATCTCTAGCACCATTCACCACTCAAATAACAAAATTATTCAAATCCCCGTAAAGAAATTTTATTATTTATAATTTAATTAATTACAAACCAAATCTCCAAAGCCCCATATTACTTGGGTTTTTAAATACTCTTAATTCAGTTCATGCACTAAGCACAACCCCCCCCCCCTAATCAATAACCCAATAAATCTTTCATTATAATTAATAATTAGCTTCTTTTCATTGAAACTATAGCAGCTAAGATTGCAGAAACTAAAAACACAAGATTTTATCCCTAGCATAAGCTTCGAAACACGAAAATCTTAACCTATACCATAGAATGTACGTGACTTTTAGTCGATTCTTTGCATTTTATTCCATTCAAGTGCTCTTCCGCCTGAGATTGGAATTCATTAGTCGACTTATTCGACTCAGAAGTGGCTTTCAAGTAATACATTCTCTTCCTCTGCCTTCATTTCAATTTTTTGTTCTTTTAGCGGTTGTTAGGAGGGAAAAATCCAATCCTTTTGCATATTTTTTCCCTATTATAAGACAGGCACTGAATTGCAAACTAGTGGGTTAATTTTCCCAATTTTAGCTTTTTATTTCTTTACTTTTTAGCCTTTTTACCCAATTATGACTTAAGTGTTTGGGTTTTATTTATAAACAGGCCCAACTTTCCGGTATCTCCCTCAAAAGGAACAAAGACGAGTTGAGTTGTTTATTGGAAGTGCCCCATAATGCTGAAGCTTTTTGGCGAATAAAATTTAATGTTTGCTTTTTATCCTTTTTTCAGCGCAAAAGTAAGCTTCTTGGCGTTATTAATATGGGTTTAAAGTATATAAGATGAAGATTTTTCAGAAGCATAATTTCAACTTAATTAGAAGAGAACTGCTTTTTTTTTTCAAAGCTCCCTTAGCCGTGATTGCAAACAGGATTAAAAGAAATAGAAATTAATTATTTTTATTTCAGTATTATAAAAGTAAATATCTAGGATCTTAAAATGTTAGGCAATAGATTGAGATATTTATTATTAATTTGTTTTTACGATATAGAATATGTTTTGAAAGTCTCTTTTGTTTTTAATATCGTTTTATCATTTGTAGTCGTAGTTAAGTGCATTAAAGGGGCTTATGCAGAGAAATTCGCAAAAATAAGATTTATTTTATAATTTAAAACAAAAAATAATGCTATTTCAGTTTTCAAATGGTGCAAAAATAGCTTTAATGCAATTAGAACAAGAGGGGGGGCATTTTTTTCAAAGTCTTAAGTTATACTGAAACTTTAAATGCTCTTTATCTATGATTATTCACATATTTTCCAATTTAATAAATAATATCGAATGTAGCTACATGAAATTTGGTGTACATACATTTTAGTGTGTATGTACATTGTTTTACATTGTATACATTGTTTTAATAAAATAGAATGAAATATTTATAGTTCAAAAACATAATTAAAAAAATATTCAATTTTGACTTTATAAATTTTATTTTCACATTGTTGACAAAAATGATGAAGGAAATTTTACAAAAGAATTTGTTATGCAACCTAAATCTAAACTTGTTTTCACTTATTTCAAATCTCAAAAATATTATTTTTTGGAATATTTTTGTGCATTTATGGCATAAAAGAAATCGAAATAATTCATGCATTAACTAATTAATTTAACTAATTTCAAAAATACGTTCCATTCCTCTTGAATACATTTATTATTGCAGTCCAAAATACAATAAGTTTTAATTAAAGTTTTCTTAATAATTTTAAATAAAATTTGCTATTAGATAAAATATACAATAGTTATAATTTTATAACTGAAAAGGGTTAGCTTGGGGCTAAGAAAAAAGTCTGACACTGTCAAGCTAGTTTCTCTTGAGCGTTAGATGTTCGTTCATTTGATAATTTCTCATCGAGGTTTTAGGGCTTATGCCACACAAAAAGTCGGTAATTTATAACCACAGAAGTTAAATTTGTGGCCAATTTTTTACGGCAGATAATGTTTGAAAAAATCCCCTATAAACTTCCCACTAAAAAATAGTTGTAAAAATCAAATCTACTTTAGGTAATAAGCTAGATATGAATTTTTTTTTATAAATCAATCTCAATCCAAAAATATTTTTAACTGGAAAAACTCGTGTCCCTATACAGAGTCAAAACACAAAAAGTTGTAATCATTTTTGTGAATATGCACCCCTTGTCCCTGAGGAAAATTAAAACCCATCTTAATTTCAAAATTGCATTGAACTCTTATTTGATGAGGGTCATTGAACAGGATAAAAAAAAAAAAAAATCTTAGCAAGTATGGCGCCTGGGATCCAGAGTTCCCCGAAGACTCGAATTCAACATCATCACTCGCTAGATTGAACTTACAAAACGAACTGAAGTGAAGTCGCTGTGCAAGAACTTTCATAAAGGGGTATCCCCATTTCAAGTACTACAAGAAGTAATTTGCTTTTACCACCATATGCCATATGGGTTGGCCATGCACTGTGAAATACCATGACTAATTCCGCGACCCCAATGCCTCCAAATGTAATTACGAAACTCAGAATGCACATAACACGAGAAAAACTATAAAATCTATGTCTCCCAGGGATTAATCACCCTTTAAGTTCCTTTTTTTAGCGCCCTGTTTAGGCAATTCTACTTCCTCTCAGGATGGTTAATTTTTTAAGTTCTCGTCTTGCTGAAGATTGGCTTCATTTGCTAATTTTGGCTCTTCTTTGGTGCAGTGTTTATTCGCCAATCACGTAGTAACGTCTGAGAACTAACGCGTGGAAAAAAAAGGATTGCAAAAGTAGATGTTATTTCAGGAAATTTTATGTTCGCGGTTAATGGCCGTAGACGAGGTTAATTATGGTGGACCGGGACCTCCTACCTGAAGGGAGCTGAATTATTAAAATAGAAGGGGAATCAAGTGACTTCATAATCATTGGACTAATTTTGGTGAAATAGAAATAGGTGAAAACAAAAGATGAAGAAAATGTTCCAATTTAATGACTTTCATTAGCCATTTTATTGAATTTTAAATATATATGTTCTAGCTTAATAGATTTAAATAGCTATACTGTAAATTTTAATATATTATATAAATATGATTAAACAGTAGTATCCTGTTAAAATTTTAAAATGATATATTAATTAGACTTTAAATTTACGAATTTAATTACTTTGATTTGCCATTTTATTTAATTTAAAATCTTTATAAGCTGGATTAGTATGTTTAATAACAAAGCGTGTAATTTTTTATATGTTATTTAAAATGAATAAACAGTATTATTCTGTTAGAATTGTTTGAAAAAATATATTTTTTAGAATTTAAATTTCCTAATTTAAGAACTTTTATTGATAATTTTATTTAATTTCCAATGCAGCTTATTTTAAAAGTTTTATGTTAAGTTTTAATATATTATTTATTTTTTATTAAATAATATATTAAAAATTAAAATAATTAGTCCTTTAGATAATTTTAAATATATATGCTCACAGTTTCAGTAGGTTATGAGGTTAAATTATAATATATTTGTCAATTTAGATTTAACTTTAATATCAACATTATATTTTTTAGTTCTAATATTTAAGTTTAAAACATAAATGATGATGAAATAAATTGTCTTTTTATGTTTCTATTTTAAACTATGAATTTTTTTTTTATTCTTCATTGGATTAATTCAGTTTGTTATTATTAACAAGAAGAAAATTAAACTGTTTGACAGAAAAAGGCAAACAAAAAATAAATAAATAAATAAATAAATAAATAAATAAATAAATAAATAAATAAAAAAAATTTAAAAAAAAGAAAAAAGCTGTTCTTATCTCTCTTTCATATATTTTAAAGATTTCTTTACAAATGTTTACATTTATACCTGGAAACTTATGTTTCTTTCTTCTTTTTGTTTTAAAATCAATTCACGTGCAAGTTTATAAAATAATGATCTTCAGAGAGAAAAAAAAATTTCTACAACAAAAAATAGTCATTATTTAAAGCAGAAAGTGTGAAAAAAATGCGATAAAATTATTTAAAATTGCAATACCTTTCAAACAGATTGGAATATCAAACGGAACAAATTGGAATAATTGGAATTTTTTTTTCGGAAAAAAAAATAAATAAATAAAAACTAGCATTTGGTTAATAGATGAAAATGGTTTTTTTAACATATCAAATTTCAACCCTGTAATATAATTTCCGTGGACTGTAGAAGTCCTCCACATGGTATTTTTTTCCACACGTTATTCTTAATTTAAATATGAAATCTTAATTTTTTTTTTCCATAGTGTTCCTTGTACTTTTTTCTATACATCTTCACAATTTCAAGATTTTAAGTATTATATTTTTTGCTCGGCAAAGCAAAATGTGACAGAAAACTAAACACTCGAACAACGGGTGTGCTTATGATATTTTAATGAAAATAGAATTTCCTTATTAAAACGCAATCTTTTTCCTGTTTGTTTGTTTTTTAAATCAAAACTTTCTTTTAACCATTTATTTTTTAAATTTGATATTTTTTTAAAGTTTATCAGGGAGTTAAGCCCTCTATTCGCTGTCGCTCACCAACCCTATGATTGCTAAACAAAATCAACTCAAAATACATGTATTAAAAATAAGACTTGTCGCGTCAGGTTCAAATATTTCCCTCCCTTATGATAATACTAAGATCTATTCATGAACATAAATAATTTTTCTAAGTAATCAGTTTTTCAAATAACATATAAAATTAAAAGTATATTGTTATTACAAATCCGGTGAAATATATAAAATATATTACGAATACGATTTTAAAAATTCTTTATATTGAAATAAAAACTTTCATGTTTCTTTTTTTTATTCTTATAGTTCTTAATCAGACATAAAAAAACTATTCTGTAGAGAACTATCATCAAATAAGAAAATAAATATTTACAAGCAAATTTTTTATTATAAAAATCATAACACTCACCTGTTTTATAAATCCGCAGAATTCCAAATGAAATGGTCTTCGTTTGAAAACTTTATTTTCAAATAATATATGCATAGATTATCCCTTCATTACTTTTAGATAACATACCACACATCAAAATTTTATAATTGTAAGATCTCGATATGAATTTGAATATGTAGCTTGAAAACAGAATAGCTGAATTCTAGTTGAAATTATTCTTTCAAAACTAAAAAATACTTACCAAAGAAAACGATAAAAAAATTATTAATAATCAACACAAATGAAACTATTTCAAGTAGCTCGGATGATTCTTTATTGTTGTTTTCCGAATTATATAGATACAGAAATATATACTATTCTATAAAGAAGAAGAATATTCTATAACTATTACAGTTCTGAATTCACTTAATTCATTGGAATGACGAAAGCAACGTTGACTTCCTTTTAATTTGTAATGAATTGAAGACAGAAAAAATTATTTTACCGTAATTCACACATCTGTAACAGCAAGTAATCATGAAATTGGAAGTTATGTTGTTGGTAATAGAAAGGTAAAAATTATTGAGAAATTGTTCTTCAAATGCTTGGCGTGTTCTGCTTCAATGTTTGGCATATTCTGGTTAGTTTTTTCAAGAAGTTCTACCTTTTCCTTAGGGAATTTTTGCTTCCTATTTGCTGCTAAGAAAATGGCGTCCGTCATTGCCAATGGTTATGTGGGAACTAATGCCCGATATTTACAGTCTCCCGCTAGATGGCGTACTCGAGTGTTGCGATCGCGAATACCTTTATGACTTATATCAATTTTATGCTGATGACAACCAAACCAACATGAAATTTAATGTGGGAAAACTGGATCCTACCATGTGATTTTCAGGCCAATAAAAATGCACCGATCACAATGGAAAACTGCGATGCCATCAATTGATTTTTATATATAGTAAGATTTTGAATACATAAAATCTACAAACAACATGAAGCGTTCAAAAGAATATTTACATAAAAAAAAAAGAATTACGCAAATAATAAGACTCAAAATCTTTCTTTGTCAATTTAAATTTCCTTAATTTCCTTAAACTGAAGTTTCCTTAATTAAAAAATAAGCAATTTACAAATTTGTTTGTAAATAATTTTTCAAAAAATAAAGCATAATTATTTTATCTTTAGATAATCATTGTTTAAAATTATTATTTAAAAATGCAAGCTATATTGCGACACATTAAACTATTTTATCAAAACCATTCAAATTAAGTTTTAAATTTAAAACCTTAATTTATATATTTCGAGTGAATTTATCAGTGTATTTCTTTCTATATTTTTAAATTTAATTAATTTTTGGAGAATTTCAGGTTCATCTTAAATTTTTTAACCATCATCACAAATAACAAATAGTATGGAAAGAGCAATACAATATTCAAATCAGAAAGGCTTAAAATTGCAGGGAAATTCAATTACGATTTTAAATTTCTTCAAAATTTTAAAATTATACTTATTTCAAAACATAATGTTCTGTTCTAAATTTATAAATTCAATTAGTAATTTGTTTATAGATAGATGCCATTTAATATAATATTCTTCTGAGAATTTTAATATCGGTGTTCGAAATTAATAATAATATATTCAATTATATTTGTATGTTTTTAGTATTTTTGGTGTATGTAAATTAATTCAAAATTGATTTATTAATTTTATCTCATACATATTTTGTAATCTATAATTTATTTGATAATGTATAAGTGTGATTACTTTTGGTTTGTATTTTAAGGTTTAGGAATTATAAAGATGAAAATCCACTTACGGTTTTTAAATTCCATTTATTTAAATAGTTTTTAATCGATATATTTCGTTACATTTGACCAGCATGATGAAAAGCGGAGGCTCAATTTTATACTCATTTAAATGGTGATTGGTCTGTAAATGGAAATTTCAATTAGGAGCTTTATTTATTTTTTAGAATATACATTTCGAAAAATGCAATTAAAGAAACGCGATAGCTTTTTAATAACAAATCCATTTTTTATTATGTTCTTTAACATATTATATTTTTATTATTTTACATGTAGAATATACAAAACAAATATTTAATTTAATGGGCTTTTCCATCATTTTAATTAAAAAAATATTTCTTAATTTTTAACTAAATGTTTCAGAAATTCAATTAAATGGATTTATGTTTTCAAAAGAAAGCATGGTAATTTTTAATGAGACGGAATTTTATTTATTCTTAACTACTTCACCGCTCATTTTTTAAAATATGTCTACAAAATATTTTATGAGAGATATCTTATAAATTCGAGCAGCAATGGCTCAGTGCTTAAGGCACTAAACTGTCTTTGTGAAGAACTGGGATTCGATCACTGGTGGCGGCTTGAAGCCCACCCAGCTTCAGATGTATGGGTACCAGCTTGGCCTCTGCGCAATGCTGACCACATTCCCACAATCAGGACGTTGGTCACGAAATTGTGGTGGCTTAAACTCCTAAACCCCCTTGCGGGAATGCTTTACCCATTTTTTATTTTATTTTATTTTTTTTTTTTTTTTTTTTTTTTTATCTTATAGATACATCTGATCTTCCTTCATACACGGAGATAAAATATTGTAAAATTAGTGTACTGTCTGGTGATGACTTTTCTCGAGAAATAAAATTATGGATAATATTTTCTTATTCAAAAACCAAAATATACGGTATTTAAACCATATATTTTTTGGTAATTTTAGTAATATGTATGTTGGTAAATTTTCCGTTCATATGGTTAACCAAAGCTTTTAGTTTTGAGAATTATAGTTTTTAAAATTATAATACTTATTACCACACATTTAATAAAAACAAAACAAAATTGAAGAGTAAATATAAATATAAATAAAATGTTTTCTGTGTCATGCTCAAAAATATCATTATAAAATTGCCACATATTATAAAACAATATTTTATTGTTAATTTTACTAAAATCATTACCTAACCGCTTCGGTAAAAATTACTGAGCCTTTAGGTGCTCCCATAGAGCTAAAAACACGGGTAATTTTACCATTTTCTGGTAGTTTTCTCCATGCTTTTTTTCTCAGTACAAAATTAGGTTTTAATTTAGAAGTATTTCCGAATTTCGAAGTTAATATTCAAAAAGAGAATATGACTGATTAATTAATATACACTCATGTCCATAAATTAAGGATAATGAAGTTCAGGCACAGAAAGAGACAGAAGCCAAACAAATTTGACTTATTTGTAAAGTCTATGTATTAAACAAAAGGTAAAGAGCAAAAAAGATGCTATATGTTTGACATAATTAATAAAAATTGCGATTTTTACTCCCTGGGGCAAATTTCAAAAAAGAACCTATTTACAAAAAACAGTATAACATGGTTAGTATGATGATTAATACGGAGTATGTCTCCCGGACGATGCAATACAGGCCGTACAACGCCTAGGCATGCTGAGTATCAAATTATCAATCTGATCTTAGGGAATATTACACCACTCATCAAGCAATGCCCTCCGAAAGTCCGGTAGACAGGTGGGAGGGGTTGACGGGCTGCAATTCGTCGGCCAAGCATATCCCACACATGCTCTATTGGATTCAAGTCCGGTGAGTATGCTGGCCAATCCATACGAGTGATATCCTCCGATTGAAGGCATTCGTCTACAATGATTGCACGGTGAGGACGGGCGTTGTCGTCCATAAACAGAAATTCAGCACCCATGGCGCCCCGAAACAAACGTACATGTTGTTCCAGAATGACATCCCTATAGATGTGGCTTGTCATCGCTACACTCTGAACATGCAGGTCAGTTCTGGAACCAAGAATAATTCCTCCCCAAACGAGCCATCCTGCACTACCGTAACGGTGTCGTTCAATGGTGTTGTCTTGGTGGTAACGGATACCTGGCGCTCTCCATGTGAAAGTCCGGCGAGAATCAGACTGCAAACTAAACCTGGACTCGTCGGAAAACATCACACAAGACCACTGTTGCGGTGTCCACAATACATGCTCTCTACTCCAGGCTAATCGCAGGCGACAGTCAGTTGCGGTAAGTGGAATACATCTGACAGGCCTACGAGCATATAGACCAATGTGCCCTAAGCGTCTGTACACGGTCTGCCTTGAAACTGTCGTACCGGTAGCTGAAGAGAGCTGACGAGACAGGTCTGATGCTGTGCTCCGTCTGTTTCTTTTGGCAGTAACTGCCAAATACCGGTCTTCATTCGGCGTTGTAACTCGGGGGCGACCTGTGCTGTAACATCTACTCACATTACCATCATCTTGGAATCGTTGCCAAGGGCCTGGAGATGACACTCTGGGCGATTCCAAGTTCCTCGGATACTTCCAGCTGGGTACGTCCCCATTCCAGTCATCCGATGATTCTGCCACGTAAAAAATCATCCAAATGCTTCCTTTGTGCCATAACTATGCGGTTATTGCACTGAAAGGCTTTCAAAGCGCCTGTGAACAATTTTACTTCTTTGCCACCATTCCTTATATACCCCTCTCTTACACTCTCGTCGTTGTGACGTACTACCAGCGTCATCTAGTGGTTTCCTGAGTAGTAAGGGCAGGCATCTATGCGGCGGAAGTGATGGGCAGTCAAGGGGTGCTTATTTCTGCCCCAACCGGAAGTTGCTTATTTCTGCCCACCCATAAACCGGAAGTTGCTTATTTCTGCCCGCCTATAAACCGGAAGTTGCTTATTTCTGCCCGCCTGAAAATCGAAACTTCGTCTGCAACGTCATGGGGAGCTTATTTCTTTTTTTTCTTAAGCCTAATATATTTTTAGTTTCGGTTTCTGTTTTTAATTTAGTTTCGTTTTTTAAAATATTATTTAATTTATTAGTTTTTTGAGGGTGGCAACACTTATTATTTTTAATATTAGATTTTAAGGATGGCAATACTTATAAACTTTGTTATTTGGGGTAGAAATTGTATATTATGAAGTAATGACGTCATCTTTTATTACATAACACGTAAATGATATCATGCTTTTACTCTAGTGGCGCCATCTATGTGGAAATAAAATAACTTTAAATCTATTTTGATATTTAAATCTGTTTTATTATTATTTATTAAATATAAATAAGGCTGAGGATCGAACTCACGCCAACAAAAAGCCTTCGCGGGTCAGTAGTTGGATATCATAACCACTGACCCACGAATGCTTGGTTAGATATGTGTTAATAAGTTTTACTTTAGTTTTCTGAACACGTGTATAAATAAAAAAGATTTGATATCGATATCATCCTAGAGTTTCATCGATATAGTTTCACTTAATCTTTGACAGTTATTCAATAATTATTTCTGCCCCTCTTAATGCTATTATAACTTTCTCTGGATGGCAACGGTACTGAACATAGACGTGTTTTGTGTGACGCGTTTTTGGAGAAATCGTATATTATGAAGTAATGACGTCATCTTTTTTATTACATAATAAATGAACGATATCACGCATATGCTTTTACTCTAATGGCTCTATCTCTACTTAAAAAAGAATATATTAATAACTCTTCATTTTACTTATTTTTTAACATAAATATAGCTGATATAAATGACTGTAATTATTATTATCCTAATCAAAATTAATGAATACATTTTAAAATAAAATTGATTTAATATTAAAATAAAATTTTATTTATTAAGTACTGAGAACATTAAAAGTATTAGAATTAAAGCCATAATAATTTTAAATCAATGAATGTTGTTTTATAAGATTAGATATTTATCACCGTCGTTCGGAATTACGGCTATCTGTGTAGTCTTGTCATTTTTGAACCCAGAAGACAAGGGAACTCCTAGATCTTGAGGTAATACGTGTCTTTGAAGAGGATTTTGTGAGTACCCATGTTGTATGAAGAGGAAAACCACGAAAACCTCCTACGGTTAGTCCGACGACAAATAATGGACTTGGTTTCGTTAGCCAGTTTCCTGTGAATGTACAGAGATCAGAGGAAAACTTAAGGTTAAATAAAATAAATGTTATCATTTTATATATATATTCTAATGATGTCATCTATACTTAAAATGCTAGAAGGAGAATATATTAATAATTCTTCATTTTAGTTATTTTTTGATATATGTATAGTTGATTTAAATGACTGTAATTATTATTAACCTATTCAATGAAAAATACACCCTTTAATAATTAATACAAAAAAAAGTTTCAGAAAATATATAGAATTTTCTGAAAAACTAGAAAATTATTACAAAAACATTAGATTTTTTTTTTTTTTTTTTTTTGAAAAACTAGAAAATTTTTGCAGAAGCAAAAAAAATATTTTACTAAAAGATAGAAAAATTTTATAAAAAAATTATTTTCTGAAAATGTTAGAAATTTTTTATAAAAATATTTTCTGAAACATTAGAAAGTTTCCCTCAATAATAAAAATATTTTTTGAAAACTGGAAAATGTTGTTAAAAAGTTTGAAATATTTTTACAAAACTAGAATATTTTTTACAAAATGCAAAAATATTTTACTAAAAGATGGAAAATTTTCATAAAAATAAAAAATATTTGGAAAATGTTGTTAGAAAGTTTGAAATATTTTTACAAAACTAGAATATTTTCATAAAAAATAAAAAATATTTTCTTAAAAGAGAAATTTTGTTACAAAAATCTGGATAGTTACTGGATTTCGAATGAATTATTTTAAATCTAAGAAACATATAATGGGGGTTTTTTACCGCTTTATATTCAAAACATATTCATTTTATTATTTAATATTATAATAATGCAAATAACTTACTTGATGTTTTAGGCTCGAGTGGGGATCGAACCTACGCGAATTAAAATTATCCATGAGCAGTTGTTGGTAATCTAATCTAAACCATATGTTAGGGGATGTACCGTATCTGTCATGACGTCAAAGCGGATACTACAAGACCAAGGTGGACAAGATTAAACAAGGGAAGGCTCGATCTCTGACGCATGCGAATTGAATTAAACTATCTTCACTCAAGTGATAGTACTTCACTTGCTCGCATGCATTTCGGTGAATGGCGTGTCTTCTAAATCTTTTAAGTTTTAAAAATTATTAAGTTACTGGAAATTAATGGACTATTCTTAATTAAATTATTAAGTTACTGGAAGTTAAATTTTTTTACTTCGCAGTTTTCTATTTTTACTAAATCGTTAGTTTCTTTTGATTCTTCTCTTCGTTATGGATGGAAACGCAATACTAAAGCGAAAGCATGATGATATTCAAGTAAGTACTAATTTTTTATTAAAATTTTATAACTATGTTATTTTATTATATAGATGATAAATAGTATATTGAAAATGTTAAATAGTATTATTTATAAAGCTGCTGAGCTGTGTTAATCTTTAATTAACCAAGAGAAAGTAAATTGTTTTGTTCATTTTAATTTTTTATTTTTATTTTGTTAATAATAATAAAAATTACCCATCTTCTTAGTTACAAATTAGGAATAGTTATTATTTTTTTTTTTTCATTACGAAATCTAAATAAAGCTAATATTTGTTAAATTAACTTTCTATTTGTTAAAGGAACGTTTCATATTTGCTTTTGTAAAAAAGTTTATTTTAGACAGAACTCAGGGGGTAAAGTCTTTTACTTTGCAAATAAATTCTTAATCGTAGTAATCGAATGGAGTTATGAACATTATCATAAACATTTTAACTGTGTGTTGTTAATTATTTTTCTTGGTGACTCAAAAAATTCTTTTTTTTTTTTTATTGTAGGAAGGAAACCGAAAAGGATTGTCAGCTGTAGTCATTGATTTTGAAGGTTTCCAACTTTCATCAGGGTGCTACATTGTCAAAGAACTTGCTTTTCATGCCGTGAAAGGTAATCCCATTACCGGAGTGTGTACATTCCAACCACCCTTCCCGTTCGAAGAACTTCCAACACAGCAGAAAATGCAATATTCTTGGATAAAAAGAAATATTCATCGAATAGATTGGAACCAAGGAGAATTACCCTACAGTAAATTTCATGAAATGTTGTCTTTTTTGTGTGATATGTATTCACATATCTATGTGAAAGGACTCGAGAAACGGAAATTTTTAGAAATTCTAACCGGCAGAGTGTGTTACAGTTTAGAAGATTTTGGCTGTCCTAAAGTAGATGAACTGTTACCAACTTTTTCTTTGTGCACTGTACATCCACCAGATTTTAAACATTGTGCTCTCGTTAAGGCGAAAGCATTTGGACGATTTCTACAAGACCTATAAATAGGATAAGCACTCGGAATTCAAGATAAAACTGTTCCTGGAAGTAATATAGTAGATCTTATAAATGACTTTTTGCGAATAGAAAATCAGCTCCAGTGGGGGAGAAATGTATTTTTAAAACATTTACCAGCACATTTAGATGTAAATAAAAAAAAATTATAATTAAAAATAAAATTCTTAAGAAACCTGTGATGTATGCTTGCAGAAGTGTTTGGGTGAAACTTTGAAAAATTATTACAAAATAAAAATATCTTCAGAAAAAACTAGAAAATTTTGTTAAAAATATAAATATTTTTACAAAACTAGCAAATTTTTAACAAAAAGTTCAAATATTTTTTAAAAAAAGAAAATTTTTTTAAAAACATAAATATTTTATTAAAAGATAGAAAATTTTGTTAAAAAGTTTGAAATATTTTTATAAAACTAGCAAATTTTTAACAAAAAAGTAAAAATATTTTCTTAAAAGAGAAAATTTTTTGTAAAAACATAAATATTTTTTTAAAAGATAGAAAATTTTGTTAAAAAGTTTGAAATATTTTTATAAAACTGGCAAATTTTTTAACAAAAAGTTAAAATATTTTCTTAAAAGTGAAATTTTTTTTTATAAAAAACATAAATATTTTCTGAAAAAATAGAAAATTTTGTTAAAAAGTTTGAAACACTTTTTCATTGTGAATACTTAATACTGCTTTTATGGTTGCTATTTTGTTTGGAAGAGGTAGGTAACTGATTGCTCTCAAAGGATTATATGTTGCAGTAAACATCTCCACATGTTACTGTAAACAAGTTAATATCGATTTTATCCTTTGTTCTCCATTATTACTTACAACAAAAATAAATAAATATATGATCTTCCTTTCAAAAATCGATTTTATATCACAAACAGTAACAATTTTATCTATATACGCATATTGAAATCCTCATAAGTTTTACAAAATCCTCAAATCGTAAATATTCAACAAGTAATTTAAAGTTATGCAAAAATTAACTAGTCAAATTTCAAAAATAAAATTTGCTATTTTTGTAAAAAACATAAATATTTTCTTAAAAGATCTTTTTTAAAAATAAAATGAATACATCTTAAATATTAAGCTATTATTCTTATATTATTATTAGATTTGCTTCATATATGGAATTACATTAGCAAATAATTCTTAATTGAATTATAGAATAATAAGAATGAATTGATATTTTAGGCTCGAGTGGGGATTGAACCTACGCGAGTTGTAAAATCTGGCTTCCACATTTACAAATAACACTCGCCAATGAGTCCCAGGATGTAATGGAAGCCTCCCAGATTTCCCAGATTTTCAAAAAATTTTCTCTTTTAAGAAAATATTTTTACCTTTTTAACAAAATTTTCTATCTTTTAATAAAATATTTATGTTTTTACAAAAAAATTTCTCTTTTAAGAAAATATTTTTACCTTTTGTTAAAAATTTTCTATCTTTTAAGAAAATTTTTAACTAAAAGTAAAAATATTTTCTTAAAAGAGAAATTTTTTTTGTAAAAACATAAATATTTTATTAAAAGATAGAAAATTTTGTTAAAAAGGTAAAAATATTTTCTTAAAAGAGAAAATTTTTTGAAAATCTGGGAAATCTGGGAGGCTTCCATTACATCCTGGGACTCATTGGCGAGTGTTATTTGTAAATGTGGAAGCCAGATTTTACAACTCGCGTAGGTTCAATCCCCACTCGAGCCTAAAATATCAATTCATTCTTATTATTCTATAATTCAATTAAGAATTATTTGCTAATGTAATTCCATATATGAAGCAAATCTAATAATAATATAAGAATAATAGCTTAATATTTAAGATGTATTCATTTTATTTTTAAAAAAGATCTTTTAAGAAAATATTTATGTTTTTTACAAAAATAGCAAATTTTATTTTTGAAATTTGACTAGTTAATTTTTGCATAACTTTAAATTACTTGTTGAATATTTACGATTTGAGGATTTTGTAAAACTTATGAGGATTTCAATATGCGTATATAGATAAAATTGTTACTGTTTGTGATATAAAATCGATTTTTGAAAGGAAGATCATATATTTATTTATTTTTGTTGTAAGTAATAATGGAGAACAAAGGATAAAATCGATATTAACTTGTTTACAGTAACATGTGGAGATGTTTACTGCAACATATAATCCTTTGAGAGCAATCAGTTACCTACCTCTTCCAAACAAAATAGCAACCATAAAAGCAGTATTAAGTATTCACAATGAAAAAGTGTTTCAAACTTTTTAACAAAATTTTCTATTTTTTCAGAAAATATTTATGTTTTTTATAAAAAAAAATTTCACTTTTAAGAAAATATTTTAACTTTTTGTTAAAAAATTTGCCAGTTTTATAAAAATATTTCAAACTTTTTAACAAAATTTTCTATCTTTTAAAAAAATATTTATGTTTTTACAAAAAATTTTCTCTTTTAAGAAAATATTTTTACTTTTTTGTTAAAAATTTGCTAGTTTTATAAAAATATTTCAAACTTTTTAACAAAATTTTCTATCTTTTAATAAAATATTTATGTTTTTAAAAAAATTTTCTTTTTTTAAAAAATATTTGAACTTTTTGTTAAAAATTTGCTAGTTTTGTAAAAATATTTATATTTTTAACAAAATTTTCTAGTTTTTTCTGAAGATATTTTTATTTTGTAATAATTTTTCAAAGTTTCACCCAAACACTTCTGCAAGCATACATCACAGGTTTCTTAAGAATTTTATTTTTAATTATAATTTTTTTTTATTTACATCTAAATGTGCTGGTAAATGTTTTAAAAATACATTTCTCCCCCACTGGAGCTGATTTTCTATTCGCAAAAAGTCATTTATAAGATCTACTATATTACTTCCAGGAACAGTTTTATCTTGAATTCCGAGTGCTTATCCTATTTATAGGTCTTGTAGAAATCGTCCAAATGCTTTCGCCTTAACGAGAGCACAATGTTTAAAATCTGGTGGATGTACAGTGCACAAAGAAAAAGTTGGTAACAGTTCATCTACTTTAGGACAGCCAAAATCTTCTAAACTGTAACACACTCTGCCGGTTAGAATTTCTAAAAATTTCCGTTTCTCGAGTCCTTTCACATAGATATGTGAATACATATCACACAAAAAAGACAACATTTCATGAAATTTACTGTAGGGTAATTCTCCTTGGTTCCAATCTATTCGATGAATATTTCTTTTTATCCAAGAATATTGCATTTTCTGCTGTGTTGGAAGTTCTTCGAACGGGAAGGGTGGTTGGAATGTACACACTCCGGTAATGGGATTACCTTTCACGGCATGAAAAGCAAGTTCTTTGACAATGTAGCACCCTGATGAAAGTTGGAAACCTTCAAAATCAATGACTACAGCTGACAATCCTTTTCGGTTTCCTTCCTACAATAAAAAAAAAAAAAGAATTTTTTGAGTCACCAAGAAAAATAATTAACAACACACAGTTAAAATGTTTATGATAATGTTCATAACTCCATTCGATTACTACGATTAAGAATTTATTTGCAAAGTAAAAGACTTTACCCCCTGAGTTCTGTCTAAAATAAACTTTTTTACAAAAGCAAATATGAAACGTTCCTTTAACAAATAGAAAGTTAATTTAACAAATATTAGCTTTATTTAGATTTCGTAATGAAAAAAAAAAAATAATAACTATTCCTAATTTGTAACTAAGAAGATGGGTAATTTTTATTATTATTAACAAAATAAAAATAAAAAATTAAAATGAACAAAACAATTTACTTTCTCTTGGTTAATTAAAGATTAACACAGCTCAGCAGCTTTATAAATAATACTATTTAACATTTTCAATATACTATTTATCATCTATATAATAAAATAACATAGTTATAAAATTTTAATAAAAAATTAGTACTTACTTGAATATCATCATGCTTTCGCTTTAGTATTGCGTTTCCATCCATAACGAAGAGAAGAATCAAAAGAAACTAACGATTTAGTAAAAATAGAAAACTGCGAAGTAAAAAAATTTAACTTCCAGTAACTTAATAATTTAATTAAGAATAGTCCATTAATTTCCAGTAACTTAATAATTTTTAAAACTTAAAAGATTTAGAAGACACGCCATTCACCGAAATGCATGCGAGCAAGTGAAGTACTATCACTTGAGTGAAGATAGTTTAATTCAATTCGCATGCGTCAGAGATCGAGCCTTCCCTTGTTTAATCTTGTCCACCTTGGTCTTGTAGTATCCGCTTTGACGTCATGACAGATACGGTACATCCCCTAACATATGGTTTAGATTAGATTACCAACAACTGCTCATGGATAATTTTAATTCGCGTAGGTTCGATCCCCACTCGAGCCTAAAACATCAAGTAAGTTATTTGCATTATTATAATATTAAATAATAAAATGAATATGTTTTGAATATAAAGCGGTAAAAAACCCCCATTATATGTTTCTTAGATTTAAAATAATTCATTCGAAATCCAGTAACTATCCAGATTTTTGTAACAAAATTTCTCTTTTAAGAAAATATTTTTTATTTTTTATGAAAATATTCTAGTTTTGTAAAAATATTTCAAACTTTCTAACAACATTTTCCAAATATTTTTTATTTTTATGAAAATTTTCCATCTTTTAGTAAAATATTTTTGCATTTTGTAAAAAATATTCTAGTTTTGTAAAAATATTTCAAACTTTTTAACAACATTTTCCAGTTTTCAAAAAATATTTTTATTATTGAGGGAAACTTTCTAATGTTTCAGAAAATATTTTTATAAAAAATTTCTAACATTTTCAGAAAATAATTTTTTTATAAAATTTTTCTATCTTTTAGTAAAATATTTTTTTGCTTCTGCAAAAATTTTCTAGTTTTTCAAAAAAAAAAAAAAAAAAAAATCTAATGTTTTTGTAATAATTTTCTAGTTTTTCAGAAAATTCTATATATTTTCTGAAACTTTTTTTTGTATTAATTATTAAAGGGTGTATTTTTCATTGAATAGGTTAATAATAATTACAGTCATTTAAATCAACTATACATATATCAAAAAATAACTAAAATGAAGAATTATTAATATATTCTCCTTCTAGCATTTTAAGTATAGATGACATCATTAGAATATATATATAAAATGATAACATTTATTTTATTTAACCTTAAGTTTTCCTCTGATCTCTGTACATTCACAGGAAACTGGCTAACGAAACCAAGTCCATTATTTGTCGTCGGACTAACCGTAGGAGGTTTTCGTGGTTTTCCTCTTCATACAACATGGGTACTCACAAAATCCTCTTCAAAGACACGTATTACCTCAAGATCTAGGAGTTCCCTTGTCTTCTGGGTTCAAAAATGACAAGACTACACAGATAGCCGTAATTCCGAACGACGGTGATAAATATCTAATCTTATAAAACAACATTCATTGATTTAAAATTATTATGGCTTTAATTCTAATACTTTTAATGTTCTCAGTACTTAATAAATAAAATTTTATTTTAATATTAAATCAATTTTATTTTAAAATGTATTCATTAATTTTGATTAGGATAATAATAATTACAGTCATTTATATCAGCTATATTTATGTTAAAAAATAAGTAAAATGAAGAGTTATTAATATATTCTTTTTTAAGTAGAGATAGAGCCATTAGAGTAAAAGCATATGCGTGATATCGTTCATTTATTATGTAATAAAAAAGATGACGTCATTACTTCATAATATACGATTTCTCCAAAAACGCGTCACACAAAACACGTCTATGTTCAGTACCGTTGCCATCCAGAGAAAGTTATAATAGCATTAAGAGGGGCAGAAATAATTATTGAATAACTGTCAAAGATTAAGTGAAACTATATCGATGAAACTCTAGGATGATATCGATATCAAATCTTTTTTATTTATACACGTGTTCAGAAAACTAAAGTAAAACTTATTAACACATATCTAACCAAGCATTCGTGGGTCAGTGGTTATGATATCCAACTACTGACCCGCGAAGGCTTTTTGTTGGCGTGAGTTCGATCCTCAGCCTTATTTATATTTAATAAATAATAATAAAACAGATTTAAATATCAAAATAGATTTAAAGTTATTTTATTTCCACATAGATGGCGCCACTAGAGTAAAAGCATGATATCATTTACGTGTTATGTAATAAAAGATGACGTCATTACTTCATAATATACAATTTCTACCCCAAATAACAAAGTTTATAAGTATTGCCATCCTTAAAATCTAATATTAAAAATAATAAGTGTTGCCACCCTCAAAAAACTAATAAATTAAATAATATTTTAAAAAACGAAACTAAATTAAAAACAGAAACCGAAACTAAAAATATATTAGGCTTAAGAAAAAAAAGAAATAAGCTCCCCATGACGTTGCAGACGAAGTTTCGATTTTCAGGCGGGCAGAAATAAGCAACTTCCGGTTTATAGGCGGGCAGAAATAAGCAACTTCCGGTTTATGTGTGGGCAGAAATAAGCAACTTCCGGTTGGGGCAGAAATAAGCACCCCTTGACTGCCCATCACTTCCGCCGCATAGATACCTGCCCTTACTACTTTCCTGTAATTTGCATATTCTTCTTCAGGATGTGTGTGATAATTCTACAGGTGAAATTTTAATTTTAGAGTTTGATTTCCGTGTGATTCTGAATTATCCTTAATTTATGGACATGAGTGTATGAAAGGTTAAATAATAATGACCCTATATTTGAACGATGCTATTTTTTTAATTTTTAGTTTATTTACAATTCTTAGTTACTTTGCACATCTGTCTTTTATAAGTTTTATGAGAGTTAATTTATATAGTTCCATTTAAACATTCGTCATATCTCAGGAAATGATTTGCTCACATCAGAATCTTTTTGCAGCCATTTAACTCTTTCAAGCCATAAAAAACTACTTCTTAGTAAGTAAAACTATATTTGGTCTAAAGTTCTTTAGACTGTAAGTATTTTTTATGTCTTGTGCTATACACTATACTTATACTTTTAGAAGGAATTAAGTAGATAAATTATAATTTTTATTTATGGATCAAGTTTTAACGAATATTTATTCAATTAAAACAACCTCAATGTTACAAATTTCAGGTGGCATCACCGGCGACAATTGCGATCAAATTACCTAATCTCTAAATAGAATAATGGAACACTTCTCCTATTTCGCCAGAAAAAGTGTTGGAAATGAAAATTTTATAAAAAATATATCTTTCGCTCGGCTTTTTTTTTCTTCTTTTTTGTTTGAAATGTGGAATTTGACTTTATTTTAACGTCATTTGTAACACTGTTTCTAAGAAATGGTTCATTTTTGTTACCAGTAGATATTAACGGGTTATCAGTTTCACACTCTTTGATGAACTCAATGTCCGTTATCAGGGAGGGAAAAAAAACCTTGAAATCAATGTAATCCTAATCTTCGATCGTCTCCAATCCTGATGGAAAAACAATATTACAGTCACAGTGAGGAAAATGAATGATATCGGGAAATTCTGAACGATTTCGGTCGACAATAATTTACTAAAACTTCGTACATCATTCATTCTGAGGAATAGAACTTTTTCTCGGATATCGCTTAACCTAAAAAGTCTCAGAAAAAAACCGTCTACCCCCTTCACTCACCCCCGCTTCATCAAAACCCCCAAGAAAGATAGATAAAAAATATTTTAAATCAGGAAGAAAACGGGATTTCGTTCTTAAAAAAAGAATGAAATAATAAAGAAAAAAAAAAGCTACACTATATTAAAAAGAAAAGAAAATATCGCCTATTCTATAGGCTCCGATATGAAGACCGAAATTTTTCTGTGATCGAAACCACGAGAATAATTACGCTGTTCGGATATCGATGTTATTTTATTATTTTATTATTTTTTTGTTGGGAAGGAGTATTTGACCGTAATTTTTGGTCATTTTCTGCCTCTGACCGAACGATGTCTTAGGGGGTTGGATGTACACGGGAGAATCTTTGATCATCAAAAATGGAAGAAAGAAAAAAAAATATTCGACCGCATTTTTTCCCATATCGAAATTCGATTGAAAACGTTCGGTGCGCACTTAATAAAGTTAATATAACGAAGTTACCCCCGTATCGTAAAGGGACATAAATTCAAGTTTTTTTTTTCTTCTTATCATTATTCACAGAACAGCGCAGGGCCAAGAGATTTTGATTTCTTTTCTTTATCTTGTAAGAATAGCGAAGAAGAAAAATAAAAGGGGGGAGGGTTGAGAGAAAAAAGTAATCAAATATAATCAAAGTTCCGATAGTATACATTTTTATTGTTGGTCTATTATTGGTATTATTATTATGGAAAGCCAAGTAGTTAGTTTTTTTTATTCCTTTTTGGGTAACTGGTTCCAGTTAATTGTTTTTATCAAACTAGTTTTAAAAGATAAAAAAAATTGTACTTACTGTATTAAAAATTATTTAACGAAATTTTGAAACATAATTCTGCGCGGAGAACAAAATTCTGGTAAAATTACCGCACTGTAAGGTAATGGCATTAACCATACTTTCGGTAACCATAATTAAAAACCATAATTTAAGAGACCATAATTTTGGCAATAAAACCCAAATATACGATATTTAAATATTAAATTAAAATTAGCAACTTTTCCGTATATATGATAACAATTTACCGTAAATTCTAGTTTATAAAATAATACTTCTTATTACACGTTTAGTAAAAAATACTAAGATTGAAATTGAATTTAACCGAATAAATAAATTTTATGCAGTGTCGCAAGGTATCAAGATAAAATTAATTATTAAGTTTTACCAAATTTTATCCCATATTATGAAATTTTATTTCATTGTTGATTTCACCAAATGGGTCAAAAGTGGTCCAAAGAGCAAGAAACGCGGTAGAATTTACCATATTGTGGCAATTTTTTCATTTGGGTAACGCTAAAAATTCCAATATTTTACTTTCATTTTCTGGAAATTAAGAATTCTAATAGTTTATGTGCATTGTAGAACTATTTTTGTATGTACCACATTTGATTTGAAATTCTCAAAATTTTAAATATAACATTTGGAGAGTTTTGAATTTAAAATTTTTTCAGAACTTATCTTGACCACTTAAAAGTAAAATGATTTCATTTAATCTTTTTAAAAGGGTTGATCAAGTTTCGGGTGACTTTAATATTTCGTGTCAAATATATCACAAAAGTAAAAAATGGTACTATATACCAAACTTTTACTTTTAAACCAACTTTAAATGAACAATGTAATCGATTCCCAGCGGTGGTACGAATTCTGTTTCTGGCTCGCGCTGACGACAAAATATCCTCAGTGGTAGTCAGATCATGCTTTAGAATCACCCTGCCGTTAAGCTGACAGGGGAGGTTCTCGTAGTTTTCATCTCCATGTAACGCAAATGCAAGTCAATTCCGTCAAAAAAGTACTCCACGAAGACTAGCTTGATCTAATACTTGATCTAGAAGTTCCCTTGCCTTCTGGGTTGGGTTTAAATTCGAAAAATAGCAGTGGAGGCTTATTATTCCTCTGCGTACCCCTTCCATTACACCCCTGATGCACTTGCGCAGATTTCTTGCTGTTAACAATTTCACAGGTAAACTGTCTCAAATTTAGATTCAATTGTCTTCAAACCAATTGAATTTAGGACGATATAATAATAAGTCACATTTTAATATTATTCAAGAAAGTATTTAAATTACAACACGATTAATCTTTTGGTTAAAATTTCGTGTTCAGGTTTTGAGAATTTTTTTTTTTATATTCGTTATTGTTAATAGTTTATTTTCCTATTAAGGTGCTGAAATCCTATTATATTGTGGAACTTTCTTTTGGCACTAAAACCACCCGTGTAATAATAATAATAATAATAAAAAAACGTAAAACTTTAAAACGAGAAACGATTGTTTTTTCAAGTAAATAATTTCATATAATGATTTTAAATATTACTAAGAATAAAAACTAATTGCTGAAATGTTTAATTATCTTTTAAAGTTGAAAAGCAAAATATTAAACTTCTGTTAATGTTTTAAAGAGTTAAAAGATACTTTAAACGTATTATTAAAAGTTTTCATCTATTTAGCTTATTTATATAAATTTAGCCAAAATATAAACAGATAATTTTGCCATCAATCTTGTAGTTATTTGAAGGAAAAAAAAATGCACAAAACCTTTCAAACAAGTAATATATTTTAAGACATAATTTTCATACAATGGTTTTCAGAACAGCAACGCATTGCTAAATTGTTTTTAATCATTCTTTGAAACTTAAAAGTGAAATCTATTAAATTCCTTTAAAATAAATAAATAAAAATATTAAAAACCAAACAACTCCCCCAAATTGCAACAGTAATTGAACGTAGAAGATTTACGCCAAACTTTGGCGAATAAATAAATAAATACCTTTATAAAATTTGAAACTTTCCGCTCTTCTTTTTTTTACTTTTAAAATACGTCAAGGCGTCGAAGTTTCAATGAAACAAAAAGCGAAACAAGGCAGAAACGCCTTTGCTGCAGGATAAAATACGATAGCAATAACGCTACGCGAAAAGAGCAGCGACTGCACCCCCAAAACCCCCATCTGCCCCCCTCCAGCTAGAAAGAAGGGGGATCAGGGCCATGATTGTCGACCATAAGTCACGTATAATGGGCCCTAAGATGTCTTTAATTCAAATAGAGGTGCTTTGCATAAATCTTGCCGTGGGCACAGATGGAAAAGAACAAAATAAGAAAAAGCAAAGGCAAAGGGCAGCTAAATATTTTTGCCCCTTTTCTTTACCTATAGCGTGCATGGACCTTAGATATTAATAGCTGTACGCTATGGAAGAAAATTCTTTTCTTTCTTCATCACCTCTTGAAAGAAATGAAGAGATCTTGGGCATCCGAGAGATGCTGAGGAGCTATCTTTTAAGAGGGGGGTGCTGATCTTCATCCTCTTCTTCCTTTGGGGAAAGGTGGAATTTTGATTTGGGAATTTATTTGCTTTGAAAAATCTCTTATTTATCGCTGATGAAATAGAAAACCTACTTGCTTTGAAAGAAGATCTAGATTAGGTTTTGGATATCGATAAAGTTTGAGGATTTTTGTTTCATCTAATATACTTTTTTTGTAAGAAGCCATTACAATGAGGTTACCGATTAAGTTGTAAATATACGATGGAAAAAATGCATTCACTTATTAATTTTATTGCATTAAAAATAGGATTGCAGGGATCATTTTTCCAGTTGTTTAGTGTAGGGAAATTATGTAGTGGATAAAACAATATGTGTTATGATCTGTGATATGTGTTAGCTTGCACCAAGTACTTTAGTAAACTTCAGTTTTATTTTTTTTAAACTTTAAAGCCATAATATTTCAGTTTTTGAGTTCTTTAAATGATCAGATTATTCTTAAAATATACCGGTACTTTTTAATGTAAAATCCATTTTTATCGGAACATGTTACGGAACAAAAAATTCTCAGATGCCGTAAGTTTTACAGAAATAATTACCGTGTTTATCAATAAATGTGTAAAAAACGACATCTATATCCCTTAAAAGGTGTCTAGGCGCAATAAAACGTTCCCGTGAGCTTCTTGATGAAACTGGGTGACAGCGTTCAGTTTAGGTTAAAATACTCAATTCGAATAAAAGGAATTAAATTATGAAGTTAAACGCGTTTTTGTTTTATCATAAAATTATTATTATTATTATTATTATTTGCATGGTAATGTTTAAAATAAAAGATGCGTGTTACTCAAGGCTTAATACTCGCTTACAGCCTCCATGTTAGTATTTTCAAAATGATTCAACAATGTTGAATAAAACCAAATGAAAAATTAAAAATTTAAATTTTATTTTCAAGAAGGAAATTTCGCTTAAAGTCTGTACTGATATTAACTTAAGTGGAAAATTGTAGACAAATTGAAAATTATACTACTATTTTTTTAAACCTTTTTTAATTAAACTTTTTTTTGTTTAACTTTTAACGCAATATATTTATAGATGCCTAGACTTACACTGTAAAAAGTAACTCTTAATTCTGAAGACTGCTAATTCTAAAGACTGTCTAACTGTTAATTCTGCTCTGTCTAAAGATATTTTACTGTTTTTTTATCATTATCCGTGAGCTGCACAAAAATCACGTTTTTTTACAGACTTTCTCCGCATATTTAACGGTATCATAAAACAGTTTTTTGTTGTTTTTCACTCTAATCATAAATGGATTAAAACAGTCAATTCAAATTCTAGTTTTTGCCAAGCAGTTTTGCTTACCGTAAGATATCTTTATCGTTTTTAAAATCATTTTACGATTATTTTCCATACTTGCTCTTATTTTTTTAGAAATTATTTTAGTGCTTTTGAATATCGTATAAATGAAATTGCAATTCGACTTTATCGTTGAATTGATACTCTACCTGATTATTATATCTAAGATGCAATTTATTAATATAATGTTTCGTAAAGTTAAATTGCCAGACATTTTATATGGTTAGGCAAATATAATTTGAAACGTTTTTACAATTAAATATTTTTTCATTAAGTAAGATTTAAGATTAATACAGATTTTTCTTCGGAACCAAGCACCAGAGGTGTTGTGACTTAAAGCACAAAGCGCTTGTCACCCAATGAGATGACCCGAGTTCAAATAACGACATTGAATTATTATCATATGAATTTTGCTCTCGACCGCAATGCTGACATAGTTTTTTATGTTTTTTGCACAGATTTTTGCAAAATATTTCCAAGGTTATTGAAACTCATTAAATATACACTCTTAAAATGAAAGAGTGATTTCCCCTACTCAAAAAAGAGTCAAAGTTTTTTAACTCAACTTGAGTGAAATACACTCTTATTTGAGCGAAATTTTTGCTTTGCATTTACTCAAACTCGAGTGCTATTTATTTAAGCAATATTTGAGTGCTTTTAGCACAAACTTGAGTTATTTATTTATTATTTAATTGTGTGCGAGCGATAAGCAGGAATTTCTATCGTTTTATTTTAAAAAGCAAACGATAATAAAAATCTAAATGATATTGTTATGTTGTGTGGTCTAAATAGATTATGTCTTCGCTTTTATTTTACGTTTGTGGCGTAACTACCACTACGAAAAATAAACATCAACTCATATATATATATATATTCATATGGTATATAAAACATGCTAACTTGATTCAATCATGAAGTAACTTTTGATAGATGGCATTGTCCAGAGATGCCAATTGCTCCGGGCAGCAGTTATATATTTCAAAGTCGTAGTTTATCAGCTTTGATTCTTGGTTTAATAAATTCAATTTAGTAGATTTTTATCCACCACTATTTTTAAATAATTCAAAGGCTTATATAATTCACCACTTTTTAGTACCTATGTCATGCTATACCTTTTAAAAAGCAAGCAAAAATAGTCAAATATTTGCAAAATTTATTTTGTAGTTATTTACCGTTTTTTTAATTATTTTGGCGTGTCCGGAGCATCTCTGATTGTCGATAACTCTTCCCCCCACATTGGTGACCTCCGGACGTGATTTGAACACGCAGTAACGCCTACTTCGATGGATAGTCCACATCGAACAGTTTGATTAAAATATATTCACTCAAATGACGCTAATTATGAATAGAGAATTATTGAAATTCACACAAATTCAAGTTAAAAGGACCCAATCAAGTGATGCATATAATCACTCAAACTCGAGTGAAAATCACTCGAATTTGAGTGAAAACGATCCACTCAAGTAATACTAAAAATCGCTCAAACACGAGTTAAAATCACTCAAGTTAGAGTGAAAACGATTCACTCAAGTAATACTGAAAATCACTCAAACACGAATGAAAATGATCAAGCTTGAGTGAAATTTTTTTCACTATTAAACTGTAAAACTGTATTAACTGTATTTTTTTCAACTTGAGCTATTTCCATATAACTCTTTCACTTGAGTGATTTTAACTCAAAAAGAGAAGGCCGCTTTTTTCTAGATGAAAGAGTTAAATAGCACTCAAGTTGAGTTATTTTCACTCGTTCATTTTAAGAGTGTAGATCAAATTTGGTTTTTGCAAACTTAAGTTTTTTAGTTAAAATTTTTAAATTTTAATTTTTGCCAGTTCATGATTTTCTTAATTTTTTAAGTGCTTAAATGTGCATACCGTACACGCGTTTAGGAGACAGCTATATGATATTTCGAGAAACAGCAGAGGTTTCTAATTTTGAAGTAATTTCAAAAAAAGTTGTACGAAAACGGATTAAACACACTCACATATGTCGTCGTTATTTGCATACGACCGAAAAGGAAGAAAAGAAAGTTCATATTCTCCAAAATTACCGAAAAAGAAATTCCTCATAGCAGAGGGATTTTTTTTTCTTCAGATGTTAGAATAAAAAAATAAAAAATATAGGGATTCGCTTTAGAAAAACAAGGAACAAAAATCTCGGGTCCCTACTTTTCTCCCCTTCAGAAAAGATTTCTTATCTCTTCATAACTCGAGCGTTTATTAAAAATACCCAAATCAGTTTTAATTTTCCCTTTTAAGCGAAGCATTCTTTCACTTGACGGGGAAAAAGGGCATAGAAGGGGGGAAAAGCAGCCTGTTGTTTTTCTCTCCAACGTAAATCCCTTCTTATAATCCCTGCTGCTTTCATCATAAGTTCTTCAGTGTGTTCAATGTCTTAAGTATGCAAGCCTCTTTTTGGCGCGACGGAATTTAATATATCCCCCCCTTTCTTGGCGCATTTATGAGAGGAAATATATGGGAAGAGAAGAGAGGGTATTTTTCATTAAACGTTTTTTAAACTAAACTAGATAAGTGGTTTTGACTTCCTAAAATTGTAGGATATTTTGAGTTAATATATGACAATCAAAATTTTAATAGTAAAAGAAGTATTTAACACACTTTAATTATTTACTTATCTATATTAGCATATTATTAGAAACTGAGGAATATTTCTAAGGTTTTCATTAATTTTATAAAAGTATAGCCAAAGTTTATTACTACTAATTATAACGAAATGATAATTACATTGCTTATGAATTTTTTTTAAAATTATTTTTATTAATCTAAATAATTTATTTATTATAGTTTACACTTATTTTATTTAAACTAGAGCACTTTTTGTATCCAGTGAGAAGTTTTGAAACCTCTAATTCATAACTTAATTACTATTACGATTGTCTTTCTGAAATTGTTTCAAGTAAAATGCCAATAAAAATGTCATTTTTTAAAGGAAAGTGTTACATTTCTAATAATAATATATTGAAAAAATTTATTTATTTATTCCATTAGTATTTTCTATCTCATTTTTCAGATTTAACTAAATATAATAATAAATAACCAAATTCTTTAATAAAGAAATATGTTTCCATAATAACTATTTTTAATGCTTATAGCAGCTCTTTTATGTTTTCATTTCGAAGTAAACCATAATTCGGCTTATTTTAATAATTTTTAGCTTATGTTTATAGACCAGGAAAAACTTCTTAACTAGACTAGATATAGCACAAGGACTGCAAATTTAACTGCTGGAGATAAATCCTTAGATTATTAATGACAAAATGAGGAAAATATTCCTTCCTCTAATTAAATATTTTAAGTATAGTTTTTTTTTTATAGGTAATAGCGTTCACAATTTCCTCAAACTTTATTTATCAAGTTGAGGTTATTAATAAATATTTTAAATATAATCCTGTATAAGTTCACAATTTCCTTAAACTTTATGTATAAAGTTGGGGTTATTATTAAAAGTTTTAAATATAATTTCTTTATAAGTTATAACGTATGCAATTTTCTTAAACTCTATTTATAAAATTGGGGATATTATTAAATATTTTAAATATAATCTTTTATAAGTTCACAATTTCCAAACTTTATTTATAAAGTTCAGGTTGTTATTAAATATTTTAATTACAATCTTCTATAGGTTATGACGCTCACAATTTCCGTAAACTTTATTTATAAAATTGTAGTTATTATTGAAAATTTTTAAATATAATCTGTTATAAGTTATAACTTTCACAATTATTTTAAACTTTATTTATTAAATATTTATTAAATATTTATTATTAAATATTTTAAATAGTATCTTTTATATGTTATAACGTTCACAATTCCTTTAAACTTTATTTATTAAATATTTATTAAATATTTATTATTAAATATTTATTATTAAATATTTTAAATAGTATCTTTTATAGGTTATAACGTTCACAATTCCCTTAAACTTTATTTATTAAATATTTATTAAATATTTATTATTAAATATTTTAAATAGTATCTTTTATATGTTATAACGTTCACAATTCCCTTAAACTTTATTTATTAAATATTTATTATTAAATATTTTAAATAGTATCTTTTATATGTTATAACGTTCACAATTCCCTTAAACTTTATTTATTAAATATTTATTATTAAATATTTTAAATAGTATCTTTTATAGGTTATAACGTTCACAATTCCCTTAAACTTTATTTATTAAATATTTATTAAATATTTATTATTAAATATTTTAAATAGTATCTTTTATAGGTTATAACGTTCACAATTCCCTTAAACTTTATTTATAAAGTTCTGATTATTATTAAATATTTTAATTACATTCTTTTGTAGGTCATGACGGTTCACAATTTCCGTAAACTTTATTTACAAAGTAGGAGTTATTATTAAAAAAATTAAATATAATCTGTCATAAGTTATGACAATTACTCTAAACTTTATTTATAAAGTTGGGGTTTCGCCGGAAGAAGGTTGATTATTTAGGGTTCCACGGAGAAAAAAGTTTTGGAACAGCGGCATTATCGAATTAAATTAAAAATTCAAATTTAATTCCTAGTCTCTAAATTGATAAGAATATTTAATTTTATAGTGTTTCGTGAGCAATTATTTTTTTTTTAGTCATCAGCCAGTAGTAGTCCACTCATTTATAGTAGGACATGATCAATATGAATCACCCTCTCGAGACAATTCCAAAAAATTCCCTTCAAGAAGGTACCTCATAAAAGATGAGATTCCCTAAAATTCCCTACGCCCATTCTAACTCATACCAAATGTTCCCCATCTTTACTATCGTCTTCTTCATTCAAGGGAAGAAAAAAAACTTGGTCGTTATTTGATTCCAACTGCAACTTTTGGTCGTAAATCTTAGATCGGTGCACTTAAGTTTCAATAGAATTTATGCGTTCCAGATACAAAATTTTGAAAGGGGGAGTTGTTCTATGCAGGCATATGAGACTGAACGTAGTATAAAATGAAAATTGAGTTTTTCAGAATAAGCGTTATGGATACATATACTAAGGTTCCCTTATTTTAAAGCCCCCCCAAACCATCGCCCGTTTTGTTCCATCGGCGATCGACATTTTTAATATTCTCCCAAAAGTGTAGAAAAGCTGGTAAAGTTAATAAATATTCTTAGCAATACTCGACCTGCATCAAAAAGTATCGGAAGTTTTGACAGAAAGGAAAAATAAACAATTTAACCAATAAAGTTTGTTTATACTGAACTTCGAATTTATGGATTTTATTTAGGAAGATTACGAACCGGAGAAAAATTCAATTTTCAATTTTCAGTTTAAATAAAAATTCGCCTCGATAATGAATTTATGCACATTCATTATATTAATGACCTGTCCAATTAATTTTTTGTAATTCGGTTATTATTTAATGTTTTTTTTCAGAACTATTGATTATTTTTTAAACATAAATATAAGAGTTGTGAAGATTTTAACGTTCCATAAAAACTCAAATAACTAAATATGCGTATTATTTAATTATGATGAAAATAGTATGTAAATTGATTATATATTTGTCATAAATATCAAATTATTCTAAATTACTCATTAACTTATAATGTATAGGGAAGAATGGGAACATACAACTATCTATCTTTCTTTTCATTTTTACTAATTATTCATTTATACGTGTTTTGTATTCTTTTTGCTTTATGGTTAAGCAAATATTAATCTCAAATATGAGCTAAATCCCCTATTTGCTGCCACTCTCCAACTCCGATTATTGTTTCTCAATAACTGTTGTTTCTTAGAAAAAAAAACAATTTCTTTTTTTAATTATTCACTTAAAATATATGTGCTAAAAAGAATTCTGCTTGCTTACGCTTGTCTACCCCCCCCCCATACTTCCCTCGTCCAATTATCTCCTTTCTGATTCCATTAATATCAATTAGTCATATATAAATTAGATTAAAACAGGCATTAGATAAGATATAAATATTTTTGTTTAGTAATCATTTTTAAAAATAACACTTGAAATTAAAGATAATTCTTACAACGAATTAGGAGGTTTCATTGGATATTTTCTCTTACCAAACAGACTAATATATTAAATGTAATTTGTGAATACAACACAATATTCATGGTAGTTGATGGTTTAGTTCTTAGTAGCTTAACTAGTCTCTTTATAACCGTAATTTATAAAACTAAAAATAATAACTTGTGTTCATAAGATTGAAAATTACAACATTGGTATTTATTTAATCGACTGCGTTTTAAAATTTATTTTTTTTATAAAGGAAATATACTTTTCACTAACAAAAAAAAATTCATAAATTTCACTTTATGCTAGTTACTCCTAATATCTATTCCTATATGTCTTTTAACGGTAATCATTTCATAAAAACTTAAACCTTTCTTTTTATGAAAAATTAAATACTATAAAAGAAGTAATTTAATTGAAATTTGAATGTCTTCTAGATAAGTTTACATAAAAATTTGAATTGAATTAATATTAAAGTAAATTTAATTCATAAAATGTACCATAAATTTAATTCATGAAAGCCAAATCGAGCAATAAATTTTCATTTATACTTTTGCTACGAATTTATAGGGCTATTTCTTCCAACATTCTTCAAATTCTATTTAAATCCAAAATAAAACTCAGAAAATCGCTCGGAAGAATTACATATCTATATTAATTCAATGATAAATCTTTCATTTAATTTCCTCAGGCAGTTGTATTCAAATGTGAAACATAAATCATTTATGATGAATCACATTTAATTTATAATTTTAAACTTTAAATCGAGATCAATATCTTTTGGAAGAATATATAATTTGACTCTGTGCATGTTTTTAATTGGATTATCAAGAATATTGAATTTAAGGTCCGAAGTACCTTAAACGTAATTTAATTTACTTTTTAGAATATAATATATTTTTCATATGAGGTTATTTTGTTATTTCATGTGCTATTTTTAGCATGGTTTGAATTGGTTTGAAAATGCAAATAAATTGAGAGTAATGAAATTTTGCGATCAAATTGGGGGCAAGGAGCTAAAATGAACATGCGGCTAAGATAGCTCTATTATTTACTTGTTTAAATTTCTCTTTAGGGGAAATGTTTATGATATAATACATTTTTAAAAAAAAAAAAAAAAAATAAGAACGTAACACAGTTATTTTGATGCTCAGATACTCAAAACTCATAGCTATATTATCCACAGCCCAAAATGCTATGTAGGGTCTAATTTTTTTCTCTGAATTTACCTAGCTGCTGTGAACTCTTGATTTACTCCCCCTTCCCTAAAGTTCTAACTTAAAAATTTGCCACTTAACAATCAAGAATAGTCCTCAAGATATAAAGTCAAGAATCGAAGCAAGGAGCCTCATACAAAAGTGTAAAACAGTTTTGCATACCTTTCAATATTTACAGAAAAATTTTGACTAATAAATAAGGTTTCAGCTGTTCACAGTAGTCCAAAGTCATATCCATATACCATAAAAAAAATTCATTGCAATTCAATTTATTTGCATTTTCAAATCAATTTAAATCTTGATAAAAAATAGAAAATAAAAAATTAGAAGAATCTCAAATACAAAGTATGACTTCAAATTTTATTTTTTACTATTTTTATTCATTTAAATTAAGTACAATGCTTGAAAGGAATATATTTAAATATTCATTTTTGATTCGAACTTTATGAATTAACCAATAAAATCTTCAAATAAGCAAATAATTGTATTAAAAAATATTATTACGAAACAAAATAATATTAAAGATAATTTTTATTTATCAAAGACCTGGCGAACACATCCCAAATACCTCGCATTTCTCATTTGGGTTAGCCTGTAGGTTGAGAACTCCTAGGTTCAATAATGAACATAAAACTTGTGTAAAAATACTTTCTTATTTAATGAAACTGTATATAAATTGGAATTAATTTTAGGATAATTTATATTAAATGAATTAAAAGTAAGTTAATTGAACAGGATTACACTGAGAAAAGAATATGGTCAAAACTACCAGAATATGGCAAAATTTACTGTGTGGAAACACGGCAGATTATTGTTCTCTATATTAACACTATGGTATGGAAACGCTATGGGAACACGAAAAAGTTTAGTAATGATTTAGGTAAAATCATCAATAAAATATGGTTTAATAATACACAGTGAAATTTGATAATTTTATCATAATACCATGGAGAATGGAATAAAAACCATTCATTCGGTTTAATTTACTTTTCAGTTTGTATTTTCAACTAAATGTGTAGCAATAGGAAATTTCCAGTAAACCGTTATCATACAAACCGAAACATTATAAAACAAATGGTTTAAATACCGTTGTTTTGGTTTTATTACCCAATATTATGATTTTTTAAAATTATCTATTTTTTTTACCAGGAATGCCATTACAGGACGATAATTTTACCAATTTTTTTTTTTCGTGCAGCATTTCATAAAAAAAAAATGAGTGTTCCCAACACTTATTATTTTTTTTTTTAACATTTTTTTTAATTTAAAAATTATTTAAAATTTTTATAAAACATGAAAAATTACAATTACAATAAAATCAACTGGAAAGTATTATTTGAAATATTTTATATTTTTAGAAGTGAGTATATCGAAATGAAAAGGTGAGTATACATTAATTATTCAGTGATTAATTTACAAAATAAATTTAAATGACACTTAATCAAACTTGTCTTTTATCTCGATCTGGATCATAAATTTAAACTAAAGTTTTTTTTAGGAACTTTTCGAAATTAAGACAATCTGAGACTCGTTTTATTTTAGAATATAAATGATTCAGAAAGCTCATTATTTTTAATTTCAAATATTTTCTTCCACGTCAAGCTCAACGAATATTAATTGCAGTTAAAATATAAAAAATTATCTGAAAAAAAAAATTCTGAAATGCAGTTTCATAAATCAAAATGAAATTAAAAAAATAGTAAAAAAAAAAAAAAAAAAATCCTGTAACACTTATCTTAAATGAATTTTTCAGTTTCTTCGCAAATATGAAAGAAAAAAAAATGGCAAAGTTCTATCAATTGCTTATGATTGATTACTTCTATTTCGTAAGTGCTATAATTAACAGAACAACGCAAACATCTTTTTATTTTGATAAGAGTTTCCTGCGTAGAAGTCAGTATGATTTTTGATGCATGGATTTCCGATATTTTAGAACAAGTCTAGCGAGGATAATGTGCAGAAAAATTTAGATGTTAGTTGTGGGAGCATATGTCATAATTTTTGGTAGAAATTAAGCATCTCCTTGGCGACGTGACGTCACAGTTAATCCCTCCTCATTTACATAGTTTAAGGGATCCCGTTGGTTGACTAGCGTCAGCTGTTTACTTCCTATTCGTGGAAAGGGGAAAGCGGCTATTGGGTAACGAAAGGAGTGAGGTTTCAACCCTTTATAGCCACATTTTGTTATGACCCGGATGCTATGAGGTGAAGCGCTTCATAGCAGTTCAGTGATTCGACTTGAAATGAGCATGAAAAATGGGATATATTAAAAGCTTTGGAAGATAATTCTATTTTAATCATTGAATTAGTTTCGTAAACTGTACATTTTAATTATAAGAGTTAGTTTCGTTTATTTAAATATTGATTTGAACTAAAATGATCTTGATAAATGAGATATTTTGGATATTGAAAAATGGGATAGGATATTTTAATCGATAGCTTTAATCTAATCATTGAATTAGTTTAGTAAATATACATTTTAATTAGAACGATTCAAGTTTCCTTTATTTAATTATTGCTTCCCACTGAAATGATCTTGATAAATGAGATATTTTTGATCTTGAAAATTGGATATGATACTTTAAATAATAGTTTTAATCTTATCATTGAATTAATTTTATCAATATGCATCCTAATTAAAAAGAGTTAGGTTTACTTTATTTAATTATCAGATCAAAATGAAGAGTTTGAAAGAATGGTATAAAAACTTTGATTCATAATTTTAATCTAACCGTTGGATTAGTTTATAAACTTTGTATTTTAATTAGAGGGATTTAAAGGTTTGCTTAATTTGATTATCAATTCAAACTGAAATTATCTTGATAAACGAGATATTTTGGATATTGAAAAATGGAATATGATGCTTTAAATGATAATTTTAATTTTATTAATAAATTAGTTTCGTAAATATACATTTTAATTAAGAGCAGTTACTTTAGAATTTACTTTATATACTATTAATTCAATCTGAAATCCCCTTGAAAAATGAGATAGGATACTTTAAAGTACAGTTTCAATTCTGATTTTGAATTATTATTTTGTAAAGGCATTTATTAACTAGAAAAAGTTTAGACTACCAATTTGAACTGAAATAATCTCGGAAAACTGGATAGGATATTTTAAAAGATAATTACAATCCTATGATTGAATTAGTTTTGTAAATGTATATATTAATTAGAAAAAGTTTAGACTACCAATTTGGACTGAAATAATCTCGAAAAACTGGATAGGATATTTTAAAAGATAATTTCAATCCTATGATTGAATTAGTTTTGTAAATGTATATATTATTTAGAAAAAGTTTAGACTACCAATTTGAACTGAAATAATCTCGAAAAATGGGATAAGATTTTTAAAATAGTTTCATTGAATCATTTCTATCATTGAATTAGTTTTGTAAATGTATATATTAATTAGAAAGAGTTTAAACCTATCAATTTGAACTGAAATAATCTCGAAAGATGGGACAGAATACTTAAAAAGATAATTTCAATTCAATCATTTAATTAGTTTTGTAAATGTATATCAATTCGAAACAGTTTGGACTACCAATTTGAACTGAAATAATCTCGAAAGATGGGACAGGATACTTAAAAAGATAATTTCAATTCAATCATTTAATTAGTTTTGTAAATGTATATCAATTCGAAACAGTTTGGACTACCAATTTGAACTAAAATAATCTCGAAAGATGGGACAGGATACTTAAAAAGATAATTTCAATTCAATCATTTAATTAGTTTTGTAAATGTATATCAATTCGAAACAGTTTGGACTACCAATTTGATATAAAATAATCTCGAAAGATGGGACAGAATACTTAAAAAGATAATTTCAATTCAATCATTTAATTAGTTTTGTAAATGTATAACAATTCGAAACAGTTTGGACTACCAATTTGATCTAAAATAATCTCGAAATATGGGACAGGATACTTAAAAAGATAATTTCAATTCAATCATTTAATTAGTTTTGTAAATGTATATCAATTCGAAACAGTTTAGACTACCAATTTGAGCTGAAATAATCTCGAAAAATGGGATAAGATATTTTAAAATATAGTTTCATTGAATCATTTCTATCATTGAATTAGTTTTGTAAATGTATATATTAATTAGAAAGAGTTTATACCTACCAATTTGAACTGAAATAATCTCGAAAGATGGGATAGAATACTTAAAAAGATAATTTCAGTTCAATCATTTAATTAGTTTTGTAAATGTATATCAATTCGAAACAGTTTAGACTACCAATTTGATCTAAAATAATCTCGAAAGATGGGACAGGATACTTAAAAAGATAATTTAAATTCAATCATTTAATTAGTTTTGTAAATGTATATCAATTCGAAACAGTTTGGACTACCAATTTGAACTGAAATAATCTCGAAAGATGGGACAGGATACTTAAAAAGATAATTTCAATTCAATCATTTAATTAGTTTTGTAAATGTATATCAATTCGAAACAGTTTGGACTACCAATTTGAACTAAAATAATCTCGAAAGATGGGACAGGATACTTAAAAAGATAATTTCAATTCAATCATTTAATTAGTTTTGTAAATGTATATCAATTCGAAACAGTTTGGACTACCAATTTGATATAAAATAATCTCGAAAGATGGGACAGAATACTTAAAAAGATAATTTCAATTCAATCATTTAATTAGTTTTGTAAATGTATAACAATTCGAAACAGTTTGGACTACCAATTTGATCTAAAATAATCTCGAAATATGGGACAGGATACTTAAAAAGATAATTTCAATTCAATCATTTAATTAGTTTTGTAAATGTATATCAATTCGAAACAGTTTAGACTACCAATTTGAACTGAAATAATCTCGAAAGATGGGATAGAATACTTAAAAAGATAATTTCAGTTCAATCATTTAATTAGTTTTGTAAATGTATATCAATTCGAAACAGTTTGGAGAAAAAAATTGAACTGAAATAATCTTGAAAGATGGGACAGGATACTTAAAAAGATAATTTCAATTCAATCATTTAATTAGTTTTGTAAATGTATATCAATTCGAAACTGTTTGGACTACCAATTTGAACTAAAATAATCTTGAAAAATGGGATAGGATAATTACAACGATGATTTTAATTTTATCAAAGAATTAGTTTTATAATTGTAATAAAAAAGAGTTGAGTTTTCTATATTTGACTATAGATTCAAATCGAAATAATCTTGAAAAATAGGATAGAATATTTTAAACAATTGCTTTTATCCTATAATGGAATTAACTTTACCGATATACAGTTTAATTAAAAAGAGTTAGGTTTACTTTATATGATTATCGGTTTAAACTGAAATGATTTTGAAATATAGGATAAAATACTTTGATCGATAATTATTATCTAATCATTGAATTAGTCTTGGAAACTTTATATTTTAATTAGAAAGATATTGTTTGATTTTTGATTGAAACTGAAATTATCTTGATAAATGTATTAGGACATCGAAAAATGTGATAGGATACTTAACATGATAGTTTTAATCTTATCAACCAAGGAGTTTAGTTTAAGGAAGAGTTGCGTTTACTTTTTTTGACTATCGATTCGATCTGAAATTATCTTGGAAAACAGGATAGTATATTTTAAATGATAGTTCGAATCTTATCATTGAATTAGTTTTGTAAATGTACTTATTAATTCAAAAGAGGAAATTTAAATTTATTTGACAATCGATTCGAACTGAAATGATTTTGAAAAATGGGATAGGATACTTTGAAAGATAATTTTATTTTAATTATTAATTTGGTTTTGTAAATGCCATTTTTATTAGAAAAAAATTTAGCTCACTATATATATATATATATATATATATATATATATTCCAATGAGCTGCACTATCAGTCTTCCCGATGAGCAGACCTAGTGCGTTCTCCAGAAGTGGTATCCACTCTTTCAGGACCACCACAATGGGTGGGATACCGTTAGCCATGTTAATTTAGACGTCTAGTTTCTGCCACACTAGATGGCAGCACCGAAACTCTATTTTGGATTCTGAAGTGCACTAGGAATTTAATTTAGCCGGAAATGCCAAGAGTCAATAAGGCACTCCAGGAATCTTTTACATGCCGCGTAATCATACGACATGGTCGCTGAGGATTTTCTGCATCCCGAAAATCCGGTTTCTGGGCCAAGGATCGAACCCGCAGACTTGGGCTCAGAAGGCCGATGACAAAGGAACTGCGCCACCCAGCTCTCTATATTAGACTATAGATTCGAATCAAACTTATCTTGAAATATTGGATAGGGTAGTTTGAACGATATATTTAATCTTATCATTTTATCAGTTTTGTGAAGTTAACATTAGAAAGAAATAAGTTTACTTAATTTAACTGTCGATACGTACTTATGTGATGTTTAAAAATGGGTCAGGATACTTTGACCGATGGTTTTTATTTTGTCGTTGAATTTGTTTTGTGAACTTTACGTTTTAATTAGAAAAAGTCAAGTTTACTTTTTAGCTGTCAATTCAAACCGAAATTATCTTGAAAAATAAGATAAGATACCTCGAAAGAATTTAACCCAATAATTGAAATAATTTTAATGAATTTTACATAATTTTGAAACACTGGTGTTTAGAAGTTCATAAGAAAAATTAAATTTCTTCATTGTTAAAATTTGAATTATTAAATTTTATTGGATTATATATTTTTGTAAACTTTATAACTGCTATTAAAAGAATAATATTTATTTGAAAATATGTTTGAATTGGTCAAGAGTATTTTTGAAAGTTAATCGGAGAAATATGTACTTTTATATATCGGATGTACTTTTATAAATCGGAAATATGTATTCATGTACTTTTATATATCGGAAATATGTGCTTTTATATATGTACTTTTATATATATTATATCGGAGAAATATGCACGGAGAAATATGTAAATCTGACTGATTGAAATCAGTCAGATTAAGAACAAAAATAAAAAGAATTTATTAGTTATGTGAAAATTTTTTGAATGTTAATGACTGATTTTTATTTTTATCCAACGTATGCAATTGCATTAAAATTTTTATTTTAACAGTTTTTTGTGAAAGTTACAGAAAAATCTAATCAAAAATTTTATATGAAAACCTAAAGAAAGCAACTGCAATTATTTTAAAAAAAATCAAGATATTTTATTATAATTTAAAATTAACAACAATCAAAATCTGATATATTATTACCAAATAACAAGGTAAAAATTTTGCCCCCCCCCCCCCCCCCGAAAGTTTGCATACAAACTATGGGAGGCAGAAGAAGTTTAGGAATTAGTTTCTTTCAGAAAAAACATACATTTTAAAAATATTTATTTTTTAATATTAAAAGCTAACATTTTAAATGGGATTCTTTTTCACGGGTAGGATTCAAAGATATTTTCAAAAATTTTAGCTCATGTCTCAAAAATTCTATTGACAAAAAGTTTTTTTAAAAAATAAAAATAAAATCACTGCTATTCAAAAATAAATAAATAAATAAAATGAAGCAAAATAAATAAAATACACAAAATAAAATAAAGTAAAATGAAATATAAAAGTAAAATAAAATAAAAAAATAAAAAAGAGAAATAAAAGTAAAAATAAAATTAAAAAAAGAAGTAAAATAAAACAAAATGAAATAAATAAATAACGTAAAATGAGGTATAAATTTTAGTTGGATAAAAATGTTATTTTTGAAAGCTTTGTTGCTCAATGTTATTTTGTGTGACAAAATTGACTGATTAGTTTCAGCATGCAAAATCTTATATAACATTGCTGATAACAATTTTCATTGAGCTAACAAGTTTAAAGCACAGCAACATCCCTCGACGTGTTTTTAGATTAATCTCAAAGTAAATAAATAAAACATGAATAAATAAATAAATAAGTACACTTTTAGAAATTTCTCGGATAAAAAAAGATAAATAACAATTTATTTAATTGTTATTTTACAATATGCGACCAAAACAGTCAAATAATCATAAATAAGATGGTATTCAAACTGTTAACAGTGAGAAAAACCTTTTATTAACAGCTTTCACTTGAACCAACCAGAATTTTATGGCACCAACAAGAACCACCTAATGAAGCCACTTTTAGTTCCTTGAAAATGAGTACATATTATAGCGGAGAGGGCTAATCTGCTAATCTCATGACTGACAGAACGAGGGTGCGAGTCCCAGCATGGTCACCACAATATTTCTTCCGTTCCTTTCGACAAACGAAGAGTTTCCAGTGTCCTGCCCTACCCCTTTGTGACCCTGTGCTATTAGAATATGATACTCTTCACGCATAGATGGTTGCAGCATAAAGCTGCTAAACTATTACTAATATCCAGTTAAATGTCTTTTTTACGATTTTGAAACCAGAAAACAATGGGCTTTATGTAAACTGAAAAAAACTAGAAACGCACCCTCTGCCTTAAAAATTAGCTTGATTTCAAGCAGGCTTGCTTTTATGGCATAAGTAACAGCAACGACACATCTATATGATAAATATTTTATTAATTCCTTCTCACTCATACTGACTCTATAAATTTTCATTACACTCTGTCTCTCTCTTTGTCAGCAGTAATATGCAAATTGCAAGCCCCTCTTATGCTTATGTTTTAATACTCCCTACTTTTTTGTTTTAAATTCTACTTTTTTTTTACAGTAATCTAGTTTTGAGAATTATAGAATAAAATTTAAATAAACAATGCAACTTTGCATAAAATAAAATTTTATGCTCAGTTCATTGTATGAAATTTTAATAATCTTGACAAAATTGTTCTTCGAATTTTTTATTTTCCCAAATTTATCTTTTATTTAATATTTGAAATTTTTTTCCTAAGAGTAATATTTTTACATTGCATTTTTAATTTTTGGAATTAAAAAAACGGAAATTCGGAGGATTATTTTAGCGTTTTACGTAAGCATCCCTCATGCCCCTCCCAATCCCTTATCAGAAAAAAATAAGCAAACCAGAAACACCCCCTCTCTAGGAGAAACACCCCCTCTCTCAAATTAAAAAATAAAAATTTTTAAAACTATACAAATTTTGAAAATTTAAAATAAATTTTTTTTCTTCTTTTAAAAATCAATTCATTATATTTTATTTTTTAAATAAAGCATATCCAGAGTTTATTTTTTACGTGTAACTTCTCAGAAACATTTTATTTTTTCAAAAACATTAAATTTAGAAAGGTTTTTTTTTTTTTTTTTTTTTTTTTTGGATCACTCTAACTTCTTAAAGGAGTATCAGTTTCTCCTCCAAAATATAAAATATTGGCGAAGTATTGGTGGAGATTTAAAGTAAGTTGTTGTGTACCAAACCACTTTTTTTTTTCTAACGGTCTGTTCTAAATCCATGAGAAATCCAGGTGTGGGAAAGTGGACATACAGAGATTTAACAATGGCGTTGAAATCTCAAAGTAGGCTTGAAGTAGTTTTAAAATGGACTTTAAATCAATTTTAAAGTTTGTAGTATAGTTTTCAGAGACCCATAATGGATTTGGAGAAGTTTCTCGAAATTTTCTTGGATTTTGTGAAAAGTTTATTTTTAGCATTTGAGGATTCGCTGATTTGATCATGCGTTTGTTTGAAAAACGCAACTGTCACTTTTAAATGTTTAAAGTAATTCTACGTATTGTTTAGCTATTGTGAAGATTAATTAGATGGAACCTTAAAAATGCAATTGTTTTATTTTTCTATATAAATTGTTCAATTCATCTTGGTAATCTGAAAACTATCTTTTGCTGAAACAGTAACGTTTCTTACTCTAAATTAATATAATGTTATTTATTTAGTTTTTGCCATCTAAAAAATTAAATTTTTACACTCAAACAATCAATACATAAGTTTATAGAATTAATCATCCATCAATCTTTCAAAATTACAGTTCTTGTTACCATTGGAAAAGTCAATTTAATCGAATAAATTGATTTCAAATCTCTCTAAAAGTATCTTGATATTACCAAAATGTTCTTTAAAATTATCATTCATTTTACTAATTTTTGTTGTAGGTAATTTTTAGCTTTTGATATCCATATCTGGCCTTTTACCAAATAGATTAGTAGTAGACCTTATAATCAGTTTACACTCCTAAAGTTTATTTAAAATGGTGGTTAATTTAACTGAGCGATTGCAGTTAGGTGACTATTAATTACTCATTTTCCTAACATAACTCTCAATTATAACAGATAGGAAAGGGGTCTGAATGATGTATTTTCGAATGTTTTAAAGATACTAAACTTGGATAAGATACTAAACTTTCGAAATACAAAAAAAAAAAGGCTTAAAAACTCCTTTTAATTATAAAAAAAAAGGCACAACTTTATGAAAGACATCAAGAATATTAATCCAGTTTCACAGCGGGATTCGATCCCACAACATCCACGTTTTAGAGTGGTTAGGAGAACTACGATACCCCACAATGATGAAGCCCTCTAGAATTTATTGCAAGCAAAACAATCATACATTATTAGAGCCTCGTTGCTGAGGATAATAGTCCTTCCATTAAATGCTCCGAAGGCATCGGATTATCGTTGTGCTGTCTTTCTCATTTTTATACTATATGCTCTTCAATTTGACAAGAAAAGGGTCGATAGGTAGGTACTTTATTTACACCACACTAGAGCTGCACAACGGGCTATAAGCGACAGTCTAAGCAACATCCCTGAGAATGATCCGAAGATATGCCATCACAATTTCGATCCTCCGCAGAGGGGATAGCTCCTTCCCTTCGGTATCCCGACGACTTGCGTGCGAAATCGAGCACTTTATGGTAGAACAGTCTAACGAGGACCATGCACCTTCGGCCACTTATCAGGCTCATCAAAGTGGTCACCCACCGCTTACTGACTGCAGCCAGTGATGTTTGACCTCGGTGTTCTACTAGGAACCGTGTTCAAGCATCACTGGCTGCAGTCAGTAAGCGGGTCATCAGCCTGCGGAGATACTGAGGGTGCGCGGTATCGGTCCTCGTTAAATTGTTCTACTTAGCTCGACTTCGCTTTTAGGTCGTCGGGCTAGCACGCAGGGGAGCTAACTCCTCTGCAAAGGATCAAAATTGCGATGGCATGTCAACTTCAAAGCACTTCAACCAACCTTTAACACTATTAAAATGCGTATTTGTAAGTCCCACAGTGGACTGATCCTAAGGACACGGTTCCCAATCGAACACCGAAGTCAAGCATCACTGACTGTGGTCAGTAAACGGGTGGGTGACCGCTTAGATAAACCTGCGTAGGGTCTGCACGGTATCGGTCCTCGTTAAACCGTTCTAGCGTAAAGTGCTCAACTTCGCTTGCAGGTCGTTGGGATATGAAAGCAAAGGAGCCATTCCCTCTGCAGAGAATAAAAATTGTGATGACATCTCTTCGGATCATCCTCTTGGATGTTTCCCAGACCGTCGCCAATAGCCCATTGGGCAGCTTTAGTGCGTCGTGAATCAACTGCCTACCAATATAATACAAACGCACCTGCATATGTATCGAAGGGATTCAAACCTGCTATCTTCATTTTACATAGCGTTTGACGGAAAGGCGATACTTCTCGGCTAGGGATGTCCTTCTATAACGAATAAGTAAAAAAAATAAACATGACTATTACGATTATTTAATTATTTGTTAATTAATGCACTTGCATATGAAGACTAATTACGAAACACCGTTTATAAGCCCGAATCAAGTTGAAAAACTGATAGCTCTAGCCATTGAAATACATTACAAAGATGCAACTTTTGTTGCGTAGAGACAGCGGATTCGAATCCCATCGCATCCCTGGAAATATATGTGCGATGTATTTCTCTATCTTGTGCTTTATGTACTTCTGCTTGACAGGGGCTTACAATTCGGGTTTTGTAAATGAGTACATTAGACTTCAACAATAAATAAATACGTGTAACAATAAATAAATAAAAACAAATAAATATAAGTAAATAAGTACTTTCTAGGTTGCTTGGGATTCAAACCCGCTATCCGCTTTCGTTTTAGAATGTTGTTACAGCTCTCATACGTAATAGTTAAGTTACTAATTTAGTTCGGCTTTATCCAGGCATTTGTATAGTTAGAAGCAGGTAGGTAAGTGTTTTATTTGCTTCGAACTAAAGCTGCACAATGGGCTATTGGCGACTGTCTGAGAAACATCCCTGAGGATGATCCGAAGAGATGTCATCACAATTTTTATTCTCTGCAGAGGGGATGGCTCCTTTGCTTTCGTAGCCCAACGACCTGCAAGCGAAGTTTAACGAGGACCGATACCGTGCAGACCCTACGCAGGTTTATTTAAGTGGTCACCCACCCGTTTACTGACCACAGTCAGTGATGCTTGACTTCGGTGTTCTACTGTGTCCGTGGAACCGTGTCCTTACGATCAGTTCACTGTGGGACTTACAAATACGCATTTTAATGGTGTTAAAGATTGGTTGAAGTGCTTTGAAGTGGAAGCTTTCTTAGAAAAAACATGATTAACAAGCGTTTACTACATATAATAAAGGTTATCAAAACTGAGAAGCTTTGGATTATCTCAAATCCTATCAATACTGTCAAAGTTACTGAATTTATTTGGTAAAATAATCGAGTTTTACCATAATTTTTACCAAATGGCATGACTATAAAAAAATGTTTTATTTTTAATTTTACCAAAAGACATTACAAAAGAGCTACGGGAAAATTACCGTTTTCTGGCTTTCTGGAGTGTTTCCATAGATCCAGAAAACGTGGTAAATTTTACCATATTCTGGTAGTCTCGACAATAGTTTTTTTTGGGGGAGGGATATGAATTTAAAATAAATATTAATGAGTTATTCTATACACTACGCTATTTACATTTTGCAAATTACAATCAAATAAATGTTAAAAATTCTTCTTAGAATTAATTGTTTTCAAATGCGTCTTATTGAAATATTATATCCGATTTACTTTTTTGATATTTTGCGAATTATAACAGAATTAAAAACGTTATAAATTAATTTTACAAATGAATTAATTATTTCCAACCGTATCTAATTTTGGGGGAAATTATACGAAAATTTTTTTTTTAGTTTTTCTTACACGTCTCAGTTTAAAATTGCTGTTAAATAATCTTTTGGATCCGATAATATGAAGATAAAAGGCCGTGTATATTTTAAAAATAAAAAAAATATTAACAATTATTAACATGTCACTAAATTTCTAACCGGGACTTAAGAATGAATTTAAAACGAACGTTAATTAATCATTTCGCTGCATATATTATTGATTCTATTATGAAGCTTTTCGCATTATTCAAATGAAACACTTAAAAGTCAAAATTTTATAATTTATGATGCCATTATGCGCAAGCGTCGAGGACGTACCGTCAAAATTCATTATCAGCACAAGGTCAGGCATCACACTAGCCTTTTCTTTTTTCAATTAAAAAACCTCTTCAAATCCCTTTAGGTTTACAGATAATACCCCTCTATCCAAAAAGGAAGTAAAACATAAAAACAAAGGAGCTGAAAATACCCCATAACCCTTTTTTTTCTACACTTATAGTCATTTCATCAGGGGCCCTGAGGGCCATTAATAACCTTTAAGTTTTTAGGAAGTTGAAGTAGAAGTACTTCCCCCTTCTTATTTTTTGCGATTAGCTATTAAACATTAGCGTGATTAACAAAAACGAACCTCGCTGATTCATCGTTTCAAGAGGGGTAGGGTAAAAGGGTAAAAAAAAAAAAAAAAATTTTTTTTTTTTTTTTTAGTTTTGTGTCCGCGTGGGGTGTACGGCCTTGCGCCCCTGGGGTAGGGAAGATTATAAAAAACGCGACAGTTGAGTAAAAAAATACAATGAAAAAATTGCCCGTAGGTTGAGGCTATTGTCTTTTGTTCACCACCCCACGCGCATCATAAAAAAAAAAGAGTTCCCCGACCCTAGGGGGGAATTATGGGTTACAATCAGCAACGGTTCTCGTCGATCGTTTTTGATTTCGGAATAATACTTACAGCTGCTTCTTCGTACTTTATACCCCGGTGTGACCTTGCCAAATTTGCATAAAGGTTCAATGTATGATAGAGGACCTTGAAAATTTGTTGAAGTAAAGAAACAGTTTTGACGATTCAAAATCAAATTAATTACAAGAAACAACTCAGCTAAAATATATTTTATCGATTTTTTCTTATTTTAATTAAATTAATTGGTAAGACATAAGACCTTAAAAAATTATTTTATTTATAAATGTAAAGTATGGTCTTATAACAACATGAATTGTAAGATTTACCTTTTAAAATTAACAAATTATTTTAGTGTGATTGTTTTAATACATTATATAACTTAAAAATATTACAAAAATACCTGAAAGTAAGAATTATCAAGTTTATTTAAACGACGAAAAATGATCAATATTATTTTGCTGCACGGCTGCATGAAGATTCAATGCGTGAAACAGACCTTGAGAGTCTGTTAAATTGAACAGATTTATCAACTAGTTTTACTGTATTAAATATTATTCTAAAATTTATTTAAAAGAATAACTTGACTGTTTTATTGATCGAACAGCCGCTTCCGACGTCTAACTGGTCTTCTTTTTTAAATAAGTAGAATTTCAAGTATTTTAAGATTTAAAATCGTATAATTAAAAATTAAGACAATATATAAGCATAAACTCATTTTGGATCAGTCACAGTGCTTTTAATTTTTAGTTTTCACTTGTTCGCACTTATAAACCTTGGACGTTTTGGAGCCTTTTTTTTTAAATATGACAAAATTTCAAAAAAGGATTTGTTACTTACTAACATTTTAAACAAAATTAAAAATATGTCAATTGGCTTAAAGGAGTTTTTCTAGGATATAAAAACAAATGAGCAAGTTTGTTAAAATCAAGCTGTACACTTACTTGCTATTTTAGATTTTCGTTGTATTAATAATCAAATCTCAGATGGCTTTTATTAGTAACTGTTATTTTTTTTTCCGCCAAAAATCATCACAATCCGTGAAAATCCGGTGATTAGTTTAAGAATTAATCACGGTGCTTACCTTTTTTTCGGGGGGGGGGACTACGTTTAGTGTGGCCATCAACTTCTCAGCTTTAAATAATTGTTTTTTTTTTTTTTTTTTTTAAAAAGTTTCTCATATTTTTATTTGAAGTATAATATTATAAAGTTAAAGTGTGTAATATTTATGTTTAAAAAAGACGTTAATATTAATTATTATTTTTAAAATTTGGTAACAAAACGATTTCAACATTGGTGTTTAATAAATATAAATGTCCTAAAATAGAATCACCGCTTGCACAAATGCCAGTTAGCCCATATATGTCTTATATTACCTGTGATTTTTAAATATCGTATTTCTTAAATTTTTGATAATGGGATACTTGTTGCAAGAGACGTAGTGTGGGTATCTCGATCCTGATTGGTTCTTGAAACGTGGCATTTGTTTACGTTAGCAACTGATTTTTCCATTCTATTTCGAGTAAGCCAACTCCGCAAAGTATGTATTCTCTTAAGTGACAGATTTCAAATTCTTTTACAAAGATTCTTTCTTAAAGATATAAATCTTTCACTATATTTTTACACAGAGATCTAACATCAAGACTCAGACACGAAGCCATATGGAACATAAACAAACTAATTATGCATCAGTTGCTAGGTACAAACAAAAATATATCATGGTTACAGTAAAATTCATAAACAAATAATAAATCTAAGTTAAGTAAAGGAGTAGTAGTAGTTCATTTACGTCGCACTAGAGCTGCATAATGGGCTATTGGCGACGGTCTGGGGAACATCCCTGAGGATGATCCGAAGACATGCCATCGCAATTTTGATCCTCAGCACAGGGGACCCCCGCTTCGGTAGCCAGACGACCTGCAGGCGAAGTCAAGCACTTTGCGGTAGAACAGTTTAACGAGGACCAATACCGCACACCCTCGGTCCCCACGCAGACTGATCCAAGTGGTCACCCACCCGCACAGTGACCGCAGCCAGTGATGCTTGATTTCGGTGATCTGCTGGGAACCGTGTCTTAACGATCAGTCCACTGCGGGACTTCCGTTAAGTAAAGGCAGTAGACAAGAAAGAATTATATTTTGATGTGTGATACGGCACTGTATTTAATTAAATTATCGCTAATTAACATTCTAACTTATGTAGAGAAACTTAGCTCAACTTTAAAAACGCTATTTTACTGATAAAGATTAGCTGGTGCTGACGTCATAAGTCACGTGTGTGGGTATGGGAGATCTTCTATTTAAGTAAAAGTACCCAATTGATGTTAGCCGACGTAATTAATTCAGCACTGAAACTATGAGTTAAGCAAGCTTTAAGGTGATATTTAATTTTCCCGTGATTTCGCCTGCTTCTATTTCGTTTGAAATGTAAAAGATAAGCATTTTATAAGGGTACTGTTTCCGTGACAGTGTTTATAGAAGCCAAATCAGTGTTTCCGTTTTCCAATGATCCATACATGCATCAACAAATTTTCACTTTTATACACAGAAAAGTGATATAAAGCATGATTTACTTTAAGATATTATAAAATAGTATATTTAGACAAAAAAAATTTCACTTACAAAATTTAAATTTTTAGACAGTACAAAGAATCAAAATTTTTAATGGTTCTAGATGTTTAGAGTTCCGAATAAAAAATGCTTTTGAAAATCGAATTAATAGGTTTTCAGAAAAACATTATCTCAAATTTGTTTATCATTGGCTGAATAGGCGCAGTGAATTTTATCTAATTTTTTAAAGATTCTATATTTATACTTTACGCTTCTGGTCAAAACTGCATAAACCTCTCTCTTAAATCCTAATTAGTTTTTTGTACTTTAAAATAATTCTTCTAAAAAAATCATTAACTTTTAGCTTTTGGATGCATAATTAATTTGGCTTTAAATCAAAATGCGCATTAATTATAGATACTTTATGGAGAAGGCAAATTAAAATTAGTAATTAAAATTATCCTTCAAAAAATGTCTTAAGACTAAAAAGTTTTATCGGCATTTTAATGACTCAGTCATTAAGAAGGAGACGTGATTATGAATACCTTATTATAAGTACGTGATGGCGGATAAATTTTTTCTTCAAACATTAGACCTTTTTTAATAAAAAATGATGCATATTTTACGGACATGACTAATTAATTTTTCTTTAAGTATTTCACTTTTCACATATCGTTTCTTTTAGTTTTTGTTTGTTATTTCGCCAGATTATCAAACATAATCATGCTCCAGAAAAAAAAAAACTAAACCTTCAGTTTTTTTAGAATTCAGTTTTATACTTTTTTTTAACATTAATAAAGGATAAAGAGGAAACAAATTTATTAATTTGTCTTGAAAAGAAAGAAACTAATAACAGTTACAGCCGATGAGATTTGATGGAAAATTTTTAATTACTATTTTTCGCAATTATAAAAGCCAAATATTACATTTTTATTAGCTTATTTATTTACGTTATAATATAAATTCAATTTTTTTCCTTTTAAAAAGTACTTTTAATTTCTTGAAACAACTTTTTATTTTCTGAGCAAAGATAGTTCTTAAAAAGAATAATATTTTTTTTTAAACAGCGTTTTTAAATTGGATTAAAATGAGAAAATATTTCTACTTTTGTCACTCCAAAAAGCAAAATGTAAGTTACATCACTTCAAACATGGGGCAAATTTCGATGGTGTTAGAAGATTATAAGGATGGTGATGCACCCTACTGTTTTCGTCATTTATTACATTATTTTTTATCAAAGTTGAATCCATTAGCTAAAGCTTCCCAAAGGTCGAAATTACCAAAATATGGTAAAATTTACCGTGTTTCTGGCTTTATGGACACACCAAACAATTTAGTAATTTTCACCGAAGCGCTCTGGTAATGGTTTTGATAAAGTGACAATAGATATAGTTTTATAATCTGTGATAAAATTTGGTAAATATGGTAGATTTTGGTAAATTTATCATGGTACTTTAGAGCATGGAATAAAACCTACTTATTCGGCTAAATTTACTTTACAGTTTTGTATTTATTATTAAAAGTGTGGTATTAAAAACTATAATTTTTAAAACCAGAATTTCCGGTAAACCGTTACCATATGAACGAAATTTTTTTTTTTCAATGAATAGTTTAAATACTGTATATTTTGGTTTTATTAGCAAAAATTATGGTTGCTTTTTTTTGTACCGGAAAGCATAAGCAGTCATAACCATACAATACGGTAATTTTTCCAGAATTTTTTTCGCCGTGTACATAGTCTCATCGCAAGTGTGCAAAACAAAGACTCGTGAGATTTTCTTCTTTTTAGTTACGTGTCTGATTCAGAAAATTGCTTTCGTTCAATAAGTACTTTCGGTTTCTTAAAACTACTTCTGTCTTCTGAGAAAATATATTTCTTATAAATAATAAAATAAAATAAATATTAAAATTGGATGAAAAAGAGAGAATGATTCTTTTCACAGTTATTCACAGTTATTTTTTTCTTAGCCTTGTATCTGTTAGTCTATTTGCTTAACAAAATTGTATTCCCTTATCAAATAATTTCGATGTTTTGAAAGTATTGTTATCTTCTAGACAAAGATGGTGCCTAGATGACGCAAAGATTATCTTAAAAATGAGATGATGGATCAAAAAGTTGAAAGCGGGCATAGAGGTAAGTTGGTATTCTTTTTCATAATTTGTTCCAGTCTTCGCTAAGCTATCTACCACTGACCTAAAATATCTTCAGTCGTAGACGGGTCATGGGTCAGAGTCCCCTTACCACCCGGCTAACCGTAAGAGGTTTTCGTTGTTTTCCTCTCCATGTAACGCAAATGCAGGTTACTTCCATCAAAAAATCCTCCACGACGGCAAATTTATCTCAATACTTGATCCAGGAAGGTCCCTTGTCTTCTTGATTGGGTTCAAAATTAGAAAGCTTCTTGATTGGGCTCAGCATTAGTTGTCGTAAAGCTAAAATTGGGTCGGCAGTTCAACGACGGTGATAAACAGTCAATTTTATTTACTAGAATTCTATTTACTAGAAATATATGTCAGCGAAAATTAAGATTTTTTAAAAATAAACCTAAATTAATTAATTTTTTTAAAAAAAGTTGGCATCTCGTTTGGTTGGTAACTACACAGTAGAATTAAAAACTGTACGGTAGCTCCAGAATTTTTATAAGTTTGACGACATTAACACTGGACTTGCAGAGAAATCAATTTATGTAACTATAATATCATTATCTTAAGGATAGATACAAAACAAATTTTCTGAAACTTTAATGAAGTATAATGGGGGTAACTATTGCGTTTAGGTGCTAAAATGTCTTAGAAAATTTAAGAGGACGCCATACCACGGGAAAAACTTTTCGTATCAAATTCTCTTTCATCTCCAAAACTAATTTAAAGTATAGAAAAACAGACAAGCCTAGACTATAGTTCAGACACATCTAGAGTAAGCCGTGAAGTTTCAGATACTGATTCGAAATTTTTAACATATCAAAATGAAAATAAATTATGAGAAGATAACTGAGGATTTCGCAAGGGAGAAGTTCTCTTGAGTAATTTGTTTGCACTTTGACATTTTGAAGAAATATTTTAAGCCATTGAAATTTCATGTTTTACTCTTGGTTTGTTTGAATTCACTTTTTCTTTTCTTTTAAATTTTTAATTAGTAATAGAGGTGAAAGAGAATTTGTGACGAAAAGTTTCTGTCCTCGTATAACGTTCTTTTAAAGCAGCACAGTGAAGCAACCACTTTGGTGAATCTGTCAAAATGAATGGAGTTGACATTCTAACCAAGGAACATGACAGGGGTCCAGCTTTTTCAAATTTCTTAAATGGTGTTTTTCAGTTAACCAATAATTAAAAAGTGAGTAAATTGCAGCAGTTGAAATAATTTAGCCAATTCTTTTCGAATTCGGAATTGAATTTTAAAGATTTTTTTTTTAGCAACAGTTTGTAATCGTCTGATTTAGTTAACTACAGCATTAGTCATATTTAGTCAAACTGTTATAGAGAAAAATAGAAAGTTATAAACAGAGTCCCTCTACTTTAGAAACTTAAAGTTCATAAGAATCTCTACTTCCTATCGTTTGAGTATAGTCTATATGAACCTTATAAAATTTCCAACCAATTTTGGAGATTGGGTCGAAAATTTTTCAATTATGAGATCCAATATTTAGTAATTCAAATTTTCAACAAAGTTTTACTCAAAAACAATATATCTTGTGAAATTAACTGAAAAATATCTATCCTGCGTCTTTATACAGGCAACAATTATTAATGACATTATTATTGAAACTTAAGCAAAAAAATATGCATGGCCAAAACAAAATTAATTCGATTATGAAGCAGATAGGTAAGGGTTTCCCAAAGTTACGCAAAAAATTAATATTTCAACCCAATAATTAATATTTAAATTTTTCAATTACTTTTTGCACAAAAATAATACATCTTGGGAATTTAACTGAAAAATTTCCTGCGTTTTTATACAAACAATAATTATTAATGACATCATTATTGGAACTTATGCAAAAAAAATATGTATGGCCAAAACAAAATTAATTCGAGTATGAAGCAGATAGGTAAGGGTTTCCCAAAGTTACGCAAAAAATTTATATTTCATCCCAATAATTAATATTTAAATTTTCCAATTACTTTTTGCACAAAAAAAATACATCTTGGGAATTTAACTGAAAAATTTCCTGCGTTTTTATACACGCAATAATTATTAATGACATCATTATTGGAACTTATGCAAAAAAATATGTATGGCCAAAACAAAATTAATTCGAGTATGATGCATATAAGTAAGGGTTTGCCGAAACAAAATTATTTCAATTATGAAGCAGATAGGTAAGGGTTTCTCAGATTTACTCAATAAATATTTCAACCCAATATTTAGTATTTAAAATTTTCAATAACGTTTTGCACAAAAATAACATATCTTGTGAAATCAACTGATAATAACTGGCAATAATTATTAAACGGTATCATTATTAAAACTTTTGCAAAAAAAAAAAAAAAAAAAAAAAAAAAAAAAGAATAAAGAAATGTATTGCTAAAACAAAATTAATTCGATGTTTTATAAGATTAAAAAATATAATGAAAAAGGTATAATTTTTTTCAAAGTGTAAGAAAAAACAATAATAATCCGTGCAAATTCATTCCAATCGTTTTTATCTCCTCATTTTTAGAACTAATACTTTTCGAATACGAACAAGAACATTTGATATAAAATTATTAATCTCTGCTCAAAGGATGGTTTAATTATTTGTTGCTGATTTCTAGTAAACAGCTTAGCAAAACGTTTTTAAGACATGGAACAAAAAGAAAAAAACAAACGTCAATTGTAAACACCTAAGTCGCTTTTGTGACTTACTTTAATAATAACATATCTTGTATTTTAATACTATAATCCTCTCTACTTTTGTTGAAAAGTTGTCTTTTTCGTCATCGAAAAAAATTTCCATTGTTCTTTGCGCACTTGGGATTTCAAAATAAACTGAAATTAAGCCTGACTCACTGCGTGAAACTAAGAGCAAATCTTTCAAAAAAGTATATTTAAGTAGCTGATTCCTTGGAGGGAATTAGTAATGGAAGAAATATAAGGAAAAAGAAAATTACAAACGTAAATTCACTTAGAACTATTTCAAATAAGACGTAAAAGTTAAAAAAAAAAAAAAAAAATTAGGATTATAAACAACGTAATAGTGGGAAACAAGAAAAAAAAAATTAGAAAACAATAAGAAAAGAACAACACAAATCTTTCTTCGATGTCTTTAGACAAAGAAATTATTCTAAATTCCTTTGGAAAACTGCGGAAGTAGAAAAAAAAATTAAATTGCATAAATTCTTAACGGGGTTTAAAAGCGCTGGCGGAATTAAAAAATGAAAAAAAAAAAAAAAAAAAAAAAAAAAGGACGGAGAATTTGCTCTTTTCTTAATTAGGCGCTTTTAGGCCTAAGAAACAAAAGAAGATCTAGTTTCTAATACCAAAAGAATACATTTATTTATTTTATTCCTGCGCAGAACGAATTATTCTTTAGAAAACTCTTGAATAAGGCGTTCTGTGGTTGAAGCTGTAATCCTCCGAGTATTAACTTTTAAATCTCCTGAAGTTGTAAAGAGTTTTATTTTATTCCGTGACTTGGATCTGAAGATCCATTTTAGTTTTATATCTAGTTGGGTGTCAGGGGTTCATTTAAAAACTGAGGATCAATGATTTTATTTGTTTGATTCTCATTTTCATATGTTAGGTGAGAATCAGAATGAAATAAAAAAAAATCATTTAAGGGTTTTTTTTTTTTTTTTAAAGATTTGTTAAAATGTTTTTGTTCTCTCTTCGAAGACAAATTTCTCCCCAATACTTGATCCAGGTGTTCCTTGTCTTCTAGATTGGGTTCAAAATTACAAGATTAAATATTAAATAGTAATAGAAGCCGCGATGACTCAGGGGATAGAGAACTCGTCTTTTAATGAGGTGAACCGGGTTAAAATCCCAGTGATGGCCGGTCGCTACGAATTCCACACCCGACTTGCACCACTCATAGTGGTAGACAGATCATGGGTTAGAGTCCCCTTGCTGTCAGACTAACCTTGGGAGGTTTTCCTGATTTTCCTCTCCATGTAACGCAAATGCGGGTTAGTTCTATCAAAAAATCCTCCACGAAAGCAAATTTCTCCCTATACACGATCCAGGAGTTCCCTTTTCTTCTGGATTGGATTCAAAATTACAAGGTGACGACGTTGAACCTTAGCAGTAGTAAACACAAAAATTGGGTTGGCTGTTCAACGACGGTTATAAATAAAAGAGTAATAGAAAGAGCCATGGTGTCTTAGGGGATAGAGCCTTCGCCTTTCAATTTCGCGAACAGGGTTCGAATCCCAGCAATGGCTGGTCGATACAAATTTCGCACCCGACTTGCACCGATCACTGTGCTGGCATAAAATATTCTCAGTGGTGGACGGATCATAGATTAGAGTCCCCTTGCTAAGCGTGGGTGGATTTCGTGGTTTTCCTCTTCATGTAAATCAAATGCTGGATCTGAAAGTTGTCCAAGAACGCTAATTCCTCCAAATACTTGATTCAAGAATTCCCTTGTCCTCTGGATGGGGTTCAAAAATTCAAGGCTATGGAGTTGAACATTATAAGTCGTAAACCCAAAATTAGGTTGGCATTTTAACGACGGTTATAAAATGAAATAAAATAGTAAAAAAAAAAAATTTGTTAGACCCAAATAAAAATTAGCTATTATAAATATATAGTGTTTTTTTCTACTTTTTCGATCCTAAAAGAAATTTTAATAAATCAGAATAAAATATCTTGTTCCGTAACATGCTTCGGAAAATATGGAACTCTAGGTAATAAATACTGGCCCCCTAAGTGCCGATGCTTTTCACCGTATCCGGAATTTTTTTCAGTGTATCTAGCTAGAGTGGTCCACCTCTTCCCCTCGCTTTTCTCACCTACCCCCACGATTGATTCTCCATGATTTTTCTTTTTAAATCTAAACATGTTATTAAATTATAATGAAAAATTATTCAACAAAAAAGATCCCAAAATATGTCATTACATAAAACCAGATTTGATTCCACAGATTTACTCTATTAGGATAAAATTTAAATGAGATAGTTTTGATCAATTAGCCTTGTTATTTCACCTTCAAACTTGTTTTGAAAGCTCTAATTTAATTTTCGGATAATGTGTAAAACTCTTTTAACTTTTTTTTTTCGTCAAAGAGATTATTTTAGTTGTAGAGCAAAAAGTTAAATTTTAATATCAGTTTAGAAACTAGATGTCCAAATTAACATGGCCAACGGTATCTCACCCATTGTGGTGGTCCTGAAAGAGTGGATACCACTTCTGGAGAACGCACTAGGTCTGCTCATCGGGAAGACTGATTGTGCAGTTCATGGGAAATATAAAAAAAAAATATCAGTTTAGAATTTTTAGTAAATATTTTAAATTCTTTACTTTAATAGTATACGTTGTACAAAAATAGCTTGAGATCAAATTTATTATCAAAGTTAGAATTAGCTACAAAAATGGTAATATAACTTATTTTTCCGTTTAGCTAAAATAATACCTTCCTTAGCTAAAATAATAACAATTAAACTTTTAATTGTTAAAGGTGATTAATACCATGCAATTACTTTATAATAAAGGAAGATCACTTTTAGTTTTTGACTTTTAATTCTTTTCCAGAAGCGAAACAATTCTAATAACAAATATTTATTTTAAGATAGGATGACAAATAAATATTACTTGCAAATGCTGTCGAATTAGAAATAAATAAATAATTTACAGATAAATACTGTTAAAGCATTTATTAATTTCCTGCTGATGACAGCCAAAGATAACTGGAAAGTCTTTGTTTATTAACGCATATATCACGTGACTTTTCTCGCCAATGAGAATGCACGAAACGGTATTGCTACTTACATCGTTTTATGATGAATAGAGAAAAATAATTATATTCCTCTGCAACATTCTAAATTACTCCAATTGATCAAACCTATACGATTAAACCATATCCGTAAAAATATTAAAAATTATACATTAGTTTTTGACATTTTTCACTCAACAACTTGCACATTTTTGGCGATTACTTCAGCTTATTTATCAATCAGAAACAAAGAGCTAATTGGATAGCTAAGAACTCTGAGATTTGATTTAAATATCACATAATAATTTGTCAAGATTCTCGTATAATAAAAAACCTAATCGCAGCTTTCTGTCAAAAAGTGAAATAAATCACGCCGATGCAAAAACACAGAGAAAGAAGTATTGGCATTCAGCTTTTCCGCTTGGCGAGTTTTTCGGCTCATAAAACCATCTAAAATGGTGTATTTGTTTTACACCTCCTTGCGTTAATTTCATTCGTATTCAAAAGAATTCATGCTTGCTCAACGAGAATAACGATTCTTTCGCTTTGGCTGCTAATGACTTTTTCCTTTGGCGTCTTTTTATTGACAAGCAGTGTAAAAAATGAGCCAAGAAAAACTATTGTTTGAAGGCTATAATTTACTTATAATTATGACAAACGTTAGTTGTTGGATACGCATTCCTTCTAAAGGTTTTGATTGATGAATAAATTAGGCTATTTAAAATCGTCGAAAAAGAAATCAAATTTATTAAAAGTCTTTCCACCCCTACTCGCTCTTGGGGTGATTTTTTTTTTCTGTTACTGTTATCGCCAATCATTCCCACCCAGTTCAATCGATCAATTAAAGAGATGAATTTTAATCTTAAGAACGGGCTAGTAGCGAAGAAATTCTTGCTGAATTCTGGGTCATTAATTCAAGAAATGAAATTGTATTGATAATTTATAAGAGTATACCGGGTATATAAATAATTCTCAATGAGTTATTTGTTTTTGGTCCTTAGAGAAAGCAGTAGAAGACAAGACTAAGGAGTCGGAGTTGAAGAAAAGTTTGAAGGGATCGTAAAAGGAAATTGCTCACTCGACTCCGACTCCAGTTAGTTAAAAGTTGATACATCTTAAGAGGAAGAGAAACAAAATGGTTTTTGACCTAAAAAAATTAGACAGACAAATATTTGTAATTATTAGGACAAAATTATTCTCAAATGAACACTATGACAATTAGACTGGGGAAAAAAAATTTTGTTGCATTTTATGGCAATTCAGGTGTCGGGATTTCAAATTAGTTCTGCTCAGTTTATTTTTTTTCCTTCAGTTTTCAAGCAACAGTTTTTTAAAGACATTTTTAGCGTGTTTTTTTCGAAATATTCAAGTTTGAAAACGTTTAATAAAACAGGATATTGCGACAAACTTCTAGGAAAGTTAGGGCACATCACCAGGATTAAAATTGCATGGAAGCCCATGTCCGAAAATGCCATCGCATGCAAGGGCAATCTCTGATTGTGATCTGTTCATTATCATGGGATGTAACAGTTCATGATAGAGAAGCACCCCTAGAGGCGTATGATGATGTTTCCGGATACAAGTTCCTATGCAATTTTATAAATGACGATGTGCTCCAACTCCTCCAGAAGTTTGTCATAACATTTATACTTCCCACTGTTATATATAACGTTTTTAAACTTGCACGTTTCAGCAAAAAGTTAACTAAAAATGTCATTTAAAAAAATATATAGTTTAGAAAGAGAAACCGGTTGCAAATTTGAAATCCGCGATACCGAAGTCGCAAAGATTCGTTAAAAAATCTCATTCAAAACAGAAGAAAATTGTTCCACAGTATTATTCACATTAAAACTTATCACAGGCTTAAAAAATGGCATATCTTATATTGGTTTTGCACGATTTTAATATTCTGTATAAATATACTTTTTAAAATGTGTTTATTAAATTATTGAATGGAAGTCGAGCTCTCAGAAAAGTTCGAAATCAGAGTTGCTGACGGCATCGAACATTTCAATTGCTGAATCCACGAGATCTTCTATAAAAAAAGCACGACCCTTCATTAAAACAAAACATCGTTACCAATGTAACAAACAATGTAACATCGTAAACAAACAACCTTAAATGTAAATTTTACCTTTCTTGTTTTCTACTACGTTTTAGAAACCGGTTTTCAAATAAAAATAAAATTTCATAAATCACAAAAATTAGTAAATCTGAGATTTTTATAAATTTCATCTGGATATTTTTACTTTTTATTATTTTGTTATAAAGGTCTGACAAATTGGATTCTACGGTACAAAAATTTTTACTATCTACTAAATAACGTAAATTAAATTTTAAAAAATCGGTGTAATAGTTTTGGAGTTGAATCGGTGTAATAGTTTTTGATCACGAAGCATTCATAAGTTGCATTTTTATAAAACTTTTTATTCTTTCTAAACTGTTCCAACAATTTTCTTTACATTTGTGATATTTTCATTGAATATTGATGTTTACTGTAGAAAGAAATCTGTTATGTTGAAGCAAATTTCTGGCTGCAAAGTTTTCAGAGATTACCCGTATGCTACGGGAAAGTACACTGACAGAAAAAAGCACCTTCCTGTAGCAAAACACTACAGAAATTTGTAGCTTACAGACATCTGTAAGCTACGGAAGTTTTAAGTCGGTCTGGACACGGTCCTTAGAAGACAGCAAAGAAATTTGGCATGAAGGGAGCTGTGTACCTACTGGTTTGCATTGTAAAACTGTTTCTAGAAATTTTATTTAGTTTTTAAATTATTCCATTTTTTTTGTGTGATTTGTCGGGAATTTTGAGGTATCGAAAACCATCACATATGAAAGAATGGTCAGAGATTTTTTTAAAATTTTTTATTTTAGGTTCAGATGTTTTAAAGCGGGATTATATAAAACTTTTTTTATCTTTTCCAATTCGACAAACAATAGATTAAAATTGCCAATTTCTCGTCCATGCCTTTCCAATTCCTCGACCATTACACAGACCAATTTGCACCTGTTCCTATGTATCAAATTATTTATTTCGGTTTTAATATCCAAAACTGAAAAAATCTGTACAAAAATTTTACAATCTGTACACGGGGAAAATAGTGTTGCTTTACAGTGTTGCTTTAAGTGTTATAGTGTTAAGTGTTTATAGTGTTGCTTTATAGTGTTGCTTTAAGTGTTATAGTGTTAAGTGTTTATAGTGTTGCTTTATAGTGTTGCTTTAAAATAAATAAATTCTTTATCCCTCTCAATTTAAAATTTTCAATTAAATATAACTATAAGAAGAAACAAATATTTTTAACAAAAAGTATTTAATTAAATAATTTTTGGGGTTTGTAAAGCAATTTTAAAATGTTTTTGGTTTGCGCAGCTCTCTTTAAAGAGTTTAACGAGTAACATTAAAAATAGATATTTAAAAAATTGATTTTTTTATAACAGTTTAGTGACCTATCGAGACCGGATTTTATTGTTCTTACCTCTTTTTTACCATGAAAACTAGAAATCTGAGTCAGTCGAAAAATAGGTGAGTTTATCCGTATAGAATGATTTTTTTTCTGTTGTTGTAATCAATTGTATATCATCTGCATCACGTGTCTAATATTTATGATCGATGACATCGGTATGACGATTGTAATAGTTATGAATGACATCATATAAATGATATGCATAACATTTATAAACGATATTGTCTAAATGGCGTGTCAGACATTTATAAATGATATCATCTGCATGATATGTTTAAATTATAAACGATATCGTCTGTATAAACAATATATTCGGAAAAATTAGCGTAGTAAAGACGTGATTAACAAATTATTGATATTGTATCTTATTTAAAAAAAACTTATTAAATCAAAAATTATTTAAAAATTTTCGTATCTTATTTTGAAGACGGTACAAATACTATTTAAAACAAAACGTACGAAATATAATGTATATTCTTCTCAATTGTTTTAAAAGACATAAATTGATTTTTTTAAATTTTTAACTTCAAAGTTTAAAGAGTTTTTTTAAAATAATCATTTTCAAAAATTTTCATAGCAAAAGGTAGATTTTTTTTAGTTTTTTAAGACTATCAAAATAAGTTTTTTTTTAAAAACTTAAATTTTTCTTAAATTTCGTTCAATATAAGAAAATAAGCAATTTTTAAATCATTTCCGAAATATCATTTATATATTTTCAAGTATCATTTATAATCACAATTATTAAAGGCATTTGGAATTTTACAGTACGATGTTAGAAATTTCTCAGAAAAAATGGTGAAATAGTAATTCATTTAATTGTTATTTTGCCCTTTTCGAATAAAACCTTCAAATAACCATAAATAAAATGGTAAGCAAACAGTTAACTGCGAGAAAACCCGTTTAATTATTGCTTTCTCCTAATACAGTTAAGCAGCGAGAATTTTGTCGCAGCATCTAGACCCACCTAAGGAACACACTTAGTTTCTTAGAGCTGTGTACATATTATAGCCGAAAAGGAAAATCTATCAATCCCATGGCCGACATAATGGAGGTTCAAGTCTCAGCGTCGACATCACAATATTTCCTCCATTTCCTTCAACGCATGAAGAGTTTCCTGTGTCCTGCATTCACCAATTTGTGAACCTGGACTATACAAATACTATACTCTCATTCACACATAGATGGCAGCACCATGACGCTGCCTAACACAAAAAGTCTATTATTTCCCTTCTCTTACGATGGGGGAAACAACCAGATAAACTAGTTTAATTACATCCCAAGGTGTATCATTTGATAGAACTCAACTCAACTGCAACCAAATACCATTGGTCATTACCTAACGAAAAGCCTAGCTCCAATATCCAGTTAAATTTCTTTTTTACGGTTTTGAAACCATGCTAGCTGTAAATGGTAATGGTTTTCTGACCATACTAGTTGTGAACGGTTTCAAAACCGTAAAAGTTAATAAATGTTCTTGATCGTAAATCTTACGGTTAATTGGGTGAACAGAATGCTGCCGGTAGTTTCACCGTAATTTTGAAATGAAAATTCTAACATTGTACCATAAAAAGTAACTTAAGATAAAATAATAGTTTTTTTTTTTTTTTTTTTGGACATCAAACGAAATAAAAAAATCTCCTAAACAAGAATCATATCATTTACTTAAAATAATTAAGTAAATGCAAAATCCCAGCTTACCTCGATATCTCAATCTTAGAAGGGAAGCATTTAATTTCGTTCGTAAAAAAAAAAAAAAATAAAAATAAAGAAAGTTTAATTTTCCTGTTCCGGTTTCTTTCTGGCGGGGGCCGTGGGTTACATTTTAATCAGCAACAATTCTTCAGTAACAGAAAACAAGAAAAAACGAATAAATAAAAAAGATACAAAACAAAGTATTTCGAGTAAGTAGATAGTCTATCTGTAAAATAGCTTTTGTTTTTATTACCTTCGCTAGATTAATATCGAAGAAAGCTTTTTCACCGTATAATTGGAAGAAAACTACTAGATAAATAAAGTTTAAAGGTTATATTAAGTGTATTTTGAAATAAAAAAAAGCATAAACTTTTAAAAAATAACTTTGATTAGAGTGATTGAAAAAAAATTTTTTTTCTTCGATTCGGTTTCATGGATTCTGAGAAAAAGAATTTACAACAAAGAAGAAGAAAAAATGTTGCGGAGTGAAAGAAGTGTAGATTACATTTTGCTTATTTATTTTTAACTGTTCTGTAATTTCAAATAATTTTTAATAGCTAAATATTAAAACAAGTTAACAAATTAAAATTGTGTTCTTTTATATTAACAATATATAACATCGTAAAATTGAAAGAATAACTTCACGCCAATCTAATGTGGCAAAGTGTGTAATAGACCGGCAAATGTAAAACGGTTTACTATAAGCGTGGTCAACAGAAATATATTGCTCTCATTATAAATAAATATTTTTTTAAGAAACGTATAAGAGCAATTCTACAAATAAACGCCAATTAGACATCCAAAAAAAAAAATTTTTTTTTTTGGAGGGGCACACTATTTCTACATGAATTTTCTTTTTTTTTACACCCTAAAAGGGCGAGAAAAAATCGTGAACATGAAACTTTTTATTTGTGACATACTTTAAATGTGACATACTCTTTCTGACATACTCAGATAAATCTGAGCCATTTATTCAGATTAAGCGATTTTTACATAAGTATAATATTATTACAATGTCTCTCTAAAATGTATTTATAGAGATTTCATACTATAATAGTATAATTTAGTATAAAAACAAAAAAAAAAAAAAATTTAATCAAAGTTCGTAAAATGAAAAAATCGGGAAACAATTAAAATTGGTATTTTGTCATTTAAAGTATGTCACAAAGAAAAAATTTCGTGTTCAATATTTTTTCTTCCTCTTTTAGGGCAATATTTTTTCTTCCTCTTTTAGGGTGTAAAAAAGAAGAAAATTCATGTAGAAACAGCGTGCCCCCACCCAAAAAAAAAAATTTAAATAATTTGTGTTTGACCACCTAATTTGCGTTTATTTGTAGAATTGCTCATATGAGCAATTCTACAAATAAACGTCAATTTTTATACTAAAATATAATCTTATAGTATGAAATCTCTATAAATACATTTAAGAGTGACATTATAATAATATTATATTTATGTAAAAATCGTTTTATCTGAATAAATGGCTCAAATTTATCTGAATATGTCAGAAAGAGTATGTCATATTTAAAGTATGTCACAAAGAAAAAATTTCTTGTTCACGATTTTTGTTGCCTTTTTAGGGTGTAAAAAAGAAGAAAATTCACGTAGAAATAGTGCCCCCCCCCCTCCCCCCAAAAATATTTATTTTTGGCCGCTTAATTGGCGCTTATTTGAAGAATTGCTCATAAAGCTTCTATAGCTTCAAATAGCATAAATAGGGCCTTTAGCGGTAAAGTTTATGATGACTACTTATAAATTGCTCTTTTTAATGATAAATTACAGTTTTCAATTTACTAATAAATAATCAATTTTGTAAGGAATAATGGTTTTAAATTAATGATGAATAATCGATTTCAATTTGCAAATAAATAATCGTTTGCAATTTAATAATGAATAGTCGATTTCAATTTAATGATGAATATTCGATTTCAATTTACAAATAAATAATCGTTTTCAATTTAATAATGAATAGTGGCTTTCAATTTAAAGATGAATAATCGATTTTAATTTACTAATAAATAATTGTTTTGAATTTAAAAATGAGTAGTAGTATTTAATTTAATTATGAATATGAGATTTTAATTTACTTATTAGTAATCCTTTTTAATTTAATTATGAGTAATCGTTTTAAATTTGATGATAAATAATCGTTTTCAATTGTATAATTATTTCACTTTTACTTTACATTTTATAAATATAATGGTTAAATTATATTTATAAAATGTAATGTTAATTGTAAATTAGTGATTTTAATTTATTAAATAAAACTTTATAATTAAATGAACGGTAATCGTTTTCATTTTAATGATTATTTCACTTTTACTTTCTATTTTATAAATATAATGGTTTATTCCAACATTCGTTCTGCGTACGAAAGTACAATGTATTAGTATGTAATTGCGCCAATTTACGCATCCAGACAAGTTGAGTATTGTTGTAACAAGTTGAGTATAGTTGTAAACGATCTCAAGACCGAAAAGGTAAAAAAATTTCTTTACCGTAAAAGTTACGGTAAAGAACAGTCTGTTGTCGGTAATTTTATGGTAAAATTACCAATAGCAGTCCATCCAATTAATCGTATTCTTGCCCCATAATTCCATAATCTTAGATGCATATTCCTTTCCCTTGTCACAAATTGTCACAATTGTCACCAACCTCCAAGCTTTACATCATTTCTGGATTGACCATTGTTAAAATTTATTTCAAAAAACTACAGTTTATTGACGTAGTATATAATTTGTTTCTGGGCTGTTTTCCTTTATGAACTAATTTATATTTTTTATAAATAGCATTTCTGATTAAATTTATAAAAATATCATATTGTAATAAGAAAGAGACTTACATTATCACTATCCCTAATTAGTAACTCACATTACCTAATTAACTAGTATTTTCCAAACATTTTCCTCGAATCATTAGAATTCCCTCTTAGCTGAACAAATGACGATAAAACTTATTTTGTTTCTCTAAAAATATTAATAGACAAAAGATAAATATTAAAAATATTTTCTTTTTTGCGAACTTATAGGTATTATGTATTGATTGGAGAACTCCTTATAAGTTTATAATAACAAAGTGTCGAATGTTAATTACGTGCAATAGCAAGTTTGAAGAAAAAATAAATAAAATGAATTTTTAAATCAGTGTTTCTTGGTATTTCTTTGATCCATTTCTTAGAAATTTGTAACAAACGTAATTGAGGCAACATTTTTAGCTGATTGTATTTCGTAATATTAAAAAAAGTAGCAGATTCAATTAGTTTTAACTGACAGTTAAGAAAAAAATTCTTAAGAAAATGAAGGTTCAATTCACAGAATTCAATGAAATTCTAATTATCGTACGACTTATTATGTTATTATTAGGATAGTTATTTTATTCTATAAATTATTAGCATCTGTAATGAATCCTATTATGTGTTATCTGTACTATATTATAAAATAATTGATTCTACAAATATTTTCATATTAATAAATAAACCATTATATTAATTATGCACCATTATAAATCATTAATCATTAAGACCATTATGTAAAACATTATGCTAATTAATGTCGTGTATTTTACTTTACGCAGAAAAGATAAAATGGTACAATTCAATAAAACAGATTTCGGTGTGAATTATGCTTTACCCAAAGTACAGTACGAAAAAAAATCACTGAAAATAGTTTGATATAATTATTTTGCACTGAGAAAAAAAATAAGGTCAAAAACCCAAATATTGTATGTTTTACCGAGGTGCTTTGGTGATGATTTTAGTAAATTTAACAATAAAATATGGTTTTATAATCTGCGCATAAAAACCATTCATCAAGGCATAAAAACCATTCATTTAGTTTAATTGCCGACCAGCCTGTGTAGGGGCCAGGGAACTGTCCTTGCATCAGAAATTTTCTGGGTTCGAATCCCGGGCAAGGCATGGATGTTTCTTCCTCTCTGTGTGTTCTATGTCCTTTCTCCTTTATGTGCGTGAATGTGACCCGCCCTGTAAACGGGTTTGTGGTTGAGTGAATGGTGTGGCAGAAGTCAAATTCCTGGCCATAGATGGCGCCACTGAAAAACCAGGAACAATCGCAACTCCTCTGCCTTTAAAAATAAAAAAAATAATAATTCTTTAATTTACTTTTCAGTTGTACATGTTTTACTAAATGTTTTGTAATACGAACTACAATTTTCAAAACCAGAATATCTGGTAAACCGTTACCATATGAACGGAAAAATTACCAAAATGAATGGTTTAAATACCTATTGTGGGTTTTTATCATCATAATTATGATTTTCTTACCAGAAATGTCATTACCATATAGTGCGTTCATTTAACCAGATCTTTTTTCTCCGTGTATTATCATTTAGGGGTAGATATTAAATATGCTAAGTAATTAGAGCAGATGAAATAAGAAGATAGAAAACTATTCAGTAAAATGTACTTTTTTTGAGAAAATGTATCCTGTTTTTTGACCTATTTATATTTCTGTTTTTCACATAGAGCAGGCGGATTAATTACAATAAGGAACATATGGTCCTAATAATTTAATCAGAGTGGTTGAATCTTAGCAGCGCCCATATGTTATCGTCGGATACTCTTTGCAAATTTCGCTATATTTCTGAATCTACTTTAACAAGTTACAACAACGCAATCATAAAATTTCTTGAATCGAAAATTTTAAATTTTTAAAATTATTTATAATATATTATAATTTCATGAATGTAGCAACCACATCGCTAAGCTACAACAGCGCCACCACGTCCAGGGCAGTGGATGCTCAGACTACGAACTGAATAGACCTACTTCTTTTTCCCCCTTCTCATAATTAATTAAACTAATGTTTGTTTGTCCGTGTGCTATATGTATATTAATAAAATTATTTAGCATTAAGCATTTCCTTATTTTAAACCCCCCGAGATCTATCTAGGGGCCACATGAATTAATTTATTTGTTGAAGAATACCTGAGATGTTAATAATACAAAATTTCATAAATTCTTAAACTACATACATGCTTATAAATTACAATACTTAATATTTTAGCGAAATTAGTTGTGTAATTCTTGAAAAATGAATATATTTTTAAAAGTTTAATTATTCATAAATTATGGAAAGTTTATTTACTTATAAACTAAATTCTTTTCAAGATTCAAATTTTTAAATTTAATATTTCACAGTTTAGTGTGATTAAAAAACTTGGAACTTTACAAAGTAAGAATTTTTCAATCATTATTAAAATAATTAATAAAAATAATTATTTAGTTATAAATTTTTATAAACGTACATTAAAATTATTAAGAGAATTTGACCGTTAACGTGTAATAAATAAAATTTGGAGACCATATTTTCAGATTGTGATTAGTTCCCTATATTTGGAGCGTCAGAAATTAAACGTCGCAAACGAAGTATACTTGTTTAGGAAAAGTCTGTTTACCAAGTACGTATGTAGTCCTCCCCCCCCCAAGAAAAGCCATTTATTAATAATTCATTTTAGCATTGTAATTAAACATCATTAACTTTATTGTTATTTTTTAAAATTGATAATTTTTGATTTTTTTCTCCGTTAAATCTTTTTTAACAATATAAGCTCTATATTTCCTCGAAAATAAATTTTTCGGTTGCTAAATATATTTTTGTCAGTTTTCATCAATGAAAATAATGATGACTTTCCGTTTTTTACAAAATGAAATTATGACTCTTTTCAATCAGTGATTGTATTTGTGTTCCATAATAATTATTTATGTTTCTGATATTTTTTATCATTAAATAAATCTTTGTAACTTTGAAGCGTTAAATTTTTTAAAGTTACACAATCATCTGTCATGTTCATTGATGAAATATTTAACGCAGTGAAATATATATTCTGTAAACTGAGAAAATGTATCATATCCGATTCGTAAAATATATTTATTTCAATTTATATGTTTTATCATAAATATAAATAGCTTAATTTGTAACATATTTCTTTTAATTTGTACTCAACATTTAAACAGAAAAATGCTATTTTATTATTTAACAAATTTTTAAATTAACCGGACAAAATTTAGATTCTTGCATTTTTAAGTTTATATGACGTAGATACATACTTAGGATATAAAAAACTCATGTCCACCTACTTGGTATAATATATTTCATGCAGTAAAAGAAAAAGAAAAACTCTATGTTCACCAAGCTGATACTTAACTATTCAGTTGTTTGTCTCTCCTTTAAAATTAGTTTCGGTGGGAATCATCGGTTTTTGAACTCATTGAGTCAATTGATTTTTATATTTAGCTTAGCGACGTAAATAATCTAGAATTCACAAAAGTTAGTATTTTTTTAACATAATCAAAACTTGTATTTACAAATTTTGATGATTAACATTTGATTAGCTGTAAAACTGTTAAAAACTTAATTTTACAATGTTTACATGAAAAACTTGCATTAAGCTCTAAAATTAACATTAAGGGGTCCAATTTTTGGATCATTCTACTAACTAAACTATTGGGATCAAATTTCCCAGATTGCGGCTACCCCCTTAATTTTGAGGGTCAAAAATCCTATTCCGTGGAAAGAAAGGTATGTTTATTCCAAGAAAGTCAGTTTTTTTGCCTGATTTCGTAATTACAAATATTGTCTGCACTTATTAATTAACCAGATTGAAGGTTAATTTATTGATTGATTTTAGAACGTGAAGATCCGATCATAAGATTAAAAGTTATTTAGGTATTTTTTTTCGGTACACTGTACATTTGTATGCAATATACAAACATAATACAGATTTTGGCCTCAGATGTGACAAATTTCATCGTATCTGAGTCCAAAAATGTTAACGAAAAGTAATTATAATACAATATGATAAATAGGAATTATATGTATTTAATTATTCTTAAAATATAAATATTCTGAAGTAGTAAGCGGTTTTCCTTTTTTCTTCTTTTTTTTAAATTTTCAAATGACTCTGAATAATAAAAATTACTAATTCTGACTAATTTCGGAACTACGCATTTTAAAGTTGCTATAAAATTATAAAATTTAAATTCAAATCAAAATTCAAAATAAATATAAATTTCAATTTTTTTTATTAAAATCTATTAAAGCATTAGTTTTTCTTGTTTTTCGATATCCAACAATTGATTTTAATCAATAAATTGTGGAGAATTAATGAATAAATTAAATACTTAACAAAACGAACTAATCTAATAAATATTCTAATAAGTGTTGCTTTTGTAATTAACACACATTATTTTCAAAGAAAGCTTAAAACCGTTTACACACAATAGCTTTCCAGTTGATTTGTCCACACTAAACCTATGTTGCCATTTGGTTTGTTATAAGTTTATTAAATGGAAACAAAAAGTGACTATTAAACTATTAAATAAGCATATTAATTCATAATAAAATATATTCTTAAACGATAAATAAAATTATTCTTAAGAGGCATTTAACTCTGAAGTGTGATGGCATGAAGTTACATGTGAAAGTATAACACAGTTTTACCACCCACTAAAAATTTCAGGTTAATTTTGAGTGATAAAATAATGAAGTATTTTTAGAGTCTGCACTATCCCTATCACTTCTCTAGTCTCCTTCACCTATATTAAAATATAGTTATTTGCAATTATGTATTGAACATAAATTAAATGTAATGTAATGAGATAAGTATGTTTATAATAATAGTATACTTTATTTAATTAGTAATTATGTGCTATATTTAAATAGACTATTTGATATTTTCGAAGTGTGTGTTTTTTCAATCTCAGTGATGGTGTTGAAATTAGTATTTCATATATTTTTTCGGTCTGAAATTTACTTACCTTTCTTATACTGAATAATTTATGTGATTCATTTTTTTTATGAAACTTATTTATTTATTTATTTTTTTTTTAAGTAAAGAAAAAAAATTATGTACCTTTTCAAATCCTTAAAAAATTCGAGTTGCTTCAATGTGTGCTTTTAATTAATTATTTCAACCTATAACTTAGTTTTAATTAATTATTTCAACCTATAATTTAATTTCAATTAATTATTTTAACCTATAGTGGAAAGTAGTGAGAAAAAATCTGTTTTTGATTGCAGATTTTGACGTTTCCTTTGAAGTAATCAGTGATCAAATCTCGGTACCTATAAAGTCTACAACTTACAAAAACTACATATCAATGAAAGTTCTTAGAATTTCGACCGATAGATGGCAGTATAAGCCATTTCTTGGTTTTTTTCACAAGTTTATGATGACTTAGGTAATTGGGATACACTTTTCGAATTCATGTAATTCGTTATAGGGAATAGCATTTATATGATTATACTCAAGGCGGATCACAGCTCAGTTTAAAATTAAAAATATAACGAGGAAACAAAAATACAAAAACAAACATTTTTACCGATTCTAAAATTTTCTATAGTCATACGAATGTAAATAAGTCTCGAATTTTTAAAAACAAATTTTGCAGTTTAAATACAATTTGAATTTAATCTAAATTTGAAGATAAGTTAATCTGATTTCAATTAACTTTACTGAAGTGTTAAAGGATTTTTTGTCTCTTAAAAAACGTGAAAATCTTGAAAAATTTCATTACATCCCTTTAAGCCAATTTTCCTGATTCAAGAAATGCCCAGAAAAGAGCAAATTTGACTAATATATTTCCTGAAAAATTATATTTATTGGAAATAAAAAAATATGTTACTAAGGTATGATAAATTAATAATTTAGAAATTACATCATTGAATACAATCTAACATAATAACTTGAATACAATTTAGCATTGAATACAACTTAAACAAAAAAGTATTTAATTTGAAATTTTTAAATTATTTTTAAATTTGTATTAATAATTTTTTCTTTCTTTATGAATTTTCTCTTTCTTTATGTATTTTTGTTGTTTCTATATTAAGTGCACAGATTTTGCTAATCTAAAAGCTACTTAAAAATTTATTTCAAAATAAAATTAGCTAGAGTTTTGTATTGACGAAAACCATAAATCACTTATAGACAGGGTGTTCCACAAAGACCTTCCTTTATATGTATTTTTAATATCTTTATACAAATGAAAGTAAAAAAAAAATCTATAGTAATTGTGATATGCAAATTAGTATTTAAGCGAGGTAAAAACAGAATCGCTCCCTTAATCTGAGAAATTATTTTAGAGGATGGCATAAAAATATAATAACCATCAAAACGAGTTAATTGGAGTATGAAACTTGAAGGTGTTTCTGGTAATAGTCTTTCAACCCTTTCTATTTCTATCATACCTGTCTGGTTTTTTATTACACTCGTCTCCCTGCAGTGTGATTTGATTATTTTGAATTTTATAGCGTTTACGTTTTTTCTTCGGTTGAATTTATGACCCTAAAAATGCACATTAAGGGTGGCCTTTGCAGAACATATTTTATTTTGTTTTCTATTGATCAAATGGAACAACATGTTAAATGACATTGCATTTTTTAAAGACCAGTAAAAAATGTGACAGTAATCGTTCGCTATGATTGCACGAGTATTTAATTATTCATTACCACGGTAACTTCTAATCATTGATCATATGAATTCTTGTAGTCATAGATCAGATAACTATTTATTATAGATCATATGATTAATTGCAATTATTTTAATCATAAATCATATGTTTACTTATAATCATTGTTCCTAAGACTGATTGTAATCGTATATCGTATGATTACTTGTAATCACAAAACCTTGTAACCCGTTGGAAATTTGTTATTTTAAATAATAAAAACGCATGTATTGTGTAGCTATGAAAAGGATTCGTAGAAAAGACATAGTGTGGGGAATATTAGAATAAAAAACAACATTGCACCAAGTAGAGAAGCACTCTATCATATAGATCATATGGGATTATATATTAGCTTATAATCATTGTTTATGAGCTTACTTGCAATCATTGACCATAAGATTATGACCAATAACGATCCATTGTAATTGTTTGTAATTTTCTAACTTCATGTATTGTTCTGTGCCTATGTTTAGCTTTATGTTGCACAAAACAATTATCTGAAAAAATTGTATTGCACAAAATTGTAAGAAAATACGTAGTATTGTCTGAGAATATCAAATTAACAAGACATTATTGCACCTAGGAAAACATGGCTATACTATATAACTGAACCACGGTGGCTCAGGGGATAGAGCCTCCCAATGAGAACACCTAGGTTCGAATCCTATCGGTGGCTAGTTTATACGAATTCTGCTCCCAGCTGACACTGACTGCAGTCATGACGTAAAACATCCTCAGTGGTAGACGAATCCGGTGTTAGAATCCCCTTGCTGTCTGACTAACCATGGGAGGTTCTCATGGTTTTCCTGTCCATGTAACGCAAATGCGAGTAAGTTCCATCAAAAAGGCCATGAAGGCTAGTTTATCCCAGTGTTTCTTCCAGAAGCTCCTTTGTCTTCTAGTTTGGGTTCAAAATCACGAGTCTACGGTGCTGAGTATTGATAGTCGTAGCCTCAGAAAAGATCCACTGTTCAAGGCCGGTTATTAAAATAAAATAAAAATAAAATGAAATAAAAATAAAATGAAATAAAAATAAAATAAAATAAAATAAAATAAATAAAGAAATAATGTTTGTGATTTCAGTATATTTGTGAAGACGTGAAAACATAAGAACTCAAATTTTTTTTGAGGCTGAATTATATATATATATATATATATATATATATATATATATATATATAATATATGCAACTATTTTCACCAAATCTTTTTCATTCTTCTTTGATATCAGAAAAAAAAATTTAAATTTTTTATGTGTCTAATTTTTTTGGTGCAGATTTTAAAATTGCCTGGGACGAAATGTATCAAAGAGCTAGCGTTAAAAGCTAACGAAAACAGTTAAGAATTCATCTTCATAACGGTCAAAACATAGTAGCAGCAGTCTCCAGAATGAGCCAATCAGATGGCTTCGGGTAGTTAACGCCTTTTACCCCCTTCCGTCATTGTAATCAATTTTAACTCCAACCGTCTAGAAATAAAAATAAAATAAAATTTTTACCCCTCCAATGAAAAGAAAGGGTTGTGTGCTGCTTGATGAGGGAAAGTTGGGGTGTTTTAGGGATAACGTTTCTTCCACAACTGTGTAGTTATCGAGTATCAAAATATTCTAAATCAAGTTTTTTTCGAAGTTTGAATGAAAAATATGTAACAACATATTTTTAACGACCAATGAATTGTTGTGTTTCAATGATAGATATAGAAATATAAAAGTATAAATTCAAGAAATTATTATTTTAATAAAAATTTTATTTTCATTTATTTAGTTTTCTTTAGTTAAAACTTTTTTTTTTTTTTTCGTTCAGTTGCGAAATTGTGAAGTTTCAAAAATGACATCTATATTGAAGAACTTAGTGTTAGAACTTATTATAAGATATTTTAGAAAATTTATATAAAAATAATAATAATAATAATAAATTGTTTAAGAATGTATAAAATCATCCCAACTGGACAACACGCATTTTTTAAAAAATTTTTTTAACCGGCGTTGAACAACCGATTATTAATGACTTTTAATATTTAACAATATCAATGTTTAGCAATGTTTAATGTAATGTGCATAGCCTTGTAATTTTGAACCTAACCCAAAAGACAAGATCACTCCTTGATCAAGCAATGGGACAAACTAGTCTTCGTGGAGGATTTTTTTAAGGAACTAAACTATTACATAGAGAGGAAAACCACAAAAACATCCCACGGTTAGCCCGACGGCATGGAGATTCTAACCTAACAACTGAAAATATTCAACGTTAGCACTGTGGTTGGTGCGAGGAAGGAGCAGAATTCGTATAAACCAGCCACTGTTGGGATTAGTACCTGGGTTACCTCATTGGGAGGAAGACGCTCTAGCCTCTGAGCTACCGCAGCTCAGAAAACAAATATATTTGAAAAAAATATAGTAACTATGTAAGACATTGTGCTGGAACAAACTCGAATTTGCTTCACATGGACGGGAATATTTTTCATAGTTAGCCCACCAGCAGTGATTTTTTTTTCTTCACAACATCCATTTACCAATGGGTGCATTATAATTTAGCATTGTGGTAAGTACGACCGTAATAAACTAAATTCAACTTTCTTAAGCGGAAAAGACACTTTGATTGAATTATTACTTTTTCCTACCGCATTTATTTACATAAATACCCAACCTGGCATTCAATATAATTATTTTTGCAAAATTTGTTGCACACTTGTCATTGAATTTTAAACGCCACAGACATCTAATTTCAACACTATTAAAATAATAATTAAACTTGACCTTAGTGCTGTTATTTTAATCTAATTTATTCGGAGTTTTTAAGCAGTTAATAAAATCAATGCTGAAACAATATCTTAAACCGAATGGAGACAAAAAATAAGTAAGAAAAGAAATGAAATGTCATTCTGTTTATAATTTTGTTTCTGTTTTGCTTGTATTCAATTTTTGTCTTTGCTTGCAAAGTACATTTTTCTCTCATAATGATATTATATTTTGCTTTGTTATTACGCCGAAATTGATACGTACTATTACAACTTCCTATCACCCTTTTTATTGTTGACGTAGAAACCTGTGACGTGTTATGTTGTTTCATTTCTCATTGTTATCACTTTTAAATGCGTTTTCTTTGTTATCACATACGTAAAACAAGCTTAATTCAAGTACTTTTATTACATTTTCACACTTATCTCTTTCAAATATGTACTCTCGATTAGATCATTTTTCTTTCATGTAATTTTATTACAGCTCTCATTGCTATCACTTTAAAATGTGCATTGTTATTGTACGTTGATTAAAAACATGCATGTTGTTTCCCAAAACATAACAATGGTTGAAAATGAAATTTTTGCTTGTAATTTATTACATGCCTCATTACATGTAATCGCTTACAAATGAGTAGTATCTTACGTCACTTTTGTAGAAAATGTGTCTTGCTCGTAAAGCCACAACAATTTTCAATTCAGTTTAAATTTGGTACCTTTTAGTTGTGATTCCTTTTCAATTTTATTTTGCTATTCAAATGTGGTAAAGGTTATCTATTTTTGTCTTTTCATTATGGGACCTCGGGGCCTTGTTAGTTTTGGTTAAATCCACTAACAACAGAAAGGCTCCTGTGTGTTTGCAAAACAGTACCTGATGAAGTACAGTTTTGCAAACACACACTTATATTTTCATTTTTATTTTAATTATAAAGGTTTTATATATGTCTTATTTCTATTTTATCTAAAACAAATTTGGTTTTAGCGGCCTTGTGCGCTTTTCCAATTTGATTTAATGATTTAATGTTTCAATGTGTTTTTTTTTACCTTTTATGCATCAAAATTGATTTCGTAAATTGAATTGATTTTATGATTAGATCAATTTCACTATATTAAATTTCTCACACCAAAAAATCACCTACTTTAGTGTGTTCTTGAGGTTTTCTTACATGTTTTAACACGTTTCAGTGCAAATATATATTATTATTATATAAACCGAAAATTATTATTATTATTATTATCTGTGTATCTCTATTATTATCTGTGTATCTCTATTATTATAATCTCTACCGTAAAATGTTATCAATTTTCACTGTATGATTAGGTTTTTAATATATATATGTTACCGGCAAAGTAAGAAACGCCAGCATTCTATAGAATGCCTAGGCATTGTATATAATGCCGGATAGTTCATATGAGCTTTTCATTATATTTGAGAGCATATTTACTGTTTATACTTTTGTCAGTTGTAACCGTGTGCACTATTATGTATAAAATTAGTATATTTACGTTTCAATGCGCATTCGCTGCTAATATTCGTATTTATTATCTTCACTTCCTTCTCTTAATTTCTAGTTAAATTCGAAACCACTGTTATCATATTTCTGAAAACAAATCGTTTGTAATATTTTCAAAAAACGAGATAAATTGTAAGAATAACACAGGCAGAGGAACGTTTCTTTTTGTTCTAATTCCTGTTGTGACTCGAAAGATATAATAAAAAATTTCTTTTTCTTATTTTACACCCCTTTACTACCCATGCGTGTTTCAAGACTTGGCAACGAAATCGAAGAGTAGAAACAAAAGCAAAAGGGAAGGGGGTAAGGGGCATTAAATCACGTGAGAGGAGGTCTTTTGCCCCACTCTGAGCCACCAAAAGATAAGAGCTGTACCCATTTGTCTCAGAGCAGAAGAGAGACTCACCCGATCTTTCGGCGGCAAGAGCTATTGTAACATTTGAATAATATACAGCCTCCTCTCAGTCCCAACCCTTCCTCACTTTAGATCTTGATCATGTAGATCTTCCAACTCACCTCCCCGTCTCACCCGACTTAGCCCCGGCATCACTTTCTCTCATTCTATTAGCCGAAAAGGTTTTCGAAGGCTGTATCATTTACTAACTTACGCTGTAGAAGATAAAAGATGAAAAAAGGAGACGGGAAAAAAAGGAGACATCTTTAAGAAAGTCGCTTTTAACAGACTTTTTTTTTTCCTGGAGAGAGGAGATTTTTCGGGTGCATTAACTGTACCCGGTTTTTGATTACCTAAGTGTTTTGAGTGCGTATTTGATTGCGATTTGTGAATTATTTTGACGCGGCTGTCTTCATTAGGTTTTTTATGTTCTTTTCGTTATTTCCATTTTTTTTCCTGTTAAATTTGTCCATGATGGATGTTACGTTCGTAAAGTAAAAAAAAAAAACGAGGAGATGGAATATTATTGGTGCAAGAGTTTTTATTTTATTTCTTTGTCAATAGGCTTTTGTTATGTGAGCTTGTTTTCCATTAGCGTTGATTGAATTCATATTTTTACATAAAGGCACTTAATCACTTAAGTATTATCGTTTTTCCTTACATTAATAGATGGTTATATGTAAGCATGACAAAAGGAGATTAATTTGTCTTCCTTGAAATGTAAATCAAAATCGCTAAATAATGACCGAATTCCAAAGAAAATGTTCTTATTTTATTTCATAATTGTTATGATGATTTATGACAAAGAATTGAATAAATCAATAAATTTCAATATATACCAAATTCTGTTGAAGTCTTAAATCCTTAAATCATTAATGCACTAAGATGAAATGTATTCGGGGTACTAATATAGAAGATATTGAGAGTTTATTTAAAAACATATTAAGTAACATTTCGAAAACAGTTACATTTATTGATTAACAACACCTTAAATGACGTTTTGAAAATGCTAGCATTTTTTGGGTTCAGAATATGCTAATGATATTTTCAAATACTCGAATCTCTATATTTATAAACATGTTAAGTGACTTTTCATTGAAACACTTAAATTCTTAGGTTTAAGAACATGTAACACGTTGAAGACACTCAAATTTCCAAATTTAAGATTAGTTTATGTCAGTTATTATTTAAGAATGTGCTAATTTATATTTTCTAAACTCTTGAGGTTCCATATTTGAAAATGTTAAGTGATTTTTTAAAAACACTTACATTTTTAGGTTTAGGAGCATGATTTGAGAAGTTTCGAAAGCATTTACTTTTCTGGAGTTAGTAGCATCTCAATATTTTGAAAACCAAATTTAAGAGCGTGTTAATCCATATTTTTAAAACACTCAAATGTATAGATTTAAGAATGTTAAGGGATTTTTGAAAATACTTACAGTTTTTGATTTAGGGGCATGTTTAGTGACGTTTCGAAAAACTAAATTTTCTGGATTGAAGAATTTATTAATTGACGCTTTAAAAACACATTTTCAGATTTATGAATTTTAAGCGAAGTTGTGAACAGGTTCAAATTTCTTCATTTATGAATGAACATGCTGAATAAGGCTTTTAAAACACTCACAATTTTAGGTTTGAGATCAATTGAAAACATTCGTATTTTGCTGATTTCATAACGTGTTAATTGACTTTTTGAAATACGTTTTTAGGTTTAAGAATGTTAAGTTATTTTTAAAAACATAAGAATTTCTGGGTTTAAGAACACGGTCAGCTCTAAGTGTAGAAATTAAATTTTTCGGTCACGTCTTTATATAGTTTTAAAGCACAAGCAATTTTTGTAATTATCTTTCAAATAATTTTTTGATTATCAAATGATGATTTTGCTAAATTCAAGTTAGAATATTCTTCAAACATAAAACTCCTCAAACTGCAGAATTGATTATTTTCTGATAGTTCTCAGAAATGTGTGATCAAATAGCCTCTAAAAGAATCAGGTGGAGATAAATCTGTCAAGGAGTCAACGCAAAGGAGTCATTCTGAAAAAGAGGTTCTGTAACATTCTATACATATCTAATAATGGTTTTAATGTTGTCAGATGAGATACATCCCTTAATAAAAGGCCGTGTAATTTTTTTTATATTTCTTTCCTTAATTTCGTACCTTTTTTCCTAGCGTCAAACTCCTTTTTTTATTAGCGCATCCGGCTTGCAACGACCACAGTGCTGACGTGAAATATCCTCAGTGGTTGACGGATCATGGGTTAGAGTTCCCTTGCCATCAGGCAAACCGTGGGAGGTTTTCTTGTCTTCCTTTCCATGTAACGCAAATGCGGGTTAGTTCCATCAAAAAAAATTTTCACGAAGGCAAATTTCTTCCAATACTTGCTCCAGCAGTTCCATTTTTTTCTGGCTTGGGTTCAAAATTACTAGGCTACGGCGTTGAACATTAGTAGTCGTTAACCCAAAAATTGGGTCGGTTGTTCAACGACGGAAATAAAATAAAATAAAATAAAATAAAATAAATAGTTTAAATAAGCTTTTAAATTTAATACATAATAAAAAAATGCAGTCTTCACGTAGATTAAAATATATGATATTTAAAACTGAGTGGAGTAAACAATATTTTCATTAAATGACTTTTAGGTCATCAAAAAAAAAATTTTTTTTTTCATGTTGCTTTTTAGAAATGTGCTAGTTTTTATTTTGATTTTAGTATAATTTTTTAACTAGGAATTGCTCTTGAAAGCATTTTTTATTTGCAATTATAAAACAGTTAGGAGAGAGAAATGAATAAAAGAATTTTTCGAATGACTTTTACTAAAAATTACAAGGCGATATTTTGCTATTATATAATAGCTGCCTTTATATCTTTAGCTTTTTATCTGATATCTTATATAGCATATATAAATAGCTACTTACCATATCAAAAATCAAATTTAATTCAGTATTAAGCCGTATACATTGTAAAAAATAATTTATTAAAAATGACCAAAAATGTGTCAAAATAGCTCCGAAACAAATATAATCGAATTTGAAAAACCTCTGTCCTTTTTATTGAGTCTAGTAACATTCTCAAAACAAAGATGCTAATTTTTTGAGTAAAGGGCATGGTTTCAAAAATGACGTTATGTATTCATTTTGAGTAATTTGTTATTTAAACGAGAGTGGGCATATCATCAAAAATGAGTGCATGCTGTTGTGATCATGCCAGTATACTAAATAATGAGTACATATGGTTTTCAAATTCGACTACATTTGTCTCGGAGTTATTTTGTGACATTTTCGCTCAATTTTAAGGAAGTAACTTCTTTTTTTCACAGTTCGTGCGTTAAGCTAACACAATGGCCACTTTATTCAACTATATTTAAGTTTTTGTTAAATATTCTTTATAATAAATGTAGGATATATATCAATGGAAAAAATCTTTTTACTAGCATGTCGTTATGATGAAATAGTGATTTGATAAAATAGAATGTTACAAAAATAAAATCAGGAGACGACAAAGCTTTCTTGTTGCAATAGCAAGCAGGAAAGCTGCTTTCTCTTGATTTTTACGAGAACTGACACTAGCACTCTTTCGAAATCGTATTTTAGATCATAACTAGTAAAAATTAGTTTAAAAACTAGTAATAGTTACATTAGTTATCGAATAATCGTAACGTAAGATCGTAATTTGATGTATAATTCTTTTAATCAGAATTTAAACTATTTGACGGAATTTCCTATTGTAAAATATTTTATCAGTTCGATTTAAAAAGAAGATGTTCATGTAAAAGAAGAACATTCATTGAACAATGTTTTTTTTTAATGAATAGTGCGTTATTTATGGCAATCATTAATATAAATGATTTCTATTATAGCGAGTGAATAAAGGAAGCAAAAAATGATAGAAAAAAGGAAAGTTAAGCAAGAAAAAATTAACAAAGCGGTAAAATTCGCCGTGATTTTAGCTGTATGGAAACATCAAAGAACTCGGTAATTTGTACGGAAGCGCTTTGGTAATGATTTTTGGTAAAATTTGGTAATTATAAAATTTCGTAAAATTTGAATTTATAACATGTGATAAAATTTAGTAATTCTGGGTAAAAATCGGTGATTTTATGATAATACTTTAGAGCAGAAACCATTTATTTGGTTAAATTTACTTTTTAGTTTTGTAGTTTTACTTAATGTGTGGTAATAAGAACTATATCTGAATACCAACACTTTTGGTAAACCGTTACCATAGGAATTGAAAAAATTCCGAGTTAATGGTCTAAATACCGTACTTTTTGCTTCTGTTACCAAAATTATGCTTTTTTCAAACCAAAAATGCCATTACCATTCAAGAATACATTAACTTTACCAGAATTTTTTTCTCTGTGTTAGCGGATTATTAGAGAATCGCCAAATTGTGAATGGCTTTACCAATCATTGGTCAGTTAATGAGTAAATCAGTATATAAATAATTTAAAAGAATTAAAACCTGTAAAACCCTAAAATACGTGATGTAAGAGTCAGTCTTCATACATGGCATTTTAAATGTATTTTACATTTAAAAGGTAATTATTATAAGCATTTAAATTTAAATATTATGTATATATAACGAGTAAATAAAGGGGAAAAAAGAAAAAATGTAAAAATCTAGTGAATCACTGGATCAGCGAATCAGTGAATCTGCGAATGAAAGAATCAGTAAGAGGGCGGATCAACAACAAAAAAAAGCGCGAAACATTGATAGAGAATATTGCGTTTGAAAATTAATTGAAATTGCATGAAAACTATATTCCAGACATAAGTTATGTAAGAGCAGCGATGGCTCCGGGGATAGAGCGTTCGTCTTCCAATGAGGCGAACCGGGTTCGAATCCCAGTCGGTACGAATTCCGCATCCGACTTTCACCGACCGCAGTGCTGACGTGAAATATCCTCTTTGGTAGACGGATCATGGTATAGAGTCCCCTTGCCGTCAGGCTAACCGTGAGAGGTTCTCGTGGTCTTCCTCTCCATGTAACCCAAATGCGGATTAGCTCCATTAAAAAGTCCCCCACGAAGGCAAAATTTCTCCCAATACTCTACCCTTGTCTTCTGGATTGGGTTCAAAATTGCAAGGCTACGGAGTTGAAGAGTAGTAGTCGTAAACCCATAAAAGTGGGTCGGCTGTTCAACGAAGGTTATAATAGGTTATGTAATAGACCATAATTTTTATATACTTATCTACTAAAGAATTAATTATTGTAAACGTTTGAGTGAAAACATAGATAAATCGAAAACTATTGCTGAGAAAGCCATATTCGGCATAAAAAAATCAATGTTAAATGGGGGTGGGATAATACCCGATATTCTCTAAACAAATCATGCGACTAAATACAAAGCTCTGTGAAAAGTTACCATTCTAAGAAAATTCTCAAATGGATTGCGACCGAAGACTAAACTTCATGGATAAATAATTGTTAGCGTCGACAACATTCTCCGGAAAGTCGACCACTACGAGATTTGAGCTTTGTATGTGTGTGGGACTCGTATTTACGATCTCTCCTTAATTGAATTTCTTCGGAATCGTAGGAGTACGGAATGTGGAAATCTTTCCTTTTTCTAATGGCTCTGTCAGGGTCACGTGATGTAATAACACGCATTTTCTGATGTTGCGAGCTAAAAGCTTGATATTATAGATATGATCATTTTCTATTGTTTTGGTTTTTGAACGATGGATGAAAAAGAATAATAAATAAAAAAGGTGAATTAGTTTTGTAGAATTTTGCGTTATTTCTTTTGTAAAAGGTTACGACTGACAAATGTGCGGGGAAGATCCCAATGGATTTCGAAATAAAAGATTGGTAGTTGTTTGTTCTATGAATTTCAAGTTGTTTGATGGAAGATAGTGAGTTATTTAGTTTGTCTTGAAATTGGTTTAGGAAGTGGCATTTTTTTGTTTTGTAAGAAGGTGCAGTTTAGAAAGTAGTAGGTGAAAAATGGCATTTTTAGGAAGAGCTTTAAAAGTAGATTTGAAGTGTTTGGCGGAAGAGTTAGGAGAAACGGCAACGGAAGACATGAGAGTTACCGAATTAAAGAAGATTATATTGGCAAGTACGGAGTACGAAGAGGAGTTTGTGAAGGAATTATTAAAAAGAATAGTTAGTGGAAGAGAAGAAATAAAGCGCCAACAAAAAGAAGATGAAATTAGGCGACAAGAATATGAAATTAAGCAACAGGAAAGGGAAGACGAATTAAAGCGGCGAGAACAGGAAAGGGAAGATGAATTAAAGAGGCGAGAACAGGAAAGGGAAGGTGAATTAAAGCGGCGAGAACAGGAAAGGGAAGATGAATTAAAGCGGCAAGAAAGGGAATATGAATTGGAGAGGTTGAAGATAGAAGCTTCATTGGTACATACTGGTACTATAGGAGAGACGAGCAGCTCTCGAAATGAAGAAACAAGAGAACATGTACCTGGTGGATTGCAAAAATTAATGCGTACTTTTGATCCAAAAGAAGGTGATATAAGTTTTTATCTAATATTGTTTGAAAGACAAGCACGAAGAGTCCATATAAAAGAAGAAGATTGGGTAACGCATCTTGTTGGATTATTGCCTCTAGAAATGGCGAATTTAATTGCAAGGGAGCCTGAAGAAAAAGCAAATGATTATAAACATGTAAAATGTATGTTATTGAAAAGGTTTAAATTGAGCCCAGAAGCATTTAAAATAAAGTTTAAGAGACATTGTAAAGCGGCTGAGAGCACTTGGCGAGATTTTGGATTTGAATTGGCGAACTATTTTAACGAATGGGTTTCGGGACTAAAAATTAATGATTTCGACAGCCTGAAACAACTTGTCATTGTCGAACAGATAAAAGAACGAGTACCTGGAGACATACAAAATCATTTTATTGATGAGTGGAGTAGAATTTGCTCAGTTGACACACTTGCTGAGAAGCTAGATGAGTACGAGAATGCAAGGAAATATAACCAAACTACTAAATTCATTGCTTCTCAACCATATAGGAACTTATACCGGGAAAAACCAAACATGGTTAGTAGAAGATATCATACATTTGGTGAAGGATATAAACATGAGCATAACAACCATGGCAGAATTGATAAGCGGAGTTCTTCCCAAAATCCAGTCACATGTTTTAATTGTGGACGAGTAGGACACTTGGCACGATTTTGTCGAGATAATAAAGAGAGGAGAAGAAACATTGAAGGCAAAGTGGCCGAGGTTCAAGTATCGGAAGGGCAAGTATCCGAAGTTAAGGTACTCAGAAATGGAAATATCGAAAGCAAAGTAGTCACTGCAAGATTTAACGGTGAAGTCATGATAGGAAACAAAAAATGTAAAGGCGTTCAACCAAAAATAGCTGCCCTTAAGAAAGTTAGAATTTCATATAATGGAAATGAATACGAAGCTGTAGTAGATTCTGGTGCACAAATAAGTGTATTTAAAAACGATATAGTGGGTAAGGAAGTGGATTACAAAGGACATATAATACTACAACCTGCGTTTGGCGAAAGTCTAAAAGCTGAATTAAAAGAAGTGGAAATCGCTTTGGTAACGGAAGGATATATTACGCCTATAATTAAAACGATGATAGCAGCCGTCAATGGGTTAAATGCTGACATTTTGTTGGATGCTGAAACTTATGAGGCATTATTAGAACAAAAAAGAGTATACAATCCCAGTTTTACTGCTGCTATGAAGCTAAGATCAGATTCCCGAAAGGAGCAGTTATATATGAGTGCAAGTGACGGAGAAGAGCAGCAGGAGCCAACAGTAGGTGAACGCGGTGATAAAAAGAATGGAAATGAAACCGAACGATTCAAGATACAACAACAAAGTTGCGATACTCTCCAAGAAGCATGGAAATTGGGGAAGCAAAATAAAGGAGGGTATGTGATACAAAATAATATACTATGCCATGAAGAGCTGTTGGACGGGAATAGAATACAACAATTAGTAATTCCCGAAATTAGAAAAGGTAAAATACTAGAAATTGCCCACGAGTCAGTATTCGGAGCACATCTGGGAGCTCGTAAAACAATTCAAAGAATTAAATTTTCCTTTTATTGGCCAGGGATGGTCAAGGAAATTAAAGCTTATTGTAGCTCATGTCATGGGTGCCAAGGTAGAAGAGTTGTTCGTTCAGTAGACAAAATTCCGATAACACCTGTGTCACGTCCTGAACTTCCATTCCAAGTGGTGAACGTAGATCTAATTGGTCCTCTAGATCCAGTATCAGCACAAGGACATAAATATATCCTTTGTTTGATGGACCAACATTCAAGATGGCCTGAAGCAGTCCCGCTCAAATCGTTAACGGCAAGGAATACATGCGAAGCACTGCTCGAAATATTCTGTAGGACAGGAATTCCAGAAGTAATCGTGGTGGATAATGCGACAAATTTTACGGCAAGTTTAACGCAAGAGTTTTTGAAGGTTTTAGGAGCTTGTCCGCGATTTTCAACGCCATACCATCCGGAAGGGAACGGATTGATTGAAAGATGGAACCAAACCTTCAAAAATATGCTACATCACATTATTAGAGAAGTAGGAAGAAATTGGCATCGACATATACCATTTGTACTATGGGCTTATCGAGAAGTTCCAAATGCAACTACAGGAGTACCACCTTTTCTGCTAATGTACGGGAGAGAACCGAAAGGCCCGTTATCTATATTGAAGTCAATTTGGGCCGGAGATATGTTTTTACCTTTGAATATGAAAGGATCAGCGGAGGAATATTTAAAAGAGTTAAAAGGAAAATTAGAAATAGCAACCGAAAAGGCAAGGTTAACAAGTGATGTGCAACAAAGTAACTATGCCAAATATTACAATAGAAGGAAAAAATACCGGGAATTTGCGCCAGGAGATCAAGTACTTGTGCTAATGCATGATTCATCCAATTCATTATATGCCAGATGGATAGGTCCAGTAAAGGTAATTAGAAGAGTGAAACCGAATTCGTATTATTTGCAAATGCCTGAAGGAAATTTAAGATTATTGCATGTTAACAAAATGAGAGAATACAAAGCGAGAATTCAAACAGTTGGAGTTGTCTATGATATTGATGATGAATTTGGTGAAATATACGAAACACCAACTCTTCCTACAGATGTGGAAAGCTATGAAGCATTGAAAGGATTAAATTTGGATTACTTACCCAAAATGCAACAAAATCAATTGAAAGATCTTTTACATAGACGCAAAACGTTGTTTTCGGGGAAGATAAGGATAGCTAAAGTTGGGAAACATGCGATAAAGCTGAAAGCTGAGGAGGATACGATGAAACCAAAAACGTATAAGATACCAGAAAACTTAAAGGGGAAAGTGGATGCACAGATCAATGAATTGCTAGCGTTAGGACTGATTGAACCGGTGGTAAGTGAGATAGCACACCCGGTAGTATGTGTTCATAAGAAAGACGGAACAATCAGGTTATGCATTGATTTCAGAAGTTTGAATGCTCTTACCGTTCCGGATGCATATCCAATGCAAAATATGATGGAGTTGAATTTCTTAGTAGGAAAGAAGAAATTCATTACTGTGCTAGATATGTTGAAGGGATATTGGGCTATACCGATGGAGAACGGCAGCAAACACCTCACAGCATTCCGAACTCACCGAGGCCAGTACCAATGGAATGTATTACCCTTTGGATTAAGAAATGCTGCTGCAACCTACCAAAGAGCTATGTCTAAAGTGGTTCAGTCCATGTCTGATTTCACTTGTGCTTATATCGATGATTTAGCAGTATTTTCTGATACGTGGGAGGAACATTTGATTCATCTTGAAGAAGTTTTTAAGAGATTGGAATATTTTAATTTCTCCGTGAACTTGAGAAAGTGCGAATTTGCTAGACAAAAGGTTAAATACTTAGGACATATTATTGGTTCAGGTAAACATGCTCCTGACAAAGAACGAATAAGAGTAATACAGAAATTAGAGGCACCCAAAACCAAAAAACAACTGAGAAGTGCTTTGGGATTATGCAACTTTTACAGGCAGTATATTCCAAACTTCGCAAAGATTGCTCTTCCACTAACAGAGCTTACTAAAAAGAAAGTTCCTAATGAGATTCCTTGGAGCGAAGAAGCTAAGAAGGCATTCAAGGAATTGAAGACGTCGCTATGTAAGATCGCAGAGTTACAAGTCCCAGACATAGAGAAACCATACTACTTGCATACGGATGCATCTCAAAATGCGGTCGGATGTTGTTTAGGTCAGTTAGATGAAGAAGGAAATATTCGTCCCATAGCTTTCGGTAGCCAGAAGCTGAATTCAACTCAACAGAAATGGTCTACAATTGAAAGGGAAGCTTATGCTATTATTTGGGCTTTGCAGAGATTTGAAACCTTACTCTGTGGTGCTAAGATTATTTTATTAACTGATCATAATCCCCTAGTATTTCTGACGAGTGCGACACCCCAAAGCCCGAGGTTGCAGAGATGGGCGTTAGCCATTCAACGCCATGATATTGAGGCAAGTCACATCAAAGGATCGAAACTTAGTAATGCAGATGCATTGTCCAGACTGTAAATATAAACTAAAATAAGACTCTGAACATTTTTTTCCTATTATTATTATTAGGTGATTAAAGTAAATACCTAGTGTTAAGTTAAACCTAAGATTCAGTGAATATTTGGGTGAATGTGAAACATAGTTTGTTTATGTGTAAAGTGTGACCCTTAAATTATTTGCCATATTCGATCTTTGGATCTAATATGACTCTGGGGGGAAGGTGTCAGGGTCACGTGATGTAATAACACGCATTTTCTGATGTTGCGAGCTAAAAGCTTGATATTATAGATATGATCATTTTCTATTGTTTTGGTTTTTGAACGATGGATGAAAAAGAATAATAAATAAAAAAGGTGAATTAGTTTTGTAGAATTTTGCGTTATTTCTTTTGTAAAAGGTTACGACTGACAGGCTCCTTCATAACTTACGAGCCCAAAACCCCCCTCTTCTAATAATCACCCTCCTTCTACGTAATTTCCCCCACCCCTCTCATTGCAGAAGGTTGCTCACCCGGGTAAAAACAAGCCCCAGGAATTATAACGCTACAATGATTTTACCTTTCCGCGACACTGAGCGGGACTTTTATGTTACCCGATTATAACCCGGGCAAAGAATTAGGAGAAAGCATTGCCCTACCTTCTACTTTTCATGGTTGGTTTTTAATTTCATGATTTATTTGTACCGAAACAAAATGTTTCAGAGATTTTGCTTAAATAGCATTTTCTTTGAGGAGATCTTGAATATTGCTCCTTTTTTTGTTGTAGTTTTCTATCAGTTTTGCATCGATACCACTTTGAGTAGATCAATTTGTCATGCCCACTGATCAACTAGATCATTTTTGTGATTTAATCTTTTATAAAGTAATGGGAAGTATACTTCACACTAACTTATTAATTTTTATATACCGTCTGCAAGCTATTTCCCCTCCTATGATTTGTGCAGCCATCTTCTGACAACTTCAGAAAATACAAGAAAAAAAAATAAAAGAGTGGTTAACAGTAAAGGTTAGTGTTGGGTTGAGAAGAGAGGAGCTATGGAGCTATTTCCACTTGTGAGCTATTCTCTGATGTCGTATCGAATTAATTTGTACGGTGTAAAAATTTTGGTGTACAGTTGCCCCCATTTTTGGTCTTGAAGTATACAAAATACATTCTTAAGTACAGAACTGAAGTTATTGCTCAAAAATTATATAAAATTAACAAAATAGTTGTTTGGAAACATTAGAGCGTATATGTAACTGATGATATGCTTATTTTTTAAATTAAGTCATAAGTTAATTCTAACGTGCATAAAAATTTGATCTGTCCGTAAATAAAAAAATAAAAAAAAAAGAATAAATAAGTAAATAAAACTATATCAGTGAAAAAGTAAGTAAAAAACGAGACTACATGTACTGTAAAAAAGTTTCAGATTATCTTGATACCAAAATATGGTAACAACTATACACCAAAATTTTTTTACATTGTAGTTATCAATGCAGAATTTAAAAACTAGATAATTTTTAAGCACAAAACTTTTTCAAGTTTATGGTAAAATCTTTACTGTAAGTAAAATTTTGAAGTTCCAATCCACCTTTCCATAAAAAAAAAATGGTCTTAAAAATCACATTAGTTTTAGGTAATAAGCTAAATCATTTTCTTTTTATAAATCACTCTTAATTCCAATTATATTTTAACAGAAATTTAATATTTTATAACTAGAAAAATAAGCTCTATAAAGGGTTACATTCGCTATCATTTGTCCACACTGCTTAAAATTTTCAATATAAAATTTCAAAATTTATAAATAAAACATAATATGATTTCGGTGTAAAGGACTGGAAGCAAAATAATGATAAGTCACATTTTTCAAACTGTTCAAGAGAAGATTTTTGGTGTAAGACATCAGAATTTTCATATCGACAATTGCGTTGCCATCTAGCGGAGATTTTGAAAACTTTCGAAGAAGCCATCTGTAAACCGTTTGATCTAATAATGTTACTAATTACTATTTGCCCCAAACTTTCCGTATGATCTAAAAATGTTTTTGCGATGATATATCAGACAATTCGTAATAGAACAATAACAGATACGAAATCTTTTAGCCATGCTGTTCTTTAAATAATCAGATAAATGCATAATGGAACAATACTAAACTAAACTCAGTGACACTATAGCCCATAGAGAGCCAAGGCATGCTATGCGCATTTCAGTTTTCTTGACCTTAGGCTCTGGGGTGGAAGAGCAGATGTTCCGGTTGGATGGTCAACCGAAAGCGGGACCCCCAGTGCTTAGTCTCCAAGCATGCTTGGTACTGATTTTATAGACTCACAGAAGAGATGAAAGTCTGAGTCAATCTTGCCTGTACCGAGGATCGAACCAACGACCTGTGGCACGAGAGCGCTGAGCACCACCACTCAGCCAATAGGGCAATAAAGAAAACGAAATATTTTAGCAATGTGACTCTTAGAGTTATTTAGATTGCTAGCGTTACCTGTTAAAGGATCTCATTGAAATATTTGAAAAAGAAATCTTTCTAAAATATAAATGCATGTGTTAATTGTGAACTGAGGTTTGTTAAGCGACTAAATACCTACTTATGATCTGACGTAAAATTTTTTTTTTTATCTGAAGTAGAAGACCATTGTTTCCTTTGTCTCAGTTGTTCTTGATCTCAACAAAATGGATAGCATCACAAAATATTTGAAATATTTCATTGAAACCCTTTTAAATATTTTTGCAATGTTGATAAGACATTACAGAAATGTGGATTAAATGCTTGGATATTTTGTTACTGCATTTGGTATGTTCCCTTTAAAAAGTGTATCTATCCTAATTAGAGAGCTATGGCATATGGGTAACAATCTGTGATTGGCTAAGAGCTAAAATTTATTGGGGGGGGGGGGAATGTAGCAAATTTTTTTTCACAAGCTAATATGCAGTAATCGACAAAGCATCTTTATTCGGCAGAATATCAAGATTTATAGGCATGATGCATTCTTTTTTTTTTCTTCCTCTAAAATTGTTTTCTCATCACTACGTATGTAAAGTTAAGAGTCAAATAATTAGTGACCAATTACTAGGGATAATAATAATAATTAGTGATAAATTTTGTAATATAATAAGTTTTTATAAACTACAATATCTATATTTGGCAGTTTTGACAAGTTATATGGGTTATTATACACAAAAGTTTTATTAATTTCAATAAATTTCTGTAAATTGAACGCATTTTTTTAAAGTGTGCAAAGGATCGGATACCCTGGGCTGATATCAGAAATTACGCACCTTCATTTTCACTCAAAAGGAAGAAAACTTTCAAAAAATGCAATAGTGCAGATTGTGGTATATAAGACTTAAAATTGCTATAAATGAAATTAAAAGAAAATTTTTCTCACACTTTAATATCAAAATATTTAATCTTATCAACAAACAAACAATGGACATCATAAAAAATCAAAACATGATGCTGACAATATAAATTTAAAATAATATGAAAGAAAAAAACAAAAATGTTATGGCACACTTTGCCTAGTTTATTTGTTAGATAAAAAAAAAAATAAATAAATAAAGACAAAACAGAAAAGATATATTGATATAAATTTTTTCGTTAAATCTTTTAATTTTTGGCTAAGATTCACAATAAAGCTTTCATGTTAAATTCATAATGTATAAATATACATGGTATAATCTAAATCTAGTAAAAAACTCGATTGAACCCTTTTTTTTTATCATGCTTGACCAAAAGAAAACGATTTCTTTCGGTGACTGTTGCTGTTTGACCAATGTCCACAGCCGCAGGATTAACACCGTAAGTGATCTCCGGAACAACTCCCAAAAGGGGATCCGGAATCCCGCAACTGCGGTTACGTCACTTTTAACCCTGATTACGGCCTTCGGATGCGACCCTAAACAATCCGTTACTCAATTGGATAAATCGAAGCTCCTTTCTTGGTGTATATAAAAGCCGATTTACTTCAACCTCAGTCAATGATCGCAATAAACTCCGAATAGTTCCGATCTTGCGAAGGAGAGGTTTATTCGATAATGGATTGTTATGTACACGATTGATACATTTATGGACATAACTTAAAATATCGAATTTGTTACAGGAAAAAAAAGCTTGGAAGTTCCTTTTAAAAGAGGATGCATATTAGTGTTGGCAAACCCTGTTGTAAGAACCGTGGTGGCTCAGAATATAGAACATGGGTCGCCTCACAACGAGGTCACCCAGTTTCGAATTCGAGTGGAGGTTGGTTGATGCAAATTCTGCTCCACGCTCGCAGTGCTTGACGTAAAATATCCTCAGTGGTAGATCAGTGGTAGTGATAGATTCAGTCCATGTGTTAGAATCCCTTTGCCATTGTGGTTTTCTTCTCTTTGTAACGAAAATGCGAGTAGGTTGCATAAAAAAGCTCCACACAAAGAGTAGTTTATCCCAACACTCTTGATCTAGGAGTTTCTTTGTCTTCTGGGTCGAAGGCAAAGTTGCAAAGATATGGGGATGAACATTGATAGTCTTAAAATCAGAATCCAGCTGGCTCTTTCAGGTCGGTTATAAAATAAAATAAAAACACTGCTGTAAAAAATAATAATTTAATATATTTAACTATTAGCATTTGGACAGCTTATAGACTATACAAAAACAATTTATGGCTTAAAAATGTCTTATTAAAAAAAAAATATATTCGTATATGTGTGGAGTCTCGAACTTAGTAGGAAAGAAACCTAAGTCGGCTGTACTGTGCCAAACGTAGACGACATTTACTCTTGGTAACCAAACTAATTGTCGTTGTCCACTAAGTCTGAATAAGAAAAAGGTAAATAATTAAGATAAAATCCTCTGTGGCTCTTTGTAGTCGTGAGACTCATATTTATCTGAGGAAATTCTCGGAAGATTGAAAATTTTGCAATGCGAGTAATCCAAATCTACAGAGTGATTCGTAATGACAGGTCATAAGTTATATATTTAGGAGCTTTGGTCTTGTAAAATCTGAAATAAAGTATACGTGTACATTTGAGGAAATAAATTATTATCTCCTACAGATTTGAATGAAAGATTGATAAGTTTTCTAGCTCCGATCAATCGGCAGTGAGATTAATAAAATCTAAGAAGGTATTAAATTAATGCTAAAGCAGTTTTCAAAAAAAAAGTAAAGAGAAATGCAAGCAAAGAGACGCATTTACTTCTTTTGAACTAAAATATTGATTTTTAACCCAAGAAGCACGTAATAATTTGTTTTCGTTTCTACACTTAAACGACTAAACGAGGACTATAAAAAGGTGGACACTATAAAATATCCTCAAAATGTTACGGGGATTTGTCTAAAATGTATAAAATAATTGATGATTATGAGGATGGTCTACAGATAACGGTTCATAACACTAAGCCGAAGCTAATATTTGTGGATGCAAGTATTACAGTATTAAAATTTAGATAGGAAGAGTGAGCAATGGTAGTATCACTCGATCTTCGCACCGCACTGGGCAACCACTGATTTACTTTTTCGATCTTATACCACCAGGGATATTATATTACGGAAGATTACGACGGCAGGAGAGAGCGCAATCCGAGTAATCATCAAGTTTATAGTCCGGAGAATTGAACGCCTCAGGAAGTCTTCCGTTTGCATTTAAACACAAGACTCAAGGTAACAATATTCCCGAAATGCCATTTTTATTTTTTTTTTTTTGACCCAAGTTCATAGCATCGATTATTTAGCCTATCAAGAGTAGTAATAATAACTCATAACTGATTTCCTTCACTTTTAATTTTGTTCTTGACTGTTTTCGCAAAAAAATGGTTAAACTATATGTATTAAAGTAGCAGCATTGTTTTTGTTACTGAATAACGCTAACATTTGTATTTACTGTAAAAATGATACACATAAGAGTCAGTTAAATTAATTTTACGGTCAGTTAAATTAATACGACTTAAAGAAAGAATCATTAATTTAGAATGCATATACACAATAATTCCTAATATAAAATTAATCAAACGAATGCGTTGCACAGCGAGAAAATCAAGACGAATTCGAAGTAGGCTTAACAGAAGGGCAGCGGATTGAAATTTTACATTATAAAATCATTTAATGATGTTCTTAGAGATTTAAAAAACTGAAATATGATTGTTATTGCACAACTAAAAACATACATGCATATTTTAACGGAGAATGTTTTTTTTTTTTCTGTAGAGAATTTTTACTAGGTCTTTCTGGATTGCAAACAAACTATTTGCGATATTCTACTGGGCATTTCCTGAATATTGATATCCAAAGCGCGCCAACATTGTTTTTGGAAGTGAAAATAATTCTCGTATGGTGTGAAAGCGCGTGATTTTGATGAAAGATTACTTAATTTTATGCATTTATATTTAAATTTTATCCTTTAAATCGTACGTGAACTCCCGATTTGTTTTTAAACAGGAATAAAAAGTTCCTTCACACAATTATTTAGGTTTTTCAACATCAAATTCGGTGAGACATTACAATTTTCACTGCGTAAGGAATACGTGTCACCAGTTGCAATCTAGGTTTTTTTTTAATTTTTCGCCAATAATTGTCTGTCAAATTCAAAATGTAATATACTAACCTGAACCTCATATAGAATATACATTGCCATCTGGCATAATTATAATATGCGAATTTTCAAGGTTAATTCGTTGAGTTAAAAGAACATTTTCAAGTTTCGCATGTAATATATTGCAATACCTTTACAATTGATACACAACTTGTTATCTTGCATCTGTTAAAAAATAAAATGAAAGAAGGCATCCCTCAATAATTTTTATCTATTTCTAATGGAATTAAAATGCATTTTGTTATTTTACAAATATTGCAATTCTTTATCATGAACGCAATACCATATATATGTTTTTCTAAGATTGTAAAAGTCTAAGAAATAAAAACTTTTAAAAATAGTTTATAAAGTTGTTGGATAGTTTAATGCATAGAATTTAGTAGATGAAATCATAAAAAATGTGACAGTTTTATACTTTTTTGAAATATCGAACATATTTTGAATTCAAAAAGTAAAACTTTCTCTGACGAAAGTCAGTCACGACTTTTTCAACTAAAGAAAAATATATATCATTCCATTATGCATAACGTGCATATAAAACTTGGAATAAAAAAAGAAAAATCGAACGTGGACTTCAATAAGTTTTCTATATTTCCTTCAAAATATTTAAAAGAAATTCGGGATACGAAACTATTTTCCTATTATGGCCGGCCATTCCAGGCGAGGTACCTTGTCATATTTTCTAACCCCTATAATTTAGCTTTTATAAAATAAGTTTCAAATCTACGGCCATCTTGTAGTCAAAATTATACCTTATAAAACGATAAAAACCTTTTCTACTGAGTTTTTCTAGTTCAGACTGACTGCTTTTATGAACAGTCCGTTTTCTTCTTTTCTTAATACTGAAATCGCCAATGCGACCTTTTTCCCTACTTTCAAATAACGCATAGAGAGAAATAAATTTTTACTCAAATAACTGAAATAAATTTCTCAGAGTAAAATTTTGACAGTTATTTTTGAAATAGATCTAAATATATTTCAGGTTATACGTACACATTAAAAATATTCCTTCTTATATTATGAAAGATGGACTATAACTATTAACAAGGAGATATCTTATAGATTACTTGAAAAAGTAAATTTAATAATTTTTTGCATAAAAAAATTTAAAAAAAAAAAAAAAAACACGTATTTAAATTTATAAAAATTGCATTAAATGTTTGCATAAGTTATATTATCATTAAAAATTTAAATATCAAAATTAAACAATACTATTTATACAAAAGTACTACTTATTTCTTAATATTGTTTCGCATTGTTATTGTATTACATATTGTTTAGCACCAATATATAAAACCTTGATGAAATAAATGAAAAAATATTTTTGAAACATTATTTCAAACATGTAAACAAAAATTTAGAAAAAAGTAAGAAATTAATAGATAAGAATAATTACAAAACAGATAAGAAATCATATCGGTAACACATATTTGATATTTAAATAGTTATTATTGATATTTAAAATTTTTTGATTACTTAAACTTAAGACATACAGTTTCCTTAAATATTATTAATACAGTTTAAGCATACCCTAATTCAATTTTAATATACATATTAAAATTTAAATATACTTAACCAAACTTAAATATACTTAACTAGAATATGCAATATATACTCTCATATAATTAAAAAGCATACTTTTCAGATATAGAAAAGTTATCAAATATTAAGCATATTGATAAAATATTATTGAGCTAGTTTTTATGTATATATATATTGTAAGTTTCAAAGTTATGCATTTTAATTCCATCTTATTTTAATGAACAAATTAATTAATTTTAATTCCAAAGTTCAAATGAAAAAATAAATTTATCAAAGATATATATATTTTACAAAGATATATACGTATTTATATATAATATTTTGCAGAAGATAAATTAGAAATCCAAATTCTAAAACCAATTAGTGTCTAAAAATATATAGTGTCTAGAATATAAAATTGGGTAAATACTTTTGATAAAAAATATGTTTTGCGCTACACAAAAAATTATATTTATTGTATTTTTGTTTTAAAATCATAAATCATTTTAATGATAAAAATACTCCAAAACAGTGTATTTATTGTTAAAATGGAATTAAAAACCTAGTTTTTTTTCCCTTTCAAATATGATTTTCTTGCATAATAACTTTATTATCCCTTGATTATTACTTTTTATCATTTAATTCTAACAGTAATATCACTTAAAAATAATTTTAACTTCCTAAACTATTCAGTTTGCTCTAACTACTTGAATAAGTTATTGGAAAGTTGTAAGAAATCGCCGGACATCCATTTAAGTATTTGGAACATAAAATATTCTGCACCATGCCTTACTAAAAATTCGACTAACTTAGCAGTCTTCAAACTCGTATGCAAGTAGTACAGCTCCTGAAATCAAAATGGGCCACTGCAAATTCGAAATGAGTGGCTTTATTCGAAATCGTCAATATTTTGTTGCCAGTGGTGGCAACGGTGGCAAGAAAACGACACTACAGGAAAACAAGACATCACCATCAGAACATGGAATACTTAAGGAACTAGAAAATAGTGCGATAACCGCCTTGACTTAACCCTAATGATTCAACATTATCGATGAACGCGAAGATGTTCTACTCTCTGGAACAGCCTGCAGTAAGTGGTGCCATTTTAACAAATAGCTGAAATAATTCCCACCCTTTTCCCGATTTCCTACGCACGCCATTTTAATGTATTTGAAAGCAAAATCTTATGGTGGGGAGCAGTTTCTAAGTCGAGTCGAGTGCTGAGCAAACGTATGCTTAAGAACTAAAGATATTTAAGAAGTATTATGCGCCATTTTTTTCTTTCCTCTTTGTGGTAAAAGAGTAGAAACTTCACTTAAGCAAGCAATAGTCCGTATGGAGATTTTGAATTTTAAAGACCCGTATACTCATTTGAAGTGATTATGAGGCTTATGATTTTCTATTAACTAAATGAGCTTGGTCCGAATATATTTTATGGCTTATTCTCTAAGGAATATGTTTGATATAGGTGGAAATTATCCGAAATCTATCACAACTTAAAAATCACAAGTATTTTTGGTAAATGCTGTTATTAAAGTTTGAAGTAGATATGCAAGTTTAATACCGGGTATTTGTTCTAATGACATGTCTATTAAATTTTAATGTTGGTCTTTTATTGGTTACATTTTGAAAAACATAATAAAAGCAAAAGAAAACATTATTTAAAAAAAAATATGCATTACAATAATCTTTCTCTCCGTGTCTAGTTCCTGCTCCATCTTGAATAATCATTAAAATCCCAGATCCACAGTTAAAGTTTCTAAGAGCCTTTAATTATGTTTAGCAAACTGAAGCAGTCAATTCAGGGCCACAAATTCAATGTCTAAAACTAAATCCTTGTTTATTCTTTAACCAATGAGTTTTGAAATATTTTGTAATGCAAAGTTCTAATAGTTAGTATTGATTAAAAAAAGGAATAATTATATGCATTTTAATCTTATTTCAAAAATAGAATATCATATAATTTATTTTCTAGAGTGAAAAACATCTCAGAAATTATGTGACACATCATCTAATTAAACTCTGAAGAAGCTAAAAAATTCTGTTTAAAAGAAAGAATTTTAATAATTTTTAAAGAACAAAAATAAATTTCAATTTCAAGCCTCAACATGAATTAACCAGACGAAGCCTATCTTTTACCAAACCACCTAGGAAAAAAAATCTCAAAACTAATGACATCCTCATCCATAATTTAAATTTCTTTTCCTACTCTACTTTCTCCAATCATAACAAGTTTTTCAAAACTTAAAATTAAACAGTGAAGGAAGGGGGAAATTATTCTAAGAAAATATCGGCGTTGAAAAGCACATTGTTCCGGCACTTTGTTTATACTCATCAAAATGGCGAGGCACTTTAACGCCACGACCAGGTGACATTTTCAATTTTGGCGGATTTTAAGCTGTCCTAGGGATGAAAAATATTTCCCACAAGTGAACTACTAAAGAGGGGAAAATTAACAATTCATGCGTCCATAAAAAAAAAAGAAAAGTAAAGTGGGAAGCGAGCGCAAAATAAAGAAAAATGACGTTTTGTGAATGATAGATCTTAAGCCTCCGGTGTCAGAGAGGTATTTTTTAGCTTTATTTGATAATAAATTTTTCCCTTTTTTTTTTCCCTTTTCACGAAGAGTAAAAATAACAGTAGTCTTCTTCTTAACTGAAGTGAAGGGAAAAAATTAAGTCATAGATCTTACGACGTCTTTGTTTTGAGAGGAAAAAGAACATGTCGGGAGTGGTAATTTTGAAAAATGGGTTTATTCCCATTTCATCATTTTCTTTTTTATCATTATCAATTCGGATTGGATGCGAATATAATCGTAACTTTTTTATGAAAAGAAAAGATAAGGGCAGGGAGAATCAGCAACACTGTAACTCTTGCTGTCAAGGATCAATTTTATAAGTCGTGTAATGCTTAGAGTTCATATTATGTTTATATTCTTATTTGCAAAAGTAAAGTAAAGAGATAGGATATATATATATATATATATTATTATTATTATTATTATATTTGGAAACGCAGTGTAATGTTTATTGATAATACTGCTTGTGGAAATGAGTGTTATTATTTTTGTAAAACCAAGGTAATGCATAGATTTTTTAAAAAAACTATTTAATAAAGTATATACAGCGTGTCCAGAAAGTGTGGAAACGGTAAAATATCTCGAAGTATGACGGAAACAAATTGGGCAAATATCTCGAATCACGAAAAAAAAAAAACTTTCAAATATCTCGAAATAAATATAAAACAGTTAAAATATTTCAAAATATAAGAAAACGTTGTAATAGCTGGGGATATATATATATATATAAGAACAATCAAATATCTCCAAATATTAAAAACAAAAAATGGTCAATTCCCTTTCATGGGATTAACTCGGAGGAAGTTCACAATCTTAAGTTTGATAACTTCTTTTCTTTATTGCATATTTACACTGAGAAAAATTATGGTCAAAATTACCAGAATAAAGTAAACATTACCATGTTCCTCTCTTTGTGGGAATACCAAAAACCTCTGTAATTTTTGCCGAAGCGTTTATGAAATGATTTTGGTAAAAGTAGCAATAAAATTTGGTTTAATAGTATGAGATAAAATTTAATAAACTTGGTAAAATTTACTAGTTTTATCATGATACTCTATAGAATGGCATAAAAACCATTTATTCGGTTAAATTTACTTTTCAGTATTGTAACTTATACTAAATAAGTGGCAATAACTATAATTTTGAAACCAGAATCTCCGGAAACCTTTACTATATAAATGGAAAAATAACCAAATGAATTGGTAAAATACTGCATATTTTGGTTTTCATTACCAGAATGTTTTTTTTTATTACCAGATATGTCACAATCATACAGTTTGGAAATTTTTCCAGCTTTTTCTTTTCCTGTGTAGAAAGCATTTTGAGTTTTGGTTCAAAGGCAAAATGAAGATGGCATGAAAACTATTTAAAAAAGGAATACATCAACAAATAAAACAACACTTGTTTGATATTTAATAAACCCAATTAAATGACCCCATACTATGTTCCCTCTCTTGAGAATCTCTTTATTTAAAGAAGTTTATTTTATTTCTTTTATTTCATATCGAATATGACTAAGATTGTAAATTCTTTTGGAAAAAAGTACTATGTAAAAGTATGGTGTTATCAGATAAAAACAGAGGAAATTAGCAACAATTTACTTGCTTTTGAAGAGACCATAGAATTTATGGAATACTATGAGGAATTGCACTCATGATTTTTTGAAATATACTATATTGAGTTTTTACAAGTAAAGTTGTAGCGAATTCTGTAAAAAATACCGTATTTGGCTTGAGTAACATCTAAGATAACATTTAAGATAACATCTCATATTACTAAGGATATCTGATTTGCTCATTAATCCACATATTATATTGTTTTTAAAAATGTATGCAATGTGCTAATGTCAATAGTAAGTATATTTAACGTGTGCATTATAAACGTCAAAAGATGTTCAGAGTTTGCTCAAAAATCACTAAAATGAACCATTTGCAGAAATTTTAAATGTCAGAAAATTGGATTCTTTTACTTCTGTTAAATTTGCTATCTTGTATAGTAATAATATTTAAACTTAATAATTTTGTATACACAGAGTGGTTCTTTTTAAAAACAATTCTAATAGCAGAAAAAATTATTCACATTAATTAAAATTTAAGTAGAGTTAGGAGTATAAAATGTATTCGTTTTTAGTTGGGAAGCTAATAGGTTCTATACATAAAAATATATTATTTCAATGTAATAGTGTATCCTTATAAATGACTTCGTAGTCGCTTAATGAAAAGGTTTAATTTCTTAAATATTTGCTTTCTATTTGAATTAATCTGAATTATATTGATTTGACTATAAGAATTTCAAATAAGAATTTAAAAAGACACTAGTTTAGGTTGTGAATTTTATCATAATTCCTTAGAATGAAAAATGAAATATAATTTTAACGATTTCATAATATTGAATTGTAAACCTGATTACTTTGGATGTTTTCTTTTCTTTGCATAGTTATTTGTTAAAATAGGCATAATTTTAAAGGATGAAATTGCGCATTTAATTTTTTTTAAGAGCTGAGCATATTTATAGTTTTTTAGAACGAAAAATTAAACATAATTTTTTTAGATAAAATTTCAAGTCTCACTACTCAGGGTGGAAATATATTTATAAATTCTTTTCTTCTTTTTTTGAAATGAAAAAATATGTATAATTCGATAAAACGAAATTGTAAACTTAATTCTCTATTATGTGATTTTTATCATAGGTTTTTTTTTTTTAAATATTGAAAAGATAATATTTGAAAAATAAATTGTAAAACTAATTACTCAGGACGTGACTTTTATATTTTCTCATATTTATTCGAATGGAATATTAATCATAATTTTATGAGAGAAATTGTAATCCTAGTTTTTTCTGGGTTTCAACTTTAAAATTTAAATAATAAAAATTATTAAATAAACTATATACCAAAAAGTTATTTAAGAGTGAATGTAATTTTAAAATTTTATTTATATACTTTTAAAAGAATTTTAATTCAAAGAATAAAAAACATTTTCTTGAGGTAAAATTGTTTATGTTATTTTTAATAAACCGCAATTTTTATATAAACCGTTTCAATTATAACAGTTGACTATGCAAAATTTACGTTAGTATACATTTTATGCATATTTTATATAAATTTTATAATTAAAATTTATTTTCATTATTTTAATATATTTTAGTTAAAAGCATATATTAAAAATTTAAATATAACTTAGAAAATACAAAACTTAGAAACAAAAAAAAAATTATTTTTAGCAAGTTTATAAATTAAATGCAGTGAAAAAATGGATTAGTGAATAATTAAAATGTAAGCCTTTTTTTATTCTTTTATTTTCCATTTTATTAATAGAAAGATATTACTTTTCTTAAAGCCCTCTTTTAAAATTAAGAAAATTAACAAAGAAATTAAACTTTTGTAGGAGATAAAAAAAAATGAAGAAAGGATCTTATGGTATCTTGAATACCAAGCTAAGTTGTGCACCTGGCATATTTGAAGGACTTTATTATTAAAAGACCAGGCTAGACAAATTTAATTAGTTTTTCATGCGGGCACAACTTTTCTCCGCGTAAAGGAAGGGGACAAAAGATTTTTAATATTAAAAATTTGTGAAAATGTGTTTACTTTGGTAAAAATATTACTTTATTTGTAAGAAAAAGTCTGCGCAAATTTAATGAGTAAACTTTTAGCGTATATCTCTTATGTTTCTTTTAAATTTGTAAGGAAAAGTCCAATAACAAACTTTATTGAATATTTCATATGAAACATTTTTATTTTCAAATTAGTTGAAATAAGCATTACATTAAAAATAATATTTATTTTTTCACACCTTAAAAAAAGAGAGTCCAGAAATAAGCTCTCTAAATATGTGTAGACTTTTTTTTTAATTTTAATCGAAACTGAAGTCATGTAAAGGGTCAAAAAATCTTTAGGCAAGGAAAAAACTTTTTTAAAACCTAAAACATAATTAACTAGAGACAAATAATAGCATGAAAACCTGTTTAAAGTGACTGAGTGAGGCCGATACAGGGAAGTAAAATGTACAGATGAAAAAATCTCTAATTTTGTTTTGCGATTAAGCAGATTTTGAGGTATATGTTGGCATATAGTTTTGAGGTATGGCATTGTATATAATGTCTAAAATTAGCCGGCAATGTATGAAACGATTTATATTTTACACATTTCCTAGGCATTCTATAGAATTCAAAATGAGAAACAAGCAAAGTATAAAATCTTCTGTGGCCATGTTAGTAAAGGTGATGAAATGGATATTTTGTGCAATATTTGTTTCCAAACTGAAAATAATTGTGACATAAATGTGAATTTTTTATGTGAAAATTTTGTTTCCCTTAATAAGAAAGACATAAATTATGTTTTGTACAATTTTTATTTCTCTTTACGCATTTTGAATAAATTTTTTTAATGGCACTCTCATTATTTTTTCGGAATAGCATTTTTATTTTTGAGAAATAAACATTATTTACATAATAACCTTATCAGTATGTTTTTTTTCTTCATACTTTGCCTAAATAGCATTTGTCATTCTATAGAATGCCTAGGTATTTTATACAATGTCTAGGGAAAGTATATAATACTTCTCATATTTCATACCTTGCCTAAAAACATCCAGCATTACATACAATGCCTAGGCGTTCTATAGAATACCGGTGCTTCATACTTTGCCGGTAACATATATATATTAAGGGTGGTGATTACAGAGCTCATTGAATTTATTTCAAAAGGAAGTATAAAATAAAAATTTTAAAAATATTAAATAAAAAGTATATGTAAACAGTTCGATCAACTTAAGATTATTTTAGCTACAATGATAATATTTTGAATTTGAATTAAGTTTAATTCGTTTTGAGTGAGTGAAAGTGAGCACAATATTTGAAAACTATAATAGAACTGAAAAAAAAATTATGATCAATACTACCAGAATATGGTCAAACATACTATTTCTGACTCTAAGCGAACACCAAAAAGTTCTGTAGTTTTTATCGATGCGCTTTGGCAATGATTTTGAAAAAATTAACAATAAAATGTGGTTTATTATTAAGTGATAAAATTTGGGGATTTTAATATGCTACCTTGAGCATCAACTTAGAGCGTAGTATAAAAACTATTAATCCGGTTAAATTAACTTTTCAGTTTTATATTTTTGACTAAATTTCTGTTAATACGAACTTAAATTTCCAAATACAGAATTTCTGTTACACCATTACAATATGAGCATCGAAATTACCGAATGAATGTTTTAAATAATTAATGGTTTAATAATAAAAATATTTTGTTTTTGCTAACCTGAATAACGTTTCTTTTTCTTTCTTTTTACCAGAAATGCCATGACTATATAGAATGGTAATTTTGATTTTACCAGAATTTGTTTCCCCGCACGAATACTCGTAAAAAGGGCTGGTCACTAAATAATAAATATAGTACTCAATTTATAGTTTCTTTTATTTCTCTATAGTTCAAAATAGTTTATTTACTTTAGTATTTTCGAATCTTTTTTCGTTTGAATTTATTTCAATAAGACTTTTTACTTCGAATTCTAGGAATAATTTTTCATTTATTGTCTCCGTTTTTTGTTGTTGTTTATTGGCTCCTTTTAATTTATTTATTTTTACAAGACAGTTTCGCTTACCCTTACATTTCTTTTTATTATTGAACTATTTTAATTTCATTTATTTACTAATTCCCAGAATTTTTTCTTCATTCTTTATCTGATGATTCCTTTATTCTGCTCGTCTTTTTTCGTACATTTCATTTTCTCTATATCAAAGAATTTTTCTTCTTACAGATTCGCCCAGTGATTCCTTATTTAATAAATTTTCTAAAACTCTAAATTTAAAAAAAATTCAAAAGTTTAATAAATACTCTTTTCGCGTAAGTTAATCAAAAATAATTTCTTCTTTATAACACGCATAAAAAAGTGCCAAAACCCTAACAATAAAACTCATTACAGCTAAGTTAATAACCAAAGCTAAAATTAATAATTTCCCTTTCCCCCCTCTTTTTCCCTTAATGTAATAAACGGAAGAATTTTATTTAATCCTACAAAACTAAAAAATGACAATTTTATTTCAATTATTTCAACTCCTGTACATATCTAAGTAATATTATCTCTCCCCTCCCCCCCCCTCCCGTTGGCAAATTCGAAATACTCACTTTTTTCCAGGAACGCCCCATTTCGAAATGAGTTTTCGCTAAGATACTAGTAAGCCAATGTAATCAAATACTTGAAGCCCCTGCACAGAATAAGAAAGGGGGTCAAAGTCTTAGAGTAAACAAATAAATGAAGGGGGGCAAGGGAAAGAACACATAGTGGAATTTCATTACCATTCCTTTCTTTTTAATAAATAATCATTAGAGAACTTTATGGAAATCGATCTGAAAAAAGGAATTCTTTTCGCCAAGTCCTGTAATTGGAATCGTAAGTTTGTGTTCAAACATTTCTCTGCAATCCCAATATTTGCGACCATCAACCTTTTCTGCATTCAATATAAATTTTTTTTTTTAATCTCTTTTTTTTTTGTTCCGTTTCTTACTTAGCGTTTCCATGGTAACGCGACCCGCCGGAGAAAAAAAAAATTTACTCGCAATATTTGCCGGTATTAAGCTGTTTCCACAGTTAATTACTTACTTCAAAATAAGGTTTTAAAAAATATTGGAGTGCATTCGTTTTCATTTAATTGAATTTTTTCTCTACGATGTAACGAAAATTCGTAGAGGTACGTATTCAGTTTCTATTTTTTTTAATGTCAAATTTAAGCTTTCCTAATGTATTTGCTCAAAATTCGATCAAATATTTTTATTTTATTATTTAAATAAAATTTTAATTAAATTTTTATTTATTATGAATATGTTAATAACAATTTAGTTCTGATAATGGGGCTTTCTTAGAAAACAAATACCATTAAGGTATGTTCTTGTTTTTGAATAAAGAAAAAGAAAGAAAAAATTAAATTAATTAATTAGAGACAAAGTTTTTAAACCTTATAAATATATATATGAGAGAGAGAGAAAGGAGAAAATATATAGAGAAAATATAATGAATAAAAACGGCACTTATGAAAAAAACCTATTAGTATAATTAAATGGAGTACGATAAGAAGATTAACAAATATGATAGTTACAAAAAAATCAATAAATATGACTAAGCGAAATTCAATTATAGATAAATAATAAAAGGATAACTACAAGAAATCTACAAGTATAGTTTTATGAAATATAATTAAAAAAAACGGTAGCAACTGAAATCGACAAATACAATCTTACGAAATACAATGATAAAACTGAAAACCGTTGCTTATAATGAATGAATCTTAACATAATTCAATAAGAATAATAATTATTAATACAGGCGATGAATATGTATCATTAAACGGAATACTATGGACAGAGAAAAAAAAATGGAAACTTAAATACAATAAATGCAACATTAAGTACTGAAACAAAATTAATAAATAAATAAACAATTCATTACCGCGATCATAAAAATCAAGCCAATTAAATAAATACGAAATAGAACAGGATAAATTACAAAAATCTAATAGAAAAAATATAAATCGGAATAAATATAAGTGTTACCTATATAAATACGAAAACCAAAATATTTTATGGTTAAAAAATGTAGGACATAGAAGTGTTTTTTAAAAAAATTAAAGTAAATTATTTTAAAACATAATAGTGCTTTCTTTTTGAATATATAATTTAAATTTTTCTTAATGGTATTGGTATTTTAAAATGTATTTTTCAACGATTCTATTGTATAGATAGATTTGTATTGATAGAAGTATAATAATTGGCGATTATAGCTTCAAGATAAATGGAACAAAATTACAAATGCTGTTTCATATCTTAGTTGTGACGAAATTTTAAATATTAAACAAATATTTTATATACTAGTTAGTAAAATACATTTAATCATGTTCATTAGTCTTTTTCTTACAAAAACGCATTATTTCCAGTTTAATAGTTTTGAAGAAATTCAAACATAAAAATATCATATGAATGATTATTTTATTTTTATAAAAATAATATTCATTATCTCTAACGAAAGGAATTTTTTTTATTTTTTTTTATTCAGCAATTCTTAAAACATACCGATATAATCTTTTTTAACATTAAAAACCCTTTTAAATTACAAGGACAATTAGGTTCACATTTTATGTTTAAAATAATAACTTACATTAAACAAGTTTCTGATTCTTAAAAGACCCTAATGACAAAAAATTTCGTTTACAAATGGGTTATTTTAATTGAATGGTCCATTTACGAACGCAGTAAGAGAAAAATAATTTCGACGTAATTGTTCTTAGAAAAATGTCGTTTGCATATTTAAGTCACTATGCACCTTTATTTCTTTCTACTCTTTATTTCAGGAGTCACATGATATGCAATCACTTTGATTAGTAAATTCTTGTAAAATTATTATTTTACCTGATCGTATAATTTGTCGATCTAAATTTAAAATTTTTCAATTAAGATAGGGGAAAATCAATCAAAATATATAAATGATCTTTGAAAAAAAGAATGATTATTGAAAGATCCCATTTAGTGGAGTTATTAAGTTTTTAAGCTACAGCTTAATAAATTGCCATTTTAGTTTTTGAAATGAATTTCGCAGAAGATAATAGAACATGTAATTTTTTAATATTTTTCTTGGAACATTTTTAGTTGCATATGGAAGTCATATTTCTTAAAGGAAATTTTAATTACAGAAAAAGATTGAATTGTGGATACATAAAAATTTTTTGATTGGTTTTAAAAATAGATATCTAGTTACTGAGAAAAACTTGTAACCTGAATTAAATTAGGAATGTTTTATTTTTACCACTATTTGAATCCAATCTTTGTTTGACCAAAAGAGTAAAAAAAAAAAAAAAAAAAAAAAAAAAAATTAAAACTTTTTTTTATGTTAAAAAGAACTGGATATAATTTTTTAACATTACTAATTATATATTTGTTTCTGTGAATGACCGATATTGGTGGTTGTTGACTTCCACCGTTAAATGTTGACAATTACACAATTACAATTCTTTTTGGTAAATGTTCGACTTAATATATTTTAGACTTATATAGGTCTAGTTAAGCGCGACTGCCTGATATACATTTGCCCGCTATACAATCTATGATTTTTTAAGGTTCAGTGCCACTGCCCGGTATACATTTGTCCGGTAATTCCTACATCTATGTTTTTTTTTTTTTTTTGAGGTCATGTGACATTGCCCAGCATGCAATTACCCGGTACTCCAAACACTGATGTTTCTCCTTAGCTATCCTCACCAGATATTAAAATATCGAATAAATATAATAATATCAACGAATAAACTAATATCAAATCAAATATAGTGATATCAAATATTGTGATAATTGTTTTTAAAAAATACGTTTAGGAGTTTTTTTTTAATTATTACATATGTGTGATCAATCTTTATTTGTTTTTAGAAATGAATTATTAGGAACATTAAATAAATCGTCAATTACGGCACATTGTTGGAAACTTGAGTATAAATTCAATTTCGACAGCCAAAATTATTTCCACCCCAGCCATAATCAGCTCATCTCGATTCCCTGGAATCTTATTTTATTCGTATAAATTCTGATTCCGTCTCATCACCTCTTCGTAGAGAGAGGAAATGCATTTTTATCCTGCTCGTCTCTCCAGGCTAATGTGGTTTCTCTTGTACTGTTTTGAATTTTTTTTCCCTTTCTCGGCTACAGAGATTTTTCTAGTTTTGTTTCCTATTTTTATTTTTCCACTTTCCATTGGTACATAACGTTTTATATTTCAAATCACTTTTGTTTCTTCTCATTCACGCCTGGCAAGTTTTGAAAATGAGCGCCAGTTTTCGAAGCACTTGAAACATGTCGACTGTTATTTCCTTTTTATGCATTTTTGAAGGGAAGAAAATTTTTAATCAGGTACTATTATTTACATGTTATTAAAATAGTGCAAACAAATCTATCATTAAAAAACAAAATAATTGCGGCTTCAATTTGATTGCGATTATTTTTAAAGGATAAAAAAAGTCGAAAATTTGTGAAATATTTGAAGCGAGTTATTTCCTAATTGATCTTTTAGATAGCTCACTATTTTATTTTTTATTTTTTTTGTAAATCCTAAATTTCTGAGAAATTAACTTAGATAAAAATTTATATGAATGATTTAGAATAATTAAAATGCCCCTTGATAAGTTAGATTTCACAATGGATAATGTAGAAATATTTTTTAATTATAATTTTTTTTACTTTTTTGACTAATTTTTATTTTTTCTAAAATACAATTTTTGGAAGTACATAGCAAATAAATATAGTTTTTGAATATGATTAGCTAAAGATACTACAAAACAAAAATGATTCAATTAAATATCCTTTTCTTAAAAATCTAATTAATATTCCAATTCTAAGAAATTTTAAAAATTTTATGTTATTTGAATAAATAAAAAGGAGAATTCAAAGACCTTTGCCTAGATATCGATTTTACGGTTTTGAAACCATACTAGTTGTAAATGGTTAAAAAACCGTATAATTTTGTATTACGTTTTTTTTAACCATAGGGGAGAGTGGGGTCAATTGTAACAGGGTACGATTGTAACAGAGCAAAAATTTCAAGTGTCGGGTTCTAGATTTGGTTCCTGGGTGGTGCACAAGGTGTATTTAATAAATCTACATGTATACCCCTGCTGGCAACCATTTTTATCTACTTTTGAAAAGAGTTACATCACAAAAGATATTTTCACGATACGTAAGTAATTTTTTTGGTATTAGAATATTATATTGTAACAAAGTAATTTTGTTTAAACAAATAAAAATTATTAACCGAATATGTAAGTGGACACCTTAATTAACATTTCAAAAAAAGATAGTAGTTTTGTTAATTAACTAGCATTGTTTTAACAAATGAAGCGGAAATGGCGTCTTGAGGACGATTGTAACAATAAGTAAAGGGACGAATGTAACAGCTGAAAATAAATAATCTTATGTTTGCAAACCATTATTAACTCTTTAAGAACCATCAATAGTTTCCTATATCATTTATATTATGTTGCACGTGCATTATTTTATTTGTCGCCTTTCACAGCATAAATTAAAACTTTTAACCCCTTAAAGTTACAAGTTTAACCCTTTAGGTCTCTGCTCATTATTATTTTTACTCCTAAAATATCACTACTATTTCGATCAATAAAAAAATTTATCACAACTATGATAATATGTATAATTAACTATGTTTTAGTTGAATTTATGAACTGTTACAATTGACCCCGTAAGTGGGGACAATGTAACAAGTGCACGACTGTCAAAAATTGTTAATAACTAATATAATAACATTTAAAATAAGGTATTTATTTTTTTTTCTAGTAGAGGATAGTCTACTTTACTCGTCTGTCAATTAATACTAATAATATATTGGATTTTTTGTTAGTTAAAAATAGTTAAGTAAAGAATGTTACAATTGACCCCACTCTCCCCTACTAATTATAAACGGTTTTGAAACCGTAAAGGTAAAAATGTTCTTTTTTATAAACTTTATGATCCATAGGATGGGCAGACTGATGCCGGTTAGTTTACTGTAATTTTAGAATGAAAATTCTAACAGTGTATCCTCACATTAAGAAATTTTATAAACAGTTAAAGTTATTTTAATCGAAGCCTTTGAGGAAGATCGTCTTTCCACAAAGGAAAATCATAGTTGGATATGAAAGGTTGCTTTAATTGAATGAAAGAATTCTGAAACTAGAAAAATTAAAGTTTTTGTTTAATTTAGATGAATAGATTTCAACATCCTGCAGAAATCTGCATTTTACTCTTATATTTATAATAACAATTTATTTACTAAAAAAGAAATCCTCCTAAAATTTTTTTTTAATTATTTTTTTACAAGTATCATAAACGTGTTCAGCCAATTATGTAATTCATCGTGCATTCGGCAAAATTTCTGCAATTTATTTTGGACAAAAATTACATTTTCAATAATTTATATCATTGCCACCAACTTAAAGTGAACACAATTATTTGTCATTTTAAAACCAAAAGAGACTGTTAGTATATAAAAATTGATAATTCGAATACCTTGAATATATACCTGCTTTGCGATTATTGTAATTGGTTTGGTTTGCAATTATTTTTTCAATCGAATCTCTAGTTACTTGTAGAATAGCGTAGATGAATAAAACAATATATCGGCTTGGTAACAACTCACAAATAATTTCTTTTACGGAGGAATTAGAGTAAGAAATATTAAAGATACATAAGACAAGCAACAAAACCTTCTTAAAAGCTGCAGTCATCAGACACTATTTATACCTTTCAGAATACATTCCGCAATTATTAATGACTACTTTCCCCGTAGAAGAAATTGAAAATAATTTAACACTTCCTGTCAACAAAAACTTCAGCTCCCTTTCTTCGGTATCTATCCCAAAATACGGAGCAAGTCTTGACATCAAATATTAAGATTTCTTACCTTCCATGGCCAAATTGACAATGTAAGAAGCTACCCCATTTATGCTGGTCTTTTAAAAGACGTCTGCACATCTCCTGCAGAAAGAATTTTTTTTTTTTATTTGGCCCTATTCCGAATTTTCTTACATCTTGATGTAATTTCTGGCGTAGAGAAATGTGTATCGGGGAATTTCCCATTAACAAAAACAAAAATTAAGCTCTCCCAGGGAAAAAAAAAGAGTGGTAACTAGGGGTGATGTCTTTCAACCACAAATAAATTAAGAAAAGAACAAAGATTAATTTCGATTTAGCACTGCAAAATTTTCCCGGCCTTACCGGAAACGGTAATTAATCAGTGCATTATCTGCGGTTGCAACTTTTGGCTCGTTTCTTTTGACAAGATAATGGTGACCATGATAGATTGAGAACTAACAACAAGAGAAGGCTATACCTACCAGGCTTGCATTAAAAATGGAGGGGGGCCTTCTTTTGCTTTTTTTTTTTTTTTAATATTTCTTTTTTGACATTTTATTTTGATTTTCTAACTAAAGAGTGTGATAAAGTAAAAACATAAAATAAAACAGGTTAAAAAATTCTTTTTTATCCAGCAAAAGTTTTAAAAAGGGATCTAAACAGTTCTTGATGGATGAAAGTATTTATTTATTTTCTGAGAAATTGTTGTTAATATTTTTTATTTATTTTACTTGAACTCTACGCTAATTTATTAGATATATGTTTATTATACGTTATTAGATATAGTTCAATCTGACATTCTCGCATATAAACATGTGTTTTAAATATCAATTTTTAAGGCAAAAGTCTGATTAAAAAGTAAAATTAATTTTCATTTGACAGTATTGCAGTAACCTTCACTGGTTTCGAGTAATACACAAAAATATAACTTATTTTACGTCATTTTTTTCCAAAACACCACCATTTTGTGAAAAAAAAATTTTTTTTAAATAATTCCTTGCTCAATAAAAACGGCATTTAAGTAGCTTTAAAAAAAGTCAAATCGGAATCAAATTTGGATGATTTTTTTTTTTTAAACTTATGAGTAAAGCAAATTATGGGTAATTTGAAAAAATAAATTATAGATATTGTATTACATAATCACTCATTTTTGAATTTTTGTATTTGTAACTTGATAAAATGAGGGTTAAAACATGTACAATAAGATATAAAAAAAATGTGTTAAGTTTGTCACAATCGTTGCGAAATTCATTAAAAAATCCTTCTTCTTAACTGGCTTCTACTGTGATAATCTCCCATAATGCTTGGTCTGATTTTAAAGCTTCTGAATTGTGTATTTCTCGCCGAAAGCAAGTAAGTGAATTAGTTGAGTGGCATTAGTGTTTCAAATCAAATTTGCGGATTTATATGGAGATTAATACAAAATATTGATACTAATAACTTGATTCGAATTTTATAAGTTACTTTATTTATTTGGTTCAGCTGAAAAGATCAGTTGATTTAATTTAAGACAAATTTAAATCAGTGATTCTAATCCGATAATTCTAATACGTTCAATCTGAAAAGTTCATGATTCAAACAAGTTGATTTGAATCATTTAAGTAAAATAATACATTTGATTCAAATAATTTCCTTCATCGCACTGTTGAATATAGGTATTTCCTTTAGAACTTAAAAAGAAATAATTTCATATAATATATTTTCCATGACTACATCATTTTGAAACTAATTCAAAATAATAATTTTTAAACTGTTATTCTAATCTGTTGACTAAAATAAGCCTATTTGGATCAATTGAAAATTCAAGTCAAATGAAAAACACTGATTCTGTCATGTTGATATTTGAATAAATTTATTTAAAATTATGATTCGAATCAACTGAGCCTATTCAGCTTAATCATATCACTATTTAAATAGAGTCGAATTAATGATTTGAATCAGTTAGGTGGAATCAGTAATTTGAATTATTTATGTCTTATTAGTGACTCGGATCAAATACAAAGATGGATTCATTTCAATGCTGATTACAATCAGTGATTCTTATCTGTTGATACAAAATCTACTGACATTAAGTAATCATTCAAACAAGTTGTTTCGAATCGTTTCAGCAAACGATATGTTTTGTTCAAATGATTTTACACATTTTCTTTAAAGGAACTTCATAATAACTCTACTGAATTAGGGCTTGGCGAGAAACTATTTCAAACAATATAACAACACTTTCACTTTCCACACTTTACCCAGAGGTAAAAATTGATCATTTCATTAACGCTTGGACAGGCTTTAAACTTTGGTTTGTATTTCTCGCCAAGGGCATGGAAGTAAGTTGCTTCAATTGGCGACTTAATTAGTAAAAAAAAAAAAATTACCGTGGCCACTCCTAAAATGATCAGCACACCTGAAATAGGGCGTGAACAAAGCCGGATGTTGGAATATCTTTGTTTGTTCTTTTTAGAAAAACATTCTATTATATCGATGATTAATATTGGTGCTAATTAGAGATATATTCCGAATTCTGTTTATCAAAGTCTCATGAATACTAATAGCAAGATTTGCTCGCAACTGTAATTGGAATTGAACAGGTTTGTTGGATGAACACAATGTCAACAGCTTTCGAACTGTTCAATAAGGGATGAACAGGTTTTAAATGATGTGTTACTTATGAAATAACATTTAACAGCTTCTGATTCATGATCTATAATGATAATTTTTTATACGTAAGTGTTTTTCTTTTCTAAATCACCTACTCGCAGTTTTTCATCTTAGATTTTAATCTAATTTGTTTTTCCAGATTGAAAAGAAAAATAATTAAACGAATTTAATACTCCTTTTGGTATGATATTATCCTCATTCCATACGCATGAAATAACCAATTATTATTTTTTTTATTATTTAAAATTACACAGAAGCTCTTAAGAGTAAAAGTAGAATTTAACTATTCGAAATAAACTTTAAAAATATGTTAATGAAACTCAGATGATTGATGAAAACATTTTTTTCCAAACTACTCATATGTTTTTATTTGCATTGTGTAAACATTCTTCTTCCATGAGCATGAAATCCTAGTACACACTAGAGCCGTCCCAACAGGTCGTATCCATTCAGATGCTAATAATAATAATAAAAAAACACTGTTTAAGTGCCTTATACTTGAAGCAATGGAATGACTTAAAATGATATATATAATATTGCCTTGAAAAATTATTGAGCTTTAGAATCGGACAAATGAAATTTTTTTTTAAATGTTATTAAACTTCTTTAAAAATCGCCAATTTGGCTACATTTTCTCACCTAGATTAAAATTATCAAAATCACTTTATTCTCAGTTTTCAAGCTGCCTTATTCTCAGTTTTTGCAGGCTTTTATGGGCTCAAGTAATGTAGCAATGAAATAAGTTTTGAAATATTAAAAAACTAGACTACAAATGCTTTTCATTTTCACAAAACTGTGGCTTTTTTCCTTATTAACGTTTCGCGCCATTTTCAAAATAAGCGTAGACAGCGCTGGCTTCAGATATGCTGAACTTGACCTAAACTTGACACGAGTTATAGTTTGCAAACTCGCAGCAGTTATAAAAATAGCATATTTTCTCGCAAAAAAGCATCGACGATCGTCATTGAGCATGCGACGGAGCCTTCGAAAAACAGCCTGAACAATAGTTCAATTTTGAATATTTTTGATTCTGGGGAAAAATTGTTTTATGATCAAAGAAAAATAAAATAAAAAGTTCTTCCGGTCAAATAGGGAATTAAGCAAAGCGCTGGGATAAATTTTTTTTTTGTTAAATGTTAAATAATTTACTGTGATAAATGTGAGCAAAACAATGATGGTACAATCAGAATCCATAGATATATCTTTATAACTACAATTGATATAATAACCTTTATAGTAACCATTGATCTTTATAACTTGTGTTGTAAAAGACAAAGTGAGTTTGTTGGATGAATGTAATTTTTTATAAATTTATTTATTAATTTGTTTGTTTATTGTTATCTTAGTTTCTTTCTTTCTTTCTTTTTTTTATTTTTTTTTTTCTGCAAAAAGAAATTTTTGCAATCTTAGAGAACTCATGTATGCAGTACTGTTAGCAACCGTAATGTCGCTGAAGACTTTTTGGTCTAAATTACTCACGTTATGTTTACACGAAAAGTAAAACTATGTACTCCTACGGTTAGCCCAACGGTAATTGTATTCAACTTACCACTGTTGATAATTTTCATAATCATTTCATTTCTGAAGATGGCGCGAACGTGGAATAGCATATGAATTGATCAGCCATCTTTCGCATTTGATCTCTCTAACCTATCCTGGTTTACCTATCCTGGAAATATCCTCAATGGTAGACGGATCATGGGTTAAAGTCCCCTTGCCGTCAGGCTAACCGTGGGAGATTCTCGTGGTCTTCTTTTCCATGTAACACAAATGCGGGTTAGTTCCTTCAAAAAAGTCATCCACTAGAGCAAAATTTCTCTCACTACTTGATCCAGGAGTTCCTTAGTCTTCTGGATTGGGTTCAAAATTACAAGGCTGCGGAGTTGAACATTAGTAGTCGTAAACCCAAAATTGGGTGAGCTGTTCAACGACGGTTATAATTATAATATTTCACTGGTGTGCAAAACTTAAGCAACAAGTGCGTTTTTTGTCATAATTCTGCAAGAAATCATCCGATTGACATGAAATTTGAATATGATGTACATTATTTTGTACTTAAACGATGGTAAAAGAATAATGGCGCAGAAAGGAATATAAAGCTTAAAGTAGGGTATGGAACAAAAAAAGGCTTTATTTGACATAAAGTGGCGTTACACATGATTGTTTGAAGAAGCGTAAGTACAACTGGCAGATGTTCCCTAGTATGGGATGTGCCCTCCCCTTATTGTAATTGTTGCTTGGCATCGTCCATGCTAAGCACCAGATTATCCAGGAGTTCTTGGGGAAAACGTCTCCATTCCTCCTTTAACGCATTTTTCAGCTGATGGGTGTTACCAGGAGGATACTGTCGTGTCGCAAGACGTCTCCCTAATGCATCCCACACACGTTCTATGGGATTTAGATCTGGAGAGTAAGCTGGCCAATCCATTCGTGTGATATCTTCACTTTCCAGTAGCTCTTGAACATTAGCAGTACAGTGTGGCCGGGCATTGTCATCCATAAAAATGAAGTCTGGTCCAATGGCCCCTCTGAACAGACGCACATGGGGTAGGATTACCTCATTGCAGTAGCAGTCTCCAGTTACAGAACCTCGGTCGAAGATCTGAAGCTCAGTCCGCCCATTCAACATAATGCCACCCCAGACGACAACTCCAGGTCCACCGTAACGATCTCTTTCCGCGATGTTATTGGGATGAAATCGAGCTCCAACCTCTCTCCAGATCAACTGACGTTGAGAATCCCTTGTATCACTAAAACGACTCTCATCTGTGAGGAGGACGCGACTCCGTTGATGAGGTGTCCAGGTTTCGTGTCCTCTGCACCACTCTAAACGGTGCCGCCGATGGCTAACTTTTAAAGGTATGCAGCGTTCAGGACGTCGAGCAAATAAGCCATCTTTGTGGAGGCTGTTGAGAAAAGTAGATGTAAATTTGATTAATTCGAAATTCCCCACTAGAGGGCTGACAGTCTTCACTGAACCACCAAGCAGTAAGCATTATTGGCTAAATTTTGTCTTCTAATGTAACACTTTATATAATCTGAAGGGTTCCACCCTAATAATATGGAACTCCCTTTTGTTATATTAAATATTTGTTGTTTTCAATAATGATTGCCCTTTCCTTTTTGCACATGGTGCATTTGGCCACGAAGTATTTTACGAACTAGAATTTAAAGCAAGAGAAAATAAAGTATTATTTTTAAGTTCAAGGGCAAAATCGAAAATGACAGTGAAAGATACATGATCACTTCAAGGAGACAGCTAGTCTAATTCTTTGTATGTGCAAAGTAAGCGTTTTTATATCTTTCTTTGTTGCAGAATTCGTTTTCGTTTTGAGGTTTTGATTATTGAAAATTTATTGTTTTTATTTTGCTAAGGGTGTGACTTTGTATTAAACGTTCATTATGGCTGAAAAAGATTATTTAGAGAGAATTAAAAGAAAAAGGTCTAGTGAACGAAGTAGTTTTACTAAATTAATAAATAAAATTGATAAATTATTAACTGAGCAAAATGTTGAAATAAATGTATTAGATGAGAATCTTACTGTGTTAATTGAAAGGAATCAAAATTTAATAGCTTTGAATAAGGAAATTGAAAATATAATTGATATTAATTTGTTGGATGAAGATTTAGCTTATAGTGAAGAATATCAGGATAAATATTTGACGTATGTAGCTAAATTAAAGCAATTGATAAAATGTAAAGGAATAAAGGTTTCGGTTAATGAACAAACAGTTGAAACTGTAAAAAATGATTCGGTTATAACTGAGCAGAAAAGAGTTAATAACAATTCCAGTATTAAATTACCGAAAATTCAAATTGTTCCCTTTTCGGGAGATCCGAAATATTTTAATTCCTTTTGGGATTCTTTTGAAAATACAATCCATAAAAATGAATCACTTTCTAAAATTGAAAAATTCATTTATTTGAAATCTTATCTTACTGGCCAGGCAGGTAATGTTGTATCAGGTTTTGATTTAACGAATGATAATTATGATAATTGTATTAAATTATTACATGAGAAATATGGTCGTAGAGATTTAATTTTGAATTCATTTGTTAATAAAATACTTAGTTTTCCGAGTGTTAAACATACTTCTAATATTACAGCATTACGGAAATTGTACGATGATTTAGATATCGCAGTTAGAAATTTAGATTCAATGAAAGTTCAGTCTGAATCTTATGGTATACTTTTGATACCAATAATTTTACAATTATTGCCTGAAGATTTGGTTTTAGATTTTCAACGTAAACGGAAATCTAAAGATGAAACTGATGTTAATGAATTATTGCTGTTTTTAAAGAATGAGATAGAATGTCGTGAATCGGTTGCGTTTTTAAATGATAAAAAGACTAACTATAACCATCGAGGTAGCTATAATTTGCGTAACGAGCAAAATAGGTATATAAACAAAAATTTTAATAAAGGCACACCCTCAGCTACTGCGCTTAATGCACAGATGACTCAGTCAATATGCATTTTTTGCTCTGAACCCCATGACAGTTTCAAATGTAATATGTCTTCCCAAAACAAGGTAAAATTATTGAAAAATTCTAATCGTTGTTTCAAGTGTTTCAAATTGTTTCATGTAAGCAAGAATTGTCGTGTAAATAAATTACCTTGTTATAAATGTAAGGGATTAAGTCATCATGGGTCTATTTGTTTAGGAGGTAATAAGGGGATAAATAATGCTAAAATTAGTAAAATTCAAAACGCTGAGGAAAAGTTAAATGAATCTTCTGATTTGGTTGCAATTTCTAATGAAACTCCACCATCGATTATTTCCAATGAAGAAGTTATTAGTTCTGTTTCCCAATGTAATAATAAAAAAGTTGAATGTTGTAAAAGGGTTTATTTGCAGACTTGTACTGCTGAAGTTAAATCAGATTCTTCGTCTCAATTGACAAGAATTCTTTTAGATAATGGCAGCCAGCGTTCGTTTTTGTCTGAACGAGTTGCAAATAATTTAAATTTAAAACCGGTTGCTTACGAAGTTTTATCAGTTTATTCATTTGGAATGCAAAGAGCAACAGAAAAGGCTTACCCTGTTGTTGAATTCGAAATTTTCAAAAGAAATACGAACTTTAGAACTAAAATTAGAACTCTTGTCATACCATGCATTACTGGAGTTAAAGTGGAACCTCCCGACCCCAAAGTAATTGAATTTATGAATAAAAATAAAATTGATATGGCTGATTCTTATTTGGAAGATAATGATAATTTGCTGAGTATAGAACTCTTAATTGGTTCAGATTTATTCTGGGAATTTCTTTTATATGAAAAGTTAACTATAAATAATCGCCTGTGTGCTATAAAAACTGTTCTTGGATGGGTGATTAGTGGAAGTAGTTATAAACGGGAGCATACATTGTCGCAAAACATAGCGGTTATGAAAAGTGTAATTGAATCAGGTGATATGTTTGATTTAAGAAAATTCTGGTCACTCGATTCCTTAGGTATCACCAAGGAGTGTGAAATTTTATCTCTAAAAGATAAAGAAACAATTGATAATTTTGAAAACAATTTAAAATATGAAAACAATCGTTACAAAACCGGATTACTTTGGAATTCAAACCCCGATGATCTCGATAGTAATTTCCCTACTGCCAAAAAGCGCTTTGATAATTTAATGATAAGATTAAGTAAAAATGAAAATATTTTTGACATGTATGCAAAAATTATTGAGGATCAGATAAAAGATGGAATCGTTGAGGAATGTAAGGATAAATCCATTAATTCTGGTTATTTCATGCCGCATACAGCTGTTTTAAGACCCGATAAAGAAACATCTCGTGTTCGGATCGTTTTCGATGCTAGTTCGAAGGATATTGGTTTAAAATCCCTTAATGATATGTTATTGTCAGGTCCAAATTTGAACCCGAATATTTTGGATGTCATACTTAATTTTCGAAGGCATGAAATAGCATTTTCTGGTGATATTGAGAAGGCGTTTCTAATGATAGAGATAGATGAAAATGAGCGCAAATATTTAAAATTTCTTTGGATTGATTATGATAATTGCGAAGGTTTTAAAATTATGAATATGAAAAGGTTACCGTTCGGAGTTACCACTTCCCCTTTCATTTTGAAGGCAATAATTAAGTACCACATTAAAAAATATGCTAATGACAAACCCGATTGTGTTAAAATGTTAAGTTCTTCGTTATACGTGGACGATCTGTACTGGGGAACTGATACAGTTAATGATGCATATCGACTGTCATCTGATGCTGTAAATATTTTACTATCCGCGAGTATGAATTTACGGAAATTTAATTCTAATTCAAACGAATTAAAGAAATTATGGATTCAAAATGGTATTGCCATTAATGAATCAATTGCACATGCAAAGGTATTAGGTCTTCGATGGGATACAGAAAGTGATGTACTATTGATTGAATATAAAAATTTAGAGCAGTCGTCATCTAGGTCAAGTCAGTGCACAAAGCGTACTGTTTTAAAGTTTGCAGCTCAAATCTATGATCCTATTGGTTTAATTTCTCCCTTTGTTATTAAGATGAAAATTTTGCTGCAAAAAATTTGGAAGGCTGGACTCGATTGGGATGACCCTCTGCCTTTAGATATTGAAACAGACTTTAACAATTGGATTTCTGAAGTTTCCTATTTAAGTAACTTTTTTACAGAACGGAAATATTTTGATAACTGTGATTATAAGAAAGAAATTGCCATTCATATTTTCACTGATGCTAGCACAAAGGCCTATGGTGCTGTAGCGTATTTCAGATATGCAAATATTTCGAACGAAGTTAAGACCTCATTCATTATGTCCAAAAGTAGGGTAGCACCAATAAAGACTTTAACATTGCCCCGCTTAGAGCTTATGTCAGCGGTAATTGGTGCTAGAATCTATGATTATTTACACAAATTGTTTAGTGACATTTGCCAACAATTTTATTTGTGGACGGATTCACAAATTACATATTTTTGGATAAAGAATAACAACTCTTTGAAACCTTTCGTGCAAAACAGAGTGTCTGAAATTCAAACTCTGACAGATCCTAAACTTTGGCAACATTGTCCTGGAAGTTCAAATCCTGCCGATAAATTAACTCGAGGAGAGTCACTAAAAAGCCTTGTTGATGATAACTTATGGAAATTCGGACCATCTTGGCTCATGGAGGATGAAAGTAAGTGGCCTCAAGAAAATACTGAAATTAATCATCAGCAACATTCAGTTGATTTAGAACTTAGAAACAGCGTTATTTCTCAACACAGTTGCCTCGCAAATTCTAAAGAGACTTTACTGATTTTAGAAAATTACAGTTCTTTATTAAAGGTGAAAAGAATTGTGGCTTGGTCAAAGCGGTTTATCCAAAACTGTCGAAGTTACGACAAACTGAAAGGTCCATTAACTACTGAAGAATTAAAAGAAGCTGAAATTATTTTAATAAAGGAGGCGCAAAATGACTATTATCAAGAAGAAATTAAAAATTTGATGAAGAAGGAAGATATAAAAAATAACTCCAGCATATTTTGTCTTCGTCCATACCTAGATGAGAAACAGATATTAAGAATTTGCAGTAGACTGTTTCAATCTGAATTGGATCCTGAAGCAATTAATCCTATACTGCTACCCAAGAATTCGAAATTTTCCGAGCTTTTGATCACTGAAAAACATAAAAAGTTGCTTCATAGCGGAGTTAATGTCACTCTTTCGCAGATTAGGAAAAGTTATTGGATTCCACAAGCCAGACAACTTGTGAAAAGAATTATTGGAAGATGCGTGCTTTGCAAAAAACACTTTGCGAAACCAGCAAATCAGCGTACTGGAGAGCTGCCTAAAGATAGAATTTCAGAATCTCCGCCTTTCTCAGTGGTTGGAATTGATTTTACTGGGCCTATTTACGTAAAACATAAAGATGAACTTTTGAAATCTTATATTACTGTGTTTACTTGTGCAGTCACACGTGCTGTACATTTAGAACTAATTTCCGATTTGTCTACGAATAAATTTATCTTAGCCTTACGACGTTTCATGTCAAGAAGAAATAACTGTAAAACTATTTATTCTGATAACGCAGCAACTTTTAAGGCTGCTTCAAGAGATATAACGTACTTCTTTTCTATTATTAGAGGAGAAGAATTTCAAAATTTCATTTCCTCTGAAGGCATTGTGTGGAAGTTTATTGTTGAGCTTGCCCCATGGTGGGGAGGGTTTTATGAAAGGTTGATGAGAAGCATTAAAGAACCTCTCAAAAAGATACTTGGAAAAGCTCAACTTTCCTTCGAAGAAGTCATGACTATCTTAGTTGAAATTGAAAACGTCCTTAATCGTCGACCACTCACATATGTGAGTGATGATAAGTCAGAACTACAGCCCCTGACACCTGCTCATTTTTTGTTTTCTGGACTGGTCAACGAATATCCATATAATTTCTCTGAGCTTATCAATGTGACTGCAACTCGAGAAAGTCTGATAAAAAGAAGGCAATATCAAACTTGTCTTCTGAAGCAGGTGTGGTTGCGTTGGGAAAATGAATACTTGTTGACTTTGAGGCAACATCACTTTTCCAACAAACCTAACTGTGAGGAAAACATAAAAACAGGTGATGTAGTGCTTGTTCAAGGCAAAGGTAAATCCAAATTTTTATGGAACTTAGGCCGTGTCCTTGAAGCCTATAAGGGTCGTGACGGACTAGTTAGATCCTGTCTTATAAAAACTAAAACTGGGGTGTATAGGAGACCAGTACAACTGCTCTATCCCTTAGAGCTGAACTAAAAACTGATAATTAACACTCTGATGATATTTTAATAATTTAATATTCCTTTAATTTTGATGCTTCAAATTATATTTACTGTCTTAAAAATAATTGATTAGTGTTTATTTTTATATTTTAGTTTTAATATGTAATGTGCTTGAAAAAATGTGAAATGTAGAAACTTGCTATTGTTTTATGATAATTTCTTTAATTTAAAATTATCAGGTGGGGAGTGTTGAGAAAAGTAGATGTAAATTTGATTAATTCGAAATTCCCCACTAGAGGGCTGACAGTCTTCACTGAACCACCAAGCAGTAAGCATTATTGGCTAAATTTTGTCTTCTAATGTAACACTTTATATAATCTGAAGGGTTCCACCCTAATAATATGGAACTCCCTTTTGTTATATTAAATATTTGTTGTTTTCAATAATGATTGCCCTTTCCTTTTTGCACAGAGGCGTCTCGCCACTGTAAATCTTGATACTTGTCGTCCTGTGGTAGTGCACAGTTGCTGAGATATGGCGCTCGTTGACTGAAAACGGTTTCTTTTCGCCTGGAGGACAATGTAACGGTCATCTCTTGGTGTTGTTTTCCTTGGACGGCCACCACCAACCTTCCGAACAGCTGTACCAGTAGTTTTAAAGGCATTCCAAGCACGAGAAACAACACTTTTGTTGATCCCGAACTCTTCGGCGACACTGGTCACACTACGCCCCTCCTCAAGCTTCCCAATCATTCTTCTTCGAGTAAAGTCGTCTAAATGATTTCTTGAAGACATGTTTCACAAAACAAATCACTTGCACTTGCAGCGAATGTCTTTAACTACGGTGCTCTTTATCCGTTTATCACAGCTTTGATCTGCGCGCGCCGACCCACAAGGTTTACGTACACCTACATCACCTACGACGTTTTATTTCTAAAATTTGCATACAAATAATCTTTATACTGAATTACGTGCATATTATACAGCAATTTCATGGCTATCTTATACTTTGTTGGGGAGCTGTGGCTGAAAAACCACTTGTTGCTTAAGTTTTGCACACCAGTGTATAATAATTATAATATTGTAATTTGTATATATTTTTTCTTCTTAATTTGAGAACATTTCAAAGCAATAAATTTAAAAATGCAGCTTAATGTTTTTCTTATTAATACATAAGTTAGATTGTATAGCTGAATGGTTTTTAATTGAATATGTTGGCATTTGTAAGTGCGCATATAATCACTAAAAAATGAGGCTCGCCCCTAATGGCCCTTTTTAAAGCTTGCAATCATTATAATTAGTAAAAAAATAGTCTTATAGCAAAAATACTAAAAGAATATTAAATAAAAATTTATATATTTAATTTAACTTGAACTTCACTGTCAATTGTAACCCTTTTTTTTTACTTTTAATAATAATATCTTGTAATATTTTATAATACTTTATTGCTATTATTCATCCTGACAACATTTCATTTAAAAAAAAAAAAAAAAAAAAAAATAGAAGTAATTTAACCTTATCAGTTTCAACTAATAAGCGCTGGAATTCGGAAATTTTAGTTTTTAATAAGCCTTATTATTTTGAACTAAATTCTGAGAATTGTCATATCCTTGAAACAACCTCCATGCAGTTTTTCGACATTTTCATCCATTTAAATACTCATTATTATTCTTACCAAGTAAGCTACTATCCGATCTCAGTCTTATAATAACAATTTAAATAAATAATTAAAAAGTATATATCTCTCCGATCTGTTTAATAATTCGTGATAGAATACCCGAAGGTGGTTTAGAGTAGAAAAAATTATGCTTAATCGAATCACGCTAAATACTAATCAACATTAAGAACGAAAAAGTTTTTAAATTATTTGAATTTATTTTTCTTTAATAACCCACCTCACATACCGAAACATTGCAATTTAACACTCATTATTAGCATGTTCGTTCGGGGACATATTATCGTCTGCCTTTTTGAGCTGAAATTATTGTGAATGTTAGTCCAATTTATAAATATCGTCTGAAATGATCTGTCAAAAGTGATTAATTGGCGGCATTGGCAAATTTGAACCCACCCTCTCTGGGGATTTGTATTTATTTTAATGCGGTTAAAAAGATTCTTTTTATTTCTCACTTTCTCTGAACTAGCTTCTAATTATATTCGATATTCATATAACAATACGTGGAGATGAATTATAAATCACGACCACATGCAGCGATAGAGGTATTTCTTGATACATTTTTTTAAAAAGAAAAGAACTTTCACTTCAACTTTATTATTTATTGTTTAACTATTTTAAATATCAACTGTTTTAGTGGTATCTTGTAAATAAAAGATAAAGAAAAATGAAACACCATAACGTTATAGATTCGAATGTGGTGAAAGAAAAGCATTCCCAAAACAGCCTATTGAGTAACGGGGGGGGGGGAGGAGTTAAGGCTCCACGGCTTCAAAGTCAACGGAATAATTGTGATAATGCTGTTAGGCCGTCTTTACTTCTCAAACAAGCTGGTACCCATCAAGTTGATGCTGGGTGGGCTTCAAGCTACCGCAGGAGAAAGTCTTATGTAGACTTACATAAACTTTGCCAAGCTACCACCACAGGGGAAAGTTTTATGTAGACTGACATAATCGTTGTATTTTGATTCTTAAACTATTCAAATTAAGCAACCACTTCAAGCTATGGTAGCTTCTCTGTGGTGGCTTGTGGTGCTGTGGTAGCTTGTGTGTTTGCGTAAGCTGTGGTAGCTTCTTCAAGCTACCACTGGGGAAAGTTTTATGTAGACTGACATAAACTTTTATTTTTTATTTTTAAACTATTCAAATTAAAAAAAGATTGTGTAGCTATCTACCAAGAAGTTCCAGTTTCCCTCTACATTTTAAACGATAATAAAATAACATTGAAGTAAGCAGAAGTATTTTTAATATCACCAGAACTTTATCATTTTTAATGTATATACCCTGGTTGTCAAAATCATTTAAATTTCAATTTCAAAAACTAAAAGTAAATTATTAAAGTATAAATTAAGCTACCACTTAACAATTTTTAGGAAAACCTTATTTTAGTTTAACTTATTTAGTATAACTTATTTTAGTATAACTGGATTCAGAATAACGCAAAATGTTAAATAAAAACACAGAAGGCTTCCATGGTCAATAATAGCTTAGTTATTCTAATCCATGGCTGCGATATTTAAAGTCAGATATTTTTTTTTTATTTTAAAAAATATAGTATTTTAAGAATTTTATAAGAGTTGTTGAACAGCTATTCCATATCTAATTTGTGTTAACCAATGTTCAGCTTTCAAATTTTTAACTTAACCCAGACGAAAGTAGAGTTTCTGCTATGAAGTTTGAAAAAAAAAATCTTAATGAAGTACTTTTTGTGTGAAACTAACTCATATAAGCGTAACGGAGATCTCAAAATCATGCGATAAACTCTCTTGACTATACCAACAACACCCGGATCTACCATTTTACATTAGAACTGTGGTTCATGTGAGCCAGGAGTACTATTATGTCAGCAGTGTAGTTGGTGTAAACCGGGAGTTGTAATTTACCATGAATCAATCAGAAATCACCACGAATAAGCTGTTTTTATTTATCACATTGAACTCATTGGCAGGGCCCGACTTAGCCTAATTGGGGCCCGGGGCAAAAACCTGTTTGGGAGACCCCTCTGCTTCACTTTTGTAGTAATGAAGAACTCAAACTTTATGGAAGTATTTAAATTTTTCACCTCATTAAAAATAACAAGAAAAATTACTAGAACCTAAAACAGCTATAAAGTCCACCCTCCCCCCCCCCTCCAATGGTCAGACAAAATATCATTCTGTCTTTGTTATTGATTTTCTTACAATTCTATGTCCATCATGCCAAATGTATTTTTCTGATTGCTAACTTTCTCATCTAACTGTGAAAAATTCATATCCTTGTTGACATTAGGGCAGAATTCGGCAAAAATTTCACAATTACGATGGCTCAATTAAGCCGATCAGAAGCCTGTATTTTTGTAAGAATATCGCATTTTGCGAAATGTAAAAATACAGGCTTTTGATGGGCCAAATTTGTCTATCATAGTTGTGAAATTTAAGCTGAATTCCGCCCTAGAAAGCTATGAATTTACGAAATGTAGTTTGTGTTCATACGATAGATTAATGAAGAAGCTAACATAAAACTGACGGATTTTACTTTGAACTGATATTTTGTTCAAAAAAAAAAAATTCATTAAAGAAGAAAATGTAATATAAACTCTTCGATTTGGGGGCCTCCTTAGATGTGGGGGCCCGGGGCGACTGCCCCGTATGCCCCTGCCTTAGTCAGGCTCTGCTCATTGGTCATCTTTGAAATGTGATTAACTAATAACTCCAAGAAGAGAGAAGGCCTCAGCACGGGTTACCATAAACAAGAAATTTGATCGTTTAGTAGTCCAAACGTAATAATATCGTTCGTAATATCCCCCACTACCTAGCTTAGTAGACCGAACGTAATGACATTGTTCTTATTTCCTCCACTGCGCAGTTTATGTTCGTCATGTGGGACTAATAAATTTATCCGTGCTGAGACCTTCTCTCTTCTAGGAGGTGTTGGATTAACCATAAACTATGCATGATGAACTTAAAGTTTTAATTTTTTTAAGATTTTTTAGAAGCAACACGGGAACAACTTTCTGTGCTCAAGGCTTTTAGTTTATATTTTAATTATCAAAATTCTACATTTTTTATGTGTTGGGATAGTCACAACCTATCTTATTTCTTTTAAAAACGGAATAACTCCTAAACTATTTTACTACCCCTTTTTAATTTTACAATACTATTATGAAACCACGTGTGACAGTGGCAGCTCGTATATAATGTTTTTTTTTTTTTTTTTTTTTTTTTTTTAAAGTTTCAAATACAATCAATAAAACATTAATGAAAAATTAGTCCATAAAATGACTAGTTTCTTATTGATACATTTGAAGAAAAAAAATTAAGTTCTGAAGTCAGGTACATTGTAGGAATAAAGTACTCAAAACTCATAAAAATTTCTTCTATTTTGATTAAATCGTTACTTGGAAATGATTGATAGAACAGAAGCTTAAAGCAATTTTACTAATTAGTGAATGAGTAGCAGTGGTATGAATGAATGAGTACTCAGTCATAGCGAGGAACCAATCCTAAGAAGCTAATTGACAAGCAGGACCCCTGCACCATCCGGACATGCAGAAACTTAAAGCAAATAAATTTTTTTGACAAACTCCAAGACAGCATTGAGCTGAATCAGGAGTAAGGGGCAATTTGACCAAATATTTGAGATCGTTAAAAATCGAGTGGTCGAGAGAAAAATGTAAATGCATCTCAAAAACTTGTTTTGCTAGAAATTTTTCAGGTTTACGTAGAACATGACCAATCCATTTTTATTCATGTTTTCTAATTTCTAGTTCAACTGGTTTCTTGTTAGTTTTTCTACGGGGTAGGGTTTTTTTAAAAAAAATTATTTTTTATTGCGTTACAATTTTGGGGAACTACTTGATACGTAAGATTCTTCTTAAACTGCTGTAAATAAATACTTATAGTTTTTTCATGTTATTTTTAATGCAGTGCGATGTCTCAGATACAAAGTAGGACAGAGTTTACATTAGTATCGGAAATTCTAATTTTTGTTGAATATGTTATGTTAGAAAGACATTAGGAATGATTAAATATACAGATAAGTTCATAAAATAATAATAATTAAAAAAACTAGGAAATATGTTATGCTACAATGACATGGCAGTAGCTGAAACTAATAATTCATTAAAGTATATAATAAACACAAATTATTGTATAGTGATGTCAGATAAAATTTTATGAGACTAGAAGTATCTAATATATCTAATATATTATACACTCAAATTGGCAGGGACTTTTCAATTATTTGGACTGTTCCGTTATAGAAGTTCGTCCTTTTTCTGTTTTAAGCATCTAAGTAAGATCTTAAAAGAAAGAAAAGAATTGCCTATTACAACAGCCCGGTGGAGGCGTTGCCGATCGCTTTAACTAATTAGCCGGCTAATGGGACGCTCGCATGCCTGGATTTTCTTCGATGGGCGTGGCAGCATTTTCCAGCTAAACGCTGTTTCACCCTTTAATTAGGTGGCTTTTCATTTTCCACCAAATAACAGTGGACACTCTTTCCCAGAATTCTGTGCCTATGTGACCCTCAAGAAGCAGGGACATTTAATTACTGCCTCAGAACCTATTATATTAAAGACGAGGGAAAGGGATAATTTCCCCCCCTTTTTTTTTCTCTTAAAGGGAAAAGGGGAGGGAATCTTGTAATTATTCTGAAGGACAATGAATTTATCGTGGTGCAAATCCAGCTAAATGCGTCAGAGGGTAAATGGAAATTTGTTTTTAGAATTTATTAGGGGGTAAATATTTTCTCGAATTTAATTTGTTTGCTGTTTTTATTCAAAAAACTAGAGTTAATGTTTTTTTTTTTTTTTTTTTTTACTTTTTGTGCGAAATATTTTCTTTTTCGTGACATGGAAACCTGTTTTACCAGGATATGACACTAGGTATATCGTAAAATTTTGATATCGGACTAATCAGTTTTAGGGTAAAGCTATCAGTTTCAGGGGTAAATATTTTCTCGAATTTAATTTGTTTGCTGTTTTTATTCAAAAACTAGAGTTCATGTTTTTTTTTTTTTTTTTTTTTTGATTGTGCGAAACATGTTATTTTCCTTGACATGGAAATCTGTTTTATCAGGATATGACACTAGGTATATCGTAAAATTCTGATATCGGACTAATCAGTTTTAGGGTAAAAGTAGCAGTTTCAGGAGTAAATATTTTCTCAAATTTAATTTGTTTGCTGCTTTTATTCAAAAAACTAGAGTTAATGTTTTTTTTTTTTTTTTTTTTTTTTTTTTTTTTTTTTTACTTTTTGTGCGAAATATCTTCTTTTTCGTGACATGGAAACCTGTTTTACCAGGATATGACACTAGGTATATCGTAAAATTTTGATATCGGACTAATCAGTTTTAGGGTGTTAAGTTATCAGTTTCACTAACAGTTTCAGGGGTAAATATTTTCTCGAATTTAATTTGTTTGCTGTTTTTATTCAAAAACTAGAGTTCATGTTTTTTTTTTTTTTTTTTTTTTTTTTGTTTTTTTTTTTTTTTTGTTTGTGCGAAACATGTTATTTTCCTTGACATGGAAATCTGTTTTACCAGGATATGACACTAGCTATATCGTAAAATTCTGATATCGGACTGATCAGTTTTTTATTAATTTTAATCTTTCTAATCCAAATTTGTTATTTATTTTGAGGTAACTTAACTGGTTCCTCTACGCCATATAAGTTACTCTGAAGAAAGTGGTTTATGCTGCTTAAGAAAGTGCTGCTATCTTCTGTATTTATAATTTTTTATGGGTTAAATATTTTCTCGAATTTAATTTATTTGCTGTTTTTATTCGAAAAACTAAAGTTCATGTTTTTTTTCTTTTTGGTTGTGCGAAATATTTTCTTTCTGTGGCATGGAAATTTGTTTTACCAGGATATGACACTGGGTATATCGTAAAATTCTGATACCGGACTAATAAGTTTTTTTATTAATTTTGATCTTTCTAATCCAAATTTGTTTTTTGTGTTTTTTAGGCAACTTAAATGGTTGCTCTACGTCATATAAGTTATTCTGGAAAAGTTAGTTTATGCTACTTAAAAAAGTGCTGTTATCTTCTGTTTTATAATTTATTATGGATTAAATATTTTCTTGAATTTAATTTTCTTGTAGTTCTTATTCTAAAAATCAGAGTTACTGTCCTATGTTTCTTGCTTAATTTTTTTTTTTTTTTTTTTTTTTTTTTTTTTTTTTTGTCAGAAGACTTGAAAAATTGTTTTACATGGAAATTGGTCCAATTGTAACTTAAAATTTTGATAACTTATTTTTTATTATTTTTGATGCATCGAATACGAATAAGTGCGAATAATTAGAATTAGAATACCAATAATTAGAGATTTTAAGTGGTTTTAAGAGTATAATTTTAAAACCATTTTAAGTGGTTTCTAAGTGTTGTTACCAAAAGTGTTCTATGCTATATAACAGAACCTGCTGTTGTGCTGTGTATATTTTAAACTTATTAAGGGTTAAATATCTTCTCAGGTGTAATTTGTTTGTAGTTCTTACTCTAAAAACTGGAGTTCCAGGTTGTTTGTTGCTTACTTAAGCAAAATAGTTTTTTTTTTCACAATACATTGAAAACTGTTTTACAAAGAAAAGGAGCCAACTGTAACATGAAATTTAAAAAAAAAATATTTTTAAACTAATTTTCAATCACGGAATGAGGATGAGTTATTTATTTTGAGGTCATTTAAATGTTACTAAGTGTTATTATCAAAAAGCGCTTCATGCTGTATAACAGAAGGTGCTGCTGTGCTGTGTTTATTTCGAATTTATTAAGGGCTAAATATCTCCTCTTGCTTGCTCTAAGAACCAGAGTTCCTAGTTTTTTATTACTTGCTTTAGTAAATTTTTTTTTTTTTTTTACAAGTTATGGAAAACTGTTTTATAAGTAAAGGGGTCAGAGAGTATCATAAAATTTTAATTACTGTACTCCCAAAAGGAGTTTATTTTGTATAACAGAACCTTCTGTTATGCTCTGTATATTTTGAACTTATTAAGGGTAAATTATCTTCTCGGATTTAATTTGTTTGTAGTTCTTAGTTTGTAGTTATAAAAATTGGAGTTGCTGATTGTTTGTTTACATAAGCAAAATAGTTTCTTTCATATGAAATGGAAAACAGTTATTCAAAGAAATAGTATCGTATAACATAAAAGTTTGGATTTTTTTTCTTATAAATTATCGCCGAAATCAAATAAGTTATTAATTTTGAGGTAATTAAACTGGTTTCTATAAGTGTTATTACCGAAAATTCTTTTATGCTGCATAACAGAACGTACTGTAATACTGTAATGCCGTGTTTATTATGGGCTGAATATCTTCGAGGATTTAACATGCATATTCTAACAAGGGTTTCCAGTATTTTTGTCATTTGCTGCATCAAAATATTTTCTTTTACAAGGCTTGGAAAGCTGTTTTATAAAAAAAAAAATGTCACCAACAGTAACATAAAAATTTATATGACTTTTTTTTTATAAATTCTCATGCTCCAAATTCTAATAAGTTATTATTTTGAGGTTTTTTAAATGGTTTCTAAGTATTATGCTGTAATTGTATGTGTTATGCTAAGTGTTATGATTTCTAAATGTTATTCTGTGAAACAGAATGTGCTGTTACTTATTTTGCGTTATTAAGGGCTAAATATCTTTAATTTCACCCTTTTTCCATTAAATGGCGTAACATTGGTGTAACAACCCAAAAACTACATTCCGTTAAATGGAGTAAAGAAAGAAGAAGTCTAGAAGAAATTCTCGTAATTTTATGTTTAAAAATATTATAAAGATAATTTTTTGTTTTCTAAATTAAAATCCATTAAAATTTTAATGAAATAAATCTATTTAAATTCTAATAACATTAAATTAAAATTGAAAGTTAGATCAATTAATTTTACCAATATAAGGGATATTATTAGAGAATCAAGCTATAAATAAATATTGATTAATTAATTAATTAAACTTAATGCAAGTGAAAACTGCATTTAACCGCTGCGGGGTAACCGTAAATGATATTAAAGGATATATTTGTAAGAATCTCTTAAGGATCTAGTTATAAATAAATGGAAAAATTCAAAATGTTAATTAATTAGTCAACATTATTTAGTGTAAATGAAAACTACATTTAAGTGGTTGTAATCAAGTCAAGTACAGTGGAAATATTCCCAGACGCTTGCACTTGCTTAACAGATTAGATTTTTTTATTAGTTAGATTAGTTTTTTGATATGTTAGTTTTTTAGAATATTATCCATGATATTGAAATACTGATTAATAAATTTTAATAGACAGATTGAGTTACTGATGGTTTGTGCAAATGTTAATCAAAAAGCACTCCAACTTTAATTCGCCATAATTTTTAATAGAAACGTTTGATTATTTACTCGCGAGTTCAGTTAAAAACTCAATTTTAACAAGTCTCATTATTATTTATTAGTATATCATTTAGTTAAAGTTTTCTTTTTAAGCAAGATTCCATATTTTTTTAAATATTTCTTTTTAGATTTTTTTATAAGTAATAGAGCATACAATTTCATTCGATTAATAGTAATTTATTATTTTAATATCGAAATCTCCCTATGGAGAATTTTTTTTTATTCTTGAGTAATGAAACATTCTTTTTCGCCCACCTTAGTGGCGAAAAAAGTAGACTAAATCGCTTAGTAGTCGTCCAAAAAGTTGAAAAATGGCCTATCAAATCGGGTTTTTCTTGGCATAAGAAACGAACAGCTTTAATTAGAAACTAAAACATTAGCCATACTTTCCGGCATTTATGATAAAGTATTTCTATAGGAAAAATGGCAACGGAAAAAAGCAAAGATAATATAAAAAAAAGAAAAATCCCGACTCTGTGGGTGTATGGGAAACAACGGCGGGTGCGTAAAAGACTTTATTAATTAATAACTTACTTGGTATCAGAACGAAAAAAGTTTTTAAAAAAATCCCCATTTTTCCCCTAACCCCAAGGGATTTTTTTTTTTCCTTTTCACGCCCTTAATATATAGGCATTGTCGAAACTTTAGCAATAGGTAAGGTGGCAGGGGGGATCTCTTTTTTTTTTTTTTTTTTGAAAAAAATTTTTAACAAATATATTTCTAAACAAAAGAGTTTTTAGTTTTAGCTAAAAAAAGTATTTTTTTTTTTCACTTTCAATTTTCACGCGAGTGATTCAAACAAAAACGTTGCTAATGAATATTTTTCTTTAAGGTAATCGCTTAATCTTATCGTTAACTCCAGCATTTTGCGTCTGAAGTGAGTATCCCTACTTTCCCCTACTTTTCCCTTTTATCCTTCATAAACAGAATTTTTTTTTTTTTTTTTTTTTTTATCCAAAAAGGTAATACGCGTAAACAATGATAAGCTCTTGGAATTTTCTAAAGAATAGTTTTCCTTTATGTTTTTTTTTCTTTATCCCCCGGCGTCTGAAAGCCATTGTTTTTACTAAGTTTGGAAATTGAATTTTTAAAATTCTTTAAAGATATTTTTCTTCTTCTTTTTTTTTGTAACTAATTTTCCCTCAGTAATCCTGAAAACTTGGTGCATCGTTAATACACCTTTGGGTTAGGTTTAAGACTGAATTTTAAAATGTAATGTTTACAATGAAATATAAATAGCGATTAAATTTGTTTTGTGATTAGAAATAGGTTTGAGCTTATTACTAAAATTCTTATGCTTCAGTATTCTGAAACATAAAAATAAACAAAAAAAAATTACGTTGAAAAAGAAATTATCTTCAATATATTTTAAAATAATTTATTATATTTATAAAAAATAGGTTATTTTTATGTTAAAGCAATTCCCTTTGCCGCTATAATCTTTGGTATACACAATGTATTGTAAAGATCTAGAATTAAACTATTGCCCTTGAAATTATATTTTGTTATTCCAGATAGATTTTTAGTTAAAATATAATAGTAAAAGGAAGACTATGTTTGTATGGGTATTTCTCTCTTTTAAATACAGAACCATTCGAGCATGGTTCCTGAAATTTTAATATTTTAATTATTTTTCAGTTCTGAATGAGCGTTTTTTTCAATTCTTTTGTAATAATACTTTTTCCCTAAACAAGTAGTGATCGTATCTGTAAAAGTCCTGCAATACATAAACATGTTATTGTTTCTAATGACAAGGGGACAAGTCAAGTTCACCAACAATTGGTCTTCCAATTGATAAGGAACGTCTTTCGTTTGACATAAGAGCACCGCTAGGGTGAATATGTGACTTTGCACAGAACACCCCAGTTAGATAGCAGCACCATCCATTTGTGAAAATACTTCCACAATTTAGACAGAGATTTGAAGGGGAGGGAGATTCTCTCCAGATTTTTGTACTCCTATTATTTATTGCTCAGCTACCAACCTGAAGTTTCCGATTTTACAGATTTTACTAGCATGGTTAGACATAGCGGCTTTCTATGCTCTATCCATTAGGCTGCAGCACTGACATGTATGATTATGTGTTTCTCGCAGAAAAAAATGAAAATAAAATATCTCATCTGGTGAAAATAAAATATCTCATATCGTCCCTGAACTTCAAATTCTTTGAAGTAATCATTTAAAGCCTTTTTTAAGATGCTGATAAGTTTTTGATAACTTCCTGGCGTTGCTATACTGAAGATTTTGAAAAGCTATTTGTCTCAACCTATGACAGTGTATTGTTATTGCGATATTTTTGCTTAAAAAATACATATAACCTACATTTTATATTTCAAATTTTTTTCCTTCTCAGATCTTTGAACTTTATAGTTTTCAAATTTTCCACAATTTAAAAATGCTTTTCCAAAGTTGATAGGAAATTACGATTTCGCAGTAAAAATTTTTGCATTAATTTACTACAAATTGCTTGGTAGCATTACAGATTACTCACCACCTGTAACCGATGTAGTACAACCAGCTCTTGATTTCTTGTGCAAGAAGAGGAATTGCTGTAACGCTTATGGTGGCCTCTAAAAATTCCCCCCTCTTTTCTTTCAACTTCAACTTTCATTTTCGATAGGTTGTGCTACGTGAGGTTTACAGGATGTTGTTCTCGGTTGTGCTGCGTGAGGTTTACAGGATATTGTTCTCGGTTGTGCTACGTAAGGTTTACAGGATGTTGTTCTCTGTCCTACCGCGAAATCACCCGTCAAACGCTGTGTAACGTGGAGGAAGCGGGTTTGAATCCCAATGTAACCCTGCATGCATCTTCATGCTGCCTTTCTCTGGATTGAGCTATCTGTTCTTTTACTTGACAAAAGCTTATAAGCCGTACTTAGGTGATTGCGCACACGTGCCTATGTATATATGTGTTCCAATAAATGAAATAAATTTGCATAGTATTGTTCTGTTTTTTGATTGAAGATTTTTTAGAGTTTACTAAGTGGTGTTTTTCTTGAAAATTTACTGAAAAAGTAACTTAATGAACGTACTAAATTCTTCTTGGTAAACATACCACTAACAGTTTCTTAGCATGCCTACTAAGAAATTCTATGTGTTCTTTACTAAATTTAATTTTGTAATATTATTTGAAAAGAAACTAACTGGATTAGTAGAAAAACTTATAGAACTACGATTCTCCAAAAGATTTTCTAGTAATATTAGAATTTTTTTTACAGTAAACTTGTATAAAATCAGTAAAAAAGTCATAAAAGTTTTTCGAATAAAAATCCTAGTGGTTAAATTAAATTACAAATAAGTGAAAAGCACCCAATTAGTTATAACAAAAAACATAGTCATCAAGTACTAAAACTTCTCAATTTTCTTGCAAACACGTTGTGAATTTCTTAGTTTTAATTAAATAATCTTAAATCCAAAAAAGGTATCTAGTCGCAGATAATTATTTTAGACATTGCTTAGTAGTTTCGAACTTTAAGTTTAACGAGCATTGTGGTTTTAAAAAAAGAAAAGCAAATCATTTTGTATTTTGAGTCAGCCTAGACGAGAATTAAGTTACGACACTTGTAGTTTTTTCTGATAATTATTTTCTTCTCTCGTATCTCGAAACAGTTTCGTATATTCTTCGATATTAATTAAAACAATTTTCTTCTAATATATCCCTGGTACTTTCTTTCGAGCCTTCAATCTTCATTTGCATCATTTTTTTTTCTTTACCTTCTTTTGTTCTGTCCAAAAAAGGTTCTTTCATTATCATTCTATTTTTTCTCTATCTCTCAACTATTTTTTCCCCTTGTCGCATTTTTCTTTCGACGTTCTTCCCATAAAAAGTATGGTAACAAGCGAGGCAGATAATGTGTTTGAAAGGAAAAAAAATTAAGTGTAAACTAAACTTGTGGCTTTTTTTTTAAAGGGGTATAAAGAAATTTTATGCCCACGTCTTCTATATCATTAATTTGGTTAATTCTGGTCAAAATAAAATTTAGAATGTAGAGAAAAATAGAATATATAAAATAGACAACTGTTTTGATAATTTATACAGTGAATTTATATATATGAAATAAATTAAATAATCTAAAATTTAAAAAACAAAATAGGGAATACACTGTACCTTTGAAATGTAGTGTAAATGCTTACTGTTAGAGTTTAGTTAGTGAATTTTTAAAAAAGTATATCACTCTGTAGTCTAGAAATATAATTTCTAAAGTAATTGTTTAGTCTTTTAATTTTGTTGAGGTTAAGGGATAAATTATGGGAAATATAAATCTCTATAATTTTGAAATACAATGATGTCGATATACTTACAGTTTAGAGTATTGGTGAAGTATCTATTACGTTGAATTTAGTGAACAAATTTGAAAAGTATACCTTTTAAATATAATGTCCATATACTTATAGTTTGTTGTCTGGTGTAGTATTTACAACCCTGAGTGTATTGTGTAAATTTGAAAAGTATAAATCTCTATACTTTTGAAATGTAAGAGGCTGAGTTTAGTGCGTAAATTTAAAAAGTATAAATCTCTGTACCTTTGAAATATAATGTATATATACTTATAGTAGGGTGATGTAGCATAGCAACTCTGAGTTTAGTGGGTAAACTGAAAAGTATAAATCTCTATAACTTTGAAATATAATGTATACATTTGAACTCCTGTATTTATGATTTTAAACGAATGAAATATTAATGTATAATGATTAACATTGAAAAATTCTAATTGTTTTGAATACCAAAATTTAATGGTTGATCTTAACAGTCTAGTTTCTTTTAATCTGAAATATTAATCGAGTTAAATGTGAAGGGGAAAGTTGGGGGGGAATGTGTAGGGGCTGTTTAGCGTTGACGCGGTTCTATTGTGACTAGATTACTGCTCACATATACCAGAAGTCACATGAAAATAATTGCAGGGTACTTTTGCAATGAAGCGTACTTTTTTAATCGTCAATGATTTGATAATTTCGATAAGAAAAGTTTTGGTTTCCACTTCACTGGTTTTATTCTGTTGTTTCTAATTGCTTGAGTTTTAATTTTAGGTTGTATGTTTAAACACCTTTCTTAGATATTGTTTTTAAGGTAAAACAGGTTTCTTATGTCATTTTCTTAATGGAATGTAAAGAGGCTTAGAATACAAAAAATGTAAAAATCTTCCCAAAATTAAGAAAAGGAAACACATAAAAAAATATTTATTTTGTATAGGAATTTATTAATCCCAAATAAGTTTATATTAGCTATAAATATAACTCATGTTAATAATTCCTAAGTATTTTCTGATAAAAAAAAATCACTTTTAATTAAAATACAAAAGGAAATATTACTTCTTTTTTTATATAAAATTAGGTTTAAAATATTTATTTGTTTAGAAAAAAGATACAATAAAAGCTTAGTTAATAGCCATTTATACAAGGTTATGTTTTCAGACTAAAAGGACAGGACGTATTTTGCCGTGCAATTGAAAGAACAACTTATGTGGTTCAAGATAGATTAAAATACACGAAAGATTTCTCGAGAAAATTGACTTAGCAATTAGTTTCTTTCTATGTTAATGTTATCAACGCTTAAAATAAAATTTCAGAAAACTGATAAAACGAAATTTATTTTTGAAAAAATAAATTTCGATTGTGATTCGATTTTTGATTTTATTTAATACGCAGGAGCTTTCACAAAAATTCCAAATAAATAAAAATCTCAATCTTGAAATGTTTGTCGCTTACGTTGATTATTCTATTCTTTGGCAGTATTAAGGTTTTATGTAACGCATTCCAAAATGAATTAAAAAAATTCAACTTCCATGAATTAAATACAAAATCGATAAAACCTAAGTATATATTTTTTCCCCTTAAATCCACTTACAACTTCTAATTTTAAATAAGTCAAAGTCTCAAAAAAAAGTTATCTGTTTCGATGAAAAGAGATAAAAAAAGAATTCGAATCACGATTTAAATTTAAAAGTGTGCAATTTCGAACACTCACCTTATAGTCGTCTTTCGCTAAAATTAATTTCCTTCCTTAAAATCCGGGTTTTCCGAAATCCACAATTCTCTTACCAACCTTGCTTAAAATTTAATCCTGCTGACAGAAACGAATTTGATGATCCACCCCTTATGCAGAAGGAAAAAAAACTGTACCCAAGTTTTATTAGAAAAGCATCGTTGGCTAAGAGCTTGATGAAGAAAGGGCTTATGAACGCAGAGGTACGCTGTTTTAATTAGTCCCTGATAGGCAGAAAAAATACATCACGGGCATTAAAAAAATAAAACGGATGGTTCTCTACCCCACAAGGTAATAAAAAACAAAAAAAAAAAAAAGTATATATATATATGATGAAAAAGCTTGTCAGTCAGGCATATGAGGGGCGGGGGAAATAAAAGAGTGTAGAGTAAAATTTCCCAAACTGCTCCGCTGTTGCAGAACCTTCATTTTACTCCAACTCATAATCTGCTTTTTAACGTTTAATTTCGGGTACATGCTGTAGAAAGAGTGGTGTATAATCTCTACTTGAGTTGCTGTCATCTTGTTGGAATTTGTTTTACTGCGGCATATGCAAAATATGCAGATTTTTCTTTTACCTTTTCTCGGCTAAGTGTAATCATTCGCTTGAAGGTGCAGTTTTCGTGCCCTTAATTTTAATGAGGTTTGGGCTAGAAGCCGAAAAAGATGTTTTTAGTTTGTTTTTTTCCTCCACCGTTATGTTCACTTTTTTTTTTTATTTAATTTTGTTTTATTTCATAAAGAATGTAACTAATTCTGGAAATTGCAAAAATGAGCGAAGCAGTAGAAAAACTGGTGTTAGTTGAGCCAGTTTAATCGCTTGTGAGAATTTGTTGCCATGAAGTGAAAAGGAATTGAGAATGATAACAAATGGAAAATCTATTAGTTGTAATGAGTTTCATTTACTTTTTTTAAAAATAAATTTAAGATGTGGATTTGGTTAAGTTATTTAAAAGTCTTCATTTATTGTTATAATGTATTTGAGTAAACTAGTTAATTATATTGACAACAAACTAATTATATTGAACTATTGTAACTAAATGTCGTAAAAATCTAATTTAATCTCGAAACCGCAAAAATGAGAGAATCAGTAGAAAAATTGGTGTCAGCTGAGCTAACTTAATCAATTAAGAAAATTTTTATTTTTAAAGTGAAAAGAAATGTATGATAAATGGAGAATCTATAGCTTTGATTTAAAATATAAGAATAATTGAAAAATTCTATATTAAAAATACTCTGATTTAAATTATTTGCTTTTTTGTTACAAATGTAACTAGTTAAATTTACATATTTCACAACGTTTAAACATTGAAAAATCAAAATAAAACATAAATTAATTAGATACCTGCATCTGACGTAGTGTGGGTATCTCGATCCTGATTGGTTGTTGAAACGCTGCATTTATTTATGCTAGCAACAGTTCTTTCCATTCTATTTCAAGTAAGCCAAGCCCATCTAGTATCAATTCTCATAAGTGACACATTCTATATTCTTTCACTATATATATTTCGTTCTTGATGCAAAGACAGGCACAAAGCATTGTAGAACATAAAAAAAACTCATTATTCATCAAAGCTGCTTGGTGCACAAAAACAATAATATATCACTCTTATGATAAAAACAAATAATAACATAAACAAGTTAGTGAAAGACGTTGTCGAGAAAGAATTATATTTCAATGAATTCGCTGCACGATACGCGCTGTATTTATTGACTTCACGTAAATTAAAATTCTAACTTATGTGGAGAAATTTAATTCAACTTAAACACGCCATTTTGCTTAAAAACGATCAGCTGGCGCTGACGTCACAGATCACATGTGTGGGTATTTGTGATTTTCTTCATCTTGAAATGCAAGTACTTAATTCTCATGAGCTACTCATAAAGATATTAAAAACAATTATTATCGCATAATTTTGACCAATTAAATTCATTATTCTAATATTTTTAAATTTAATAATAGTTTTTTAAATTGTTATCTCCTTTTTTTAAAAAATTAGTAGATTTCCAGCTTGCGTGGTAATTTGACTGAAAATAAATTCCTTAAAAATATCGTTTGCCTATATATGCATTATATAATTCTTAAAAATAAAGTGTTTCCTTTTTAATCAGATGAAAAAATGGATCATTCTAATGTTTTAAATTAGAGTCGCTTGTGATAATTTATTTTTAGCTAAATTTAAGACTGGGATTAGGAAAATTTATTTAAAAACGTTAAATTTATTTAATTATGTTTATATTTGCAATAATAATTAATTGTTTTGAAAGTTAACTTATAATATTAATTATACTCAGTTTAAGATTTATATTTTATATTTGTGCTGCATTAACGATTGAAGTTGGCAAAATGAAATGAACAACCATCTATGAAATTGCTCTGAAAAGGAAATATATTAGTTTACGAGAATTACATAGTTGAAGTCTGGTAGTTTTGATCAAATGTTTTTTCTCAGTGTATAATTTGGAACTAAATCTGTCTTAATGTTAATCTGTGTATATGTGAATGTAACAAAACCTTTTGGTTTATTTTATTTGAATTTTTTTTTAAATTTTAGTGTAACAACCTGTATGTCGTCAAAAACAAAAATGACTACAAAATAGACTGCAATAAATAAATTATAAATAGGAAATTGCGAATAAACAACAACATGTTTAACTAGTCTTAGTTCTTAAATTACATAAAACATAATAAATATTATAGTAGAAAATTACCTCACACAGTAATTAAAGTATTTTCAGAATGGAGTAATAATTTGATATAAAAAAATGAATTTTTTCCCTTTATTTTACTAAATCAATTTGATTAAACACTTTACCATTTATCATATTTACTACAATTTATTATTTTACCAAATTAACAGTACATAACTTTTTATTATTTTAACAAATTAACAATACATTAAATTTTATTATTTTTACCGAATCTATTATATTTAATTCGAAAGTTTTTCCATCAATGTTGCAACTAATAATAGTTCCGGTTAATACACTAAAATGAAACAATGAAATACATAGCGTTTCCTAAAATATTTCATTACTTTAAAAAGCACTGCAATTATATTTCTGAATCACATTGAATTCTACTTTAGAAAATCATCTTTTCCCTGCTAATTGCGAAACAATACATTAATTTAACCCACACTATGGTCATGCACGACGGCGTCAACTTGAACATGGTTTCGTAATATTTTTTGGCGTTTATTTTGGCGATAATTGCTGCAATTGGAGCGTTCATTACGCTGCTAAGCGTTATGGGTGTAAATTTGCTACAGTTATCCGGCGTTAAAATCCAATTGGAAAGTGGACAATAATTGTTCCGACATCGAGAAAAGTGCCCAGTGGAGCGGAAAATAAGTATGTGGTTTATAAAAGGCTGGTGTTATGGAGGTAGTATTTAAGATCTAGAAATAGGTTTGTGTATAGAATAGTGATTATAGTTTGGCAGTGTTTAATTTTTGTAAAAATACAAATCAAAGTTCTAAAGTGATTGCAAATATCCTTGTTTCGTTCATTCATTAAAGTGGGTTTCTAGTCGCTTAGAATAATAATGAATATTAAAATCAATGATTTATTTAGTCGGAAAAAACTTTTTAAAATAAATACCTGATAATTTGAAGTAAAAAAGAATTTCACTTTTAGCTATTAAAATAGTTAAAGTTAATTTTTATTATAAAATAAATATTTATTTTCCAAAAATGAAGTTTTTTTCAAAATTTTATGATACATTTTTTTAAATGCGTTTATAAACTGATGTAAGTCAAGGAGAAGATCATAAGGTTTTAATCTAGTGTTAGCTGGTTTAATAGCTCTCGTCATTTAATTTATCGAAAGAGATCGTCTTTTGATCGTCATTTAGTATTATATCGATCATCATTTAATAATTTTCATGAATAGAGCATTGATATGGCAGCCTTTTCTGAGAATAAACGTGGCAAAAACGATTTAATAACGAAGGAAAAGTACAGATGAATAAGGAAAGATGTAGATGTAGTTAATTTACGTCGCAATAGAGCTGCACAATGGGCTATTGGCGACGGTCTGGGAAACATCCCTGAGGATGATCCGAAGACATGCCATCACAATTCTGATCCTCTGCAGAGGGGATGGCACCCCTGCTTCGGTAGCCCAACGACCTGCACGCGAAAAGGAAAGATAATCGATGTTGAATCAAATCAGTGATTCTAACAAGAAGGGAGTCCTCATATTAAAGAATAAATAAATTAAAGAGCCTTTGAATCAATGAATCAACATATTAGCGGATCATAGAATCACTGAATAGGAATATTAACGAACAGAAGTAGCGGTGAATGCGCAAATCAGCTATGAATAAAAACTATTTTATAAACTTGTAGTTTTTGATGGAAAAAAGACAATCACAATTGATTTGTTTCTATTATGAATGATATTTATATCTATATATATAAAAGAAAGTCGTGTTAGTTACTTCACTTATAACTCAAGAACGGCTGAACCGATTTAGCTGAAAATTGGCAGGGAGGTAGTTTAGAGCCAGGAGAAGGACATAGGATACTTTTTATCCCGTTCGACATCATTCCCGTGTGACTTGACATGTAACGTCAGTCACTATAAAACGTGGTATTAAATATCTATTATTACCATTAATCTATTATTACTATTAAATATCTACCATTAAATATCTATTATTAATATATAACACAGAAGTTTAAGTTTCTGACTTGAGAAAACAAAAGCTAATTATAAGTAAATATATATATAAAAGTGAATGTTTGTCTGTCTGTCTGTCTGTCTGTCTGTCTGTCTGTCTGTCTGTCTGTCCCCTATAGACTCCTAAACCATCCGACAGAAAGCTATGAAACTTGGCATACAGATAGTACGAGGAAGGTTTATGTCAACATTAGAACATTCTGCGACAAACCGTTCCAGCGATATCAGCAAAAATCGAAATGGAATTTTCTGATTGGTTAAAAGTTAGCCATTGTTTTAAATTTTGCTATAAGCGATTCAGTTTTTAAATATCTTGAAGATAACAACAGTGATATTTTCTATCTTATAGCTCTATTCATTTAGAAAAGTAAATTACATGTATTTCAATATTTAATTATAATTCACGCAAGTTTCTTAATGTCAGGTGAGCACAAGCACGTAAAATCAACGAGAATAGATTTCGTAATTATTAGTCATATCACGGATTTATTAATATTGTGAAAACTGTTTAATAAAAATAAAAGCAAATTTCATTCAAATTACACGTTTTCAGTAATTATTTATATTTAGTATGCAATTTTAGGTTAGCACAATTAAATATAGTTTTTGAAGATTTCGTTGCTGACAGTTGTCATTTGAAAACTATTAGATTGTCTGTTATTACGAAGTTTACGAATTCACATTCATTTTATTTCTTTCATTTAAAAAATAGATTTTTGTTTTAAATTTTATCATTATTATATTTTTTATTTAATTTATTTCATTTTTATTGCTTTTTTTATTATTTAAAATAAATATGTGAATTTTCGATTTAGCAAATTTGTGACCACTGTCAACTTTTACATTTCTTTTTGTTTGAAAGAGAATATTTGCAGAAATATGCCGCCTAAACGAATCGCTCTTAGTCGATCAACATCTCAAGCACGCAAAAAGAGAACTACCCGTGTTTCAGAAACATCGGAGCAACGGGGAAAAAGACTTGAAACTAATCGAGAACACAAATGCTTTAGCCCGTACCTTAGAAATGTCTGATCAACAGGAAAAAAGACTATTAACAAATCAACTATGCACTACTCAAGCCCGTTCGTTGGAAATATCAGAGCAACAATAAAGAAGACTGTTAACGAATCAACTACGTACTACTCAAGCCTGTTCGTCGGAAACATCAGAGCAATGGAAAGCAAGAATAAAATCCGATCGAGAACGTACTACACAAGTCCGTTCGTCGGAAACATCAGAGCAACGGGATGCAAGAATGAAATTCAATCAAGAACGCACTTCGCTATTCAGATGCTGCCAATACTCTGATTTGAATCTCAGTGCATTTCACTCTGATCCGACAGCCAACTATAGTCTTCGCCCAAGCGTCATCATCGGAAAAATGGATCAATTATGTATGTTTTGTAGTGCTCTCAAATTTAAGAATGAGACAGCTGGAATTTGCTGTTCTGGAGGCAAAGTGAAACTACCAGCCTTTACGTCACCAGCCGAGCCATTATGAACGTTGTTTTCGGGTCAATCAAATCAATAGAAACTTTTCTTGGCGAATATATGTCGGTACATTCGTGTTTCCAAATGACTTCATTTGGTGCTATAAGTGTCGGTGAGCATATGGGTAGCCAGAGTTATTTATTACATTTACATGCAATCCTGCTTGAGCTAAAATTAAAGAGCTTTTGCAACCTAGGCAAACATCCTCAGATCTTCATGATGCATTACCGCACGCGAGTTAAAACAAATATTAAGCTCTATACTTGGTTTTGTTGCAAAAAATCATGTTTTTGGATGTGTAGATGTAGTTAATTTACGTCGCACTAGAGCTGCACAATGGGCTATTGGCGACGGTCTGGGAAACATCCCTGAGGATGATCCGAAGACATGCCATCACAATTTTGATCCTCTGCAGAGGGGATGGCACCCCTGCTTCGGTAGCCCAACGACCAGCACGCGAAGTCGAGCACTTTACGGTAGCACAGTTTAACGAGGACCAATACCGCACACCCTCGGTCCCTACGCAGACTGATCCAAGTGGTGACCCACCCCCACACTGACCGCAGCCAGTGATGCTTGACTTCGGTGATCTGCTGGGAACCGTGTCTTAACGATCAGTCCACTGCGGAACCATGTTTTTGGAGAGACACGGTGTTTGATGTATTCCATTGAATGACAAAAAAAGAGAATTGCCACATAATTTGGCTTATTGAGAAAATCATACCATGCCAAATTGGTCAGCTCATATCAGCAGAAATACCTGATGTCGCCATTGATCCAGACTTTTTTCAGATCATCATCCGAAATATGTTTCATGGTCGGTGTGCATCACCATACATGTCTGTTTGAAAATGCACTAACGACATCATAGAGAATTAACTGTTGAGATTATCACTGGTTTTTTCACCATTAAATAAAATTCTCACTTCAAATCATAATCGCAAATCTCATTTACACACTTAAATATAAAATTAAAGTTCAAACTGAAAGCGTTGCAACGCACGCAGGGTACAGCTAGTTTAAAATAAAAACAAGTATTTCCAATGTATAAATAAAACCATTTATAAGAATATTTTAAAGAATTACCTTTTTCAGAGTTTTTATTTATTTATTTTTTTTAAATATAAAGCAAAAAAACATTTCATTAATAAGTCTGAAGTGATTATGTCTGTTACATATGTTACATATTTTTGCTTGGGAAAATGTTTTAAAGTGCAAGAGATAGTACACTATTCTTAATCAATCTAAGAATTGCTGCAAGGATATAAACAACAGTGATGGCTTATGTGAGCTATCAAGCGTATTAATCTCGCATAGTGAATAAAAATATGTGCTTAAAAATTCTTCTTGAATAATTACTAATATTTTAAATAATCTATTCTAATATTTTAAATAATCTATTCTAATATTTTAAATAATCTATTCTAAAAATTTAAATAATCTATTAAAATATTAGTAAGATCTAATGGTAAAAACTATAAAATTATTAAGAAGTAAAACAGTTTTTTTTTCTCACTCATATTCTGCGTTTATTGCAGCTGTTATTTCTCTACTTTTGTATTTTAATAATGTTTTTTCTCTATTTTTGAAAGTAGTTACTCATATTAGTCATATTATAGAAATTTCATAATTTTCACTCAAAAAATATCTTAATACTAGGGGAGTAAGCCCCATGTTCATAACCGCACACCAACCCCAATGATTTCTTCGCAATAACTGTAGTTTCTTGGCATAAAATAGTTTTTTTTAAATTTATTTATTTATTTATTTATTTATTTTTTTTACGCAAGTTGAAATTATTATGTTGTATATACATTGAAAACAATTCTGTTTTCTTTTGCTAGTGCCCCCACGTCCAAACATTTTCTTGGTGATTCCATTAAAATCTATTTATTAGCTAACATAAATAATTTTGTTTAGCAATAATTTTTTAAATTAGCATTTGATATAAAGGCCTAAACAGGCTGATTAAATACAGTTTGTGCATGCGTCACATTATGCATGATGCTGACTGAGTCTCTTAAACAGTTAAGGAATCTTATTAACAGCAATTTATAATACTGAAATATAATTTACAACAAAAAATAGTAGTTGTAAAATTACTCAAAAATATAAAAACTGCTTTAAATAAGTGTATCTTAAAATGTAGCTTACTAAGGTTATATCATAGAATTACATTCTCATAAAAAAAATCTTTTTAAATTTTAAAATATAATTTATTTTTTATAAATAAAAATCAAAGCAGTTTTAGGAATAAAATAAGAAAAATAAATATTTCAGGTAAACACCTTTACATTAGGGATACAAAAAATATTTTAAAGGAAAAACATTTATGTGTTTCATAAATTTTATCCTAATAACAACCAAAAATAAATAGAAGTTAACGTAAATTTTATCCTACTATATGATTTTCCGGCCAATAAAAATGAACCAATAACATAGGAAAACTATGTTAGACTATTCTGTTTTTAATTTATATAGATATTTATAGCTCGTATTTGAAAAAGTTCATTAAAGTAATAATAATTTCAGATTTAATAACATTCTTACTTCTAATTGGCTGGTTGATGCATTTGAAGCGTGAGACTTTCTTATTGTTAATTATTTCATTGGATCTTGCGTCACTATTATATATACTTAGAAATGGACAATTTTTAAATTTTTTTTTCAAATTTTCTTTGGAATTGAAACTCAATCTCCTAACTTGAAAATGTAAATTTACTTCTTTATATTTATCGCTACCCTATGTATATGGGGAACTCTGCAACCCGATACTTTTCTAATTTTCGATTCCCCCCAACCTGATAGAGTTCTTTGTCTATACAAATAACAGTGTGACACAGTTTAGAACCTCTGGTAATGATAGGGCCCTATCGATAATTTGTTCTCCACTTCTCGAAGTATTTTTCTCATCGTAATTGACGAATAGGGAAGAGAGAGTATAGAATACATGTAGTAAAACAGGTTACTGTATCAATGATTTCGAAGTGCAATGATCGATTGTTGAAAATATTTTTTTTTTATCATTTTATTTGGGAAGGCAGATTGGAAATTGTCAAGAAGTGATTGATAAACGATTAATTCTATTTAAATATTAGAAATGATTTCTTGGAAAAGGAATGTGAGAATTATCTATGAATAATTTTTTGAAATGTATTCATCATAGAGAGGGCAATTTGACGTTACCATATTAGGTAGATTTATTAGTGGATTATTTATCAATTTATGAAATGAAAAGATGGAGAGAGGGATTAAAAGGAATTTTTTAAGAAATGTTAATAATAATCATGGTTATTTTTTGACATAAATGGCATGGAGATTCAGACATTTGTCATATCTATAATCATGCGTTAAAAACAGGGTTTTAATCAAACATCAGAGAAAAATTGTTCTACGCAGTGGCAACTTTTTAACTTCTTTATGACTTTAGAACTATCTTTGAGTTCGTAACAAATATATGAGAACGTAAACTAATGCATAAGAAATAATACTTCACTTGATCAAATTGAAATGGTTGATGCGAAGGACTCTTTACAACTTCTGAACTATCAATTTTTGCGTAAAAAATACATAAGAACTTAAACTAATATAAAGGAAATAATACTTCACTAGATTAGATATCAATGATAGACAAGAAAGACTTCAAACGGCTCTCTTTTTAGGACTTTTGATCTATCAGTTAATACTTAAAAAAATGCATAAGAACTAAAGCTAATACAAAAGAACTTAAACTAATAAATGAGAACTTAAACTAATTCATAGGAAAAATTACTTCACATGATTAGACAGCAATGGTTGACACGAAGGACTCTTATTTTAGAACTTCAAAACTATCAGTAAATTCGTGAAAAATAACATAAGAACTTAACTAATTCATAGGAAACAATACTTCACTTCATTAAATAGCAATGATAAATAGTCAAAAATTCTACTCTTTATATGATGGATGAGTACACAGTAAAACATTCTACAATTTATACAAATAAGCACTAATAGCTTCTAATATTGTTATGCTGTCTCGGATTAGGTCACATTAAGTTCAATGTAAGAAGATGCATTAAAAATAAGACAGTAGCAAAAAAAGAATTTCAGTAACGCCCGTAGTGGGTCATGGAGGTTAAGGCTCCACAATTTTAAGACCAACGGCATGATTGTGGCAATGCGGCAGCATTTTACTTTCCAGACAATGTGGTATCCATAGATCTGAAGATGGATGAGCTTCAGGTCACCACTGAGAATCGAATCCCAGTTCTTCCTAATGACAGTTCAGTGCTTTAAACCTTGAGCCGTCAGGGCTCAGAAATCATGCATTAATTTTATAAATTTCCTCCATTTTACCCTCTTTCAATTCTTTCCACCAAAACCCTACGTGTGAGGCTGGATATATTCTTAACAGTTCGCTGATTGATAGAAATTTTTTGTTTATGCGTTTGTATTTTGACAACTTTTGAACTTTTGCTATGAAAGCGTTTTGAAATCTAAATTTTGATAAATGTTGCCACCTGGGATATGAGAGTATCCTCATAGTCCTAGAAGTTCTTCATACCTGATTAAGCCTTTGTCTTCAGACCAGTGAATATCATCTACTTTATGGTTGAGTCCGTGTATCTGTTAAGGTAGGTTGGTTGTTTGCATATTTTTCTATGCCTTGATTAGACTAATTATAAGTATCCTATAAAAGCTCAACCTTGACTCAATCTCTCACTGAACCTCAATTTTAACTCAATCCTTGAATTTTGACAAAATCAATCCTTGAATTTTAACCAAAGCTTTTATCAGAGAGGAAGATTAATGTTTCGTCTCGCCTTATTGGAACAGTTTTTTTTTATCCTTTCAGGGTGGTAAAAACTTTCACTCAATAATGTTCTATAAAATATACGATAATATAAGCAATAATTTATAATAATAGAAACCACAATTGACAATAATATAAACCAACAATTAAGAACATAAACCAACATAAACCAACAATGAAACAATTTTTATCTCTTAAACAAAGTGGTTTTCAATCAGTCACTCTTAAAGACTTCGAATCTGAATTGTCTCGCCATTCTGCTAAACTCAGTGTAGCAGCGAGAAGGTAGTGGATTCGAATCCAGCCGCAACCATGGATGTATTTTTGTCATATCCTTTTCCAAACTGGGCTATCTGTTCTTCATCACACCCAAGGCTCATAAGCCGTACTTTCTAATGAGCGTACAAGCCTGCATGTGCATGCGTTTCAATAAATGAAAAAAAAAAAAAAAAAGCACCTTAAAAATATGAAAAATATAAAGTTAAAGTAAATTGCCTCAATTTGGACGTGTATCGATGACCACAATTTTTATGGCTTTTCTTAACCCACGTTCAAGAAAATGCTAGATTCTTCATGAGTTGCGGCTTTTTATTTGTAATAAAGAGAAGATGGTTTTATGTACGGAAATATTCTCTCTCAGTCCAGTCAGTACTTTGCAACTAATTTTAAGTTATTAACAGTAGATAACTTTATTTACTGATTATTTTTTTTTGTTTTCTATTAATAGTCAACTAAAGTATCTCCCACTCTGATTAAAATATCGTTCTCAGTTGAAAAAACCTTCTAAAAATATCTCATTCTCAATCTAGAATGTCTCACTCAATTGTTTACTATCTGAAACATCTCACTCTCAATCTTAAATATCTCTCTCAGTTGTTAACTATCAAAAATATCTCACGCTATATCTAAGATGTATCTGTCAGTTGTTAATTATATCAAACATCTCACTCAATCTAAAATATATAGGGTAAACTAACCAGTGAAGGAACACTTCGCTTGCTTTTTAAAAAATCATATTAATTTCAAAATTTGTAATTTTAGTTAAATGACAGTGTCAACATATTTGTTACTAATTGCAAATTACGTAAAAAAATTGTAGAGAACTTACATAATATTGTTTTAATGTTTTGGAGGTTCAAATAACAAGTAGTAAAAAGAACAAGTGAAGGAACAGCTCTTACCAGTGAATGAACACCCAGTAAAGGAACACTTAATTTTGGTTATTTTTTAATGCTCTTTATGAATTTATAAGCCATAGGCATATTTAAAAACAAGACTATTCTTGAAATTATAACATATAAATACTTGGAAAATTTTAACTTTTTTTTGTAATCATGAATTGAAAATTATAGTGTCAACATATTAACACATACTGTTCATTCACTGGGAAATCTATGCCCAGTAAAGGAACATGCCCCATCCCTCACTGTTTAGAAGACATTTTTCGTATTTTTAACATACTTTTGATGCGGAACATCACTAAAGGTACAAAAAAGTTAAAGATTATTTTTTATTTTCATTAACTTAGAAAAAAAACAGTAAATGAACACTTGTTCCTTTACTGGTTTCTCATCGTTTGGTGATCCAGTGAATAAATACCCCCTTATCTCAGTACTTTATCATGCTATGATGCTTAAAAAAATAAAACGCAACTTCAACGACTATATTTTGAATTCTCTTTTTCACAGTGAGAAAAATAAAACTGTTACACGCAATTAATTCCACTTCAAACATATAAATACAAACACTCACCTTATAATTTTTCAAAGAAACAAGGTGTTGCAGAGATAATATCAAATTTAAAAATTTTTCCAGAGAAGTCTATTTGACCAGGTAATCCAAAGCACTGCTAGATGACTTCCTATTATTTGACAGTAAGCTATTGTTACCAATCAATCTAAAGAAAAACTTTCAAATTCTTATTTTTAATCAATATATATGAAATGTTCCTTCACTGGGTAGTGTTCCTTCACTGGTTGGTTTACCCTACCTCAATTAATTATATAAAATTATATAAAAAATCTCACTCAAATATATTTCTTTCACTCGCTAATTTTATAAAATACCCCATTGGGTATAAATTTAGATTTCTTTAAAAAATACGTGCATTTAAAGAACATTCGAATAATGAAAATTGCTGTCAATTAACATTTACAAACTAAAGATAAATCTTATAGAAACTTGTAAAATATATCAGAAATGTTATGGATTACGATGTAATTTATTTTTTTCTATTGCACTTATAACGTGTTGTTACTTATAACGCCTAGTGTTTGATATTTAAGTTGCCATTTTTTACGTAATGCAAATCTCAATATATAGCAGATCTAGAGCTCTATTAAAATATATATCTCAGCTGATGAGTACCTTATATATTTCTGCAAAGTATAATGTGTGTGTGAAATATCAAATTTTTATACATTAAAATTTGTTTTCTAAAAGCTTAGGCTTATTATTAGCATTTTTAAATTTTAAAATATGATCAATGTTTAATTAGATTGCATGATCATAAATTAAAAATACATAAAAATTTTTAAAAAATTACATAAACCCTAAGTAAGTTGGCTAAGGAATCATAACACTAATTTGTAAATATAAACCCCATTAACTAAATTAAGAAAAAATGTTTTTAATTACCTTGAAGTTAAAATGATTTTATTTAATTTAAAATTTAAAAAAAACAGGACTAAAAATAAAGCACATTCTATTTCATTACGTTCCGTGATTAATTTATCGTTTTATCCAAGGGAAATCTCTGACATTTCTAAAGTTAAATTAATGGAAAAATTCCATTTCCTCAGCTCTTAATTGAAAATTTAAATTTCGAACGCGTCATAGTAACAGTCTAAATGAAAAAAAAAAAAAAAAAAAAAAGAAAAATTAGAACCATTTCAACATCCCCTAAGTGTTCAGCATAAGAAGTGAGTAATACCATAATAACATTTTCCCTTTCGTACCAACAATGTGGATATATATGCATACAGTTAGGAAACCATCTTTTACAAGAAAAAGAGACAGAAGGTGACATTTAATGCGGCTGTATTCCTATGATCATTATACAGCCTCAACAAGGGCATGCCGGGATTGATTGTTAGGGGGCTGTTTCTTGCAGTCCCTGGTGGGAAGTATTACCGCGTCATGCTATTTCTCGCCTCGTAAATGGACATTAAAGAAAGATATAGTGCTATAGCACTCTGATGTATTCTTATTGGAGCATTGTTTCTTTTGTAAGCTTTGCATTTGGAAGTACATTATGCAAGTGATATTTAAATAAGGTGGTTATAAATCAGGTGAAACTTGGAGATGTGGCTTGATTTTCCTACTTACTCTTTCTCTGTTAAATGGTGTTGCTCTCTTTACGTTATCTTACACTGAAAACAAAAAGAACTTTTAATACTTGGAATCGAATATATATATATATATATATATATATATATATATATATATATATATATATATATATATATATATATATATATATATATATATATATATATATATATATATATATATATATATAATAATTTTTAAAAAAATTATTTCGATGTCAGTATCGATGATGTCAGAAAATTAGGATCTGACTTTCAAAATAAATAACAACATATGCCTGTAAGAATATTATAGCAGTTAAATAAATTACTTGTATCTTTATTACTGGATTTTGACTGAAATTCATTTATTTCTAATGATTAAAAAATGGCAAATTAATTATAGGTTAAATATAATTTAGAAGATAAATTTATATCTGAAATTAAATTAAAAATTGAGTAGAAGAGTGTGGAAAATTTTGTGGATACCGATTTAGAAATATGCTAAAAATTAATTATTAATTATGGGAAAAACATTTTAGAAATATATTTTGATTGTGAATCTGAAATTATGATGAAAATATAATGTAATTAAAAAAGAATAAGAAACTATATTGAAAATGAATTTAACACTTTCAGAAAAAAAAAATTAATATTTTAAAAGCTTTGTTTTATATGCACAGCAAACTTAATGAAAATTGTTTTGAAACCATATTTAAAACAATTTATAAATATGTTGACCTGAATTTATAAACCATGTTGAAAAAACATTAAGAACTATGTTAGTTTGAATTTGAAAACCATGATGAGAATGAATGAACTTGATGATTAGATTTCATATACTGAATTGAAAATTGATTAGAAAATTATATGAAAAAGAAATAATTACGCATTTTATTGTGAGGATAATAGATCACAAACTAGTGCGTGCGGATAAAAAATGATTTTTTTTTTAATTTAAAGTTTGCTGATCACGCATTCCGCATGATTTGCCCACTTTTATCTAAAAAAAATCTTAAAATTTTTTTTCATTTTATAGTTTAAATAATGTTCGTTCTTCGTTTAACAAATTAGCTTCTTATTTTAGCTTATAGATGTATAATATTATTTTATCTTGCACATAACATTTTTAACAAAAAAATAATTGAAGGATAAGAATTTTTTAAAAACTTATTTGTAAGAGAAAATTCTCTTACTAATTTGGAAATTACTTCGCAATCGTAATTAAAATTAAAATAATTTTTTAAACTCGATAAAGAAAAGTTGTTAATAGTTATTAAAAAAAGTTTTTTGTTCCGATACGATCTCTAAGTCAAAAATTTGTTTTCACAAACCAACTTAAAACCTGTTATTATAACGAACAAAACCAAAATACTTATCGTTAACTGATGATGAATATGAAATAAACTAATTTGATTAACATCAAACTACTTTTAAAAGATCCATTATATTTCACTCTGAAAAGTATTCGATTTGTAACCCAGTAAGATTAATTAATTTTAGTAAATATAAAAAATTCTTTGTATTTTCTAATATTCATTGATCTTACTTACCTAGATAATTCTATAAACTAAAGATACACATCAAATGAAAAACTTTACCATTTTGTTTTTGTTGAAACTTCTTTCTGAATAGAAAGTGCATCGTAATCACAAAGCATATTCAAAACAAAATTACTTTCAAACTCGATAAAACAAATCATTAAAGATGATTGAGAAACGCCATTTTGTTTAGCTTAGAGCTTTTATATCAAAAATGACTCTTCACAAACTTACCAAAAACCTGTTAGAGTAAACATTCCCGAATTAATAAATATCGATTAGAAATCAGAATAATTAATTTCTAGCCGAGGGGCATAAAATAAACTAATCTTGTTCCGAAGTTAAATTACTTAAAAAAATCGAATATGTTTCACTCCAGAAAGTAATCAACTTGTCACCAAGTCAGATTAATTAATTCTGAACAAAAATCATTAATGCAGAATCAATCGTTCTTTCTCATTTAAAAAGGAATGTTGTAAAATTATAAGGGATGTCACCGATAGTCAGCCCATTCAGCCAACTCATCAACCAATAAAGAAGTATTGAAAATAAAAAGGGGTCGGGGTTTTCATCGGAAAACTGTATTGAAAATAAGAAAAAAAAAAGTAATTTAAAAGAACCGTATTGGACACCCCTTTATTGGGCCTCCCAAAGTTTTCTAAAGTCCTTTACTGTACTGGTGGAAAAGTCGATCGTTTTAGCAATTGGGTGTTCCGGGCTTTTGTGTATCCCGGATTCGAATATGGGAGGATTGTTTGGAAAAACTTCGGAACAAATAGAATGCTATTAATTTTTATGTATTTTTTTCCTCCTAGAATGATTCATAGACAAAATTAATTGTTTTAAATTAAAAGCTTTAGGTTCTTGGTGTATGAATCAGTTATAAATTGATGTTTAAAAGAATATCTATACAATGGCTTATATTTGTTCATTAATTAAGTATTAATTAAATTAAGTCAAAATTAATTTAAATAATATTTAATTTAAAATTTAATATAATTAATTCATAGGAATTAATTAAAATTTAATATAACTAATTATAATTAATAGGTCCCTTAATTTAAAATTGAATATATTAGTTTTTAAATTATAGTTATTAAATGAAAGTTATTAAATGAAAACAAAGAAAAATTATTCGTTATTGAATGATACTAATACTAATGAAATCCGTAAAGTAAAATTTGAATAAAATATAAAAATTAATAAGGTAAATTATAATATATTAATTGAGTCTAAGATAAAACTGGTAATTTGACCTTTAATTCTCTTCATATTTTAATGATATAAATTAATTTTCCTTTCAAATCATACTATTTAAAAGAAATTAGATCTACAGTATTCTTTATTGCTAACATATTTTAATATTTATTAAACTTTAAAGTTTATGGTTATTTTGATTAAAGTAAAAAAAAAAAATCAATTCGGGTAATAAAAAAGCCAAGTTCTATACATTAAATATATTTAAAAATATGAGTTATTAATTAACAACAATTTGATTTCTCTAATACTTATTTTGAATTAATGACCCAACTTTATGTAAATTAAGAAGATCCTATTAAAGAAAAATGAACAATCACACCTTAAATTTTTCCTACGTTCTTTCCACTGTGATACAAATTTATTAAATTATTTTTTTAAGAGAAAAAAAAATAAAATATTTAAGGTTGTTGTCTCTAATGCCACTCGTCAATACCAGAATATGTTTGATGAAACCAACCGAATTTAAGGCAGAGTGTGTATTTTTTTTTTCAGTGGTGCCATCTATGGCCAAGAATACGTCTACAGTCACACACACGTCATAGCCCGTTTTACAGGGTGAACCCCTTAATACATCGACAGATCGTAATTTTGACCTGTACCAGAGAATGATCAATCTTTTGCTCAGAATCCCAGAGGTATTGATTTGTTATGGGAACTCGGAGGATTTTGTGATTCCACAGTATTAACGTGCACCAGTCACCATTTACTACACTCGGAGTCTTCGGCCAGCGGGGATCAAACTCATGACCTCCGGAATATGGGCCCAACGTCCTACCAACCAGGTTTTTACGATGATTGTTGTTGTTTTTATTTAAGATAAATAATGTTAGTTGAATACAAGATAAAACTAACCATTGATCCTATTTTTTTTTAAATGAATAAGTTTAGTATTAAAGTCTAAGTTATTAAACGAAATTAGACCAAAAGTATTCTTTAAAGAAACACAGAGGCAAAAAAACACAGAGATTTTTGAATATATAAATTAGAATTTTTTTTACATAAAAGAAATGATCAAGACAGGTAAAATTAACTGAGTTCTAGATAAAACTGAGCAATTGAAATTTAAATTTTTCCAATCACTTTTCTCCATGATGTGAATTAATAAGAAGTCTTTTTTTTTTTTAAATTTTTGTATAGTTAGTAGACCGGGGATAGCCTTATTGATAAGACGTTAAAGTCATGTTCATGAGAATGGAAGTTCGTATCTCACCAGCCGAAGATACCCCGTGTATTAAATGATGACTGCTGCATGTTAAATCTGTCAGAGTCACAAAGTCCTCCATGTTCCCATCACAAGTTAATACCTCTGGTGGTACTGAATTGCAGATTGATCGTTCTTTGGTTCAGTGGTTTTAATGAATGGATATATTAATGGATCCGCTCTGTAAAACTGGGGCTGTGGCGTGTGTTTGTTGCTGAAATCCTAGTTTTGGCCAAAGATAGTGCCACCAAAATGCAAGAAACGCACCCTCTGCTTTAAATTTACTTGGTTCCCCAAGCAGGCTTGTTGATTTTGGCAATAGAAACACCAACAACATAATTAGGAATAATTTATGCAAATATATTATTAATTATTATTATTGCTAATAATATTATACTTCTAATATTATTAAAGAGAAGTTATTAATTAAATATACAAGACAAAATTGATCATTTAAGCTTTAATTTCTTTTTGTTGCAATATAAATTAATTTTCCATTAAAATTTTAGTTTTTAAATGAAATTAGACTAAAAATATTCTCAATAGAATCTCAAATTTATTAAACGCTTAAGTTCATAAAGTAGAGATTGATTTACATAAAAAAATGATCATGGCAAAAAATATTTTCGAATTTCAAGATAAAACTGCACTAATTACACTATAGCACTAATTACACTATATTTCCTTTTACCATTTTTCTGAATTTGTTTTTTTACATAATTAGTAATCATATTAAACAACTATATTATTAATTATTATGTTTTATCAATAATATTATACGTCAAATATTATTAAAGGCAAACAATATTTGAATGCAAGATAAATTTGTTAATTTAACCTTTAATTTCTTTTAATTATAATATGAATAAATTATAATATGAATTAATTATAATATGAATTAATTATCTATTAAAATTATAGTATTTAAATGAAATTAGACTAAAAACATCCTTTATTGAAACACATTCGAAAATTCATTAAGTGCTTAAGTTTGCAAAGTAGAGATTGATTTACATTAAAAAAAGAAAATGATCAAGACAAGTAATATTTGCTGAGTTCAAGATAGAACTGAAAAATTGCACCTTAAATTTCTACTCCTATTTTTTTTTTTTTTTTTCATATGATATGAATTAATTTTTTTCTTTGAATGTTACAAAGGAAATGAAGAATTTCTCCTTTTTAATTCAAATCTACTCCTATTACGCCTTAGTAAGAACAGAAGAATTAAAAAAAAAAAAAAAAAAAAAAACTAGAATAAGAGAAAATTTTCTACTTTTCGTCAAATCTGAAATTACAGAGGACGAGGGGAGGGGGCAGATAAGAAGAGAAAAAGCTTTAGAATTTAAAACTCTACCAAACTCTAACTCATCAAGCTAAGTACTCGGGCAAATTTAACTCGGGCAGTTTCGCCCTTAAGTAGACACGTTGTTAAGAAGCACGATTAAAATGAAGTAGTGTACGAAAAAAAATTAAAGGAAAAAAATTAGGGGGAAAAAAAGCTAAGGACATCAAACAGGGAAAAGAAAGTGAAAGTTGTTAGGAGAAACAGCACCCATTACTAAGAAAAAAGGGGAAAAAAATCTAGAATCGGACAAAGAAAAAAGACGCGCATGCGTATCACTGACCGTCCTATCCCCCGACCATTGTAATTACTTCAGATAAAAACTCATTTTCCCCATTTTCTATTCTTAATGAAAGTAAAACAGCAGTAAAAAAGCACTTTGCAGGAAGCTTAATAAGAAAGGCCTTAAGAGAAGATGAACGCGAAAAAAGAAACTGAAAAAAAAAAAAAAAAAAACTGAAAAAACTTTTTTTCTGTCAGTGCAAAACAATACTCAGTTTCAAATGTGTGATGTATAAAAGTATGCTTGAAATGAAAAATTGGATGTATGTCTGCAGATCTGAAAGAAAAAAAGCCCTTTAAGAACGCTTTCTTTCACTTCTGTTATTATTATTATTTTTTTCATTACCGCGTTAATAACATACACATCCACTTAAAAGTTCCTGCAAATTATACGCCATTCCTTAGCTCTAATTTTCTTCGGTAAGAAAAAATTAAGAAAGGAGTTTCGTAAAAAGTAGAAAATGACGTAAGCCGTCTTGCAAATTACCTGGAATGTTTTTAATCCTACTTAAAGTTTTTATAAATTATTAATTGATCTGACGTTTTTGTCAATATATGCGAGGAAAAAAAAATTGGATGAAAGTGTGCGAAGAAGTTTAATCTTGTTGTTTTATAAATAAATCGATATTTCTAAATTAAAGGCAAAATGGAAGTTTGTGGAGAAATTATTGGTAAATGAATTTTCTTTTATCTTTTAAGAATTGAAAAATGATTTTTATATGTTTACGTTAATAATAGCGTAACTATATTTTGGAAAAGTTTATTTCAAACTTTTGTATTATCAATTTATAGAGGTTCGAAAAAAATGCCCAACTAATTAACCGTGGTAATATTTGAGTACTTTTTAAAAAAAAATAGGAAAAAACTAATAGTAAGACATAGACTACAATATATCGATATCAATACGAAACAAAAACAAACTAATTCATTTAAAGTCAATTCAATAAGAAAACCATTTTAAATTTATTTTAAAAATAAATATATAAATAAATGTTCAACTGAAACCATTTAAAGTTTATCCAACAAAATATAAATTTAAAAGAAAAATAGTGTTAATCTATCATAAAGGCATTTAAAACTTTAAAATTAAAAGTGTAACTATAAAACATTTGAAACCAATTTCAAAATGCTATTAAAATTTAATTAAATCGAAGTGAAGTTAAGCAAATTCACTTTATTACAACAATTTAACTTCTGTCAAAAAAAAAAAAAAAAAATTCACCTATAAATAATTTAAAGTCAATTTAACATAATGCATCATGCAACTGAACCTAATGAAACCATTTAAAGTCAGTTTTGCAAAAATATAATTAAAGCCAGTTAAAGTCTATCTACAAAAAAATAAATTTGAAACCATTTAAATCTAATATAACAAAAAGACGACTAAAGCATTTCTAAGTCAATCTAACAAAAATATAACAAAAGCCATTCAATCTAGACAAATGCAACTGAAAGCATTTAAAGATAATGTAATAAAAAAGCATTAATTTTATCAGACAAAAATTAAAATGAGACAATTTAAAGTAAATCTTACATAACTTAACTGAGAAAATTTAAAATAAATCTAAAAAAAATTTTTTATTGATACCCTTTTAATTTAATCTAACAAATATGCCACAAAAACCATTTAAACTCAATCTACAATAGTGCAACTAAAATGACTTAAAATAATTTTTAAATTTTGTTTTCAATCTTAATATTAGAGATGACATTTAGAGCTCACGTATATAACCATATTAGAAGAAAAATATAAAGGAACATTTTATAATTATTCATATTTTAACAACTTTTTCGAAATGCTTAAAGTTATTCGAATTCAAAATCATTTTTATCAAAATAATAATAAGGATAATAAGAATTATTCTCATTTTAACAATTTATTCAAAATGCTTAAAATTATTCAAATTCTGAATAATTTCGCTCAAAATATCGCTATCGTTTCGATCAGAATTCTCATTTTAAATATTTTTTCGGAATGGTTAAAAAATTATTCAATTTTTTAAATCATTTCTAATAAAATAATTTAAATTATTCTCATTTTAATGAATTATTCAAATTGTTTGAAATTAATCAAATTTTAAATTGTTTCGATCAAAATATTATTATCGTTTCGATTAGAATTCCCATTTTAACAACTTATTCAAAATGTTTAAAACTATTCAATTTCTAAATCAATTCTATCAAAATAATTAGAATTATTCTTATTTTTACAATTTATTCAAATGTTTAAAAAATTTTAAAATCTAAATTTTTTCTATAAAAGTAATTAGAATTATTCTCATTTTAACAATTTATTCAAAACGTTTAAATTTATTCAAATTCTAAATTATTTCTATATCAAAGTATTAATTATTTTCTTCCTAAAAAGCTTTTCAAATCTTATAAAATAATTCTTGATTCTATATCTTATTTTATTAAAAAATGCATAAAGTAAAATTGGTAAAAAGGTGTGCTAGTTGAAATGTTCTAAAAAGAGAAAAATGTTTTTACTTTTCATAAAATTTCATTTCCGTTTAGCGGTGGATCTTATTTTATCTTCATTTTAATCAACTGCATAAAAATCTATTTAAAAGCACAAATTTGAAGGGACTGTTTTTTCGTTTTTAGCTGAAAATTATTGTATATAAATTATTCCACTGTTTTTTCGTTTTTAGCTGAAAATTATTGTATATAAATTATTCCACTGTTTTTTCGTTTTTAGCTGAAAATTATTGCATATAAATTATTCCACTGTTTTTTCGTTTTTAGCTGAAAATTATTGCATATAAATTATTCCACTGTTTTTTCGTTTTTAGCTGAAAATTATTGTATATAAATTATTCCACTGTTTTTTCGTTTTTAGCTGAAAATTATTGTATATAAATTATTCCACTGTTTTTTCGTTTTTAGCTGAAAATTATTGTATATAAATTATTCCTTTTATCATTTATTAATTCAATACCATTTATACAAAAATGCCATTTTTGTCCAAAACCAAGGCTGATATTAGATTATATACCAGGCAATTGTTTCAAATCACATTGATTTAAAGTAAAATTACCTCCATAAAGTAATGGACAATTATTTCGCTTCACTTGTTGAATGTGTTTTGATGCTCGATAATAAAACTGTTGCCAACACATACATCTTAATAAAGCGGACAAACCATTCAATTTTCCTATAGGTCAACAGCATTCACGCCTGGGTACCTGAAAGATTATTTTAGAATCATCGCGTAAATTACCGCTCCAGGTGTAATAAAGAAGTTGTCCGCGTCAAAAAATCATTCAGAAAATTCTAAGAATCCTTTATTTATTTATTATTATGAATCCTTCTTCCGGCGAAAGCTTGAATCACGAAGGAAAAAAAATGACCGAAATGACAAAAAATGGTAAATTCGAAAGGGCGTAACGGCTGGAAATTTATTTGCTTACAGGTACATTAGAAGGTATTTTTTTTTATTATGAAAAGAATAGGGAGCCTGCAGATGAAGGGAAAAAATGAGAAAGTAATTCAGCGGTGTGTGAAATGATGTTCAGTTAAAGATTCTCGAATTGAGTTGTTTAAGTTGTAATTGGCTATGTGTACGTCAAGATCAGTAGCCGATCAAAAACCGAGTCTCGATTAAAATTCTGAGGTATACGTTGATGGGAAAAGGGTTTCGACTTTGGATGTGAAAATTGCTTAGAATCGTTTACCTTTCATTGCGAAGTGAAAATTGGTTAAGAACTGAATCTGTTGAAAAATATGAATGACTGCTTAAGAAAAGTCAAATGATGTCAATTATAGATTGCTACAAAATAGATATTGATGATTGAAATCGGACTAAATTTATTCGACTGCATCTTTTAAAGAGAAAGAATACTATCTTATCAATTTTATTACGCTTATGCTATTTATATGGGGGTAAATGCTTAATTTTACAAACCTCCGAAAATAAACTTATTTCTGTGTGGTTTCTTATATTAGCTGCTAAACCTTCTGCTAAAACAACATTTTAGTCTTATAAATTCAGAGGGGTGTGCAAAAGTATTAATTTATAGATTTTTGAAAAAAAAATTAAGTTGTAATTAACTATGTAATTAAAAACTGTGCTGAGTTTCAGATTATCGAATTGAGTTGTTTAAGTTGTGCTATGAATACATTATGATCAATAGAAAATTAAAGACTGCTTCGATTGAAATTTTAAAGTATACGTTAATGGGAAATGGGTTTCGACTTTGGATGTGAAAATTGGTTAAAAACTGAATCTGTAGAAAAATATGAATGACTGCTTGGAAAAATCGAATGACGTCAATTATAGACTGCTACAAAATAGATATTGATAGCATAACATAATTGGACTAAATTTATTTGACTGCATCTTTTAAAGTGAAAGAATACTATCTGATCCATTTTTTATGTTTATGCTATTCATATGGGGTAAATGCTAATTTTTACCAAAATCCGAAAATAAACTAATTTCTGTGTGGTTTTTTATATAAACTGCAAAACCTACTGTTAAAACCAAATTTTAGCCGTATAAATTCAGAGGGGTATGCAACAATATTATCTATATATATATTTCTCTTGCATGGCGACAAAAAAAAGCCTCATTACAACTCCCCGAATGGCAACGCTAGGAAATCGACCAATTATTACCGCTAAAAATGTCACATGCCAAATCTAGCTGAGGTGGCTCAACATATAGCGCTTTTAAAAACGGAAACTGGAATAACCAGAGAGAGCATTCTCACCAAATGTGATCTCTTCCGAAATTCACCCTATCAGGTTGTTCAATTCAACTGCGGCAATCTCATACTATTAAGCTTGGCAGAAGTGAGTAGTCTTTGTCGATAGATCTCTATTTTAGTATTTTGTCGAAAGCGCTTTTTTTCACGAATTTATTTGACGATTTTTGATTTATATCACGAATTTATTTGTTTTATTATTGTTATTAGTTATTCATTGAAAAATGAGTCTCAGTCGTGCTGTTACGCTTTTAAAGTATAATCAAAATAAGCGTGCTCGAAGATTGGAAGAGAGCACTGATGACAGCTATGAAAGACGTTGTGGTGAAAGAATACGTGGACGACGTGCTGTCATTCAAGATTTAACTGTTGATGTTGTAGAACACAACATGGGTTCTATGACCGAAATTTGTAGTTTTTGTGCTGTTCACTTCTGGGCAGAAGAAAAAAAATCAAATTTATTTTAACGACTTAGTATTTACTAAAAAGATGTAATTTAAAAAAAAAAAAAAAAAAGTTGTTATATGGATTTGAATGATTGTTTTGAATTCTTAGAATTGTATGCATTTGCAAAGTACTTAAGTTAGTAGCGAGCGAAGCGAGCTTGGTTTGCGAAGCAAACCATATAAGATTGCGTAGCAATTTTCAGGGGTTAGCGAGCGCTAGCGAGCAGGGGGCTCAGCCCACTAGTTTTATAGATTTTTAAACCAAATTAAGTTGTAATTGGCTATGCAATTAAAAACGGTGTTGAGTTAAAGATTCTCGAGTTGAGTTGTCTTAAGTATTGCTGCGAGTACGTCATGATCAGTAGCAGATCAATCTGTTGCTGTTGCATTCGTTGATGGGAACTGGGTTTCAATTTTCAATATAAAAAATTGCTTAGAAACGTTTACCTTTCATTGCGAGGTGAAAACTGATTTAACACTAAGTCTGTAGAAAAATTAATTCGTTTACGAGATGCGTAAAATATCGTCAAACTATTATTGACGCCAATAATGCTTCATTAATTTAGATAATGGGTACTCATTGAATAAAACAATAAGCTATATTTTAAAGTCAAAATTCACGGAGAAATGGTTCTAATTTGTTTAGGGGTGAAGTAAAATATCGCTATACCTTTTTTGACGCCAATTATGCTTAATTAATTTTACTAGTAGTTACCATTTAAAATTTAAAAAAAGCTATGTACCATAAGTTATGTATATTTAATTAAGAGGAACATAAACAATAATCCTGCCACTCTTGACGCCAATCATGCTTAATTTGTTTTGGTAATAGGCACTGCTGATATTATGCAGTTTTAATATGTACCAAATATACTAATAGGTAGAAAATATTACATTGTTAGATTTGGAACCAATTAAAATTGTATCAATACTGTGCAGTTTTATTATAAATACCATGGAAAAAGTTTTTATGGCCCTTCGAAAGAGAAGGGTACCGGAAAAAATGTGGTAAATTTTGTAAATTGTGGTAAATTTTGACTATCATTGAGTTGCCAAATGATATTGATTAGAGTTAATATTTATTTTGATGGGATTTACTACTATAAACGGATTTTGCTTAATCTAATAACATAAAGCTACGAGAAAGGACAAAATATAATAATAAATAAAATACTTTGCAATTGCTTTAGCTTTATTGATTGCGTTGACATATGTATTTAAGTTTAGTGCATGATTTTGTTGTGCTTAAAAACATCAATACTTCATCATATATATTATAAGCCATAAACATAGTTTCTGTGTGTTTATTTACTTAAAAAATAAAAATCTTTAAGTTTTAAAATTATTCTATACAGCCATAATGCGATGAAACAGATAAATTGTGCCAAGAGTAAATTATTATAAATCGTATTAATTTTTTACATTTTTTTCCAGATATTTGTTGAAATCTGATGAGAGAGCTGAAATAATTAGATAACAGGTATTTATTATTTTTTTCATTAAATATTTTATTATGATTGTAGCTTATATTTCCCCCTATTTTTGTCGATAAATAATAAAATGTTACTACGTTGTTGATAAGAATATTGTTTCGATAAATTAATCACACATTAATTGTTGAATAAATAAGTATTTCATGGGCTGTAAATCATTATTTTTTACTTTCTCTTTTCCTTTTTTTTATTTGTTAATTTTAAAACTTTTATTAAACTCTGATAACAAGTTTTGATAAAATTAAACATTATTTTTAAGATCCGGTGGTATGTTTTTCCGCGACAGTAGCAAAGAAGAGTATTTCCTTTTCATATCTTCTTAGAGCTTCGTGTGAAAACCGATAGAGGGCTGTACTGGCAGATTTTTTAAACTGTTTTCTTCGAAATAGCTTGAATCTGACTTTCTTCTTGAAAATTAACTAATTTAATTTAGGTTGAATGATATTTTATTGTTCTTAAATTAATATAAACTGCACTCTAAAGTTTTTAAAACAATTCTAAAATATCAATTATATCATTAACATTTATTAAGTTGACCATTTCGAATTATTATTTTTATGAATATTTCTTTTTTTTTTTTTTTTTTTTTTTTAATAACTATTTTATAAGACCAAAATGTCAATGTTTAAAAATAATATCAACACTTCGTTTCTAATTTTTTTTTAAAAAAATAGATGTTTATTAGGATAAAATTATTAAGAAGTCTTTCAAGCTGTTTTGGAAGATTTATAAAAAATAAGTTTAATATGAATATTATATAAAATAAGTTTATAAGAAATTATTGCAACTCAATTATTGGTAAGAAAATGTAAGAGTATATTATTAAAATATACAACAATTTATAGCAATTCAATAGACTTTTTTGAACTGAAAATTTTGGAAAAGAATAATTTTCTTTTCAACCGTTTGATCATAACCAATTTCACATTTTTGGATGATTTATTTTATCCCATTAATTTTCTCAAAATTATCTAAACTACACTGCAGGAAATTTTGGACCACACTGAGTCCTAATATCGAGATATGTTGATTTTATCGGGCAAATTATTTCGTCTTGAACCTGATTTAAAGGTATAACGGTTCAGCTATAATGGTTCAATGTTTCAACGGTTAGCATTTTCTTTCTAAAACTACTACTTTTATTACAACTCCTAAAACAACTATTACTACTGCTGCAGTTAAGATTCAAGATGCGATAATATGGTTGAAAATTTGTCTTATATTTGAGAGCTGAAATTTTGATACAAAAATTCCTCAATTATGAAATTTATTGATTCAAGTCTAAAATCATTCGTAAAACGTACTTAATTATTTTGAAAAGAAAAAAAATACAGCTTTTAAATTTTGATATTTCGTAACTAATTTATTTATACACTTCTAAATTAAAAATGTATGTAACAGAAAATTTAATATCACATTGATTTGAAATTCTCATGAAAGGAGGATTATTTTCATTCATAAATCGAATATGTTTATTAAAATTTAATTTTTCAATTTATTGAAGATAAAAATTTTATTCTACGTTAAATATTTGTTGCTATTATTTTTGCGGTTATTTTATAAAATAAGTTTTATTGCATTTATTTTATGTTTTTGTGTTTACAAATAGTCAATATTAAGTTTTGGCAGTGAAAATAAATTACTGGTGCATGACACTAGGGTAAAAGAGTTAATTAGCGCAAATTGAAAAGCATTAAGTTTTAATTTTAAAGAATGTTGGAATTTATTCATCATAAAATTTATAATTTTTACGCTTTTAATTTTAGAAATTGTTTCATTGTCCAAAATTAAAGAAATGTTTGTTATTTTAAATAATAAAAATGTTTTGAGGATCAGATTTTAAAATAGCAAAACTCGAACAGCAGAAAATTCATCATACATTTATTAGTACTCTGAGGAAAATCTGCAAATAATGTACAACATAAAATTAAAAATTTATAACGACAAAATACACAAAAATAATGTACAATAATAAAACACATTTTATTACTACCATTGAAATTTTTTTTCATTAAAAATGGCTCAAATATATCTTACATAAAAATATAAAAATAATAAAATAAGAATAAAATAATAATTAAAAAACAATTAAAAAATAAAAATTTTAGATTCGACCTTAAAAAAATTGTTTAAATTATATTTGAGAATATGTAATATTTCTATCTACGAATTAATTTATTTTCAAATTCCAATTATGTTATAAATATTACTCCTCAAAGATAAACTTTAAATCTTACTTTTTGCGAAGTAAGATGCTCTGTTATATGCACTGTTTATAGATAATGCACTGTTATATGCACTGTTATAAATAAGATACTGAGGCTATATGCACTGTTTATAGATAAGATACTGAAAGTTCATGAAAATATCGTCATTTTTGATTAAATTGTTTTCTAGGAAGTATTGCAAAAGCTTTTTCTCAAAATTAAAGAAATTATTGTCAGTTGTTTTATGATTGGAATTCCGTTAAAAGCATTAGCTTAATCATATCAAATCAATTATCGTAACTGATTAAACATTTAGTCATAAAATGAAAAGAATGGGAGTGAATTATTTACTCAATCATCGCCTGGAAGCAATCTGGAAGCAAAGGCTCTAACCTCTATATCATCCCGTCATCCTGTTAATTATTTGGATTAATATAAAATATATTGGAGAACTACTAGAATGCACTAAGATGACGCAGGAGTGAAGAAGTTCCGTCAAATATTGTTAAATGTCGTTTCGTAAGCAATCAAATGATGCCGTGACGAAATAATTCAAAATATAGCGAACAAGGATTGCAGATCCGTCAAAAATTTGAAGTATTTTTATGAAAGAGTATTTCTGTAATTATGAGATAGTCGCTGGAAGTCAATTTCTCTCTTCATCTTGGATTTTGTGTTTTCTTTTTCTTTTAACGAGCTTTACATGATAGACAATTATTTGACAACACTATCATTTAAAAAATGGATAATAAAATCGTTGCTTCATTAAATAAGGAGAAATTTACGAATTTTTCTTCGACGAATTTAACTTTAAAAGTATAAAGCAGGGAAATTTTACGGTGAATAGTTTTCAATAAATTGTTTAATACTGAACATTACTGAACAATACATACTGTCTTTAGCTCTTTTTTAAAAAAAAATATTTTTATTATTGTTTAAAATGCATAAACCAGATTGGGATATGCGGAAAATTTCAATTAATGCAAATGATCCGAATCAAATATATTTTTCAAAAAATACTGATTGTTGAATTGACTTGGTATAATTTTTTTTTTGAAGAAATAGAGAACCTATAGTATAACTCATAGCATTTGTCAAATTGTGATTGGATGAATGACATCCTATACGGAGATAAATATCCTGGTAAAATCACCCTACCGTATAGTATTGATATTTCTGATAGAAAGAAACCATAAGTCTGATTAGTAAAACGAAAATTTAATGTATTTAAACTCATTATTTATTAATTTTACCTTTCATATGGTAATGGTTTGCTGGAAATTCTGGTTTTTTAATTTTTTAGGTCTTATTACCATACATTTATTAAAAAATGCAGAACAGAAAAGTAAATTTAAGCGAAAAAATGGTTTTTACGCCACGCTCTAAGGTATCATGATAGAATTATCAAATTTTACCACGCATTATTAAAATCATATTTTATTATTAATTTTGCAAAAATCACTGCTAAAGCGCCTCAGTAAAAATTACCGAGTTACCGAGCTTTGTGTTGCTCTCATGGAGACAGAAACATGGTAAATGCTATTATTCTGGTAGTTTTGACCGTGCTTTTTTCTGCTTTACCATTATCTAAATAAATGCTACTATTATCTTATTATCTAAAGATACTGCTGAGTAGGATAAATATCTAACATCAGTTTTTTTTTTAGAAAATTAAATAAAGAAAATTTAAAAGAAAATATTCTGAATTTCCTCTTTGTCATTACCCTTTTAAAAGTTTAGTTGAGTTGAGCGCTGTAAAAAAAAGAATACTCAAATTTCAATAAACTTTCCTCGTTTTTGACAAAACCTGGTATATGCTGCGAGATAAAATTTCGTCAAAGTGATAAAATATTTGTCATCACTTGTAAAATGGATATGAAATTCGTCAAAAGTAAATAAATATTTCATCAGTCTTTGCTTTTCCGAGAAAAAAAAAGTACCAAGTGGCACTCATTATTCCATAGTATCTAACGAGCAGTATCGTATACAGTTTTTAGCAAGCACCATATAAATATAGATCAACGTCTCCCCAACAAAACTGGGAGGACAGAGATACAAATTGCATCCCTGCACGAAGCGGGATTCGAACCCAGGATCCCTCCGGTATGATGTCAACACCTTGACGATCACCTAGGCTGATCACCTTATTTCATTATTCTAGATTCTACCGTCTATTCTTCATTCTAGTTTCCTCTTTCTAGTTAACTATTTCCCACAATGCACTACGATGAGGTTCTGAATAGGCGAGACATTTTCGTCATATATTTAAGAGTTCGCATCTCGTAACAAATTACGTCATTTCGTGACGAAATGATTCTCAAAATTAAAGAAATACATCGTTAAAATTGCTGAATCGTCAAAAATGTGAGTTTTTATTTCTGGAAATGAACCTTTTAAGAAATTACTTTAAAGTGTAACTAGAACTCAAATTTTTTTTCCAAGAATTGATAATATTTAATACATAAGTATAATAAGTATAAGTAAATTGCTACGCTAATTACATTAATCTGATTCCTATCCGAGTCTTATTATATTATGCTTTGCGATCACGTCTAGAAGTCATTAAAGAACGTAAATAATTCCCGGATTTTCAATCAACTAAAATGGACATCTATTGGCACAAACGCAATCTAATTTTGTATAATTGTTGGAAATACATTTTTAACTTTAGCCCTGCAAGCAGTAATTGTTCATATTACCCACGTACCGAAAATTCAAAATGACTTACTATAAATGGCTGTCATTTGTTAGTTCACAATGTACCTAATTACGCTATTATCCGGCAAAAACTAATTTGCTAGGATGGTTATCCGGGAGATAATTGCCTATTAATACATAGAACGATGTGTTAAAGGCAGTGTTATTATACCTCAACATTTGATGGTCATATCGGATTTTTTAGATAATTATTATTACACCTCGATAATTTTCTCGCCTTTCCTACATTAATGGTCCAAAAGCTGCCAAAAAAAGGAGACAATTTGCGATTTGATGGTGCTAATTTTGTTTGAAGATCAAAGAATAAACGCTGTGTTTTAACCGACTGATTTAGTTAATTCAGGAGAGTGATATAGTTTAGAAAATATATTCCCGTTTTTTTTTCCATCCATTATCTTTAAAATTATGCAATTACTAAAACTAGGGAACATTAGAGGCAATTATCCCTATCGTTTGATCACAATTTAGGGAAATGAAGAAAGAGACAAAGGGATTTTATCGATATTTTGGAGTTTAACGGCTATCGATTTTGAATTTTTATTTCATTCCTTGTTCTCTAAATACATCTTAATCGTTTTTTCAAAGAGAACCATTAAGTACCGTTTGGGAAGTGAGAGATACCATTTATCTTGTAAATCTAAATGAATCGTGAATTAAAACTTGAAGATTCTTTTTTAATTCATAGTGCAAATAGCAATGATTTTCTGAAAGAAAACGATTTAGTCTTGAATTATGTAAGATATCTGTATAGATTTTCTATTTCTTAAAGATGTATAGCAATACTTAAATGTATTGAATTAAGAGTTTATTGTGTATTTGAACTTAAAGCAATATTTGAATAAAGAACACTAATAATCCGCAGTAGTATTTGAAAGCATAGTAATTTTAATGCTCATACGTCATGAAAATTCACAACAATCAGTATTCAAAGATATAGCAGTATGAATGTATAGCGCTAACAATTGACGTAGAGAAATATTTAAATTTATAACACTAACAATTTATAATTATATTTAGATGTTTATTAATATTTTCAGATGTTCAGCAATATTTTTAAATGTATAGCAATATTTTTAAAAGTATAGCAAAGTTTTTTAATATTCAGCAATATTTTCAACAATAAAATAATATTTAACTGTTAAGTTATACATTTTATAACAATGTTTTTAAATGCATAGCACTAGCAATCTAGCTATCAGTAGCAATATTGTTGTTAATTAATATCCCATTGTTTAGCATAATTTTAATGCATAACATTACCAATGTATTGTAATTTGTGAACCAAGCCATATCAGTGGATTGTAGTAGAAGTATTGAAGCATAACTGTATATAGTATTTGCATGTGCAGCGATATTAATGTATAACAGCATTTAAATGTATAACATCATTTTGTACCAATATTTAAAAGAATGTTATTTTAATATTTAGTAGCATAACCAGATAGAAGTATTGTAATGTTTAACAGTGTGAATGTACACTATAAAAAATTCTGGATCAAATACCAGTATTAAGTACACTTTGGTTACATCACATCCACTCCATTTTTACAATAAAATATTATACCATAATTTTTATGGGAACATTTATTTAATTACAATGACTCAGTGACTTTATGGTAATTATTACTGTAAAAATTACGGTATATCAGATTTTTTAATTACGTATCATGCTCCGCTAAGAATTGATTTTACGGTGAAAAGTACGGGTACCTTTTAAGTGCTGGTACTTTTTACCGTAATTTGATATGGAATTTTTTACAGTATATTGAATAAGTTGAATAAATAGCCATATCGGTATATTTAGGCTTTTAACTATAATAAGATTTCTATATATAACATTTTAAATGGCTAGAAGTATTTGAATAGATAATAGATACTCTGATTGACTGGAATTAATTTCTCACTTTTGATCAAATACTGGAAAACAGACAACTATATGTTTGACAGTGTATCTGATTAGAACGTCTAGAGAATATAGTGGATATGATAAAACATTATAGTTGCAATATATTTTTACTATTCTATTTTATCCCTTATGTGTATGTGTATTTTCAATAAAGTAAACTTCGTTTTATAAATCATTATCTTTTCTCAATATTCATGCTTTTTCATTTCTCACATTTTTTTAATTCTTTATATATTAGTAGATGCGTTTCCATTTTTCATTTAAATGATTTTTCATTCTTAATATTAATGATCTTTCATTCCTTATAAAGATGTTTTTACATTCTTCACATAATTTTTTTTTTCATTTAATTATTTGAAATTATATTTCATGAAGACTAAAATAGAAAATCTTAAGAGCTTATTTTTAAACAACAATATTTCCTCATCAATTTTGCAACAATTTCATCAATTTTGAAACAATTTGCAACTCCATTTGCACTCCATTTGCAACTCTGTCTATATAGATTCCTTATAGAATTATTTTTTGAAGACTATTTGAGATTAAATAATTTTTCACTATATAAATACCCATTTACAACTCTTCCTTTTTAAATTCCTTATAGAATTAATTTTTGAAGACAATTTGAGATTAAATAATTTGAGATTGAGTAAGATTTCACTACACAAATTACCATTTGCTACTCTGCCTATGTTGATTCTTCATAGAATAAATTTTTGAAGATAATTTGAGATGAAGAAATTTTAAGATTAAATAATTTTTCACTATATAAATAACCATTTGCAACTCTTCCCAATAGAATTCAGTTTTGAAGATAATTTAAGATTAAATAATTTTTGCACTATATTAATAACCATTTAAAACTCTTCCTATGTGTATTTCTTATAGAATAAATTTCTGAAGAAAATGTTAAAATTTATTTATGAAATTTAATGACTTCTCTATTTACGGTTTATTATGTGTTTGACTGTTGATTGCATTTTTATTTGGGCCATGTTAAATATTGAAAGAGTTGTTAGCAACTCTGATATCGACTTAGTCCTTTAAATGATATCAAAGATAAATAGTCTATTACTTGTGTTGAGGGGTTTTAAAAGCATTTCGATATAATAAATTGAAGGCGTATTATAAAATGCAGGTCAAGTACAGGTTTTATAAGGTACATTTGATAAAATTAGCCTAATGTAAACATTAAGTAATTAACAGTGAAAAATATTGTTTATACAGTTGCCAGTATTTAGAACATTATGCTTTAGAACATTATAAATCGAATAGATTCTTCTTTTTTTTATTAATAAAAATTAAATTTTTTTAGTTCTAGTAAAAGTATAAAAACATTTAAACACTTGCATTATATTTTATATATTTATGAAATAAAATTGCATTCAGAAGTTTTAGATTATAATAATATGCATTAAAGTATTTGAAATGAAAACACTATCTACGCTCTTAAACCAGTTTACAAGTTAAATCAGTATTTATAACAGTATTCCAATGCGCTAAATAATGAGATCTCTTTTAAGTCCAGTTATTTAAAATAAAATCGAATGCATTTTCTCACATTTAATTGCTTTCTCGAAACTTGTTTCCATAATTTCAAAATTTTAAGTAGCGTCAATCATCCCATAGATACGTTCACGAGTTTTCTGCTTTTATATGGAGAAAAATAAATCCACAGATTAGTTTTATATCATTGTTCGAGCTCTGACTCCGGAGGGTTCGAGAATAAAACAAAACAAAAAAGTTCTAAATAGCTCGCCAAAGAATGGGAGAGAAAGGCAAAAAGCAGCAAAAATAATAGAACGAATGAAAGAAACACCGATAATAATTTACTTATCGCCTCTCCTAGAAAGTAATAATGAGAAGAGAGAAGAAATAAGACTTCAAAAAAACAGGGGGAGCAAAACTACAAAATCAGGGGGTTTCTTGCATAAACTTCGCCAAGCTCTTAAAAATCATGCCTCATCGTGGGAGAGGCACTTTACAAAGAAGTCCAAGTTTTTATCTGGTCCAACGAATAGAGAATCACTGCATTAGGAAAAATCTCGAAAAGGGAGTGGGGGGGGGAAAAAAAGGGATGTCTGTGACTCGAATCGGGATAAAAAAAAGGAAAAGACTTTTAACTTCTTTATTGTACCAGATCCGAAGCACAAAAAGCGTTAGGTCTGTTTCGTAAAACATTTTAGCTGTTATCGATTAAGTAATTACACTTTTATTTTTCCAAGATCGTCACCCCCTTTTTTTATTTGTTTGTTTATTTTAATCCTTCTCCTTCCTTGGAGTTCCATCCCCTCTCCGGCTTACTTTTAAGAAAAAGAAAGCTTAACAAATGATGCACCTTTTTAGAAAGTTTTTAGTTTTTTTTTTTCTGGAAAAGCGTTGGCTATCTTGCTGGCGCCGTTTTTAATGGTAAGCTTGCAGGATTTGATAGTATGCGATGGAGAAAAGTTGACTAATTTTTAATGAGCACTAGCGATGAAGATTTTTCCCACTAACTTCAAGACAAGATGGACAAATGTATACATTTTTACAAAATTGAAAAGTATCTTCGTTTGAAATTAGAAATAGTTTCAGAGTAAATAATGCTATTAACTTTTATAATTATTATTACATTAGTTGAAATGTACTATAAATTGTTCAAACATAGTTTTTATTTGCTACAAAAATAACAACATCCACTCGAGGGGCCGGGATAGCCTGGTTGATAAGGCACTGGGCCCATGTCCAAGAGGTCGTGAGTTTGATCCCCGCCGGCCGAAGACCGTGTAGTAAAATGTGACTGATGCACGTTAAATCTGTCGAGTCAGTAAGTCCTCCATGTTCCCATAACAAATAATGCCTCAGGGGGTACTGGGTTTTGCCTTGTCTTCTGGATTGGTTCAAAATTAAAAGGCTACGGAGTTGAACATTAGTAGACGTACCCCAAAACTGGGTCAGCTGTTCAACGATGGTTATAAAAAAAATTAGAAAAAAAAACCCCATCTATTTGAAGTTAAGGAAAAACAACCTCCATAATATAATAGCTCATTTTTTTCTTCACAAAATTAGCTTTAAGCATACCCAGAAGCGTTTTTATTTACCCTTTACATTAAAAATATAAGCAATTACTGCAATCTGCGACTTAAATTTCACTTTGAATTTTTATTTTATTCAGTTTTTTTTTAAATTTTCAGGTTTATCTATTGTTTCAAATTGTGGGGATAAAAATATTGCTACGACATCAATTTAGTAGGATAAAAAAGTAATCTACTTCTCAAAAAGAAATTCTACTAATCAATTAAAAGTAATCTACTAATCAATTTAGCGGGGTAGAAAAGTAATCTTGTTACACCAATTGATCAATTACTAAGATTGACAATTAATTACTAATTAATAAATACAAAATTTTACTAATGAATAAATCTGTACAACGCGTTTCTATAATTATTTTAATAACTTTTAAATAACAAAATAAATATTATTAATTGTCACAATAATTAATATAATTAATTTCACAAAAATCACTTTATCAATGTTTTTGAAACCTTTAAAATACATTGCAAAATGTTCTAAATGGTTTAAAATACTTAAGGTAAGATATAAATATTTTGCTACCATCTATTTACTAAAAAAATATTTTGTTGTTTTGTAAATAATTTCATATTTAACTAATAAAAATATTTTTACAACTGTTTTTGTTCAAAGTTGTTTTACAACTCCACTAAGAGTCAAACCTCTTCTCTAAAATTTTTGTTGGTTTTAACCTAGCCAGCGCATAGTTCGAGGCACGGAAACAAAAATTTCTTTAAATATTTATTATTAGGCTTTCTTTTTTGTTTATTTTTGCCACACTTACTTGCAAATCTAAAAAAGTACATTTTCAACCAAAATAAAACATTGTTGAAACAAAACTCTCTGTGTTTTGTGATATTATTTCCGTACATTTCAGCGATATAGTTTAGTTTAACTTATACGTGAGCAAGCAGCGACTGTCTTATTGATGTTGGAGGTATAAGGGCTGTACAATTTTAATTCTTTTGGTTCTCTGCACATGAAGTAAATTTTTTCGTATCCATAAAAATTATGGTTAAAATAAATAAGGATTTTGATGCAGTTTTTGTGCTCAAAGTCTATAAAAATCCATAAATATTTGATTATCTTAAATAACAATAATAATTGCTTTGTTAATTTAAAATAAATCTTTTTTTTAGGATTTAATGAATCAACTGCCGAGTCTCCAAGTATACCCATTTTGATGTTCGAAGAATAACTGTGCTGAATAACAGGACTGCTGAGGTATTCAAAATTTACCTCATTTTATTGTTTTTTCTAACTTGTGTGAGCCATTACCGATTGCGTCACCGGAATGATCACGAAGTCGGGATAGTCGTCGCTCAATATTCTGATAGCGGCGTGAGTTCGAACCCAGCATCCAACTAAACAACCGACGTGTATCAAAGCAAGGTACACGTCACTCAGGAAATAGAAAGCTCGCCTTCCAATGAGGTGAACCGGGCTCGAATCCCAGTGATGGCTGGTCGATTCGAATTCCACATCCAGCTTGCACCGACCACAGTGCTGACGCAAAATATCCTCAGTGGAAGACGGATCGGGGATTAGAGTTCCTTGCAGTTAGGCTAACCATAGGAGGTTTTCCTTTCTACGTAACGCAATTGCGAGTTAGTTCCCTCAAAAAGTCCTACACAAAGGCAAAATTTCTCCCAATACTTGATTCAGGAGTTTCTCTGTCTTCTGGATTGAATTCAAAATTACAAGGCTAAGGAGTTGAACATTAGTAGTCGTAAACTCAAAAAATTGGATCGGCTGTTATAAAATAAAATAAAAACTTTCGTGGCTGAAACCATTGACAGAATTTTTCTTAAACTTTGGACTGTCATATCAGGTCAATGGTAATGTAAGTAAGTGTTTGTCGCATGAAGTCCTTAGATTAGATTATTCCAACACAAAATAAAATACAGGCGTCGCTTCTCAGATGGTGGACGGATGTGGATAAAATTTGGCATATATCTTGGCAAAACTTGACGATGAGGAAATTAAATCTGCATTGAAAACTGGAAATAATTTCTGTGATTTGGCGCAGTTTTGAAAACTGAAACGTCTACTTTATCAACTTCAAGCGAAATCTTGGTCTTATGCGTGGTCTTATTTCATCTGATAGTTGAAATTTGAACTATTTATTATTGCAAATTGTATACCTACATCCAATGACATCCGTCAATTAAAACATTCTCTGTGGAAATCTAAACACTGTAACTATAGCCATTCTGTTTCTTTTCCTTAGCAACATAGCATAGGCCAATCTTTTTCACAGCTTGAGGTTTATTTTACTTCCTCAACTTCGAATCGATTAGGTGTATTCGTTTGTTGTACCTCATCGTTATGCTGGAAGTTATTAAACATCTTTAGATTACTCTAACAATAATCTTTCAACCAGCCACCTTACCCACCAATACCACACAAGAGATCCAGTAAAAAAAAAGAATAAAAAGCCCAGATACAATTACAGTTACTGAGCTCCAGTGCGCCATGAAATATGGCGCTAATCCTCTAGCACCTACGACATGACGGATGAAGGGTACGAAGCTCTTTTCATAATTGCTCTGCACAAAAGGACACTCTTTTTTGCTACATACTCACAGCTATTTTTCAAGACATTTTTCTTTTTTCCCCTTCATTCTTTCACCCCTAAGCACCCCCCTCTCAATGCTAAGTGATGTTGCCTTCAACCTTCCCTCGAAGATATAAATCGGTGTTTGAAGGGGCAAATTTGTCAGGGTTATGGATTCGTCAGAAATGTGTTGATGCCCCAAGGAGAGAGAGTGTGGGGTAGACGGGTAACGATTTGCAGTTGGGGGAGGAATTGATTTTTGAAAAAGACCCGGGGCTCAATTTGTTTAGATGAAACGGAATACATACATTTCGTTCTGTTACCACCCCCTTTTTTGTTCGAATGTCCCTGTTACGAGTCGACTTGTCTTAAGTGAGTTCTTAATCGATATACATAGGACATAATGTCTCGCTTTTATTATTGACTTTGTTGTCAAAGTATGAGAGATGTTTTCCTGTTATCAGGATAAAAGTTTCAGTTTAAATGTGTTTAAGTCAGGAGATGTGGGTGCTCATGCAAATATTGGAAGATCGTGATTTGTTTTTTTAATGGTATTTGTGTATACTGTTGGAATTATCTGTGAAAGCTGAATCTTAAGACTTCTGGTCAAAGGCTTATAATCGAATACGCCTCGCAACTAAAAGAATCTAGTTTGAAATTAACAGAGCTTGTCAAATTTTTGTTAATACGCATAATGAAATAGAAGCTTTGATTTCCGTAAACCAGTAGATAAGGATATGGTAACAGGACTAATCACTAATGACTCTCTACCAAAATTGGCTTATCAGGTGATGCTGTCTCTATTTCTGCTGCCTTTCGACTTGAGTTGGCAATTTCTAGCGTTTGTCAAGAACAAGGTTACAGTTTGACCCTGAAAGCATAGTTTCCTTTCCAGAAAAGTAGGGTCTAAACTATCAGAATACGGTAACATTTACCGTGTTTCTGGTAGCTCTATAGGAAGACCAAAGAGCTACGTAATTTTTACCGAAACGCCTTGGTAATGATTTTGATAAAATTAACAACAAAATATGGTCTTATAATGTGCGATAAAATTCGGAAAATGAGGAAAAATTTATTAGTTTTATCATGATACCTTAGAGCATGGCATAAAAACCATTTGATTGGTTAAATTTGCACTTCAATTTTGTATTTTCTGCTACGAATGTGGTAATAAGAACTATAATTTTGAAATCCAGAATTTAATGTAAGTCGTTACATTATGAACGGAAAATTTACCAAATGAATGGTTTAATTACCGTATATTTTGGTTTTATTAACCATAATTTTCCACCAGAAATGTCACTACAGTTCTGTAATATTACAAGAAACTTTTCTCCATGAAGGCAAACTTAAGGGGACGCCATACCGTGGTAGAAATCCTTCATGGCAAATTCTTTTTTTACATTAGTTATTTAAAATGAAAAGTGTCGAAAAAAAGTGACTTCGTGTAAACTTTGAGTAAACCACGAAGTTTTAAAAGCCGAATTTTTTCTCTCCAAAGATCAGAATGCAAACAAATTATGGCAAGATAACTCATAATTATTCAGTTGTTAAGAAAACCTGCAATTATTTGTTAACATCCTGGTGTCACGAAAGGAATTTTTCAAAATTTGAAACTTCTAATTTTACTCTAGGTTAACATGAACTTAATTCTATCTGAACTCTAAATATTAAATCACCAATTCAAGTAAAACTTAATCTGCCATGAAAAATTTCTCTCCCGATATAGCGTCGTCTTAACAATCTAGAGCTGACGAATGGCTGAGTGGACTGCGTTCAGCTACTCAGATCAGAAGCGCACCTGTTTGTAGTAATCAGACACGCTGACCACTATAACGGGAAAAAACTACTGGAGATATTAATAATAATTAAATAATAATTGATTGTTAAACTCTATAATAATAGCATAGATAGACTAATTAGTAATGAGATTGGTTAATTAAATAAGTATTAAATTAGCAAACTAAATTTACAATTTTCATTTTTGCATGAAAAATTTTCAATCTTTTTTTTATAGAGATTTTATTTTGATTTTTCAATAAATCTTAGTGCTGGTAAAAAAAAAAATTCTCAAGAGCAAACTAATGGATTTATCAGCAACTAAAAATATTTGGAGGCACGCAATCTCATTTAATCACTGTATCAACATACTTTGTATGATTCAATCTTATTTAAGACATTCTATTGTGAATTTAAATTTAAACTTCTGTAGTCCCAAATCAAAGACGACCCTGTATAAATATCAATCTTGTCCTATCATCGTAATAATTTGTCGATCACCACACAATGCATCATTCAATCTTAAACGAGTGATTTCATGATGAATTATTTTCAATGATGAAATGTCTGTAGTTATGTTATCAATATATTGTGTATCAGTCAAGCTTATTCATGAGTTTCCGTTATGAATCAGGATTAAAATATCTGTAGTCCTAAATTGAAAATCCAAATTCATGGAAAATCAATGCTTGTATATTAATCGATCTTGCCCAAATCAATGTACTGATTAATATATTGTGTATCATTCAATTATAACCTTGAGAGTCCATTATGAATTGTGATTTAAATATCTGTTGTCCTGGATTAAAAACTCATAAATCGTGGACAATCAGAAGTAGTATATTAACCAATCTTGTTCAATCGTTGTATCAATTTACTGAAAAATATATAATGCGTTATTCAATCGTATCCGAGAGACTCAATTATGAAATTAGGTTGAAATGTCTGCAGTTCTGAATTAAAAACTCATAAATCGTGGAAAATCAGAAGTAGTATATTAACCAATCTTGTTCAATCGTATCCGAGAGACTCAATTATGAAATTAGATTGAAATGTCTGCAGTTCTGAATTAAAAACTCATAAATCGTGGAAAATCAGAAGTAGTATATTAACCAATCTTGTTCAATCGTTGTATCAATTTACTGAAAAGTATATATAATGCGTCATTCAATCGTATCCGAGAGACTCAATTATGAAATTAGGTTGAAATGTCTGCAGTTCTGAATTAAAAACTCATAAATCGTGGAAAATCAGTAGTAGTATATTAACCAATCTTGTTCAATCGTTGTATTAATTTACTGAAAAATATATAATGCGTCATTCAATCGTATCCGAGAGACTCAATTATTAAATTAGATTGAAATGTCTGCAGTTCTGAATTAAAAACTCATAAATCGCGGGAAATCAGTAGTAGTATATTAACCAATCTTGTTCAATCGTTGTATTAATTTACTGAAAAATATATAATGCGGCATTAAATCGTATCCGAGAGACTCAATTGTGAAATTAAATTGAAATGTCTGCAGTTCTGAATTAAAAACTCATAAATCGTTGAAAATTAGTAGTAGTATCAATCTTGTTCAATCGTTGTATCGCTGTACTTATATACAATGCGTCAATCAATCGTATCCCAGAGATTCTATTATGAATTGCGGTTTCCTAAATAAAAAATAGTAACTCGTTTAAAATCTGTAAAAGTATATTTAATCAATGTTAATCAATCGTTGTAGCAATATACAGATAAATATACAATGCGCTATTCAATCGTTTCTGAGAGATTCCATTATGAATTGTAATTGAAATGTCTGTAGTTCTGAATCAAAAATCATAAATCGATGAAAATCAGTAGTAGTGTATTTAATCAATGTTGATCAATCGTTGTAGCAATATACTGATAAATATACAATGCATTATTCAATCGTCTCCGAGAGATTCCGTTATGAATCGTAATTGAAATGTCTTAGTTCTGAATCAAAAATCATAAATCGATGAAAATCAGTACGAGTATATTTAATCAATGTTAATTAATCAATGTTAATTAATCGTTGTAGCATTATACTGATAAATATACAATGCGCTATTCAATCGTCTCCGAGAGATTCCATTATGAATTGTAATTAAAATGTCTGTATTTCTGAATTTAAAATCATAAATCGATGAAAATTTAGTCGAAGTATATAAATCAATTTTGTTAAATCGTTGTATCGATGTACTTATATACAATTCATCAGTCAATCGTATCCTAGAGATTCCATTATGAATTGCGGTTTCTTGTACAAAAAATCGCAACTGATTGAAAATCTGTAGTATCATATTAAATCAATGTTAATCAATCGCTGTAGCAATATACTGATAAATATACAATGCGCTATTCCATCGTCTCTGAGAGATTCCATTATGAATTGTAATTGAAATGTCTGTAGTTCTGAATTAAAAATCATAAATCGGTGAAAATCAGTAGATGTTTATTAATCAATGTTATTCAATCGTTGTATCAATATACCAATAAATATACAATGCCCATTTAATCGTATCCCAGAGATTCCATTATATATAGTGATTCAAATCTCTGTAGTTCTGCATTAGAAATCATAAATCGTTGAAAATCAGTAGTAGTTTATTAATCAATGTTATTCAATCGTTATATTAATATACTGATAAATATACAATGCGCCTTACAATCATAAATGAATCAAGAGATGAACAAATTTGTTGCGCAATTTATGAATTTTGTAATCAAACGTGACTTTAGCATGTATTCTATTTTAAATTTTTAGTTGATTCTTATTGAAGATCATTATTTTTTCCTAGCACTGATATACATTTATTAAACAATTTTAAATTCATTATTTTTATCCATCCCTTTTTTCAAATCAATTTCATATTCATGGGGATAAATTAGCTTTCATCCACTCATATCTCAATTCAGGTTTTTTTTTCAATGTTTTCAACACAATTTGGATATAGAAAAATCCTATATTAATTTTTAAAAAAAAAAGTTTCTTATTTTAATAATCCCTCCGAAAATAATTAAAATTCCCTCCGTGCATTGAAGAGGTGTCACCAGCATGTTCTAAAAACTGAAAGGCGCTATCGTTATTCTGGTCTAATTAGACCCCCACTTCTTCCCCTTCCCCACAATTGCATCTCCATTTTCAAGGTGATAAGTAGATGAAAAGTGCCGAGAAAAAATATATTTTTCAAAATAAAAAAAGATGAGAAAAGATGCAAAGTCTCTCAAGGGATGCTCCCCATCCTCTTAAGTGCCTCTCAAGCATCCTATGAGATGAATTCCTTATCATCATTAGCCTGATCAAGATATTACTCAGAGAAATGAATGCAAATTCTTGAAGTGAGATGCCTTTCTTCCTTATTAATAAAACAATAACCGCATCCAAGAGCATCTCATTTCTCCCACCGCACAAAACTTCGTTAGTGATGGGGATGCTGTTGCTATGGTAACGGCATCTACCAATCAATGAGAAGCACTCACTTTTTCCCTTCGCAATTATAATACTTCTCCCCCATCATACTATACTTCTTTTATCACGCCTCAAGCCCCAATCTGAGGACGATTAAATTTTTTTTAAGCATTTTTTAAGCTACCCATCTTTCGCATTTCTCCGTTCGATATGTGCCTTGTTTGTTTTGTTTGACATCGACGAAAAGAACGAAAAAAAACTCAGTTATTTTTTTTATTCAACCTCACGCACTGCTTTCGCTCTTGTGATAATTTGTTCGATATTTCGCTTTCGGTGCGAAAAAAAAAAGAAAATATATATATATCGGGTTAAAAACCGAGTTTTTTCTTTTAAGTATATCGTAAAAGAGGGAGGGGATAGCAGAGTGAGGTGGAGGGTAAAAAAAAAAGAATAAAATAGTTCGTGTCCAAACAGGATTTCTCTTGTATAGTTTGCGCTTTTAATTTTAAATGGGTAGGGGAAAGAATTTGTCTAGAAGAATAAACGGCTCTCTTTTCGTTTTTATCGTCCTATTATGTTCTTTATGGAATTGTTTGTTCTGTATTTTCCCTTTAGTTTGAAATATGATAACCCGGAGGCTATTCTATCTACGCGATCTACACTAGAAGCAGTTAAAACCTTTTATCTCTTTCAACAAATTGTTTGAATGTCTACAAAATATATTTTCATTTGTCTTTCAAGAAAGAATAGTAATTGTTTTTGATAATGTGCTTTCTTTAATAGCATTTAAAATAAATTACATATTTTTGTTACGGTATTAAAATTATAAAGTACTTTAAAAGAAATGATACTAAATTATTGAACTCCTGTAGATTATTAATTTTTTAAATTAGCAGCATATAAGTGTCATTTAGCATATTATTGTCCCAAGTGTACTATGCTATGGTTTGTTAATTCTTTGGATGAACAATTTAAATCATCCATTTGGCATATTATCACCCTGAAGATACTAAATATACTAATTAGAGTATGCTAATTAATGAGAATAACATGTATTGCTTATTCTTCAAGGGAGTAATATATTAGAGTCATTTAAACCCCTGAGTAAATGAAATCTGTTCTTAAGTCACTTTATTATCCTGAGAAAACTCAATATATTCGCGAAAATAAATTATAACCGTCGTTGAACAGTCGACCCAATTTTTGGTTTTACAACTACTAATGTTCAGCTACGTAGTCTTGTAATTTTAAGTCTAATCCAGAAGACAAGGGAACTCCTGGATGAAGTATTGGGATAAATTTACTTTCGTGGAGGACTTTTCGAAGGTACTAACCCGCATTTGCGTTACATGGAGAGGAAGACCACGAGGACCTCCCACGGTTATCCTGACGATAAGGGGACTCTAACCCATGATCCGTCTACCATTGAAGATATTTCACGTCTGCACTGTGGTTGGTGCGAGCCGGGTGTGCAATTAATATTGACCAGCCATTTCTGGGATTCGAACCCGGTTCACCTCATTTGAAGGCAAACGCTCTATCCTCTGAGCCATTGAGGCTCTCACGAAAATATAGTAAACAATCCGCCTTTATTGACCAAAGTGATCATCTTTTAAAATTATCTTGCACAATTTTAGATTAACCAAGCCAGATGCACAGCACAACTGTGTTTAAATATTCCTGTTCTCCACCTTAATTAGTTTTAAATAATACATTAACCAAATTTTTCACCATTTAACTGTTGCCCGTGCCTTTTAAAGCAAGGAAATTCTTTAATTTTAATTTTAAATACTATCAAGAGTTATCTTCGATATGGCCAAAGTGGTTTATTTTTAAATTTTAGAAATAATTTAAAACCTTCCCGGTTTTTATTAAATTACACAAACCACCGTAAGTATAAGTTCGTGATTTTTTAGCATAATAGACAGTATTCTATTATTAGGATTCTATAGCTTACTAGCTTACTATTTTATTATTCAGCCTTATTTGAATATATTTAAAACTCTATAGTATAATTTCGTAATCGCTCAGTATCGCATAAAAGTAAATGTTGGGTGTTCAATGTTATTGTAAGAGATCATGAAAAACTTGCCTTTATGCTATAAATTTGATAATCTTTATCAAGTAACTGCATTAGTATATGAATCGCACGGAACAAGTGTTGTTGAGTTCAGAGTACTGTTTAATTTCAGAAGAATGTAAACAGCATACCTTTATTTAATCACTTTCGTATTCTTCAGCAAGGAACTGCTAAATTTCGTGTCCAATATGAATCTCAGGAAGTGTTGTTGAGTTGAGAGTCTAGTTTAATTGCAGAGGAATGTGAAAAATATAACTTTATTTAATTACTTTGGCATTTTTTATCAAGTAACTGTACAAGTTCATGCTCGATATGAATTGCACGGAACAAGTGTTGTTGAGTTGAGAGTCTAGTTTAATTGCAGAAGAATATAAAAAACCTACTTTTATTCAATCACTTTCATATTCTTTATCAAGTAACTGCAAAAGTTCATGCTCAATATGAATCGCACTGAACAAGTGTTGTTGAGTTGAGAGTCTTATTTTAGTTGCAAAAGAATGTGAAAAACATAACTTTAATCAATTACTTTGGCATTTTTTATCAAGTAACTGTACAAGTTCATGCTCGATATGAATTGCACGGAACAAGTGTTGTTGAGTTGAGAGTCTAGTTTAATTGCAGAAGAATATAAAAAACCTACTTTTATTCAATCACTTTCATATTCTTTATCAAGTAACTGCAAAAGTTCATGCTCAATATGAATCGCACTGAACAAGTGTTGTTGAGTTGAGAGTCTTATTTTAGTTGCAAAAGAATGTGAAAAACATAACTTTAATCAATTACTTTGGCATTTTTTATCAAGTAACTGTACAAGTTCATGCTCGATATGAATTGCACGGAACAAGTGTTGTTGAGTTGAGAGTCTAGTTTAATTGCAGAAGAATATAAAAAACCTACTTTTATTCAATCACTTTCACATTCTTTATCAAGTAACTGCAAAAGTTCATGCTCAATATGAATCGCACTGAACAAGTGTTGTTGAGTTGAGAGTCTTATTTTAGTTGCAAAAGAATGTGAAAAACATAACTTTAATCAATTACTTTGGCATTTTTTATCAAGTAACTGTACAAGTTCATGCTCAATATGAATCGCACGGAACAAGTATTGTTGAGTTGAGAGTCTATTTTAATAGCAGAAGAATGTGAAGAAAATGCCTCGGTTCAATCATTGTAGTATTTTTTGTGGTAATTGCCTAAGTTCTTGTCCAAGTTGAATTTCAATTCCTTTGTTGTTATTGGACGATGCTTATAAACAACAAATAATTCTCGAAAAGTACTGCGAATGAGTTGTTTAATTTTATACCGATGAAATTCCTGCAAAGCGTCCACATTTGGTCAATGGAAAATGCATATTTTTTTCATCACAAGTCGCTGAACATTGACTAGACATTTATAAGCTGAACTGAAACATTCTCGATACGCAAAACTCAATGTCAATTTAAATTCCATATATTATATGAAATATGACAAAACAAGTCGAATGTGAAAGCATTTTATTGCGTGATCAAACCCTGAAACTTTCTTACACTTTTCTTTAAAAATGAATACGCAATTTCGAATCAAAGAAAGATTTTAAAATGTTTGAAGGAATTTAATTATTAAAAGACAGTTACAGAAAATTTAAAATATGTTTTTTTTAAATAAAAATATGATGTATTTCGTTTAGTGTCATCTCTTTTGTAATAACCTTACATTTTCATACATTAAAGTTAAAAAAACTATTTCACATAAAAAAATATTTTTATCTTAAAATATATTTCTTTAAAAAAAAACTAAACATTAAAAGGGGGAAGAAAATAAAATATTAAAACAGCTTTCGTAGCCCCACCCTATGTATAAACAGCTTATCCGCGAAAACCACTATACACCAAAACCAATATGCAGGTCTTGGGGTCAAAACATCCCCAAAAGAACAAAAACCAAACACGATACAAATAAAATTAGAATAGGTTTGGAATGAATGAAGACTGTCGTTTGGAAACGAATTTATAGTCTCACGTGATCTACCTACCTCCAACATCAATTACCAATGATATCTGCTGGGGATGACACAAGACTTTTATGGATGGTGACCAAGATTTTGGGTGAAATCTTAATGAAATGTTGATTACAGAAGACTTTATCAAGGTCGTATTTTACGTTGCGACATTTTAATTTGTTGAGATCCGCAAACGAACATTCCTTTTATTATTTAACAGGAATGCTTTATTCTTCGCATTGTTTTGCCTTTTCTCGAGTGAGGCCAAATGATTATAAACAGGGTGATTTATTGATTTGTGGTGAAATATATACAATTTTTAATTACCGCGATGAATAAAAGTGCATTCGCGTTATGTATCGTGAATATCACGTCTAACGATAATTACTAAACATACTATTATTATCGACAGCGATAATACCGCAATTATTATCAATTATTATAAACTTGTAATTATTATTAATTTGAGATCCGCAAACGAACATTCCTTTTATTATTTAACAGGAATGCCTTATTCTCCGTGTTGCTTTGATTTACCTCAGTCCAAATTATAATCACTACTGAGATCGGGTGATCTATTGATTTATGTTGAAATATATAAAATTTTTAATTATCGCGATAATTAAAAGAGCATTCTCGCGATGCATCGTGAATAGTAACTTTGATCTGATTGATTTATAGAATAATAATAGTAATATGATTTATATATGATTTTGCAGAAGATCGTAAGTAGTAACTTCGATCTTAATTGATTTATAGAATAGTAATATGTATCTGATTTTGCCGAAGAACGTAAAGTAATAACTTTGATCTGATTGATTTATAGAATAGTAATTGTAATATGATATATATCTGATTTTGCAGAAGAACGTAAAGTAGCAACTTTGATCAGATTGATTTATGGAATAGTAATAGTAATATGATATATATCTGATTTTTCTGAAGAACGTAAAGTAGCAACTTTGATCAGATTGATTTATGGAATAGTAATAGTAATATGATATATATCTGATTTTACAGAAGAATCTAAAGTAGCAACTTTGATCTGATTGATTTATAGAATAGAAATAGTAATATGATATATATCTGATTTTTTGCAGAAGAACGTAAAGTTGTAATTTTGATCTGATTGATTTATAGAATAGTAATAGTAATATGATATATATCTGGTTTTGCCGACAAATGTAAGTAGTAACTTTGATCAAATTGATTTATACAATATTAGTAGTATTTTGATATTGATTGAATCTATAGTGGAGTAATAATATTTAAATAACAATTACTTAAGTGAAATAATTTGAGCTCATAGGCACATTGAATATTGTGAGTATCTTGCAAGCATCTTGAATTCATTATCGCTGCTTTAATACTGAGAGTCAGAATTTAATTTTATATTGAATTTTTGCGTGGTTCTTGTTAATTTTAATTGTAATTTTTAATTGTTTTTATTTGCGCAGTATTATGTTTTTAAGACTATAGACAGGATCTGGATATTTGCGTTAATATATGTTCTATTACTTGTCAATTTGTCTTTTTTTTTTCTTCTAAAATTCTTCTTACATCCTGATAGTCTTTGTTTCTGCGAGCTAAATTTTCTTTCCCGTATTTAGGTGAAGTTCGAATCTGTAAATGTCTGTCTATCGATTATGATAATAATCGTTATCGATTATGATAATAATCGTTATAGATTATGATAATAATCGTTATCGATTATGATAATAATTGTAATCGATTATGATAATAATCGTTATTGATTATGATAATATCGATTATGATAATAACCTGGGTTATTTACCAATGTAGAATTATTGAAATTGGTGGAATTGGAATCTATACTGAAGTATCAATATTTCTTGATGACATGACGTTTTATCGCGATATAAGAACTCCGATATCACCTAGAACAACAATAAATCAAGCTATTTCATTACAATCGCTATAACAGCAAAAAATCAAACCGTAAATTATTAGATACAAAATATCCTACGTGTAATAATTGAAATAGAATAATAACACTGAGGAACGTGTTTTTTGCTGCTGACTTTTTATCGGACCTTAGATATTTTCACGCCGCTGATAATTTCGAAATCTGCAATCACTTTCTTTTTCAAAGCTACTGTTTTTTTAATTACATTTGTAGTCCATCTTTGCAGAAATGTACCAGCTTAAAAACGTTATATATAACACAGGCATAAATGCTGCTGTAAATTTCTAGGGAAGTTAGGGCACGTCATCAAGATTAAAACTACATTAATAAAAAACTGTAGGGACATGTCATCAAACGCCACTAGGGGTGCTTCGCCATGATGAACTAAATTCTAAAGGTTTTTCTCTTCGTATCTGCCCTCTTCCCTCGTCCTCTGTAATTTCAGATTTGACGAAAATGATTGCAGGACTGACGTAAAATATCCTCAGGGGTAGTCGGGTTAGAGTCCCCTTGCCGTTAGGCTAACCGTGGGAGGTTTTCGCAGTTTTCCTCTACATGTAGAGCAAATGCCGGTTAGTTCCATCAAAAAGTCTTCCACGCAAAAGCAAATTTCTCCCAATACTTGATCCAGGAGTTTCCTTGTCTTCTGGATTGGGTTCAAAATCACAAGACTACAGGAGGTGAACATTTGTAGTCGTAAACCCGAAAATTTGGTCGGCTGTTCATCGACGGTAATAATAATAATAATACTAGTAGACGTATTATGGTTAAATGGTTATCGGGCTGAAAATGGGACATTTGCATATGGTCTGAATATGGGACAGCTTTGTTGAAAAAGTCGTCCACGAAGGCGATTTAGTTGTGTTTTACCTTGGAGGCCTGGTATGAATTCAACCCCGATGCTTTACAATGACAGCCCATTGTCTTAACCGCTGCGCTATTGCTGCTCGCAAGCTAAATTACTGTCCAAAATCACTACTTCATTTGTTTTCAATTTTTTAATGAGGTTTTCGAATCATCTTCTTTCTCCCAAAAATTTGTTAAGAATAATAAAACAGCACGACAACGAAAATCAGAAATTATCCTAAAATCTAATTTTTAAGGTAAAGCGGGCCCTTCATGAAATATCCGAAATCCAAAATGGTGAAGGAAGAGGAATACTCTAATAAAACCTACAATTCAAGATGGCAAGGGAAGATGGCTCCTTTAATAAAGAAAAAAAAAAAATAAGATGACGAGAGAAGAATCCTTCTATTAAACCTAAAATTCAAAATGGTGAGATAAGGAGGCACCTCCAATAAAACTTAAAATTCAAGATGGGGAGAAGAAGAAGGCTTCTCCGATTAAACCTAAAATTCAAGATGGTGAAAGAAGAAGGTTATTCCAATAAAACCTAAAATTCAAGATGGTAAAATGCAAGAGACTCTTAAAGAAAAAAAATTAAATAAATAAAATAAAATAAAATCCAAGATAAGGAGAGAAGCGGGCTTTCCAAGTAAAACCTAAAATTTGGTGTGGCGAGGGAAAAGATTTCTTCAAGTAAAACCTAAATCCCAAGATGAAGAGGGAAGGCGGCACTTTTACTAAGAAAAAATATTTATAAAAAATAAAAATATTCGTCTAGCAATAAATCTAGCGAAACTTTTACCACGTTAATTTTTTTCCAATTTATCACACAAACGAAAACGAAAATAGTTTACGAATATCATAAACAGTCTGATTTTAATAACCTAAACAATAAATAAATCGAAAAATCGAATAAAAAAACAAATTCCATTAAATTCCAACTTTATTAGTTTCTACAATATTAAAAAGTGTCGAATCAATTTGGACTTTTCTCATAAAATTTCAATTTCATGCATCGATTTTAATTCGAAACAGCCATTTAAAATACAACTCATCCCATTAGACTCAGAAATAAACTTTTTCAGTACATCTAATCCTATTTTCTACTCTCAATAAAAACAATAACTGAAATAACCCTTTAAATATCATTATTTTGTGTAATTTGAAATAATACATAAATCGAAATTTTTTTTTACCGACTGCGTTGGCAATTTAGAAAACAGATAATCTTATTTATTTATATGAACTCTTTTATTTCTTAATCATTTTCAATACTTTATTCAAATTTGAAAATGCAGTTTGATCGAATTTTCTAGGAGATCGGAACCAAAAAACACAATTTAAACGCCTTTAATAGGTAATTTCTGATTGTTTAGCATTTTGTTGAGAATTAAGTTTAATCGAATCGAACAGTTTTATTCGATTGTGGGGAGTGGGTGTATGGAAACAAGTAATGAAAAGTAAGGAAAGAGTTGGTGTTATGAATCTTTCTTTTGCAATCAAAGAATTCGGGCCACAATGCGCCATATGGGGTAGAACATAGTTATTTGGGCTTGGCACTAGTATTCAACGGTGACCTTGGTCAAATAGAGGGGGAAAAGAAGTTAGAATTAAATATATAATCTGTCTATGAAGTTGTCAGACTTATTTATAAATTGTAAATTTTGGGGAATTTAAAAACATTATAACTTTCATTAGTTTTTATTGATCATAATGAAATTTTTTTCCATTTTACAAGACATGTGAAATAATATTTCATTTGGAAATTTTTAATAGTTTATTTTTTTTATTTTTCAATAATGATGAAATATCCCTTTATTTATTTATCTATTTATAAAAATTGAGCTAATTTAATTATACAATTTAAAAAATTGCAATATAGATGAGGTAGCTTTTCATTTATACACTGTTCATTTATTAAAATATTTCTAATTTAAAATTTTCTATAATTTCTAATTAATATTTCTAATTAATTAATTTTAAAGAAAGTAAGTATGAAAATCAACTTTTAACTTTACCATTCTAACCAGATGATGTCTCATTTAGGAGTTTATCGATTTATAAAAAAAGTTTTTTTTAAAAAAAAACGTGTGTAAAATTATATTTTACTTGATAAATTAGTCAAAAATAGTTCCTTATTACGTGTAAAAAACTATAACATCATAATAATAGTATAAGTATTTTATTTAGTATGTATGTAAAGTTTTAAAAATATTTATTTTATACAATTCTTATTTCTTATAATACAATTAAGATAAGATAATCTCTACTTTATTGATTTTTCTATTTCAAAAAATGTTCTTTTTTAGAATACTCGTAAGATATTTTATTTAATAAATACTTCAATTTGAAAAAAAAAATCCTATTTAAGAATACACTTTAAAAAAATTTTTATTCAATAAATATAATCATTATAAAATGCATCTTAGTTTGAAATACATGTAAAAAATTTTATTTTATAAATTTAAAAAAAAAACTTTCTTGTTTTACAGTACGTGTAAAAAATTTATTCAATATAAATTTTCATTTAAAAAAATTTTCTTATTTTACAATAAGTGTAAAATATTTTATTTAATAAATGTCTCGATTTAGAAATATTTTTTAAATACGTCAGAGATAAAATTATTTTTTATTTTTAATTTCTAAGAAAACAAATTTTCTTATTTTACGATGCATGTGAGATAACTCTGGGGAACAAAACAAATTGTTTCCTGTTGCATGAAATTTAGTGATGCGCTTATTTCAAATCTGCAATCAGTATCTCTCTCTAAGCTAGCTTTTTTAGATGACCATTATACTTTTTTACACTTCGTTTAATTTACATTTAATTTTCCATTTATTACAGTAAGGATTTTAATCAAGTTATCTCACATCCATATTCAAAAACGCAGACCACTACAAGATGAATTACTCGGGGGAATAAATTTTTTGTTGCATTTTTAGAAATACTTGACCTATTCTAATGCAGGTTGAGGGAATGTGAAATTAGCTTTGCTACTAAAACTACAGACATTAAAATTACATTTTGAATCTATTTTTTGTCTATATAATCAAGTTTAAAAATGTTATATGTAACAGAGGGTCGCATAAACGCTGCAACAAACTTTTATGAGAATTAGTGTACATTATCGGGATTAAAATACCATAAGAACTCATGTCTGGAAATGTAACCGTACGCGGCTTGGGGCGCTTACCTATTTTGATCTGTTCAAAAGTACACGAAGAAACTGTTCATAATAAGGGAGCGTCTGAAGCAACATATGCGTTTTATTGAAAATAGAATAAAAATTGTCATTTTGAATAATCTGTAGCTTGGAGAGAAAACTATTGTACATTTGAAATAAGCGATAAAAAAATATCTATGAGATGTGCTGAAAATTCTCGTGCAAAAGAAGAAGAAAAAAACTAGTTTTTCAGCGTTATTAAAGTGAAGTGAACTGAACATTAATTTAAACATTTTCTTGTTTTGAAAAACTTTCATCATAACATTATATACCTTTTTCAGTCAACTGAATTCAGTAGCACAAGAGAGCACTTGCCTTGCTTTTCAGGCCAGTTCTGAAAGTCTTTCTGAAACTATATTTGAATTCCAGAATCTTATTAAATCCAGCTAAGAACTTTCTTTCATATATTCTTTGATGCAGCACACTTGAGTTTCATAGACATAATGCACGGATTGGTGCACATTCAATCTGTCGGGGTCACGAAGTTCTCCAAGTTTCCATAACAAATCAATGTCTCTGGGTACTGAATTGAAGATTGATTGTTTTCTGGTCTATGTCAAAATTACGATCTGTGAATAAATGAATAAAATATTATTGGGTCCACCCTGTAAAAAGGGTTATAACATGTGCGTAGCCTATGTCGTTTTCTTGATCATAGATGGCGCCACTGAAAAAACAAGAAACGCACCCTCTGCTTTAAAAATTCGCTAGATTTCAAGCAGGCTTGTTGGTATTTCAAGTAGCATAAGTAACAACGAAAACATAGATAGAAGACTCATTCTTGGAGTAATTTTGAATTCACGGCTGCCATCTTATTTTTAAGTTGACCATTTGTTTTGGATCAAAAACTCATAAAGTTTAATGCTGAACCACCTAGAGAAAGAATATTGCCATAACTACCACAATATGACGAAATTTCTCATTTGTCTGGCTTTATGGGAATACAAAAGATTTTGGTAATTTTTACCGAAGAGCTTTGGTAATGATTTTAGTAAAATTAACAATAAAATACGGTTTTATAATGTTTGATAAGATTTGATAAGTTTATCATCATACGTTACAAGTAGAGCATGACATAAAAACTATTTATTTGATTAAATTTATTGTTATGTTTTGCTTTTTCTACTAAATTTGTAATAATAACAACTAAAATTCTGAAAACTGAAATTTTTTATAAACCATTACTATATGAACGGAAAAATTACCAAATGACAATCTATTTTGTTTTTATTTTATTACCATATAGTACAGTAATTTTACCAGAATTTTTTTTTTTTTTCGGGATGTATCTCATAGCAGATGGCTCTTTAAATTAAATCCTTTTCCAAGTATCTAATGTCTACTTTACTTCTTTTATATAATGTCTTGTCTGTCAGAAATTTTTTCTTGGTGGTAAAGATAAAAATATTGTCCTCTGCATTAATTTTATTACTGTTTTTCTTGCTTGTTAAATTTTTGTAAGGTAAAAAATTGCATGGATTTCCCTTTAAAAGAATAAATACAAATACATAAAAACTGTGACCACGCACTAAGCAAAAGACAGTCGTAAGTCAGTCACAAAAATTTGATAATGCTGAAAAAAGTTGCATCACGATTTTTTCATGCAAAGCATTATTCTTGTGACAAATGATTAATCTAATCAACTCGTAACGTAACTAACTAGGAAAGGTTAAAAGCCATAAATCCAAACTTTTCAAGTTTTCTAACCCCTTTCTTTTCTTTTTTTTCTTTTTGTTCTGCAGATAAAAAGATACACAAAAACCTAAGAACTTAACCTTTTAACCGTTGGAATCGGTCGATTGCTTTGTTTTTCGTCATTGTCAGAACATAAGAAATAGAATATTTTTTAAATCTGCTCTTATCCGAACAGACGGGTGGATCATTTCAAATAAGAACATTCCTACGCGCATTGAGTAATACCTCCCCTGCACAATTCTAAACTCAATGACAATGAATGCAGAGGGATGACAAGGGCAGTAATACAGCATGGGGTCCCTTAAAAACGTGATATATCTGTTAACCACCCACCCCAATTGAAACAGGCCACACAAATCTATATTCACCTCATAGATTGGAGACGGCGATAAAACTTTGACGGTACCTGGAAAGATTCAGTTGAACTTTGACTTATTTGGTGGACCTGGACACTCTTACTAATTAGACAAAAAGTGCTCTTTCCCCCTCACAAAAGCTACTCGAACTTTTTGTCCCTCCCCGAAACACAATGGGTCCTTTACCTGGCGGGACCCTGATCACCTTGTTGGCTTACAGCGTGATGTATGGAGGTTGCTAGTTTAGAGAACAATAATAAAAGCTTGACGACTTTGTTTTTGTGTTCTTTTTTTCATTGAAAGTGTCAGTTACACCTGCATGTTCGATGGCAGGTACTTTTTTTTCTTTTGATTTAATTAATTTTCGAGTGGAATTCCAAGCTCGGTATCTTTCTTCTTACTAGGATGTGGTCTACCTTGTGTCAACCTCAACAATGCGCAGAGACATTCCTTTCTGGATCGTGTTGCGCATGCAGGTGTCAAATTTAATGGGGTTCTTTAAAACGAAGAATTAGACACGCTTTTAGAAGAAAATCGATACATTTTTTATCTTCAATTTATTATCTTAGAGTTTATGGCTTTTAATGATAAGAGTGTTTTTTTTATTTACGTATATAATTCTTTACAAGCGTTTATGGATGATAATTCTGTTCGAAATCTAAAATTCGGAGAATTGCGAGTTTAGTAATTACGAAAAATATTTAAATGCATTTTTAAAATTTTTTTGATTGTAAACTTTTAAACAAAAAGTACTTTTTGAAAAGTCGATACTGAATAAAAGCACATTTCTTCGAAGAAGTACTTTTTCTTTTTAGATAAAAGTACTTTTCTTTCCTTTTTAGAAGAAATTTGATATATTATAAATTTTTTTTTTTTTTTTAGCTTTTATTTATTAATTTTAAAGTTAATCGCTTTTAATGATGAGAATACTTTTAGCTCTATTTACTTAAAAAATTCTTTGCTACCATATATGGAATGTAATTTTGTTTTTAACCTTAAATTTTTATAATTGCGTGTTTATAAATTACGAAAAATGTTAAAATACATTTTTCAGTTGATTTTAAATAGAAGTAATTTTCTTATAAAAGTTAATGTATGGGATTAAATAGAAACATGACTTATGATTTTGCATGTTTGAGGTGATTGCGGTTCTTATAAGGTTGCGGTTTTATGAAAGATATCGTTTATTATTGTGTGACGCAATTATAACACAGGCTTTCAAAACTGCAAAAAAATTTCGGATCAAATTATGGTAAAAAGTACGTACCAGTTCTTTTGGCCGAAAAATCCATTTGTAATTTAAAATTTTACGAGACGAGAAAATCTGATATACTGTAATTTTTACAGTAAAATTTAATGTTAAATCACTGAAACACTATAATTAACTAAATCTTACTGTAAAAATTGCGGGATAAAATTTTACTGTGAATTGGATTTTTTTGGGGTGCTGCATTCAGGATTCCAGTATATTATTAACCCTAATTTGATCCAGAATTTTCTACTGTGAACGATCCTGAAGAAATATGCGATTAATAACATTTACGATTTCATTAATTACGAAAATTAATGAAATGTGATTTCATTTCCCAAATAACATTTGAATAATTGAATCGAAATAAAATGGGAGAGAGGCGTGATGGCTCAAGGGATAGAGCGTTCACTTTCCAATGAGGTGGACTGGGTTCGAATCCCAGAGATGGGTGTTAACAGTGAGTTGAATATTAGCAGTCGTAAACCCAAAAAAATGGGTCCTCTGTTCAAGGACGGTAATAAAATGAAAAATATAAAATTTGAAGTATTTTTTGATAAAAATAAAAGTTAATGTAAGGAATTAAATATAAATTTGACCGTTAAGTTTTGATAGCATTTAGGTGAAGAGTGATGGTGAAAAGTCTTTATAAACGATATCGTTTATTATTGCGTGGTGACGAGTTGTGGTAATTCAGGGGATGGAGCGTACGCCTCCAAATGAGGTGTCCCAGATTCAAATCCCAGCGGTGGCAGTTAGATACGACAACTGTTCCCGGCTCGCAACAATCACATGGCCGACATGAAATATTCTCTGTGGTAGACAGATAATAGATTGGAATCCCCTTGAAGTCGGGGATAACCGTGGGAGGTTTTTGTGGTTTTCCACTTCATGTAATACAAATGCGGGTTAGTTCCAAGAAACAAACGACTAGTAAACTAACTCTACAGAATCTAGTTTACCCCATTGCTTGATCTAAAAAGTTATTTTGTCTTCTGGGTTAAGTTCAAAATTATAAGGCTAAGGAGTTGGGTTTTGCAGGAACACTGAATTGGGTTGGCTGTACAACGCCGGTTGTGAAATAAATTATTACTGTTTGGTGCAGTTGGTTGTACTGTTGGCTTGAAAGCCTGGTCATATTAACGATCCTGGAGAAGAGCAAAATCAAACGCGCTGTCATGTACAGTCGCTGAGAAGCAACTCTGTACTTGCACATTAAATCTGGACCGGGATAACCTGGATGTTAGGACGTTGGGCTCGAATTCGTGTGAATTAAATTTCAAATCCCACCGGCCATAGAATCCCCGTATAATTAAAGGTAACTGGTGCACGTTAAATCAGTCGGGGTCACAAAGTCCATCCAAAGTTCCCATTACAAATCGAGACCTCTGGGGGTACTGAATTGGAGATTGATGGTTCTCTGATTTAGATTAAAGAATGGAGTGCGAATGGGTCCCCCCTGCGAAACGGGCTTTGACGTGTCTGTGATTGAAGTCGTATTCTTGGCCATTAATGGTACCACTGCAAAACAAGAAATGCACCATCTGCCTTAAAATTTCGATTGATTTCAAGCAGGCCTGCTTATAGGCATAAGTAACAACAAAATTTGATATATGCGTTTGAAATGTAAGTGAAAATATAACTTGGAGTTACTCTTTTCGAAATAGGATAATCTTTTCAATAGACCTGGAAAAAGTATAGACAACAGTTTGAAGTATATATTGTCGATGAAAGCGTCTTTAATATTTTGACCGACATAAAACGTATTCAACTGATAAATTAACAAAAACTAAATAAATTAAAAATAAATTAATAAATAACTACTTTGAGGCTTTTAAATAAAGGTGCAAATGATTGTAATTATACAATAAGAGGAAAATTGAAATTTTGACTTAAAATAAAAATAATATATTGAACGAATTTACTATAGCCCTCTTGTTTTTTCTTTTTACCAATAATGTATTTCAAAAATGTATAAATAAGCCATATTTCATAAAAGAAATAATTAATTAGTTTTTTTAAAAAAAATGTCAAAAAAATAAACTCCTTTTATTCTGTTTAAATAAAATACATAAAAGGACAATCCCCTAAAAAAAAAACAGTTGTTCAAAAAAGTATTTGGAACTAATGAGTGTTTTTCCAATAACACTTAAAAGTAAAGTTCAAACGGAATAAAAAATATATATTATTTTGTGCTTTCAAATACTTTCCTTTAATGAAATTTTTCCTTTCAATTTACTTTTGATGCTGCTTTATATCCAATTATTAACCAACCGCTTGATTTTCAATCAATACTCGAAAGTAGCCACTTAGAAAAAGAATTTTGAAATCTTTCCTGACCTAGAATTATGCAAAAATTTCTCTTCTATTTTTGCATCTTTAATTAGACCACGTATTTGTTATTTATATTTACAGAGGCAAAATATTTCATCCAAAACTCATTATTCAAATAAAACAACCCTTTCATGTTGTTCACTAAAGCCCACTTAGTCTTCGCGTTGAACGGCATTTTAATAAAAATAAGGATGCTTGCGGGTTAAAAAAAAAAATGAAGAATTCCTTCTTTGAGGTGTTCCGTTTCATCCGTTTCTACTGAAAGCATTTTTTTGCCGGAGAGTTTCTTGATAGAGTGTTTTTTAAGCTTGAAAAACATACACAAACTGACAATTCCAACCTACTTGTTAAAATATACTAGTTCGCAAAGTCGAAACTGAGGATTTCAATTTATTAAAGTTGAACTCGATAAAAAAATGCGGAAAAATATAAATCCTTTTGCTTTGTTACACATTCTTCTACATTCTTAATAATCACCGCTGTTTATTTTTTTCAACGATTTCATTGTAATTTTCAACGATCTTTTGGGTGTTGGGGTCACTGTTTGTTGTGAATACAGAATAGGCATTTGCCAGTAATGGATTTATTTCCGGATTTAATAGAATTTATTGGAAATGTCAAGTCTATGTAAAATGAGGAAGATTTGTACTCATTAAAACCATTATTGTTTGAGCAAAAAGTAACATTTAATCCTATAGTAAGTTTAAATCACACGAAATGGCCTTAAAGGTATTATGAAGACGTGAGTTAATTTGCTTATTATTTTTTTAATCATGAAAGTCGTAACTTTTCTGTGTAAATAAAATTTATGTTATAGATATTTCACCACGTTAGGTATTTTATTCGAATTAAAGATAATTCACGTTTACGATATAATGATTTAAGATGTTTTTTACTCTCTTTTCATTTAGAATGTGGATTGTATAGGTTAATTTTCTTTTTAAATTTTGCCTAGGTATTAAATTTAAGGAATCGTCTAAATTTCAAATGTTTGCTACAATAATGATTTGAGATTTGGATATGAGACGGAACTTTAGAATAATCAGAATAAGTATACAAAATATTTTAAAATTTTCTTTTTTTTTCCTTCTGCAATGTAAGCATGCCCCGTAATTTATTACTTTTGTTCTAATTAGCAGTTTTATTTAAGCTGCTCATTAGAGCAAAATTAAAGTTTAACTAAACTGCATTATTTTAATTTGTGTTTCTTTTTTTTTTTCAAAAAAAAAAAAGTTTCAAATATAATCTTGTGTACAGTGAACCAAAGAAAACTGTATCACCCAGAATAACTTTTGATATAATGATCGGATTTTCATATTGTATGAGCTAATCTTAATGGTTCAAAAAGTTGTCTTCAAGTCTGCTAATTAATTTGAGATCAAATAAATTAAGAAATCAGATATAAAAATCAGATCTGTGTCTGAAAGACAAGTTTCTAACTATCAAATGAGGGGGTAGTTGCAAGCTGGAAAGTAGGGTTCAAATAGTTTCCCTATGAGACAGGTCGAAATTTTGGGCCTTTTTCTGTTAAATTTATAAATATTTTAAAATCTTTTTTGCAAATCAAAAATTTTTTGCACAGTTATATATAATTCATTTATCCAAAGATAAATCAATGCAAAAATGTCTATCGATCTTTTAATAATTATTAATAATTTTTTCGTCGTTTCATTAATAATATTCAAAAATATCGCTGGTAAGGTTACCATTGTACCATTTATTACATCATTTTAAAATCCATAATTTCAAATAATAAAAACAAAATTTGAATTAAAACGGTCAAATAGATTTTTCAGTCATGAAATTTTTGTAAAAAATTGTGCATTTTAATTTTTACGTCTATTGTCAAAATTATTTTCCCAATAATTTTAAAATCTTATTTATTTATTTTTAGTGAAAATCATAAATAATTGTTATGCACTACCTGTAACTCTTTATTGCATTCTCAGGGAATTTTTAATTAATACAAACCTAAATATGCCGTCTAAATAAACTGAAACCATATTTTATTCTTATCCGTATACCATATCGATTTACCATATCCATTTATTCATAGACTATATTTTATTTTTATAAATTTAAAAAAAAATCAATTACAATACATTTTTGTTCTTACCCTGAGTCCTTGTTTAAGATATTATTATTCTTAACTTATTGTTGTACTTTGCCTTTTCTATTAGATATTTAAAAAAAATAGAATTACAAATTCAAAATTTATGTTTTTTTTTTTTAAATTTTTTATTATTAATAATTTTTTATAATTAATAATTTATGTTTTTTTTTAATTTTTTAATTACGGTAAAAATTTATGTTTTTTTTTTAATTTTTTATTATTAATAATTTTTTATAATTAATAATCTATGTTTTTTTTTAATTTTTTAATTATTAACATACACTAGACAATATAAAGTTAACCCTTGTGACCTTTTTCCGGAATCCAAAGGCTCCGCGGAACATCATTTAGGAGCCGCTTTTCTTGTACATTAATTTTATTGTAAAATAATTAAGTAAAATACATAAGTAAATAAAAAATAAATAAATAAAACATACACTAGACAATATAAAGTTAACCCTTGTGACCTTTTTCCGGAATCCAAAGGCTCCGTGGAACATCATTTAGGAGCCGCTTTTCTTGTACATTAATTTTATTGTAAAATAATTAAGTAAAATACATAAGTAAATAAAAAATAAATAAATAAAACATACACTAGACAATATAAAGTTAACCCTTGTGACCTTTTTCCGGAATCCAAAGGCTCCGCGGAACATCATTTAGGAGCCGCTTTTCTTGTACATTAATTTTATTGTAAAATAATTAAGCAAAATACATAAGTAAGTAAAAAATAATAATAAAAAAAAACTGATACACTAGGCAATATAAAGTTAGCTGAATCATTAACATAACTAAGCGAAAAAAATATACCTTCGAATCAAAACGACTTTTTTTTTTTTCGCTTTATAATTATTTCTGATAATTTGTCTATTAATTATAATAAAGCTAAAAATACGTTTTGATTCTACAAAATACAGATTTTAATTATTTTTATTCATGCAAGTACTTAGAAATTTATTTACGGTATTTCAGTTAAGAATGCAAAATTCTGCATTTATATTTATTCGTGAGAAAATGTTCACGAATTCTTATCAAATAAAAAAGGAAAAGAAAAAGAAATCCCTGAGGGATATTGTTCGTTCACCTTATAAACTGTCACCAAAGACATACTTATTTATTGTATTATTATCTTTCACCGTGTTTACCGGTAGGTAGACATGAGTATTTTGTATATTTTTTCCAAATAGAACAAGTCGTTCTATGAACTTTTCAATCATTTTTTTGTACAAAAATTATTTATTCCTTTCATACTTGTCTCTGAAGCATACCAAAGCAGATCACCAACAGAAAGAAAAAAAAAAAAAAATTAAAGAGCGAGAACACGCCCCCTGGTGGGTGGTAATCGAAGCTCTGAACATTGCTGCGGTCGCGTCACTGTTTTAATTTTATTTATTGCATTATTTTGCGGGGACCCGGACATTTGGCATTAACGCGGCAGGAGGCAGAGCTGTGACAGACCAAGACTTAGATAATTTATAGCCAGGAGTTTACGATTAATATTGTTGGGTTTCACGTTTTTTGCATTTCTTCTTTTTTATTTTATTTATTTAATTTTTTATTATTATTATTATTCTTTCTGAGTTTTTCTAAAACATTTTACATTTATCTCATCGCGTTCATTGTTAGCGACTGACGCAGTAACATTTCGACCACACAAAGAGAAATACTTCAAATTGAATCTTAGCGATAATTTTTTTTTTTTTCTTTCATTCTTTGCATAAGCTAAGATAGGAATGTGTGGAAAAATAATGACTCAAAACTTGCGCTTTTGGCTATTAAAGAGAATTAAATCTCTTTTGGTATTATAAAACAGTTCCGTTAAAATAAAACAAGTATTTCTGTGATTGGAATCATCCAACGTAAAGAGGTTACGTTACAATAACTGGTTTTTTTAGAATAATTTGATATTTCGCGTTTAAATTACCATAATTAGTGAAGTCGATGCACTTTCAGTTTAATTGAGTTTAAAAAAGTTTTATTAATTTGATTGGATTCAGTTTGATAGATTATTTAGTTTAGTTTGATTGATGATTTAGTTTAGTTTGATTGATTTGATATTATCCTTGATTTACTTTATTTCATTTCGTTTGATTTCATATTATCTTTAATTTACTTTATTTGATTTGGTTCGATTTGATCTGATTGATTAAAAATGCATAACAATACACTACATACATTGTAAAAATTTCGGATCAAATTACGGTAAAAAGTACCGGCACTCAGGGTGCCAATTGCATTTACGGCAAAATCCATTTTTATAGAAACATAATTCGGAACAAAAAATCTGATAGACCGTAATTTTAAAAGTCATAAATACCGTAAAATCACAGGATCCCTTTAAATAAATATTACTGTAAGAATTAAGATATAATAATTTACGGTGAAAATGAATTTTACGGTATAATGGATTTTACTGATGATGTATCGGTTCTTTATCTGAATTTATACGGAATTTTTTACAGGGTATTTTATTCAAATATGAAAAGCTAATTTGAAGATAATGATCTCGAAATCTATTTTCCATGTTTTTAACGCTTTGATGCAGAATTTTTTCTAAACATATTATATATATATATATATATATATATATATATATATATATATATATATATATATATATATATATATATATATATATATATATATATATATGTTTATATAAATATATATATATCTATATATATATATATACATATATATATATATATATATATATATATATATATAAAGAGAGAGAGAGAGAGGCTGGGATAGCCTGGTCGGTAGGGTGCTGAGTCCGTGTCCGAGAAATCGTTGGTTCGAACCCCGCCGGCAGAAGACTTCCCCGTGTAGTTGGTGACTGATGCACGTTAAAATTCTGTCAAATCGCAAAGTCCTCCATGTTCCCATAACAAATCAAAACCTCTGGGGGTACTGGATTGGAGATCGATCGTTCTCTGATTCAGGTCAAAATTACGATCTGTGGATGAATGAATGGAAGTATGAATGGGCCCGCCTTATAAACAGGTCTGACGTATGATATGGCAGAAGTCGAATTCTTGGCCATAGATGGCGCCACTGAAAAACAAGAATCGCACACTCTGCCTTAAATTTGCTCGGTTTCACCAAACAGGCTTGCCCGTGTGGCAAGTGGTATTAGAACCAGCAATATTGTGTATATATATATATATATATATATATATATATTAACATAAATTAATTTTTCATTATTTTGCATAAGTTTAGGTCAAAATAGGTGAAAAATATTTTATTTAACATTTTAATAATTTATGGTTAAAAAATATGGAATGAAACACCGGAGGCTTTCCTGCGTTAAATGTAAAATCTTCCAAATAAAGCTCACTTCTAAACAACAATTTTTCAAATTTGCACTTATTTACACAGCTTTCTTAGCGAAACAGCTATTCATTATTGAAATTTCTTTAATTTATAAATGAATGAATGAAATATTTGAAACTGAATGAATAAAAATTAAAACTACTTTTTTTAGAATTTAGATCTTAGTACAAATCTATAATTACGATAACTTAACAGGTATTTTTTTTTTTAGAAACTATCAGACAGTTTTGTATAATTAAAAAATACCAAATTACATTTGTACTTGTCATTAGTGCTCCTGAAAAAAATATTTATAAGGAACCGGTGTTCCATCTGCGTCAAAGGTTTAACTAATTTTTTAGATTAATTTCATATTTAATATTTAAATTACCATAATAAGTGCATTTGATTCATCTTTAGTTTGACTAAAAAATGCATTAATTTACATATATATTCTATTTCAGTATGTAAAGTAATTTGGAGACAATGACATTCCATGTTTATAAGATTCTTAATCTTTCCCCTCCCCCTTTTTTTTTTAAATGAAAAACAGGAAAAATAGATGAAATTCCCCTTTCTTTTTATTCTGTCTTTCTAAAAAATATATACCAACTTTTGCTAGAAATTTTACACGGAATTTTAAATTAAAAACGAATAATTTTTTTTTAAAAAATTGTCCCAACAATAAGTTTTGTAGTTGAAAATATGGTAATTTTAACATTCCTGAAACAGTTCTTTTAAGCATTCACGATATTTTTTTAATTAAGAGAACATTTCATTCTGTGAATCGGAGATTTCTAAAGTTTTCATACAGTAAAAGATTGTGAATCAAATTACGGTAAAAATGTCCGGTACTCAGTGTGCCAGTACTTTTAACCGTAAAATTTTACGGAACAAAAATCTAATGTACCGTAATTTTTATATGGATATATTTACTATAAAATCACTGTAATTAAATAAATATTATTGTAAAAATTATGGTACAACTGAATTTTACAGTACAATGAATTTTAAGGATGCCGGTACCTTTTACCGTAATTTAATCCTGAATTTTCTTACAGTTTAAAATAATTTAATATTAATTCGGATTTAGTGCTTTTCTGAATACTCTGTTTTACAAAATAATACCTAAATACATAATGCATGTTAGTGACAATTTAAATAAAAGTTATAACCGTTTCATATTTTTCAAAACAGTGTGTTTATTATTAAGACAAAAACTTCGTTGCGTGCTCATGAAACTTTTCAGAAAAAAAGTTGCAATTTTAAAATGGAGTTAAAGAAACTTGTTAAAAAGAATCTCTTTATTTTGAGTTTTTTAATAAAAAAATGTCGCCAAGAAATATCCTTTTCTTTAGAGAGCAAAGGGGAAAAGGTGTTAAATTGTTTTGCTTTGTGAGATTTAAGTTATTAACGTTGGGTCTTGTTACTAACACTGAGAAACAGAGTTGTAAAAACTTTCTTTTACGATTTTCGTTCATTTTCTTTTAAGTTTCTATATTATATTTCTTTTTTCCGGTTTTGGGAGTTAAGAGAGTTCTGCGTTCTTATTATCTTATTCAAAAGAAGAAACTTTTTTAACGCGCAAAATTCCGTTCCTTTATTTAAAAGAGAAGAAAATTGCATTTATTTTTTCTGACTCTTTTTCTAGAAACAAATTTACGCCAACTAAAACCTTTCTGCTAAGTTCCGGTCTGAACTTGCCACTAACATTTTCCTGACCCATAATTCATAAAAATTAATTATTTCTCACTTCTAAACTGAATATTTTAAGAAGATTATAAAAAAAGTTGAACAATTTGAAATCTAAATTAATATAATTAGTTAAATATATATATATATATACATATACATTAAATGTATGCTATTCAAATATTTGGTAAAATAATTTTTGTATTTCATTTTATAACTGTCGTTGAACAGCCGACCTAATCTTTAGTTTTACTACTGCTGACATCCAACTTAGTAGCTTTGTGATTTTGAACCCAATTCAGAAGACAAGGGAACTCTTGGATCAAGTATTGGGAGAAATTTGCCTCCAGGGAGAACTTTTTGATGGAATTAACCAGCATTTGCGTTACTTGTAGAGGAAACATGGTTAGCCTGACGGCAATGGGACTCTAACCCGTGATCCGTCTACATCTGAGGATACTTTATATCAGCACTGTGGTCGAAGTAAGCCCAGTGCATAATTCGTATCGACTAGCCATTACTGGGATTCGATCCCGGTCCACCTCATTGGAAGGCGAACCCTCTATCCACTGAACCACCAAAGCTCAATAAATATTATAAATATTAATATAAATATAATAAAATCCCCTATTTTGAATCTCAGTTGTTAGAGGGAAGTACCGAATTCACCAGGATGATTAATAAAAATTAATTCTAGACTATCGCCAATAATTCAATCCAGGGCGGTGTTATATGGGTGATTCTCACGAAATATGACAATTCGAACCAAAAAATTTCTTCAAATTTAAAGTCGTCAAAATAATCTTTTTTTTTTTGTATACTTCTTAGTTATACTTATTAATATCTTACAGACAGCAGTGTAGCTTATTGACATTTGCTAGGGGAAAAAAAATAAAATAGAAATTCACCAAATTTTGAATGCCAGGAAAATGGCATATTACCTTAGAAGTTTAAAAAACAGTCATTTTAAGTTAGTACTAAGTAACTCAACTTAAGCCTTTATGTTAGATGGACCATAAATCGCTTAAATTAATTCTTCTTATCTACTGTAGAAAGAATAAAAAAAAAATTTTGTTGCTGATATGTACAGAATAAAATTGTGGATAATAATCAATCATTAAATAAATAAATAACTTTGATTACATCCAAGCATATAAAAATTATACATAAACTTGGTATTGGGTTAATATTTGCTTTTCCACCTTACAGTATTAGCAGTTAAGGCATTCATAAGCCAGGAAAATGACAGCTAGGATAATGACAAATTCGCCATTTTATAGCATATAACTTTATTTTAATTAAATATTTTGGCCTTAGACGTTTATATTCTGTAGAAAACAACTGGATTTCTTAAAATAACTCAGAGAAGTATATATAGTATATGTTATTAATGGTTATAAGAAGCCAGGAAAATGACCACACAAAAACCTACTTACCTTGAAAAAATTTTTGAAACAGATTTTGAACCAGAAAATTGGTTCTTTATTCATGCAACAAGGCATGTTCATATAGGAGGGGGGGGGGTATCTGATCTATCTATTATCATAAGATATTGATTGCTGACTCTATCTATTTTGGTTATAAACCACTAAATAAAAGTAGCCAGGAAAATGACAGATTTTCTTGGGACAAACAAATTATGGACAGAAAAAATTAATTTAAACGAAGTTTTTGTAATTACCCTCTGCGTATTTTCTAGAAATGCTTACATTTGTTGAGATAAAAAAACTTAGATATTGAAAAATTTATAGGAAGTTTTGAAGCTAATTATTATTGGAAACATTGTTTGGGACATGCCAGGAAAATGACATTTTGAAGTTCAATTAAATTGTTTAACTATACAAAACAGTCAATGCTAGTGCAAAGTTATTTTAAAATGCTAACAGCAATGCTATTTATTAATTTGTTTAAAAAAAAGTTCTTTTACTATTATAGTATTAGATCTTGGAGCAAGGGGCAGTGAATTGTCATGTTTTGTGAGAATCACCCATATACTACATTAAACTACCTTTTTCTAAAACGAAATATCAAACATACAACCACTCAAAAATTAATCAAGCCTCCATAATTATTTTAATTATTTATTAATTAAATGGCTTATAAAGCTAATAAGGCTATATTTTCTTAGAGCATATAGTTAAATAATAATAACAGCTCAAAATTTGTTAAAGGCTTGTTTGAAATTTTTTTAGTTATATGCATCTTTAGTTGTAATTTTGATTAAAAATTAGTTAAAGCAAATTAGCATCAGTTATTAGAATAATAATATTAAAATTTAAATGATGCCAACTTTATTAAGTTGAATTTTTATCATTTATCATTTAAAATTTAAAAAAAGAAACACTTATAGCTTTTTTTTAAAAAAATTAAGTAACTAATTAAGTAAGTAGAAATGTGCACTTTTCTTTAAAAAAATATTAAACACTGTCCATATATTTACGTATATAGATAAAGCTAAATGAAAAAAAATTGCGTAATTTCATAATTCTAAACTAACCAAACTTAAAGTTAGATGGATTTTTCTTTTAAATTTCACTAGTTTTTTTTTATTTTTTTTAATTTTTAAAACAATTTTAGGTTCATACATTCATGAACTCTCCTATTATGAAACTTTTCAGTCATAAGCGAAACTTCAATAATAAAAAACGGAACTAAATAGAATTTGAACAATAGACAACTTTTGAATTTAATTCCAATAAACTTACACTCAACAATCCCTTATTTTATATGAACTTTAAAAAAAAAAAATATCTACTTTTTTATACTCCTAAATCAGTTGAATTTCAGGTAAATTTGAGGCGTATCATTTTGATTTAAAAGTTATATAATTTCAATACGTTATTTGATTTATTCACCTGTTAGGGAATTTCAGTATCACAGAAAAATTTACAGTATGTATATGATTAAAAATAATTTTTTTAATGCTATAACCGTCGTTGAACAGCCGACAAAATTCTTTTGGGTTTATGATTACTAATGTTCAACTCCGTAACCTTGTAATTTTGAACCCAATTCAGAAGACAAGGAAACTCCTGGATCAAGTATTTGGAGAAATTTGATGGAACTAACACTTATTTGCGATACATGAAGAGGAAGATCACGAGAACCTCCCACGGTTAGCCAGACGGCTGAGGGACGCAAACCCATGATCTGTCTACCACTGAGGATATTTCACGTCAGCACTGTGGTCGGTGCAAGTCGGATGCAGATGCGTATCGACCAGCCATCGCAGAAATTCTAACTCCCCTTAAATTTAACCCAAAATATTTTAACTCGGCCAAGTATTACTAGGTACTATAGTACTATACCAAACGAAATTATTTTAGACAAATTAGCGGGCCCACAATGTGGCACTATATATAACTATGCATTTATGTATATATAATAGTGTGGTAAATAGGGTTAAAATTTAGCACAGATTGATCTATAACCATAATTGTTGTAGACGGGTCGATTAAGATTCGAAACAATTTTCTGTAGAAATCATATGTTTAAAATTTCACAAATATAACTTTTAAAAATTTACATAATGGAAAAAACATTTTATGTAAATGTTCACTTCAAAATAAACATAATTTGCTTAGGTATTTTTAATACATCCCCCGAGATTTAATTGAATAATTTTATTTTGAACTAGTCATCAAAAATGTTGAATCTGTTGTAGTTCCTTACAACAATTATTCTTAACGACATTACTAAATTAAGTTCATTTCTTTCATAATCACTTCTCCTGACGTTTTTTTTAATTTAATCTAAAAAATTTATATAAATAAATTGTAACTAATTGCCAGCACGCCCAAATGTTTATTTACCATCTCAAAGGAAACAACAATTTGTCTTGAGTTTTTTTCTTTTTAAAGCGTTTAAGCAACCACAGAATTATTCCCCACTTTTGAATACAGCCAAAGTGCACAAACTCATTTTCGAAGGAGCGTAATTTTAGCGTTTCTAATTTACAAGAGTCTTCTAAACGTTTTTAGTACTTGGCGTAATTATTTATTGTTGTTGCTGCAGCAGACTTAAAACGCTCTGTGCTTAAAAACCGGCGCCGACATAATAACATCCAGCATTTACTCTTAATGCATTTTGTCGCTTTTACAATCGGCGAATTAATTAAAAATAAAAAGCCTACGCCTCGATGGGCACGCCAAATTATACGCCATGGAACAGTTAGAGCCGTTCTGAGCGAAGTTGTTATTAATCACCAAATATATACGTCTTTACGTATAGGACAACTAGTTCTTAAGATAAGTATGGTATGAATTAAGAGTAAATACGAATTATTGCAGCTGTAATTTTTCTGTTTTCTTTAATATGAAACTTGTTCACGATAATTCACTTGTAATTAGTGGTTCTGCAAGAAAAAGCTTCGTAAATATTCTTTTTTTTTTGTGAGCGCAACAAAACGATAGCCTTCTATGAATGGAGATAAATATTCTAAATACAATTTTCTAAAATTAATTAAAGAATCCCCGTTGTTACTGATATTATAGCCGTTTGCTTACGTTTTCTCGCACGAAATGAGAGTTATTACGAAACGTATTATTATAAATACATTTCTCGATTAATGTTAATCGAAATCGATGTTTCTAAGTGGGGGTTTAGGATGTTAACGAAAAATTGTTTAATATAATAATTTTGATTTGATTGCAATAACGCTGGTTTTAGTTCCTTGTAATGTCTTGAATGAAATAGATTTTTTTGCGATAAGTATAGGTCTGAATTATTTTCATAGTATTTCTTAATGATTATGAAAAATAATTAGATTCAATATGTATTTCTTTAAATTATTTTCATTAATTAACTTAAACTTGAGGAGTAAAGAATATCACAAAGTGAATTTATCTCTTTACATTTACTTTACATTTCTCTTCATTGTCAATACTCTTATTAATTGTACTTCTACTTATTTAACATATAGATATATAGATATATATATAATATCTATATATCTATATCTATATCTATATATATATATATATATATATATATATATATATATATATATATATATATATATATATATATATATATATATATATATATATATATATATATATATATATATATATAAACAAAGAAGAAGAAATTACAGCAAAAAAGTAGAGAATTATTTTAATGGGAAAACGTAAAGGTTTTCCTCAGGACACATTCTTTTACGATGGTAAATGCGATATTTCCAAATAAAGAATAATTATCCTACAATAAAAATTACTCTTTATTATGCGTTTATATCTCTAAAAATAAAAATGCTATTGAAAATGAGTTTGAGGTAAAAGAATATATATATATATATATATATATATATATATATATATATATATATATATATATATATATATATATATATATATATATATATATATATATATATGTTGCGGATGTCATCATACGCCTCTAGGGAAGCTTTCCAATTACGATTTGTTTCGTCGTAGGGTTCTGAACTGTAATAAAGGAAGCGCTTCTAGCAGCGTTTGTCGACATTTCCGGTCATGCATTCCTATGCAATTTTACTATCGATAATGTGCACAAGCTTCCCTAGAAGTTTGTCGCAACATTTAAGCGACTCCCTCTTATATAACACATTTTGCACAAAAAATTGACTAAAAATTAAATTTTAAAGTAATTGGTAGCTTTAGGAACGAAACTAATTTCTGATTTAAATTATTAGGTTCGACCGAATTAGGCTAGACCAAGTATTTGTATAAATGCTATAAAAAAATTTATTACCCTGTGTAATTCATTTTGTTGGTGTTAGGAAAGAGTTATAAAACGTGTATAATAATCAAACGGAGGGTAATTTAAGCAGCCTATCTAGTTGAAAAACGATTGAAATGTCGATTACACTTTTCTACCATCAAACACACAAAAGCAAGTTGAGCGAAATATGACAAGATATATATTTTTTATTTTCTTGATAAATTATCTCCATATGTTTCCACCGTGCAACTGCCCTCAATACATTTTGCATCGATTTACATTTTGCATCGAAAATTTGCCTCAACTGGGGCAAGTGGAAGCATTTTAGAGCTTGGCTCCTTTTTCAACAACAGAGAATTTGACGCCGCTCGAATTGTTTAACTGATTAGGTGAATATGCACAATTTTCTGATTTCGTGAATTTCGTTGACCTACTTGTATCAAAATATTCATAGTTAAATTTTTAGTTTAAGAGAAAACGGAATATTTTCAAAATGTTTTCTTATTAAAGGGACCAAACAGTTAAATAGCGGCATTTCAATAATTTCTGATCATGAAGTTTTAAAATGTTATTTCGTCTTTTGACTTTAAAAAAATTTAGTGAAGTTGCAATGAGTAAAAACCTAACAGTCAAAGAGATAACACAATAATGAATCAAATTTCTTTTTCGAATTGTATTATAATTTTCTCTGGTGCGACGGTAGTAAGACCAAATGTTTTTCTGGAAGTTTCGTGTAGTTTTCAAAATGATATCGCAGTAGTTTTTTTAGAAGTTTCTTATAGTTTTCATCACTATCGAGAAACACAGTAGTGGGACCAAGCTTTTTCAAGAAGAGTCTTATAGTTTTCACCAAAAGAAAACACAGTACTGAAAAACTTTTTTCTAGAAATGTCTTGTAGATTTCATAAAAGAAACGCAGTAGTGAGAACGAACTTTTTTACAGATATATTTTATAGCTTTCACCATAGATCCTCTAGTTGTGAGAACAAAATTTTTCTAGAACTGTCTTATATTTTTCATCACAAAAGAGAAAACACAGAAGTGGGACCAATCTTTTCCTAGAAGAGTCTTATAGTTTTTACCAAAGAGAAAACACAGCACTGAAAAACTCTTTTCTAGAAAAGTCTTATAATTTTCATAAAAGAAACGCAGTAGTGCGAACAAACTTTTTTACAGATGTGTTTTATAGTTTCCACCATAGATCCTCTAGTTGTGAGAACAAAATTTTTCTAGAACTGACTTATATTTTTCATCACAAAAGAGAAAACACAGAAGTGGGACCAATCTTTTCCTAGAAGAGTCTTATAGTTTTTACCAAAGAGAAAACACAGCACTGAAAAACTCTTTTCTAGAAAAGTCTTATAATTTTCATAAAAGAAACGCAGTAGTGCGAACAAACTTTTTTACAGATGTGTTTTATAGTTTTCACCATAGATCCTCTAGTTGTGAGAACAAAATTTTTCTAGAACTGACTTATATTTTTCATCACAAAAGAGAAAACACAGAAGTGGGACCAATCTTTTCCTAGAAGAGTCTTATAGTTTTTACCAAAGAGAAAACACAGCACTGAAAAACTCTTTTCTAGAAAAGTCTTATAATTTTCATAAAAGAAACGCAGTAGTGCGAACAAACTTTTTTACAGATGTGTTTTATAGTTTCCACCATAGATCCTCTAGTTGTGAGAACAAAATTTTTCTAGAACTGACTTATATTTTTCATCACAAAAGAGAAAACACAGAAGTGGGACCAATCTTTTCCTAGAAGAGTCTTATAGTTTTTACCAAAGAGAAAACACAGCACTGAAAAACTCTTTTCTAGAAAAGTCTTATAATTTTCATAAAAGAAACGCAGTAGTGCGAACAAACTTTTTTACAGATGTGTTTTATAGTTTTCACCATAGATCCTCTAGTTGTGAGAACAAAATTTTTCTAGAACTGACTTATATTTTTCATCACAAAAGAGAAAACACAGAAGTGGGAGAAAACATTTTCTAGAAGAGTGGTGTAGCTCTCATCAAAGAGAGAAACACAGTAGTGGAAAAAAATAACTTTTTCTAATAGAGTCTTATAGTTTTCACCGAAGAGAAAACATAGTAATGAGACTAAACTTTTTTCCAGAAGTGTCTTATAGTTTTCACCACACATCCTCTTGAATCATGATTCATCAAGTAGATAGATGAGCTTTTACTGCTAACTCAAATAAGCAAGATTCTAATCTTCTCTACGGCATCTTGGCCCTAATAGGCTTATTTCTATTAATATCTCCATTTATACTACCACGGTTGTTCGAATAATGTGAAATTAAAAGAAACTTTAATTTGATAGATAATTTAGCACTAAACTAAAGTCGCATTTTAATTTTCTGAAAAATCGTTAACTAAAATAGTCATTTTATTTCGTGTATTAACTACTTTTCTAATAATCAAAAGTGCTGTTTTTTTTATTTTTATAAATAACAATATGAGAAATTATGCATAAAACATTATAAACAAATTAGAAAATAAATAAGCGTTTTTGCGTTTAGTCTTCGAGATATTTATTTCCAGCATTTTTCTTCTAAATTAACCAATTTCGTTCTATTTCAGCACTGCTTTAATGCTAGGGGAAAAAGTGGCACGTTTATCCCATATTGTTCCGCAAATTGCTCAAATTAAATTATCTTCAGAAATAACCGTTTGTGAAAGGAGTTATCAAACAAAAGCGGAAAAATTAAATTTGTTACGAATACTGAACATCTAAAACAGCATTCAAGATGTTGGTCACGATTTTTGAAAATCACCACTAAATCGAAGGAAGCTCTAAACAGAACGCCTTTAAATTCTTTTTCAGTGCTCATTAAGCGCGGCGTTCGACACACCCTATTTAATACGAAACCTTTTCATTTTCTCCATCAAACGATTATTATTAAATAGAAATATTCTAAAAGGGAGAACCAAGCCTTCCCGCCAATAAGTGTTAATTGTCCCCCAATGATGAAACAGTCTTGTGACCCGGATATGCTAATTCCAGCCTGAAAATTCAAGTAAGAAAAAAAATTCTTCTGTGATCGAGTTCATTCATTGGCTAACGATAGAAAGTATTATTGATTGATTTAAATAACTCACATATACATTAATAACGTTTTTAATAATTTTACATTTGATTTTTAAGTCCAAATACGTTAACTCCAATTGAAAGTTCATCGCTCCATTGGTAAACAATGAAGAACCTTCAAAACTATTGATTTATTTGAATTCATTAAATAATGAGCACATATCATTTTATTTTATAATCGTCGTTGAACAGCCGGCCCAATTTTTGGGTTTACGCCTACCAATATCAAACGCCATACCTTTGTAATTTTGAACTTAACTCGGAAGGCAAGGGAATTCATGGATCAAGTATTGAGACAAAGTAGCCATTATGAAAGACTTTGTGACGTAACTAACATGCATTTGAGTTCGATGGAAAATTGACGAAAACCTCTCACGGTTAGCCCGAGGGAAAGGAATGTCTAACCCATGATGACATTTTACCACTGAGAACATTTTACGTCGGCACTGTAGTCGGTGCGAGCCGGGAGATAGATATCTCTTTTAGAAATAGCATATAAAACAATTTACTTAAGAAGATTGATATTCTTATTTAGAAAAAGCAAATCCAATAATTTTCTAAAAGAGATTAATTTTGCCATTAAAAATAGCCCATCCAATAATTTTGTAAAGAAAATTTACCCATTTTTGAAATAGCCCATCCAATAATTTTCTAAAGGATATAGATATCCTTCGTAGCCCATCGAATAATTTTCCAAAAGAGATTAATTTCCCCTTTAGAAATAGCCCATTCAATAATTTTCTAAAGGAGATTGATATCCCCTTTTAAAATAGCCCACCCAATAATTTTCTGAGGGTATAATTTTATCCTTTAGAAATAGTACATCTAACAATTTTCTGAAAGAGAATTAAGATTTAAAGAGATTAGTTATTTTCTAATAATTCTCCTTTAGAAAATAACTATACAATCTTTACAATTCAAATGGTTTTAAATTTTCTCATTAAAGCTGTCGTCTCCAAATATCAAAGTGCAAAAACTCTATATTTCAATTTTCATATCTTTTACCATCAAATTTATACAGCTGTTGATGTAAAGTAATTTGCAATGCAAAATTGCAAAAATAATTCCCTGATATGCTATGCTTTGTTTGATTTGAAATTAATAACTTAAAATGAGATAAAAGAATTCTTCATTTTGAGAAAACGATTCAATAATAGTTAATTCTGTGTAATTTCAACGATTTCAAATCCCCTTATGAAAGCTGTTGTATCGTTATTTTAAAATATTAACGACTCTGCATTCCTATATTTTGCATCTTTTACATCAACTTTGCCCAAATAACAAATAGTGAATGCATGTTTAGTTGCATCATAAAAATTGCCTAGACATGCCTTCTTTGACTTCAAATTAATTGTTTTAAAATGGGGGGAGAACTCAATATTTCGTGAAAACGATTCAACAATAATTCATTCTTCAGAATCCAAATCAATTCGAATTATCTTATTAAAGCTGTCGTCTATTAATGATAAAATATAATTGTGCATTCATTTTTTTTTTTAAATATTTTTATTCCATCAAATTCACGCACGCTACAAACTATTGATATAAAGTTATTTTTAACACTAGAGGTGACTTTATTTGATTTGAAATTACTATTTTAAAACGAGAAAAAAGAGCTCAATATTTTTAATTCCATAAATTTTGATCATTCATCAATGAAACAATTTTAAATTTTTGCATTACAATCTTCATCCTTTAATGTTGAAATTATAAGAAAATATTAAATTCATATTTTCCTATATTTTATTTTCAAATTTTGAACAAATTACAAATTTTTATTTTGCAGAATAATTTGTGGCCCCCAAAATTCTCACAGGGCCTTTATTTGGCACAAAACTAATATTTTAAAGCCTAGCGTAGAAAGCAAACATTCAAAATTTAAAATCGATGCAATACAAAATTTTGGAAGGATTTTTTATTTTCTAACTTTTAACAAATATTAAACTATTCTTTATGGATAGAATTAGACAAGTCAAAGAATTGTTTTGTTGTAAATAATTTCATGAATATACTGTTGTTATGCAAAACTTGCAAGTTTCTTTTACATGTTTCTAATAAATAATTTGTGTTAATAAAAATAAAAATAAAGTTAAATAGAAGTTCAAAGTTAAAGTTACAAGTCAGTTCTGAATAAATGAGTTTTCCTGTACTTGTAATCAATATTCTAAATACTGCATTTTTAAATACTACATTTTTCTCAGTTCAGATTTTAGACATTTAAATATGCTATTTATTTAAAACTATTTAATGATCATTTTGTGATTAATTTTTTTATTAAATAAATCAATAAACGAGACCTTAAAAATAAGTCACAAATTAAATAACAAAAATACTTTAGTTTTTTTCTTCTTTATTTTAAAGAAAATTTTTTAAATGAATTTCAATTACTATCAAAATATAAATTTAAAAAAAAAAAACTTTATGTTTGATATGATTAAAGTTTAAGATTTTATTCAATTGTTATACAGCGTTAAAACCAGATTGTTTTTCATTAAAATACTTTTCAATTCTCTGTACTTCCAAATAAGCTCACCATGATCTAAAAACATAAAGAAAATTTGCGATAATTAACCCCAAAAAAATAACACAATCGAAATCCAGAAAGCTAACGTAAACAGTAATTAGCTAAATGACGCAAGCGAAAAACGTTGCGTACGCGCACGTTTTTTCACACACCTGTCTGGCAGAGGGGGGGAGCTATCCCTTTCTCTAAAGCATGAGGGTGGGGCCCAAAGGGCGCTGGGGCCCCACGAAGGCCCTAATGACCGTCTTAAGAAGCCCTTTTGTTTTGTTTGTGGCGCCGATAATTACCGTGGCCCGCTGTCAATCACGCCATCTGTGGGCTTATATTAACGCGAACAAGGATCCGGCTCAAAAATGGGGTGGGGGTAAACAGCCCCCTTCTCTTATTAGAGGGGTGGGTGCCGGCGACCGGCAGTTTTCAGTAATTTATTTTTTATCCATTATTTTCTTGCCTCTTATTGTTATTGCTCCAACTTTCGTAATAAGAGATACTTTTTTACAGGTTGGGAATGCGCTTAGCACGTTTTGTGTTGGGTTTAAGAAGTTAAGCATGATTTTTTTGTTTTTTTGTTCTTCAGTTTTTCTTTGTTCTCCTCTTTAACGAATATTTTTTTTATGCGTAAGGATTTTTATGTTTGTTTTGTTGGCAATATTTTTTATTTATATTTTCTTTTTTTCCTTTCGCCAATTCGGCCGTGATGAGGTGTTGACATGGGGGGCGTACTACGGATGAAAGTAAAGCTGCGTAAGTGATTTTTCGGAATTATTTTAACTATCGAAGTTTTTTTTAATTCTTGCGTATATCAACATAAACAGTATTTTTTTCTTAATTAATAATTTTTCTAGGCCGATTTTTCTTGTCATTGTTTTAAAAAAACCATTCATTTTTTTTTATTTCATAATTTTAAAGTAAGACATCTATTACTTAATACACTAGGAGGCTCCACCCCTGCCTGCTCCACTCGACAACCCCGTGGAGCTCTATCATTTATCTTTTTATTTTTTTTACAAAAAGAGATCATTTTTTTAATAAAATATATATTTATTATAATTTTACTTACAAAAAATTTTGGTTATATATAACTCGTAATAAAATGATCGATTATTTGGATTTAAAAAAGACAATTTACTAGAAATTTTGGTTTTCAAAATAATATTTCTTATTTACACGCATTTAGCAAAACACCTAAAACTGAAAAGTAAGCTTAAGAGTATAAATTCTCTAAGGTATCATGATAAATTACTTATAATAAAACCATATTTTGTTAATGTAGCATATTTTGTCATAATTACCATATTTTGTCATAATTACCGTAGCGCTTCAGTAAATAATACCGGCCTTTTTGGTGTTCCCCTAGAATCCAACACAAAGTAAATTTGACCATATTTTTCCCCAGTTCAATTATAACGTGCAAATATTGTGGTAATTTTCAATCATTTCATTTCATTATAAACGAATTCAAATTTGTTTAAATTTAAATATCTATTATTGTAGCGAAACTAATCTTAGGCTGATAAGACTGTTTGTAAATGCTTTTTTAATATTTTTAAAATTTTTATTTCATACTTTCTTTAGAAATTAAATTCAAAGAGTAAGAGAAACCCCAAAGAGCCATAAACACAATAAATTTTACAATATTCTGGTAGTTTTGACCACGCTCTTTTTCTCATTGCAAAATAAAATAATGGCGTGGAATGTTGAACCGTATGTACTTCCATATGAGCCATATGAATCATATGTACCATATGAACCCATTATTCTTTTTTTGAAATAGAGGAAAATATCAAATATTTAAATATTTTAAATATTAATTTAGAAAGTATTTTTAGTTGCATTGAATATGTACTAAGGTTCCTCAGAAATCTTTATGCTGCTCGATTTGGGAAGAAAAAAAGAAAAAAAGCGCTGAAGTTATGTAAATAATAATACTAAGGCAACAAAATTAAAAAATAGGGTGTACCAATTCTGGTAGTTTTGACAATGCTCTTTTTCTCATTGCAAAATAAAATAATGGCGTGGAATGTTGAACCATATGTACTTCCATATGAGCCATATGAATCATATGTACCATATGAACCCATGATTCTTTTTCTGAAATAAAGGAAAATATCAAATATTTAAAAATTTTAAATATTAATTTAGAAAGTATTTTTAGTTGCCTGGAATATGTACTAAGGTTCCTCAGAAATCTTTATGCTGCTTGATTTGAAAAAAAAAAAAAAAAAACGTTTACGTTATGTACATAATAATACTAAGGCAACAAAATTAAAAAATAGGGTGTACCAAGTTGAAATACAAATATTAGTCACGTTTAGAAATATTTATTTTTAAGTTTTCTAAAAGTATTGACTAAGTATGTATAACATACTTTGTATAAGTATATGCAAACAATATAAACTTCAGAAAAACTATAAACTCTATAACTTTCCTTTTGAACTAATTTAGTTTAATTTCAAGCATTTAAAGTTTAACTCATTAGCTTTTCAAGAAGTTTTCATAAATACATACTGATGTTACTGTTTAAACAATATATTTAATTATATGAAATTTCTTTTTGTTGCATCAAAATACAAGAAAAGCAATATGGAATCTCTGTCTCTGAAGAATTGTAAACAGATGTACAATACTAAATAATTCGAGTTCTACAATGGACAGTCGTGATCTTTAGATAAATGAATTACTGTTTCCGTCTGAGCCATGTCTGGTTTGCTAATGAGTGATTATCATAACGCAATTTTATTCAGCTGTTTTGCTAACTGAATTAACGGCTTTTTCATTTATAAGGAGTAAAATTAACGGTTTTATGTTAGATCAGTGGACTATTTTCAATGCCAATCACATTCAGTTAAGAAGCTGTACTAACAACGATAAGAAAAAAATTTTTTTTGCTTTTAATACGCAATCACTTTCCTAAATTACTCACAAGTGTTAACAAATTATAATTATTTATCTTGTGACATACAAATTGTCAAAAGTAAAACAATTCTATCTTACTGAAGAACCAGTTTATGCTAGTTATATCTGACAAGCATTTTCGCACTCTGTGAGAAATGTCAAAAATAAAACTAGTCTATCTTATTGAAACAAAAAATAGTTTATGCTATTTATATCTACACTAGAATTCTCACACTCTGTGAGAAATGTCAAAAGTGAAACCATAATATATCGAAGAAAGAGTTTATGCTATTTATATCTATGACTACCTTTCTCACACTCTGTGAGAAATGTCAAAAGCGAAACCATAATATATCGAAGAAAGAGTTTATATTATTTATATCTATTATTTATATCTATGATTACCTTTCTCTCACTCTGTGAGAAATGTCAAAAGCGAAACCATAATATATCGAAGAAAGAGTTTATGTTATTTATATCTATGACTACCTTTCTCACACTCTGTGAGAAATGTCAAAAGCGAAACCATAATATATCGAAGAAAGAGTTTATATTATTTATATCTATTATTTATATCTATGATTACCTTTCTCTCACTCTGTGAGAAATGTCAAAAGTGAAACCATAATATATCGAAGAAAGAGTTTATGCTATTTATATCTATGACTACCTTTCTCTCACTCTGTGAGAAATGCCAAAAGTGAAATCATAATATATCGAAGAAAGAGTTTATGCTATTTATATCTATGACTACCTTTCTCTCCCTCTGTGAGAAATGTCAAAAGTGAAACATAATATATCGAGTAAAGAATTTATGCTATTTAAATCTATGACTTCATTTCTCTCACTCTGTGAGAAATGTCAATAGTGAAAAAAATTCTAACTTATTGAAAAAAGAGTTAATGCTATTTATATCTATGACTAACATTCACACATTCCGTGAGAAATGTCAAAAGTGAAATCACTCTATCTTATTGAAGAAAGAATTTATACTATTTATATCTATGACTAACATTCTCTCACTCTGGGAGAAACATCAAAAGTTAAACCATTCTATCTTATTGAAGAAAGAGTTTATGCTATTTATGTTTATGACCAGCATTCTCACACTCTGTGAGAAAAGCCAAAAGTGAAACTACTCTATCCTATTGTAGTAATCGTATATGATTTTTAGAATTTTGGCTAGTATTTGTACTCATTGTCAAAAATGCTAAAAGTGAAACTATTCTTGCTATAATTTTTGTTTATGAAATATGCTAAAAAGCAGAAAATGTTGAAAACATACTAAACTAAAATTAAGATTATTAGTTTTTGTTCAGCTGGGTATAAAAGGGCATTGGTATATGCGTTAAAATATCATGGCTTACTTCCATAATACAGCCAGGAAATGCTATTACATTTGTTTTCCTTTGGGTATATCTTGTTATATACATCGCACTGGTATATTTCTTAACGTCCCTCAAATTAAAAGTTTATCTTGTTACATATTTATTTTCTTTATAAGGTATATTTCCTTAGAAAATTCACCCCACGAGTTTATTAGAAGCCAGAGGCCTTTGGATAAAGAAAACCTATCATCTACATTTTTGTTTCTGAAATAAAGTGATACGCTTTAAAAGTTCTGAAGAAGTGATACAGTTTACAATTGCAAATGTAAAACATCACAAATCTATAAATATGCAAAAAGAGTAAAGCATTTTTGAAAGTAATTTGATTAAATTGTAATAACATTGAAATTGAAAATATGCGAAATATTGCAAATTACTCCAGTTTTAAAGTTTAATCAGCTTCAAAGAATTTGTGATGGTCACTATCATTCAACATTTTCTATTATGCGTTCACGGTTTTTGATATGCCCACAAACTTCAATCATGGAATGATGGAAATGCTACTTTAAAACTATGATGGTTATCCATCAAGAGAAGTTTGATTCTCATGGAGCAGCAATCCATGAAGGTCCATGATGGTTCCTACTATACATTTCCATGATGGTTGAATGGAAATTCTTGTTAGTTCTCTTGTTGGTTGGTCCATGATAAATCAGTTAGAATTCTTACATTGGGATAATGGTTGTTTTTCATTGTTCCAACATTTAATTTTTACGAAACCAAGATGGAAATTTCTGATGGTTTAACATGAACAAACTATCAAAACAAGTTGCTGTTCTTATGTTGAACCATCATAAATCAGTTCGAATTCCTACACTGGGGTGACGGTTACTTATGCTGGTTACCAACAAAAATATAATGGTTCATGATGGAATTGAGGGTTACCATCAAGATTTTTATGGTCCAACAACGAAAAACCATCAAAACGTTTGACTTGGGATACCTCATTACATACTCCGTACTGTAAGTATCGTTACATACTAAACGCTACAAACTGCTATCTATTTAGTTCTAATCAAAGGTATGCTTTGTTACCAACATTTCATATGAGAAATTAGTTTAGATCAAACTATGGGGATTATTGTTTACGCAACATACGAATAACACAAACTACTTTGCAAAAATACATATTTGAAATTACCAGAAGCATTTTCTTTCAATACAGTTCCTGTTGACAATAATTGTTTTTTTTTTTTTTTCAATGCACAATTTTAGAGACAACAGATCAACAAACTCGTTTACAGAATGCCTTGAATCTCCCTCCCCCCCCCCCAAAAAAAAATATCCAAGTGTTAATTACGTTTCCCTTAGACATAACTCTCCGATACTAAACTATAATTTAAAAATCTAACGAAGTTTTTTACCCCAAAAATTATAATTTCCACTATCATTCAAATTCGCCTTCTCCGTCTCCCGGCATGCACGCATTTCTCACCAAATTTCAAATTAAAAACTAAAAATACCCCCATCTACTTTGAGAACGGATAAACCAACAATCTGCTAATGATGATGGGCGTTCTGAGAGCGTGAACAACAACTGCCGGCCCCCTGCACCATCATACCTCCACCAGTAACTTTTCCAGCTCATAGAACGACCGACAGATAGACAATTAGGGCATCATCGCCCTTACCATCTACGTCTTACCTTTTACTTAATTTTTTTATATATCTTTCTGCATCGCTATTAAGGAACTACAATTCCTAATAGACTGTGGAGATAGGAATTTACCATCGTGATGTTAATCCCACCCCCCACCCTCCTCTACCTCTGTGGAGCAACTTTTATAATAATAAATACCAACTTCAGTGTTTGCAGTTTCCCTTGCTAAATTTTGTTAATTCTTCTCTTTATTTTCCTCCGTGTTAAGTTGGAGCCTGTGCTGTACAAGATAAAGATGATTATTTCCCTTTATTCCTTTTTGTGCAGTTCTTACTCCTGGGGGTAAGAATGGGTCGTGCTAATTTTTACCTTGAAAGATGCCTATCTTGGAATAGTTTTTAGCGTCGTCTATCTCATTTGGAAAATTCTCTCCCCTAGCTGTTAAAAAGTTCTGTATCGCTTTTTCTGCTCGCCATTATCCAGTTTTTAAAATTATCGCTTGCTTAAATTATTGTTTAGAAAATTCTTTAAAAAAATTAATATCCAGTATTTTCATTAAATTTAGAAAGTGATAAGAAAATATAAAAAAGGGTACCTAATTATGAGATTTTTTTAAAAAGTTTTAAAGTAACATTAGTTATTTATGAACCTTTCGTAATATTAATTTTGTTTATTCGTTCTTTGATAAACAAGGGAACGAAATTTATCATTTAGTAGAGAGTATGTTAAGTAAATAATTATGCCAAAAATTAAAATACTGTTCTAAGATAATATAAAACTTGTGGCAAGCCCTGTAAGTTTAAGATGCTAAATAGTCAAATTAATAGTTAAAATTATTCTTAATATTGGTCGGCTTTTATATAAATTATTATTTACTTTATTTTGTTTGTTTGCAATATTTTGAAGTTTCGGTGCAATGTTTTGTAGTTATTGTTATGAAGTTTGAAAAATGAAAATAGTTTTCATTTTTCATTAAATTTAAGAAGTGATAAGAAAATATAAAAATGGGTACCTAATTTTGAGGTTTTTTTTTAAATTTTTAACGTAACATTAGTTACTTATGAAAGTTTCGTAAATTTTGTTTATTCGTTCTTTGACGAACAAGAGAACGAAATTTATCGTTTTGTAGAAACTATGTTAAGTAAATAATTATGTTAAAAATAAAAACACTGTTCTAAGATAAAATAATATGAAATTTTTACACTTCGGTTAGTAATATTAATAAATTTTTTCTTTAATTTATAATGCATATTAAGCTTGTGTCAAGCCTTGTGAATTTAAGATGTTTTTCAAATTAATAATTAAAATTATTCTGTATATTGAAGCTTTTATTCAAACTAATGATTATTTTTGTTTCCTTACGGTATTTTTAAGTTTTGGTGCAATGTTTTATAGTTATTGTTATGGAGTTTGAAAAATGAAAATAGTTTCGTTTAATAATAATTTATGCCTCCTCTCCTGAGCAACTTTTATTATAATAAATACATATTTCAAGAGTTTATAGTTTCCTTATCTAGTTTTGTTAATTAATTTCTTTCTTTTCCCAGTGATAAGTTGGAGCCCGTGTTGTATAAGATAAAGATGGTTATTTTCTTTTATCCTTTTTCTGTGTAGTTTTTCTCTTGGGGTAAAAATAGTCCATGCTCATTTTTACCTTGAAAGATGTCTTTTTAAAAATAGTTTTTAGCGTCGTCTGTCTTTTTTTTTGGAAATTTCCCCCTAGTTAAAAAGTGTTAAATCTCTTCTGCGCGTCATTATCCAGATTGGAAATTATCGTTTGCTTTGAGAATTGTTTCTTAGATAATTTCTTCCAAAATTAATACCCAGTAATTTCATTAAATTTATAAATTGATAAGAAAATTTAAAAAGGGAACCTAATTATGAGGTTTTAAAGTGACCTTATTTATCTATGAGATTTTTAAAATGTTAATCATGCTTCATTGTTTAATAATTTAAAGTGGAGCGAAATTTATAGTTTGCTAAAAAGAATGTTGGCGTAATTATTATGCTAAATTAAGATATGCTGTATTTTTAGATTATAATAACATGAAGCTAAGGTACATACTTATCAGATTTTGGTTAAAAGAATATTAATTAATGTTTTTTAATTAATCCTACAAAAAGTTTATATTAAGTTTAAATATGCGTAATCTATAGTTTGAAGCGTTATGTAGCTTGAATATGTCTACTAAATTCATAATTAAGTCTTTTTGAACTTCGCTAGCATTTTTTTTTTCAAATTATAACTCCATTATTTTATTTTGAAGCCTTAAACAATGATTTTTATTTATATTCAAATAGTTAGTTATAATTTTATAAATTAAAGAAAGTTCAATGATGAACAATTGTTTCTTTTGGTTCTAAATAACTTCAAATAAAGGCAAATTTGAAAAATTATCGTTTGGAAGTGAGCCGTGTTTGGAAGATTTTACCTTTAACGCAGAAAAGACACAGGAGTTTCATATTGTATTTCATATCCATAAATTATTAAAATATTGAAAATAATATTTTCACCTAAATTAATACAAAATGATAAAATGAGTATAAAAAGATATTTAATGAAAATTCTGCATCAGAGGGTTAAAGAATTAATCAAAGGATTCAATTTGGAGCTAAGTTATAAATCTGATATGGATTTTTAATTATAATCAGTTTATATTATATTAGCGTCAAAAGTAAAGAAAAAAATTTATTATTAAATAATTATCAGATGTGTTTTAATAAGTAAATTATTAGAATTTCTTTCTGGGTAATGCATTTTCATATATCCACTAAAAAATTTATTTTCAGTAACTGTACGACGAATTGAAAAACAACCTCTGCCTATATTTTCTCATTTCTTTATTGCAAGTCAAAATACGTCTTACTCCCCGTTTCTTTCACCCTTTTTTATTTCAATTATAAATCTCACATACAGAAGGGACGATTCAAGATGACGATGGCATTTATATTAATTTTTTTTAAAAAAAAAAAAGAAAAGAAAAAAGAAAGACGAAAGACAGAGTGAGTTGAAATTAATATGAAGTGGGTGTCAAAAGAAAATAATTTAGGGAAACATAAGAGAATGTATGAAGAAAAACGTGAAAATGAAACTCCTTTTTATTTTTGAAAGAACCTTCTACGAATATAAGCTAAATTAATGAAAAAGTTCGCTTTCCTATTTCTTCGGGGGAGGGGCACGTGACAGAAGTAGAAAAAAAAAAAAAAAAAAATTACCGTTCGCGAATGGACATCGGTTTTTCGGGCCTCCAATTAAAGTGTTTTCTGAGTAATCAAGTCTCTCTTATGAAAACTAATGATTTTCGTTGAGTGCTTTTTGTTGTCATTTCGAACTGATGCCACTTGGCGCTTTTAAAATATTCAATAGCCGTATCCAAATACCTGATCTCATATTATACATTTTTCCGAATTATTTTTTATCGTTGTCAGTGTATGGAGATAAAGAAATATTACTCCATCTCTTTTTTTTCTTCTTCTTCATTTTTTTGACAGTGTTGCTTCAAAAGTGAAATAATCGATAGCACGGTGGAACATAAATGCCATTTGAATTAACTGAGTTAAGCCTAGTCGTGTTCATGAAAATAAATATAGTTTTAGTATTCGTATGTTTGTTTGAGTAACTTGATCAGTTTGTTTTAAAGAATTTTACTGGAATGTATTTTATGAATTTTCGGCTTCCAAACTCTCATTGAAGTTTATATTGGAACATTTTCTTGCAGTTTTTGCTAGTGTTGCTTCACAAACTGAAATAATTGAAAAGAACTGTGAAACATTGATGCCATTTGAATTTACTGTGCTAAGCTAAGTCACACTTACGAGAATAAATACAGTGTGTCTGAGTAAAAATATGTCTGTTTTAGTTATTCGATCAGAATTTTTTACTATTTTGAAGAGTTTTATTGATAGGTAATTTATAAATTTTTAGGATAAACTCTTTAAAGTTTGTATTCGATAATTGTTTTTGCATTATTTATCAGAGTTGCCTTAAAACCGGAATAATCGATAGAATGGTGGACCATAATTCCATTTGAATTGGCATTGTTTGGACGAGTCATGTTTACGAAGATCAATGCAGCTTATCAGAGTAATAATATGTTGAATTGAGCAATTTAATCTGTATTTTAAAAAACGAAGCGAAACTTAAACATTTTTGGGATAAAATGGACTCATTAAAATTTCTGTTAGATATAAATTTCTTCATTCTTTTCAAAAATCGCTTAAAGAAACAGACGGCAGGATTATGAGTCGCAAATCTTGTTGAGAGGGTTTGGAAGCCCTCTCTCTTTTGACTAGATTGTGAATAGCTAATTTTGAGGACAAGTTTGAGCAAAGTCTTTTATTTGACAGGATTGAGAACACCATTTTGGTGAAGTGACCATTTCGGTTTTTTGACGAGAAGAATTTTGATTTACTTATTGGAAGCACCATTTGAGATAGAAAAAGTTGGTTTGAGAAAGAACCTTCCACGAAGAAAAGATATGGAATTTTCATTCCATTTGACAAAATGTTGTGAACGCATGGTGGCAAAATGCTCCGTATCTTTCAAACTTCCTCTAAAAATAGGAGTTTAAACTCATAATTTTTAAGTGGCATGGTTTTTAATTTTATTTCTGTCAAAACGTAAGTTAAAAAAAAAAAAAAAACAATTAAATGAATAGATTTTTTAAAATGGTGACAACTTAAGATTGATTTAATATACTAGAGGGCTCCGCCCCCTGCTCGCTGACGCTCGCCAACCCCCGGAGAATTGCTTCGCAATTCTTGCTTGGTTTGCTTCGCAAAACCAAGAATGCTTTGATTTCATATATTTCAATATTAAACTGAATATTAACTGTTATCATCGAAAAGAATTAATTTTCTTAAATGCAGAATAAGCAGTGTGTCAATATCAATGTCACTTTTTTTCGTTGACTACAGTTCCTTCTATGTCCTATTTGTTCTCTAAATGAGCCAAAATTGTCAGAAATTAACATCAATGTGCAGATATAATCTTAATATGAAACTTGTTTAAAAAAAATGATAATCACAATAATACAGACTTTGTCCCAAAGAAATGAATATATTTTTAACACATTTAATTCAATATATATATATATATATATATATATATATATATATATATATATATATATATATATATATATATATATATGCAAACACTATAATATTTTTCAATAAGCAATATTGTTAAGAACAGGGTAATTTTTAAAAAAATATTTTAATAATATTCAGCAAAATAACTATAAATGAAAACATTAATTTTGCGGAATTAAAATATCATTGTCAACATTGCGAAAGCGAATTGGTACAGTGTGCATTCCAACCACATTTTCTGTATTTACAGGTCTGGTTTGATGTGGGCAAATGAAAGTCGATGTTGTTGCGACTGTGTAGCAATTACACACATTCTCTTTTAGCTCAACCTTTGTTAGTTTAACTTTTTTTTTGTTAGTTGAATCATCATTAGGTTGTATAAGCAAAAGAGCATTATTTTCTTCTATACTATGAAGTTTACGTTTTTCCCGCTTTCGATTAGCTTTCGCATTGAGTTGCGACTTTTTAGTAATGTTAGGTCTTTTCTTTTTAGGCATTACTTGTAAATAAACAAATCGAATTAAGATTTAAAACCAGATTAAACTTACGAATTAACGTTTTAGAAAACAAATAATCAGATTAATCAATATATCAATACGAAATAAGTTGAGATGTTGTAAAACTGAAGAATAAAATTCTAACTATTTTGTGATTGGTTGCATCTCTGAAAAAGAAAATTCAGACTTGTAAATCGCTTTTTTAAGCTTGCCGTTTTCAGACATGTGATTGGCTGTTGTGAACGGCGGTTATTCTTCATTATTAACTGCAAAATCGTGCTTTAAAACTAAAATAAATAAACATTTAAAATTATGTAAAAGATTTGAATGCCCTAAATGTCTTCCCTGAAAGATTCTGAATGAATTGATTCCTTAATCTTAGATTTTCATCACGTAGTTAAAAAGTTTTTCAGGGGACAAAATTAACTGCAAAAACTTTTTTTTAGAATAGAGAGATCTATATGATGTATCTATGATGAAATAAAATGTATTATATATTACACACATATGATTTAATAAATGAAAAAGTTTGCTATAATTCAATCATTTTATACAATTTTTTTTATAGGACAGCGAAACTAAGCAGAATCCAGAGAATGTAGATTCTCTGACTATTTTCCAATGAAAGAATGTTTTTCGGAATTATTAAGTAGACTATTTTTAAAGCTTATCTACTAAAAATGCTGCTATTTTGTCCATCTTTTAAGAAAAAATAGAGTCGGCGTTCAAAGACATTATGTAAGTAACCATATCTTAATTATTTCATGAAATAAGTGTATTTTTATTTTCAGCTCAACCTGCTCAATGTTAAATCATAATATCAGTACCTTGAATCATGACATCATGCAAATTTGTTCCCACCTATTGATATATTAAAATGAATGATATATGAAAGACATATAGATAATTCTACTGTTAAAAATTCAAAAAAAAATAATTAGTGATAAAAAGCGTTATTTAGCAAAATCATTAGAAGCAAGACTCTCGCAAACAATTTTATGTAAACAATCTGCCGTAGCCTTAGAAAAACGTAAAAATAGGCTGTGCAATGATTATAGTAAGAAATTGGTGGAACTTTGTTCTTGTATTATTTTCTACACTGAGGAAAAAGTATTGGTCAAAACTGCCGAAATATGGTAAAATGTATCATGTTTCTGGCTCTAATTGATTACCAAAATGCTAAGTAATTTTTACCGAAGAGCTTTGGTAATGATTACGGTAAAATTAACAATAAAATATAATTTTATAACATGTGATAAAATTTGGTAAATGTCGCAAAATTTGGCAATTTTGACATTATACCTAGTATGACATAAAAATAATTTTTTCGGTTAAATTTACTTTTAGTTTTGCATTTTTTTACTAAATATGTGGTGACAAAAATTTTGAAAATCAGAATTTCCGGTACGCAGTTATTATATGAAGGATAAAAACCAAATGAGTTGTTTAAATTACGTATATTTTGTTTTTTTCTAATAAAATATTCTTTATTTTTTTCTTTTCTTTTTTTACCAGAAATGTCATTACCATACAGTAGGGTAATTTTACCAACATTTTCTTCTCTTTCTCCATTGTAACATTCAAATCTGTTTGTATATCGAATTTAAGCTCGATACTCTGGGGTATTTTCCTTGTAAGTTCGAGTTCTTCTATAAAAGTATCTAGTAATTAAAACAGTGGCTCCCCAATAGTGTTCCGTGGAACCCTAGAGCTCTGTAGAAGAGTTAAAGGGGTACCCCAAGTTAACCCTTTTTATAATGTGTTTTGAATTCTCTGATAACACTGAAATCAATCCAACCTATAATTCTTAGTTTATTTAATCTTAGGTTAGCTTTATGAAAAGATATCAAGTAAAATGCCAATGAAATAAAAATGCCATTTTTTGAAGTAAATTACAAAATTTCAACTAACAAGCATTTATAAATTGTTTCATTAGAATTTCATTTCCTATCGTGCTTTTCAAATCAAAATAATTAAATTCTTTGATAAAGAAATATGTTTCCATAATAGCCATTATAAACGTTTATAGTAGTTCTTTTAAGTTTACATTTTGAAGTAAATATAATTCGGCTGATTTTATTCCTTTTCAGTTAACGTATACACACTAGAAAAAATTCATATCTAGACTAGATATAGCACAAGGACTGCAAATTTAACAGTCGAACACAAAACCTAATTTAAGATATGAAGAAACGGGATAATATATGATAAACGATAATAATTAAAAGATGAAAAATCTTAGTTCTACTAATTAAATATTTTAAATTAGTCTTTAATGGGTTATAACGTTCACAATGAACTTAAACTTTGTTTATAAAGTTGGGGTTTCACCGAAAGAAGGATGAATTTTTAGGGTTCCGTAGCTCGAAAAAATTGGAAACCACTCAATTAAATAATTTAAAGATATTTTTTTAATATTTTTCAAAATATTTTTCACTTCTAAATACTTGCCTGCCATTATTTTAAATTAAAAATTTTTGCCCTAAGCGTTTTAAAGTATAGAAGCAAATCATAATTTTTTTCAAATATTTTTAACTACTAAATACATGCTTGTCCTTATTTTAAATTCAAAGTTTTGCTCTAAGCGTTTTAAAGTATCTAAAATAATCATGATAGTGCTTAAAAAATTATTTTTTATTCAATGAAAAAGAAAGTGAAATATACATTTTAATAAGTAATTTATTTTACACTTTTTATCATAAATGATTTCACAAAAAAATCTCAATCAGTCGGCAGTTTGCTGATTATTGAATACTCACCTTAATTATAATCTGTCGTATTTTCTAAAAATTTAATTAAATCTTCTAATTGCTTATTTTCAAGGTATATTAAAAATCGAATGGTGTTTAAAATTTATGCTAATATTTAATAGGAATTTCTAATTGAAACTCTGAAATATCACACCAAAGTTAGTTCATTATCATAATTTCATACTATAAATGAACAATACTAAATGACTTGTGACAGGTTTTGCCTTAAGGGAAGTAGAGAAAAAAGTAAGTACCTCACGAAAAAAAAAAAAAAAAAATGCCCCGTCGAATGTCCTCCCATAACGTTTAATTTATTCTAATTTTCCCCAATCAAGACAACGTGACGTCAAAATAAATTGCCATCCACTGATTCGCTCACAGCTTAATGAGTGAATAAATAAGGCTTCGTTAGTGGCAGGTTTTAATTTTGGAAAAAACGTTCCAATTTCCAACCTATTAGATATCACCAGCAGACGATATTTTCGAAGCCTGTTGAGAAAAATTATTTTCATCCAATTGCACGAAAGGAGCCATTTCGGAAACAAATTAAGTTTCTGCCTGGAATTCTCATAAAAAAATTCTTTTTTCACTCGTCTGAAAAAAAAAAAAAGAAGTATCAAACGTTCTTGGGAGGCATGTTAAAAGTAAAAAGCTTGTCCCTTTAATAGTCTGTACCCCCATCATATTTAGGAAACTCAATTTTTAAAACCTCCTAGTATTTAATGACCAGTAAAGTCCCTTTCGCCAAATGAACCAATCTGGATACAGTGGAAAGCTGCAAACAATTTTTTTTTCTACTTTATTTCGGTTAAATATATTTTTTAAGTGCTTCGACTATTTATTTTTTACTGCCTGTCGTCTGTTACGTTTATTGCCGCAATCGCCTCACTAAAGTTAAGGTTACGATTATTTTACGACTTTATTATAAACAGTATAGATTTTTTTTTTTTTTTTTTTTTTTTTTTTGTGATTTTTATTCTTTTCATTTTTAAACAAGTATGAAAAAAAAAAGTATTAAATGCTTCACCTTCATTTGGTAACCAATTGAAGCATAGACAAAAAACATGTTTTGGGGTTAAAGGTTTATATATCTTTTCCACTCCTTGGGGTATAGTTTTCTATAAAAAAAAATTAAAAAAAGCTATTTGGCGGCTATATTTCACGCCAAGATATAACCATTAAGACATCGAAAAGGCCAAGAAGTTAAGAAAACTAATGAGACGTAATTTATAAAGACCCTGGAATGGATGAAATTAAGATTTTTTTTTTCTTTCTTTTTTACCATCGTGATGATCCGTGATTGGTAGTTTTTGATGGGACTGGATTAGAAGAAAATGTGAAAATACCACGTCGCATCTTTTCAAGTTGTCAGTTTTGTCAATATTATTATTTTTTCGCCTTTTTTTATTTTATTTTGTTTAATACTTTCACACCCGTGTGTTTAATAAAGAAAATCTTAAAAGATCAAAATGATATTCTTTTAAATAAAAATAATAAATACACTTTAATTTCATTCTATTTTTCATTACAGGTTTTTAATTAAAATAAAATAAATGCACATATATTTAAATAGAAAAAGAACAATTTTTAATATTCATAAATAAAACAAATCGATATTTTTAATTCTTAATGTTATTGAAAATAATATGCTATATTGTTACTTTTTTTATTTATATTGAATAAACTATTTATTCTTCAATTTTCATGAATATTTTTTTATCGCTGGCATCAAAAAAATTACAATTTCTTAAGGTTAAAATTAAATATGTTTCTCTTTTAAATTTCTGGTATCAAAATTTAAGAACAAATACAGGGTGTTCTGTATTTATTCGTAAAATACTGGGTCTAACATACATTTTTAGCATTCTTATCACAAATGAAAGCAAAAATGTCTGTACATATAGGGGATCGCAAATTAGCATTTTATCACATAAAAAAAAAATAAATAAATAAATAAAATAAAATAAAATAAAAAATAAAAAAACATTACGCTATCGAATATTAACAAATAACAGTAGAGGAATGTGGATACAATAAACATCAAAACAAGTTTGATTGAAGGTTGACACTTGAAGGTGTTTCTAATAATCAGCTTTATGAATATTAAGGGTGTTCTGTATTTATTCTTAAAATACTGGCTTTATATACTTTTTGAGCATATTTATCACGAATAAAAACAAAAAGGTTAACAACGCAAATTAGCATTTTATCACAGAAAAAAGCTTCACGCTATCGAAAACTGAGACATTACATTAAAGAAAAGTGGATGTAATAAACATCAAAACAGGTTTGATTGAAGGTTGAAACTTCTAAAAATCGGCTTTCTGAATGTTAAATAATATTAAGTAAAAAATTAAGTAAAATTAAATAAGACCCGATAAGTAAAACATTTCTTTAATTTGTGTTACCTAACATTACATTACGAAGTATGTATTTATTGCAAATAATTTAATATTTTATTCACAGTAATAATAAAATTAATAATATTATTCATCCGCTTTTTTTGAGAAAAAAACATATTCATCCATGGTTGCTAAGGGAATAGAGCGTTCTCCTTTCAATGAGATGAACTGGGTTTGAAGCCCAGTGATATCTGGTGGATACAAATTAGGCACCTGACTCGCACTGACCACAGTACGAACGTAAATTATTATCCGTGGTAGACGGATAATGCGTTAGTGTCATTTTTGGCACTAAAAAATCATTTTTGGATTACTATTGTCAAGATATTTAGAACTTGAAAAAATAATTCTTGCATTTATACAATCTAATTTACATTTGTAGTTGTACTGGCCTTGAAGTTATAATGTCAAGATTTTATACTCCTTAAAAAATTTACAAAGCAAGAATAAATTTTTAAGAACAGTTAAACGGAAACTATTTAAAATGATAGAACATTCTATTCCTATTTCAATATGTACGACCAACTCCAATTAAACTATAACAAGACTATTATTAATACATATTTAATGTTAATATACCAGACATGACAACTAGAACTGTTTTCAACTGCTCCTGGTAATTGAAAATATTGCGTGTTACTTTTACGTCCCCAACGAGGTTATTCGAAGAAAACTTAATAGTTTTTAAGTGAAAAATACACTGAAGAATCAGTTAAAGAGAGTCTTAAGATCATTTATTCTTTGTTTCGGCGCCAGAGTTCGCCAAAGTAAGAGTGTTAATTTTAGTTCGCGTGTAGAACAAATCCATTAACTAGGTGACTCCCCCATCGCATGAGCAATGGATATATCCGTGTGCAGGGAAAAAAGAATTTATACGAGAAGGAAATTGTTTCTTTCGAGAAGGATATCAATTAGAAAAAAAAGGAAGGAAAATGAGACAAAAAACTGGCAGTTAAAAAATCATGTTGAGAAAACAATGTCACTTTGAAATGCACGAAATAGTTGTGAAGCAGGCGAACATTAAAAAAGGAAATTAAAAATTCCAGCTTTTCTTTTCATTATTTCCGATTATTGTTACAATTATTCCAATTATAATTATAATTAATTCCAATAATTATTCCAATTATTATTATAATTATCATAATTTTCCCATTATTCCAATTATTATTATAATTATTATAATTATTCTGATTATTATAATTATTCTGATAATTATAATTATTCTGATTATTCCAATTATTATTATTATTATTATTATAATTATTCCGATTATTCCAATTATTATTATTATTATTATTATTATTGAGCAGTATCATTACTTTAATTATTCTGATTATTATTATAAATATTTCCGATCATTATTATTTTATTTATTCATCTTACAATTATTTTCGATCATTATTATTATAATTATTTCGATTAAAATTATTAACGAGTGAAATTATTAACGATTAATATTATTATGAATATTATTATTATAATTTTACCGATTATGAATATTTTCCATTATTATTATTCCAATATTATTTCATTCATGAAACGGAATTTAAAAAGAATATTTAAAAGATGTTTATAACTTGGAACTACTTTTTTTTTAACTTCAATTTCTGTATCTTTATTTTCAAAATGAATTTCCTAAGTACATTTGCTTCATTACTGATAATGAAGATTGTTTGGTTTTTTTTGGTTTTCAGTGTATATGGGAGGATTTGAGTTTTTTGAATACATTGTTGAGATATTTTCTTTTTTAATCCATATGTAGTAAATAATGTTTAAAAAAAAAATGAAAAAAAATGTCAGATAAGAAGTGACAAAAGTGACGAAGTCGTATGTGTAGACGAAAGACTCTTATATGTCCAAGTCTATATGTCTTATATGTCCTTATGTCTTATATGTCCAAGTTAAAACTCGATTTAAATAGAATTGAGCATTTTAGCATTTGAGTGTTTGATGTTAAGGACTTAATCTTTTTTGTCCCTTGTTAATAGTTAGCGTGGTTGGAAATTATGTCAGATATTTATTTTGCTTACTTATAGGGGTAGGTGTTCAACATATATTGAGTTTGGTTTTTTCACAAAAAGGTAACAAGTGTTTTAAATAATTTGGGCACATGATCTAATTTTTTCCTATTATTCATCTTATCACATTGTAAAACAATCGTTTGTGAGCAACAGTTTCTGGAACCGGGACCACCTGTAAGTGTTGTAAAATTTGCAGCAAAACTACTGTTTTCAAAATTAGAGCAAAATTATGTAAAATTGGCAGCATAGTTGTTGTTCTGAACATTGTAATAGGCGGATGTAAGTTTTACAAAGTGCTGTGAGTATTATAGCAAACTATTATTGAATTTGCAATATTCTGTTCCTGTCAGTGCTGTGAATATAAAGACACGTTGCTGTCAATTCTCATGGTGCTCTTTCTGACAATGTTGTGCACTGTCAGTAAGTAAAGGTGCGTTTCAGAATTTATATTAGTCTGCTGAAATGTTTACAGCTGTTCAAAACAGCAACGCTGTAAATTTTACACCTACTGCTGGCAGCAATTTTTGATACATAGGACTTCTTAATAGTCCTATATTATTCTATAAAACTATATTATTGAACTTGTAGGATATTTAACATAAAAACTGAAAATTAATTGATCAAAGTATAAATAATGTGAAGGAAAAAAAACAAATGAAAAAAATATAAATTACCAAATATTTACAATTATTTTGACAATTATAGGGTTAACCAACCAGTGAAGGAATACGACCCAGTGAAGGAACATTTCACATATATTGATTAAAAATAATATTAATATATAAGTTTTTCTTTAGATTGATTGGTAACAATAGCTTACTGCCAATCAATAGGAAGTCATTTAACAATGTATTGGATTACCTGGTCACATAGTGTTCTCTGGAAAAAATTTTGAATTTGTTATTATCTGTGCAACACCTTGTTTCTTTGATAAAATTATAAGGCGTGTGCTTGTATTTATATGTTTAAAGTGGAATTAATTGTATGTTGCAGTTTTATTTTTCTCACTGTGAAAAAGAGAATTCAAAATATAGCTATTGAAGTTGCGTTTTATTTATTTTAAGCATCATAGCATAAGCAAGTACTGAGATATCAGGGTGTTTATCCACTGGATTACCAAACGGTAAAAAACCAGTCAAGGAACAAGTGTTCCTTTACTGTTTTTTTTCCCTTAGTAAATGAAAATAAAAGAAAAACTTTAATTTTCTTGTACATTTCGAGATGTTATGCATCAAAAGTATGTTAAAAATACAAAAAACAACTTCTAACCAGTAAGGGAACAGGCATGTTCCTTTACTGGGCATAGATTTCCCAGTGAATGAACAGTATGTGTTAATATGTTGACACTTTACTTTTCAATTCATGATGACCAAAAAAAAAGTTAATTTTTCCAAGTATTTGTATATTATAATTTTAAGAATAGGCTTGTTTTCAGATATTTGTATGGCACATAAATTCATAAAGAGCATTAAAATATAACCAAAATTAAGTGTTCCTTTACAGGGAAATTTTGTGTTCCTTCACTGGTAAGAACTGTTCCTTCACTTGGTCTTCTTACTACTTGTTATATGAACCTCCAAAACTTTAAAACAATATTATGTAAGTTCTCTACAATTTTTTTACATAATTTGCAATTAGTAACAAATATGTTGACACTGTCATTTAACTAAAATTACGAATTTTAAAATTATTAGTATTTTTTAAAAGGCAAGCGTAGTTTAAGTGTTCCTTCACTGGTTAGTTTATCCTATGTAGTTATTAAGGCCCGGATTTTGATGACATTTGCATTTTTTTGCATTTTTTGCATTTTTGGACATTTTTTGTCCTTTAGAGCATTTTTTTAGATTTATAGGGCAGTTTTCTTTAAATTTTGGGGCATATTTTGCATTTTAAAGCATTTTTTAAATTTTTTTTTAATTTTTTCCAATTTTTATTATTTTTTATCATTTTTCATTATTACACTGGCTTTCAAACAATAAAGAAAATCTCTAGGATATTAACAGGTGAAGCAACATCTTTTCAAATTGAAGAAGAATTGTCAGTAAGTGAGACCGTCTTTTTCAAGTACGCACCAATAACATCAGTAGACGTTGAATGAAGCTTCTTCAGGTATAAAAATTAACTTTCAGACAAGAGACGCTCGTTTACATTTCCAAATATTAAAAAAAAATTAATAATCCAATGTAATTCTGATATTTAGTAATATTATGAGATGGAAGTTGTTATATTCATTAAAGTTCTATACAAAATGAAAATGTTTTGGAGTCAATACATTTTCCTTTTTTTTTTGTTATTTTAGGATATAAAGCATATTTTTCAAACTTTAATGAACGTAGAACAAGTATTGCATTGCTTTATATTTTTTGAAATGACTCATAATAATTTTAAAGAGTAAAATATTGTTTTAGTTCAATATTTTTACTTTATTTAAGTCATGTCATTAGGCATTTTTAGCGCAATTTTCGCATTTTAAGGGCATTTTTTGCACTTTTTAAGGGCATTTTTTGCACTTTTTAAGGGCATTAATTGAGATTTTTTAGGTCATCAAAATCCGGGCTCTAGTAATTATGTTTGAATTAACTTTTTTTCGGTTGTTCCATTTTGACCATCCTTAATAAATGATTTTAAAAATCCTTGTCAGAAAGCAAGACAAAGAAGTATACACATGAGTAATGTAAAAGTTCAGAAAAACCAAAAGTACTTAAAAGGAGATTATTAGAAACACACAGGCAATCAAACTGTTTTAAATGCATTCGTCTCGCCATCCTCCCTAGTGACTCTATAGATTTAAATAACATTTCTTTTTCTTAATATGTTATATTTTAAGATACTTATTTGAGTAATTATACTATACTTATTATTATACTATACTATACTATACTATACTATACTATACTATACTATACTATACTATACTATACTATACTATACTATACTATACTATACTATACTATACTATACTATACTATACTTATCATTATACTATAGTAATTATATTATACTTATTTAAGATACTTATTAAGATACGTAGTAAAAAATACTTAATGAGTATTTTTTACTACGTTTTTAACTATGTTGTATGTCCATATATATTTGTAATTTATGTTAAATTATGATTTTAAAATTATATCAGAAATGCTTTAAGTATTTGAAAGTGAATTTTATTTGATAAATTATCATAAAATTCAACTAAATATTTGAAAGCAAAAATTATAAATACATTAAAAAATTGCTAAGATATTTGCAAATGAAACTTATTTTATTAAAAAAAATTTTTTTAATAAAGAATGAAACAAATTAGTTTTTGATGAACCAAAAAAAAATTATAACAACTGGTAATGCTATTTCAGTTTACTGTGCTAAACCCAGTTGTATGTACCAAAATAAATACAGCTTGTCTGAGTAAAAATATGTTTGCATGAGTAATCTGCTTTAGAAATGAATTGAACTGTCCCAATACGAATTTTTTTTTAATTCTGTTCATTGTTTATTGTAAAAATATATTTAATATTATTCAATAAACTAGTAACAAATAGGAATTTTCAAAAATTTACTCCTTTGTAAATACATTCAAGTTTTTAAGTTGCGAACTAAAGCTCAAGAAAAAGTTGCTTTTTTTTTTCAATAAAAAATTTTAACAAAACCACGTATAAAAAATTTAATAAGTAATATAAATGAAAAGAGTAATAACAGAAATAAGAAGATATAAAAATAAGAAGAAATATAAGAAGAAATATAAGAAGAAATATAAGAAAAAATAAAAAGAATACTAAGAACAAGAATAAAAAGAAATACAAATACAAAGAAGAAAAAAAATAATTACTTAAGAATAATAATAGAAATAAGAAGATATAAAAATAAGAAGAAATATAAGAAGAAATAAAAAATAAAAAGAATAATAAGAACAAGAATAAAAAGAAATACAAATACGAAGAAGAAATAAAAAATAATTATTTACCGTAAAAATTTCGTTTATATATTTTGCATTTTCTTATTCAATACACTCAATATCAATTAGTAATTTTCAGAGTTTATTTAATTTGAAATGTATGCTGAATAATAAGTTACAGTGAATAAGTTGTTTATTTTTATCAATTGAAAATTATAAAACCAAACGCTTGAAATCAAAGAAGAAATTAAAATAATTATTTTACAATATCATTGTCGCTTTTCTGATATTTTTTTTCCCAAAAACACACACAAAAATGTGGAAATAATTGAAAGATAGAACACGAAAAAAAAAGTAATGTATTTTACATACATTTAACAGGGAAAAAAAATGGCAGTACTAGGGGTGAGGGTGGGGAGTGTTTAAGGTCGCTCCGACATTTTTTGAATGAAGTCTGCTTGAAAGACACGAGTTAAAAAGGGGAGACATGGGGCAAGGGGCCCTCACAAAGTTATGATTTCCTATCACGCAACCTCGAGGTTTAGCCAAATTGCTCGTGGCACGCGCAGCAACTGGTAAGAGGGGGATTTGTGTAAGCACAAAAAAAATAATAAAAAAAAAACTCTTTATACTATGTAAAGCGGTATGATTTATTTTTGCCCTAACTGAATCAGGTAAGTAGGTTAGTTTTTTTTATGAAGGGTTATAGACTGATATAGGGAAAGATATCACTGCGCATTTAAATATTGAAATGCTTATTGTTGTTTTGGATTTTGAGTGTTCTTGTTCTTTAACCTTTTTGACATTTATTAATATTAAACGATTTTTTTATTTATTTGTTGTTATTTTTTTTTTTTTAGTTTGAGTTTAGTTGAAAATTATGAACTAACAATTTACGTCAAATATAAAAATATTAATAACCTAGAGAATATTTAAAAAAGCAAGAGTATTCTCGTCACTCGTATTTCGAACGTGTAAAATTTTTTAATGATTCCATCAATAAAATAAAAATAATTCTTTTTGTTGATACAAACTTGCATAATACTATGTAAAGTATATCGCAAATTTGAATTATGGCAATCTAGAATTATGGCATCTTAATATTAAACATCATTTCACCCGAAATTGCAGATTCAATTTATAATCCGTCGAAAGCTCTAGATAACCTTACGGGCAAAAACTACTACATTTTCTTCAAAACAAAATCTAAGAACATTCACGTCTAATTTATTATCCCTATCAGCATTTTTTAAAACAAAATAATAACAACTATTTTTGGTAGCTTTTAACAACACTGTTTTAGGAGGTAAGATCAGGCCAAAGGGTCTACAGCAAATAATCCTACGTTTTTCTTTAAAAGAAGGAATTCTAGTAACAGAAAGTATCATATTAATGTCCTTCGAAGCTCTAATATTCATCAAAACATGATGAATTTTTCCTACCAAAGCAAACCAAGAAAATATAACATAATAACGACAAGTTATTAAGCACATGACGATGAAATACCTAAGACAAAAATCTAGAATTATCACATCTTAATTTTAAACATCATTTCACCCGAAATCGCTGATTCAATTTATAATCTGTCGATAACCTTACGGGCGAAAACTATTATAATACATCTAACTACATTTTCTTAAAAACAAAATCTAAGAATATTCACGTCTCATTTATTATCACTCTTAGCATTTTTTTGAAACAAAATAATAACAACTATTTTTGGTATCTTTTAACAACACTGTTTTAGGAAGTAAGATCACGCCAGAGGGTCTCCAGTAATAATCCAGCGTTTTTCTTTAAAAGAAGGAATTCTAATAACAGAAAGTATCATATTAATGTCCTTCGCAGCTCTAATATTCATCAAAACCTGATGAATATTTCATACCAATGCAAACCAAGATAATCTAACATAACAACGACTTGTCATAAATTACATGTTGACGGATGCGCTTCACGGAGCATAAACTATACATAAGACAAAGCCGATAATTTCGGTGCCTATTTAACTTGTATTTCGCCAAAAAGTTACTTTTGAGGGTTAAATGTCGAACTTTTATGCGACTAAATTATTACGCACACGAAATGTTTTTAGTCATTGATGGTCGCCAATAATGCACCGTCATGGTTCAATTAGAACTATTACATTTCGAGATGTTATTAAGCGACTCTTGGAGACGTTGAACTTTTAAATAACTCCTACTCATATCTGACGACGATCTATTATGAGTGATATCTAAGCACATTAGATGATATAATTTGAATAGCTGTCGTTGCTGTCAAATTTCCAAATCAAGCAAATAATAATCAGTCAAGCAAATGGTGAATCGAGCAAACGCTATCAATTCGAACTTGCTTACCCATAAGTATGCATTCAAGCATTAGGAAAGTTCAAGAATTGGTAGGAAAAAAAATGGTTTTCGAGTTTAATTTACCTTTTAAAAAATTATAATGTCTTCATGGATTTATATTTTTTTTTAAAGATAGAGTAATTTTTGAAAAGTAAAAGTTTAAATGCTTGTTAAAAAAATTTTACTTTTATGTATGGCAATTAGGTATGTGTGTCTACAAAATGTATTCCGAATTTTCATTGACAACCATTTTAAATCAAGCAAATAATAATAATTCTGTAATAAATAATAATAAAAAATAATAATTAAAAAAAATAATAATAATAAAAAATAATAATTAAAAAAATAATAATAATAAAAATAATAATAATAAATAATAATAATAATAAATAATAATAAAAAAAATAATAATAATAATAAATAATAATTAGTGTATCAAATGGTATCGTAAGTATATATTATACATCTATATTTAAATATGCTTGAGTGTAAGTCTGAGTTATATTATTTGATAATAAAAGTACGGCAAAATAATCGGAATATGGTAAAATTTACCGTGTTTCTGGCTCTATGAGTACACCGAAAAGCTTGATAATTTATGTAGAAGTGCTTTGGCAATGATTTTGGTAAAATTTACGATAAAATATTGTTTTATAATATGCGATAAAATTTGGTTAATTTTGACAGAGCGCTCGCCACGTCCGGAGGCGACCTAGTTAGATGCCCAGTGTTGACTGATCATACGAATTCTACTCTTGACCCGCACTGACCACAACGCATGCATAGTTATTTTAAAGAGTTTTTTGATATTGTTAAAATAACAAAGTTTGCTTGTTAAAACTACAGAATTTGTTTGTTAAAATAACAGTACATATTTGCTTAAAAAGCAACTGGTGTCCATTTTTTAATAATAGTGTTTTTTTTTTGTTAAATAAACAGTTTTATACTGGATAAGAGTTTTTTTTCTGTAAATGTAACAGAATTTTTTTGCAGTGAGTTGATCTTAAATTAATTCCTAATATTGAAAAATTTCAGAACTTCGCAAGAAAAATGTCTTCAAATACTTATAATCTATTTAATTTAAAGGAATTAATACCTATTTAATAATCTAGCACTTGTTGTTGTGGAACAAAGGTTTGAACGCGTGTAAAAAACACTGTCACTATTTTGCGTGGTATTTAAGAATTGTTAAGAAAACATAGTTATCTCCTTGTTAAGATTGTTATTGTTAAGATTGTTATCTCCTTGGTAACTTTTTAAATCAAATGACAAATGATTAAAAATATTATTTAAAATCTGATTCAGGCTTTAACACATGAATGGTGAAAATTACTTTTCATATATGTTAAAAATAGCTTTTAGTCTTAGAAAAATATTTCTGAAATGCAATCCTTAAAAAAAAATTTCAGAAATAACTTTTTTTTAACCGAGACGTTATTTCGACGTTTTGGAATATCTTACAAATACTTATCCTCAAACGTCATTATTATTTCTTTAAATACTTCAAAAATATTTGTTACGTATATAAAACATTCATTCGACATTCTAACAATATTTCATAAGGCGATGTTTCAGCATACAGGATATTTCAAAATATGAGTTGCTTGTCTTAGAAATCTTTCAAAGTTTTGTGAATTGTAAAAGAAATTGTTTCTTATATAAAAAGCAATATCAACGTTTTGTTCTGCTTGAAGATTGCAAGATTGCAATGAATTACAAGTAAATTATTTTAGTGCATAGAACATTTTGAAAAAGCATGCAAGTAAATGCACTGAAACAAATCTGGTAAAACTGCTGTACGATATGCTAAAAATTTAAAAAAAAATCCTAATTTTTATTATTGAAAACCAAAATAAAGGGTAAGAGTTTACCGGGAATTTTTTCTAAATTATCGTTCTTATTACCACACATTTAGTAATAAAATCATAACTTAAAAGTAAATTTTACCCAACCGAACCAAATAGATGGTTTTTATGTCATACTCAAAAATATCGCGATGAAATAACCTAATTTTACCACTTTTACCGAATTTTATCACATATTATAAAACTATATTTTATTGTTACATGTACTGAAATCATATATTATAAAACCAAACATCAAAATCATATATTATAATCAGATATTATGAAACAATATTTTATTGTTAACAAATTGTATCCAAAACTCTTGGGTAAAAGATACCGAGCTATTTGGTGTTCCCATCGATCCAGTAACACAGCAAATTTTACCATATTCTGGTAGTTTTGAAACTACTTTTTTTTCTCAGTATGTTCAAAAGAATTTAAATATGAAAAAAAAAATTTATACAAAATCATGGAAAAACAAGCGTTTTAAGAACTAAAGATTTAATCAGAAAAATTCAGCATTTACTTCTCCATATTCTATATTTTTTAATAATTTGCAATAACTTTTTTATTTTTTGTAATTTTAATTCATAACACAACCATTATGTTAAACTTTTTCTCCAACTTAGTCAATTTACATGTATATCTTCAATTGAAAATACTTGTATCGTAGTTAAAAATGAAAAATCTATAGGAAATCAAAAAAAAAAAAATTTTAAAAAAGGGAGAGTTATTAAAATTCGCAATAATATCTCACTTAAGAGGTTGCGCTAACGAGTTTTGATGATTGCTGCAAAATCGAACATTTTTGAAATGAGAAATCTTCGTTATAATACTATCTACAGTATGCACTCTCTTATGAAGAAAGGGGGTGGTGTAAAAAAGGGAAAATAAATTTGTAAAAGCCTGGAGCTAAACTATTAACCCTTTTTCCGCTTTTACTCACATTTGAATCGCGTTATCTATTCAAGCGGTAAATGACGGTGATGAGGGCTCCTGCAAACAGATTTTTTCGATTGCTGCCGATTGTAGGTTCGAAAAATCCCCTCAATCTTCTTCAGATGGGGATTTTTTTTCCCCTTTGAAAAGTGGAGAGATTCGCCGACTGTGACAAATTAGAGTATATAGAACGATTTGAAGAGAAACTTTCTAAGTTCTTTTTTATTATGTCATATTTTATTTTATTCAATGCAAAAAAATGTGGTGCAGTGCACGATAAAAAGACAGACGACATTTCAGACTAAATCAAGGTGCAATAATATATATTTTAAGCTAATGAAAAAACAGCTTAACAAGTTAGCACCTTGCGTCATATTTATCGGACGTATTTGTTCTGTCAAAAAAGTAAATAATGGCAACACAATTGAAAAGATCAGTACAAGAACGTTTTAATTGGCATTTTAGTGATTTTAAGTAAAATAGCTATTACGTTTTTTAAATTTTTTCTGTGTTTTTAGTATTTTATTGAAAGCAAAGTAAATAATATACTTGGGGTATTCTAATTTGATTATTGAAGTAGAATTTTTATTGATTTTTGTAGATAACCTCTGTTTCCATTCTCGAAATGTTAAACCTATTCACTTTGTGAATAGAGGAAAATTGACACTTAGTGCTGAAATCTAAATTTAGGCGATTAAGCTAGAAAATTGTCACTAAGAGTATCGAACTTTTATTTACTATATTGCACATTTTTATTAAAACCGAATTTTTCAGTGATTTTTAAAGATATAATCTGTTTTCATTGCATAATTTTAAACTTATTCCTTTCATGTTACGTGCAGTTCTTATACCCACAGTTGGCAATTGAAACCCAGCAGCCAGAATGATTTTTGATATTAATGATCATGTTATAGATAAAATTATTGAATGTTTAATACCATGTTATACACGTAATTTTGATACCCACAATTGGCAATTAAACCCAAACAGCCTAAATGATTTTATTCTAGATATTAATGATCGATTTATAGATAGAATCATTGAAATTTTAAATTTCATGTTGCAAATTTTTATTTAAGCAAAAATTTTCATTATTTTTTTTTAGACAGCATCTGCTTCAATTCACGTTAAGTTGAACTTAATTACTTCCTGTTATGTACAATTCTAATAACCACAGATGGTGATTGAAACCTAAGCAGCATTTTTTTAATGATTTTTGCTATCTAAATGTAAGAAATGTAATCACATTCACAAATTACATTCAGAAATATAAGGTTTCGCTAATAGTTTCAGATAGGCTAACATTTCAGGATCCTATATGGCATCTGTTTTAATTTGTGTAAAGTTGAACTTATTTGTTTTGTGTTACATGTATAATTCTAATACCAACAGTTGGCAATTAAAATCAAGCAGCCTGAATGATTTTGGATATTATAGATAGAATAAATTTTATATACGATGTTGCAAATTTTTTATTTAAACAGAAAGAGTTTTATTCATAGCATCCATTTCATGCCCGTAAAGTTGATTTTATCTCTTTAGGTTAGCCGTAATTCTAATACCTTCAGAGGGAAATTTAAACCAAACAATCTGCCTGATTTTGAAAATCATGATTATGTACCATGTTCCACATTCAGAAATGTAAGGTTTCGCTAATAGTTTCAGATAGGCTAACATTTCAGGATCCTATATAGTAAATACAAACGTTTTTGTGCATACCATGAGTAGTTTATTATGTTGAAGTGTAGAACATAATAAAAATGTATAAGTTCTAACTTCAACTTAATACTGGGTGGTGTGAATACACAGATCAACGTATTTTTCTTCTTTTATTTATTTATTTTTTTTTTTTTTTCGTTTCTATGCATTTATGTATTTTATGTCTTAATGTTATGCGAATATTATGCAAAATTATACTGCAGTCAAAAATAAATGTCAAAGAATTTCAGCTTCTTCAAACAATGAAAACAATAAATTTACAAAATTTAATGATTTCTAGTTATGTGTAATAAGCTAAACTTTTTCAAACGGCTTAATTTTTACATCATACAATTTAACATTGTTTCTAGACCGATAATTTCCATGCTTCTGGAGTTTATGCAAACTAATTGCACAATACATAGAAACGTCAAAAAGCTTACATTAAAATCGTTGTATTCTTCCCCTAAAGCACTTTAAAAACTATATTCTGAATAATTTGAATTGTGGCTTATTATTATATTGCATCAAGCCCTTTATTTGCATGTAAGAATATAACAATGCTCGAAAAGGTTTCAGAATTACTTTTAAATTGTTTTATTTTTTACATAAAGTACTTTTAAAAAATTTTCTTTTAAATAATTTGAATTTTGGATATTATTATATTGTTTCGGGCCCTTTATTTGTGTAAAAGAATATAACAGTTCTTAGAAAAGTTTCAGAAAAAAATCGATGTATTTTTACCTGAAGTACTAAAAAAATAATTTTCTAAATAATTTGAATCGTGTCTTATTATTATATTGCTTCAAGCCCTTTATTTATGCATAAAAATGTAACAATGACTGCAAATACGCTTGAAAAAATTTCAGATAATATTCAAATAAAATACGAAGCATAAAAATTACCCTTGATACATATTTTTAGAATCCTTGTCAAATATTAATAATAAAAATATTACATATTAATAACCGTAAATTATGTTTCAACTAAGAAAAAAGCAATACGGATATCAAAATCTATACAACCTAAATTAATGATATTGGTTGTACGCAAACCAAATTAATGATAGTGGTTGTACGCAAACTAAATTAATGATAGTGTTGTACGCAACCTTTAAGTTTCAACTCGCAATGAGGTAAATTTTGATGTTATGTTCACCCGCCTTAATTAAATTTCTTCGGAATATGATAGAGTTTTTGTATTTTCTCTACGTAAATACGAGGGTTGCTATTTATATTTCTGGCCTAATAATGAAAAAACAAATATGTAGGATCGAAATTGGTTTCATTGTTTTTCAAAATATTCTCCATGATGATCAATACACTTTTGCATGCGATTGAACCAATTTTCAAAGCACTTTTTCCAGTCTGATTGAGGTAACTCCAAAACATGCGTTTTGAATGCATCAACCGCTTCTTCGGGGGTCGAAAATCGTTGTCCACGTAATTTATTTTTGATGTGTGGGAATAAGAAGAAGTCATTGGGTGCAAAATCAGGGCTGTACGGCGGATGACCCATCAGTTCGATCTTTCGCTCCGTCAGAAATGCCTTTGTTTGAGTCGATGTGTGAGAGCTCGCATTGTCACGATGAAGAATGATTCGCCTGTTCTTCTGCTTTTTTCGAATTTCTCCGATGACTTCTGGAAAACAAATGGTACCATTCAGAATTGACCGTCCTGCGTTGCTCTAACGCCACTGTTGCCACATGACCGTTAATTCCGAAGAAACAGGCAATCATTTGTTTCGATGTGCTTCTTCCTCGAACAACTTTTGTTGGTTTTGCCTCGTCTTGGAAGACCCATACAGTTGTTGCTGTTTTGTTTCCGGCTCATATGCATAGATCCATGATTCGTCACCTGTGTAGATGTTATACACAGCCTTTGATGTACCTTGAACGTATTTTTCCAACATTTCCTTGCACCAATCGACACGAGCCTTTTTTTGAGCGTTTGTCAGATTATGCGGGATCCAACGCGAACAAATTTTTTTTACGCTCAAATGTTCATGCAATATTTTATTGATGCTAGTCATACTAATGTCCAAAGACGCCTCTATCTCACGGTATGTTACTTGACGATCTTGCTTTATCAGTTCACGCACAGCATCGATCTCTTCTGGCACAACAACGGATTTTGGACGACCTGCACGGATTCGTCCTGGATCGAACATCGACCACGATTAAATTCGTTATACCAATTTTTTACAGTGCTGTAGGATGGCGCTTTATCGCTGAATAAAGAATTAAGTTCATCGAAGCACTCTTGTCTTGACAATCCACGTCGAAAGTTATGAAAAATAATGGCACGAAAATGTTCACGATTCAATTCCATTTTTTGAAAGAGAACTTTTCAATTTACTGTCAACAACACAAATGAAGCTATAATGGTAAATCGTCTGCTGAATTTATGTTTAAAAATATCAAACTTTCGATTAAAATCGTCTGCGGTCGCCTAGCAACACTTACTGTTGCCAAGGCCAGAAATATAAATAGCAACCCTCGTACACATTTGCAACTACTTTTATGCATAGCTTCTTTATTTTCAAATATAACAAGAATTATAAAACTATGTATTAAGGACGATATTTGCGGAACAAATCAATAGCACAAACGTTATTTGTAAATAATATTGTTTAATTTTTTTCTCAAATGAAAATAGTTCTTAAAAATAATTCCTATCTGTAAATGTCAAAATGTTGCAAGATCTTAATCATCGAATATGGAGAACTTTCAAATCAATTTTTTTAATTATGTCGACCGTATTCCTTTGAGAGTTATTTGAAATCAACAAATGTCATCTAATACACTCTTTCCTATTTCTAATAAAATTTTGATGGATATTAATTTCAAATTCCAATTCTCTACCCCCATTAAATTTTTTTAATTTAAACCTAACTTTAACCGTAAGAGAAAAAATCTCACTGTTTTTTTTTCCAGCGACATTTATTAATTTTACTTTGACTTCAATCAAATCTTAAGATATGAAGCAAAATTAAGTAAGAGAAGAAAAAAAATACTTTTGCCATCTCTTTAATTTTACTTAAAAAGGTTGGAGAGAAAATGAAGACAGAAAGGTATATCGCTAATTTAAAATTATTCCCTTTAAAGGGAAAATGCATCTTTTAATTCTGAGACACATTATTATTAGTGCCATCTGATTTAAACACAGCTTGGGGATGAAAGTGGAGGGAATTTATATTAATTTTCATAAAATGGACAGAAAAAGGGAAAACAGAGATGAAATAATTCCTTATTTTACCTTTACTTCACTTTAATTCATTCGTGCTCATGAGATTGGTATAAAGTGATGGGTAACTTGATCGGTTAATGGAAATTTTTTGTTACCTTTAAAGAAAATCTCGATCTTCATTAATAAATAAACTCACGTCAGTGTTTTAATTTTATGAGATAGTGACTTTTTTATTTTGATGTTTTTTTTATATTTACTTTTATGTTGTCAGTCTTATCATCTGTCTTATGTTTTGTTATATCTTATTGTCTACTAATCCCTTATCTTATTTAATTTTAGCTGATTCATATAAAATGACTATGTAAATATTTATGGCGTGTGCATAAATATTTACAAGTTCTTGAAATCTTATCCCAAGAAACAGATTAAGTAATTAATGCGTAATATAAATAATAATCATGAAATATATTTAAAATAATATTAAGTTAAAACAATTCATATAACGAGCAGAAGTATAGAACAATGCAAATTATTAATGCAATATATTCTTTGTATAATATCAGAAAAATGCATATAATTGGTGTAATTTTAGAATAAAACAAATAATTAATATAATATATCGTTAGTAGAATGTAAGAGCAATACATATAATTAATATAATTTAAGAAAAGTAATAATAATTAATATAATATATTGTTAGTAGAATATAAGAACAATGCATAGGATTAGTGTACTTATAAAATAATACAAATTATTAATATAATCGACAGTGGAATATAAGGAGAATACATATAATTAGAGTAATTTTAGAAAAACTCACATAATTAATAAATATATTATTAGTGCAATATTGGAACATTGCATATAAGTATTTTAATTTTTCATTATGAATAATTAAAGTAATAAATTGTTTGTAGAAATTTAGAACAATATATATATCTAGAATGATCATAGAATAATACAAAGATTTAGATAATTTGATAATAAAATATTAAAAAACATAAAATATTGAAAAATATTATTTTGATGTAATATAATAATGATTACATCAAATTAATCAATTAATATGATTTAAGAATGACTATGAATGATGATTTAAGAATTAGTAATTTTAGAATAATACTAATAGTTAATGAAATAACCATTAAATAATCATTACTCACTAATTAAATAATAATTAATTAAACAATCATTAATATAATAGAATTAGAATACCTCTGGTAACGAAAAGAAATGACAATATTTGGATAAATTTTTCAAATTTAATGTAAAATTACAATTCTTCCTCTTAAGTCATATAACAGCTAATTTAAATACAAATCATTTTATTGGTTAATTGAAGAAAAAAAGAAATAAGGCACCCTTTTTTTATATCACTTGCAATATTCATTTCGAAACATTCATTTTCGATATTTAAATTTAAAAACATAAGCAAATAAAATTAAAAACGATATTTAAATTTAAAAACGAAAATAAAATTGAAAACGATATTTAAATTTAAAAACGAAAATAAATAAAATTACCACTATGAACAAAGCAAAATGAATTTATCCATAAATTCAATTCGTACATGTTATAAAATAATAATTAATAAATAAGTGTGACTGCATAAGTAGCAAGCGCCTATCATCAGTGCCAAATTTCAGGAATTTCTTAAACAAATTGTCCCAAATTCTGATTTCTAATGGAATTTTGTAACATAAATAATTGGAAAGCATTCAAAGTCGACTTGTAATTTCATTACATTCAATAAAATGCTAACAGACATTAAAATAATAATTTTTAACTCTAAAATACTGTAATTACTTTTCAAGATAATTTATAAATACAAATTTGAAATTTTAAGCATTGATTTTTTTAAATGTAATTATTAGTTTTTGTTATGCTTATTAACATAAAAACTATATAGTGGTGCACTGATATGTGTCAGTGATATGTGTCTTATATATTGAATAAGACTCATTTATGCAAACATTGAATACACTTATAATAGTCATATAAAAACTCATTAAAACAATTTTATCACATAATGAGTAAAAAGGAAAAAATATGATTTCAGTGCTTGCAATGAAGTACTCATGAACATTTTTAGTGAAATATTTACATTTTATAATAATTTAAATGTTTTAAATTAATGATTATTAATTAGAATTTTAAGTATTAATTTTTTAAGTCTATCTATTTACCTTTACAGTAATACATTAATATGTCTTAAATAATAAAAAAAGGACATACTTATGAACATGTATGTAATACCCAGTACCAATGTATTACCCAGGCGTATGTACATTGAAGTACGTCTGGGTACATTCAGTATACTTAATAAAATGCTAAGTGTAATTACAATAAAAAGTATCGGCACTAAGTGGGTCTGTACTTTTTACCGTAAAATCTGTTTTTACCAGAACATGTTACAGCACAAAAAATAATTTATGGTATAAATGAATTTTAGGGGAGGGGGAAGAGATTTTACGGTAAAACAGATTTTACAGATGAAGCACCAAAAGTACAGTTACGTTATAATTGAACCCTATAATTTTAAAAGAAATTTTTTTGCATTGTATTATCATTCTGAAAAATTTCATAGAAACAATTTATTTCATAAATAATTAAAAATGAAGGAAAATTCAATTGATTAGAATAAAATACTTATACATTTGGATTAATATTTAAAAGTATAAAATGCTATAATTATATTTCTAGATCATTTCATTAATATTTACTTGAAATTTTAATCATCACTTTCTGAAGCTATTTATTAATCTTGTCTATATATGTATTATCATAAAAAAATTGCAATTGCTTTTTCTCATCTGTTTTTTTTATGGAAAATGTTTTCCCCGAAGAAAATAGATGCGCTGTTATTTTGTAATATTAATTATTATCGACGTCCATTACTGTTAGCTTAAAGTATGCAGAGAAAAAAATTAATGCATGGAGTGATAATAAATTGAATTAAGGTTCCATACATTTTATTTCTCTCTGCCTCGACATTCTCAATTAATCTAGTTGATAGCCTTAAGTGCATTCGTATGAGAAATTCTTCGATGAATGAATTTTGTGATTAGGTTTAATTTAGAAAGTCGGAAATGAGGATCGAACGATATTTGTTTAGTTACAGAGTTTTTTAAGTTGATGTTCGCTTTTGTCCGCCATCTTGAATTTTGTATTACATTTTGGAACTATTTTTCCTCATTAAAAGTAAAGAATATAATTGGTTTCTGGTGTAAAATAATTTGTTTTTCTTTCAAATTGTGGTTAAAATTTACCTAATTTACTTCGCTTGTATACATTTTTCCTTAATATATATATATTATAATATATTTAGTCAATGTATTAACTCTTTAAAAATTGTTGATTTTTTCCTCAAAAATTACGTATTTAAGATTTGTTTCAGTTGCTTTTTCTTCTTTTAAACAGTGTTCTTTAGAAACGCTTTTTTAAATGTAATTAATAAATCAATTGATTTATTAATTATATTTTCGAATATTTTTCGAATCGTTTATTTTATTTTAATGTATTTTATTTGTGATTTTTTTATTTTTTGTTAAAAAATTTAGTATATTATATTTGCTTTGATTTCTTTTTCTTTTAAATCTCTTTTACGCGATAGAAGATCAAATCATAACACATTGTTATTTATACTTCAATTGATTTTCAACTATTTTTTAAATAGTTTATTTCATCAAAAAAAATTGTTTTTGTTATTCTATTTTAACTTTTTGTCTTGAGTGCGTGCTTCATTTAGTTATAAGGAAAATAGGAAACAATTCATTATGATTGTTATTTGTTACTATTGATTGTTATCGAGAAATTATGAAGAGTTTTTTTTTATTTACATAACATTTTGTTATTAATATATTAACTATTTTTTGGCTATTTTTATGATATTCTTTGTTTTATTCTTTATTCTGTGCTTCTTTTTATCATAAGGAACAATGCATCTTTTGCTGATTTTTAATTTATTTTCGATAATTTGTTTGAAATAGTTTGTTTTATTCTAATATATAATATGATTTAACAAATTATTTACAAGTATTCGACATGAACAGTTGTAAATTATTTGTTATATCTTATTAAAATATATTTTTTAAATATTATGGTCATTTCTGAATATTCTGTATACGAGGGGAAATCAATTGAGCAATTGAGAAAAGATTTACTGATTGGTATTTTGCAGAAAATTTTAAAGTTTCAGCATTAATAAAACCAGATAAAAAATTAAATATTAAATGATTATAATAAAAATAAAATAATAATAATAATAATTAAAAAATTTACTAATTTTTATTCTTAGTACAATGGTAGGTTATAAAAAAATATCTTAAATAAAAGCAATATTTAGATAAAATGTTTGCCCATCTATTTGTGAATAAATAAAAAACTAAACATCAAAATTATATAAAATATTAGGTACTTAGGAATAGATTTAATGAAGAGTATTTAATTATTTCTGTAATTAATCCTAAAAGATAATTATGTATCTTTTCCTAAAATTTAAATACTTGAGTATAGTTGAATAATTGTACTAAGTTTAAATGTTTATCTTTATTACAATTACAAAGTTTTTAATTTTTACACAATTTAAGAAAATGATAAGTATTTTAATAATTTAAGTCCAGTAAAAAGCAATTGAAAATAGAATGTTTAGTGGTTTTCTAATGGTTTTAATTGCAGAAGATAAAATTGTTTTTGTAATTATTCCAAAGGAAACATATAATTATTTTCAACCGAGAATTAAAAATATCATTAAGATGAAAAAAATTTAGTACATTGAAAGATACAAAATTATGTGTTTTTTTTTCTTTCAAACTAATTCATTAATAAAATAGAATATTTTAATATCCTTCATTAAGAAAATCATTTTTATGTAAAATTTTTCTGATGATTTCATTTAATTTTCTTTTTAAACTTTTCGTAGAATTTTCGAATAAGGACAATAAAAAGGACCATTTCAAGCAAGTTAAATGTTAATAAGCGTATCGTATGAATCTGCTTTAATCTGTATCATATGAATTAGCTTGAGAATTTTATATGAATAGGTCACCCTCATTTCGTGGTGCACTAAGCAAATTAAGAATTTTCTAATTTGGCTTGTATTTGTTTAAAATGATTAACATTCTAAAAATAATATAAAAAATTAACTTGATTTTATTTTTCTCTTATCTGTCTTTTATTTGTTTAAAATAATTAATATTCCGAAAATAATTTGGAAAATTAACTTTTTAAACCCTTATTACATTCTGAAATTTTAGATGTGCTATTACATAGACAACTTTCATGCATCTTACAAATAATCTTATATAAATAATATTAATAATATATAAAATATAATTTCAGAAAGAAAAAATAATTAAATAACTGATAACTAAAAATAATTAAATAATTTAAGAAAAAACTTAACATTTATTACTGTTTATCAATTCAGTATGTGTAAATGATTTTAGAGAGAAATATTTAAATGCTCGTGAATAGGATTTAAATAGCTTTATATTTAAAGAATTTTTTTTTGTGTGTGAATTCGTGTTGAATGCCTTTGAACTATTATTATTGAAATAATAAGTACAAATGATTTGTAGATAGATATGATTATTAAATACGAATTAATCGGTTAATTAGATTAGTTTTAAAAACAAAATATTTTAGTTTCTTTCTCTTGTTTTCTTTCATACATAAAATGTGCCAGTATATTTTTAAAAAATTCAGACAATAACGATAGAATTTGAATAAATATAATAAAATTTGTATCAGAGCATAGCTTCTATGTTTAATTTTTTTTTCAAATGTGCAAACTCTCAAAACTAAAACTCTCTCTTTTGACAACTCAGCAATCTTTGAGCAACATTCTGTTAATTTTGAGAATTATTTCGTCTCGAAATCATGTGATTTGTGTCGAAACGGGAACTCTCAAATATACGACGAAAAGTTTCCTCAACTCGAAATTTCGTCGTAGTGCATTGTGGGAGATTGTTAACTTGAATGACGAAACTAGGATGAAGACTTGACGATCGAAAATAAATTGACGAAATAAACCGACTGTCTGGTATGGTGGTCAAGGAGTTGGTTTCGCCCCAGAGGGAGATCCTAAGATTGAATTCCCCAGCAGTCATGTGCGTAGTTTATCTCTCGTCCTATTTGTTTTTTTTTTTTTGTTTTTTTTTTGTGTGTTATTAAGGTGAAGTATTTAGTGCCAACTATAAAGTGATTATTAGAAAAGTTAAATACTTGAGTCACTACGAGTTTGTATAAATAAAATGACGAAATATTTCTTTTTACTATTGACGAAATTCCTTTCCTCGGAGAAGTGAAAATTTCATTACTTTGACAAAAGGTTCACTCGGAGAATATACCAGGAAAGGGTTCGTCAAAAACAAAGAAAGTTTCGTGACATTTGAGTATCCATTTTTTACTGTAAAATTAGCAATAATTAAGTATGAGAAATCGTAAAATACCTTCGAGAACAGAAAATTCATTTTGTGCTTATTTTTATTTGATTCAATTAAATGCAAATAGATAGTATTTAATTAGCGCTAATAACATAGTATTTCTATTTGTACAGCTTCTTGTGGGAGTAAATTTTAGTCTTAGAAATGTTTCTTAAAAACGATTACACACTTACTTGTATTCATTTCCTTTAGCTGCTATTTTTTTTAAATAAATAAAATCGGCTATTTTCTTATACGAATACGCATTGGTTGTTTGATTGAGTTACGCGTTCGGAATTTCTAAAAAAGTTAGAAATTGGCATTAGTAAACATTAATAGACATGAAAATGCTAGTACACTGCGAGCATCAAAGATAAGGTTAGGAAAATCACCTATCTGATTAAAAAAGGCATGCGAGGAAGAATCAGCATCATGTAAAAACGTGAGTTGAGTTTTAATCTATTTTTTTTTCTTTTTTATTGCATTCAAAAGCACAAACCACCCTTTCTCCTGTTTTTAGAGGAAGAAAATAGTTCTGAATTGATCTAAATTTGCATAGATGCGAACATAATCAAAAAGATTCAAGTTGCCGCCTCATTTACCATTATATATTTTGATAGAGCTTTACCATCAGTTAATCACTTAGATTATTCCCAATAAAGAACAACATATAATAAAACAGGGCAATTTATCGCTATTTATGCTAAATTTTTAACAATCTCTTTGGCCTTTAATATCTCCGATATTTTTAAATCATTTTGGTTGTGGATTGTTTTCCAATATCGAATTTTCCTGATGATTGAAAAGGGAAATATTTGTGATACATAATTTTAAAAAGAAAGATAAATGTTATTGCAATAAACTTTATGACTTTAGATTGCTCGAAATATTTTTTTATGCATGATAAAAGATATATATAGCACATGACTTGATAGTCAATGACTAGTCAAATATATTTAATCAAACTCCAATAAAATTCATTTTTCAAAATTTGCTTCATACTTATGTTTGTGCTGTTTTTATTCAATCGAAGCCTATACATTACATGTTAAAATTCAAAGAAATATTTTCGTTTAAAGTAAGCTGTGTTTAAGAAGATAGGTCTAAATTCAGTAAAAATGTCATTTTAATATTCTTAATATGTAGATATTGAAGGAATATGTCGGACATCCTAATTGTTAAATTTGCTTATAAATAAAACAAAAAATTTTATAAAACAGAAATTTTCTGGCCAAAAGCTAGAAATAATTTTGATGAGAAAAAAAAGATTGACAAAGTAAAAATATTTTTTATGTTAAATGTACAATGAATTTGTTTCTGCAATTTTTAATTTTAATAAGCTTAGTTTTTAGCCGCGAAAGCTTTTTATTAAGTACCGTTAGAAAGAACCTTTTTTGTATCTTTTATTAAAAACCTTTAATACTCTTTCTATTATTAATGTTAAAACATAATTCCTTACAAAAAAATATTGTATAATTATCTTTTCCTACTTTATGTAATGCTCATCATTAGAAAATTAGTGAAAATAAATAATAATTAAAGTGTATCTTAACTATTTTGAAGTGTAGTGCAAAATTGTGCAAATTTTTGCAAGCTTATTCTTGTCATTGCAGTATAATTTATTTAAATTAATATGCAAAATTTAAGAATATTGTGCTTTTTAAATGTGAGGAATAACACAAATACTAATTATTCTGTTGACAAATATTGGAATCAACATTTTAATTCGTTGCAAAATACTTGAAAAATAATAAATATTAAAAGATGAAAAAATATAGCATTTAAGAACTAAACAATACTACAGGACCTACTTATGTTTTTATCGGGTAATTCAACCGTAATTGCAGCAGTTCAGAATACAAAGACAAATAAATTAATAGTAATAAGACACTCAAATGAACCTATATTGCGTGCGCACGTGCCTTTTCAAAGATGAGTGGAGTTGAGGTGTTACATTCCACTTCTCAAGAAAGCAGCGGTAATTCAATACACGTCATTAAACACATGGACGACTTTTTCATCATTGCAAACTGAAGCGAATAAACAGAGGGACACGCTTTTTAGAATTGAGTTATTTTTTATTTTATTTATTTTACTCTTTCTATCTCTTTTTCTCTTGTTCTACACCCGAATGATTTTCTTTTTTTCGTGCTAATTACGTCTTTCTAATGAACTAAACACACTCTCTCGCCGAAAAGTTTCTATCGTTTGCGCTGAAGTTAGGAGGTTAAAATAGAACAAATAAAAAAAAATGGCGTAAAATAAAATACAAAAAGAGAAAAAAACTAATGGTAAAGCTTCGAATATTTTTTGTGCGTTTGAAAAATTCGGTACCCCAGCACAGTAGGGCGTTAATCAAGGAACGATTCGACGCAAATTACATCTGCAATACTGAAGTCGTCGAATGTTGGACGTTAACTTAATTTCTAGAACGCAAGGATAGAATTTTGTTTCTTTTTTACACCTTTCCGCACTTTTATTTTTTATTTTTTATTCGAGTTCTTTTACCCCACATACTTCTTTTCTTCACTCTTTCTTTCTTAAAATGAGTCTTAACGAACTATGATTGACACTTTGTTCCTTTATTTTTATCCGTAGCCGGTTTCCTTCTCTTTCGTTTTAAACAAGTTTCCTCCCCTACCCCTTTTTTCGAACGAAATGAAGGAAGAATAAGAAATTTGGGGGGTAGGATAGTGTGCTGTTGAGAAAAAAAAGGTGCGAATAATGTGAAAAAATTTTCTAGAACAGAACTCTACCGTTGTTATTAGAGAGACGAACTTTTAGTACGATGGTTGAGTAAACTTTTAGAATTTTTTTTATCTAGTTTTTAGAATTTTAGTGTTGTCTTTATCAATTATTTAGATTGTGTAGTAGCTCTTCGCAGACGATGGGGAATTGAGCAAGGACTATTTTCGAAGCTATAAATTACGACAGTGCAATGGCTAAATAACTCTAAAACATACTAAATTAGATGAATTGTTTTCTAATCTAAAAAATATATTCATTTTAGAGTAGTTATTTTTCATTTTTTGAAGAGTTATTGAAATTCACTTTAATTTTTTTTAATACTTTTCAAGCGCTAGTTAGCATTGCATTTGAAGAATATAAATGTGCTATAACGAAAATTTTCCATACATAATGGGCTTTATTTCAGCAATTGTTTACAATCTTTAATGAAAATATAGAATTAATTTTATCACAACGACCAACTTTTTATCCTTATTTAACGCAAGAATAATATATAAATATATAAACAACACACAAATAAACAATGTTTATTTTTAAATGTTTACGTTAATGTCAATGCTGCATTTCTTGTTAATTATATATATATATATATATATATATATATATATATATAAAGAGAGAGAGAGAGAGAATGAGAAACAATATTTTTATATTTTTAATGAATTTTCTCCTACTTCCTACTATTTCAACCTTAATAGTTCATGATAGTGACTGTAAATATGCTAATTAATTAGCGCAGACAATATTTTAAGTTCCTAAATCAGACACAAAAAACATATTTTCTCTGAATGAACATATTTTTTTTCGATGGAATATGATATCTAATCCTCAAAAAATAGTGGGTAGCCGTTATCTGGGAATTATTGAGAGTAGTTGAACGTTTTTACCTCTTAATAATTTTTACTGTTTGCGCATTTCGTCATATCTCTTGAAAATTTTTAACGATTTGAAAAAAAATTTGCACACAATCATAAATCATTCACTTATTCAAAGACAATTCAAAAATTAATTTTTAATAATTATTTGTTAATTTATTTTATTTAATAGTAGTCGAAACTTTAAATTGTAAGGTATACATATTTTTACATTACTTTAAATAATGCAATTTTCATGATAAAATATAAAATTTGAACGAAAGCGGTAAAATAGTTCCCGAGAAACTGTATTCGAAAAAAAAATTATACATTTAAAATTCGATTTTACGGGCAATATTCCAACGTCTTTGCTCAAATTTTGTATTTTGCCATCTAAAATTACATTACTTAAAATTATGTAAAAATTTGTGTACCTTACATTTCAAAATTTTTTCGACTGTTATTATATAATAAATAATCATTTAAAAGATATTTTTCGCACGATATTATCTTTGAATTAGTGAATTTTAAATGTGTGCAAAAAACTTTTAAATTCGCTTATAAGTTCTAGAGATATCGCTGCTTGCGCAAAAAGTAAAATTATAGGGTCCCAAAATTTTCGACCGCTACCTTGACCACATTACTAACATATTTTGCAGATTGCACCTACCCCCATATTTAGTAATTAGAGGGTAAAAAATCCAAATCCGTCAAAAAAAGATATTTATTCAAAGAAAGTTCTTTTTTGTCAGATTTCGTAACTGAAAATATCACTAATTAATTAGCATATTTGAGATCACCTCTTGAATCATTAAGATAGTTTTCCGGAGCGAGAAAATCCGATCAAGAGATTAAAAGTTATACAGGGTTTATTTTCTTCCACTCGATACCTTTTTCAATAATTCAATAAAACATGAGCTCAAAAATATTCAAATATGATAAATTAAATTTCTGATAGGTTATAATTTAAATTATCTATACAATATTCATTTGAGTAATAACTTATTCTCCTTACTAATTATAAATATTTGTATAAATGTTTTTCATGTGATTAAAAACTCAGTTTCTTCCTTTAACATGTAGGACGTAACTCTTTACCAAGTGGAGTCAGACTCCAGGAAATTTTTCTGACTGCAATTCCGATTCCTACAGAATTTTCTTTGACTCCGACTCCTCTGGTTCAAACTCAATCATCAAATGAATGTGGATGTAAGAAGAAAATGGTAAATACGTATCTTTTCAACTGTCTTCATTTAATTTAAACAAATGCACTGTAAATGCATTTTTGCTATACTTTGCAGTATACTCGAAGCATGTACGCATTCGCAGAAATAAAACTCTCACTTTTGCGAAAACATGCGATTTCTGACGAAACACGAACTCTCAAATATGTGACGAAAATGTTTCCTTCACTCGGGGCCTCATCGCTGTGCATTCTGGGAGATAATTAAGTAGAATTAATACTAGATGATCAAAACTAGAATAACGAAATCTATCTTCACTTTTGACGAAATTCATTTCCTCGAAGAAGTGAGGATTTTTAATTCGTCACTTTGACGAAATGCTCGCTCGGAGCATATACCATTTTCGTGAAATTTGAGTATCTATTTTTGAAACTGTTCTACTAAATCGCCTTCTAATTAGACTGAAGCAGATATATGGAACGCTATTTTAGAACTTTTAACAGATTTTTCACACAAAATTTTACTAAGGTAATCATAATTTTTTATAAAAACCACTTTAGTAATTGATCTGTAACTGTCTTCAGATTTCTTTTAAATATTTAACTGTTATTTTTATTAATTTTACGCTAAGAGAATTTTTGAGCATCATATAATTCACTTTTCACCAGTTTAATAAAAAGAAAAATAAATAAATAAATAAATAAAAATTCTAAAATCTGATTTTAGATTTATTTTAAATATTTCATTGTTTTTTCATTAATTTTGCGTTAAGAAAATTTTTGAACATCATCTAATTCGTATTTGAAACAGTTTAGTAAAAAAAAATCTAAAATAAAAATTCTAAAATCTGTCTTTAGTTTTTTTTTTAAAAAAATATCGTTTTTTCGTAAACTTTCCATAAAAAGAATTTATCAGCATTATTCAATTCGATATTCTCAATAATTGCAAAAGAAAATATTTTTAAAAAAATCTACAAATAGACAAATGTACAATATTTAAAGACTTAAGCATAATTCTATGCACATAAGTTTATTGCCCAAAAATTTTAGAATAAAGATCCATAAAAGTTCTGAAACTCAACTAGCACTTCTTTCCAATTGAATGAAGCGAATCCTTAATTTAATAAATAGTGATGTAAAATGGATACTCAATTGTCAACATTTTGTTTAGAACATTAAAGTTTTAAATCACAAAAACTAATCTAAAACACAAGATGGCGAGTAAATGACCCTTACATGCAGCATTGTCACGTTAGATTAATTTCAGATTAGCTATGATATTTCTTTGAAGGGCAAGTTCATAACAACAATTGAAAGATTGCTCTCTCTGGAACCATATTTCTATATATAAATTAGGATTTTTAATGCAAACATTTTTTATCAAAACAGCAAGGTTTTATTTTTAAAAAAATATTCGCGCTTTACGGCGTTTTTTAAAATATAAATCCTCATAAATTAGAAAATTACATCGAGTAATTAGAAAACATGAAATAACGAGCAGATTAAAGTGATCTGTAAAATAAATAAAAATATCAGCTTAAGTTTGAAAACTGTAATTTAATCAGAAATATCTAGAAATTTAATTAAAATTTCATTTATTCTTATAAACAGCTACACAGATTTCCAAAATAAAATTCTAAACCCAGTTAATTACGTCGTTATTAATATCCATTTAAATAATGCTACAAGTAATAAAATTTTTATTTTATACTTGGCGAGCGAAAAGATAAGCCAAGCATTTTCTGTGTTTCGTTAATAAATGTTTTGAAGCAGATACTAAGCTTATGATTGATGTTTTTTAAAGACTCAACATAACAAGTAACTTTAATTAAATCGCGAACATTAAAAATATTAACAACACATTTTTCCCCCCAGAAATTAAAGGAAAAAATCGACATTTTGATAACGAAGCATACAAGCTTGGCGTATTTTTTAATTTAAGAAACAGTGTCGGGCAAGCCATAAAATACATTATTACGTTTAATAAAAGCATTTAGTTATAATTATGTAATTATTTTAAGACCTCGGCTTGGTTATGACAAAAGATTTTGGGCATTATTGGCCTGCAGTTATGAAGTAAATTGTGTTTTATGCTTTGACGGCGAGATTAGTTTTTCCTTCTATCGAAACAATAATAAAAGCTTTAATTGCTTTGTGAGAAAAATTAATGATGATTTTTTTTATGCTCATTTTTTTAGTTATCGTTTTTAATTTTTACATTAATGCGCTTTTGTATAATGGGCTTGTCGCAGTAAAAGTACCCAATAAGACTAATTTATTGTTCCCTAACATGATATTTATGTTAATTATAAGTAGAAATATGCAAGAAGGCTCTTTTTTTCTAACTGCGCTGTCTTTTCAATGTTATTGCGCACATAATTATCAGAAACTTCCTTTAAAGGTTATGTCGATTCTGCGCAACTTTTATGATTATTTTTATTCTCCACCCGCTGGCAAAGATATTTAGTTGCATGCGCGCCAAAAAAATTAATTATAGGAATTAAGTGGCATATTATTAAGAAAAATGACGTATTTCTGTATCATTTAACATTGAGTTACTGCGCCAAAAATGTTCTTTTTTAATGTTTTGATATGCTCTTACTTAAAGTGAGGAAGACAAAAAAGAAAGTAGTTTTGAAATTAATCATCAAATAATATTAATAATATTTTGTATCGAAGCAAATTTTGTATTTATGAAAAATAATTAGTTTTCTTTATTACATCCTAATAATAAATATTCAAATTTCGTGTTGATTAACAAATTTCCTCGATAAAACACAAAATAGCATTTATGTTAATTAGATTTTTTAATGTTATATAATCCTTTTTCTATATTATGAATATAATCTTATCTCATTGCATTTTATAGATTAAAATAGTAAATACTGCAGTTTCCTGTTCTGTATTTCTTGTTGTAGGAGCGAAAAGATACAAAGCAACTTTTATTTTGATTTAAAAAATCTTGAATACAATGCAGTTTATCTTCTTTTTATATTATTTCTATTATATTATCTTATTGCAATCGTCAGACCGAAATAATAAATATTTCAATTTCGTGTTTTTAAATGATATCGAAAGAAAAGAGAGATGAGATACAAAATAACACTTATTTTGTTAATACTTATTGGATATTATCTTATCTTTTTTTAATATTATCTCTATTATCTTACCTTATTACATTTGTTTAATTCCCATAGTAACTACTTCATTTTCGTGTTTCTAAATTATATAAAAAGTAGGAGAGATCAACATAACAGCTCGTATTCTTATTTTACTTTTTTTGGACACTTTTTTTTTTTTATTCTTTCTTTATTATCTCGTTTATCGTATCTTAATAAATTATTAGATCCATATAGTAAATACTTCTAATTCGTGTTTCTAAAGGAAATCGAAAAATAAGCGAGAAGAAATCCAAATCAAATCTTATTCTGATTTGATTTAACTTTTTTGGACACCCTGATTCTATATTATCTCAGTTATCTTATCTTATTAAATTTATTAGATCTATATAGAAAATACTTCAATTTTCGTGTTTTTAAAGGAAATTGAAAACAAAAAAAGGAGAAATTCAAAGCAACTGTTAATCTGATTTTACTATTTTTAACACTATCTGTATATTTTCATTACCTAATCTTATCTAATATCCTATCCAATCTTTCTATATTATAGTATCTCGTTAAATTTAATGGATCCATATAGTAACTATTTAAATTTTGTGTTTCAAAGGGAAATTAAAAAAAGAGAGAGAATAAAATACAAAATAAATCCTATTCGGATTTTACTTGTTTGGACGCTTCTTATCCTTTTTTTATTTTATCTCTATTATCAATTTTTTTATTTTATTTGTTAGATCATGAATATTCAATTCCGTTTTCTATATGATAGCAAAAACAGGAGAGAAAGGACACAAAATAACACTTCTATTGATTTTACGTCTTGGTTTTCTTGATTTTCTATTGATATTATCCTGTAATACTCTTTTTATATTATCTCTACTATCTTATCCCTATTATTTCATATTAATTATCTTATCTGTATTATATTATATTGTTCCATTCATTGGATCATAACTTTAAGTAGTTAAGTATTTCTGATTTTGAGTTTCTGAAAATGAGGTAACGAAGGTATAAAATAATTAAATAATCCTTAACAGGGTACAAGATTATTTACGTTTAGCTCTACTTACTTATGTATTATTTTGTCCCAGATAAATTATGCCCCTCAAAACTACAATGGAGTCGAATTTTTACAAATTAAAGCAAAGATACATATTATTTCTCAGCCGGCGTTGAATATTCAACTCCACAGCTTAGTGAATTTAAACCTTTCTCAGAAGACAAGTAAACTCATGGATTAAGCATTTTAAAAAACTCTCTTTCGTTAAGTATTTTTGAGCTGAACTTCTTGTGTTATATGTAGAAGCGAGCAGCAAAAACTTTCGGTTTGTCCGATGGAAGATTAATTTTTATTCATTCCTTATGGAGATTTTTTTTCTCCATCAGTATTATTGTCGATTCGAGTCGTTTGCAGTCAATTGTAAACGCTCTATCCACTAAATAATCCTGATTGTTTTACGTTAGTTAAAAACTATTTTTTCTATTGATAGTTCAGTAAAGAAAACAAAAATCACACACGCCATTTTTTTTTTCTTATCGATTTCTCTAACTTTGTGATTGGTCGTAAAACTGTTGTTGCCTATAAAGGTATCGAAATAAATTACCGATCAAAGGAATAACATATTTGGATTATTAAGAAGGAATTACATATTTGGATTATTAAGAAAGAATTACATATTTGGATTTTAAAGAAGGAATTACATATTTGGATTATTAAGAAGGAATTACATATTTGGATTATTAAGAAGGAATTACATATTTGGATTATTAAGAAGGAATTACATATTTGGATTATTAAGAAGGAATTACATATTTGGATTATTAAGAAGGAATTACATATTTGGATTATTAAGAAGGAATTACATATTTGGATTATTAAGAAGGAATTACGTATTTGGATTATTAAGAAGGAATTACATATTTGGATTATTAAGAAGGAATTACATATTTGGATTATTAAGAAGGAATTACATATTTGGATTATTAAGAAGGAATTACATATTTGGATTATTAAGAAGGAATTACATATTTGGATTATTAAGAAGGAATTACGTATTTGGATTATTAAGAAGGAATTAGATTAATAGATTAACTATTTTATAATAAGGTTTTGTATTAAAGCAATTCAATTCTCTGATTTAAAACTTTAATGCCAACCAAATTGTTTTTTTTTTATATATATATTATTAAATAAAAATTCGGTGTTCGATAATGCTTATTAATTTCTGGTTTAAATATCACATTGAAAAAGTATGATGTTTTTGTTATGCTAAAAAAATATTTTTTGTCATAGTTTAAATTTTTTTATCATAATCATGTAAATTGTATTACCCACATATAACAATCATGTAATATATCTACTTCCGTTTTTACTTAAATTGTAATACTTCCAGTAATAGTGATTTTTCGCCATTAACGAAATTCTAAGGTCATTATATCCCACTATAATAATCTATTCCAATTTTTACGATTCACGATTCAAGCTCTAGAATTGGATTGCATTAAAATACAAACACCAAATCATTATCTTTACTGGCAATAATTCATTATTGCAATAATTCCGTACCGCTGCTTTCATTATTACCTACAACGAAGTAAAATATTGCGTGAAAACTCACGCTTCCTTATTATAGTTCACGATGAAGAGAAAAAAAAAAACATAATTACTAATGGATAAAGTACCAAATCAAAACTTGATAGATTCAGAATCGTGTGTATTTTCAACAGGAGAATCGTAACATGAGAAACACTCCAACATCACCGAAATTCGAAAATTCTCTTTTTTATGTTCGTTTACTTTTAGCATTTGTTGTTTCGTATGGCGACCATTAAGAGCGAAAAAATCATTAAATTCATCGCCAACTATTATTATTTCTACATCAGCTATTATTTGTAAGTTTCCATTTCAACACTTAAGGGTTAAAGGTTCAGAGTGGAAAAGAACATTAAATGTGATCTATTGATGGAAATAGGGTTACTATTGTATTGTAAACATTTGTTGATGTATGTAGATGTAAAACTAATAAAGGTGTTTACTTTTTTAAAAAAAAAATCGATTTTTAATTTACTTTTGGTGACGAGTACTGATAGATACAGACACCATTATTTTTTATTATTGACTATAATGGAAGAAAAATATTTACAAATTCAGAATCAAACAATTAAACATAATAAGAAAAAATTATCAAAACTACTAGAATTTAGTAAAATTTACCATGTTTCTGTCTATATGGGAACACCAATATACTGGGAATTTTTTTTCCGAAACGTTTTGGTAAAATTTTAAAAAAAATATATGGTTTTATAATCTATGGTAAATTAGGTTATTTTATCATAATAACTTAGGCTTAAATCCATTTATTTGGTTAAATTTAATTTTCAGTTTTTCATTTTTTACCAAATGTGTGGCGAACTATAAATTTGAAAAGCAAAATTTCTAGCAAACTGTTATTACGGCGAAATCGAGGTTTTAAATCATTACAAATGCCTTCAACAGGATATATTTAATAAAAAAAAACAAAGATGTTCATGATACAGTGCTATAGAGAAAACTGATTACAATTAATCCTTTGACATTACTGCAAAGAACGCCATCTGTTGGGTTTTAGAAATTGTTATTATTAACATTGAGAAATATTATTAACAAAAACCATTACCATATGAACCGAAAAATTATCCAATGAATGATTTTAATGCAGTATATTTTTGTTTTATTGACCAGAAGTGCTACTCATTTAACGTTACCCGGTGGGTACCTGTGAATTTAAGCTACGGGGGTGAGTAATATTACCCACGCCACACTGCCATAGCTACCCGTTCAGGGAGGGCTGCATTCACACAGCACGCAACAGAAAACAACACACATAGAGAAACATCCTAACACTGAATGGGATTCGAACCCGCTACCATTTACGCTGTAAAATAATCATTTATGAAACAAGCTTTTTTTTAGTAAATACTCTTATATTTCACAAAATTAAATTTAAATCAATATTTTTTTTAAAGAATGCTTTTTGAAAGTTGTTTCTATATTGCTGATATTTTATTTAAAGGATAGCTATCATTCAGAAAAAGTTTTTGAAATATTTAATGAACTAAATACTTTAGCAAACAATAAAAATACAGCATTTAAAAATTTAAAAAAAACCTGACTTCTTATTTAAAAAAAAAAAGATTATTATTTCAAATGTTCTAAATAATGCAAATCTATCTTTTTCTCTTAAGAAACCAGTATGTATTACAAAATATATTTTTCTAATAAATGCTATTTAATTTATCAAAATTATACTGAGAAAAAAAAATAAGATTAAAACTACCAGAATATGGTAAAATTTACCCTATTTCTGGTTCTATGGAAACACTAATAAGGTCGGTAATTTTTACCAAAATACTTTGGTAATAAATCGAGTGTGGGTTTATAATATGTGATAAAATTTGTCATTTTATCATGATATCTTTGAATATGATATAAAGACCATTTATTCGGTTAAATTTCCTTTAAAATTTTGTATTTTTTTTTTTCTAAATGTGAGGTAATAAGAACTGTAATTTTGAAAACCAGAATTTTAAGGTAAAACTTTACCATATGAACGGAAATATTACTGAACAAATGGTTTATATACCATATATTTTGTTTCCATTAATCAGGATTATGTTTTGTTTTTACCAGAAAAGAATTTTTTTTAAAAATGTTGTTTTTTATTGTTTGCTACAGTATTTAATTGGTTAAAAATTATTTTTAACGCCGTAATAATTTATTAACATTAATTATTTAAATTTTTAAATCAATTATTTAAATTTAATAATTTTAATTATTTAAATTTTAAAACGTATAATAAACCAAATACTTTAATAAGCAACTAAAATACAGTATTTAAAACAATTTTCTAACTTATATAAAAAAATCTCTTCACTTTTTTCAATTTTTATGAATAATGCAAGACATTTGTAAGAAATATATTTTTTTTTCCTTTAAAGAAAGAAACTAATTTTATTTTTTCAAAAAGTGATTTTGCGTTTAGAAATAGCCATTTAATCTCCAAAATCTCTTTTACATCCCCTATTTAAATAAATAAATACTTAAATCTAAAATAATGTATATGACATTATCAATTCAATCGCTTTTAAAATATATTTTTCACATCATCAGCGTTCAGATCTTTATTAGCTTTTGCATTGATGATAAAAGCATATTTATTGAATACTGCGTGAATCAAGTAGTAAACTTAAAATACAAAGAATGTATTCTTTTTTTCATTTGAATAAACCCATTGAATAGCTTATTTAAATTCGAAATAAATGACAATACGACGGGGCCACGCAGTGCATAAATGTGAACAGCGACCTCTAGCGCTAACACGCAAAATCATTCTCAATTCCATTCTGAAAATTATGTTTTTTCTTTTACCGCATCAAATCTTTAACTCATTTCACAAACCGTCTTTAGTTTATTTCGCCTCCAACCTCCTTCCCCCCTTTTAAGGTCCCACATTTTTTATTTTTCATTATTATTCCTTTTTAGAAACCCCACGGCTATAAAGAAAATGAGTGTTAAAACATTTAGAATAAAAGGAATTCGAAAAACGTTCTTAGAGGGATGGAAAAAAAAATGTTCTAATCTAAATGATAGAAATAGGATTCTTTGATGTATTCTTCGGATCAAAAAACATAAATGAAAATGGGTAAAAGATATATACAGGAACAATAAGCGATGAACAAAGAGTCGTTATTTGGTTTACTTTATACGAACGGGGTTATTTTGTTTGAATTACGTTGAGGTTCGTTCTTTGATGATTCGTTTCTTGGGAATGACTCGTTCTCTTTAGTAAAGCCAAACGATATATCAGCACACAGCTTCCCCGAAATAAATTTAACGCCTCGTGTCATACGGTTTCATTTGTTAAGAATTCGAAATTGAATAGGCAACTTTGATTCCTTAAATCTGAGTTTGACGGCAATAAATAATTTTACGACAAATTTCTGAAGAATGGAAATGAACTTTTTCTTCTTATTTGCTTATTGCAATACAGGTTTCCGCATTTCTAAAAGGAATATTGCAAGATAAGATGCATTAATAACGTCGCTTAATGGTTGGAATTTTATTGTTTTCAATAGCGCCAAAATCAAATCCTTTGTATGTTACATAGATGAACAATTTGGTTTTTATATTTTCCATGAAATAAAAGATTAAATTATCTGTAAGGTACTCCGTAATCATCAATCCTAATGAATATTTTTAAAATCAAAAATGAAGTAAAGAAAATATGAACACTAGGGGTGTCACAAATTAATATTTTTCAAGGAAAATAGAAAAATGTTATCAAAACTTGATAAATTGTTAAGGAGAAAAGCAAAATTGGAATCATTAAAACATGTTTTATTACCTGAGGTAACAGAGAAGATTTGCAAGTGATTATAATCATAGGAGTCATTGGATCTCAATTTTCGATGAGGACGAAATTACACAGTTTTTCTTAATTTCACTCATAATAAAAAATTTTAATTAGCTAAACCCGCACAAAGATTAACAATTTTTATCTCTTACTTGTTTCTAACTTTAAGGAATTTAAATTTAAGATAATTCACAGAAACACGTTTTTACTTGTCTGAAATATTCAAGGGGACTTTTATAAGTTTCTAATTATTGAGGGAGACATATACCTACAACAAAGCCCATGATTATAAGAATAAATTTCAGGTTGATTTTAATAATCCCCTTTTTTCTCAAAAGTGCTTAAGGAAAATTTCTAATAAAATTATCGTACTGAGTTGTAAAATTTATAATATACAGTATAAATTCTAGTTTAAAAAAATAAAAATAAAAAAAAATAAAAAAAAAAAAAAAACATAATTTTGTGTTTAAAAAAAAGTATTTAAACCAATGGTAATTTCTGAAATTATGATTTTTCAAATTGTAGCGCTTTTAATAAAAAATTCAAAATTGAAAAGTTAATTTAACCAAATACATGTCTTTCATGCCACGCTGTAAAGAATCATGATAAGATTACCGAATTTCACCGCATTTACCAAATATTATAACTTATTATAAAACCATATTTTATTGTCATTACTATTGTCATCATATTTTTCAAAATCATTACTAAATCGCTTCGGTAAAAATTACCGAGCTTTTTAATGTTTTCATAGAGCGACATAAACGGTAAACTTTACCATATTTTGGTAGTTTTAACCTACTTTTTTATTTGTGTATTTCGCCAGATTTGCAAAACTTAATTTTGCAACTCATGATGTGCATTTTTGCTTGACTTTGTAATTGAAGAGGATCCTAAATATAAAATTTGAGTGTTAACATTGCGAAACACTTTATATCGAGAGATATAAAGAGTATCAAATAAATTCATAGAAACCTAATACTTCAAAATGATGATACTGCAGTTATTTAAACGCCGCAATGCTTACTGAAAAAAACTTATTCCATAAGGAATACTCTTATAATAATATCCAAAATATTATTCTAAACAACTCTGAAACTTTCAACTATTTCTCAATTTTTCAAAATATTTATATTTTATTTTATTTTATAACCGTCGAACTTCAGTAGGCTAAAGTGGTACGGTTAAACTTTCAACTTTAGCAGGTTTTTTTTTTTTTTTTTTTTTTGTAACCGTAGTTGAATAGCCGACCTAATTTATGGTTTACGGCTACTAATGTTCACCTCCGTACCCTTGTAATTTCGAACCCAATCCAGAAGACAAGGGAACTACTATATCAAGTATTGGGAGAACTTTTGCCTTCCTCGAGGATTTTTTGATGGAACTAACCCACGTTTGCGTTACATGGATAGGAAAACCACAAAAACATTCCACGGTTAGCCTGACGGCAAGGGTATTCTAACCCATGATCCGTCTACCACTGAGGATATTTTACGTCAGCAATGAGGTTGGTGCGAGCCGGGTGCGGAATTCGAATCAACCAGTTATCGCTGGGTCGAACCCGTAATTCACCTCATTGGGAGGCGAGCGCTCAATCCCATGAGCCACCACAACTCTCAACAAATGTATAAAGAATGTTGCTCTTTTTTGCTCCAAAACCAATGAAAACCTTTACTCCATCTTATAATTAGTAAATAGTGCGTTGAATATAGCGCTGAAACTAGCAATAAAATAGTGCTAGTTGATCATAATTATAATTCCATAATTACGATACTGGATACAACAAGCACAAAGACACTAGGCTTAGATCTAAACTAATAATTCTCTTCAACATCTACAGCCAATTCAGTTGCTAATTTGAATAAACAACAAGAACGTAATCGTATTGCTTCACGTCCAGTTTATAAATAGGCTATTAACCGTAAATGATAAGTAAATAAATTTTACAAAAGTAAAAAATTTTCAGTGGCAATGATATCAAACTTGTTTCCACCGTTTATTAGGTTTTTTTTTTTCTGTATTAATCGATTTTAAATTCTTCCCACGCAACGTGTAATCCATAATCAAAGTATCATTTTCAGAGCTTGAAGTCGCAACATTTTATAACTTTTTGAACGCGGATGTGTTATATCCAAGGAGCTATCATTAGGAGAATGCCCTTTTCCCGTTCGTAAATTAAGACGTTTTTAACTCAACTAAATAAAGAAAAAAAAACGAAAGAAGTAATAATGCACCTTCACCAAAGGATATAGAAAGGACAAAATAAGCATTAACGTATGAACTCACGCGTCATAGGACAAAGCAAAGATAGGGTTCAACGTAGGGAAAAAGACGATCAAAAATCGACCATTATCTCTTATTTACCGATTAAAAAAGGGATTTGGGGATAGATTAATGGCATTGACTTATGACCCAAGCCATTATTTTTTCGTTCAAAAATAAATTATCTGTGAATTCGGATTTTGATTGGAAGAAGATGAAATGCTAAAAAGTTATAAATTTTCAATATATGTCAGATAATTGTTTTCAAAAACTCATAAACTGAAATTATGCATAACTAAATAACATAAATAAAATATTTGCATTTAAACGGTGATTTGTATGCTTAACCTAGCTAACGATAAAAAAAGGAAAAGTTAAAGCTGATTAAAACTCGTTTTCTGACATGTTTGTTAGGCAATACATTGATAACATTGCTTGACATGTTTTAGCATGCTTTTTGTTATAAAATAAAATAATACCCCGCAAATACTATAAAAAAATCATAACGAGTATTATAATAGAATAGTACATGAATCGGATATTTTATGCACAAGAAAGTAGAAACATATAAAAACTGTATAAAAAGTCGAAAATTATATTGGCTGATGTAAGTTACTATTTCGAAAACATTTAAGAGCTTTAGAATTACAGTAATTTATTATTTCTTATAGATATAAATCCTATGCATTTTTACCATAACCTTATATAGATGGTAAACCACAGTTTCTTACTGTGTGTAATGACGTCAAATTACGGCACAAAGTTCCGGTACTTTGAATGCATCATTCGTAAAATATTATACCGTAATTTTTACAGTAATATTTATTTAATTAGAGTGTTCTAGTGATTTTACGGTAATTATTGCAGTTCAAATTAAGGAATATTAGATTTTTTGATCCGTAACGTGTTCCGGTTAAAATGGATATTTTACGGTAAAAAGTATCTGCACCCTGACTACTGGTACTTTTTACAATAATTTGATCCCACATTTTTTATAGTGCATATCATAATTTAATATGTAATTCTTGATAAGAATATGATCAGATCATATGTGATATTATCAAATCCTACTGTTAGTTATTCCAAAAAAAAATCTCATATATGACTAAGGTGTTATCAATTCTCTCAGGAGATTTATCAATTATTGATAATTCACGCAATATTTTTTTACAATAAGTCAAATAGAAACATTTTGTTTACTCTAAGAGAAAAATTTCCTCTACAAAGTTGCTTTTGTTCATTTATGCCTTCTTTTGAATTAGAATCCCAAGTTGGTGCTACATTTCATTTCAAGTTTATTAATTATATATTTATTATTTATAACTACTTATATTTCCCTTGATTTGAATTTATACTATATTTCCCTTGACTTTTTCAATAATTATACGCTAAAAATAAAATCGAATTGATAACTTAATATTAAAAGTTTTAGAAAACCCAGCCACATGAATATTTTGGTGTTGTGAAATATAAACAATCTTTTTTTTTTGTGGAAAATGAAATTAATCTTTTTTTTTTTGTTGTTGTTGTTTCAACAAGCAAAAAAAAAATCTCACAAAAATATAGACTGGCTTATACAATGATATTTCCGGTAAAAATTACATAAATAATTTAGACTAGAAAGCTTCCTGTGGTAATTCATGACAAATAAAAATCGTCAATAAACATATGTGCTGAATAAAGTATATTTAATGTTCTGTTTTTCATTAGTTAATCTCATTGTCATTTTTAGTTGTTTACAATGATTTAAAAGCTATTTTTCTCAATCGTCTTGTTTATCAATTCTGTATGGTGTTTTTTTATCGTATCGTATTTTGTCGATGAAACTGTATAATTAATAAGGCAGAAATTGATGAATTTCATTTACACACAATGCGTTTTTACCAATAAAAACTTATTATGCCCCATCATTTTGCTATAGTAAATACAAAAAGAAAATATTTAAATCGGCAATTGTTATCGTAAATTATCAATCAAGGTCATACATCTGTATTTTAATATTCTGTTCGTTAAGAATTACACTTTTTGATCCTGGTGAATCTTTTCAATCAATTAAAATGATAATTCTAGACCTTGATTCAAAATTTCATTCATTATTAAGTTGCCTAAAAACACGCAAAAACAAACTATTTTCAATTTTTTTTTAAAGTAAATATTATAATAAGATAATAAAAAAGATTATTTAAGATAATAATATTAATTTCACAAATGAAATTTCGTCTTCTACAATAAATAGATGTTTTAAATAAATTTAAAAAAATTGGAACACATTTAAAAATTAGAGTAGGGGAGAGTGGAGTCAATTGTAACAGGGTGCGATTGTAACAGAGCAAAAATTTCGAGTGTCGGGTTCTAGATTTGGTTTCTAGGTGGCGCAGAAGGTGTATTTAATAAATCTACATGTACACCCCTGCTGGCAACCATTTTAATGTACTTTTGAAAGAGTTACATCACAAAAGATATTTTCACGCTACGTAAGTATTTTTTTTGGTATTAGAATATTATATTGTAACAAAGTAATTTTGTTTAAACAAATAAAAATTATTAACCGAATATGTAAGTGAACACGTTAATTAACATTTCAAACAAAAAAAGATTAGTTTTGTTAGTTAACTAGCATTGTTTTTAACAAATGAAGCTGAAATGGCGTCTTGGGGACGATTGTAACAATAAGTAAAGGGACGAATGTAACAGATGAAAATAAATAATCTTATGTTTACAAACCATTACTTAACTCTTTAAGAACCACCAATAGTTTCCTATATCATTTATATTATGTGCATTATTTTATTTGTCACCTTTCACAGCATAATTTAAAATTTTTAAACCCCTTAAAGTTAAAAGTTTTACCCTTTAGGTCTCTGCTCATTATTATTTTTACTCCTAAAATATCACTACTGTTTCGATCAATAAAAAAATATAATACAACTATGATAATATGTATAATTAATTTACTATGTTTTAGTTGAATTTATGAACTATTACAACTGATCCCTTAAGTGGGGACAATTGTAACAAGTGCACGACTGTCAAAAATTGTTAATAACTAATATAATAACATTTAAAATAAGGTATTTACTTTTGTTTCTAGTAGAGGATAGTCTACTTTACTTGTCTGTCAATTAATACTAATAATATATTAGATTTTTTGTTAGTTAAAAATAGTTAAGTAAAAAATGTTACAATTGACCCCACTCTCCCCTACTCATAATTTGATTTTGAAGATTTTTCAGAATCATTTGGGCATTACCATTTAATTAAAGGCAATTCTCAAATATTTTTATTAACCTAAATACAGAGCATTATTATTATATGCATTATTAAAAAATTTTTTAATCACATTATTGAAAAATATTGCATTATTCGCATAGTTAAAAAAATACATTTCCATTTTTAAAAAACTGTTTTGTTCACATTATTAAAAAATTTACAATACTCAAATTGTTAAAAAAGTATTACATTTCTTCGCACTAGGAAAAAAAATCGAAATCGTGATTTAGATGCTCGTTCCTGCTTTCAAATTAACTTAATAGTGTTGAAAAATATAATATAAGCAATGAAATCAGACAACAATCTAAGATTAATGCATGATTAGTGCTCAAAGCAGCATATCTCTGAAAAAGCACTGCAGAGGGAATCTCAATTTTAAAAAAAAAAATATGGATATAACAAAAAAAAAATTAAGATGGGCGCGATAATAAAAGGTAAAAGAACGAATGTCTTTAAGCGAATATTAGGAAGAATTCGCAGTTTGTTCAATCCGATGCGCTTCGCTGCCCGAAATGTTGTCCTATCAATTCTCATTATACCAGCAAAAAAAGGAAATGAAAATATTGAATTAGTGCTAGTTTGTGAAAATGAGTCCAGGTTTTATAGATAACTGCATAGATAAATACTTTTCAAAAATTGTCATCTTAATGATGTACAGAAAAAAAAAAGCAAATGTTCGTGAGAAGATAGGTTTGTTGTACGCTTAGAATTTAACTACGTATTCTGTAAATATTAAAAAGACTCTACTCAAAATCTTGAATTTTATTATATTTCTTGATTTGTGTATTCTTGATTTTTTTTTAAATTAAAACCGAGAAAAAAAAAGTATGATCAAAATTAACAAAATATGGTAAAATTTAAATGTTTATGGTTCTATGGGACCATAAACAGGACCATGAAACACCAAAAAATTGCTAATATTTAACAAAGAGCTTTTGTAAAGATTTTGGTAAACCTTATGCGGCTTTTTTTTTATATTATGTGATCAAATTTTTTAAATATGGTAGAATTTGGTCAATGTATCATGATTAGCATGTATCAGTATCATCATCACGACTCCTGATTAATGAAACCAAAATAAAAAAAAAAATTGTTTTGTTTAAACCGTTCATTTGGGCGATTTTTCCGTTTATATGGTAACGGTTTGCCGAAAATTTCGGTTTTCAAAATTATAGTTTTTATTACCACAATTTAGTAAAATATTCAAAACTGAAAAGTAAATTTAACCGAACTAGGAGGCTTCGCCCCCTGCTCGCTGGCGCTCGCCAACCCCCGGATCTGCTTTCGCAGTTCATTTCGGATTACTTCACAATCCAATGCTCGCTTTGCTCGCTCATTGGATACGTTCTTAACGTCTAGCTTTTGTATACTTTTTTGAATACTGAAGTTCCGAAAACTTTTCACTGTAGAAAATTCTAAACCTGTACATTTCAATATTAATTTAAAATTGCAATTGTTAATTTGGGCATTTGGCGATACAACACTTATAGAATTGAAGGATTTTTTTACGTCAAGCGCTCAGGTATCATAATTTTGATCTAGTTGCGCTTTTATGTCATTTTGATTTATGTTGCTAAATTAACTTTCAAAAAATTCTATGTCTGGCAACAGCATTTTTATTTTTTAAGTTGTTTATTTTTATTTCTTTTAGAATTCGTTCTTTTTTTAACGAAATGTTTTTTAACCTAATAGAATTCTTTGCCGACTGTTTTCTCTATAAATGAAATTCGTAATATATAAATTCGTGAAAAAAAGCACTTTCGACAAAATACTAAAATAGAAATCTACTACTCACTTCTGCCTAGCTTAATAGTATGAGATTGCCGCAGCTGAATTGAACAACCTGATAATGCTCACTCTGGTTATTATTTCCGTTTTTAAAAGCGCTATATGTTGAGCCACCTCAGCTAGATTTAGCATGTGACATTTTTAGATGCAATCATTGGTCGATTTTCTAACGTTGCCATTCGGGGAGTTGTTATGAGGCTTTTTTTGTCACCGCATAAGAGAAATATATATATAGATACATAATTTTTATACCATGCTTTAAGGTATTTTGATAAAATTACGAAATTTTGTCACATTTATTAAATTTTATCACATATTATAAAACCATATTTTATTGAATCACATTTTAATAAAAACCATATTTTATTGAATCACATTTTAATAAAAACCATATTTTATTTTACCAATATCATTTTCAAAGCACTTCGTTAAAATTTACAGAGTTTTTGGTGTTCCCATAGAAACAGATACACGGTAAGTTTTAGAATAATTTAGTAGTTTTGATCACACTTTTTTTCCTTTGTTTAAAAATTCCCTCTTTATCTTAGCGTATCCAGGAAATACGCACAACTTTTGTTTTTATCTGAAACACTTGCCAACGGGTGTAATAATTTTAAACGATGTTTTAAAATCTTTAAAGAATTTTCTTAGTCAATATTTTTTACCCATTTTTTACAGTAAAAAAAAAAAATGAAAGTTTAAGTTTTTGATTACATTAACCTTCGATTGACCTTACTACGAGCTTATAAACAAAATCTCTTCTAAACGTAAAAACGTTATAAAACTCTCAGAAGACATAAACAAAACACCAATACGGGCGTCAAAAAACAATTGAATTACGAATCTTTTCATTTCTATTGATGGTAAATAAATGAATGCCCAGATAATCACACACAACTCAACTCCACTCCACGAGCTCCTTGAAAGTTAGTAGAAGATTTACAGCTTCTTCCGAAGCTGAAAAACTTCCTAGAGGCAGTTTTCATTAAAAAAGAATTCCCATAACTATTCATCGTTGACTCTTCGCATGTATCGTTAATTTTAAAATATTTCGCCAAGAAAACAATGGGTGATGTACGAATTATATTAACTCAGAAAAAGAAGAATATTTGGACGGGTGCAAATAAAAATCGTCTGAACAATGAAAATCAATCAATATCATGTTTCACACTCCAACAAACACGGTCTCGAAGGTAGAGTTTACTTGTCGCGTGACGTCATTAATTCATACCAGTCATTGAATTTTGAAAGGTTACTTTTTTATGGATAATCACGTGATTTCTAATAGTTGCTCTACCTGTACTAAATAACAATGTTTATTAGACGGACATTTTTAAGTATATGTGATTTTCGATAATTCCTAATGATAGAAATTTTCATCTTCATTTCAGTTTATCTCGAAAATGTTTGAAATAATGAGGAAAACGTTTATTATACTGTTATGGAGCAGGAGTTTTGTCCAGTAAAGAAAGCTACTTAGAACCGTTTAAGCATTTTTTTTAAAAATTTACAGTAAGAATAAATTATTTTACGAAAACGTACATTATAAAAAAAATGACGGATAAAATTAAGGTAAAAAGTACCAAAATTCAATATTTTTTAACGCAAAATTAATTTTATCATAAGATTTTACGGAACAAAAAATTTGATGTACTGTAATTTTTACAGTTATATTTACTGTAAAAATCACTAAATCACTGTAATTAAATCAATATTTCTGAAAAAAATTACCGACACGGAAAAACTTAAAATGACTAAATCATTGTAACTAAATAAATACCGCAAAAATAACGGTATAAAATTTTGTAGTAAAAAATATATTTTATTGTAAATTGTACAAATCAGAGGATGTTGCACTGAGGGTGAATATACTTTTGACCATTATTCTATCTGAAATATTTTTCACAGTGTAGCTCTAAATATTTTTCACTAGTTCAAAGTATAATTTTCAAATGAGGTAAAGGGAAAACGCAAATCCATACCATATATTCTTTATTTTAGATTACATCCAGATAAAAATAAATATATTATATTACCAGATAAATATATTACATTACCACAAACTATATATTTTATAAGATTTCTGTACTATCATAATTCATATTTTTCATTAGATTCCTATATTTCTAAAAGGTCTCAGTTCTTAAGTTGAATAAGACGCCTATATTTTTTATATGAACGCATTCTATGTGTTCCATAAAATTATTTTATTTTCTATTAGATCGTAAATTTTATTTTTTAAAAAATTCTTATATTTTCGATAAGATCTCCATTAATAATCCCTACAAAATTCGTATATTGTCTATAGTATCAAAAATCTTATGTTATTGAAGATTTCGATATTTTTATATGATCACAATCTCTATGTTATGTAAGATTTCAATACATTTATATGATCACAATCTGCATATTATATAATATTCCAATATCTTAATATGATCACAATCCGTATATTATATAAGATTTCAAGATCTTAATATGATCGCAATTCGCATATAAGATTTCAATATCTTTATATGATCACCATCAGAATATTATATAAGATTTCAATATCTTAATATGATCGCAATTAGTATATAAAATTTCAATATCTTTATATGATTACAATCCGTACATTATGTAAGATTTCCAAATATTACAGATAATCGTATTCCATAATCTTTATAAGAGTCCTACATTTACCATGAGATCGCAACCAACATTTATATAATATGTATTTATATAAAATAATTATCAAAAATTTTCTATAAATAAAATATAAATTTTCAAAAAAGCAATCTAACAGTTTCTATAAAAAATTTTACTTTTTTTTTTTATGTTATCACGATTCATAGTTTTAATGAGATTCCCATAATCTCTGTAAGATAGTAAACCATATTTTTTATGAATCCTTTATTTCATTATAAATTATTTATCCGTATATTTTTAAGATTTCTTTATTTCTATAATACAGTAATAAATATTCCTTCATTCGTTTATACACAATGGCATTATATATTTTTTTATAAAAATAACTTTTACAATTTTTCTTAAAATCTTAGCTGTGTAATAATTTCTTTCCGTAACAACTTTTATGTTGTATCTCATTTTATTAGAAAAAGATATTTTAAAGCAGTTTAAAAAATTTCTTTTTTTTTTTTAGTTTATTAGCATCTTGATAAGTTTTATTGTATTCAACAGTGAAAGATAAAAGAAAATTTACCTATTGTATAATCTTTTTCTCAAAAACTGTTTTTTCCCTCTCCATAAAGTTTCATTTTCAAATCAAATAAATATATATAAAAACAATTTTTGAGATACAAATTATTATACATATTGATATATTTGTTACTTGTATACATACACTGAGAAAAAGTATGGCTAAATTTACTGGAGCATATAAAAAATTACCCTGTTTCTAGTTCTATGGAAAAATCAAAAAACTCTTCAATGATTTTGGTAAAATTAACAAAAAAATATATTTTTATAATATGATACAAAATTTGGTAGTTTTATCATAATACCTTAGAGCATAGCCTTAAAATCCATCTATTCGGATAAATTTACATTCAAGTTTTGTATTTTTTACTAAATTTGGGGTATTAAGAACTATAATTTTGAAAACCAAAATTTTGGGTACAGTATATGAGCAATAAAATGAACGTATGAATGATTTAAACACCGTATATTTTGGTTTTGGTAACCAGAATTTTTTTCAATAATGTAATTATCATACTGTGCGCTAATCTTGCCAGATTTTTTTCTCCGTATATAACACAAATTCTATTTTCACTACAAAATTACGATCTTCACGATTAAAAAAAATTATAAACAAAGTAACTCTCTTCTTCGTAGATATCTTAAAGACCATTTCGTTTGATTTGAACTTACTATGAAAAAATAATACTTTTTCCTCAAACAATTATAGTTTTAACGAGTTCAAATCTTTTACATTTTACATAGACTTGGCATTTCCAATAAATTCTGATAAATCCGGAAATAAATCGATTACTGGAGAAAAACTAATCTGTATTCAAACAGTGTCCCCAACACTCAAAATATCATTGAAAATTACATCTCTGAGAAAACTAACTGCTTTGATTATATCAAGGCCAGAAGTTTTTTTCGTAGTGTATTAATAAACGCATTAATATATATTAATCTGTGTAGGTTAACATTCATATCAATATATAAATTACAGAAACTTGGAATTAAAATTGAGAATCTAGTTATATATTTTATAGCTTCAACAGCTGTTAAAAGCAAGACGCTATAAAATACTTATATTTAAGAAGATAATTCAAATAAACTATGTGATGATGATGAGAAATAAACCTTTGATATTTATTTCTTGTAGAAATTGTAAGCGTAGAATTTCCAATACTTACAGCAATTTCCTTAATTTTAACATGACTTTCTAGCAAAAACCATATAAAATATAAAGAACGTCTATGTTTATTTTATGCAGATAGTAAAAACTGAAGCTATTATTTATAAGTAAAAAACGTGAGGAATTTAGGGCCCTATAACAAGTGTTATCTTGAGTGGAATAAAAAAAAGAATAACAAAATGCGGACGTGAGAGTATAAAGAGTAACAGAGTACAGAGATGTGCAAGCCAGAAACTGAACTATATCACTGAGTAGAATAAATAAATCAATTATCGTTTGCACCATTCCTATTGGACGATTTATATTCACATACCAATGGAAACGTTTTCATATCGCTTGCTATCTTGATCATTGATGAATTGCCAGTGGACAGATAAGTGACGTCAGCTTAAAGATCTGTATGCGGTTTAAATTTCTTTAAAGTATAATTTATAACTCTTTTAATACAATTGCAGATGATATTGATATCGTGGGAAGAACTAGAGCAGGCTTTCTATGCACTCGAGGCAGCAGCAAAAAACATAGGATTGTCAGTCAACGATGATTAAACTAAATTCATAGCAATAACAAAGAGAATTACAAATCTGCGTAACCACTAAAAATTAATGAATATGAGTTTGAATAAGTGGCTCAACTTAAATATTTGGATACAATAGTAAACAATAATACTGACATAAAAATTTAAATCAAAAATAGAATCAACATGGCTAGCAGGTGTTATCATGGATTGAGAAACCAGTTCAAATCTAAATACATAAATAGTGAAACAAAAATGCAGTTCAACAAGTCATTAGTGTGACTAATAAATGTCAGCGAATACTAGACAATTGACAAAGCAGACGAAGAGAAACTGATGACTTTCGAGAGAAAAATATTTAAATATTTGGTGCAGTAAGAAAAAACGGAACCTGGAGAATTCGTAACAACCATAAATTACAATAAAAAAATAAAGAACCTAACATAGTAAAAATGATCAAAGTTTCTCAAATCAGGTGGCTAGGACATGTATTTCGATGTAGAGTTGAAAATCCCGTTAAAAAAGTAACCTTCCAAACACCAGAGCGAAAAAGAAGAAAAGGGAGACCGAGAAGAGTAGTGGTTAAAGGACTTGGGAGTTAATAGATGAAGAAATATAGCATCAAATAGATCTAGATGGAGTATTCTGACTGAGTACTTGGCTGTAGTACCTCAGAAGAAGATACAAGCTGCTGATAGAAGATGTGATAATTCAATAGATATGTGTCAATTGAAATAATAAATAACAACACTTTTCTTAATAAGTGGCATTTAGTCATATGGTTCAACATAGCATTTTCAGCTTGTGAATTTACTGAAGAAGCAAATTTAAAACTAAATTAGATACAATTACAGAAGTGCAAATTCAACTATCGGATAAAAAATCCAATTTAAAGCTATTAATGAAAAAAAAAAACTATGAAAAAAATTCATTCTTCTTATTAAATCTTTTCAAGATAAAGTAGTCTTTTGTTGGACATAACGATCACAATTGTTTTTATATATTTAACTATATATTGTTTTTATTTACTTTATTTTATGAACTTCGTTATTTACAAAGTAGGGGTTCAGGAAGTTATTTGATCATTTAGGGTCCCATAGCCGACAAAATTTGGAAACCGGAATTTGGAAGAAAATTACATACTATGCTGGAAGTGTTAAATCTTTGCCTTTCGGCAGCTTTAAGTGCTAATTTACAATTTATTCATTTGAAAAATTTTGTTAATTTATATATATATTGTGTTAAAATTGCTACCAAATGCGTAATTGGGAACAGATTTTTTTTCTTTTGAAAATTTCGCAAGTTTTGATTTTTTTTTTTTTTTAACTTAAAACACCTCACGTTATTTTATGTGCAACCTATGTATTTACTTTATTTAAAAATAAAGCAAAATAATGTGGCTTAAAACAGAAGAAACGATAAACATTTATAGTTTTTTAAGTAAAAGAAGGAAAAACAAATTTTAAATACAAAACAACATTATTTGCTTTTCCATGTTTGTTGAATTACAATTTAAGTTAATTGAAAAGATGTTATTAAATTATTATTTTCCTACCTCGTGTTTTTGTTTCCACTTGCATTCTTTTGGTACTTTTTACTTGTTTTTTCTTCAATTTAAAAATTAAAAAAATTCATCTAATAGAACAAATGCGTGCCACGAACACGCATAAATTCAGAGTTGTATTGTTACAGTTGAAGTGCTTGATTTTATTAAATATAGCAGACGATCGCATTTCCTAATGATACTATGATCGAGTTTACAATACAATTTGCATTACAACAACATCGTCTGCAATGAATCGAACCAGCATAATTTGCTGAAGAGTTGAATTTAATTTTTTTCGAATAGCCCGAAGGTACGCATAAATACGAGAAAGAAAAAGCCCACTTAATAAAATAATGCAGGTTTTTGAATAAAAAAAAAAGTTATTTGGAATTACAAAAACCGAAGAAAAAGCAAAGAAAACATGGAATTCGAAACCACACGGTAAGAAATTCGATCGCATTCTCATTACTTTAATGACAAAAAGGAAGCATTGTCGAATACTAATTAATTCTTTCGGTTGTTCTAACGCGGTTTTTCGATTTGTTCGTGTTCCTTTTCGAAATCATGAAGTATGTGAAGTTTTGAGTGGATTGAGAATTTGCTTTTTATTTAGGTTATGCGGGATTCAATTTAATTTTTTATTTCACTTTTTTTAAAGTGAAAAAGAAAAAATTATTTCTTTGATATCTCTTGATTAGATATAAGTTTAAAGAACTATTTTCTTTTTTTTTCAGATGACGACATTCTGATTTGGAATATTCTGAAGCATCTTTCGATTAGAGATGGAAAAACTTCGTGAACAAAAACCGAATCTCTTTGTAATCAAAGAATTGGAAAAAAAAAATAAAAAATTATCTCTTGTTCATTTCTTTAAAGTCTATAAAATAAAATTTTAAAATTTTATAAGAAATAGTTGCTTCTCGCAATTTTTTTTTCTCTTGATAAATTAAATAAGCTTACAATTTTACTTAGGAGCAAGCCTAATAATGAATTCAATCAGGTTTTAACCACATTATTAAATTTTAAACCCAAGTAAGTTAAAGTGGTGCAGTTAAACTTTCAATTAGCAGGTTAAAACCATTCATGTTTTTTTTTTATTATTTTGTAACCGTAGTTGAACAGCCGACCCAATTTTTTTGAGTTTACGACTACTAGTGTTCAACTCCGTAGTCTTGTAATTTTGAAACCAATACGGAAGACGAGGGTCGAGCATTGGGAGAAATTTGCCTTCGTGGAGGATTTTTTAATGGAACTAACCCACATTTGCGTTACATGGAGAGGAAAACCACAAGAGCCTCTCACGGTTAGCCAGACGGCAAGGACACTCTAACTATGATCCGCCTACCACTGAGGATATTTTACGTTAGCACTATGGTCGGTGCAAGCCGGATGCGGAATTCGTATCGACCAGTCACCGCTGGGATTCGAACCCGGTTCATCACATTGGAAGGCGAACGCTCTGTCCTTTGAGATATCACGGCTTAAGCTTGTTGATCTTATTGTTAAATACGTTCTATGACACTTAATGTTTAATTGAATTAAAACCGTATCGTATAAATTTAAGCAGGTTAAAAAAACACTGTCAAACTTAATTATTAAGCATTAACTTCGAGCATATTATTTTACTTGTAGTAACTATAATCATAATTTTTTGGCTATTTAATTTCATTTTATTTCATTGTTTAATTTCTTTTCCGTTTAATTTTTTAATCAAATGAAAAGTCATTTTCTTAGTAAATATAAAAAATATATATGTATTCACAGTATTATGTATCGTTATCGAGTATAGAAATGAAATATTATACGAGTGGAACTTAAATTTAACATAAAAACTAATGTAAACAAACCATTTTAAGTGAATGAAGCTATTACTTTGAGGGATCTGTTCTCCTGAAACTTTAATCCTAATTTAGCATTCCTAGATATCATACTTTCTTAGACCTACATCTTGAATTTTGTTTATCACAACAAAAAAAATTTATTCATTGCAAAGCAAACTGTATTTCTTTTTTTTTCATAATAGATTAGTGTTTTTCAAGTTTTCGACTTTTATAAGTTTTTTTTTTTAGAGATATCAAATTTTTTTTTTTAAATATTCGATGAATATATGTACAACTAATAATCCATCGCTCACTAAAAGTCACTATTATATTTACTAAAGTTTAATCATATTAGAAACATAACTACTAGAATAACATTACTAGACATAATTAGAATTAATATAACTAGAATTAGCGTAACTAGAAAAACAGCAGTAACTGAGAGAGAATCTCTCGGCTACTGTGATTTTTTTCAGCTTTGTTTCGCCATGTTTCCACTTTTTGTGGGCAATTTTACATTTTATATTTCAAACCACTTTTGTTTCTTCTCATTTACGTCTGGCAAGTCTTGAAAATTGGCTCCTATTTTTTTGCGCTTGAAATATTTCGACTGTTATTTCCGATTTGTATATTTTTGAAACGAATGAAGTTTTTAAACAAACTAAATCTTTCCTATTCAGTTTCTTAGTAAATTAAATCTCCTTATTAGTTCGAATCTTTAAAAAAAAAAAAAATCAAAAATTAATTCAAACTCATATTCTTAGACAAATTATGAATATCATTTTTTAATCCGTGTTTAAATGTTAATGAAGTATAAATATTTTAAAATTGAAAACTCAAGAACAAAATATATTTCACTTTCTGATTTAAACCAGATCCTCCTAAATGTTTCCAATTTTTTTAAAAAATAAATTAAATCAATCTCATATTTTTTTAGTCTGCGTTAAAATCTTAACGAAATTTAAATGTTTCTACGCAGAAAACTTTAGAACAAAATATATTTGACGTTTTGCGTTAAACGAGAATTTCCTAAATAGTTCGAATCTTCTAAAAATAAATAAATAACAAATTAAATCTCAATCTGAAAGGCGTCATTAAAAAGAAAGTGTCAGGAAGAGACAACAATGACGGGGCAACTCAATTTCTTACAAGCGGCACTTTGTTTCGCGAAAATAAAAAAGAACGTAGGTGGGAAAAAAGAACCCACCCTACATACAGAACTGACAGGGCCCTCTGACTAACGAAGTTTGTTGTTATATACATAGAAAAAACTATAATAAAAAAAAAAAAAGAAACCAACATAAAAAGCGGAAAACAAAGGCCAGACCGGACCCCACTTTCAAAACCTTCTTTTGTGAGCTCGATCAGCTTGGAGTCTTAAAAATTCCCCTTTGTGTGTGGAAAGACCCTTTCCACTTACCTCCATTATCAAATTAGAACGTAGTGCCCCTTTTTCTTTCTATTCTTTAACCACCCCCAAAGTGGTGCTAGGAGTTAGTGAAGAGTACAAGACTTAAATAAAATTAAGATTGAAGTATAAATTACCTAAGAAAATACAGGTTCATGAAAAAGATCTAAGTTGTACACGTCAATGCAAATTTCATATTACAGAGTAGTATTTTCTTGTAAGTGTACCTAAAACTACAAGCTCTTGTAGCATATTGTACAATATAATTGAATTATAAATTATTATTTTGAAATTGTTTTTCTTTTTTTTCCTTTTTCAATTAAAAATTAACCTTTAAAATGAATTTAAATTGAATAATGATTTTAGATTTGAAAAATAAATCAGCATATTTTAATGGACCATTTAAAAAATAAACGAAAGATAAATAAACAAGTCGAAAAGGTTTGAATTGAAAGTTGTGTAATGATTCAATTATGTGTACTAAATTAATTGTAAATAACTCATAAATATTCCAGATCGATAAGAAAAATAATAAAGAAAAGAAAATTGGTTACAAATAATTAGATCACTGAGTAGAATTACCTATTACATAATATTAAATGCATTCTTTCAAGAAAAATTTCGTATTTTTTAGATTTTTTTTATTGAAGAAAATTTTTATTGCACAGTATAAATTGTTTAGGTAGTATGAAGTTAAAAAAAAAAAATTAACTTAAAATTAAACAGCATGATGAATAAATAAATGTATGAAATTCTTGTTTAATTTGTATACTTAAAGACAAGAATACATTTTAATTCCAAAATATAAATTTTGATTTATTTTTAATATTACATTCAGACTTTTCATTAAACTGAACTTTTAGATTTTCTTTTAAGGCTCTTTTTTTCGCAAAATGTTTTTTACCTTTTACATTCATATTTGAAACTTATCCTCATCAAGATAACTAGAAAAAGTTTTTGGGACTCGGTGTCCAAGCAAATAGTACGTAAGTATATTTTTGCCGATTTTGGATTCCTTCTCTTCCCTTATGGGCGAAAAAAAGCACATTTCATACTCCATATTTCTATGTTTACGAAATTTTGTTAACTTGATTTTTATTCGAAGTTTACTTTATTTTTTTATTTACAAAGGAATTTTTTCAGATACGTGAAATCAAAAGAGTTGCGTAAGCATTGCTTATACAATCTCTCTCTCTCTCTCTCTCACCTTGTCTTTTAAATTAGCGAATCTCAAAAACTCCACTTAACGATTACGCAATAATTGAACACTATCAGGCATAAAATTCGAAGTAATCTTTTTTTTTACCAATTGAAAAATTTAATCAATATGTTGTATCTATTGTGAATGTTTAAGGCTTAAATAACTCTCAGTGAGTACTTAACTTCTATATAGTTACCAAAACTTCTATATAGTATTAAATTATAATATTATAACTATTATAATTACTAAATATGCTACTATACCACATAAGTTACAACTTTATATATATATATATATATATATATATATATATATATATATATATATATATATATATATATGTGTGTGTGTGTGTATGTATGTATGTATATATATATATATATATATATATATATATATATATATATACAACTCTAGGGGCAGAAAAAAAAATTCTCCACTTGCCAGTAACGATTTGGGATTGACGAGATTTTTACTAGAAAATTTTATATTTCAAATCAAACTAGCATATTTTTTCAGGATTTAGGAGTTTTCAATTGAATACTATTAATAATGGGGAGCAATAGTTGCTAACTTAAAGAGGGGGATAAATTAAATGTGCATCGCAGAAGCAATCTTTCTAATTGTATGGTAATGAAAACCATAATTTCCGATAAGCCATTACCTTATACGAACAGAAGAATTATCGAATGAACGCCATATTTTTTTCTTTATTTGCAATATACTATATACAGCTCGTACTATATAGTATTAAACTACTATACAGTGCAAGTTCTGCTTAGAGATTATCGTTTTGTTCTGTTAAAGATTGGTATAGCTTTCTAAGAAAGTATGTCATGATAAACCACCTTTACGGGTGGCTCTTAAAATGAGCTGAAATATATAAATTGAAACAGCTACAACCAAAACCATTCATAGTGACAAATCTTCATTTTCTCAAACAAACTAAGCAAAACTATACAAACTCAATGATTTCTATTTTAAGAATAAAATATAATTGATATATTGCGGCTCTAAGTAAAAAAAAAAAAAAAATACTTTCTCTCGGCGAGATTTGTCATAATTCTCCTCGGCGCTAAAAATGCGAACAAATTCTCAACCTCAATTTCCCCCGTTGAAAGATAACAGAAATATAAAAAAAAAAGTCGAAAAAAAACAAATAAACGATAGATTGAGTTAAAAGGTAAAAAGTGAAAAAAAAAAGAGCTATAGCTTGGAGTAGTAAGTGCTCTTGCTTGTCTGTATAAGTCATTCCAGGTTGTATAAAAAGAAAATAGTTCGTTCGTAAAAACCTTAGGGATCACCCAAAATGAGCTACAGAAACTTAACGGACTTTACCTAGATCAAGTAATAAGTCTGCATCAGTTCCAATTTAGCCACTTTGTCAAGAGTCTAGGGGGGCTAGGGTTATAGGGATGGTGGAGGGGAAAAAAACTTAAGCTTTCCTTTTGAGCGTTAACAATGAAATGGGCCATATTAAGTTAACTACTCTAGCAGACTATTTTTTCTTTCGTTTTAGAGCTATAGAGTTCGATGAAGATTTAAGTTCTGCAATTGATTATACTTGATGAGTTCCGACTCAGAATACCTTTCTTCTTTAGTTTAAAAAAAAAGATGATTAATTACTCCTTTAAAAAAAGGGATTTTTATTTTAAAAATCCCCTTCCATAGGTATAATTTTAGTTTCATGGCCGAAGAAAAGGGATAAGTTTATAGAAAGAATCGTCGATTGAATAAAGCTTTTGTGTAACAGTGAGAACTTTTTTTTTTTTTTAAAAAAGGGCACAATAATAAAGTTAAGGAATCAGTTGTATGTTTATTCTTTCTTAATAGAAAACATCATTTTGTTAAAATGAATAAAGATAATCAGAGATGGACAATTGCACCGTAGTTTATGTATACTTGGTTTAATAAAATACTCTTCGTTATAATCTTAATATTTTAGTACGCATGACGCAATGTAGATTTTAATCTAAATACAATAAACTATATATTAATTGTGAAAACGTCACGATAATCACTGAACAACGAATTACGGAACAACACCCAAAATATTCGAAAAAATATCACTTTGGTAAACGCTAACTATAATATTCGAACGCAATTACTGTTATCTTTATCTGCCATTACTATTTTTAACAACATTTTATCAATGCAAAAATAAAGGAATAAACTAAAAGCAAAAATAGTTGCTTAATTAGAGGGTAATTCTACTAACTAAGTAAAACTTAGTAACTAACTAAACTAAACTTAGTAACTAACTAAACTAAACTTAGTAACTAACTAAACTAAACTTACTAACTAAGTAAAACTACAGACAACACACATTTTGCATGTAGAACATCTTACGATGAACCATCCGGAGACTATGTAGAACACGTAGAAGATTTACCTTCAAATTAAGATTTACTCTCTATTTCAGCGAGTCAGCTTTTGAAGTAATCAAAATAGAGAATGATGATTTCATTAGAATTTTCGAACGAGGCAAAAAGCAACCTATCTCTACTTAAGCAACTCAGCTTTTGAAGTAATCAAAATGAAGAATATTGACTTCATTAGAAATTCCATACGATCATGGACCAAGCAAAAAGTAATTTAAGCTACTTAACTATCGAAACGATCAAAATGGAGAATATTGATTTTATTAGAAATTCCATTTGATCAGGGGCATGGCAAAAAGTAACATATCTCTACTTCATCAAGTCTGCTATCAAAGTGATCAATATGGAGAATATTGATTTTATTATAAAATAAACACGGTTACAGACAAGGCAAAAAGTAACGTATCTTTACTTAAGCGACTGAGTTTTTGAAGTAATCAAAACGGAGAATATTGACTTCGTTAGAAATTCCATACGATTATGGACAAAGCAAAAAGTAACCTATCTCTACTTAAGCAATTCAGCTTTTGAAGTAATCAAAATGGAGAATATTGATTCCATTAGAAATTCCGTTCAATTATGGACAAGGCAAAAAGTAACCTATCTCTATTTAAGCAACTCAGCTTTTAAAGTAATCATAATGGAGAATATTGATTTTATTAAAAATGAAACGCGAAGATTTGAACAAAGCAAAAACTCGAAGAAATTCATATATTTCGGGGGAAAAGTAATAAGATTTTAATTTTAATAAAACATGAAAAAAAAGTTAGATTAAAACGGAAAAAAAAATTACTAGATGAAAACTTTAAGATGTTCAAACTAAACTTATTTTAAGTTATTAAAATTTTGATTCACTTTTTTACAGTTAAAAGCTTCCTTTATTAATCTTTTAATTGTGTTTCGTGAAGTATTTTTAAGTCAAGAGTTCGAGAAGTAGTTCTGAGACTTTCTGTTCGAGCATACATTAACTTAAAACAAAGAAAAGAAGATTTCAAACTTCATTTACTAGCTGACAAATTAAAAAATCACGAATATTTTCTATTAAAACACTTAAAACAAAAGAACATTTTCTTCATTAATGAAATCAAAAAATTCCTGTTACTTTTAATCAAAACTTGTAAAATTTCTACTTCATGTAATTCGTATTCGAGAAACTAAATAGAACTTTTTTTCCGAAGCTTTTAACTGTTATAGAAAGGGGCAAAAAAAAAGCAAACGATTTTTCTGCTAATGAAATTTCGAACATTTTCATCATGACTTTTTAACTTTGTCTCATCGTATCTTATTGGTCGATTTTGCAGCGAAGGGAAAAATTAACGGGTCGTGGTGTTGTCTAGGAAAACGAGAGGGGGTTGACGAGAGGTTTAATTACAGCAGAAGGTTCGTTTTTCTGCAAGAAAGAAATGGGCCTTGGGGGTTGGAACATAAGGGCGGTTAATGAGAGAATGCAATTACTGGGCTTTGTGACGTGGGCGTCTTGGTCAGCCGACATTCTCGTCTGCGTGATGCCACAAGCTAATTAAGTTGAGGGGGCTGCTGGGGATGGGACAGCAGACGATTATCTTTCTGAGGTTCTTTGTACATTTGGAATAGTGGGAGTTGTTCTGCGTTAGTAGTACAGCCTGTATAGGACAGTCCAAAAATTGCCGAAAAGCTGCGACTGAAATGAAGATCGATATGGTCTGTTAAGAGCATTTAATCTATTGTTAATTACTTCTAAGTTTGACGTGAAAGGAAAACTCTTCGTTTGGTTAGAAAAAAAGGAAATTGCTTTAATTTACTTTTTTTGTTGACTTTTGAACATAAATATAATTTAAATATCTATGAAGATCTTGAGACAATATAATTATAAGCCACATTTTGATATTGTTTATTAGAATTTTTTTTAATAAAAAATTACGCAATTTATGCGTTTGCAAAAAGAGTTGCTGTCAAATAGGTTGTCACTTACACTGCTTAAGGTTAAGGTCCAGATAGGGTTAGGGTTTAAGAGTTCGATCATGACGAAAACGGGCAGGTGAAAATTAAATTTAACTTATCTCGTTGTATGGAAGTTGGAAGAGAGGGATACCAGCTCTGTCCTTATCCGTGTCATCTCATCGGGGTTGAAATCACGTGGTATTTCTACAAATTCCGATAATATATGTCTGATAACATTAGAGAAAAGATTTATATCAAAATGCTATCTTTGGAAAATCTTTCTTATCTATCATTTTATTTTCCTGAACTCTTCATATATACCCAAATCAAAATTCTTAATTGTCCCATCAAAAACTTTTGATGGTTCATGTTGGTTTCAGTGCGATTCATGATGGTTCAACATCATTTGATGGTCACCATCATCCAACATTTATCAAACATTGATATGCCAACAAACAACATCATGCAACATTGATATGCCAACAAACAACATCATCCAACATTGATATACCAACAAAACTTCCATCATTACATGATGGAAAATGCTACGTTAATACTATGATGGTTAACCAAGAGAAATTTGACTCTCCTGGACCAACAATCCATGTTGATCCGTGATGGTCCATGATAGTTTCTTATACATTTCCACGATGGTTTAATGGGAATTCTTGTTGGTTCTCAGAAATATACCATCAAAACAACTAAGTTTCTTTTTATGTTGACCCATCATAAATCAGTCCGAATTCCTACATTGGGGTGATGGTTACTTATATTGGTTAAATATAATGGTTCATGATGGTTATTGATGGTTACCATCAATATTATGTTGGTCCATCAAAGGAGAATCGTAAAAAAGTTTGACTTGGGGACAGAGGGATTCAAAATACCGTGATGAATCAGGCATTGATAAAGAATAAACATCACGAAGGATCATGATGTTTCAAACGCTATCAGGTGCTGCCAGAGAATGCTGCAAGTTAAACGTAATATACTATTATAATAAACAAAATTCATTCAACATCATTTTATTTTTACATATGGTACATATTTACAACCAATACTACGTCAGGAAGTGGTCTAAGTTTTGTCCCGGAGACATATTTTCGGCTTCATGGAATAGCACGTCTTCTTAACCATACCATTTGTGACTTGGACATATGTATTCTGCTGTCGCAACAGTCTCGTAAAAGTTTTGAGCAGCTACTGCTATAATATTGGTCCTAATAAGTAGCATGTTTGGAAATATAGTAAAAATAAAATGATGTAGAAAGATTTTTGTTAATGCCTTTATATAGTACTAACTGTTTGCAGCACCCTCTATCTGCTTCGAATAGCATTTGCAATTCCATGTTCCTCAGTGATTTTTTATTCTTTTTATAAACCTGATTTGCTCCTGCATTTTAGCCATTACCTATACTATCTTTTTAAATAGATGCATGTTTCTTTAATTTTTTTGTAGATAACTATAATTCTTGAAAATTTAATTTCTAAAACTTATAAAAAAAAGTAATCAAATTTGAAAATAAAACACGAATTTAAAAGTTCCATTAGAAGAATCTAAGACAAACGTGAACTGTGTCACAAATTGCAATACTGAGAATACACATTCTTATTTTGGCGGAACTGATTTTCTTTGTGTTGTGAAATCGTATAAGTAATGGCCATTTAGCGTAACTAACGATTCATTCATTTAATATTACTGAAGTAAAACAAAAAGAAATCTTTGACTGCGAAACTTTTCCTTTACCCGTTTTGTAGCAAAAGTAATGCGTACCGAAAGAAATGGCGTAAGTTTGTAGCCAAACGTTCCCATCCTAGAAATTAAAGCAAAATAAAACACAAATCGAAAATAAAATACGGTTTTATAAGTTCCATTAAAAGAATATGAGACAAACGCGAACTGCATCACAAATTGCAATACTCAAAATACCTATTTTTATTTTGGGGCAAGTGATTTTGCTTGTATTCTATTTAGCACGACTGACGATTCAATCATTTAATATTACTGAAGTAAAACAAAAAAAAATCTTTGACCGCGAAACTTTTCCTTTACCCGTTTTGTAGCCAAAGTAATGTGTATCGACAGCAATGGCGTGAGTTTGTCGCCAAAAGTTCCCATCCTAGCAATTAAAGCAAAATGGCGCTTGTCAAAAGGAGGGCCTTATACTAACTGCTGTCACTTGTGTTTACCGAAGCTGTCAATCGGCCTGAAAGAAAATAAGAAAGATGAGGTTTCGCCTGCATATCGTGAGACATTTCGGTAATAGGCGCCTCCTGCTGAATAAATTACTCGCCATCCAGGCCCAGTAATTATCCAAGAAAAGTACAGGATTCTCCTGAAACTACGTGAGGGTCAAGTCCGTGAAACCGTCTCACACGTGGATAAAACGTGAATCAAGAACTGATCGTGATGATGTATAGCATTGAAGCAATTCTTTTTTTAGAGAAAGAATTTATTTAAATTAATTTTACATTACATCGAAATTACAGAGCAAGATTTAAATAATAAAACAAATCATGCGTTCATTTGATTTTACCATTTGAAAAAAACCTGTTCTTCTAGACATAAGAAAATGGTTTAGAATTTAGGATTTATGTGAATTTTCTAATTTTTACTCTATTACTATGTAGTAGAGATAAAAATGTGGAACAGTTTTAGTGAATCTGAGATCTAAACACGGATCTTTTTTAAAGATCTCGTTTGTAAAACGCAATGTACGATGCCATACGATGAAGATTTAAATATTAAAACATATCATGTTTCCATAGTCCTCTAAATTCTTTTACTGTTTGAAAAAAACCTGTTATTCTAGACATAAGAAAATGATTTAGAATTTAGGATTTATGTGAATTTTCTAATTTTTACTCTATTACTATGTAGTAAAGATAAAAATGTGGAACAGTTTTAGTGAATCTGAGATCTAAACACGGATCTTTTTTAAAGATCTCGTTTGTAAAACGCAATGTACGATGCCATACGATGAAGATTTAAATATTAAAACATATCATGTTTCCATAGTCCTGTAAATTCTTTTACTGTTTGAAAAAAAGCTGTTCTTCTAGACATAAGAAAATGATTTAGAATTTAGGATTTATGTGAATTTTCTAATTTTTACTCTATTACTATGTAGTAGAGATAAAAATGTGGAACAGTTTTAGTGAATCTGAGATCTAAACACGGATCTTTTTTAAAGATCTCGTTTGTAAAACGCAATGTACGATGCCATACGATGAAGATTTAAATATTAAAACATATCATGTTTCCATAGTCCTGTAAATTCTTTTACTGTTTGAAAAAAAGCTGTTCTTCTAGACATAAGAAAATGATTTAGAATTTAGGATTTATGTGAATTTTCTAATTTTTACTCTATTACTATGTAGTAGAGATAAAAATGTGGAACAGTTTTAGTGAATCTGAGATCTAAACACGGATCTTTTTTAAAGATCTCGTTTGTAAAACGCAATGTACGATGCCATACGATGAAGATTTAAATATTAAAACATATCATGTTTCCATAGTCCTGTAAATTCTTTTACTGTTTGAAAAAAACCTGTTATTCTAGACATAAGAAAATGATTTAGAATTTAGGATTTATGTGATTTTTCTCATTTTCACTCTATTACTATGTTGTAGAGATAAAAATGTGGAACAGTTTTAGTGAATCTGAGGTCTAGACACAGATCTTTTTAGAAGATCAGTTTGTATGTAATGTACGATGTATTGCCATAGAATATCCCAGTTTTAAATTTAAATTTAAGTTTTCGGTAAAAATTCTTTCACAATTATTGTTCCCGATGCTAGTATAATTTTCTTGAAATGGTCTATTTGATATGAACATATAAAGATAAATATTAACCATTTTAGAAAATGTATTACAGTGAGTTATTTATAGACCCAAATTCAGGGTATGTTATTAGGTGAAGTTATTTATTTAAATTCATGATAGATAACACAATCACTATACGGTATTTTTTACTTTATTAAAATACCTGTTCTTATAATCAGAAGAAAATGATTTTTTTTTAATGGCGGGCACTTTGAACTATTGTCCATTGGCCACAGAAAGTGCCAGAACTGCTAACTCTCTTTTCGTTACCCAGTGGGCACCTGTAGCGAAGCCACGGCGGTGGAGCAGCGTCACTCACGTCACACTATCACAACCCGTTTATAGGGCGGGTCACATTCACACACAAAGGAGAAAGGACATAGAACACAGATAGAGAGATAGAAACATCCATGCCTTGCCCGGGATTCGAACCCAGAACCTTTCTGATGCAAGGACAGTTCCCTGCCCCCTACACAGGCCGGTCGGCGAAGAAAATTATTTAGAATCTAGGAATTATGTAAATCTAAAATTTTTATAGATTTTTTTTTTCTCTATCTTAATGTAGTCGAGGTAAAACTGCAAGGACACAGGGTTTTAGAGAATCCGGGTTCTAGGTACAGATCTTCTTGAAAAGTCAGTCCACATATAAAACACATATTTGATGTATTGCTATAAAATATGACAACTTTCAAATCAAATTAGGTTTTCAATAAAAATTCTTTCCCAATACTTATATCATTTTCTTGAAATGGACCATGTGAAAAGAATATACAGAGATAAATGCAACAAATTTCTAAAATGAATTCCTATAAGTTATTTTTGGGGCCCATCTTAAGTTCTAATCATGAGCAAGTGTCCCGAATGCTTTTGTTTTTTTTTTCCTTAATCATACCATAAGGCGATGTTTTGTTTTTTAAGTTTTTCAAACACCTTTGTATTTAGTTTTTTCTCTTGTTTTTACGTTAAAAAATTTATCCGGGTCTTTATCATCTGTTCCTAAAATATCAGTATCCTTAGTTGAATTTAAATTTATCAAAACATTAATAATTTCTAAAACAGTAAGTAGGCCGGGATAGCCTGGTCAGTAGGGCGCTGGACTCATGTCCTAGAGTTCGTGAGTTCGAACTCCACCGGCTGAAAACTCCCCGTGTAGTTGGTGACTGATGCACGTTAAAATTCTGTCCTCCATGTTCCCATAACAAATCAGTACCTCTGGAGGTACTGGATTAGAGATCGATCGTTCTCTGATTCAGGTCAAAATTACGATCTGTGGATGAATGAATGGATGTATGAATGGGTCCGCCTTATAAACGGGTGTGACGTACGATGTGGCTGAAGTCGGATTCTTGGCCATAGATGGCGTCACTGAAAAAAAAAAGAAACTAACTCTCTGTCTTAAAATTACTCGGCTTCGCCAAGCAGGCTTGCTAATGTGGCAAGTTACATTAGAAACAACAACAAAACAGTAAATGTTTTGAAATATTCTTCTTTTCTGAGATCATGAGCATCGTTAATAAGTAACTGATATATTTTATTTAACACACATTAAAAAGGTAATTCTTATTCTGATGACATTTAACCAATCACAAAGCTTTGAAGAAGATTTTTCGAATCGAAAAATAGCGTGTGGATCTAAAATAAGGTGGTGAATTTTATAAATGAGTTAGTGGAATAACAACACAGCATTTTCTTATTTTACAACCATAACATCTGTATTTGTATTTTACGACCATAACATTGTGTATTCGAGTAGTTGATTTAATCAAATAGTCGCTACCTCGCTATTTTAACTTTGAACCCAAATCAGAAGATAAGATGTAGAGCATTAATATTAATATATATTTTCTTAAAAATTTCCATGTGATCATATTATTACAAACGTGGGATTCACGCTGGATCAAGTCTTTAGACCAAGTTAATCTGGCTCATAGTTAAAATAAAAAAGTGAGGAGAGTTTACATCAAAAACAACAGTTAAAGGGCAGTTCAAACTGCAACCACTGTCATTAAAGAACTTGAAAAACTCCAATACTAATCAAAAACTCAATGCTTAAAATAACCTTTAAGCATTCTGTTTTAACTACATTATAAATCAGAGCAAAAGTAACTAAAGTTATATAATAATTACAAATATTGTCGATAACACCCAGAATATGAACAATATGGATACAATACGAACGGCACGAATATGAACAACCTTCTGAGGCACAATGTGGTTGCTAACTTTAGAGTCACCACTCCTCACACCCATTTTAAACAGACCCTAACACATCATTTATATCTTGCTGTGTCCTCCACCCTTGTGGTGACCGGGTGTGAAAGAATAGTCCCAATGCAGCTTATGCACGTCGTAAAAGGCGATTAAAATGGGTACTCAGTGTCTGGGGGTATAGCCGGGCACCCTTCCCTTAGGGATTATATCAGGTAACTGACCCTCCGGGTTGGAGATCGGGCATAGGGTTGACACCTCTATCCTGTAAAAACCTATTGTTACGAAATTCTTCAAAGAAAACTCCAGTATTGCTTTTTAGAAACAAGAAACCGAGGAAGGCCGCAGTTGGAATGGGCTGATTCGGTGGAGTTTAATTTTCCTTCAATCAATGAAAAGAACAGGAGTTTAAAGATAAATCGGAAGTCGTTATGGAGAAATCTTCAGATGAAGGCATTGGCCCACATTGGGCTGTCTGGCTAACTATGATGTTGATGATGATACGTCCTCATATTGAAGACAAATATTCCTCTGTTGCTAAACTCAACTGGACTGCTTGTCAAAAGTTATGATCCTCGGACCATTTACAGACGAAGGTTAAAAAAATCAACCCGAAATTGGGAAAGGAAAAACAATGCTGTAGCAAAGCAAGAGAAAAACGCGCTTGCACTCATTATCAACGTTTTGACAAGATATTTTGACATTGTCCAGAAATTACAACACCTGCACAGCTTGATCCTACTTTCAAATCTGTCACAAAATCTTTATTCAGTTATATAGTCAAAGTGTAGCAATAATCATATTCTTTACAGCACGACGTGTCATATCCATGCCAAAGAACAGTTTGAATATTCCCGAAGACCAACTTTTAAAATCCTCCTCATTTTTATGTACATTGTTTAACGCGATTTGTCAAAAAGTCGACGCGAAATTCTACCTTATCTTTACCATAATCTCTCAACACTCAGTGTAAGTGACTGAAATCGAAAGATCCCAGACAGCTATGCCAGTCAACATTCAGTCAGATCTGGAAAGACGACGCATTTAATCACAGGTTGGCAAAAAAGAAGAAGCCAGTATTCAGCTGAAGAGATGGGACACCCAGCAATTAAAGATCTGCCACCTGAAAGTACGGAAATCACTGAATCCAGAGGAGAGAAAGTCTCTTCTTTCTTCTTCTAAATCTAGCATCGAAGATCAAAAAAAGAAAAAAAGAAAGAAACGTCTTCCACTACATTTCAAGATGACGCAGAGCCGTTTCCTTCCAAATGTTTTAATTGTTGTTTTTATTGCTCTGACTGTGATGGTTACTTGTAAAAAGAGGGACTGAGATAAAATCTTTATTTTTTAGCTTGTCGATAACTGTGAACTGATCTTATCATATTATGGAAACAAGATATAAGTTTACGGATCATCTTAAGAAATCCGTTTCGTTTCCTTTTTGAAGAAATAATTTTCAATAGGAATAAATAGTTAGGTTAAATTAATAAATCAATTTTGAGATTAGAACAAAATCTTTATGTCTTATCTTGCTGTTGAATGTGAAAAGAGTTAGCTCTATATATCAACCATAGATAAAGGATTTTGGTTTACCTAAAATAAATCAAAATCATTTACTTTCTAATTTAAAAAATGATTTCCAATTGGAATAAACTTTTTGATTAAACTGAAAAATCAATTTTAGAACTAAGATAATAATCCTTATCTCTTATCCTGTCGTTAAACGTAAACATAGTTATCCCAATATATAATAGATAAGAAAAATTTGGATTTCGGATCATGCATCAAAATCTGTTTCTTTTCTAATTTAAGAAACACTTTTCAATTGGAATAAACTTATTGGTTAAACTGGAAATTTTAGACTTAAGAATATATTGAGATGCAAACAAGGTTATCTCAATAACCATAGGTAGAAGATTTTGGTTTATGGATGAAATCAGAATCCGTTTATTCTCTAATTTAAGAAGCACTTTTCAATTGTAATAAACATTTTGTTAGTAACAATTAGTAATAAATAAGTAATAATTAGTAATAAGCATTAGTAATAATTAGTAATAAGCATTAGTAATAATTAGTAATAATAATTAGTAATAATAATTAGTAATTATTAATAATTATAGTAAGTATAATAATTAAGTATAATAATTAGTAATAATAATTAGTAATTATTAATAATTATAGTAAGTATAATAATTAAGCATAATAATTAGTAATAATTAGTAATAAGCATTAGTAATAATTAGTAATAAACAATTAGTAAATAATAGTTTCATTTTCTAACTTATTAATAACTGTAAACTGAATTACCTAAATGTACCATAAATACAGTATTCGGATTCATGAATATTCATTTAAATATAATTCTCTTCGTGGATAAAAAGTGCTATTATATTGGGAAAATTTTTTATAGTTCAATTGATAATAAAATATTGAGCATTTATTAATCAGGTAAAAGTAACGTGCAGCTATAATGGAACAGTTTCATTTCAGTAATGTCTCAAAAATTACATGTTATTGATGGAAAGATGTTCGAGTGTAACTATCAAAGTACATAATCTAGTCTGATTATAATAACTTTTTATGCTGAAAATTTATCAGTTTCGTGACATTCTTTAAAAAACGGAAACGAAAAGAATTTGTATTTCATTACGAGTTATACCAAAAATTGAATGTTATTTGAAATGAGTCACAAAACCGAGACCACAGAATATCTGTTTGAATTTCAAAACATCCAAATATTTGTCGAATGCTGATAGAGCAACAATTAAAAAATACTTTTAATATTCTTAGAACACAAATTAAAGGATAAAACCAAAACATGTTTTTCATACAATTCACGACAGACAAATATACTTCATATTTTGAGAGTAAGGATCATTGTAAAATTGACGGCAAAACCCGAATGTCTGTCTAGATAAGAACAAAACACATAAAACGAAATCTTGAACCCGAGCATTGACGATTATCATGTTTATTATCACATGAAAGAGAATTTTAAAAAAGAGATGCTAAATACTGTTCCAAAGTACAAACACAAAATAAATAAATAAATATTTATATCTGTCTTACCATAATTGTAACTTTAAAACAACTGCTATTTCTAAATCAATTAACGTTATTAAAAGCTTTACGATCGTAATTTCTGATTGGTCCAACATGAGCAAACCATCAAAACAAGTTGCTAATCTTATGTTGGACCAACATAAATCTGTCCGAATTCCTATATTGGGATGATGGTTACTTATGTTGGTTCCAACATTTAATTTTTAAGATATTATGATGGAAATTTCTGATGGTCCAACATGAGCAAAACATCAAATTAAGTTGCTAATCTTATGTTGGACCAACATAAATCTGTCCGAATTCCTGTATTGGGATGATGGTAGCTAATGTTGGTTCCAACATTTAATTTTTAAGATATTATGATGGAAATTTCTGATGGTCCAACATGAGCAAACCATCAAAACAAGATGCTAATCTTATGTTGGACCATCATAAATCTGTCCAAATTCCTACCTTGGGGTGATGGTTACTTATGTTGGTTACCATCAAAGATTATGTTGGTCCATCAATGGAAAACCATCAAAAATTTTGACTTGGGGAGCTTTATCACCTTTTTCAAACAGATGATTCATAAAAGAGATTAATATCATAAGTCCAAAAAAAATCTGTTAATTTAAATTCATACTTATTCAATTACTAAATAAGTACTAATTTTAATTGACAGATTTTTGCTCCACACAATTTCCGAAAAAGTTATATTGAATAACTTCTATATCATGTTCTTAGTCTTTCTTAAGTTTCTTGCAGGCTTTCTTCTCTCAAACATACGTATAAAGTAGAGATAAGACCGTATCTGTGCATCTGATTACTTAGTGCTTAAAAGTAACTATTACTTCAAAACTAGATAAAATAAACGAGTACATTTTGAATCGGTTCTCTTCCATAATATAAGGTTCGTTAAAATTCCTAGAACTTGCAAAAAAATATTAACGGAAAAAATAAAAATTTATTTTATAGTCTCACAAATTTAACCTCTAGATGGCAGCACCATTTTAAAACTTTTTGTAATTAAATTACCACATTCATTTAGACTATTAATTCAATGTTAGTATCGCTGAAAAGTCAATTGTGTCTCTGGTATAAAGGCAACGACGAAAAACTGGAAACCCCTAACCAAGTTTCTAGTAACGGGTAAGAGACAATAGATTCATTTGCCCCAAAACCTCTATCAACTTGAATTGATGTGTATTAAAATTCTTGTACACATCTACTTTGATGTATACAAGAATTGATGATTGAGGTGGTGATTCATGATTGATGTGTATTAAAATCCTTGTATACATCTACTTTGATGTATACAAGAATTGATGATTGAGGTGGTGATTCATGATTGATGTGTATTAAAATCCTTGTATACATCTACTTTATTGTATACAAGAATTGATGATTGAGGTGGTGATTCATGATTGATGTGTATTAGAATCCTTGTATACATCTACTTTGATGTATACAAGAATTGATGATTGAGGTGATGATTCATGATTGATGTGTATTAGAATCCTTGTATACGTATATACTTTGCATCCATATGCAACATTTCCTTCTTCGATACAGTTCCAAGAAAATATCATTTTTATTAAATAACTATCATTTTTAGGTAAGTCTTAAGTTTCTGAATGAATAGGTGATAAATCCCCAGGACAAAGCATGCTTCCAGTTTCTAATTTCAGGTAAAGACAGAGAAGATGTTTTTTTGCCAAAAAAAGCATATCAACTTGAAAGGTTGTGCAATAGAATCTTTGTAATTTGCAACTTTTCATTTTTTGAAAGAGTTACAAGAAATTATCAATCATATAAAACAGCTATTATTTTCAAGTAAGTTTTAAGTTTCTGAACATTTTCTACCTTTTTGAAATGTGTATCAAAGCACCAATAAATAGGTGGAAAGCCCCCTAGCACAAAGCATGTTTCGAGTTTCTAGTATCAGGTAAAGACAGATTAGACTCTATTGCCCAAGAAAAGTCTATCAGCTTGGATGAGTGGTTATTAGAGCTCAGCTTTAAGCAAGCTATATTGAAGTGGATAACTTTCTTTTCTCTCGCAATTAAATCTCCCTCACTCTTTCTTAGAAATTAGTTCTGCCTTTTTTTTCTTCATCTCTTCTTGCTCCCGTAAAACTTTGTATGTGCTCAGTTTTTATTTGCTACGTGCTATAGCTGGTTGGAAATTACATCTGCCCGGAAATTAGCCGCGTTAATTATTATTTTTTGGGCTCCTTCCTCCCAGAGAAAACCAAAAAAAAAGGTGTTTCTTTTTTGAGCTTTGGATTACGGCTTTTACTCTATGTGATTATAAAAGTGGACATAAAAAAGTGAATGACGGAGCCTCGGGGAAATGATTTGCAATAATTGTCTAAGAAAAACATAATCTCGTGTTGTGAATTAAAATCTACCAGAGATCTTTACCATTCTGGAACACTTTTCGTTACATTAAAATACAAAAATTTTGAAAACTAGAGGGAAATATTTAGGGACATTTCATTATTTATGAAAAAAAAGCAGAAGGAGTAAATTCTCGACGAACTTTTTTTTTAATAATTGTTGCAGTTTATTTATTAAAAGGCTCTTTAAAATCAGTGTCGTAAAATATTATTTATTTTTTTTTTGGAATTAAATCATTGAAATAAAAGTCACAAATCAATAATTGTGTTCATTTAAATATATTAATATTCAAAGCAAAATTCTTATATTATTGCTCACTTAATGATCAATAATTATACTACTATTCGTTTTAAAAAAATATATACAATAATAAAAAAATAAAATGTAACTCACTTCTTATAGAATTATTTGAAAAATGCTTCACGTCTTAAATGTATTTATTCATTCCATTCAATTCTGCATGCATAAAAACATTATTGTAACTGAAAGGCGATTGATAATTGATTGGTGACTGATATGCACCAATCAATTTCAATTCAGCAACTGATGCACAATAATGTGTAGAGCTGGAACTCTAATAATTAATTATCTAAACAATTTTGGTATTAATGATTCGCATAAGTTTAAACAAACCCAATCCTACAAGAGCAGATAATTGTTGTTGTTTTTTTAACACCATTGAAATTTAATCATTAAGGTATTACCCATGTGTTGTAGAGAAGGCTACTTTGTTGTACAATTATTGAAAGTGGAAATTTGATCATTAAGGTATTACTCGTGTGCTATATGAAAGGCTACTTTGCTATACAGTTCTTGATAAGTGAAAATTTGATCGTTCAGACATTACTTGTACACTGTAGAGAAGGCTAACTTTTCTGTACAATTCCTGATAAGGGGACGTATCAACTTAAAAACCTCGAAGAAAAATCTTCTTCTTTAGCACGTCAGCCCCTTACAGACCTTGGCTGCCTCAACCTCACGTAGCCTCCAACGCCTCCTGTCCATGGCGATTTTTTTCCAGTTGTTTATCTTTAACACTTTCAGATCTTTAGCAGTGTCATCCTGCCATCTAGTTGGGGGTCTTCCTCTAACCCGAGATCCCAAAGGATTTTTAAAGGTGGCGATTCGGACTGCGTTATTTTCTGGACCTCTTCAGATATGGCTGATCCATTTTAATCTATTGCTTCGGATGACCTGTACTAAAAGAAGAAATATAAAGTCGAGAATTTTATCATAGAAATGAAGTTGTAGACATGTTTATGTATTTATTCCATATAGGCATGTTTGTAGATTGGTGAATGGATCATTAAATGCAATAGTTTTTATTATATGTATCACTTACGGTACAATTTTTAATTACATGTACATAATCTTAATTATATTTTTCATCTGTAATATAAAAACCTAATTTCTATTAAGTAAACGGTAACAAATCAACTTTGCATCCCCCACAAAAAGTAGACGTCGAAACTTTACAAGATCATAGACAATGTGCTAACAATTTTACCGTTTTGCATGATGGATCATGCATAGTAGTGGTATGTGTATGTATCATCTACTGTTGCTTTCTAAAATACCTTCGAATGTTTACTCTTTGTCATGGCTCAATTTACAATAGAAAAATTCTAAAGTATTAGGCTACGTCAACTTATAGGATTGTGATCTTTCTACATCGATTAATTAAGATCAAAGTTGCGTTCTTGGATACTTGTTCAAAAAACTATATACAGTAGGTTTTACTTTTTCATTTGAAATAGGCTGCTATAAATATAATTTAAAAAAATATTGTTAGTGGGGGGAAATCTTAAGTTTTGCACGTTATTCAATTTTATGAGCTGTCTAGTTGCAAAACTTATTGAGTAGCATCCTTTTTTTTTTATCTTAACTGAAAATAACTTTTGTTACATATTAAATTAATAGACTCTGTTGCCGACGATAATTTATATTAGATTATGTGTCTTTTTCTGTGTCGAGTGAGAATAAATTCTGGTAAGTTATTTTTACTTACTTTTTAAAAAAATCTGAAAAGCGTTTAATATGTTTTGCAATTAAAAGATTCATGCATTAGTAGCGAAAGAAAAATCTGTATGCACATAAGAGAAAATTAAATTGTTGTGTTTCTTCTACTAGATTGGTTGCTGAGTTATTGTATTTAATATTTTTTTCATATCTTACTCGGCTTTGCCCAACCATTCTATATACCTGATGGGTACAGTTAAAACTCTATACGGTTTATAGACGGTTTGGCTTAGAGACGGTTATGAATATTGAGGAAAGCTCGCACCTCTTAGTCAAATCCTTGGAGAAATTTTCGAATTTTTTTAGCTGTAATAAGTCTATCAACATTCCCAAATGCAAGGCTCTAAAAGTTCAATTTCTTAATTCAATCCAATCTCAGAAAGATAGAGAAAGAAAACCGTATGAGTTTTGCTAAGATCAAATCTACCTTCGACTTATTAGCGCCCACGTTGCGTTAAAAAATATCACAATGCTTAGTTCCTCGTGGCAATGGAAAACTAACTCTGCGATTCCACTGCAATAGAAATTTTGTATCAGTCCTTTGGTCAAGGTATGTCAGAAGCGAATCTGACGTACATGATAGACAGATAGAGCCATAATAGAGACATACATGATAGGCAGATGACGGTCAGTTGTCGTGGTCCGAATTTTTTTTTTTTTTTTATAACCGTCGTTGAACAGCCGACCCAACTTAATGGGTTTACGGCTACTAATGTTCAACTCCGTAGCCTTGTAATTTTGAACCCAATCCAGAAGACAAGGGAACTCCTGGATCGAGTATTGGGAGAAATTTGCCTTCGTGGAGGACTTTTTGATGGAGCTAACCCGCATTTGCGTTACATGGAGAGGAAGACCACGAGAACCTCCCACGGTTAGCCTGACGGCAAGGGGACTCTAACCCATGATCCGTCTACCACTGAGGATATTTCACGTCAGCACTGTGGTCAGTGCAAGCCGGATGCGGAATTCGTATCGACAGGGATTCGAACCCGGTTCGCCTCATTGGAAGGCGAACGCTCTATCCCCTGAGCCATCGCGGCTCCGTGGTCCGAATTCGAATAAGACGAATACTAAGTAAAATTATCCAATTAACTCATTCGTTTTGGTAATTATATTAGCCGAAGTGGACAACTAGCGCACGCAAGAGTGTTTGAGACAGCAGAGAGATTTTGCTAAGCGTTGTGTTCCCCTTTAACAACATTGCTAACTAACATCAACCGAAGTATTCAACTAACGCACGCAAGATTTTGAGACAATAGAGAGACTTTGCTGAGCGTTGAGTTCCTCTTTAACTACAATGCTAACACTAATTAAATCTTCGCAGCACAAACGTGAAAATTTTCCAACAAATTGCAGAATCGAATAAAGGGTAGAAAACAAGGTAAAGTGTTACTGTCAACGTAAGACAAACCTAAAGCAAAATCTCTCTAATAATGTCCCCGTACCTTGTCATTATGATAACTAGACTTAGAGTACAAGGGTATAAGGGTTTGTCTAAAGTAAGAACTCCCCTAGTTATTCGTCTAATCCAGTGGCGGTGGCTATGGTAACGAGGTATAACTGTTTCAAGTAGGGGTGTGGGGTCGGCGAGAGAAAGGGAATCTTTTTCTCCGGTCTATTGCGTTAGCTCTACAATGAGGAGAAGCTTCCTTCCCTGAAATGAACTATTCTTGTTTTCATAGCAGCAGACGGTCTTAGACTTTGTGACGAGGAGTCCCTTCCATAGACAAACTATAATCTCCTTTTGAGTTTAATCAACCTGTATTTACATAAAATAGAGAAGAAAAACATGCCAATTTCCCACGATCAGTCTGATGGTAATTGGATCCAAACCCACGATCATTTTTTTTATTAGAGGTATATTTTGCCAATATCTCATTTTCGACCGGGAGCAGAGCAAGAATCTATCATCCACGCCAAGCTTCGCTCTAGTCACTCCACATAAAATAAACATCAGACATAAAATACTTGTATCTTCTTTGAGATTAACGATCATTTTAGAAGAAAGCTTTCGAACAAGAATCGAAAACATTAAAGAATTCAATTTTCAAGCCACTCACCACATCTGACATCTTAGCAAGATAAGTATCGAGTCATATCTTTTTTTGTTCTCTCTTTTCTTCGTTTTAAGCCAAGAGAGAAAGTCCCTCGTGTAAAAGAAAAGCCATCAAATAAAAGCGAAATTGGACACCGATACGGTTGAAGTATCGGAATCTGGCAATTACTGCACGTAATGTTCCGGAAGTGACGTACGTGGTCTGCATAGGTCGGTAAGGTGATCCTAAAATCAACTTCCTTCGTGGGAGGCTAGAGTGTCCTACAGGGGATTATTACATCCCTTCATTAACTTGCCAGATTAAAGTTACCTGCTACTTTTTTTTACCACTTAATTCAAGTGCCATTAAACAGAGCTTATAATTCTATTAACTAGCTTTATTTATCGTTAGGTAGTTAAGTGGGAATGAAATTACTGGGACTTACTTAATTTTTGTTTTAAAATGTTTTTAATTTAATTGACTAAATAAAAATACGCTTGGCAGAAAAATTAATTAAATTTTTTAAGGTATTTTCCATTGTATTATTTTTAAAAAAAATTTCATAAATGGTTTAACTTTAAGTTTAAAACAAAGTTTTAAAAAAGAAGAAAAAAAATCATGAAATCTGAGCTATAAGATAGTCATATTATGAAAGAAATCTAAGTCATATATGGAGATATTGTTTCTGTATAAAAATGTCCGAATTGTCGTAGCACATCTTGCATATATTTTCAGAATTCTTTCTGTTCTTCTTTTACATTAGTTTTAGAGTCCTCGCAATATATTTTCCTTACTTTTGTTACGCATTCTTCCTTACAAAAAGTCGTAATCGATTATTTCAACATAATATCGATAGTCAAAATTCAACGTATTATTTTCAGTTAAAGATTAAATACAGTTATTACTTGACAGTTATTATTATTATATCCAACAGAAGCATAAGTCATATTAGAAGATATTGCGTCTGCATACAAAATGTCCAAACTGCCGTTGCATATCTTGTTGTATCTTCGGAATTCACGCCATACCCTTCTTTACATATTTTGACTTTAAATTTATACAATTCTTCATTTACCTTTTGCTATACAGTTTCAAAATTCTTCATTTACATTCTGCTGTACATTTTTACACTTCTTCATTTACATTTTAGAATCCTTGCTTTATATTTTCCTTATTTTTACTATGCATTATTGAATCATCATAAAAAAAAAATGTTATGGTAACCATATAAGTTTGGTGTTGCAATCAGTTATTCCAACAAAATATCATTAGTCTAGTCGAAATTCAATGAGTTATTTTCATTTAAATATTAAAAACAGTTATTACTTGAAAGTTCTAATTCGAAGAGTTTAAATTTTTTTTCAATTGAGAAAGATGATATCATAAATGTCGTCAACCCATTTGCAAATTTAACAAATTAAAAGGCATTTTTATTGGTTTATATTAGTTATTCCGAAAGATATCGTAATTTCGTGTGCCTACTTGCAAATCTAACATAAAACTCCTAATGCGTCCTGTAGTAATGCTTGTAACATTCGTTAAGAAATGATAATAATGAAACCAACCATTTATTATGCAATATTAGCCATAAATTCAAATTCCATAATTTTTTGATGCATTTAATGTATGATTCAAGATGATAATTAATAAATAATCTTTCCAAAATATAATAGATGATGATGAAAACTAAAATTAGATTCCTTATCCCAACAGGTCATAAAACTCATTACTCCGATCTGAGAAATAATCTGCGTCACTCTTTACCTGAAGACCATCCGTTACCGGTTACAGAACGTCATTGGGAAAGGACCCACGAGTATCCCAGGAACAAGACTTGGGAAGCGCTGGATATTTATTCATTCATTTTCATTAAGAGTTGGCAGCGTCGAGAGATAGACCATCCGTCATTAAGAACGTGTGAAAAAAGAACAGGTACAAAAAAAGAAAGTACTAGGTAGTAATGGTGGATGATTACGATGGTGCAACAAAAAAGATTGAAGACCTAGGTGCAAGTGGTAGATCTTCGAAATATAACGAATATCTGGCTCTTTTGTCACCGAAAACGTCACCAACCCAAATCCTGGGGGTATACAGGAATAATGATGAGGCAGCTTTCTTTGGGAAAAATTATCCGGAGTTTTTCTCCGGGTCATTATCAACTACATCCCGACAATAAATGATATAAGATGAATATGACTGTTATTATTATGCTCAATAATAATAATTAACATCGTAACTACCACAATTTATATTAATTCAATGTAACACGTATTTTTATTGATAACACTGTGTTCATGCAATTAAATTACTGTTACTCATAAAATCTATATAAATGGTTAACAGGTGAACTAATTTAATTTATACTCATGCAATGTTTTTTTTTTCTATTCCGAATTTCTCATGACCTATTTAAATGAAACAGTACAGTAAAACCTTTTTTTGTGCGGTAGATAGGGACCGCATAAAAGAAATCGCAAAAAAAACAAAAAAAAAAATTCAAAAATTTTATAAATTCTTACATGTAAGAAACAATTTTGTACGATATACTACCTAAAATTTTTTTTATGGGGTTGATAGGGACCGCATAAAAAAAGTCGGACTAAGAAAATACATCAATGTCTTATGAAATAGATGAGAGAATGCTTTCAATTGAATGAAATAATTAAATTAGACCTAAAGAAATTGTAAAAATATTTAATTCTTCATTGTACATATACCTGGAGAAGTTATCAAATTATACATTAAATAGTGGAATTGTCTGTCTTTTTACTTTCTTTCGGCTATAATTATTCATATTAAGTGAGTACTTATGTCTAAAAATAAAATAAAAATCATTAAAACTACATATAAATAGAAACAAAAGTAACTAATTTATTTATCTTTAATCTCACTACAAAATGAATCCTTAATCACGTGAATCGTGTATAAAACTCTAAATACGAAGCGTATACTGTTCTTGCATCGAGCGACAATATGTACGTAACTGACTCTGCCTTGTCAAGAGATTGTTTAAAATAAATGAATAGAGCATCGCGAAGTCCAGATACATAGTTGTCAAGGAGGCCACGTAATCAGAGTTCGTCCACAACATGCATATGTACATTGATAGTAAACATAAACTGGTGCTAACTCCGCTGAGATTCATATACCGCATAAAAAAAATCGCACAAAAAATAAAATCGCACAAAAATAAAATCGCACAAAACCAAAATCGCATAAAAAAGGACCGCACAAAAAGAGGTTTTACTGTATTTTACTCTTGGTTTAAACAACAAACATGAATTTGTTTACTAAGTTTCTAATAACAGAAATCAATAGTAGATGGCAGAGCAAATTTTTTCTAAAAGCACTTAATGAAATAAAATGTGCTGACGTATGAGAAACTATAAGTATTCTGAGTAAAAATGTGCGAAATTGCAATTCTTAGCACAAAATATTGAACAAAAGCACTATGATGTGGTGGTTAGTCCATTGTAGTATTAAGCATATTACGTTTCAGATGCATTTTAATTTGGATATGAAGGAGGGATATTTATCTCAGAAAAATAAATAAAATCGTTTGGAAAAATTGGTTTATTAAGTAAATCTTATTATAATGAACATAGCCGCATACCAAAATTATAAAATAAAAAAAACGAGTTCCCTTAAAGGGATAAGAAAAATCGTTAATCAACGCTCGGGCTAAGGATCTAAGCCCCCAGTCCTTTCGCCAAGAATTCAAAATTAAAAGTAAAGTTAATTGTTCCCAACGGACAGTTAGGAGCATGAGACGAGATCCTAGGTTGGCGATTTATCGAAAGATAAAATAGCCGAAAACAAAGACAACCGCCGTAATCAATATTAAATTTGAAATGATTTGACAAAAGCTAATATCCAAAAATAATCGTAGGAATTAGTATAATCCCGTAACTGAAACATTTTTGTAGTAGGAAATAAAGAGTTATAAATATATTTTGTTTTCGAGTTAATTAAGGCAGTGAATTAATGAGTTTTTACATTTGTAGTGAAATAAAAAGTTAGCCGTTACATTCATTGTAAAGATAAAAATAAAATATTTATCACAAAAAAAATCACACAAATAAAAATCGCACAAAAAAAAAAAAAAATCACACAAAACCAATCGTAGAAAAACAAATTCGCATAAAAAAGGACCGCACAAAAAGAGATTTTACTGTACTCAAATAATTCATATTCAGCAAGTCGTATGATTTCAATAATTAACATATATGTGTATATGTTTGAACAGCAATATGGTTCAAACTTTCTGCCACCTTTTACCTTGCTAAGTTGAACCCTTATTTCTGAAACTTGATTTTTCGGTACTATGGATTAAAATTAAATGAAATATAATCCAACCGAACACTTAAACCTTATGAATGTTAGAATTTTCAGATAGCAGCTTTCCTGTATCAGAAAAAAAAAAAAAATGGTTTTCCCTGCATTAATTAATGAAGGAGAAGCGATGTGTCCTGGAAAATTTTCCGTACAATTTCATTTTCGGGCTCATATCTTGGAGAGTTAATTTAGGTATCAGAAAATTTGAACCAAAAATCTGGTAAGAGCAACAGATAATATGGTTCTACATCTAACTGAATTTTCTAAGAGTGTATATATAAGTGAAAAATCAATATTATTTATATTCAAGCAATATAAACAGTTTCCAGCATTTTGATCGATAAAATTAATTATATATGATAGTTCTCGGGTATTTTAAGCTTTAATTATTAAAGTTATTCTAGTATTCACAAGTATAGTATTTATTATTACAGTTTTACATTTCTAAAGACAAAAGCTAAGACTGAAAATCTTATTTGATCTTTTTCATTAATTCGTTCAGTAATCCTCCAATATTAAATTATAAACAAGCGTTTTATAAATATTGAGTGAAAGTTAGTTTAAGATAAGTGCTGACGGTAACGTCTCTGGGAATTGAGACCTCTGCTCAATCTCATAATAGACACGATGTTATGTCACGTGATTGAAGTGTCACGACAGATATGTCACGTGATTGAAGTGTCACTACAGATATGTCACGTGATTGAAGTTGCTTCTTAATTCGAAGTACTAAGACCAATAAGGGAAATTGAGACCCAGAGATGGGATATGGGCATTTGAAATCATACTCTCAGATTTAATGGTCGGTCTTCGCTGTGAACCCGGCCTAAGAAATGCATTTAGTTTAAGTGATAGGGTAGATTAAAATTGTAAATGGAAATGTGATTGAATTATAGATTTATTTTGTGCGTTTATGAAAATACATATCTAAAGAACAGGCAGATTGACTGTTGTAAACATGTTTTATCGCTACATGTTATACCTGAAATGAGGTATTCTTGGAACACTCTTGACACTGTAGATCTAAGAATGTCGTATTTCCTCAAAATTCCCGAAATGGAATGTCCCATACATCTAGTTCAAACTACCGTTCCACGTTCAAATTCTGTTAATTCTAGTCTCGCTGAAACATTCTCAGATGAATAACTGGAACATAAATAAAGGTCTTGTCAGTGCAATACCCATATATACATTTTATACGCGATACTACTATCCTCTGTACACCAAAGAGCCATTACATTATGACCACCCTGCTAATAACATGTAGGACCACCTTTAGCCCTCAAAACTGCTAGCACCCGCGGTGGCATTGATTCCATAAGGTGCTGATAGGTAGTCTGAGGTATCTGGTACCAAGCGCTCAACAACTGACTTCAATTCCCTCACATTGCGAGGGAGTAACGTGGCAGCATGAATTTGGTTTTCCAAGTAGGACCACAAATGCTCTATTGGATTAAGGTCAGGTGAATTTGGGGGCCAAGACATGACTTGAAAGTCACTGGAATGTTCCTCGAACCAATCCATGAAGATTCGACCCTTATGACGTGGTGCATCATCCTGTTGGTAAACACCATCCCCAGCAGGAAAAACTGTTGCCATGAATGGGTGAACCTGGTCTGCAACTATGTTCAAGTAGCTTACAGACGTCAGGGATTGTTCTATGAGGATTATGAGTCCTAATGTGCCCCATGAAAACATTGCCCACATCATACTACCATACATTGCCACGTCATACATTGTTATAGATGGAGGGTGGTCATAATGTAATGGCTCTTCGGTGTATATTGCTAGCTCATGCCTTTTGTCATCTCAATATATAATAAAATAAACCTAACTAAACATAGCAGAATTTTTTAACAATCAATTCATCAACGAAGTAGTTAAGGAAACAGTAAATTATTTAATTTAAAAAACAAGTTAATATTGTCCCATTTTAAAATGTCCCAAATTTAAAACAGATTCGTTTCCGATGGCAATTAAAAATGCATATCTCAAAACGTCACTGTATCCCGTCACTCCATAATATAAATAATAGTGAAAAGTCCAAATATGTACAAACAAGTAACTAAATATAGTGGTATATTTTAACAATCAATTCATCAAGGAATCGATAAGTGATTAATGAACCTAAAATGACTTTACATAAAAACAAATTAATAATGGCCCATCTTAATATATTCCCAATGTAAAGCAAACTCGTTTCTGACGGTAACCATGACGAACATTTCAAAACGGCACCACGACTCGTCGCACTAAATAACTCCAAAATATAGAGAGGAGTAGAATAATTAACGCCAAGCGATTAACCTTCACCTTTTAATTTTTGTTCTTTTTTTTTTTTTGAAACGCAGAATAGGCGACACCATCAGTGAGGTTGGTCATTAATCAAGGGGTGCTGACAAAGTCCTGAAATAATGAGCGGTTAAAAAGACATTTGTTATTTTTCTCGCTTCAATTAAAGAATTAAGGATTCGGTAAAACGCGATTATGCCAGCGATGATGTGGTAAAGTTTGTTTGTTCTAGAAAATGAGTCTATAAGGGACCTGTACAACCCACTGTTCGTGATAGTAGAACGAAATATAACTCAGGCACTTTTAATGATCAATTTGGGAATAGCCAAGACTAAGGTCACGTTTTAGAGGAGAAAGACAATTAGTTGGCGTGCTAACAAAGTAATGAATGGACACGGATGGTAGCCGCGCTCTTTCTTATAACTGCATTTACCAATAACCATCAGTTTTAATTATGTAAGTGTAAAGAAACAATTAATCGATTTTTGTTATGACAAATTCAAGCCCTTTATGTTCTGTCTATTTGTGTTCGAATTGTCCCAAAACAGTCTACCATTTAAAGTTTTATTCCAGTGTTTATTTTTCCACAAGTAGAAGAGGAAAAGAATTGCCACAAGATGTCGCCGTTGTATAATTTTGGCAAACGTAGAAAATAGGAATGTTTAAAGATTTGTTTCCTTCCTAATAGAAGATGTAGTTTGGAAATGGTCGTATTATAGGTCATATTTTAGAAGGAAAAAAAAAAAAAAAAAGACGATTCGAAGCAACCTGTTCTACTTTGTAACAAAATAGAACAGGTAGCTGCTACGCTCTCTGTTATATCTATATTTTCCAATCAATTATTAATTTTAATTATGTTAGGAAAAGGACACAACTAATCAGATATTTTTGTCAAGTTTCAATCGATCCAGGCGATCGGTGCTGTGAAATATAAAGAAACAATTTATTTATATTTGTTGTTAAATTCAAATCCTTTAAATTTTGTCTATTGGTGTTCTAATTGCCAGGAAACAGTTTACCCTTTGAAGCAGTATATCAGTGTTTATTTTTCCGTATAGACAATAGAAGTAGAATTAGAAAGAGAACAGCCACAAGATGTCAATATTGTAAAATTTTAACAAACGTTTAAAATGTTAACGTGTAAGGATTGGTCTTATACCTAATTAATTTTAAATGCAGTTTAGAAGTAGCTAAAAATAATTTTACTAACGTAAGGAGACAACTATTGATATTTGTTGCCAAATTCAAATCCTTTACATTCTGTCTATCACCCCATAGTTTACCATTTAAAACTGTATTTAAACATTTATTTTTCCATAAAGACAATGAAAGTAGAATAGAGAAAGAATTAGTTGTAAAAAAAAAAGCAAATTTACTACTTAGAAACTTAACTAAGGGTACATGTAATTTAAAAATAGCCAAAACCAAGGTCTTATTTTAGAGGAGAAAGACAATTAGCTGGCGTGCTAACAAAGTAATGAATGAACACGGGTGGTAGCTGCATTTTGTTTCATAATTGAAGTTTCTAATATAGTGTCTAATATCAGTTTCAATTATATTAGTGACAATTAAGTATGAGTATGAGACAATTAATCAAATTTTGTTGTCAAATTTAAATCCTTTATATTAACCATTACCATTTACCATTTAAAGCTATTTTCTAATGTTAATTTTTCTATAAGACAATGCTAATAGAAGGGAAAAGGAATTCACCCAAAATGCCAGCAGCAGCACTGCATAATTTTAACGTTCGTTAAAATTAAACAGATTCTGACTGTTGAATGTATTATGAGATCCTGTCCTGGTGTGTATTTATCCCTTTCGAAATTTTTTAGTCTTCTAAGGCAAAAAAATATACATTCTTTGGCAGAAGAGTTTAATCTATCCTGGAAATATAGAATTCAATTATTTTTACACAGGTAACCCACATTTAATGATTCATAGGACTATTCTTATTTTCTTAATGTTTACAACAAAAAAAAGTAGAAATTGTTCGAAGAAAAGCATTCTTGAAACAGCCTGCTGTGGGCCAAAGTATCATGGAGATTTAGGTCCCATAATTTCGTGACCAACGAGTATGATTGTGGTAATGGGGTTAGCAATGCGCACAAGCTGCTTGTGCTTATCAGACAAGCTAGTACCCATTGATCTGAAGCTGGGTGGGTAATATCTGAAGCTAATACCCATTGATTCCACTCACTCTCACCACCGGGGATTGACCCTCAGCACTTCACAGTTGCATCTCACTGCCCTTAACCACTAAGCCATCGTGGATCAAGATGTGTATATATATAGATCTTGTAATAAATAATGAAAGTGATTAAAATTATCTATATATGGCGTTTTTTAGATTTCAGATATTTAATAGGACACCACCTTGGCCTCTTTCCATTATTCTAAAGTAAAGTAAAATTAGTGTTTACTAAGACATACTTCTGAATTCCAACGGAAACGTTGCTTATATGGGAACTCAGAAGCATGTTTTAACAACTCGCTGATAACATTTTAGAATGATACAAAACTCCTTCACTTTTTACCTAATTAAATATGCACAAGCTAATGCTTATTTATTTTCTTTTTAATATTTAAAAACATAAAAAAAACTTCCCGATTACCATGTAATTAAAAACATTAAACTCATTTTTTGATTAATAAGCAAAAGACACTTTTCAAAATTATTTTGCCAAGAAGATAATTAAACACTGCGACAAAAGCCCTGCAGCTTTATTTTTACCTTAAAGCTATATATTCTGCGGAATCTTATAGGATTAAGATGTTTATTAGAATTGTGCTTTTCACCCATAGTATTTTTAGTAAATTCATACGGTTGAGCAATTTACTTTTAATTCATCATGTCCCACCCGGCACAATGGTAATTCAGAATCAATTTGCATTAGCAAAAAGGGATATTTTATATCCCACCCACATTCCGACAGATGCGTTCTTTTCCCTATAGTGGCAAAACCTACGTCATTTCGAATCTCTGCGCGAAATGGCGGCCCATCCTTTATTATCTCATTATAATCCACATTGCAAAGGCAGAAAAGGCAATTAAAAGCAATTATTTTTCGATCATGAAGGTGCAGTGATTTCTTTTATTTTTTCTTACACCGGGCAGACAGGCTAATTAGGCATCGTTTGGTCGGTGGGGGAGGGGTGCAGAGATAGAAAATTCGAATGATTATTCTCATAGCTATTACTCAATGGTGCGCGATAATTATAGGCAAAGGCCCTTGTTCACAGGTGCAACCTTAGCAAGAAGAAAAATTCCAATCATGGTGGCGTTCTTTCATTTATTCCATTTATTCCCCCTCTTCTTCATCTGGGGGCCCCCCATCAACCCAAAACGAGAAAATGACTTTTGATTAAGAAACTGGTTAATTAAGGTTTCGAATACTCAAGGTTGAGAAGTCAAGTTATCGCATTTGTTCTCTTGATGGAGTTTACAGATCTCCGCCCCACAATTAAAGTGTCAGAAAACAGTACGAGAAATAGATCTTGGCTGTGTTTTGAATTTTGGTTCGATCAAAAAAAAAAAAAAAAAAAAAATACCGCGTTGACGCCTCCCTGTTTTGATCACAACCGCAACTTTTTTATTCCGATTTCTCCCATGACGGGCCCCTTATTTTCAATTCACCCATTGTTGATATTGTGAGCATTGACAAATACACGCCCTATATGAATAGGCTATATCTGAAGTGATGAAATATTAGTTCATAGTTCATAGATAGGAAGTTGTCAGTTAATTCTGATTTATTACGTATTCATACACCAAGTGCAAAATTATAGAATGTGTCAAATCTAGACAAATTTTTAGTTATTAGAATCAAAGTTATTTTTCATTCTGCTCTTTAGCTACGAAAACAGTGTATACGACATTAATAATTAATTAATATCTTTACAATTTTTGAAGGTTATGCGCCAAAGATATAATCACTAATATCTCCCTCGAAAGCATTGGTGTTTTCTACCATCCTAAATTTTTATGAAAGATTTTTATGAACACATGTACAAATTTTGAGCATACTGCTAAAATATTAACAGGTTTCATTTCTTAATTTTTATTATGATACATACATAACTAGCAATTTAGTTAAAAATTTTAAAAAATCAAATGTTAATATTAGAGTTTTTAATTTTAAGGCTAATTATGGTTTAAATGTGATTTTGGGTAGCGAGGGTCTTTTGAGGCGAGGGTTTTTCAAAACTTCTTATTAAATAAAAATTAAATTATTTATTTTCTCTTAAGAAGAGAGTATTTTAAGATAAGAGGCCCCATATCCATGGACATACCGCTGTTTATTTAAGTATTTTTATTTATTTTATTTTCTAAAAAAAAGTAAAGCTTAAAAATATATATTTAGTATATTTTATCGATCATTGAGGAATACCTATGATGTTATTCATATTAATAGTGGATCTTTTGATCCATCACTTGTGGTTCTATTTTCAATATAAATATATTAAATAACCAACCAATCCCAAGGGTATTCGGAGGATAAAGCCTATATCGCCCAGGAGAGGGTCCCAGCTTTGACATGCGCTCAGCCAAATTACCCAGCTGGATCCCACCCTTGGTTTTATCAATATGAACAAAATAGATGACAGCATGCCCAATTATACAATCACTTTCTGCATTACATAAATACTACATTCTTTACAAAGTTACTTTTCATTTATTTAGAATTTATGTTTGATAACAGTGTAAACCAATAAAACTAAACAATACAAAAGAACGATTTAGAAACAAAATTAATAAATAGCCCCTACATAGGTAATGCCCTATGGTGGGCAATTAAGAGAAGCTGATTTTTGAATTTGGGTGATGGTTGCATAAAGCTAACCATTCGTAGACCATGATCAAAACTTTTAAAAAATAACATAAATAAAATATTAAGTTCATTTGTAAAACTCCCAAAAGTAAAAACTTTTTTATTTTTACTACATATTGCAAGTCAGCATGAGGTGGAATTTAACACTTTTAAGTTTAACTTTCTAGTTCAGAAAGACATAATAGAAAGAAAATATTCTCAATTATATTTTAACAGCACCGGTCATATAATAGCGTGAGTCATTTAATATTTTTCTTCGCTATGATGGTAAAGTTATTGAAAATAACCACCTAAACCATATCTGAAAATTTCAAATACCTTGGAGAGAAAAAAACACATTTTACGGAATCGCGTACTGCAAAAGTTTGTTAATGTGTAAATGAAAATAATGTGCGATCACAAATTTTTAATTCCAGATCAGTAGCAGAGAAAGTATGTTATAATTGGATAAATTTCAAAAGAAACATATTTTTTAAACATTTCTTTAAAACATTAGTTCAGTACAATTCATATAACCTAAATTTGGTATCTGTTGTTGGCTAATCGAAAATTCGGATTCATTACAAATAAGGTCGTCAGGCTCAGTCTCTCAGTATTTTCTAATCAGCCTAACAATTTTTAGGTTTACTGTAAGAAGTAAGAAACTTTTAGGCAAATAAGGAAATACATTATTAATTTCTCAGACTTTAAGGCAAATCAGAAAATTCATCTAATTAGCTTAATTATATAACGAATTGGTTTTTAAAAAAATATGGCTTAGAAGCAGGCCACGCTATTTGCTCCTCGGAGCTAGTCAGCAAGGCATGGTTCGTTCACCACCTCGGACGCAGACTTCATTTCAGCGCGGGAGTAAGAAGAGAAACATCTCCTCGCTTGAAATTGAGACAACCCTTAATGCGCGCCAAGCACAAACAGTGACTTCTTTTTCAGTCACTTACTTCGCTTTATCTTCTGCTATTACACCTTTAATTTCTATAGCTGATTAAAAATATTTTAAATTTAAAAACAGCTGTTTTCGCAGCAAATTGTCTCAAAAAGGACAAACTATTCACTCAAAAGAGAGAAATATCATAAAAAATGACATGAAATATCATCAAATATGTGAAACATTTAATGTTAAAAAGTGCAGATAAGGTTTACGAAATAAATATTTTTGCCATACGATCGCCAAATAGCAACCTTGTTCAGGATTTCTCACAACCTTGGCAATTAAGGGATATTGAAAAAATAGCGAAATAATATCGTCGCATACCACGTGATGAAGGCGGAGCCAAGTGCCAACTCCTGGTGAACAAGCTATACCTCTCTCTTTCTAACTACTTAATCTAATTTACTATACTTCTTTATTCAAAGTGGCGTCTTAATACAAGACTCAATTAAATAAGCCTTAACAAATTCAGGCTGATTGAGCAAACCTTCGAACATATTTAGTTCTTTTAAATATGTAGAAAGCTGCGCCGTTTATGGGCTGTTAGTAATTAGCCTTAAAACTATGAGGCTAAATAGCAAATGTTTAAGCCTCATCCAACTTGACTCGTTTATTGCAAAATGACGGCAACATTTACAATGAGCCAGATTTTTCAATTATTTTATGACGTATTCATCAAACGTGATCATACACGCGATGATGTAAAACAAAACACCATTTGCGATGCATAAGAAGGAAAACTACGTAAAAGTAAACTATATCGCTAACTATAAACTATATCGCTATTTTAATGTAGGAGCTAAACAGAAATTTTGAAGGCGAGTTTAGTGGGAATAAAACTGCATCATTTGACCTATTTTGGCTAAATATGATATCATAGAATCACTAAACAAGATAACGATATATTTTTAAATAAGGCATCAAATTTGACCAACAAGATATCATTATCACCAAGCACAATAATCATGTTAACAATCAAGCTATCGACTTTGCTGAATAGAGCCTGGCATTAATATTTCCGTATAAGGTATTGATATTGCCAAAGAAGCTATCGATATTGTCAAGCAGGATATTGATATTGCTAAACAGGATACTACCAACAGAACTGCCGAATGTGATATTAAAACTGTCAAACAAAAATTGATTTGAAAGATATTGAATTGAATTGAAAGATATTGATATCACCTAACAGGATATAGATACTTCTGAACAGATATTGATATTATCGTAAGCAAAATTAATATTTCCGAGAAGGGTGGATATAATGCTTAAAACCACCAAGTTATAAATAAAAGTTTAATTTTCTGCATAGAAGATTGATTTTATTGAACAGAATATCGATATTAATGAACAAATATTGATATTATCGAATTAAAAGTCAATTTTTCCAAACAGGAGGAATGACAGATTTGGTGAGCAGTATCGATATTACTGAGTATGATGCTTTTTTATTTTATTTCCGTCGTTGAACAACTGACCCAATTTTTGGGTTTACGACTACTAACGCTCAATTCCGTAGCCTTGTAATTTTGAACCAATCCTGAAGACAAGGAAACTCCTGGATCAGTACCCCCAGAGGTATTGATTTGTTATGGAAACATGGAGGACTTTGCGACTCGACAGATTTAAGCCTACTGACCGGTCTTGAGCATGATACTGCCGTAAACCATTTAAAAACTTCAAATTGCTGATACTTTAATTTTCAACTTGACAGCGTGAATTTAATTTCAACTTTAAAGTAAGCTTTTTTTTTCCAACAAAATTCGTTTTTATTTTTTATTTTTTCACATTCACAAGATGACATAAAAATATGAGCTATATGTCAAACACTTTTTCTATTAACTATTGTTAAATAACTGTTAACATATTTTTTTGTTACGGTTATCATGCTAAGCATTACTCTGTAAATAATTGTGACACTCGGATATCGAATCAATAAGAAATATCAATATCAAGATCTGAATCATCAAACATGTGAATAAACAACGTCTCAAACAGTCGGCCTTGACTCATTTTTTTTCTAACAACCCATCACGAAGATCAGAAACCAAGAAACCACACCAACACGTCATGAATCGATTGGGATTTAAACAAGTTCTACTCCTCAAACTCTGGAGGATTTAAGTTCCTTTTTTCCGAAGTCCGGGTATCTATTCCTTTACTAAAAGATACAAAAATACAATCTAATAAAATGGATGATGGTACGAGCTTGAGGCAGAGCATGTAAACACTCTGAAAGAAGCAGAAAGTGATAAATTCATTCTTTCTCCATTAATCTTCGTAATATTTAATATGGCCGTCCAAAAACTGGTCCGATGTGGGGCGTGTATGTTTTACCGCCACTAAGCGCGGACGTGCGTCCCTCCCCCTGGCGTAAACTTCTAACACTTTTTCTTTTATTTTGATCTTCTCTTTTTCTTCCTTCTCTACTTTTTTTTTTCCTTCTAATACATGAAAGGTCGGTCATTTTATGTATTTTGTTTCGTTCTATTCACGAAGAAAGGAAAACTCGATGCTGACCCGCGAATCCCGCCTAAAAGCTGGCCTGTCTTGGGAAGATATCGGCTCCTTAATATATTCTTCCTAGTCAGGTGGTAATTGTAGCGGAGAGAAGGTTAAGGATAATAGTTAAATGTATTTTTTCTTTTATAAAATGTGTATATAGAGTGAAATGTTGTATAGAGAGTGAATTTATGAGAATTCCCTTACCTTTCCATATTGTTCTAACGGCATTCTCGTTAATTAAAAAAGGTTATGGTGGTGGTTTATATATGTTATTAATGGGAACACTTCACGTGGCAGAATTTCTATTCCTCTATTGTTAAAAAGTGCTTTTTAAAGATTTTTTTTAAATGGCAGTACACACAAGTTTGAATTTTTATTTTATTTATTAATTTATTTTTTTGGTCTATACACTTTTCATTAATTTAAGGAGAGCTTTTCCTAAATATATTGATTCGAATATGTTTAGGAAATATTTGTTGGGTATAACTCAAAGAGTTTAAAAAACAACGTCAAAAAAAGGCATCATAGTTTTGTTAATAAAATTATTCAGAATCAATATTTGGGTAAATGCTCTCGTTTGATTAATATAGATAATATAAGCATTATGTATACAGAAATTCAGGTTTATTTAAAATATTCCTCTTTTAGAGAAAATGTTCCTTTCGTTTCGAAATTCGCAGCTTTGGGAGAGAAAAAAAAACATCAATAAGGACGAATGATAATTTTAACGAATGGCTTAAAGAGTTTTTTAAAAACCATAAAAATACTCCACAGACATCTAGAACCAATTGCCTATTTTTTCAGCTTCGGGATCCTAAATAATAAATATTTTCATAGTGGAACTGCGACTTTATAAATAAATTTTATTAAGGCAATTGTTAACTTTATAACCTATGAAAGACTATTTTTAAAATATTTCATTAGAGAAATGAGCATTTTTCATCATTCTATCAATAAAACTTTTAAGTTAGATTCCTTGTCTGGCAGTTAAAATTTGTAAAAATTCCTTGCGTAATATTTAGTTTAGTTATGAATTTGTTTTTAGGGCATACATGTAAGCTGAAAAAAAATAAAATAAACCGAATTATGGTTTCCTCCGAAATTGTTCTTTTCATAATTTATTCAATGATCAATAAGAACTATTAGAAAAACAATATTTTCTTTTAAAAAATGCCATTTTCATTTTATCGGCATTTTACTTTAATTTCATAAAAGCAAACGAAAGATTATGAATTATAGGTTGAAATTAAATATTACTAGAGATTTCAAAATACATCTTTGGCTATAAAAAGTAATAACTCGCGGAACCTCTTTAACTCTTCCACGAAATCCTAGGGTTCTGCTTGGGAACAGCTGATCTAGATTAAAAATTAAAACTATTTTTAGAATCGTTAGAGCTTGATCTTTATTATGAACTCAGAATTTAAACCTGTAATGTTTGTTCTAAAACACTTTTATTTCAGTTCATATTATAGTGCTTTATAGTTCTCTCACACAACATTTATATAAATTTTATAACAAAAGTTTTTGAAAACGTAAACACGTCCTCAAAAAAATATCCAAACAATTAATAAAATAAATGAATAACCAAATGATTGCGCTGAACTTCATAATTTCAAATTTAAAAAAAAAAACGCTTCAATGTTTGCCCAACGCGTAATTAATTTTACTGCAGAAAAAAGATACTGAATAAGTTAGAGATGAAAACATTTCTATTTTCCCGAGCTTTGAAATAAATAAAAAAAAAGCTGTTGAGTTTCCGCATGCTCTAAGATTAGAGTTGAAACTTTTTAATAGTTCTCTGTGAGCCGTGGTTGCTCGGGGGATAGAACCTTCATCTTCCAATGAGGTGAATCCCAGAACAAATTCCAGCGATGGCTGGTCGATACGAATTCCGAACCCGGCTCGCATCGATCACTATGCTGAAGTAAAAATATTCTCAGTGGTAGACGGATCATAGGTAAGAGTCCTTTTGCGGTTGGGCTAACCGTGGGAGGTTTTTCTCTCCACGTAGAGCAAATCCGGGTTAGTTCCATAAAAAAAAGTAATTCACGAAGACAATATTTCTCCCAGGGCCAGGATAGCCTGGTTGGTAGGGCACTGGGCCCATGTCCAATTGGTCGTGGTTCGATCCCCGCAGGCCGAAGGTGTTGTAAATGTTGAGTGATGCGTGATAAATCAGTCGAGTCTCAAAGTGCTCCATGTTTCCATAACAAATCAAACCTCTGTGGGTACTGATCCAGGAGTTTCCTTGTCTTCTGGATTAGTTCAAAATTACAAGGCTACGGAGTTGAACATTAGTAGTCGTAAACCCAAAATTGGGTCGGCTGTTCAACGACGGTTATAAAATATTTCTCAAAATAGTTGATCTAGGAGTTACTTTGTCTTCTGGATTGGGTTCGAAATTACAAGGCTACGGAGTTGAACATTAGTAGTCGCAAACCCAAAATTGGGTCGGCTGTTCAACGACGGTTATAAAATACTTCTCTGCGATTGAAATAAAGTAATAATAATCTGCAATTTGACGTATTTGCTGAGCTATTTGACTATTTTTAGCTTTCTGTAACGGATTGGAACTTGTTTCTGAAGACATATATTTCAGAAAATCTTATTTCTAATACTACTAACGTGAATGAGTACGATAACAATTTATTCTATGTTGTGAAATCTACAAATGCCATCTCATGATTCAAACACCCTAATCCCTTCAGTATTATTTTAACGACAAACAATTTTCTTAAACTGTTTATATGTAAGCCTACTTGATCTTTTTTTTTTTTTTTTTTTTTTTTTTTTTAAAATCCATTTCTTGTTTGTCACCTAAACGACAAAATAGGATTGAGAGAACTGTCTTCCAAGAAAAAAAAATGATTTAAAATAAACATGGCCTCTCATTCTTTTGAGACCGTTTGGTGATTGACATACGAATTTGGATGACAATTCCATGGAGGAGGTAAAATTAGCAGCTTATTGCACTTTTGCCAAATTTCCAAATCTCAATCTAACTCGGGATCGTTCGAAGTGTTCAGTTCAGTCATTGGTAGATTTTTGACAGAAATAGAAATAGCACCTGGACCACCAAGATGGTACACAACGAGGTGAAAACAAAGAACAAAGCGGAATTTATAAGACTTTGCTCTCCATACTTGTGGTTCACGTCCGCAATTTTTATGAGAATGGTTGATGGATGTTATGGTTTTCGAGTAATTTTCATGCTCTGGCCAGATTGTTTTCTTGGAAATTATGAAAGATTTTTTTTTTTTTTTTTTTTTTTAGGAAACTAAGAATAACTGAAAGTTTTAAAAATTGTTTGCTTACTTAAGCTCAAATCGTCACCTGTAGATAAAAAAAGAATTGAAAATGTTTAAATAAAATTTAGATACTCTACAAATTTGAAGAAACTCCCCGCAAATATTTTATATATATATTTTTTTTTAATCCAACTTCTTTTACCAGACAACTGTGCTGTATAACATTCGTTATCTAATCAGTAAATAAAACTTTGTGCATAAAATATTGTTAATGCATTTTTTTTAATGTTAAACAGCTATTTTAGTCTTAAATCGGTGAATACAAGCATAATATGGAGAACTTCAATACAAGGTTGATGTTGAATCAACAAATGGGGTGTTCTTATGGTATTCTACAATTCTCCATGCCTATCATTCAGTTTTATCGATTTAAATGAATTTGTTACGCATATATTTTATATAATCTATATACACTTTTTATTAAAAATATAAACTTATATAATCTGGTACTCGAACAAGTTTTGGGTCTGGTACTCGAGCAAGTACAATGGTAGACGATCTGGCACTTGAACCTACTATAACATATAAGGGTGCATCATATTCTTCTGCTTGTATTTCCCTGCTTACCTAAGAACTCTAAGAAATACCACAAAAATTACTTTTGTAACAAATACAGAAACCACTCAAGTTGTTTTTCATTGATATTACAAATATCTAATTAAAAAAAACTATATTTCACGCAGACTATAGTTCATAAATATCTTATCCCGACAAAATAAACTTTATTGGTAACTTGTATGCTCTTGTTTTGCGTAATTCTCATTGTTACGCAACTCTTGTTTTGTTGAACTTATTGCTACGAATGTGAATTTTCTTGTTAAAAGGTGCTTGTGATGTGTGTATATTTCCTAGCTTTTATAATTTCTTTAATTTTTAAATTTAATTTTTTTTTTATCATTCTTCATCAAATTTTAATTACATTAATCTAATTATTTAACTTTTATTACATTTTATAAAAAGCTAATATAAATATTTTATTCTTTTCTTTACAATGAATGTAACGGCTAACTTTTTATTTCACTACAAATGTAAAAACTCATTAATTCACTGCCTTAATTAACTCGAAAACAAAATATATTTATAACTCTTTATTTCCTACTACAAAAATTTTTCAGTTACGGGATTATACTAATTCCTACGATTATTTTTGGATATTAGCTTTTGTCAAATTATTTTAAATTTAATATTGATTACGGCGATTGACTTTGTTTTCGGCTATTTTATCTTTCGATAAATCGCCAACCTAGGATCTCGTCTCATGCTCCTAACTGTCCGTTGGGAACAATTAACTTTACTTTTAATTTTGAATTCTTGGCGAAAGGACTGGGGGCTTAGATCCTTAGCCCGAGCGTTGATTAACGATTTTTCTTATCCCTTTAAGGGAACTCGTTTTTTTTTATTTTATAATTTTGGTATGCGGCTATGTTCATTATAATAAGATTTACTTAATAAACCAATTTTTCCAAACGATTTTATTTATTTTTCTGAGATAAATATCCCTCCTTCATATCCAAATTAAAATGCATCTGAAACGTAATATGCTTAATACTACAATGGACTAACCACCACATCATAGTGCTTTTGTTCAATATTTTGTGCTAAGAATTGCAATTTCGCACATTTTTACTCAGAATACTTATAGTTTCTCATACGTCAGCACATTTTATTTCATTAAGTGCTTTTAGAAAAAATTTGCTCTGCCATCTACTATTGATTTCTGTTATTAGAAACTTAGTAAACAAATTCATGTTTGTTGTTTAAACCAAGAGTAAAATACAGTAAAACCTCTTTTTGTGCGGTCCTTTTTTATGCGATTTTGGTTTTGTGCGATTTTATTTTTGTGCGATTTTATTTTTTGTGCGATTTTTTTTATGCGGTATATGAATCTCAGCGGAGTTAGCACCAGTTTATGTTTACTATCAATGTACATATGCATGTTGTGGACGAACTCTGATTACGTGGCCTCCTTGACAACTATGTATCTGGACTTCGCGATGCTCTATTCACTTATTTTAAAAAATCTCCTGACAAGGCAGAGTCAGTTACGTACATATTGTCACTCGATGCGAGAACAGTATACGCTTCGTATTTAGAGTTTTATACACGATTCACGTGATTAAGAATTCATTTTGTAGTGAGATTAAAGATAAATAAATTAGTTACTTTTGTTTCTATTTATATGTAGTTTTAATGATTTTTATTCTATTTTTAGACATAAGTACTCACTTAATATGAATAATTATAGCCGAAAGAAAGTAAAAAGACAGACAATTCCACTATTAAATGTATAATTTGAAAACTTCTCCAGGTATATGTACAATGAAAAATTACATATTTTTACAATTTCTTTAGGTCTAATTTAATTATTTCATTCAATTGAAAGCATTCTCTCATCTATTTCATAAATCATTGATGTATTTTCTAAGTCCGACTTTTTTTATGCGGTCACTATCAACCGCATAAAAAAAGTTTTAGGTAGCATATCGTACAAACTTGTCTATTACATGTAAGAATTTATAAAATTTTCGAATTTTTTTTTGTGCGATTTCTTGTATGCGGTCTTTATCCACCGCACAAAAAAAGGTTTTACTGTATCAAATTCTCTATCAACTACCAATGACTTCAACAGTTAGAATCTTAATTAGAAAATACATGTTTGTCGTGTTACCCAAAGTACCAAGAAATTGTGTTAAAACATGATTTGTATTCATTGCAAGGTATTTGAAATGTATTCTGTATTAATGCTTATTTCTGTTATATTATTTATAGGTTCTGGAGTCTTCTGAACAAAGGAAGGGAATTATGAAACAGTTTTGTTTTTATCTTCAGCTGTGCTGACTCTTCAAAAGTATATGTGAAAGTGAAACCCTGATTTCTTATTCCAATTTCCAAAAATAAAGAAACGCATTTAAATAGTTATTTTCATTCAATTAAAAAGGAAGAAGTCCTTTTGGTTGATTTTTTTTGCACTAACTGAACAAAAATAAAATAAACTGTGACAAAATTACAAAAAAAAAAACATGATTGAAATCAAACACGCGTCACATCTTCACGACTCTATAAATAAAGCTCTCTCAGATGGGAAGGTTCCTTTCGGTTCCAGATGTAAAAAAGAACCCTTATTGAAAATTCTTGTTTAAGACGTCGGAGTTAAACAAAAAACAAAACTTCTACAAGATGTTTATCATCTGCAAAAGAATTAAAAATAAATATAATAAATATCTTGCATATCACACTAAGGCGCTAAAAAATCGTAGCACCATCCTCCAGGGCCGACGAACCCAACCGGAGTCAAAACAATCTTCAATTCGTCTGTTGGCAAAGAAAAAAGTCTTCAGTCTTGAGACTTTGTAGCAGTGCTTAAGATGTTCTGGGTGGTGGAAGAAGATAAAAAATTAAAAATCGAAGGGGGAGTGTGTTTTTGTTGGCGTTTGTTCAACTGTGAGAGTGTGTCCTTGTTCCAGATGAAAAAGTAACCGCGCTTGGTGGCATTTAAGCTACTTTTTTATTTTTCGGTTTCTGGAGCCGAATTATTATTGAGTCAAAAGCGGTGATAGCTTAACTAAAATACTCCAAAATAGTGTCAAAGATAAACGGTGAAAAAGGAACGGTGCAATTGTTCTTTGGAATGATTTTTTTTTCTTCTCTTTTGATGCCTTGAATAGCACTCAAGCACTGCTGAAAACTTGATGGAATGACTGAACTCCATTTATCATTCTAAACTACGAATAGTCGAGCATGTACGACTTGAAGGGATTTGAAATTTCTTTTAAAATAGTAATTAAAAAGAAAAGAGAATAAAGGAAATAATCAGATTGTTGAAGCTTGAGGATATGAAAGTCTGTTGGAATGATGTTACGTATTTAGTAACAAAGTGTTAATTTAAACTAAACGTTTTGCTCCGTGCAAACTTTTCAAGATTTAAGATTAAAATTGGCCTTGCAGTAGTTTGTATAATAAGAATGTAAGTAAATAAAAAAAGTAGCTTTCTTAGACTTTTCAATTAATTGAATCGAATTTTTATCGAGTAAAAGACACTCACACACAAATAAAACTCTTAATTTTGAAGATTCAGCAATCCTTGAGCTATATTTCGTTAATTTTTAGAAAAATTTCGTCGCGAAATCTCGTGGTTTGTGACGAATTAACTCTCAAATATATGACGTAAAAGTGTTCTCAAATCGAGAACTCGGGAGCACGGCATTGTGGGAGACTGTTAACTGGAATAACGAAACTAAATTGAAAACTACAAAATCGAAAATAAAGTGAAAAAGTAAACCGTCTGGTTATATGGTGTTCAGGACGTTGGCCACGTACCAGGAAGATCCCGGGATCGATTCCCGATTCTGACATGGGTGTAATTTATCTCTCTGTCCTTCTTTTGTTGTTATGACGGCATTGAACCACCTATATGGTGCCCACTGTAAAGTGATTATTAGAAAAGTGATTATTAGATACTTTAGACACTCCGAGTCATAACTATATTTTTATGTATTTATTTTTTGTTAAAAATAGAATGACGAAATCTTTCTTTAATTTTGACGAAATTCGTTTTCCCGAAGAAGTGATGATATTTATTTCGTCACTTTGACGAAAAATTCATTCGGAGCACATACCAAGAAGTGGTTTAGTTAAAAAAGAAGAAAGTTTCGTGTTCTATTTAGTCAATAGTATTGATTAAATGAATATGCAGCTGTTCCTAGTAGTTACATGCAACAGAATATAGTCTATGCAATTAATAATGAAAAAACAAAATTTACAACGCCTACACTTATATTTCTTACACGATTTTATAATTGTTTTTTTATAAATAAGGCATTTTTGTATTTAATTTTAAATGTGACTTCATTGACCCACAACTAAAAAGAACGCAAAAAGAATCCTTATAAGACAAAAACAACAACAGTCAATTAACATCTCCCAATTTGGACAAAAACCAGAACGAATGAAAAAAATATATATAATCCTCAATTTCTTTTGAAACTCTTGAAAAATACGTGCAATTCGCCACCCAGAGCGCAGTATGTCGCCAATTATTCATTCTTTTAACGAAGTGGCGCGGCGTGTGATTTTGTCCGGCTTCCCGGACTATTCCAAGCTCTGATTTAACTCAACAAGATTACCGAAGGAAAAGGTTCTCCCTTAACGAGTTTGATTGCAAAACAAGCTCATGTAGGGATTCCCTAACTCTCTTCATTTACTTACTTCTTTTTTTCCCTTTTAGATTAGATTCTTTTCAATTCAAAACTATTCACTTATCTTTCTTTTTTTAGGAAAAAACGCCTGTGAAAAGAAGGAGACGAAAAGAAAATATTTTTAAAGATTTCTAATTTATTTGAAAATACTGAAATGCGTCTATGATGTGATTTGTTAATAATCCCGTTAGTAAGAAATTGATAACTTTCGGAAAATGAATGTAGAACACAAATTGTAACACGTAAAGAACACAAATTTTAACACTTATAGAACACAAATTATAACACGAAAGAACACAAATTATAACACGAAAGAACACAAATTATAACATGCATAAAAGACAAATTATAATGCGTATAGAACACAAATTAAAACACGCATAGAACACAAATTACAACATGTATAGAACAAGAATTATAACAAGTATAGAACACAAATTATAACACGTAGAGAAATCAATTTATAATACGAAAGAACACAAATTACAACACTTATAGAATGCAAATTATAGCACGTATAGAACACAAATTAAAACACGTATTAACACAAATTATTCAATAAAAGAAGCGAACAATCGTTTATGACAAGTATCATTAACAGTGCTGAGGCACAGGAACATTATCAGTGTGGAGACACCATCTAAATTTTGGTAGTAATCTCTTTTTTTCACTTCTTTTCTTTAAAAATAAAAATAAAAAAAATTAAAAAAATTGGAATATTTGAAAACATTTAAATACCTTTCTGTGAGTTATGAATGAAATTGATAACCTTCAGAAAATAAATGAAGTAGAACACCAACGTATGGAACGCAAATAATACAATAAAGGAAACAGACAATCGCTTCGGTGCTAAAACAAGTGCCATTGTCAGTACTGAAACATTATCAGTGCGGAGATACAGAATGAGTTTTGGCGATGTCTCTTGAGATTTCAGAAATATTTAATATTTTATTTTGAATATTATATTTATATTCAGAAACATTCGTAAATAATACCATTAAAAAAGAAATTGATATCATTAGAAAAATAAATTAAGTATACTAGCGTTTAGAACACATATAATACCTAACAAGAAGCAGGTGATAATTTCAGTACTTCGACAAGTACCAAGGTCAATGTTTACACACAAAAATATCATAAGTGTGGAATAAGTTGCAAAATAAGTTCAGTGTTGTTTTTAAAAATACTTAAATGCGTTTATTTGGAGATTCGGAATTAGCACCATTAAGAAAGAAATCGATTACATTCGAAAAATAAAGTAAACCAAAAACGCATAAAACACAAGTTCTAAGAAACAGTGACCTGTTTTTGTGCTAAAGCAAGAACTGATATCAGTGCTAAAACATAGACACATCGTCACCGTGAAAAGAGATTTGACACTGATGATGATGATTTAAGTACCATAATCCTCTGTCTCTCTGAATTACTTTAATTGTGACCTTTTATTCCATATTATTGTGTTATTTGCACCGTGTTATATGTGCGTTTTCTTGTATTAGCATGTATTCATATTTTTTTTATTAGCAATCTTGCCACCAGTACATGCTCAATGTCGAAATTGATGTTATAAATTAGAAATATTTTAATTAATGCATGCTGACTATTAGTTTGCTGATATTTAAAAAAAACAACATTTTTCTCAACATTCACAGTTAGTGCATTGATGAATATTAACATTTAACAGTATAAGGAAAAACTTCAACAAGAAATAAAGTAATTCAATTGTAACCCTCAGGGAATGTGGAATGTTAACATTTAGTGGTGTTCATGAGTAATAATAATATTTAACAGATATTTTAGACATGCACAGATCTGTGATGTTCGACGTTCACTCGACAATGTCGACAGCTTATTCTTAATGTTCATAAATTTGACAAAAGAGAATGTGGTCAAGCTTAGATTGTTAAATGTGACGAAATCATCCAGAGATCATCTAAAATAAGTTATAGAACGAGTGTGTTCCTAGAACTGTAAACCATTTTACTTTTATTAATTTTTTGCTGATTTTTAAACTAATTTTCCGTGATAATTTAAGAATCTATTGTTTATTAATTTAAACTGATTCTAAATATAAATATCAACATAATGTATATTTGATTTAATCTGAACATTTTAAATATAATTTAAAATTATTTTAGGAGCCTAAAATATAACACAGTTGCATGCGGTTTCAACTATTTAAAAAAATGGCGTAGTCAACCACATCAAATATAGTTTTACCGTAAAGCTAATATCGTATGAAACAAACAAAATTGGAAACAGGAAATTAATTTGAGAATATTTTCTTTAAGAAATAGAACATAGGTGTGATTAAGAATATCATATTCGAAGATAAAATTTAGAAAATTTCCAAAACCCACAGACGTTCTAATAATGCATGTAAGCTCACTTTAAAAAAAAATTCTGATTGGGTTCTATAAAAGATCATAAGAGTAAAATTACTCTTTAGACAAAGAAAACAATAGCATACTCTTCGGAAAATAAATATTGAATTGAAAGAGCCATCACTTTTCTTTTCTGTTCTTTAAGCTGTTGACTATATTGTTAATTCAACAATAATCGAACATTTTATAACCTCTCTTTATTCTTTGTTCCATAGTTCGTGTAAATCAGGCGCCACGGAATAGTATATGTTCAATCTAATTACAGAATTGTTCGATATCAATTCCAAAAACTTCTAATATTAGAAACAGCTTTTGTTCAAGTCGATGCCAGATGCAAAATAATTATATTTCCTTTTCTTTTGCAAACGATTCTGCGGTAGCGGTAAAAAAAAATGGCGAAAACAAACTATTCCTAAAGAAACGTAATTTAATTATCAAATGTTGCATTGCCTGTTTTTACAAATTATTTTATTATGCCGATGTTTATTATTTCATACGCGGAGTCAATTAGAAAGATTTCTTCACGTACCAAAAATTAATGAAAAACCGAAGTTTCTTGCAATTTTATTAGCGTTCTTTTCCTTTGGTACGATGAATTCATATGCGCGTAAACTACGTATCGAAATTTATTCGATGAACAAAAAACCTTTATTAAATTACCGCATTCCTTGGCGCTCTTTCATTATTGTTCTTTATTCTTCTTTCTTTGTGTTTTCGATTCAACTCAACTTTTCTTTCCATGCATCTGTTCTTTTATTTTTTTATTCCCTTAAAAATAAAATAAAAACGTAACATTGGTGGTTCATTATCTGCTTTTCGAATTCAGAAATGGTTCATTGAGTGGCATTTTGCGATCTAAAAATTTCGATCATGGTTTCGATGCTATTTCAACTTTAATATTAAAAGTATTCGTTATGAACAGAAATAAATTGATCTTGAATCGAGATATATTCTATTACGAACAAGAAATTGACCTTTATTTTTAATTTCGTTCGAATGTTTGCGATATGATGGATGAAGAATAAGAATAAAAGAAAGACAGACAAATAATTTTATATGTCCGACTTTAATCTGGAAATCGAAAAATATCCTCAAATGAAATTATTTGAAATTTATTAGCCTTATTTATCTATTAATTTTTCTTAGATAGCACCAAAACCGTTGGTATTTCTTCATCTAAGTTAGCAACACACGAGTCATAAGTAAATGCGTAAGATTCGTTCAGACCTATTGTTGGTCTTTAAAGTACAGTGTACAGTATGTCAAAAAAAAGTATGGTAAGTGTACAGTATTTCAAAAAAAAAAAAAAAAAAAAAAAAAAAAAAAAACAGAATACCCTAAATAACTTTTGATCTAATGAATGAATCTTCACGTTCTAGGACTCAATCGTTATGGTTCGAGGGAGTTAAGTGGTGCAGACGATGTCTGAAGTTACGAATTCAGACACAAAAACGTGCTTCCTCCTAATGAACTTACCTTTTTTTTGACGGATTTAGATTTCTAACCGCAATCTTCGAAACATGGTCCCCATAGTTTGGTTAGGAGATGTTTTTACTTTTTGCTTATATCGCCATATTTAAAGAACTTTTTAAGCGATTTAAAAAAAAAATTGCACTCAGTTATAAAATTCATTTATCAAGAGATAACTCCATGCAACAAAATAAATAATAGTAAATAATTATTATTTCTTTATTATTTTACTTAATAATAGCAGGAAAAAATTTGAATTGTAAGGTATACAATTTTTTACATCATTTTAAAATATTTCATTTTACTTGGTGAAATCTCATCTCGTGATCGTCTAGAAGTAGAGTTAGAGGGTGCTGATAAAGATGTCGCAACTTCCTCAAAGTTGGCAAAACTAGGATATACTTACAATGCATCACACACATTTAACTCTGTTGTTTATGAATGTTCAAGATATAAGCTATGACTCTGATTTTCTTTTCCTTTTTTTTTTCGCATTGAAAACAGTCTGAGTCATATCAATAGTTTTACAATTTGGAAATGATATCTCAGCGAGATTGCTTTCAGGACGTCGGAGGTTCATTTCGTGATCGCCAGATTGTAGTTATATATGGACGAATACGGATGTCGCAGCCGTGGTGACTCAGGTTACAGAGCGCTCGCCTCTCAATGAGGTGAACCTGGTTCGAGTCCCGGCAACGTTTGGTTGATTTGCATTTTTCACTCAGCTGACGTAAATTATCCTCAGTGGAAGACGGATCATGGGTTAGAGTCCCCTTGCCATCAGGCTAACAAGGGAAACTAGGGAAGTGTGATTCGCCAATTTTGAAATAAACTAGTGGGATGTATGCCTTATGAGGAATAATTTTAGGGGGCAACATTCGTTTCGGCCCTATGAGAGATAAAAAAAAATTTAATATATAGAAAAATCGGTATTTTATTACTTCAATGCACACCATTAGTTATTGTAATTATCTCATACTCCAATTAATTTGCAATTAATTGGTTAATTAATTAATTTACCAATTAATTACTTAATTATCAAATTGATTAATTAGTTATTAATTGATTAATTAATTTGTAATTACATACTCCAATTAATTTGGAAAATGTTTTGAAAAATAAAAAAATAAACAAAAAAATTTGATACCAATTTTTTTTTTTTTTTTTTAAATTAACCTAGCAGGTTTTTCTGAAAAACTACAGATATATAAAATTTTCGAAATCAATTTTGACAATAAATATGCATTATACTGTACGTGAAAGTTGTACGTGAATTTTGTGGTACTTTCACGTACTATATAATGCATATTTGTTGTCAAAATTGATTTCGAAAATTTTATATATCTGTAGCTTTTCAGAAAAACCTGTTAGGTTAATTTAAAAAAAAAAAAAAAAAATTGGCATCAAATTTTTTAATATTTTTTTTCAAAATTTTTTAAAAATTAATTGGAGTATGTAATTGCAAATTAATTAATTAATCAATTAATAATTAATCAATAATTAATAATAAATTAATAAATTTGTTGATTGATTAATTAATTAGCAAATTAATTAATTAACCAATTAATTGCGAATTAATTGGAGTATGAGATAATTACAATAACTAATAGTCTGTATTGAAGTAATAAAATACCGATTTTTTTATATATTGAATTATTTTTTATTTCCCATAGGACCTTCTATGGGCCGAAACGAATGTTGCCCCCTAAAATTATTCCTCATAAGACATACATCCCACTGGCGAGTCACACTTCCCTAGTTTCCCTAGTAAGTGCCGTTTCCCTTTCCCCTACAGTTTGCAAATTTTTGTGGAGCGGTTTTGTAAATAATCACTACTTTTCGTTTAGTTCGGGCGCAATATTGAAAATACGCAATTCAATTGTTAAAGAACTATTGTTAGAGAATCATTCAACCCTTATGTCTTTTGATTCCCGATTGCTTATACTTTTTTTTGAACCGTAATGACTCAGGAAATAGGGCGTTCGCCTTCCAATGAGGTGAGCCGGGTTCGAATCCCAGCGATGACTGGTCGATACGAATTCTGCATCCGGCTTACTCCGACCACTGTGCTGACATAAAAATATCCTCAGTGGTAGACGGATCATGGGTTAGAGTCCCCTTGCCGTCAGGCAAACCGTCGGAGAATTTCGTAGTTCTCCTCTCTATATAACGCAAATGCGGGTTAGTTCCATCAAAAAGTTCTCCAAGAAGGTAAATTTTTCCCATTACTTGCTCCAAAAGTTCCCTTGTCTTCTAGATTGGGTTCCAAAAGTATAAAAATAAGGAGTTGAACATTGGAAGTTGTAAACTCGGTCGGCTGATTCAACGACGGTTATAAAATAAAACTAGAATACACACACGGAGGAAAAAATCTGGTAAAATTACCACACTGTATGTTAGTGATATTTTTGATTAAGAAAATATATAATACTGTTTAATAAAATTAAAATATACGGTGTTTAGACTATTAATTTGCAAATTTTTCAGTTCATATAGTAATGGATTATCGGAAACCCCGGTTTTCAAAATTATAGTTCTTATTAGACAACGTTTAGCAAAAAATACAAAATTGAAACGTAAAATTCGCAGAGTAAATGATTTTAATGTCTTGCTAACATGATAAGTAGCCAAATTTTATCACATTTACCAAATTTTGTCACATATTATAAAACAATACGTTACGGTTAATATTATTAAAATCATTACCGAAGCATTAAGGGTAAAAGTTACTCAGCTTTTTCGGGTTCTCGCACAGCAAAAGACATGATAAATTTTATACTTTTCTGATAGTTTCGACTATACTTTTTTTCTCCGTGCAGTGTTGCGAATTGAGTAAATTTTCTAAAATTCCTATGCATTTTCACGAATATAATTTTGATTTCGAAACTATGAAAAGCTATTAAATATTTATTTTTGAGCTATTTAAATAAGTAAAAAAATATTAATAAAATAGTAATATTTTTACTGTACCCAAAATAGTAAATTCGAACACTTTAGGAACGGTAAAAAAAATGATACAATAACTCTGATCTTAACTATACATTTTTCGAATAGTTAGTCCTCCCTCCATTTTTTAAAAAATTTTGGATACGACATGGGAATCAATTAAAAATCTCAAAACATATATATTTTATGTTTTAAAAATTACTGCTCTGTTTACCGTGAAACAGAATTATATTGAAATGAAAATGACATTAGCATTAAAAGAGATTTTTAGCTAAGTTATTATAACGTTGAAAATATTGGATTGATTCAATGAGTTTTCACTGAAATTATGTCTCTGCGAAGTAAAATATAGGTAATATTAGTTGATCAAGATGACGTCGATGTAAGAGTTACTATTTATTTTATAACCGTCGTTGAACAGCCGTCCCAGTTTTGGGTTTACGACTATTAATGTTCAACTGCATAACCTTGTCATTTTGAATCCAGTCTAGTAGATAAAGGAACTCCCGGATCAAGTATTGAGAGAAATTTACCATCACGTAGGACTTTTTGATTAAAGTAACCCGCTCTTGTGTTGCATGGAGAGAAAAAACCACAAAAACTACCCATGGTTAATCTGACAGCAAAGGGACTTTAACCTATGATCTGTCCATCACTGAGGACATTTTTACATCAGCACTGAGGATATTTTTACATCAGCACAGTGGTCGGTGCGATCCGTGTGCCGACTTCGTATCGCCCAGACATCGATGGGATTCAAATCCAGTTTTCCTCATTGGAATCGCCCTATCCCCTGAGCCATCACAGCTCATTAAGACTGACTATTTTATATTTTATTCCATTACCTTTGTTGATCTGTCGGCCCAATTTTGGATTTACGACTACTTCTGTTCAACTTTGTGATTTTGAACCTAATCCAGCATTGACAAGGGAATTTCGGGATCAATTATTGAAAGACATTTACCTTCGCGGAGAACTTTTTGATGGAACTAACCCGCACGTGCCTTTCATGGAGAGAAAAAAAACACGAAAACCCCTCATAGTTAGCCTGACGGGAAGAGGACTCTCCATGATCCGTCTATCACTGAGGATATATTACATAAGCACTGTGGTCGGTGTGAGCCGAGTGCGGAATTCGTATCGACCAGCTGTTGCTGAGATTCGAACCCGGTTTACCTCATTAGAGGGCGAGTGTTTTATCCCCAGAGCCACCATGGCTCAAGAGTCACTATTGAATAGAAGGGAACTCCTGTTAAAATTTTTATCTATTTATTACTCCCATGAAAATTATTAGGAATGTTGAACAACAACAACTCCAGCGCACGACCCCGAACCTATGCCCAACAAAAGGCATCTGTAGGGAATATGGTCGTGAACGGAGAGACAAATTACAAACAATTTTCCTTTCCAGTCGCCCTTTGCAAGACATCCAAACATTAGCTCAAACCTTAACTAGGCCTTGGATGTACCTTATAAAAAAAATACTATTACTTGAAACCTTACAAAAAATTCAATTACTTGAAATTTTATAAAAAAAATAAATATTTGAAGCCTTATATGAAAATGCTATTACTTGAAACCTTATAAATGAAATTAAAATAATAGTTGTCAGGGAATTGCATAATTTAAATTGGGGTTTTGAGAGGGTAATTAATGCTTTGAGTCACAAGGTTGGTAGTGATAGGGAATTTTGAACTCATTTCACTTTTGATTGCACTTACCTGTTCTTGCAAATGTAAACATTGTAAAAGTATAATAAATATGCTGATTTCTGTCTTCTATGAATACATGCCTCTGATAACACATATTACAAGGGTGCACTTACCGGTTCTGTTAGTTGTCATTACAAGAGTAATGTTATTAATAACGACAACTTTGTTTTTTACCATGACATGCGTTGCATTTCAAAGTATCAGAAATGTAAGAAAAGTCTTTTATTATCCAATAACTGGGTGTAAAATTTCTTAAAAATTGAAATTGGTCTTTCTTGATTAAATATAACAGTAAGGCGAAGTTTATCTAACTATTATACAATATGAATGCACATTCGTCAAAATAAATTGAAATGATTATCAACAAATAGATTTATATTAATTTAGTAAAAATATAAGCAGTTGCCACTACTACCACCACCCGGAAATATATTAAATATAAATTAAATCTCATAATTTTTTTTTCAAATTTGCTATCAAACCAATCAATATAAAAGCTGAAAAAAAATTGCAACTATGATTTTAGTTTTCAAAAAGGCTTCTAAAAACTAGTTCTTTAAAGATGAAAACTTTATTTCCTAATTTGTGATTCTGTTTTTATTCTTATTATTATTTTAAGAATATTTATGAGACGTAAAAATTAAAAAATTTAACAAACGTTTCACATAAAACGCGAATCAGAAACGCTACATCTTGCCAAATCATAAAAAAAGAGGAGAGAAATTCACCTTTAAACCTTCAACTAATGAAGAATGAATTAGTCAAACTTCTTTAATCACACGATAATTATTCCATAACTTCAAAGGAAAGAAAGCATAAATTATGCAGGATGAAGCATGATGATGAATTAACAATTCTCTCGCTTTTTATTTAATTACAAGAAAAAAATAAAGTAAAGGGCTTATTTCCACTCATTGCCATTTCTTCAATTATTATTTTAATTCGACGATACTTTTTCTATTCGATAATGCTTCCGCTGCAATGCCTTTGGCGGTTTTAATCTCTTAGAGTTAAGGAGAATAAAAAACACATCTCAACTCAACTCGGACGAGGAGCGGGAAACGAAGAAAAAGCAGACGATAAAGAACAAAAAAATGAAGGGAATGATAAAACATTTCGTTGCTAATTCCATGTTTTTCTGTGTACCTACTCCGAGAGAGAACAGTCGCCAATTTACTCTAATGAACCTAATTAACTTTTATACTTAGAAAGGCCCAACTTTAACGGTTTCTGTTTTTACCACAACGTAAAGCCTACCGCTGTCATTATTAGAACAGAAACGAACTCTAGAAATTAAGAAAGAGACGAACGCGGTTCTTTTTCGCTCTTTATTAGCTATTTATTTACTTTTTTTTCTCCCTCTTTCTTGTTTTCTCTATTTTTTCCCCTCTGAGTAGGTTTGATTCCAGTAATTAGTGGCGGTGAACTTCATTACGTTATTGCTTGCAACCAACCTCTAATCAATAAGAAATAACTAAATTTTTTTTTTATGTTCACGAACCCGCTACATTAAAAATAGATATTTATGCACATTCTTATAAGAAATTTGTGATTAAAACATCCTGTTTATGAAAAACGGCATTCTTTGCATGTTATTTAATTAATTATTAAGTACAGCGTTCGAAATGTAATGAATAAAATAAATGATTCCGTAATGTAAGATGAGTAACAAGTAAATGAATAAATATTGTGAGGCATAAAGATGAATAATAATCATATTCTGTTAGAGATAATTAACCTAAAATACAGGTTCTCATCCAAAAAAAAATTAATAATATGATTGAAGTTTCTTTTTTTATCTTATTACTTAGATTTGCGGTAAATTGATATTCATATACTATTCCAAATGGAATGAAATATTCATTAAAGTGTCTCCCAATTTAAATTAATAATTTGTTATGAGTGGTATAAAAAATAATCTGATGTATTTGAATTATCATTTATAATGATAATTCATTATATTATATTAGTTTCTTGGATATAAAAAAATTACATTAATAAAAAAGATCATACAGCAAAGGTATAGCATTATAATATTCTAATTACTGACTATAATTTGTTTTACAATATCCGAAACAAACGTTCATTTCAATAATATTAAAATTCTTTAAAATTAATTTCATATAGTTAAATTGTATATTAATTAATGTTTTGTTTTTAGCGATATAAATTTACATGGGCTTATAATTTGTAATGACAAGGGTCAGGGGTTCTGGGGTCTACTGATTATGATCTAAATATTCTAGATTATTCTAATTGTTATATTCTTAAATTAAAAATTCAATTTCTCAAAACTATTCGAACAATTTCGCTCAAATTTTGTATTTTGTCATTTAAAATAGCATTCTTTTAAATGATGTAAAAAGTTGCATATGTTACAACTCAAAATTGTTTTCGACTATTATTAAATAATGACTATTTACCAAATTTTTTTGCATTGTATTATCTTTGGAGAAAAAAAATTTCTAATTGTGTGCAAAAACTTTTCAATTTGTTTAAGAAGTTCTCGAGATATGGCGAAATACGCAAAAAGTAAAATTAACAATAAAGGTTCCAAACTTTGAAACACTCTCCTGTCCAAACTATGGTGCCCATATTTCCCAGATGGTGATTATCCCGTATATTATGGAAGTCAGAAATCCGTATACATAGAAAAAAGGCATGTTTATTCAGAGAAAATACGGTTTTGTGTCTGATTTCGTTACTTAAAATAACGTCTACGCTAATTAATTAGCATATTTGCGGTCAATCTTTCGAACCATTAAGATTGAGTCCTAGAACATGAAGATCAGATCATTAGATCAAAAGTTATTCAGGATGTTTTTTTTTTCCTTCTTTTTTTGGCGCTCTGTACAACAGATAGCTTGTAATTCAACTAATCTCTGTGTTTCATACCCTAACTATTCATTATTCATACAAAATATCTTTCTATTAAATAAATTAATGCAACAAAAACTTTTTTAATCAATTTTAGAATATCTTAAACAATAAATTTATAGAAAAAAACTATCTACGTTACGATCGTAACGTAGATAGTTTCGATCAATTCTATAATGATATCTACGTTACGATCGTAACGTAGATATAATACGCTATCTAATCGAATGTGCTATTTGCTAGCTCTTGCGTAAGAAATTGCATAAATATTTCATGTAACCAAGAGCAATACTCTAAAATGTTTAAAAAATTACTTTAAGGGTGAAAAATTAAGTATAAAATGTTTACTTAATCTATTTTCTATTAAAATAATATCGATGTTTTCGATCGATCCACTTTAAGATGAATCAAAACACTGAATTATTATTATTTTCTTTCTATACTAAAAACGCATGAGAGCCTCTGCCGCTGTTTTGGGTGTTCAACTTAATGTTGCATTTTGTTTTGTTGCATAAAAACTATACAAATTTTAAACTTGAAGTTGCGATGATGAGAAGAAAATGTATAGGACGTATAGTACAATGGAATGAAAAAAATTTTACATTTGAGAATTAGTACTAGAACTGTTAAACGCTCTGCTCTATAATCCGCAAGAAAGCAAATATAGAGTTGAAATTTGGCATGCTGAAATGGCCAAAAGTGTTTCTTTCTTCATTTTTTCCTTCTTCCTTTATATGTATATATATTTTATCTATCTATTTATTTATTTTTTAATTAATTGGAAAGTTATCGCAATTTTAAGTGCTTTTTCTAGAATTTTTCTCGATGTTTTACATTTTGTTTCGCTGAGCAAAATTATTACAAAAACTATAAATTACTAAAATGTATAGAAAGATGTACAAGAATTTCAATGGAATAATAAAAATTAAGATTCGATTATTAATTTAAGAGTTATCAACTGCTAAACTTGAAATAAAAAAAAACTGTTTTGGCCGATCTACTGTCCTCTGAAATTCAACTGCAGAGCTAAAATTTTGACTTTCGAAAAATGCTATTTTCAAAATAGCAATTTTATCGGACTCCTGATGTTATCAAATTTAAATGGAACTTAAACAGTGCGTATACTGCTAATATAGATTTCGCTGCTTGTAAGAGTTTTTAGAATTTTTTTTTTCTTTTTTGGGAGAATGATGACATATAGGACATTAAGATTTCGTAAATTTAAAAGGTTTTTCTAAGGCAACGTTTTTCATATTTTAAAACCTAACAACTCTTTATATTCCTCCCAATCTGCTTATGTAGTTTCTGTTGCTAATAGAACTTTTTTCATCGCACTTATAATTTTTGATTGATATTTAAATGTTAAAACCAGGCTTTAAGGACATATTTGCTCAAAATGCCACCATTTTGTTAGAAAAGATCCGACGTGCAACGAAAACTAACTACATCAACCAAAAACTACATAGACGTTAATTCTTAAAGCAAGTCGGATAAAAGTTGATGGAGTCATTGTTAACAGATATATTAAACAAAAAATCTTACATTTCTGGTTATACAAACATTTTGTTTCACGCAATTTATTTTATTGATTATAGTTTAAATTTTGTACAGTTTTCATTGAATATAAAAGTTAAATATATTTAAATAAATGGTGCGAAAGAAGTTTTTTCAGAAAAATTTTATTTTGTAAAAAAAATTCATGGAGAAAATTGCGTTCTTTTTTAAAAGACTAGGAGGCTCCTCTCCATGCTTTCTCCGCTCACCAACCCCCCCCCCCCCCCCCTCCCCCCAGTATAATAGCTTCTCATAATTTTTTTTTTTTCTTAAACGTCAATATTTTTTGCAAAAATACAAAACATTTTGCGTTAAAAACGTAGAATTTTTGTACCCCTATGTAAGCACATTTTGTTAACATGAATGGTAAATAAATAAGCAAGTACCTGGATTTGAAAAATAATCATCTGAACTTGGAAAAAATTAAGCCAAAGAATATAAGTTGTACGTCTGAATAAAAAAGAAATAAAAGAGAAGAAATTTTACTCGTTGTCGAGATTTATTCCAATTCAAATAAAAAACAGTTTTTATAGAACTTAACTAAGTTTTTTCTTATTTTTAAATATTTTAATCACAAAGTTGAGATTTATATCTCGAAACATGTAATCTCTCTTTCTCTCAATTTTTTTTTCTACATTTTTTATCGACATCTACTCGAACCCGAGCTTATAAAATAAAGAAATAAATATCTAGTTGTAGAAAAATATATTTTCTACAACAATGAATATTACAAATACTACAATGTTTAAAGCAAAAATAAAGCAATAATAAATAAGTAAAATAAAGAAGTCATAGAAAAGCACTTAAATTTAGAACAACTTTCGAACAAATTGAAATTTCGAAACAAATATAAATTGCTCTTTTATCACGGCAAATTTTAATTCCGTAGTTGCATTTCAATGGGCTACAGCGACCAAGCAAAGCATTTTTTCCCTACAAGTTTAACAGTTATTAATTCTCGAACTAATTGTCGAATATTATTTTTTATTCCATAGTACTCCTTGCACATTGCTCTACAATCTTTCAGTTAATAATTCGCGAACTAATTGTCGAATATTATTTTTTATTCCATAGTACTCCTTGCACAATGTTCTACAATCTTTCAGTTAATAATTCTCGAACTAATTGTCGAATCTTATTTTTTATTCCATAGTACTCCTTGCACATTGTTCTACAATCTTTTAATTAATAATTCTCGAACTAATTGTCAAATATTATCTTTTATTCCATAGTACTCCTTGCACATTGTTCTACAATCTTTCAGTTAATGATTCTCGAACTAATTGTCGAATATTATTTTTTATTACATAGTACTCCTTGCACATTGTTCTACACTCTTTCAGTTAATAATTCTCGAACTAATTGCCGAATGTTATTTTTTATTCCATAGTACTCCTTGCACATTGTTCTACAATCTTTCAGTTAATGATTCTCGAACTAATTGTCGAATATTATTTTTTATTCCATAGTACTCCTTGCACATTGTTCTACAATCTTTCAGTTAATGATTCTCGAACTAATTGTCGAATATTATTTTTTATTCCATAGTACTCCTTGCACATTGTTCTACAATCTTTCAGTTAATAATTCTCGAACTAATTGTCGAATATTATTTTTTATTCCATAGTACTCCTTGCACATTGTTCTACAATCTTTCAGTTAATGATTCTCGAACTAATTGTTGAATATTATTTTTTATTCCATGGTACTCCTTGCACATTGTTCTACAATCTATCAGTTAATAATTCTCGAACTAATTGTTGAATATTATTTTTTATTCCATAGTTACTCCCTGCACATTATTCTAGTAAAATCTTTCAATTAATAATTCTCGAACTAATTGTCGACTATTATTTTTTATTCCATACTACTCCCTGTATATTGTTCTACAATCTTTTGCAATTTCAACAAAACAAAATATAACGTTAAGTTAAACACCCAAAACACCATATTTTTTAATATAGAGAGAAAAATAGTGTGGTGCTTTCCATAATGCACTAAGCCGTATTTTATTTATTAGATTTATTAATAACTGTAAATAAGCATTAAATATATCTTTAAAACGATTAAAAAATAACATAATTTTCATATTTTCTGTTAGATATTTTTAACATCTAGTTAGTAAGTTTTTTGAAAGTTATGTGCAGAATTTAGTTTCGGAAAATATACTACGTTACGTAATTCCATATCTGAATATGTTTTTCTCTACTCGGAAGCACGGATGGCGAGATCTTTACTTAAAAAAAGAAAATCACAAATCTTTTATTCTTATTTTAGGAACCCCGAAGCATTTTATTTTTACAAATGCGATAAATACTTCAAATAATACGAAGGAAGCGTGCGAATTTTTAAACGCAATCGTTCAAATAGAACCGTGAAAATTCCATTTAAGCATAATGAAAATCTGACAACTTCCATCTTTCTAGAAAATTTTCTTATTTGATAGCCCTAATGCGTGAGCTTGTACAACTCTCACCCCCATTTTGCAAAAGAATAACAATAAAAGAAAAAAAGAATAAATAAAAAAAAAAGATTGAAAATGTTGCGGGAAAAACTTTCCCATCAACGAACGCAAAAAAAACATCATCAAATATCAAGTACTTCCTTAGTTGACACGACTGAATATTCAAACTGGAATTCTATAAAAATAAAGTTTACGAACGCGATTGTTCGAGATTTGAGAGAAGACGTTTTTCACCTACATGTGACAGGTGATAAATAAGTAAAGAGTTGGGATAAAATGAACGAGAAAAGAATCTATTACATTTCAAGATTTTTCGATGCGGTTTTTTACATTTGCGGATTCAGTTTTTTTTCTTATTTTTCTTTTAAGGAATCGTTGAATGACAAATATTTTTAAGAGAAGTACAACTTTGAAAGTTTTTTCCGAATTAAATTGCTTGAGAGATTTCTATCAAACTAAAGTTCAATGCAGGAAATAAATTCATATTATTTGTGTCAAAATAAATTTTTTAATATTCTACAACTAGAGTATATAATGTTCCTAATATCTCTAATAAAGATACAAATGAAATTGAGTTATTTATTAAAAGTTTGCGTTTGTTATAAAATAACAGTTCATTTTTTTACGAACATAATACGAAATTCATTTTCCACGAATATGATAACATGATACGAAATTTTCAAAAGGTATAGTAATCGTGGTGATAGACTCGATTTTTTTTAAAAAAAGCCACAAAAAAGTTTTTAAGTTTTGGTAACCCTGGTGATATCTAAAGATTTGGTTTCTAAGAAATGAGCTGCAATGTTAAAAAGTTATGATACCTCTGGGAATCCTTATAAATTCGGCTGCTAAAAAATGAGTCGTAGTGTTTGAAAATTTTGTTACTGCTGGTAGATTCTATAGATTCGGTTTCTAGAGTCGGTTGCGATGTTTAAAGGTTATCATAATTTGTCAATATAGATTCGGTTTTTATAAAGTGAGTCATAATCGTAATGTTTAAAATCTTGGTACTACTGATTATTCCTATAAATTCGGTTCCAAAAAATGAGTCGCAATGTTAAAAAGTTTCGCACTGCTGGTGATATAGATTCACTTTCTAAGAAGTGAGTCTCTATGTCTAAAAGTTTTTAACATTGAGGATCTTATGGATTTAGTTTCCAAAAGAAAGACCGTTCTATACAAGCATTTTACAAATTTCTGATTATTTCTATAAATTCAGTTCCAAAGAATGATTCGAAATGTTAAAACGTTTCGCAGTGCTGGTGGTACAGATTCGCTTTCTAAGAAGTGAGTCGCTATGTCTAAAAGTTTTGGTAACGCTGTGAATCTTATGGATTTAGTTTCCTAAAGATAGGCCGCTCTCTGAAAAATTTTGGGAATTTCTAATTATTCCTATAGATTCGGTTTCGAAAAATGAGTCGCAATGTTAAAAAGTATCGCACTGTTGGTGGTATAGATTCACTTTCTAAGAAGTGAGTCTCTATGTCTAAAAGTTTTTAACATTGTGGATCTTATGGATTTAGTTTCCAAAAGAAAAACCGTTCTATACAAACATTTTACAAATTTCTGATTATTTCTATAAATTCAGTTCCAAAGAATGATTCGAAATGTTAAAACGTTTCGCAGTGCTGGTGGTACAGATTCGCTTTCTAAGAAGTGAGTCGCTATGTCTAAAAGTTTTGGTAACGCTGTGAGTCTTATGGATTTAGTTTCCTAAAGTTAGGCCGCTCTCTGAAAGATTTTGGGAATTTCTGATTTTTCCTATAGATTCGGTTCCGAAAAATGAGTCGCAATGTTAAAAAGTTTCGCACTGCTGGTGGTATAGATTCACTTTCTTAGAAGTGAGTCGCTATGTCTAACAGTTTTGTTAACGCTGGATTCTTTTGGATTTAGTTTCCTTTATTAAAATTCCAAAGTAAAATCCATACAAAATTTTTAGAATTTCTTATTATTCCTATAGATTCGGCTCCAAAAAAGAGTCGTAATTTTAAAAAGTTTAGGAAAGTCAGATACCTGTTCCCCTTTTTTACTAAAATCTACATGGAAAATAAATGGAAAAATTAGTTTTCAGAGAAAACAAAGCTCCTGTCGTGCGATGTTCCTTAGAAAAATATGAATAATATTATTTTGCATAATTGTTGCATAAGATGTTAAAAAAGAAGAAGAAAAAAAAAAAACACTCTAAAATAGTCTTTCAATTCCTCATAGCTATTTATAATTAAGGTGTTTATCAGTTATTGGAGATGTTGGATATCTTTATGACCCTGTTTTATGACTTCCATGAATAAAATCGCAAATATAAATTTGTTTATTGATTTATAATAAATAGTACATAACTTACCTAAAAAATTAGTTTTCAATAAAAACAAAGCTTTCTCCTTGTGATATTCTCTGGAAAAAGAACAATTAAAATTGTTTTGGTCTTAATTTAATGCTTAAAGATAAAAAACAATTTTAAAGATAGCAATGAAATTCTTTAAGTTATTTATGCTTAAGTTAGTATTGGTGATCACGGATATCTTCATGACACTATAATGACTCTCATTTATAAATGTTTCAAATATAAATTTGCTTCTATAACTTCTTTATGATACAACTGGCAAATTATTTATTAAAAAAAAATTCTTTTTCAGTTTAAAAAAAGCTCCTCCTAAACTATAATATCTAAAAAAAGAACTATTTTTATTCTTATGATCTTAATTTTATGTTAAAGGAAACAAAGTAACTTCGAAAAAAATCATTAAATTAAAAAAAAAAATTATTTATGTAAGTCCTCTATCAAGGATTAGTAATAACGGATATCTTAATGACTCTATAATAATTCTCATTTATAAAGTTTTCAAACATAAATTTGTTTAAACTACTAATTTATGATTTAATTAGCAAATTATTAATTAGTTTTCAGTAAAAATAAAGTTTTGCCTTAGCAATATTCATTAAAAAGAAATCTGTTCATATTCTTTTGATCTTAATTTTATGCCAAAAGAAAAATAAACAACTCAGAGAAAAGCCATTAAATCCCAAAAATTAAGTTATTCATATTTAAGCTATTATTAAGGTTCAGTAACAGCAGATATCATAATGACACTATAATAACTCTCATTTATAAACTTCTTAAAGATAAATTTGTTTAAATTATTAATTTATGATTTAATTAGCAAATTATTAATTAGTTTTCAGTAAAAATAAAGTTTTGCCTAAGCAATATTCATTAAAAAGAAATCTGTTCATATTCTTTTGATCTTAATTTTATGCCAAAAGAAAAATAAACAACTCAGAGAAAAGCCATTAAATCCCAAAAATTAAGTTATTCATGTTTAAGTTCTGTATCAAGGTTCAGTAACAGCAGATATCATAATGACACTATAATAACTCTCATTTATAAACTTTTAAAGATAAACTTGTTTAAATTATTAATTTATGATATAATTAGCAGAATTCATCAAGAAAATTAGTTTTAAGGATAAATAGAGTATCTCCTATATGATATTTTCCAGGAAAAGAAACAGATTAATATTCTTATGGTTTTAATTTCATGTCAAAAGAAAAAACAATTCTGAAAAAAGTCATTTAATTCCAAAAATGAAGTTATTTATGTTTAAGCCTTGTATAAAGGATTAGTGATAACTGATATCTTAAAGATACCATAATAATTTTCCTTTATAAAGCTGATATCTTAATGATACTATAATAACTCTCATTTAAGTTCTTGAATAAATTTGTTTAAATTATTAATTTGTGATATAATTAGCAGATTATTCATTTAGAAAATTAGTTTTCAGTAAAAATAAAGTTCCTCCTATGGGATAATCTCTAAGAAAGTAAGCAATTCATATTTTCTTGGTCTTAATTTTATGTCAAAGAAGAAGAAAAAAAACATCTTAGCGAAAAAGCCATTAAATTCCAAAATTAAGTAATTTATGTTTAAGCTCTCTATCAAGGATTAGTGATATCTTAATGACACTATAATAACTCTCATTTATAAAAATCAACATGATCTTATATACAATTTGCTTTTCCTCACTGCTACAAAGGGACTGCATTACCTACTATTAAAGTTCTTTGTCATATGAAAATTTATTTACTTATTCTGGTGAACAATGATAATAACAAGAGTAATAAGAGTAGTGACAAGCCAAGAAGAAATTAGTTGGCGTGCATCGCTGCTCATGCGTGTTACAGTAACAAGGCGTGTTGCTTCTTAATGCTGGACAAGTCTGTTTAATTTAGTGAATATGAATAAACATTAGTGAAGTAAAGTTTGTAAGAAAGTGGCACTTTCTGCTATGATCGTTGTAAATGCTGTTGAAATTAATTTAATTTATAAACATTGTTTTTCGAAGCCCTGCTGCCAAAAAAAAAAAAAAAAAAACCACTGTTTAAGTGCCCCACAGTTGAGACAAAGATGTAATTTTTTAATTATACACTGTAATAAATTATTGGAAAAAGTACCAACCCTCAGGGTATCATTTTTACCGGAAATGTTGCGGAACAAAAAATCTAATATACAGTAATTTTTACAGAGATACATGCAGTAAAATCACTGTATCCCTCCAATATAAATATTACTCTAAAAATTACGATATAATATGTAAATTTGTAGACGAGAAACGGGTCTTCCGAAATTAAGTAAAAGTAATTGAAGAATTTTTATTTTAATGTAAGTAAAATTTCTGACCAATAGCACCACACCACTTTTTTTTATATATCAGAAAGCTTGATGTTCGTGAAAGTTTCCTTGTTATACGACAGTGTGTAAATTCTAAGAAAGTTTCAAGCTAATAAAGGAATTTCCATTTTACAACTTTTTTTTCCTTCTAAATCCATTGTCACTTCTAAGTTTTTTTTTTTCTGATGAAAACAGTCCTTTCTTCAATTTCTAGAAATTTTGCCGATGAAGCACTTATGTAGCTTATTTATGAACAAAAAGAATTACGCTTTGCCTCGCTTGATTATTCTATAAATCAAGCCACGTCGATAATATGTTTCCAGACTGTCCTTGATTTTAGGTATTAAAATAAAATGGAAAATGTTATTATTCCTTTCTTTACGAAATGCCAAGTCGTAAAATCACGCGATTCGAAATTACACGCAAAATTGAAAATTTGTCTTCTTTTTTTTTCATGCGTTTCCCATTCATTTCTAACACAGTTGAATCTCAAAGAAAATAAACTACCGTCAAGGAAATTAATAGAAAGGAAATTTAAATTTTATAGTTAATATTGCCAATTGTTTTATAATTCCAAACTAAAAAAAGAGGATAAAGAAATAGAAAGAATTCACGCATTAATCAAAAGTTTTTTTTTTCTTTTTAAATCTAAGAATAAGCAATAAAAGTCTTATGAAAGTCGTATTTGAATCATTGACTATCGCTATTTTCTTCTTAGCGAAAGACATATCAATTTTTCGTGATTTAAAAAATTAAGTTATTCAAAAGACATCAATGTAAATAAATAAAAAATAAATAAATAAACGACCAAACTACAAGAGGTATACCTTTTTTTTTCGACTTCGTAAGGCCTAACAAAAATAATCTTAAAAATTGATACTATTTTATTATATAGATAATGCCATTTTGATATTTATTCAACTTAATTGTGTTATCAAATATAAGCATTATAAGGTTTTATTTTGCAATCAAATTAATTGAAAAAAATTATTACGCAACTAGAAAATTTAAAAAAAAAAAAAAAATCATTAGACTATGTTGTTACAGGTACGAGGGTTACTCTGAAATTTTTGAGATACGCGCAGACGAGAATTTACAAAATAAAAATAATGGTTTAATTTTAAAATACAAAGTATTTTAACACAGCAGACGATTTTTTACTGACTTACTTCAACTTGTTTAGCGTAGAATAAATTTTAAACAAAAGAGAAAATGGAGTCACTCGTATAAACGCAATTCGCGATCGCAACGAACTATAGGGGGCGTTGTTGTATGTGCCGAATCCCTGCGATTTCCATATGAACAGTCATTCAGTTACACTGGAGACGTCTTTAATGTAGCATTGTAACGTTCCATCTTTATTGTGGCTGATTAAATTTAAAAAAGAAAAATGCTTGTTTTCTTTCTTATGCAAACGAAAACAAAATGGTATCTCATTTTTTTTTTTTTTTTTAGAGAAGGAACATCCAGAACACATCGGAAAAATATTTGTAAATAAAGAGAAAAAAATAGGTATATTCTTATAAAAGTTCAAACCTAATGCCTGAGAAATAGTTTTACTAAATTAAATGGTATAACATGAAAGGCCCATTTAAATTTTAATGTAAAATAAAGAATGCTTACGAAACAAAAAAAAAGAACTATTCTTTTTTTGTCGCCATTTTTTAGTGTTACGAAAATGCGTCTTTGGGACTTGCCAAAAACAAAACAAGATGCAATTTTATTTATTTAGGAGCGAAATATTTTATGGAGTGAAATATAACGAAAATGTACCAATGTCCATAACATGAAACTTTTTCTTAGTAATCGTCCGTTTTGGAAATGTTATTTCATTTTGAATCTTATTTATTAGAGTTCATAATGGTTATAGAATCAGGTGAGAGAAAAGTTTGTTTTGAATCCGTGCTAACCTCTATATCGGCCCATTTTCCACCGAAATCCGATTGACTACTTTGATTTTAAACAAAGTGTTTCATTTTAAGATTTTTTTCCAAACATTTTAAGTGTAGATTAGCGGCACTTAAAAATCTGCCAAATCTGTAGCTGTGGTTAATACGTAAGTACCGAATTTTTCTTCCATACTTTTCTGAATCATATTACTTCAAATATTAGAATATGCAAGAAGTATACATAAACACATAATTTAATACCATTTAATTTTTCAAAAAAAGTATTTTGACAACAATTTTATCAAAAAATTATAAACTAAAAAACGTAAAATAAAGAATTCTTAGGATAAAAACGATTTTAAAAATTCCTCATTTTTCAATAAAAACTTTAGTATTGTTTCTTTTTTTTAATTCTTATAGTATTTAATCAGACGTAAAAAAAACATTTTGTAGAGAACGATCATCAAGTAAGAAAAAAAATTATTTACAAGCAAATTTTTTATTATAAAAATCAAAACACTTACCTGATTTATAAGTCCGGAGAATTCCAAAATGATATGTTCTTTGTTTGAAAACTTTATTCTCAAATAATATATACATAGTTTATCCCTTCATTACTTTTAGGTAACATACCACACATCAAAATTTTATAATTGTAAGATCTCGATATGAATTTTAATATGTAGCTTAAAAACAGAATAGCTGAATTCTAGTTGAAATTCTTTCATAACTAAAAAACCACTTACCAAGAAAACGATAAAAAATGTATTTATAATCAGCACAAAAGATACTTTTTCAAGTAATTCGGATTATTCTTTATTGTTGTTTTCTGAATTATGTAGATACAGAAATATATACTATTCTATGAAGAAGAAGAATATTCTATAACTATTACAGTTCTGTATGGAATTCATTGGAACACATTTATTCATTGGAATGACGAAAGCAATGTTGACTTCATTTTAACTGGTAATGAATTAAAGACAGAAAAATTATTTTACCGCAATACACACATCTGTAACAGCAAGTAATCATGAAATCATGTTATGTTGTTGGTAATAGAAAGGTAAAAATTATTGAGAAGTTGTTCTTCAAATGCTTGGCGTGTTCTGCTTCAATGTTTGGCATGTTCTGATTAGTTTTTTTCAAGAAGTTTTACCTTTTCTTTAGGGAAATTTTGCTTCTTTTTTGATGCTAAAAAAATGGCGTCCGTCATTGCCAATAGTTATGTGGGAACTAATGCCCGATATTTACAGTCTCCCGCTAGATGGCGTATCGAGTGTTGCGATCGCGAATATGCTTAATTCATATTGTTTTTCCGTTAGAAGTGCGGAAAATATATAAACAAGTGAGAAGCAATGTGTAACATTCTCTCCTGTTGTTCTCGATTCAGAACATTATTGTTAACTTTTCTAAAAATATCATATTCTTTTTTTTCTTCATGGTTTTACAATATTCTTAATTAAGAATATTTTCCTAAAAGTAAAGTTGAAATTCGTATAAATAAATAAGATGTGTCCATTATTTTTTTTACCTTTTACATAGGAAGGGATGAATTAAACAAACGTTTCCGAATGTTTTTCTTAATCACAGAAACCGTTAGCAGGATTTTTTTTTCCCGGGTATATTTAAAAATTTAACATAGTAGAAATATATAAGTGATGTAATTTTCGGATCTTTTTTTTTCCCTTGATTAATAGAATGGTAAAATCAGACTTTTGGGATATGCTTTTTATTATATGTTTATGAGATTTTTTTTTTTTTTTTTAGAGGGGTCGCCTATTGCTACGAATTTATAAGAATTTCAAGGAAATGACTAGTATAACGAGATAACCATACGTTATTGAAAATGTATATTACTATGAGCTAATCAGACTTTTGAGATATTGTTTTGAACTAATCTATACTATATGAACTAATCGTTGCTATATGAACTAATCGTTACTTACTATGTGGTGTCCAAACGATGGGAAGAGATTTGCCTCGCTCGGGTAGATACTCTTTTATTACACTCGGGGTGAGGTGCATGTAAATAGACATGCCCTTTATTTTCGGGTTTGGATAAACAATTTAATTTCACCCCAGTCTTCAATCTACTCTTTTCCCCAAGAAGAGTAATGAGGATCAGCAAAACCTGATTTAGCATAAGGCCTGCCATGCCCTGGCCTAGTACCCCCCTAAATGTTACAAATATTTTTTTTTTCTTGTGAATTGCCTGTTAGATTACAACTATATGTTAATAAATAATGAAATAAATGTAAGCACAACGTTTTAATGTTTCATAATTTACTTTTGTTATTAATACTTTAAAAGTATTTCGTAAATATAAATTTGAGTACCAATGGGTCTCTGAACTGTTCTATGACTCGTCTCCCTGGTTTTGGGGACCCTGAGTTTTTTGAAATTTAGATGAACAATTAAACATCGCTAATTTTGCAAAGGAAGAGCAGGAAGTAAAAAGTAGCGAGACCATGCCTGTACGGTAGCTGTTGAGAAGGGAATATATTCGCCCACAAAGTAAAACTACCCCAAGATTTGTAAATGAAAAATCGATCATTAAATTGAAATGCAATTGTGTGTCAAAAACAATACTTTTCCGTATCACGAATGTTAATGTTGTTTCTTATTGACTTATAACACTTAAAATAATTAGAAATTCAACAGAATTATAACGCTTTCTAATAAATAACAATTTTGAAGCCTTCTGGGGAAATGTAATGTCTAAGAAAAGTTTATCAAACATTACAAGAAATACATTGTGTTGTGAGTTAATTATTTAATTCCTCAAAAGTTAAGAACGTTATGGAAAAAAAATCTACGTTCAACGGGGAATGCATAAATACTGATAAACTTGCGAGTAAATCCGATGAAATTTAAAAGAGTTAAGAAGTTTGCAAGACATCTATATCCATGTCAATGATAAAAAAAAGCTGTATGTTTCACGTTTGATTTTTCATTTGTACTTTTAGAACAACGCCTCAAGTTTTTTTAAAACTTTACAACGGTATTTCCTCCACTGGGGCAAAATTAAAATCCATTGTCTATTTACTGTTATTAATGTAAATAAAAGTAAATATCTATGAATAAACATTGAGCTCTGACTATAAAAAGACGTCAATGATAAAAAAAGCTGTATGTTTCACATTTGTTCTATTTTTCATTTGTATTTTTAAAACTTTACAGCGGTATTTCCTCCACTGGGGCAAAATTATAATCTATTGTCTATTTACTGTTAGCAATGTAAATAAAAGTAAATATCTATGAATAAACATTGAGCTCTGACTATAAAAGGACGTCAATGATAAAAAAAAGCTGTATGTTTCACATTTGTTCGATTTTTCATTTGTACTTTTAGAACAACGCCTCAAGTATTTTTAAAACTTTACAGCGGTATTTCCTCCACTGGGGAAAAATTATAATTTTTGTCTATTTACTGTTAGCAATGTAAATAAAAGTAAATATCTATGAGTAAATATTGAGCTTTGACTTAAAAAAGACGTCAATGATAAAAAAAAGCTGTATGTTTCACATTTGTTCGATTTTTCATTTGTACATTTAAAACAACGCCCTCAAATTTTTTCAAAATTTTACAGCGGTATTTCCACCACTGGGGCAAAATTATAATCTATTGTCTATTTGCAGTTAGCAATGTAAATAAAAGTAAATATCTATGAATAAACATTGAACTCTGGCTATAAAAAGACGTCAAAGCTGTATGTTTCACATTTGTTTGATTTTTCATTTGTACTTTTAGAACAACGCCCTCAAGCATTTTTAAAACTTTACAGCGGTATTTCCTCCACTGGGGCAAAATTATAATCTATTGTCTATTTACTGTTAGCAATGTAAATAAAAGTAAATATCTATGAATTAATATTGAGCTCTGACTATAAAAAGACGCCAATGGTAAAAAAAGCTGTATGTTTCACAATTGTTTGATTTTTGAATTGTTTCCTTCATTCATTTAGTACAACTCCCTCACATGCTGTTCTCGATTTGTGTAGTGGGTTTTGTGGAAAATATTACAGCGGTATTTCTTAATCTGTGGCAAAATGATGATCTATTGTCTATTTACAGTTAGCAATTCAAATAAAAGTAAAAAATCTATGAATAAATATTGTGCTCTGACTATAAGAGGACATAGAGACATTATTAACTAAGCGATATCTTTAAAACCACTTACCAATCAATATTAAATTTCAAACTCACAAAATAGCCTCTTTAATCCGGATATTGGTCATTAAACCAATTTAGCAACATCCAATTACTATTCATGAATGGACGATAAATAAAAAATTGCCAATTATTTATCTAATTTATTACTAATATCGCGTTTTTTTTAAAAAATAATTCCTCATTATAATTACGTTACTTCACGTAATTATCTTTTTAAAAAACTAATCAAATTTACAACAAAAAAAAAACTATTATTTTCCGTTTTTGATATAAATAGCATTAATTCCAGTCACATAAAATGACGGCTGAGGTAAAAGAGTTAATCCCGTAATGACAGGAAATGACTTTTTGACTGTCACTGTAACCATCTGGGGTGAAAGATTTTTAATATGCGAGTGCCTGCTTATGTTCTCTTTTTCTTTCTATTCATTAAAGCGAAGTTGAAAACTGTCATTGTTGCTATTTGAACGAATACAATAATAATACTGGTTAATTAACCTCTAACATAAAGACGGAAAAAAAAAAATTGTAAAAATCCAACGACATGTGACGCATTGCGTAAAAAATACCCCATGTAATACTATATATCTTATCTTCGAAGTCTTTGTTTCGAAAAAGTAACAAGATGAGTTCTTTTTTGAGATGAAATTTAATAATTATAATTTTAGCAAATTTGAAAATTTGCCAAATATTATAATTGGGGTTCGGTTTTTTTTTTTTTTTTTTTTTTTTTTTTTTTTATAACCGTCGTTGAATAGCCGACCCAATTTACGGTTTACGGCTACTAATGTTCTACTTCGTAGCCTTGTAATTTTGAACCCAATCCAGAAGACAAGGAAACTCCTTGATCAAGTATTGGGGGATATTCATTTTCACGGAGGCCTTTTTTATGGAACTAACTCGCATTTGCGTTACATGGAGAGGAAAATCACGAAAACCTTCCACGGCTAGCTTGACAGCAAGGGAACTCTAACCCATGATCCGTCTACTACTGAAGATATTTCACGCCAGCTCTGTTGCCGGTGTGATCCGGGTGCGGAATTAGAATCGATAACTATTGCTGGGATCGAACCCGGGTTACCTTATTGGGAAGCGAGCGCTCTATCCCCCTAAGCCACCACGGCTCAGGGGGGTTGGTTTGCTGTGACTATAGTTAGTAGAATTTAATATTAAAACTAGCACAATCCACAACACGCTTTTATTTTTTGAGTTACTGATTAATATTTCGCACAAAAATAATAAAGTAAATATAATAACCCTCAGCATGTTATAAATTTTTTCTCTCCCCCCGTTTAGAATAAAGCTCAATCTAAAATAGTAACATTTACTTTTATTTATGAGTTTTGGGGATTTTAAACATTAATGCAGTTTTTTCGAGCATAAAGACTGGTTTTTTTTTACTGTTGCTACGCAATAGAATTATTTAGATATTATTGGTATAATTTAATGTAGGTTTTAAAAAGGGTAAGAATCGAAAGACTCAATTCCAACGACAGTACTTAAAGTAACAAGGAGACGGTTGCAATATACTAAATTCGACGAAAAAAAAAGAAAAAGAGGTAAGGTGAATCCAATAAAAGATCACTAGGGTGCTTCCGGGTTATAGAACCAGTACATTTGCGACCTTAAAGTTCTATTTTTAAGTCAGATTTAGTTTGTAGAATTTTTTAATTTCGTTACTATGAGTACGCAATAACATTATGTTGTAGTATGGTTTAATTACTTCCGGTACTAAATATACGAAGCTTTGCATTCAATTATTTAACAATTAAAAGTTACCTAACAGGTATGATGCTATTGTCTGTGATAATTAAATATTTTTTATATTTCATTTTATAATCATGGTTGTACAGCCAACCCAATTTTGGAGTTCACGACTACCAATGCTCAACTCCGTAGTTTTGAACTTACCCAGAAGACAAGGCAACTCCTGGATCAAGTCTTGGGTCAAACTAACTTACGTGGCGGACTTTTTCATGGAACTAATCCGCATTTGCATTACATGGACAGGAAAACCGCGAAAACTTCCCAAGGTTAGCCCGACGGCAATAAGATTCAAACCCATAATCTGTCTACCATTGAGAATATTTTTCGTCGGCATTGTGGTCGGTGTGACCCGGGTGCGGAATTCGTATTGACCAGCAGATATCGCTGGTATTTTAAACCGGGGCACCGTATTGGGAGGCGACCGTTGTATCCTATACGTCACAATGGCTCTAATTAACTATTTTTTTTATATAGCCATCGTTAAACAACCGACCCACTTTTTGTGTTTACAACTACTAACGTTCAACTCCGTAGCCTTATAATTTGGAACCCAATCCAGAACACAAGGGAACTCCTGGATCAAGTATTAGGAGAAATTCGCCTTAGTGTAACTTTTGATGGAACTAAACCGCATTTGCGTTACATGGGGAGAAAGACCAAGAGAACCTCCCACGGTTGGCCTGACGGCAAAGGGACTTTAACCCATGATCCGTCTACCACTGAGGATATTTCACGTCAGGACTGTGGTCGGTGCAAACCGAATGCAGAATTCGTGCCGACCAACCGTCGCTGGTATTCGAACGCGTTTCATCTCATTGCACAGCAAACGCTATTGGAGACAAAACAAAGAGCCATCAGACAAATTATGGTGCAAATTTATGAAGAAAAAAATTAAATTATATTAAAATCTAGACAGATTATGTAATTCTGTTGACAAATTTCGGCCACGCAGTGAAAGAAATCCAAACGACTCTCCCACAATCACGTTCGACAGCAGTAAAATAAAAAAAAAAATATTCTAAATTTGAAAAGCAACACAAATTTTTATTGATTATTCAATACATTAAAATGAATCCCTTCAATCAAGTTTGAAATTTATACAGTTTTGACATTGAAACAAAACCAAATGGAAGATAAAAAATATATCTAAGTTCATTAAAATATATGGCCTTGAACATCTTAGAACGTAATTTTCATTAGAATTATAACAACTACGGCGGTTAGAGTTAAAAAAAGAAAAGAAAAAAATAATTATGAAACAATCACCAATGTTAATTGAAGTCCTTGACTAGCAGTTGGATAGCATGGAAAGACAGCCTTCATTGCATGCTAAAAGGAAACATTAATTTGCAGTTTCCCCTCTTCGTAATTACAAGTAAGCTGTTACCTGTTATTACTCGTATTTCTTCGCTGAGCTTTGGAAGTTTAAAAAAAAAAACCGGTTTACATGTAGCAATCTGAGAATGGGATGACTGTTAAGATGCTGGTCTGTCATGACTTTTTTGATGGGCAGTTTTTAATTTGATTTTAATAGCCCACAGAGAGCAGGATAGGGCGAGATTCTTCTTAAGAGGGGAATGGAATCGGTAGGAATAAATTTGCAAATATGCGTCCGATTTCTTTTGTTGAAGTATGATAGATTGAAGGAATTGGTAGGAATCAAATTGGTGTAACCAGAAATTAGTGATACGACATCCGTTATTTCTAAGATTTACTTTTGTGCATAAATTAGAATTTTTAGGAAAATGATCCCCGCTGTTCAGTAATTGTTGACTTGGCACTTCATAGTTTTAGCTTTTTTTATAGTGTGGAAGACAAACGTCTGTGCCCGAGCTGGGGTAGAAATTAAGAAATTTCAGTCTTAAGATTGCACTAATTTGCATATATATTTTCACCGGTCCATTTATGTGTGTCTGGCAGTTTTTCTTATTTTTAATTGATAAAAATAATTAATTAGTAAATTTAAATGAAAAATTACAGTACAAAGAATGCATCAAAATAAAGTTGAAATATGCTCTATTTTGTGTCAAAAATAGACCAGAACATAAAACTAAATAATAAAAAACCTAAATAGCATACTATTTCTTTATATTAGTCGTCTGAGGGACTACTGATAATTTAGTGATTCAATTTTAGTGGTTCCAGACAAACTTTGAGTTCTGTGTTAACCAAACCAAACCAAAATCGTTACGAACAGACCCGGTACAGTCGTAATCTGGGGAAAATAATAGTTCTCAAAAACTATAGGGAACATTTTAGTTCGTTTTCTAAAAAAGAGAGGAGAGCTCAACTACTCCGACTTCGTGACCACACCTGATTTTTTCTCTTTTTAATATACAACAGCCAGTTTTAGTTAACAACATTGTTTGATACGTTTGCCGAAAATTCATTATATTGTTTACGTCCAGCAGCGTACAGCTAATACGTGTTCTTTTTTTTTAATAACTGTAGTTGAACTTTAGCCATTTAATTTTGAACCCAATCCAGAAGACGATCATATTAATTTGCCTTCGTGGATGACTTTTCAGATGAAACTATCCCGCATTTGCGTTCAATGGAGAGGAAAACCATGAAAAACTCTCACGGTTAGCTTGACGGCAAAGTTATATTTGTCACGGGTCTTGCGCTGTTTAACTCAAGAGTCCTAACCTTAGTCTAGGTCCTCCATTCTTTCCTACTTTAACCTCCAAGGACAGTAGAAATGTATGCCTTTCCGCAATATTTATTATTCTTTTTAATGATTCAAATACTTATTTCCAAATGAGTACCAACTTAAAAAATGCATAGAATAAATGTCACACAATTATAATTTCAGCATTTTTATCTTTGAGTTCCAATCTTCATAACTCCAGAACAAAATTTTAATCATTTTCCTCCCATAAAAGAAGGATTTTTTAAATAATCTTCGAAGATGACTTATTTTTCGGTCAACAACAAATAAGATACAGATTTTCGAGACAGATCTGTATAGCATACACGAGACAAACGTAAGACATACAGCAAGACAAACATCATCATTAGTGCAAGAAAAAAAAAAGGTACTATTACATCATTTTTAAATTACACGGTTGTAGTTATTTTTTCTACAGTATTTTAACTGTCTACAACTAGTTTCCCATTTAAGTTCCTTGCATAGTTTCGATGATTTAGATAAAAATTACAGTAATTTTAAGCTTTGCTGTTTCAATAGAATGTAATGAATGAGCATATTCCAAGACTTAGAACATTAATGATTAAATGTTAAACGATTTCGAACAATTTAATCTGTGACTAGTCGGCGAAAATTATACATACTAGCAAATATATTTGAGAAAATGAAATAAATTACTTTACCAATGAAGGTTAATGGCATTACATTTTTGAGTAATAGTGATCTTTATTAGGATTTGAATTTTTTTTAATAATGTACTAAAAAACTAACAATTTTATCATCAAATTTTTTTAAAATTGTTTTTGAGTTTTACTATTATTATTAAAACGAGCAACAAACTAGATTGTAAGATTATTTACAAACCTTTTTGAAGATATCTACAAGCACATTATAATGTAATCAATTTTAAATAAAATCTTTTTTAAAATATATGCATAAATAAAAACTTAACAGCATTATCTAATTCAGTTTATAAAATATTAAAAAGTGCCTAAATTTAACACAAGAATTTTAATAATACTATATAAATCTTTTTATGACCATTACAATACTGGGCACAGAAATTACAGGCAGTCCCAAAACATTTTTTAAGCTGTACGTGACTCCAAACATGCATACATTATTTTTTAATAAATGGATTTAAAAGTTATATAAAATACTGTTTAAGAATAAAATTTAAAAAAAAAAAGTTTCACTTTACCGTAGTAATGAATTTTCCAACTTAATTTAAAACACGGCTTCAGATTTTCAAATTATTTTCTAAGGTATTTCAGACAGAAATCTTGGGAACATAGATCTAAGGCATAACTTTCATTTAGTGAAATTTAAATATAAGACAATAGAATCATTTATGATTTGATATTCATGGAAAAAATCAACCACCTAATTGAAAGAATTCAAAATTAGAATAAGTTTAAGAAATAAAGTTCATGAAGGAAAAAAAAAAAAAAAACATTACTGTCAAAGCAACAGCTATTTCAAACTTCCCACAGGCCATATAGCTTCGAATTTTACTAGCGAACTAATTGCTATCAAAGAAGCTCTTTCATTTACTATTCTAAAGATTCAACAGGACTGGTATTATTCTCCGACATCATACACAATGAAGAAAAAAATTTAACTCCGTGTATCAACAACCTCCTGTGACATATAAAAAAAAAAAAAAAAGCTTTGCACCCTCCAATGGATCCCTGTCCATGAGAGAAATGAGTGCGCAGACGTTCTTGCTAAAGAGGTCCAAAACTTAGATCAGACCTCCAATGTCACCTCTGATGTCGCAAATGCAGTTACCAAGAATGAACTTTCAAAAAACTCTCCATTCTGAATCGTAAATTGTCCTAGAAACCTCTCATTCGCAATAGCAAGACCCATACGAGCCATTTCAAGAGCATGGAGATTTCCTCCGACAAGAGCAGATTAAACCCCATATTGCAGACATTGAACCCAAAATTAATTAACGCTAGAACACATTTTCAACTGTTAAGCCATTTTGGCTGTACTTTTTTTAAATTTGGCCACCAGAGGACATCCTATACAGTCTTCAGACGCCAAAACTCTCAAAATTCATTCTCTAAACTTTTGGGAAATATTTAGCACTGCCATAGACAAGACAACAACAACAAAACAACTGCATATAAAATAAACTACAGAAATAACTAATAAAAACATTTATTTCAGCAAAAACTTAACATAAAATATTTATAAAAAATCGTATTTAAATAAATTATCTAAAATATCAAATCTCACTGTCAAGAAGATTTATGAATGCAATCAACAACAATGCTCAGAGAACAATTATCACAGTCCACTAGCAGAAATTGTTCACAAACATCAGATTCATCAAAAACATAGGAACCGCCACACCTACAGCTTTTTTGGTACTGTTTTAGATCTTGGTCGAATAGCATTTCCTGCAAACTGATTTCTTCTTGCACAGGATGGACTGTCTTTAGCTCTGCTGCTTTTATCTCAGCATCATACTGCCTTCGGCGATTATCGTCACTCAGCACTTCCCAGGCTTCCTGAATTTGACAAAAATTCGAACCATCTTGAGAAGAGGACTTATCTGGATGATGTTCTCGCACTAGGTTGTGGTAGCAGCTTTTAAGTTCTTCGCGAGAAACAGCACTTGATACACCTAGAACTTTATAATGATTTGCCATCTGCAAAAAAAAAAAGACAATAAATTTGGTGAAAATAAATAAATTTGAATGCAAATCACATCCAAATTAGCAAGATTTTCAAAAACTGATTGCTATTAAGTCAGATTGGCTTCTTATATTTATATCATAGTTTCCACTATTTCAGGGCCCGCGCTAAGCATTCCTCACCACGCGAAATGCGATTAAGTCGTAAATTTGGCGAAACAAATTGAGTTTTGGCGAATGACTTTTTTTACCAAAAAGAAAAATATATTATTCTCCTAGATGCTGAAAATTTCATCAATATGAATTTTTCTGAACAAATCGTGTATTTTTTTTATTTGATTACAGTAATTTGCCTTATATATGTTATATAATTAATTAGAATTATTATAAGTCCAGCATTAAAAAAAACAAAAAAAACAAAAAAAAAAAACATTTGTTTAAAAATTAATTCAAAAAATTTGTTAAGATTTGCTTTTGGCTAAGACATTTTAAATCTGACAAATTTACTGGCTGGTAATTTGAAGTCCTTAGCGCAATAATGGAATTTCAGGCTAATGAATTATGTGAATAAATAATATTAAAAAAAATAATAATAATAGTTTAAACCCATTGTATTATCTTAGGAGCAGGATCATATTGAACATTTTGTAACGGACTTGGTAATTACAAATGTTACATGGGTGTTAGAAAAAAAAAAAAGAAAAAAAAAAAAAAAACCCAACTCCCACTAGTTTAATAAATTTTTTTTAAATCAAGACAAAAAAAGAAACTTTACGTTTTTATTTTTATTATACAAAAGGTTTTTCTTTCAAGATTTTTTGGTCTAACATGTAAAAATAAGTAAGGAAATTTTAGAAGTTTTAAAATCAATTGGTCATTTAATTGGCTTTAACTGCAGATAAATTTAATTCCAAAATCTTTATTACAGGCAAAGACCATCAATTTTAGCTCAGGCATGCACAGTAATATACAAAGCACATATATATAATAATTTCAGAAGAAATTTTTTAATACTTACTGAGAGTAGTTTTTGATAAGTGTTTGATGAATTGTTTAAGAATTATGCATAAATTTATGAATATAATTTTTTTTTACTTAAATTTCTAAAGTTCTACATTTTATAATATATATAAAAAATAATTTACTAAATTGTTTTATTCCTTACTCAGTATTTTTAACACAGAAAAACAATTTTGCTTTAATTATTATTATTATTATTTTTTTAAAGCAGTTCCGGAAGAGTAGGATGACAGTGAAAGCAACACTTCAAATTAACTAATCCACTTTTGTTATTATTGTTGATGAAGATGATGTAGAATTTAGAAAAATATGCTGTCTACGAAGTGAGCTTCATTTTTATAGACATTATTTAAATAATAGCATAAATATTTTATTTTGCCCACTTCAATAAAAAAAAAAATTAAAAAAAAAAAAAAAAAAAAAAAAAAAAACATTACTGGAATTACAGAACTAATTTTAGAATCCCACAATGGAGTAAAATGAAGTGCTAAAGCTAAATTTTATGTGTGAGATAATAATCGGAAAAAAATGATGGCTATGCTTTATGTTTAATTTATATTAGTCCAAATAAAATGCATCCAAAGTTTTTTTTTAAAAAAAGTGTAGTGGTTTGGTTTTAGGTACCCACTTTACTTCACATTGCCATATTTACTAATATTGAAGAAGAGAACTTTAAACTGAACTGAATGTAGGGTTCAATGGTACAAGGTCGTACATATATAGCAGGGTTGCAAAAAACCAACCCAGGTTTCACAACGTAAAGCCCACTCTGAAAAACCCACTGTAAAGTGGGTTTTACTGTGTTTTTCTAAAATTTATTTCTTTTTTATCCTCTGTCATATTAAAGAGCTATTCTATTGAAATACATATGTAGTCTAGCCTAAAAAAAATGAACCCATGGTGAAAAAACTGTGTTTGGAGACTTGAGAGACACCTTGCTGGCTAGATTTGACAGTATGGCCATTGATTGATTAGTCAGTGGCTTATATTCGCTTTCTATGAAAAAAAAAATATCCTCAAATACTTTTTAAGACTAAAAAATAAATAAAAAGTTTTCATGTGTTAAAATAAGTTTCAAATGGGTGATGTATATGAGTACATATAACACTTTGTATCGTGATGACAGAAGAAACTTTATTCAGACTTTTGCACCAATTTATTTGTATTAATTACACTTTAATTACCTATATGTTAAGTCAATTCATAAAATTATACTTAATTATTAATATTAAAATAAGCTTTTTTAAAATAAGGTACCCTGCCCTCTCTTTTGAAGAACCCCCCCCCCAATAAAACATGAAAAACCCAGAAAAGCCCTATAAAACGCAGAAAACCCAGGTTTTTTGCAACCCTGACATGTAGCATTAACATATGTATCATATCAAAATATTCCACCATGTGGTTACCCAGAAAAAAATTATAAGATCCTCAGGATATAGAAAGAAAACACTAGCGCAAGCAGCTAATAAAGTCTCTTGGCATTTTCTTTTTGTAAGGCTAATCAAAGCTAATCGAGTGGATATATTTTTGTAACAAGTGACTTACAAGAAAATGGCTTTTCAAGAAGGACTTGCACATGCTCTATGAGATTTAGGCCTAAGGATTAGGCCTACACGCTGCCTGTTGGTCATGTTATTGAGTCGTTAAATTCATTAGACATCATGCAACAGATAAAGGTGTAGTACAGCAACAGATAAAGATGTAGTAAAGTTGAGAGTACAGCCTAAAGTGTGTGCGTTAAAACATTTTGATATGTACTATTTGTGTTGTGTGTGCCTTACAACACTACACTTAAGTTGGACTTTTGGTCTGTTTCGCTACATCAATAATAATTTTTTTTTACTGATTGCATTTTGTTTATTAGCTTATATGCTGGGAGCACGGAAAAAAAATTACTACTTAAAAAAAAAAATTTGTTTTTTAATTAGTAAGGAACTAAAACTTTATTGAATGCTTATCAATATGGAAAGAAAGGCTCATTATAGATTTAAAAATATTAAGGATGCCAACCGAAGATGCTGAAAAGAAACATGAAGTAAGCTTAGGAGTGGTCAAGCAGAGAGTATTCAAGAAACTTTTGAAAGAAAAAAAAATAGTTAGACACTATGAGCTTAATTTAGTGTCTGAAATCATGAAAAATACCAGAGGGAGGGGAAACTGTAATTTTAAGAAGTTTTAATCAAAATTCACATTATCAATATACCAAGAAAAGCTTTAAAAACACTAATAGTACATAGTATTAACCAATGACATTGCAAATAAACTCAGAGTTAGTACACTTATGAAGACATTCAAGAGAATCATAAAACTTTGTAATTAAATCTAATGAAAATGTTTAAACAAAATATATTTTATATTAACAGAATATTAAACAATTTGAGTCATTTACAACTAAAAGATATGTTTTCTCTTTAATACCCATTTTGGCAGGTTTAAAAGAGATTTTAGAGAAAAAGAAATAAAATAAAAAACGTTCCTTAGATTTTTTTTTTATAAATATTTAGCTGCTCCTAGAGAATTAAATAAAAGTGAAATACACTTTTATCTAAACACATTGGTCAATGAATTGGAAACTTTAAGTTAACATTTAACATTTTATAGGTCTTTCAATTGAATAATAACGTGAGGGCTTTTACTCTAAGGGTTTCTGGTGTATATTTATGCCCGAGAATAAAATTCATCAACTACACAGATTTTAAAATTCTGTTAAATTAACACTAAATGTATTTTGCTTTCCCAAGCATTTTTACATTAAGTTCTTTAAAATTAAACTGAATTTGGTCGCATAATATCTATATTATTTTTATTGTTGAATTATCTCTTTATAACCATAGACTGTTTCAAGATGATGAAAAAATCATTTCAAGCAACAAAAAAAAAAAAAAAAGCTTTCGAAAAGTAGCTATTAAAGGATCTATCAATATTGATCACCGACTCATAATGTTTGGGAAAAAAGTGGCTATTATGTCATTAGTCTATGGGACACTGGCTACTAGCTGGAAAGTTAATTCTTCAGGTCTATCATTAACAGAAAATCTTACAGCTTTTTAAAATCATTGGTCAATGTGTGTAGCAGAAAGAAAAAGCAATTTATGCAAGATAAAGATATTGATTAACTTGTGATCTAATCATTGGAGCTCTTTTGAGATGAAACACAATTTTTTCTTTTTATCAGTTACTTAAATTTTCGTTTTTTAATGCTTGCTCATTAAGAGATTAAAAATAAAATAAAACATATGTCATAGGCACTGAAAGCATATTAAAATAAAGAAATAAAATAAAAGTAAATAATAATAGTATGTAATAATTTTTTATTTACTTTTGAACAATTGTTAAACCTTTAAAGATCAATTTTTGAAGTTAAAAGGGAGTTTCAGTAACAAATTAAAAGTAGAGTACTTCCATGTAAAAGTGGATATGAGGGCTGAAATTTCATTTTGTCTTAATTGTAACATGTAATTAATATACCAAATTAAAGGTAAATGAATGAGGTTTAAGAAATTATACGGAAAAATGCCATTTTTCCTTGTATTATTTTCTTGAACTTGAAGTTAATATAATATAAAAAAATTCAATTAGGAAAATCAGGGTATTTTCATTTCACTCAGAAATAATATTTAAACCTACAGCATTTTGATTTTCAGTTATTATATTTCTATTTGTGACCTTTTAAAGCATTTAATCTTTCTTTAAAAAAGGAAAAACTCAAATTTTAATTAAACTCAATTAGTCTATCTGTCACAAAAAATATACTTAATATGCCATAGAAAATGCATACCTTCGTGAAAAAACATGAAACTTTGTAAAAGTCTAATTATTGTGAGCCTTAATAAGTAAAAAGTATTAAAAATATAAAAATTTTTTTTGGGGCTAAATTTTGGTGTGACAAAATCATTGTGACGGGTCTGACAACATTTTAAATAACTATAAAAACTGTTCCTAAATGAAAACCAAAAGTTTAAACCATTTTTGTTTCCAAATAAATTAAAATAATGTTGTTAAAAAAATTAATTAATCTGACATGTAAAAAAAATTAATTGTTAAATTTTTGAAGACTGTTAAAAAGATACTAATAAATTTATAAATGAAGATGATTATGAAGATAAATGCTTAGTATTATAAGGAGTGGAAGGAAGTAAATGGATTTTTGAAAATAGTAGAAATTAATTGTTTTGTCGCAGATGCTTTAAATGAATTGAAAAATCAGCTGCCATTTTATAAGTTACATTGCTTTGTTAAAGCAACTCAAGCAAGCTATTTTGAAGAAGTTAAAAATAACATTGAGGATAGTGAAGTGATACTTCAAGTGGACTTTGCTGAGAACTACAGTGCAGTGTCTCAGGATGAAATCCAAAGTACGCACTGGACTCATCCACAAATTACGATATTCACATGCTGTGCATGGTTAAAAGATAATATTATTCAATCTTTTGTGGTAGTAAGGGACAAACTTCAGCTTGATAAATATGCTGTATGGGCATTTTAAATGCTATTTTAACGGATTTAAAAATTGAGTATCCTCAGCTACAAAGAACAAAGATTTTTTCCGATGGCTGTGCGGCACAATTCAAAAATAAGTATACAATTTCGAGCTTGTGCTTCTTTCAGGAAGATTTTAAATTAAATTGTGAGTGGAACTTCTTTGCTACTTCCCATGGAAAAGGTGCAGTAGATTGCCTTAGCGGGCTAATAAAGTCAAAAGTTTGGCATCAGGTAAAATCCAGGAAAGTAGTGGTAAACTCCGCTCTGGATTTCTTCAACTGCACTATAAACGTAAGTTGTGCAATTAAAACATTGCAGTCCAAATCAGTATTATCCTCAAGATGGGAGAATTTCTTCTCCATAGAAAGAATTAAATCTCTTCACCATTTTCAAGTGAGCAATGCTACAAATCTGTTAATTAGAAGGACTGCAAAATCTAATTTTAAAAAAGTAACCATACCATTGCTACTCAAGAAGTAGATCCTTCACCCACTCAGATCATACAGACACCTGATGTTGTTCTAGGAGATGATACTACATTATTTTAAAATATTTAATTATTTATTATTAAACATCAAACATAATTAACTTAAACCTGTAAATGTAGTCTTCAAGAGAACTTCCTTAATTTTGAAATAGTTCTCATTACATGGTAAGCCTTAATGCATAGTTAACATATGCTTACACTGTAAAGTTCATTAAAAGTAAAAAGAAGAAAAAAATTAAAAAAATGCAGAATAACAAAAAACTTAACTAATTACTATGTACTAACATGTTCTTAAAATGGGTTCCAATTCACAAAAATATAGATCAAATAATAGCAATTGAAGTTTAAAGAATAAATTATTAAATTATAAATAAATAAAAATTAAATATCTATAAATACTTTAGTAATTCCAGTTACACTATATGTTTCATATAGAAATAAAGAATATTGACAAGGAAAAAAATCACATTTCTGGCCATGTTTCATTGGTACATTTTTAACAAATCTCAAGACCTCCCATTTTTTTCATGGATTTGTTTAATGTGATGTCGAAGCACGTAACTGATAATTTAATCCTATCTGTTAACAGAGAATGGAATGTTATTAAGAGAGCTCTTATCGAAACAGGAGACCAGGTTGTGGAAAAGATCGAGAGAACCGGAAGAAAGGACTGGTTTGATAATGATTGTTTTATGGCAACTTATAAAAAGAATGAGGCTTATAAAAGAATGATAAGTTCAAGGCATGCAAGAAATGCTGAAAATGCTTATAAAGAAGCAAGAAGAGAAGAGAAGAAGATCCATAAAGAAAAAAAGAGATTATTTTTCGAAGATCTTTTTGAAAATGTTGAACATTTAAGGGGATCAAGGGAAAGCAGAGCTTTCTTTCGAGAAATAAACTTGGGTCGCAAGGAATTCAAGCCAAGAACAAACTCTTGCAGAAGCAGGGAAGGAACGATCTTAAGCGATAGAGAAGAGGTGCTGAACAGATGGAATGAACACTTTGACCATCTGTTGAATGGTGATGAGGAAGAAGACGAGATAGCAATAGACAATTTACAGATGCATAACCAAGAAATGGTTACACCTCCAACGTTGGAAGAGGTCATCATGGGAATTGACAAATTAAAAAACAATAAAGCTCCTGGCCCTGACACCATACCATCTGAATTAATAAAAGGTGGGGGAATGGAGGTTGCGAAGAAAATATATGATCTAATACTAATTATATGGGAACGGGAAGTAATCCTAGAGGATTGGAAAATTAGTTTGACTTGTGTAATTCATAAAAAAGGAGATGTTCTTGAATGCTCAAACTATCGAGGAATTAACTTACTTTGCACGAGCTATAAGGTATTCTCAAATATTTTATTCAATAGACTTACTATGTTTTCAGAGGGAATAATAGGAGAGTATCAAAGTGGTTTTAGAAGGGGAAGATCAACTACTGAGCAAATTTTTACCACTCGGCAGATATTGGAGAAAACGAGAGAATTTGGAATTGATTTGCACAACCTGTTCATTGACTTTAAAACCGCCTATGATAGTATTAACAGAAAAGCTCTGATCATGGCAATGAGAGAGTTTAAAATACCAGAAAAATTGGTGAGATTGATTAACCTAACACTAAGTGAAACTAAAATCATGGTAAAAATACAGAATTGTTTATCAGAGCCATTAGAAATAAAAAATGGTGTGCGACAGGGAGATTCTCTAGCCTGTCTCCTCTTTAATCTAGCACTAGAAAAGGTAATAAGAGATTCAAAAATCAATAACAGAGGAACTATATTTAATAAGTCAATACAATTGTTGGCTTTTGCTGACGATATAGGAATTATTGCTCGAACACCAAGAGCACTTGAAGAGGCCTTTATTTCCTTAGAGAAAGAGGCCCTGAAGATGGCTCTGAAAATAAATGAAAATAAAACTAAATATATGCCTTGTACTAAAACAGCCCACAGGAGTACCCATCTAAAAATTGGGGGACATTCATTCGAGGTAGTGGACAGCTTCACGTATTTAGGCTCTGAAATAAATAACAGGAACGATGTAACTGCAGAAATACGAAAGAGAATCACAGCAGCAAATAGGTGCTTTTATGGATTAAGAAAGTTTTTAAGATCAAATGTAATCAAGAGAAAAACAAAGCTGTTATTATTTAAAGGCCTCATTAGGTCAGCTTTAACATATGCTTGTGAAACATGGACATTGACTTGTGCAGATGAAGAAATGCTGAGCATATTTGAGAGAAAGATATTACGGTGCATTTTTGGAGGAATTAATAAAAACGGTCAGTGGTTAAGAAGATCAAATTTAGAACTCTATCGATCATATAATGAACCAGACATCATAAGATTCATTAAGGTCCAAAAGATAAAATGGGCAGGCCACTTAGTAAGAATGGAAGAAGACCGTATTGTGAAAAAGATTTTTGATGCCCGGCCGACAGGAACACGTAGAAGGGGCAGGCCAAATCTCAGATGGCTAGATACCCTGGAGAAAGATTTATCTATATTAAAAATAAAGAATTGGAAGTCCATTGCCAAAGGAAGGACAGCTTGGAAAAAACTACTGGAGAAGGCCAAGGCCCATCCTGGGCTGTCGAGCCAATGAGGAAGGAAGGTAATGGGGGGGGGATATGGTTTAAGTTTAGGGAATTGTAGTTCAAGTTGAAATGAACTAAGAAATTAAAATGCAACATTCTAAGGACATTTGGAGTTAATATAAAGGTTAAATGACAATTTAACGTCTGCAAGGTTAAATGACAATTTGTTTATAAGTTTCAAAAGATAATAGGAATTAAGAGTAAATATTCATCATCAGTTTATTAGTGATGAAAAACAAATAAAGATGATTAAAAACGTAGAATATGTAGATATTCACTTTTCATTTGGTGAATTGGTCGGGAGAAAAGAGATCCCTTAAAGCAAGAACTGTTTTAAAAATACTAAAAGGCAGTTCGTTTTCATTAACCATGATGGAAAAAATCATTTTAATTCATTTTTAAGTTTTCAACAAACAAATATTTTTTGCTCACTTCAATTTTGTATTATGTGTCAAAAGCCTAGAAATAATAACCTACTAATTTATGGTTTACATACTATGAAATACACTTAAATAATTATATACAAAACTCTCAACATTGGTACTAGAAGAGGAACAAAATTTTTGGAGGTAGAATAATTACATTGATAGTTGTGATTAGAATTTTTTTTAAATTTCATTAACACTTAGAACCAAAGCAAAATATCATTTTTTTAAAATATTCACAGCTTCTTTTCCTAATTGGGACTCCCATAACGTCTAAACTTTATGATTTACCTAAAAACTAAGTGGTTAATAGACATCCTGCTCAGGATATCTATTAATATTGTAGTTCGCTTTTAACATAAGTTGTTTTTTTTCTTAAAATATTTTTTTACAAATTGGGTTGCATATTGACTGAAAAATGTACATAAAAAAATATCATTTAATCAAAAACAATAAATGCAAATCCAAAAATGGAATTGATACATTAGTGAATTTTAAACCAAATCAAATTAAAATTTATGAAGGTATCGAAGTACATGGTCATAAATGGTATGTTCAGTTGGAAGATCTTATTCAACGTAAGTTAATTTATTATTTTTTTTATAAAATGCCAAAAGTGGCGGATTTAAATTTTGACATTATCTAAAAAATAAAATGGCATCGAAATGCCCCCTTTTATGTCCTAGACAAAGCTGCAAAGGGGCACAACGAGCTGTTTTCCTGACACTGCAAACCGTAGCTACGCATCTCGTAATTTAAAAGAACTGGTAAATTAAAATAGTTATACATTTACTGTCTCGATTTTTTCAAACAATTTCAAATTAAACATTCTGTCTTTCTATTAAATTGATTATTTTCTATTTTCCATGCTTCGTATTTAATAGGCCCTGATTACTATATTGTTTGTAACTTACAGCTTTATAACAATGAGTTTTAACAGCAATAACTGATAATTTGATTATTCATTATTATTGGCAATGACTATTTTCGGTATAATGAACGCTTAAGCATTTAATATTAAAATAAAATTTCATTTATAGAATATAATATATTCATTCATACATTTAATCTTGATTAATGAAAATTCTCCGAAACAGTTTAAAACATTTAATGTTTTCAGTACATTACATTAATTTTAAAGGAGCTGACTACTTACAATTTCATAATAAACAACAAATTTTAACAGCAATAACTGAACGCTCAAATATGCATTTTTATTGGCAGTGTATATTGTGTGTAATCAGCAATTGTACATTCAATATTAAAAGCAATTTTCTTTTATAGCATTCAATTTAATATATTCATACATTCGCAATTTTGATTTATGGAAGTTTTTTCTAAACAGTTTAAAATACAGAATTTAGTGCTTTCGATTTCTATTTTAGAGGAGCTGACTACTAACATTATTTATCTTCACAGTTTCATAATAAACAGAACATTTTAAGAGTAATAACCGAAAAATAAAATATTCATTATTATTTGCAATGATTATTGTGTGTAAATCAGCACTTACAGATTCAATATTAAAAGCAATTTTCACTAATAGCATCTAAACACACAACAAGCTTATCATATATCAACACTAACGTAAACACAATTGTTATTTAGATTAAACATCGTAACATCAAACCATTTGTACAAACAACATTACTATGTGAGTTAATAAGGAACAATAACAATTAGAAATCCAATAACTAAAATCAGTTGACACAGATATAAATTTAATCAGAGCAATTTTCTTGAATATGAAATTTTTACTTAAGCCTATTTCAACTCTGGCAGATACATAAGGTCAGCAGCAAAAAAAGGAATTTGAAAAGCTAATATAATAATAAAGAATAAATTACTCACAAAATAAATTGCTTGATTTTTCAGATTAAGGTTTGTAGTATGAAGTTTCAGGTATCCAAATGTTTTGAAAAAACAGTCCGGCAGTAGCAAGCGACATAATCAAAACAAATCCGCCATGACACTTTTTAATTTCGTACTCCCACAATGCCTTGCTAAAGAAGATGCAGTTCGCGCATGCGTCTTGCAATCCAATTAATTTTTTGAATAATTAATTTGCGGAGTAAAAATACCTTCTCCTGTGAATAAGGCTATTTTCACGGATAGCCCGTCAGTTAGAAACCTATGCGTCGAACGGGTGTTGTGACACTAGCGGCCAAACAAGGGAACGAAAGGCGCCAAACGAAGGTTTTCGAAGCCAAATTACTAGGAGATTTGAGGGAATCTTCGAGGCGAGAAAAATCTGCGTGGCGTCGACGTTAAAACACTCCAATGACTCATTCGGCCATTTTTAGCCAGATTGTCGCGTGTTAATTAGGCGCCGGTATTAGTCTGATGAGCCAGTATTGCATAGGATGCGAATCTGACCGATGTTCCATCAAGCTCCTCTACTGGTGCTTGTGTACGTCCGCAGCCAAACCAGCTGTGTGACTGAGAGGTTATCGATTTTTTCAGGGGGGCTGATAGAAGAAGTGTCTGACTTGCTCCCACATGTGTCACATTACCATGGCGCACGCGGCTCAGAAACATTAATTCCACCATTGTTAATGACTTGTGCTGCGATTTGCCGCTGGAAAACTCATTTTTAGTGTGGCGCTCTAAGAGAGTTGCACGTTTTCCTTTTTCTTCTACTTAAGAGTGTCCTAGTAAAGAGGAAAACAAAACACGTTTTTTTCGGTTTCGATGTTTTGGTTTTTGTTTCTTTCGCGCTTATATTGGAAAATATTTATACAAATTTTTGTGCTGGATTGATTGACTATTATCTTCATTGGAGATTTTTTGGAACTCTGTGAAGAAAACGATATTTTATTCCAAATACGACAATGGGTAAGTTTCTTTTTTTTTTTTTTCTGTTTTGGTTTCAGTTTCACAGTTGGATAAAAGTGAAAGTTGTAGTGTTTGACTTTAGGGGGGAAAAAATAGCAATGTTTGTGGTACAAATTAATGATAAAGCTTTTAAAAAATATTTTTAAGTACAACTAGATTATGTTCAGTAAAATAGATTGACTTTAATGAGAAGAGAAAATTCATTTTTTCTTTTAATTTTACCTATTTATTATAAAATTTCCGTATTTTTTCCAGAAATATTTTATTTTATTTATAAAAAAATTTAATGTTTATTATTTTAATATTTTTTATTATATTTTATTCTCAAAATAAATACCTAATATTAATTGATAAATAATAAAAAGTTAATTGAATAAAATTAAGTGTTCGCGCATAGGATAGAACATGAAATTCGATTATTTGATAATCTTTGTTTAGTTGTTCTCGTCATTTTGTTATCTTTTGATAAAGATATAAAAAGTTTTTGAATTTATTTTCTTTATAAAATATAAAACTCTGTTTTAGGAATTATGTTTAAATGTCTTATTATCTTGATGTCGTATAGATAATATAAACATGCCTTAAATATATATTTTCCCCATTTTAATGACATTTTTGTCAACAAAAAAACTTTGAGGGAAAAATTAACATTAAAAATTTTCTGTTAATTTAATGGTGATGTAAATAATTTTATAATGTAAATCACAATTTAGGTAATATGAAGAACTTTAATAATTTATTTCTTTGCCTTTTTCTAGATGATTTTTCATATAAATATCGAATGTAATCTTCTGGATTTTCCTTGTAGTATTAAAGTTCTCAAAAATCTCTTAACACTAAGGAAAAATATTGTTCTTTTAAAATAATTTTCTATGTTATCATCACGACACAATTATCGAAACTTTTTCGTTGCCATTTCAGCTTCTCTATACATTTAATTTGTGCGTTTATTTAATGTACGGGTATTAATTCCATGCTAATTTATACTAATGAGAGGAACTGACGTTTTCTCCTAATGTTACAATCTTTCTTCTTGTGTCATTCAATTTCCTGTGGAATTGATTATTTTTTTTCGTCTGCGATTGATAACCATTATGAGTTAGAGACTTTCATGGCGAAATTTTATCGCCTTCGTATGCAAAATATGTTTAAAAATGACTTCATATGTTCATGACTTGTTGAAATTGTAGATTGAATTTGCGAACTGAAATCGATTTTATTATTTTTTTTAATGATCAGAAGTTTTTTGTAAGGTTTAGAGACACGGGCTGATGATGCATTATAACTTTATTTAAATTAGTTATTTATTGTATTTTATTAACTTAAGAGACTACTATGTTTCAGAGGAGTAGTAGCAGTACTTTATTTGCGTTGTACTAGAGCTGCACTAAGGGCTATTGGCGATTATATGAGAGACATTCCTGAGGATGATCCGAAGACATGCCGTCACATTTTCGATCCCATAGCTCCCTCGCTTTGATAGCCCAAGAACCTGCGCTCTAAGTCGAGCACTTAATGATAGAATAGTTTAACGAGGGCCAATACAGTGTACCCTCGGTCCCTTCGCAGGCTGATTAAAGTGTTCACTCATCCGCTCACTGACCGCTGCCAGTGATGCTTGATTTTGATGTTCTACTGGTTACCGTATCTTATGGTCAGTCCATTATGGGACATATATTTTTGATGATTACTGAGGTATTTGGTACTACTAAAATATAAAGTAAATGGCCCTCTATATGGTACATCCATAATTTCCTCACCATGTTGATATAGGCGCTACTTTGTCTGAGTTGGGTTGAGTGTAATCGTAGATTTAATTGATATTAAATCGTGTATTTTGCATCGTGATAAATGTTTAAAAAAACGGTAATATTGTGTTCACTAGTTGAGGACTTAAGCCCTTTCTAATATGGGCTTGTGTGACTCGATGGAACGCACTCTGTTTACGCGCATAGATAAAAACAAGGAGACATTGATCGACGTCGGCATCGCATGTGTAGAATTTGTTGTGATTGAAAATAATTCCACAATTTTTCTTTTACAATTAATCAGACCGCTGTGGCCCAAGTAATTAAGGCGCTAGCCTCCCACTGACGTGATTCGGGTTCGTATCCCACCGATAGCTGGTCATTTCAAATTCTGCTTTCGGCTCGCGCTGACCACTGTGCTGATGTTAATTATTCTCAGTGGTAGGCAAATCATGGGTTGGAATCATCTTGCCGTGGGGCTAACTGTGGGAGGTTTTAGTTTGCGAAGCATCGCAGAAATTTTGTTCAAGTATTTCTTCAACAAATTAATTGTATCTTAAAAAAATGCTTGTAAAATGTAAAGTTATCTAGAAACTTAGGAATTCATTGCTAAAACAATAGACCTTTTTCGCTTTTGCGTACCTTTTCTCTTAGGTAGCCAAATTTAATGTTAATGAGAGAAAATTCTTCTTTAAAGATTTTATTAACAGTAAACTGACATTTCGTAATTCTATTACAACTTAATTATTTAACCTCTAATTTCACATTATTAATCAGTTCTTTTTATTAATTTTAATCTTTTTATTTTATTTTCTCCTGTTTTTTTTAAAAGCTATTTTTCGCCCGAGAAATTTTTTGATTTAATTTCTTTTATTAGTAGAAGACTTGAAAATTAATTTTTATGGAAAATATCTTTTTCAATCAAATCTTGTAATTGCATTGAATGGAATGAAGAAAAATCGGAATAATATATAGAAGGTTTCTTTTATTTGCCTTATTAAATTTATTAATAAGCATTGTAAACTATTAAGAGAAGTATTTTACAATATATGAATATCTAATCAAATTTGAAATAAATCAATATCAAATGACTTTGATATCCTCGTACTTCACATTTGGAAAACATTTTACCAATACTTTGTAATTCTGAAATAAATTATTGAAACCAGTTGGTATCATTCGCGAATTACTTTATTTTGATTATTTTTCTGGGGATTTTTGGTTTTGCTGTATTATTGATTTAAATTCTTTATAATTTTAAAAACGATTTGTCTTCAGAAGTTGGATTGATTGAATAAGCTATTAAAAAATAAATTTATTTGTCATCATATTTGTAATATTTTGTTAATTGTTTAGAAAATACTTAGTTATATGAATGTTCGTTTTGAAATGATTGGTCTTATTGCTGTCATTTTTCCCCTTCAGATATAGATGACATTTGTTTGAACCATTTGAGTCATTCGTTTGTATTAAAACGCTGCAGCGATTCCCTTCCATTTTTATTTATTTTTTTTACTGATATTGCAAATAAATATTATATTTTGGTTAGTATTTAAATAAGTCTGTCTGTTGCTAAGGGTCAATTTAAGAGAAATTCGGGCTCGTTTACTTACCTTTTACAAAAAAATTTTAACATTAAAACGGTTGCGTAACAAAATATTTTTTTGCAAAAACGGATACTTCAAAAAATTTTTTCTCGTGACTCAATGACGTCTTCAATTTATAATTTTGAAACGAAAACTCCTTGAAAGTTATGATTTTTGTGCTTGGTTTTTTTCACAAAAGCAGAATTTTTACAAAATAAGTAGTTTTTTTTTTTTTTTTTTTTTTTTTCTTTTTGGTTTCACAAAAATGAAACTTTCACAAAAAGTCAGAACATAATACTGTTTTTTTTTGGGATTTATCAAAAATCAGGTAACTATTCTAAAAATTATAAAATAGATTTCTCACAAAAAAACTGAAATAAATTAATTGAGACACGTTAATATTTTTTCTAGTTTTCATAGACCTGGCCGTGTTGAACAAATTAAATATTCTCTGAATTAAATACTTTTGGACCTACGATTTTCGTCTTATTTCTATTTATGTCATAACATGATTTTCAATAAGGTGGCTCAAGGGATAGAGCTTTCGACTTTCAATGAGGTAAACCGGGTTTGAATCCCAGCGATGGCTGGTCGATACGAATTCCGCAACCGGCTCGCACCGACCACAGTGGTGACGTAAAATACATGGTGCGAGTTTTTAAAAATTGCTTAAAGGGGCTTATTTTCGATTTTCCTTTTTTAAAAGCTCTTAAAGGTGCTTTTTTTCATTGGGTGTTATTAAAAAGTGCTTGGTTTTGCCTTTCGAAAATGAGATTTCTTTTCTTCACGTATTATGCAAAAGCGTGTTTTTCACATTGTTCTTCTGTTCAACGTTTTCACAATTCATTCAACCACAAACTGTTCCGGCTTGCCGTCAGTCCATAGCGTATGAAAGCACCAATCATTTTACAAGTTGGATTAAATACTTGGCACTCTCGTTTGCAACTCTGCTGCATTTTGCAAGATATTCTCAATTTCAGGCTTAATTTTCCACCCTCTGATATCGAACCGAAAAATATCTTGAGAATTTAATAATGGCTAATAAATCAAGAAAAGAGTTCTTTGTCAGAAACGAGATGTAAAATCTTTGAAAATTATTTTGCATTTTGTTAAAGTATATAGTGATTAAAAATATTTTTTGAGTGCTTAAAAAGTACTTCAAAGGTGCTTATTTTTTGTTGAAAGATTTGGCTACGCACCCTGAAATATCCTCCCTCAGTGGTAGATGGATCATGGGTTAGATTATTCTCTTTGTCATCAGAGTAACTGTGGGAGGTTTTGGTGGTTTTCCTCTTCATGTGACACAAATGCGGGTGAGTTACATCAAAAAATCCTCCACGAAAGCAAAAATTTCTCTTTATACTTGATCCAGGGGTTCCCTAGTTTTTTGGATTGCGTTATAAAGTTACAAGGCTGCGGATTTGAACATTGGTAATCGTAAAGCCTAAATTGGGTCGGCTATCCCACGACGGTTATAAAATAAAATAATTGTGATATGTGTTAAATGGTGACTGTTGCACGTTAAATCTGTCGGGGTCTTGAAGTCCTCCAAGTTTCCATTACATATCAATACTTCAGGGATACTGACACAGGAGCTTCCTTGTCTTCAGGATTGGGTTCAAAATTACGGAGCTATGGAGTAAAATATTGTTGTAAAGTTAAATTAAGGTCGGCTGTTCAACGACGATACGAATAAAATAAAATAATTGTGATAGAGCTGTGGTGGCTCAGGGGATAGAGCTCTCGTGGATCAATACTTGATCCTGGAGTTCCCTTGTCTTTTTGGATTGGTTTATAAAATTACAAGGCTACGGAGTTGAACATTGGTTGTCGTAAACTCAAAATTGAGTAGGTCAACGACGGTTTTAAAATATAAAAAAAATGTGCGAAGATCGGTTTCTCTTTGCTAACAATAATTTTAAAAACGTTCGTTTTGTTCACTTAGTAAATAAAAATAATCGTTTTATATCGTAATCGTAATCACTTCTTAACGAATATGTTAGAGATCATCGTTCTTTTATATAAGTTAAGCAAGTAAAAACAACAAAATTAAAATAAGTTTTAAATTTTAGAAACACCGTTAAAATGACACGATTAAAATGTGTTTATTATTTTAGTCTAAAAATACAGCACTAATTTTCAATATTTTCAAAATAATGCTGACATTTTAGACCAAATCTACTGAACTCTTTTAATTTATCCCTATCTTCGGAGTGGAAGATAAAACAAGGATAAATTATCCCTTTTCCCTGAAAGTATTCCCCTCCTTAAAAACCGGCGTCAGTGATTAAGTGGGACTATATTTCAACCTTTTCTTAACAGTTAGTGGTGTGTCGCTCTAATTTTAGTTGATATTCAGAAGGACTACGCACTTATAATTTACTACCCCCCACCCCACCTTCCCACCGCTCCTTGCGATATCTTTTAAAACAAACACATCTTTTGCCAGATAAGAAAATTTTAACTCCCCACCTCGTATCCTGCTTTGAGATTCAAAACAAAAAAAATAGAGAAGGGACCGTCTATAAATGATGTAATCTTGTCACATATTGTTTTTATATATATTTGTCCCCTGTTCTCCCCTTTGTCACAAAATGTCGCATTTCCCCTTACCTGCACCGCTGTCACGCGGTATTACATAAAGATATACGAAATACCAGCAATTCAGATACAAAACACGTCTTTTAGATCATATTTAATTTTTATTAAACATTTATGCGTTTTTATGACGTTTTCCCTCTCCTCACCTTTCCCTCACCTCACCCCTTCTCTCTTCTTACATGTCACTCTATACTACATAAAGATATAGTTCAGAAACATTTCTTTTAGATCATATTTTCATTATTTTTTTTTTTTTTTTAAGAAAACAACTTTTTACTGTGTATTTTAGTGACACTTGCTTCTTCTCCCATTTTCACAAAATTTAACACTTTAACATACTCCTACTTTCGTTGTCACATGTCACGCAAATATGCATGAATCTATACGTTACTAGCAGTTTAGACACAAAATACATCTTATAGATCATATTTTAATTTTTTAAACGCTTAACTATATATTTTTATAATATTTGCTTCTCTTCTCTCACAAAATGTCACACTTCACCACACCTCTACCCCCCTTGTCACATGTCACGCTAGTACATTAAGATGTATTTGCAGTTCTGACTAAAAATACATGATATAAATCAGGTATAAACCATAACCATGGTATAAATCATAAAGGTATTCCACACAGCTACAATTTCTTCTACTTCTTCTTCTTCTTATTTTTTTTTTTTTTTTAACCAGTAATGATTTTTATTATATTAAAAACAATGAACTTGCAATGATGCATGAATTACAATAATAGGCAATGAATGATACGTATTTGAAAAACAATAATTTTTGAAACCTGTAGTAGGTTTGCATTCAAACCAGTTATCCATTATTTATTTAATAATTAGGTTATTATTATGAAATTATTTAAGTAAAATGTCAATAAAAAAATAGCAGATTTTTAAATTTTTTTCTTTTAGTTACAATATTTTGAATTACTTTAAGGATATGTATTTACATATGATTGCATTGGTATTTCTCATCTAACTTTAAAATTCAAAATAAAATAACCAAAATCAAGAATTACGAATTATTTTTCTGCGATATTCATTCTCATATTTTAAAAAGGTTCTTCAAAAACCATAATTAAGCTTATTTTATCCAATATGTTTTATGTTTACCTCAAATCTAATAGATTAATAGACGCTGCAGACTTGCGAATTCAACTGCCAACATAAAACCTGATTTTAACACTTTTGATGAAACATTGAAAAAAAAAAAATCATTCATTATATTAAATGTTTCTAAATTAATTCAAATATTTTTTCATTATAATATTCACACCTGCTAATTAGCTTTTCATTATCGGTCAGGGTTCCTCTTAAAGAAGCTGGATTATTCAGGGTTCCGTAACTGAAATATTTATTAATATTTATTAAATTTAATAGATGATGTTTAATTTTTTTTTTCTACTTTCTACAATGTACATATTTTAATGACACTGAGCATAACTATAATGATTGCATGTGTGTTTATTTTAATGAAAACACTGTACATAATTTACTGATCTTCATTATTTGTAATGTAACAAAAATAAGTGCTGTCACTCATGTTATCCCTCTTTGTCACTGCCTGCCACAATTTCATCAATCTCCGAGCGTGACATAATTTGTGAACGGCCCCCGAGATCCTAAGCAAAAATATAGAAAAAGAAAGAAAAAAAAGTGCGTTAACTTTTATTTGCGCTGAGTGGTAAACAAATTAAAAATTGAGAGTTTGGTGTATTATCTTTAGAAAAAGAGAAAAAAAAAAAAAAAAAAGTCGATGTGACACGTAAACAATTTTACCGCGACTTTTTAACCAGGCACGGCATAGTAAGTGTGTAATCTTCAAGTACTAGTAATATCAATATGCATTCCTTGGATGATAAGGAAAATGAGGAGATTTGGACGAAAATGCGATTTAAAATGAATTTTTGTGAGTCTTATCAATTTTAAACATAATAGAACTCAAATAAAAAACGTTTAGTCATATGAGTTCTTTAATTGCAACCGATAAGAGTAATAAGATAAATATTCAGGCGCCAACTAAGCATTTATTTCAATGAGAATTTTTTATTGTTTTATAGACATGTTTTTTAATGATTACTTTATCTAGAATCGTTAAGCACACACATGTATATGACTAATTTCTATGGAAAATAATTCATGAAATTAGTTATATAACTAGTAGTTTATAAAGTTTTTCTGCATTGATTTTTTTTTTTTTTCTTTTCTGTTTAAGTTGTTTTCAGATAATGTTAAATTATAAGCAAACAGTGTATTCATGATTTTGTACGATCCTTTATATAATTCTAAGATTGCGATGTACATAAAAATTTAAAATAAAGCTCAATCGGTATTGCAAATTAATATTTGACTGAAGAAAAATCGAAACGATATCAAAATCTGACAAATTATTAAAAAGGAAGGCAGGATTTTTCGAACGAGATTTTTAATCAGTGTGTTCTTATTTTAGATCTCTTGCGAAAATGAAATGAAAAAAGTACATACATTACAGGTTGCAAATTATATTTCAGTAATTAAAGACAAAAATAATAGCTAAATCTGACGAATCACCATTGTGGAAACCAAGATCCAAAAATATCCAAAACCAGTTTGACTGCTGTACTAAATTGTAAGGTGTTTTTAACAGTCGTCTTTTCGCAATTTCCTTCTGTTTAAATAGTTTTAATCTCACCGTTTTGCAATGATAATGTTTTGTCTTTTTTTTTTTTTTTTACAAGAGTCTAAATTATATATATTATTGACAGTAATTACCGAACATCTTGCATATCATACATAAAATTGTGAAATTTTTGAAAGAAAATATATTCGGCAGTTTTACAAATATAGTGCTATATACTTCTTGGAGGGCATAATCGAATTTGAAAACAACTTTTTGTAAAATTATAAAAATCTAAATTTATTGCTTGAATCAGTTCCAAATATTGTAGCAAAGAAGATAATTAAAGCAATTCGTTTTCTTTTAAAAATATAATTTAAAAGCTTTTTTGTTTACATACGAGTTAAATTAAGTTTTTAATAAATAAAATCACCTGTCAAATAGCATAATGATATTTTACAAATATTTCAGACATTCACTACTATATCACTGAGTGAATGTCAACGTTAACTTATGTCGTCAACGTTAACTAATATTTTATCTAGCGGTAGGAAATATTGGTAAACATCTGTGTTGTTTTAATAAAAAAGAAAAAAAGAGTAATAAATTAAAAATTAATTGTTGACTATTGTTACGCGGCAAATAGCTCGAACATTCACTGTATGGCTATCTCAATGTCGACATTCACTAACTTATGTCTTTTACTATAACTTATTCTTTATCAAGTGATTGGAAATAGTATAAAAGACCAAGCGTGTGGTGTTAAAATTAAAAATAGAATAAGGTGTAACCTTGTTCGCCAAGGGTGTAACAAATAAAAAAAAATCTGTCAAATAACAATGTTATTCAACAAGTCATTCGGACATTCACGTTATGACTAAGTGAATGTTGATATTCACTAACCTTTGTCTTTCCCTGTAACCATTTTTATCAAGTGCTAAGAAATAGTATGAAACACCAACTATCTGGTGAATAAATTTAGAATAGAATAATAAATTTAGAAAAGAAAAAGGCGTAATAAATCAAAAATTTACTATCAAATAACAATGTTATTCCCAAATATTTCGAGTATTCGCCTTATGACAAAAATGAATGTCAACATTCACTAACATACGTCTTCCACGGTAACTTATACTTTATCATACTATTTCCCAGCACTTTATAAAATATAAGTTACTTTATCCAGTGCTGTAAAATAGTGTAAACAAACCAAGTGCGTGGTGTTTGAATTAAAAGGAATGAGATGTAAGAAATCAAAAATTAACTGTTGAATAACATGATGTCATTCAACAAATATTTCCTAGATTCACTTTACGACTAAGTGAATGTCGACTTTCACTAACTCAGGTGTTTCACGGTAACTTATTCTTATTCAAATGCTGGGAAACAATATAAAACACAAAGTGTGTGTAGGGACCGGGGGACAGAGGTCGCTTTAGTCCTCTCATATTTTACAAATGAAGGGGCACAGGCCCTTCAAAGATTAAAATTTTTCACTCAATATTTGTGTAATTAATTTACATTTTAGGAAGAATAGATGATTTTTTTTGTCTGAATTATAAAAAAACGTCTCTATTTCAAGCGAGTTTTGACATTTCCTTGGTAAAATCACCCCTTACTCATCCCCCGCAGAAGAAATAAACAGCCCCTTTTGCTGACCGATATGGAAAATTCTTGGTTTAAAATGTCATACCGAACAGAATATTAATAAAGAAAAAAAATAATAAATAAATCCCATTAATTGAGAGATAATTAAATTACAGATAAACAATTTATTTTATTAATTTTTATTTTAATTTTAATTTTAAAATAATTCGAATCAGGAAGTTAAAATTGCCATCTTGTTATGTTCAAAAAATAATTCGGACCCAGTTAATACTAATATATATATATATATATATATATATAATTACATACAGGGAGGGAAAAAGCCTTCCTACTTTTGAGAAACTGAGTGATGTGTTCAAATAAAAAAATAAAATAAAGAATAAGATTTTAACAAATCAAAAATTATCTTTTGAATAACAATGTTATTCGCAAATATTTCGACTTTAATAACCAAAGTGATAATGTAAATGTTGACATTCCCCAATTTATGTTTTTCACATAAACATGTGCTTCATCATGGAAATGCTGAAAATAGTGTGACCAAGTTTGTGGTAATATAAGTGAAAAAATAAATGATGTAACAATTAAAAAAAGATAAATTTTAAATTACTTTTTGTGGGAGGTGATTTGGTTGCCGACAAAAATGAAACTTCGCTTATCTGAATTTATACCTGTTGCATATGACATTCACCTCAACCATTTGAGGGATTTCTTTTTTAAATTCGGTAACTATAGAAACGAAAAACTTCTTTGGCGTTGCATCATTTTGTGACGTCATTTTCTCTTCTCCAGGGACTGGAAGGACAGATTTGAACTCTTTTTTTTTTTTTTTTTTTTTTTATTTATTTTGAAATTATTATTTTGTGGAACTCTTTCAGATGTGCTATGAACTTGAAAAGTGTGTAAAAAAAATTTATTCAACTTTCTCAGTATAAACTAAGACTTAATTGGTTATTTAATTTTTTTTCAGTTTTAGGTTTATTTTTACGACTAAAATCTGTTAATGGTTAAAGTGTGTTTCTTTCCAAAATCATTTACTGGGGTATCAAGACTAGTTAAAATACAAACACAATGTATAGATAATTATATACTTCATCTGGTGGAAGTTTTTTATTTTTAAGATAGAGAAACACTTATTCTTAAATAAACTTAAAATTTTTGAAAAAGATTATTCCATTAGTTAATTTAATTCGACTTCTTTAAAAAGGTCTACAAAAATGCAATTTAAAATAAATAAGGATGTTTTATAATCTTTTTAATACCCATATTAATCAGTTCTTTATACTGAAGTATTCATTAAAGTTTTTTTTTAAATATTTTTATTTTTTTTTATTTTCAAAGTTTTTTATAATTTTAACTTCCTCTTTGAATTTTAAAAATTACATATAGTTTTTAAGGGTTTTACTTTTTCAAAAGCTTTTTTTTAAATTTTTTTAAGACCATTTTGGACTTTTTTGCAAATTTGTTGGACGATTTTGTAAAATATTTTTGTTCGATTCTTTTTTGCATTATCTATTTTAAAAGCCTTCGATATTTATTTTTTTATTATTTTTTGTACGATTTTCTAAGATTTAAAAGCATGCTTTTGAAATTTTTGTATGATTTTAAAAAGGTTTTGATAAATCATGTTTTTTTCTTTGTCTTTTGAAATATAATCATGCTTCCGGGTACAAAAATAATATTTGAAAGCTTTAATGATTTAAAAAGAAATCTATTATTTTGGGCTTCAAGGCTTTCAATATATATATATATATATATATTTATATAAATAACATACATGATCCCGAAATTTCGGGATCATGTATGCGATTTATATCTATGCTATTTTTTCGTGATTTGGAGACTAATTTCTAATCTTTTTTGTTTTTGTTTGTTTGTTTGTCTTTTGAAATATATTCATAATTTCGGAAGAGTTCAACAATATTTGAAAGCTTTAATGATTTAAAAAGAAATCTATTATTTTGGGCTTCAAGGCTTTCAAAAAAATATATATATATATATATATATAAATAACATATATGATCCCGAAATTTCGGGATCATGTATGCGATTTATATCTATGCTATTTTTTCGTGATTTGGAGACTAATTTCTAATCTTTTTTGTTTTTGTTTGTTTGTTTGTCTTTTGAAATATATTCATAATTTCGAAAGAGTTCAACAATATTTGAAAGCTTTAACGATTTGAAAAGAAATCTATTATTATATCTATGAAAGAAATTATTATATTTGAATCTATTGTTATATTAACTAAAAGAAATCTATTAATCTATTATATTTAAGCCTTTCGGGATCTTGAATGCTATTTTTTCGTGATTTGGAGACTAATTTCTGCAATAAGTAATAAATAAATAAAAAAAATTATGATATCTTATACTATGTACTTAAAGCGACTTCAATCAGAAGTTATTGCATTTTTAATGACTTATTATTTTGTTTTTGATAGTTACTTAATTTGATATGTTTCTTATTCAATTTATAAACAAATATTGGAGTTGAATTAAAAATATTTTAATTTATCATTAAAATTTGAAACCTGCTTTGGGTTGTTGATCCGGATTGATGATGTTTTTGATGATCTAACTGTCTTCTCGTATTTGCTGAATTTGACTGAAATATTACATAATCTGGCGAAAAATGAGCTGTAGTGTAAATAAAGGTTATAGAAAAATTAATACTGTTACGTCAACTACATATCCTGCTAATTTAGCGTCTTTTATGGCTGAGTGTTGTGTCTTTGAAACACTATAACTCTGATAAGAATTATTTTTTTTTAAAATTATTGTTAATACTTAGATTTTGCGCAGGTGTTTTTCCTCATATGACTATTTATTATTGGCACTTTAAAATTTATTTAAAAATTGTTATAACAAAACTATATATAAATATTGAAATATATTATAATATATTTGAAAGGCTTTAAAACTTTATACTAGATTTTATGATAATAGATTCCATTTTCTCATTAAATGAGGTAAGTTTCTTCAATTTTTTATTTTATATTTTTTTTCTGTTTGTTTTTGCAAACTGTGATTTTTATGTTTAATAAGTTTATAAAACATGATATATTTTATAAAACATGATATACTTTATAAAACATGATATATTAGTAAAAAGGTGTTTTAACCCTTTGACACAGATTGGTGTCCCTTTTATATATTTTTTTCTGACTCTCTAATTACAAATAAAAGTATATTTTGATATAATCAATACTATATCAATATTATGTTATAAATATATAATGATATATTTTAACATTATATAGATTATATTTTAATAAAAAATAGTTTATTAGTAACTAAAATAATCAGTTAGATTTTGTGCAGGTGTTTTTTTTCTTCATGTATGACTATTTATTATTGACTCTCTAAAATTTATTTTAAATTGTTGCATTAATAGTACTAAATATAAATATTGAAAGATACTAGAGTAAATTTGTGGGCTTCAAAACTTCATTATTTTTCCAAATTTTGCGATACTCGATTCGTATTCCTCTTTAAATTAGTTAAGTTTCTTCAATTTTTTTATTTATTTTCTTGTGTTTTGTTTTTCAAACTGTGATTTTTATGTTTAATAACTTTATAAAATAGGATATATTTATGTTAGTAAACAGATGTTTGTACCTTTTGAAGCAGATGGGACACATGTGACCCCTTTATATATATATATATATTTGAGGCTCTATAATTACAAGTAAAAATATATTTTGATATTTTTTTTATTTATAAAAAACAGTTTAATAGTTACTAAAAAATTTTTTTTTGGATTATCAAAATCATATTTGTATTAAAATATAAAATCCAGTGAAATTAGTTCGAAAAAAGTAATGGTATTAAAAAATAATTTATATTCAAAAAATTATTTATGTTCTAAAGTAATTTATATTCAAAAATTTATCTATAATTGATAACGTTAATTGAATCATAATTATAATAATAAAATTATAATTGTTCTGCAATTATAATAATCACGTTGTACAAATTTATAATATTTTTACTAAATCAATGTAATATAACTATAATAATTAAAAAAAATACAATGTAATATTAAAAATAAGCAATGTATTGCATGCAATATTTAGCAATGAAACATAACTTTATGTATTTTTTAATAGTTAAACAAAATAATTGTATGCAATTTTTAATATTAATTAAGCAATGTTATAGTTTAGATAATATTAATTAAACATGGAAATGAAACTATAAACTATATTATAATTAATTAAAAACAATGCAATTAAAATAGTTCAAGCAAACTATGATAGTTTGATAGAGTTCACAAAATTGTCCTATTAAATACTTAACAAATAAGTAATTTCTTAATTTAGCGCATTTTTAGTACATAATTTGTGCTTGTCTGAATTTTGTTTTAAATGCAATTAAGGGGAATAAAATTATAACTCTGTTTTCTTCAATCTTATAATTATTTTAATCTTCACACCCTCGCAAAAATATCAGAAAAAAATAAGCTTATCGTGGATGCGTATGATAAATAGTTAACTGGTCACTTGATAAGGAATCTATACGGAGAAAAAAGAAAACTATCAGATATAAACGAAAGTTGAGCTATTTATCGCTAAGTTCGAGTTAAGAATTCTCAAAAAACAGGATGTTGATTATGTACTAATTATAGGGAGTGTTTAATTGACGCCGGGCGGTGGCGGTAAGGCGTGGCATTAAAAGGCTAGGCCGAATAAAAGCATGCTGACTATTCCTTGCTAGTTGTTTGTTATCGCAGCTACCTCAATTTAAAGCTTTTGCACCTTTTCAAAAGAAGAAATTTCTGTATTATGAAAATCCAGCAATTTAATTTTTTTTATGATTGTGATTTTTAAAAATTAATTTTAAAAAAAAACTGATTCGTTATTGTTAATTCTGAAACCTGTCAAAGCATTGACTATAAACATTATTCAGTAAATAAATTCTATATTTGCTATTCTATATAAATTTTTGCTGGTGTTTAATTATTTTCTTAAATTTTTTTTAAAGTAATTTATAGTTTTTTTTTTTTTTTTTTTTTTATCCCCATTTACTGAATTTTTTGAATTAAAACCGTGCTTCTTTTTTTTTCGAATTGTTGACGTTTTCTCTTGCCAAAATTCTTTCAAAACCGATGTCTGTATAAGATAATCTATAGAATACCTGTTTATTTATTTATTAAATATTATTTATATTTGTTCTGAATATATTAACTTCTATTTATTTCTTACTTGTCCGGATTCAGGATATCGCTAGCAATTCGAGATGAGCATTATTATACTTTATTTTCCAGATTTTTTTCATTTCGCTTCTTAAAAAATCATTTTATAAATAGGTACGAGATAAATTTAAAAGCATTTGTTCCAAACCGAATCAAATTTTTGTTCTTAATGCACGGTTAAGTATTTAGAATTACACATAAATTACATATTGCAGCTCGCTGTAATCTTTACCTTATTTGTTTTCTCAAAACAAACATATTTAAACACCCCTCTCCAAGTAATTCCATTTTCTTTCTTGACCCTGTTTTATGTTTTAAAGGACATTTAAGGCGAAACTCCTTTGGAAGATTTTCCTTTTCTTGCTCGGTGCCCATTACTACCTGAGTTAAAAGCGAGAGTTTGCTTCAAAAACGAAACTTTCTCCTTTCCCGCTTAGTAATTAAGTGTAATCTGCTCCTAATTATCCGCGTCGTATAATTATCCGTAGTTCTACTAATTGCACTTTCCTTTTGCTAATTACAGAGAGAGTTTCTCTCTCTCTTTCTAAGCGAAGGTCTGAAATTGTGCCCGGGTTCCCAAAAGATTTGGGTTCTCTGAACTTTCGCATACGCAATTCTCGACCCATGGGTGCGGTAACTATGTTTTTAATCACTTCCAAACCCTTTTTTTGTTGTTGTTAGTTTTCCTTTCTTTCCCATTTTTCCTGGGTATCTATCTATATATGTATATATTCTATTCTTTTACTTCCGAAGTTCATTCTTTTATCAAACGACAATCGATATCTTAATCGTTTTCACTGGGAACGATTAATCAGACGATTTTGAAAAGCTATCTGCTTTTCATCTACATGTCTTCCTAGATGGCACTCCTCTGGAGCTAAATTGAGGCTTTAGATTATTTCGTGTTATATTAATTTTCCTGGGATTAATTGCTTCATGTGGGAGATGTGTTTTTCTTACGCTATCATAAAGTGCGAAATTTTAATGAAGAATTTTAAATTTGATTGACATTGTTTGATCTATAGATCCGGATCATTTCTCTAATTATGATTTTAATGTTAATTGCAACTTGTTACGAATGAGGAGATTTTTTAAGCAAATAAAAGTTTATTTAATTAAGCAATATTAAACACGAGAAATAGCAATTTGTACCGCAAAAGAATAAAAGAACTGTTTTGTCGTATGTCTTTAGTAGCGCTTTTCCGTTGTAGGCTGGCTGTTCGTATGGCACATTTAAACCGAAATTTTTAAATTGTCACAATTTTATGCTTTCTAATAATAATTATCAAAAATTTCGTTCCATAAGGTCCAGAAATTACTGCGTTATCATAATTTATTAATTGAGCTTCCAATTTGGTGAGTTCGGTAAATTTGTTTGCAATTCATTAAATTACAATGTAAAAGCTTTTTTTGATGCTATTTTAATTCAGTTTTTGATAGTATTCATTAGAAAGAATAATATTAGGGTAATTCTGATAAATAAAATTACCTGTTCTAATGCGTATGAGCAGCCAAATCTTAATGGAAAGGCTTCCCTAGAGATTTGTGATGAAATTTTCCAGTCATGGGAAGATCGATCACACGTAAGGTAAGTTCGCATGATGGAATATAAGGTAAGTTTTATCAAATATGTTGTTACTATTGGAACTAAGTTTTAAAAAAAAGTTTGAATTAATTAACTTTCCCCGTCAATTATCAATTTTTCCCCATGCTGTGATACATTGATCTTATCTGAGGAAAAATGAACTCTAAGCACTACTGCATTCCTTTGTGAAATTGTTATAAATGATCATGTAATAATGATTTCTATTGTTTTTTCATGTAAGAATATGGTTTATTTTAAGTATCACCATTTGGTCTCAAACCATTCTCTGTGGTTTTCCAGCCTAAAGTGTCTTCTCCAATTCAACCCCCATCAAGATTTGTACTGTATTTTCCACTACATCATCTCTATTTTCATCTGCTAACCGCTACCGGAAATAACTCTCCAATGATGTATAAAAATCCCTTCTCACCTTTTTTTTCCCATACTCCCTGGGTCTTTCAGGCTAGAAGTTCTAAATATTTAATCTAATTAACGAATAACGTTCGTCTGAAAGAAGGGAGGGAAAAAAAACTCCATCAAGAGGGGATTCAACTGTTTGGCAAAATGCCTCTGTTCATCTTCGATTTCCCTATCCACCCAAAAGGAAACGCGGCTTTCTTGACAAGAAAGAAAAAAAAAAAGTTGGGAAAAAGTAGACATAAACAAACAATCTTCCCCTTTTTTCAATCTAAACAAGATCATATGGGGTAAAAGAAAGTTAAACGTGGGTGATAATACGCGCATCTGGTGTGCAGATTACTTTACCAAACTTGCACGTGTAAAGTAATTGCCGAAACTTATGCACAAACATTCACCAGGATTTAGAATGTTAAAAGTCTTTGTCTTTATTATTTCATCTTCACTTTCATTTTTAGCAGTTTCATATGTGTTCTTGTACAATGTTTTTTTTTTTTTTTTTTTTTGTTATTAGTTCTAAAGTTGAAAAACTAGTTTTTAATAATCTCGATAACAGTACCAGCAGAGGGCAATTAATATACCCGACTTCTTGAAAGTAAATTAATATCCAATCAGTGGATTTGGAATAATATTGTTCGCCTTTGTATCTTTGTAATGTTAAATGTGCTTAAAATGAACATTTAAATGCGTTTTAAATGAGTAAAATTAACATTAAGGGGTCCAAATTTCGGAAGCGCTCTCCTTATCAAACTACTAGGACCATATTTCCCAGATTGCGGAGACCCCCTATATTTTAGGGGTCCGAATCTGTTGAAAAAAAGGTATGTTTATTCAGAAAAAGTACGTTTTTGTGTCTGATTTTGTAACTTAAAATATCGTCTGCACTAACACTAATTAATTAGCATATTTCAGGTCACCCGCTCAAGCCATTAAAATTGTGTCCTAGAACGTGAAGATCCGATCATTAGATCAAAAGTTGTTCAAGGTGACCCCCACTTATTTTTTTTATTTTGGCACACTATACATATTTATAAGCTTATTATTATCCTTTGTGTTAGGAAACTTACTGACATCAAATGTTTCTTACATTCAATTTTTTCTTCTTTTTTATGTGACATGATTTCGTCATTTTTGTGTGTGTATGTGTTCCAATTATGGCACCCTCTTTTACGTTACGCAAATTCTAAATAGTCCATTGTCGAATTCTGTTTGAAAATGAATCTTTAATAGCATTCTCTTTTCTTTAATTATTTTATACATTTTATTACGAAACTAGATAACTAAAAATAAATAAATAACAATTATTTTTTTGGGAAAGTTCATGAAATAATTAAAATCCTAAAAAAAAGAATTTTTTTTTTTCTTCAAATGAAACATCAAAAATTCTAATTTGTCTAACATGCGAGTAATATAAGGTTTTGTTGCCGAGTTGCATGCATCTGTCAATTATTACATTGGTGCCTGTCAAATTGTACAATTTTTATTCGCAAGGAGAAAAATTATAGAAAAATTGTTAATATGCGAAAGTCAGGTTAAATTGAACATTACAAAGAAATGTAATTAAATTTTTACTTCACTCGTTTTGTTAACAAGGAATTCCAGTTGATTTGTGGGCCCAAGGCAGGACATTTGTATTAATTTACTTTCCAGTGCTTTTCACCTCCGAATGAAAAGAACTGCTAACAAATCGCCTTAATTAAATTTGAAAAATATTTCAGCAATTTTCCTCCCTAGATAAACGACAATGAAATCAATTTGTTCTGGGAGCAATGGCGAATGTAATTACAGAATCAATTCTTACATCAAAGGGCCAGTACCAAAGGATGTAACAGCTTGTTGAATAGGCATATAATGGGGGCAAATATTCACCGATTTTGTTCTTCCTCATTTGATGCTAGAATCATTTTTTGTACCAATCAAAACCCATTTAAACCTTTCACTGACGGTCTTTAAGGGCGAGACCCGTGCGTCATTCACTTTTAATAAATTGATTCTCAGTGCTGCTAGGCATTGGCTACCAAATGAAAACAGTTACCTTAAGTTGTTCCATCTCAACTTGTTGCCAGTTTCTTTTTTTTTCAATCTCTTTTTACTTTTTATCTTTCGGCGAATCAGATGACAATGTTTCTGCCATGATGTGTTAATGTTCAGTACAATGCTTTCACAAAGCAATCAAGCTCTGCTAATTGGAACGCTTTGCCCCGCAAAGTGAACACATACTAATAATTTAGTTACAGCGGGACAATAAAAAGGCGGGATTTTTAAGAGTTGGAATGTTTTCGAACAATTATACAACTGAAAGTGCGCGTATGAAAGAATTAATTTTGTTCTTTAAAAACGCTATTAAGATTCCATTTTGAAGAGGGCATTGGACCTTTAAATTATATAGAAATATGTTTTTATTAATAGAAAAATACATTAATGTTGACGAGGTAATGGTTCTAATGGCATTCTAATCTTATTGGCATTTTCTTTTGTAATCTTCTGCGCATTACAAGTTTTTTTTAGATGCTCTCAAGACAAATAATTAAGAATAGTTAAGAAAGATTTATTATTCAAGTTAATGTACATTCCCATTTTTTGTTTGTTATTTAATTAATTTTGCCATTTTTCCTTGTTGGTTGCATTCATAAGGCTCTGCAGAAAGTTTGAAACGTTTTACAAAAAACACTGCTATTGTTTCTCTATATTATTCCATATCGTTTCTAAGTATTTATTTTAATAAATTTTTAATGTAATAATAAACACCCGTAAAATGTGTGCGAAAAGTTTCAAGAAATGATCTCTTGTCATCGAATTTAATTTTTCATTTTTTTAAAATTCTTAATTAATTTTTTAGAATGGCGTTAATGTGCTTCCTAAGAGCCGCGATGGCTCAGGGGATAGAGCGTTCGCCTTCCAATGAGGCGAACCGGGTTCGAATCCCAGTCGATACGAATTCCGCATCCGGCTTGCACTGACAACAGTGCTGACGTGAAATATCCTCAGTGGTAGACGGATCATGGGTTAGAGTCCCCTTGCCGTCAGGCTAACCGTGGGAGGTTCTCGTGGTCTTCCTCTCCATGTAACGCAAATGCGGGTTAGCTCCATCAAAAAGTCCTCCACGAAGGCAAATTTCTCCCAATACTCGATCCAGGAGTTCCCTTGTCTTCTGGATTGGGTTCAAAATTACAAGGCTACGGAGTTGAACATTAGTAGCCGTAAACCCATTAAGTTGGGTCGGCTGTTCAACGACGGTTATAATATAAAATAAAATGTGCTTCCTAAGCGGCCGCGATAGCCTGGTCGGTAGGGCGCTGGGCCCATGTACAAGAGGTCGTGGGTTCGATCCTCGCCGGCCGAAGACTCCCCGTGTAGTAAATGGTGACTGATGCACGTTAAATCTGTCGAGTCTCAAAGTCCTCCATGTTCCCATAACAAATCAATACCTCTGGGGGTACTGATCCAGGAGTTTCCTTTGTCTTCTGGATTGGTTCAAAATTACAAGGCTACGGAGTTGAGCATTAGTAGTCGTAAACCCATGAAATTGGGTCGGCTGTTCAACGACGGTTATAAAATAAAATAAAATGTGCTTCCTAAATTTTTTGTTCCTCAATGAAAAGTACACTGTGGTGCCATGTCGTAAGAAACGGTTCAATATTTATATGAAAAAGCCTTTTGTCTGTATTCTTATGTGGTAATATACTTTATTGTACGTAATTTTGACAAGCCTTGATTTAAAATACATTTGATTTAAAAGCCATTTTAAATAAATTCACGAAAAGCATTTAAGAAGACATTTATAAAAACATTTTTTATGAATTCATTTTTCGCTCTTCTTCTTCTTTTTTTTTCTTCTTAAAACATCAGTTTTATTTTAAAATTATTTCGTGAAAATCTCTTTTATAACATAATATATAAATTCCGTATGCTAAACTCTAAATTCGCTGAATTAAGGAATCTGCAGAAAATAAAATTTGTCTGCAAAATCGAATTATTAATTTTAATTTAAAAATTTGTTTTAAATTGTGAATAAATGGGATAAAAATTTATAATACTTGGTTAATATTTAGTTTCAATTGAGAAATATGAAATTCTATTCGAAATTAGTTTAAATTTTCACCATGGTCAGTCATACGAAGTTTAATCATTATTTTGCATGCAATATTTTTAAACGTGCCATAAGGCTTTGTATCTTCAATGAAATGTAAAACATGTTTAGCTTTAGATGTAAATTTATTTTATGGAACTTAATTTATTCTCAAACTTGTTCGAAATTCTTTATTTAAATTATTGGGAATTTAATATCAGGCATCTGGTTATTTATAAATATTAACCATATTTCGTTTAAAGGCAAAAATAGATAAATGGACAGGTTCTTAAACTATCCCATTCGACTGTAAAAATATTAATTTAAGTTCACGTAGACATGTTTTAAATTTTTGATTAGAAGCCCCTATTTGCTCACCGTCTCAAATCTCCCATGGATGCACACAAACTGAACTTCTTTCTGGATATAACGAACAAATTTTCATTACAACAAAACTCGGGTACGAGGATGCATTTAAATATTCATTTTGGTTTACCAGCTTATGTGAAAATTCTATTAAAGCATCCGATACCATCTTGAAGAAGGTACTTCTAATATCCAAATCCAACAAAGTTTTACGCAACGTGTGGTACTCGCCAAAGTAACGCAGAAAATCTGCTTTTGTGAAAATACCCTGACAACACCTAATGGAAATAATATTAGCGACTTATAATTCCTCTTATGCATTTTGGCGAGAAATCCTTTTGTTGTTGAGGTAGATCCCCCCATTGAATGGCCGCCTTGGAAGAAGATTCCCGCTATAAAAGCGATATTAATATGTTTCCCCGCCATATTCTAATTTATTCATTTGGCTTTTAGGGTATCCGACATTTCTGTGATTGTTAAGGACTTTCAAGGGTGAGGGAGCAGTCGAACATTTTTGAAGACAAGTTCGGAAAATGTAAATTACGAATTAAATCTCACATCACAATTCTCTCTCCGTGCTTAAAATTCCTCAGTGCTTATTATACAGATGCAGAACTAAAAATCTTCATTAGTTGCAGAAGCACGGATGTCAAATCTAATTTTGAAATCGCGGGGGTTGATTTTAACGCCAGTCTTCTTGGAGAGTTTTAAAATTCACGATTTACTTCGGGCTGTATTTCGTTTTCTCTGATAGCGGTTTGGTTTGGTCGTGGACTTTTGACATATTTCTCTCGCGATTGTCTCAAGTGCATTAAAATTAATGGAGTACTGGGCTTTTCTCTCTTCGTTGGCGATGATTCCTGGCGGGTTTTCGGGTCCCTAATCCCGCTCTTTTGTTTGGAGATAGACAAAGGTCTATTTTGCTCTTAAAAGTTGCTCCCTGTATTTGCTAAAGAGAGAAAACAGGACTTTTCTGTTAAGGGGTATTTTCCACATTGCTGGAACTCATTAGCGGATTTGAATTCGTTATTGGCTTAGTAAATGTGATTTTATAGTTTGAATGTAAAGGAGAAGATTCTTGGAATAATAAAATTCTTAATTATCATTTGTATTTTATTATAAATACTCTTATAATAAGAGCCTAGTATTTTCTATTTCTCTTCTATATATTTTGTTTTAATTATTCTACGTTGTTACATTACAGTTTACGCGCTTTTTTTATTATTATTTGCTTTTAAAATAGTTTAAACCTTTATCTGGCCATTTTTTTTTTTTTATTAATGCTATGCACAAATATTTTTGGGATTTGGATTGAACTTTGACAAGAAATTTACTTAGTTTGGTACCTAAAACTAAATTTGGTTTTTAAGACGTCAGTAAAATAAAATAATAGTTAGTTTAATTATTTAAAATTAATAATTAGTTTTGCTGCTTCTCTATGTTTATAAAGCATAAAGAGATGCTTACTGTCACCCAAAATTATATTTATAAAAAAGATCCAAGATAGGACTTACACTCGTTCGGACCACACTGGAAAGGTTCTAGACTGTAAAAAATTCCGAATCAAATTGCGGTAAAAAGTATCGGCACCCTGAGTGCATCATCCTTAAAAAAATTTTTATCGTAAAATCAGTTTTTGCTGTTAAATTTTATACCGTATATTTTACTATATTAATTATTTAACTACAATGATCTCCCAATAAATATTACTGTAAAAATTACGGTATATAGGATTTTCTGTTCTCTAAAATTTGCCAATAAAAATGGATTTTACGGTCATTTTACTGTAATTTTATCCGGAAAGTATAGAATATCTTAAAGTCCTTGGATTAATTGTAATGACTTTGTGATATCTCAAATAGTAAGCTAAATATAAATGAGGAAGATCAAATAAATGATTAAATTCATACAAAGTCAACTCTTAGCATGAAACTAATTCAAAATATCACTTAATAATTGAACTCCTCTACAAATAGACCTTTTCGTAGTTATGAAACGCTTTATCTGGAAAATAAGTTTAAGAAAATAGAAGAGGGTTGGATAGAGCAAATGAATCTGCAAACACGCTTACTTGAAAACAAGTTATGAAAACCGGTAAGATCTCTTCTCTAATTTAAAACGTTTAATATTGTTATTCATTTTATAAAATAATCTCAATAATGTTTAAGTACAAATTTTTTATGTTTTAAAAAATAAATTTCAAAGGTTATTTACCACTGACATAAATGACAGTCACTATCTTAACATAAACAAAAATTCAAATTTTATACATAAAATAGTAAAAATAAGTACCACAAATGGTAACGAAAACCAACTTAGCATATGGAAAAGATTAACTTTATTGTCGAAACATATATTTAACAAATGTAAACTTGACTTGGGAAAATATTAACAAAAACTTAAGAAATGGAAAAAATTTCTCTCACAAACTTTCTTTACAAATAGAAAACATAGACATTAAGAAAAAAAAATAAATAAATAAACAGAAATTTTACACGTAAAAAGACAAACTTTTCAAACTAAAAATAAATCTGAAACTTCGCAAAAAATGAAAAAACTCAACTTTCATGATCAAAAATTTTTTAACAGAACAAAAACTTCACTTTTAAAAAATTTAAAACTTAATGAAAAAAAAAAATACTAACAGAAAACCGAAAGAAATTTAAACTGCACTAACAAAAGTTTTAAACTTAAATCAAAATTTATTAACAAAAATTATAAACTTAAAAGCGCCTAGTTAGATTTCGAAATTTAATAAATTCTCAGCTTTATCCTTCTTCTCTTTTGTTTAAACTGTTTTTTATTAGTTTTTTTTTATTAAAAAAATGAGTAAATAAAGTAATTATTCATTTTCTTCTCTCTTCGATCAATTAACACTCATTTCATAAACATATTTAAAAAAATCCTTTGAAAACTGCAACCAAGAAACAATATTTATTCATCTGAGCTCAGAATCTTCCCAGTTTCTACCTCACACAGAGCTTGAAAGGTGCAAGTGATACTTATTGTTTCTAGAATTTCAGCTGTATCAATAAGCATTTCCTGTTAAATGCTTTTCCGTGCTCTGTTCCCCCCACTTGTTCTAATGTCAGCACCAGATTCCCTCCTTTCTGTTTAAATCACTAAACATCCAATCCCTCTCTGCCACAAACCGAAATATTACGTATGAATGGAAAGTCTGGTAAATGGCTGCTATTCAAAAGGTGTCATGTTCAAAGGATGCCGTGACTCAGTCGAATGGACTCAAAAGCTTCCCAGAATGCAACTGTGGTTAATTAGACAAATTTGTATAATTCGTTATGGCTGCAACGGATTCAAAAGCTTAAAGTCTATATAGACTTGACAATCTTGTTTGGGCTTAGAAGCTATTCTTTGTTAGGATGGTATAGATTGTTTATTCCATCAGGGAAGTTTTTAGATGGACGTGGAGAGTACGTTGCTTGTTTGCATTTATGGAAGTAGCTATCTATTTACCAAATTAGAAAATGTATTCCTTCCGGCGATGATATTTGATTTTTAAATTGAGTTCGAGGCTAACGTTGATTCACTGTAAGTTTTTCATTACATGCTCATTAGCAATGGAACCTTCGGTATTAATAATGATAACAAATTGTAGAAAAAATTCAAGCAATGGATGGATCACTAGTATTTTTTGGGATATTTTTATTACTAATTTTTATTATCATATTTTAATATTTTTTTTCACAGAAAGATAAGGCGCATATATTTGATACGATTTAAACTGTAAATATGTTTAAAGAATGATTGTAAAATTTTAAAGTTGGTGAATTGTAAATAAGAATATTTATAACACTGAAGAATTTTAAGTCTAACTTTTAGTCTCTAAACGGCTGTGATTCAGAAGTTGCCATTTTCAATTCCTGCCGTGACTCAGTCAAATGGACTCAAAAGCTTCCCAGAATACAATTGTGGTTAATTAGACAAATTTGTATAATACGTTATGGCTGCTACGGATTCTGATACTTAAAGTCTATAGACTAGACAATCTTGTTTGGATTTGGCCTGAAAGCGATTCTTTGTGGGGACGGTATTGATTGTTTGTTCCATCAAGGAAGTTTTTAGATGGACGCAGAGAGTATGTTGTTTGCTTACATTTATGGAAGTAACTATTTAAAAGATTAGAAAAGGTGTTCCTTCAAAATATGGTACTTTGTTTTTTTAATTGAGTTCGAGGTTAACAATTATTTTGTCATATTTCGTTCACTGTAAGTTATTTATTACATTCTCATTAGCAATGGAAATTTTGGAATTAATAATAATGACAAATTGTAGAAAAAATTATAATAATTGATTGGAAACTAGTATTTTTTCGGAGTTTCTTTATTTGTAAATATTTCATTTTATTTTTAATTTTTATTCACAAAAAAGATTTTGGATTTAAAAAAGTGTGATTAAGGTTAAAAAAATTTATGTACCCATACGTTTAATCCTATTTAAATTATAAATATATTTAATAGCTGTTTCTAAAGTTATGAAAGTTCGTAAATTGTAAAAAAAAAAAAAAAAAAAAAAAATATTTATAATATTCAGGAAAATTTTAAAGTCTAAATTTTCATTTACTAAATGGCTGTGATTCATAAGGTGCCATTCTGGTTTTGGCTTGAAAGTGATTCTTTGTTTGGGACGATATTGATTGTTCGTTTCATCTGTAAAGTTTTTAGATATAGGAGAAAGAGCGGTGTTTGTTTACGTTTATGGAAGTGGCAATCGAACAAATTAGAGAATGCGAGAGAATCGAGAATTAAAAGTTTCCTTCAGACGTTGGTATTTGAATTTTGAATTGAGTTCGAGGTTTTCAATAATTTCATTGTAGTCCGTTTACAATAAATTATTCATTACTGGTTTATTATCTATGTGTATGTTTTGAATTTTTAATGAAAATTTCGTGCAAAAGCTCAAATAACAGATGGAAAACTAATATTTTTCGGGATTTCTTCGTTATTATAATCCTTTTTTTATTTTGATTCACAAAAAAGTTTTAACCTTAAAAAAACATAGTTAATGTTAAAAAATGTGTATGCCAATTTAGATTTTGCTTCAATTACCATTGTAATACGATTACAATTATAAATATGTTTAAAGAATGTTTGTATACTTTTAAAGTTTATAAAATAGAAATAAAAATATTTATAATATGGAAAAGTCTGTTTGAAAGTCCCTTAATATTTTAATTCACGAAAAGATTTTGGTTTTAAAAAACATGATTAGCGTTAAAAAAAAAAAATCTTAAAGCTTATATATGTGATGCAATTTAAATTGTATATACATTTGAAGACCAATATTCAAAATTTACGGACCAGATCTTAAAAAACTAATTTTTGCGACTAAAAGATTAATAATTCTATTTAAAATTATTTATAATGGTGTTATATATTTTTATACATTAAATTTGTTACGAATTTATTGCAAAATATTTCTCTTTTTGACATACATTAAGAATGAACTCAAAGTTCTTAGTAAGTATTTGTTTTTTCTAAACCTGTTGCTTTCATATCTATAATTCCATCTATATTTTTTTTATTTCATTTTTGTCAGTCTTGCTACAAAATTCCTCACACACCTTCGAACGAGAAAGGAAAGGGGGGGGGGAGCGTCATTCCAAATCCAAAAGTTTCAAAACTTCATGTCTAACAGTTAAAAAGAAAAGGAAGGAAAAAAAAAAAATGGCCCATCACCAATATAAAACCCGAAATCCATTGTAAATTCCGATTCCTTATCTCCCATCTACTTTTACATGTATCAAATAATCTTGATAGAATGGTACAACACATCTTCTTTAATTTGCTCAAGAAAAAGTAGCAAAACATGTCTTTTTGGGTGCAGCGGTCCCTGTCAGAAGCCACACAATCAGATACTCTTAACAAGTCCAACTGCTGAAGAGCAGTTTTAATAACATTGCAGGATGTTTTGTGTCCTAACGCTTTCCGGGCAGTTAATGCTAGTTCAAGGTTAAAAAAAAATCTGATTTCTTATTAAGGAGGGTCGAATAAAGTGTCGTGATAATTTCGATCTTGCCCCTCCCTTTCTTTCGAGGAAGATGTCCTTTTTCGGGTTTCTCCTTTTGTCTCTTAAACCGGAACTCGCACTTAAATTGAATCGACATGTTGTTGTTCTGTTAATAGTTAACATTCATCCTATAAACGAGATTTGTTTCTTATTAAAAGGATATGCGTAGAGTGCCTTTTGTTGTTCTTGTAATCGGTTGATACGTCCAAAACGAGTTGTTTTTGTCAATCTAATATTGGTTAATATCCGACTTGTTCTTAATTGTACATGATGCGTTGCGTTTTTAAAAAGTGCTTAAAGGTGCTTTTTTCGATTTTGGTTTTTTAAAAGATCTTAGTGCTTTTTTCATTGGGTGTTTTTTTTAAAAAGTGCCTAATTTTTACTTTTCGAAAATGAGATTTTTTTTTCTTTCACCATGTCGATTTTCTGGAACGTATTATCCAAAAGCGTGCTTTTCACATTGTTCTATTCAACATTTTCACCATTCATTCAACCACAATCCATTTCGGCGCACCGTCGATCGATTGCGTATGAAAGCGCCAATCATTTTACATGTTTCATGAAATACTTCGCGAGTCCGCATGTGCGTCTACTGAGATGGGTTCGGTGAGATTATTGCACTCTCATGTGCAACTCATAAGTTTCAAAGATTTTACATGATCATGATAAAATAACTAGTTTCTGACAAAGAACTCAAAGGACTCAACTGCAGCATTTTGCAAGATATTCTCAATTTCAGGCTTCATTTTCTACACTCTGAAATCGAACCGAAAACTCTCTCTATTTTCTTATGATGGCTAATATAATCAAGAAAAGAGTTCTTTGTCAGACACTAGTTATTTTATCATGATCATGCAAAATCTTTGAAACTTATTTTGCATTTTGTTAATGCATATAGTGCTTAACAATAGTTTTTGAGTGCTTAAAAAGTACTTAAAAGGTGCTTATTTTTTGTTGAAAAATCTTACTTTGCACCCGGATAAATTGTGCAAAAATTTTTTGTTCGGAAATAAGTTCCATTATCTAACCAATTATCAATAATTACTTCGTTGATAATTGGCTAGATAATGGAACTTAATCATCATTAGTTCCATCGCATTTGTTCTTACTAACAGCAAACTTATTTTTCACACAATAAGTAAGATTTTTAAGTTATGAGAGTTAACATTGAACAGTATTTTATAAGCCCAAGAGTTTCAAAATGCTTCCTTAAAATAACTACTGTCCCACCATACTTAGAGCTGTTTTTTTGTGTTTTCTCAACATTTTTCTTTTAAAATTTTTCAAACTCTGTGTTACCTCTAATCAAAAGTGAACGATGCTTCAAAAAGAAGTTCATTTTTTACTTCTTATTATCCTTCCAAAAAAGCAACAGTCATAAAGAACTACGCAATTTGCTGCCTCGCAATATCTCTTTTTTTTTTCTTTCCAGCCCATTTCACTTACTTATACCAAACCCCAAAGATGACTCCAACAGAGAAGAGGACCCAATAACTTAACATAATAGAGTGTTCTGTGTCATTCATTTTGAACGGTGTAAGCTCTGCTGATATCCTGGAATCTGACGATAACAGGGATGGAGAGATGGGGTAAGGCAAAATCCCTGGAACAAATCCAAATTTCGAGAAACAGAAGTGCTGGGTATGGCTTAAACCCAAGAGTAACACTCACGCGGAGTCGTGGCTGTTGATGGTTGTCTTAGTCAAGATTCATCCAAACGCTATCAAGACATGTCCTGCCAATTTCTTTGACGCTTCCACGTTTGCTCAAAGTACCGAGGAAGACGTTTCCGAGTTGAATCAGTTATTTTAATTCCCAGCGTTGCTCACAAAAGTTGTGTCTTATTGTCGCCTAAGGCTCTTTTTGCGAACTAGAATTTCAATGACTTGTCACACATTGTTAAAAAGTTGGCGATGGATTACCCAAACAAATTTGAAAACCTTCCGTTGTTTATCTTGGAACTATTAATTATCCATGTTTAATTCTGGGATTGAAAATTAGGGTGTAAATTACAACCGTGCACTGTAAAAAATTCCGGATCAAATTACGGTATAATGTACCGGCGATTTAGATGCCTCCTCCGTAAAATCCATTTTACCGTAAAATATTATGCCTCTGTTTTTACAGTAATATTTGTTTAATTAGTGTGATTCATTGATTTTGCGGTGATTATTACTGTAAAGATTACAATGTATCAGATTTTTTGTTCCATAACATGTTTGGGTAAAAATGGATTTTACGGTAAAAAATATCGGCAATCTGAAACAGCCTAACAAAATGAATCTAAAATAAATACTTAACGCATAAATAATTTTTTAACACTATACAAACAAATAATTACTTAAGGCAACAAAAATAACAAATTATTACTTAAGACAACCTGACAAAATGAATAATAACTATATTGCTAAAAGATATAGAAATACCCGAGTTTATGATGCTATATTATAGAAAGATATTTATAGGTTATAGAAATGGGAAAAATTAATCTGTTTTTCGTATTTATTTAAATGTTAGGTAAGCGTTTCAACCTGGGTTCCTGTCTTCAATGTGAACAAAAATAAACAACTCAAAGCAAAATTTAATTATTATTATTCTTTTAAAATTTAATTACTTTGCAATCTATTTACAGGAGAATTTAGTGACTGTCTCTGATCAGCAAAAATTAACAGATTAAATAAATAAAATAAAAAAAACTGAAATTAAATTTTTGTATTGTTTGTAGGGCACCATAGAGTTGGAAATATAATGGGAAAGGTTTGTTTTTCGCCTTTCTACTGAAATTTCAATTAAATTTAAAAATTAATAGAAATATTTAATCTACATAAAATTTATATTTGTTTTGGTTCCCTAATTTCTTTATCTTAAATTTATTTTTTTTAAACATCCTTTATCGATGCGGTAATGTACGATAAACGCAATAACTAAGCCAGATGTTTTTATTCGCAACATAAACATTTTATCTTCTAAGATGTAACATAGTATCACAAGTTTTAACTATGTATCAGTAATTATTTGTTTAAAATATCTCATCGGTGACTTACAATTGTATCGTAATCTTAATTTTTCTGTTTGTGTGATTTTTTTTTTTTCTTCCTTCATCTGCCTTCGCACACTTATATTAATATCAGAAGAGAAATCTGGCTACAGAAGGATGGCCAATCCATCTTTGGCACATGTCCAGGGCCTGGGTCAGATTCATTTAAATTGACTGAGCTTATCTGTGCGTCTTTAACGTACATTAAACCTTATGTTAAGCTAAATTGAAAGATCCTCAAATGTCCACGATTATCTGCGGAATAGAGTTCAAGGGAAAACAATCAAATCCTTTCAATCAAAAATTCTCCCGAGGTCAAGACATTGACCAATTAGATTCACTTAACACTACATAAGGTTTATTAGGCAAAATAAGTAGTGATAGGAAATAACTGTTATTTTTAAAGAACAGTTACTTTTAATATTCAATAAAAGAACGTTCTGAGTTCAAGTTTTAAATAATAGTACTCAGTCTAGTGAATATTTTTGACGTTTGCTATTATTGTGCAGAAAATAATGCTTAGAACGGCTCTTTCCGACTCTTGGTAATGATCAAAAAATATTTTGTTATACAAGAAGTGTAGCAATGTCATCTAAGAACTAAACTAGGAATTATTCATTTAATTAATTTTGAAAGTAACTGTCCCTTAAATATAATAAGTTTTTATTTTTATTTTTTTTTATTTTTTAAATCTAGTACAAGAACAGCTCTGAGTTTAGTTTATAAATAACAGCTCTCAGCATTTTGTGCAACGAAATATTTTTTGGCTCTTGTTTTTGTGCAGAAAATAATACATAAAGAGTTCTTTCCCGGTCAAAATGGTCAAAAATGTTTCGTTATACAAGATGCTGAGTATTGTTATCTACGAACTAAACTCGGAGATTTTTGTTTTTGTGCAGAAAATAAAACATAGAACAATACATGGAAAATAAAACATAGAACAATACATGGAAAATAAAACATAGAGCAATATTATTTTAGAACCGTCGTTGAACAGCCGACCCAATTTTGAGTTTACAACTACTAATGTGCAACTCCGTAACCTTGTAATTTTGAACCCAATCCAGAAGACTAGCGAACTCCTGGATCAAGTATTGCCTTCGCGGAGGACTTTTTGATGACACTAACCGGCATTTGCGTTACATAGAGAGGAAAACCACGAAATCATCATATGTTTAGCCTGACGACCAGGGGACTCTAACCCATGATACCATGTCTACCACTGAGGATATTTTACGTCAGCACTGTGGATGGTGCGAGCTGAGTGCGGAATTAATATCGACTAGCCATCGCTGGGATTCGAACCCGGTTCACCTCATTCAGAGGCGAACGCTCTATCCTCTTGAGACACCATGGCTCCTCGCCTGCTATTTGGCATAAAATAGCCTATGGAGTAGTTTTTGAACATCAACTGCAATTGCTTTAAAAATAGCAATTAAAATAGTTTCTGATCGTCACCAATGCTGTTATTTTAGAAAAAACAAACAAACATATGGAATAGTCTGATCACCGCCTACTATTGGTACAAAAATAATACTTAGAATTGTTATCTGTACACGATATTGAGCAATCGCTATTCTGAAATTATATGTTATTATCAGTAATAGTTCTGTGCTTGCTGCTGGCATGAAAGTAACATTCCATGTAAGTAATCATGAAACTAACATCTCATAGATATAAATACGAGATTTTTTTTACCTACTTCATTTTTATTATTTAACAACTAGAATACAAAAAATTTTAAAAAATCATAATTCTAAACTGATTTAGTTGCATCTTTTCATTTTGAGTTAGTAGGCCACCTAACATGCTATTTTCTAAATGGTCACACATTATAACTGTTTATACATAACTGTTGCATATAATAACGACCACCTGGAATAAAAATTCAATTACGAAGATTAAATATCATAACTATTCTGGAATAGGCTTATCGGCTGCGTTTATGAAGTGTTCTTAGTTAAGCTCTTTCGGACTCGATTGAAGTTCATTATTTTTTCTTTTTATTATTATTATCATTTTGTTAATATTGATACAAGGTGTAAGTAATCATTTTTGAGATTCGAAGTCCAATCCTTGATGAGGGTCAATAGAATTGTAGCTCCGCCCCCGCTCTTCATCAATACAGATTGATTTGGTGTTGGGAAAATTGATTATGAAATTTAAATCTGCGTTGTTAGCTTTCTTTTAATCTTCAACATGTCAGGCTTAATTAAGAACCATTATCATTCCTTAAGAGTTAACGCTTTTAGTGTTTATATAATAAACACTTATTTTGATTTATTACTTTTGAAAGAGGCCGAAGCCAGTTTTATCCGGTTTGATGGCGATCTGTTATAAAATAAAATAAAAAAATATTAAAATTAATTAAAATTCCTGAAAATGTACACGTTACATTAGTTATTTAGAATTTAATCTATAGAAAAACTGTGTTATGGTTAACTTAGAGTAAACTTGCTGGAAATTTAATATTAAAATATAATCAAATTACTGTAGGATTATTTCTGCAATAATTTGTTTACATTTTGATAAAAAAAATTTTAGTATTTGAAACTTCATGGTTTAAAAACCTAAGTTAACCTAAACTTAATTTCCTCTTAACTTTAGTTTTTAATCCTAGAGTAAACCATGAAGTTTCAAATATTGAAAATTTAATCTTAAAATGTATTAAATTATGGTAGAATCATTTAGGATTACGTAATGGGAAAGTTTTCCAGCAATAATTTGTTTACAGTTTGATGATTTGATTAAAAAAAAAAAAAATTCAGTAATTCTAACTTCATGGTTTAAACTAGGTTTACCTAAAATTACTTTTCTCTTAACTTTAATTTTTAAACCTAGAGTTAACCATGAAGTTTCAAATGTTGAAAATTTAATCTTAAAATGTATTAAATTATGGTAGAATCATTTAGGATTACGTAATGGGAAAGTTTTCCAGCAATAATTTGTTTACAGTTTGATGATTTGATTTAAAAAAAAAAAAAAAAATTCAGTAATTGTAACTTCATGGTTTAAACTAGGTTTACCTAAAATTACTTTTCTCTAAACTTTAATTTTTAAACCTAGAGTAAACCATGAAGTTTCAAATGTTGAAAATTTAATATTAAAATGTAATAAATTATGGTAGAATTGCGTAATGGGGAAGTTTTCCTTCAATAGTTTGTTTACATTTTGATAAATTGATAAAAAAAAATTTTTTCAGTATTTGAAACTTCGTGGTTTACCCTAGGTTTACCTAACTTACTTTTCTCTAAACTTTAATTTTCAAACCTAGAGTTAACCCTGAAGTTTTAAGTGCTGAAAATTTAATATTAAGATGTAATAAATTGTGGTATGATTATTTAGGATTGCTTAATGGGGAAGTTTTCCTGCAATAATTTGTTTAATTTTTGATAATTTTATAACACTTTTTTACGACTATAAAAGTATTCGGTTCTCTAGTCGTAGTTAGTATTGCGACTAGATAAAAGTATTTGGTTTAACCTACTTTTACGACTAGACGTGAAACAGAATTTGCCGTGAAACGTTTTTCACGCTGCGCAACATCATTTTAATGTTAAATTTTCCAAAACATTAACATGAAGAAAATTTCTGAAAAAAAAAAAAACATTTCAAATGTTTATTTCTGTGCATAATTTTCCAGGATTATTTATAGGGTGCCAAGAAATGAAAAAAAAAAAAAAATACTTTTACCTACCAGTGGTCTGTTTAGAAGAAATTTGGGTTCGTTAACGGACCCTTCACAAAATATCTTTTCATAAAAACGGACCCTTCACAAAATATTTTAACTTAAAAACGGACCCTTCACAAAATGATTTTTCTTTTAATCGGACCCTTCACAAATTTGTTTATCTTCATTATTGTTTTGTTAATCGAATAAACCTTTTCCAGGGCAGAAAAGAAGAAAGATGGATGTAAACGAATTAAGTATTGTATTCGGCAGACGATTCTTCCATTATTCGTCCGAAAGGAATATTCTGCGTTCAGCAGTATAGGCTAAATACCAAATATTTGTATGTTGCATCTCTAATTTAGAAGCAAAATAGCTGTTTATTTTTGAAAATTTAAATTTTTTTAATTATTATTTTACAGTGCCGAGCATAATCTTGTATCTATTTACAATTTAAAAACTCCTTGAAAAAGTTTTTTTCAATAACCGGACCCTATTTCCACAAATTCATAAAAGCGGACCTTGGTTGAAAGAATGTGAGTAATTTTTTCACAATTTCACGAAAACCGAACCTTTCACAAAATGTCTGGACAGACCCCTGCCTACTAACCATGCGAAAACGGTTTTTACGATTACGCTTAGAATTTTGGAAAAAAAAAACAATTTTGTATCCGAAAAAGAAAGTTTTCCAACGAGTTTGTTTAAAAATATTTTATTTTTGCTAATTTATTTTCATCTATTCTTTTTCATTCTCCGTAATATTCAGTTAAAATTTTCAGGTACATTTTGTTAACTTTTATTTTAAGACAGCCAATGAATGAATAAAATTTCATGTAATCTTACAAGTTCTTATCGAATCGTATGAAAGAAATCTCTGAAACATTCCAAGTTATATAAATAATTACTTCTAGAATCGTGTGACTTTTTCCCCCATCGTACTGATCGATATTAATAATAGAAACTGTCTCTATACCTACAAATGAAATAAACGAACTTGCCAGAAAAGGCTTGTATGTATTTCTCATTGGCGCAGCTGGAAACAAAAAATGAAATATTTTTGTTGCTCAATTTTTTTTTTTTTTTTTTTTTTAGTATTGCGTGGCATGTTGTCCACCATTAGAAAATCACGAACCATACTCTCCCATTTTTCTCTGTGTATGATTAATGAGCTGGCTTTGCCTCTATATATACATTACCTTTTCATTTTTAATTACGAGGTTTTGATCTGCATTTGCACGCAAGGCGATAAAGGTCCTGACGAGTAGGTTTATTTTATTATTTGTTATTACTATTATTATTATTTTCCCCTACCTCGCTCGAATTGTAAAACCTACTCGTTTTTGTCATTAGTTGAAGTTGTAGTCTTTAATGCAGTCGCCAATGAGAATTTTTTTCTTCTTACTTATAATTAACTTGTTATTGATTTCGTCGTCAGCGAATGATATTAAATATAAATGAACGTGCTATTGTACATAGTGTATGGATAATAAAAATTCTTATGAGTTGCACTGAATTAAGATATTACAAAACGGAATTGTTATTATTTTGTAAATTGGTTTTTTAATACGTTTTCACTAAACGGCTTTTACAAAGCATTTGTTTATAACTATTGTCGTGTATAGTAACTGATGTTAATTTTGTTTTGCAAAATAACGTGTCTTTTAAAATATGTAAAAACTGTTCCATTTATTAATCGTTAAAAGCAAAATTCTTATTTTTGTGATTTATTTTTATTTTTTTATAAGCATTTTTAATTAGTTAAAAGATTTTTATATTTCGATTATTTTTTATTCAAATTTCAGATATAAAGTAGTTAGCATTAATTTTTTTTTTTTTTTTTTTTTTTTGTATAAATAAAATTAGCTTACAAGTTTTGAAAAATTTAAAAACTACTACGTGAAACTACCTGCAACCTTATAATCCTACTTGCTATTTTAAAAAGTGATGTTTAAAAAATGCGGGGGGAGGGAACGCAATTTTCTAACCAAACGATTCTAATTGGAGGGGAAATTTTCCGAATTATTTCGATTTCTTTATATAGTTATTTTGAAAATTTAATCTTATGCAATGAATAATTTTAAACATTATTTTTTGCTTGATTTTATCTTTCTGTTCCATAATTATATGCAATTTTACTGTAACAATTATTCTCTGTAAATAAATAAATTTAAAAAAAGGTTACAATGAAAAGCGTTACTTATCCAAGTATCTATCTAGTTTTCTGTTTGTTCGGAATTTTCATTGAAAGGAATTTTGTAGGAGACATAAGGGTAAAGTAAAAAACTTTGATTGATTCTTCTTCTTTTATGGCTCTACAGCCTACTATGGATCTTGGTCTGCAGATCACTGTTGCACCAAACTTTCCTGGAACACTAGATGATTGATTTTTTTTTATGGTACCCCGATTTGAGTTTATCGAATATTTTTATTAAAAAAATTAACTTCATTACCCATCATTATGTAACATAGTTCAACATAAATTGGTTTTTCAACAATCTAAAACACGACTTTTTTCACCGTATCTTCTTCGAGTACACTACTAACTACTTCTGTCACAGAGAGTTAAATTAGATTTTTCGTAATTGGGCATGGTTTTCCAACAAAACTAATCCTGTAACTTAACAGCTGTGTTCTTTCCATGGATTCCTCGAACATCTTTAGGGAACAGCTGCTCTAACTGTCTTCTGTTTTTCCTACTCGACCAACAATGTAACTCAACAGAATCATGTTTATTTTGCGTTTAAAAAATCATATTTCTTGGAGCCTCTATATTCTTTTCAGCACAGAACCCTAGAACGGCTTTTTTGCGCGGAACGGCTTTAGGGAACCGCTGCTCTAACAGTTTCTGTTTGCCAACTTAACCAATCCTGTAATTCACAGAATGATATTCATTTTGCGTTTAAAAAATTCTAACTCTTGGAACCTCTGTATCTCTTCCACAGAACCCTAGGGTTCCGCGAAACACTTTTAGGGAACCTCTGCTCTAACTGTCTCTGTTTTCCAACTCGACCAAGCTTGTAACTCAATAGAATGATGTTCATTTTGCGTTTAAAAAATCCTAACTCTTGGAACCTCTGTGTCTCTTCCACAGAGAGCTAAGGTTCCACGGAACACCTTTAGGGAACCTCTGCTCTTACTGTCTCTGTTTTCCAATATCGTTCTTAACCAATCCTGTAACTCAACAGAATAATATCCATTTTGTATTTAAACTCTTGGAACCTCTGTATCTTTTTCACAGAACCTAAGGGTTCCGCGAAACACTTTTAGGGAACCACTGCTCTAACTCTCTCTGTTTTCCAACCAGACCAATCCTGTTACCCAACAGAATGATATTCATTTTACGTTTCAAAAATCCTAACTCCTAGAACCTCTGTGTTCCTTCCACAGAACCCAAATGTTCCGCGGAACACATTTGAAGAACCGCAGCTCTAACTATCTCTGTTTAGGTCTTCCTCTGTGTCCAATTTTAGATTTTCCTCAGCTCCTGTCATTAATTAGTAGCAGTCCAGTACTGTTACTAATTAATAACTGTCTAATTATCAACATGAAATTAAAACAAGCGAAAAAAAGAATTCCTTTACTGTAAAAAAAAATGGGGGTGAAAATAATGCACTACTTTCCGATCTCCCTAAACCTAGTTTCCCACATCTCTTACTGTCAAAAATTGGATCCGAAAAATGAGAGGGAAAAATACTTCCTCCCGTATTACAACCTTTATTATTCCCTAACAGAATGCGGCATCCATTCAAATTCCGTATCAAAAAAAGAAAATAAAAATAAAAATCTTCTTTGTGGTCGAAAAGAGCGAATTGGAGTTTTCGCCTTCGTATACAAATGAATAAATATAAGACGATACGATGATATTAAAGTAAAGGGTGTTTTCGAACGCTTTATTTTTTCATTTTTTACTCACCCCCTCAAAAAAGAACATGTTGATCTATCTCCGATAAAGCATATCAGCTACGATTTGCATGATTTTTCTTTCTTTCTTTTTTAAATACATCCCGGAAAAATGTTTTTCAACTCTACCACTTTTGAGTGCTTTTACGAAATCGGGGAATATATTTATACACGATCGCGGATTCATGCTTTTCTTCAATAATAATTGGGTTTAATGATTTTTTTTTCCTCTCCTCCGTTCTTTTTTTTTTTTTTTTTTTTTTTTTAATTTTACTCCCTTTACAATATCGTTCTAAATAAGGGGTAAATTTGTTTTTTCTCCCCTCCGCTTTTACTTTTGATGGGTGCAGAAAAGTTGATGTGTTGTGCGATCGGGTTTTTTGTTACGCCAAAATGAAAACTTGTTTTTCCGCGGCGAAAAGTAAAAGGTGGTTTGTAAATATATTGAGGAACAAATGTAAATATAGAAATAACTTTTTCATCTTTAAAAATCGTTATTAGCAGTTTTAGTTCGCAAAATTTTCTCCGTTATTCTTTCGTGTGAGTTAAATTTTAAAAATATATTTTTTAGCAGTATGATTTAGTCAATACTTTCGTTAATGGAATTGTTGATTGAGAGAACTTTCTTTTGTAGATTAATTCACGCAAAATTGTAATTAGCCGGTTTGACTATCGGATGAATTTATTAAAAATGTATAATTTGTGAACATTATCGGAATTATTTACGGAAATTAGTATTGAATAAATTTATTATGGATATTTTTTTTAATAGGCTAAATTCTTTTATTAGTTTTTTAATTATTTTCGGACTGTTGATATATTTAATTTTGTTGTTGATCTTAAATGAGTGTTTTTATATTCTCAAAATGACCATTAAAGTGTTTGTTTCTTTTCTGAATAAAAAAAAATTCTAATTTAACTTAAACATTTATTTATTATAAACTGTCGGCTTGGTCTGATTGAAAAATTCTGTTCTCAAAAATTTTCAATTTAATTTTAATAATTTATTGACAGAATAAACAAAGAAAAAAAAGAAGGAGATTAATGCAACAAGTTCCGTAACTGCATTGATGCACAGTGAATGTATAACTTTGTTGAAAGTTAAACATTTATAACATAATAGTTGCTGGAGCTATCGATTCATGTATTTTGTATGAATAGACATTGTATATGTATTTTGTATATTACACGTTCCGTTAAGCATCACTTGCATGTCTTTCAATAAATATTACATCCATAAATGTTGATTCCAGGTATTGCAACTTAGAACAAAACATTACTCTAAGCTGCTATCTCTGCCTCTAGTTCCGTTGCCATATCTCTAAATCTCCATATAACATAAAAAGATAACGATTTAAAACAGTTTCGCATTGTTGTTGGTGCATTCTTATTGGACAAAAAAAAAAAAAAAATCACATAATAAGATTCTTATTAACAAAGAAGATTTGAAAACCTTTGACTGTCATCAGCATAAAATTAATATAAGTTATAATGGTGTTAACTATTTATTGATCTCTTATTAAACGATATTTTTGTTATGGTTTACCATAGTAAAATGCCCTGGTTCTTATTGTTCCACTGTGTTAACTTATTGCTCTTCTGCTAAGATGTGGCACCTTAAAAGGACGCTATAGAGCAGGAAAAACTTTTTATTGCAAATTTTGTTTCACCTACATTGGTAATTTAAAGTTTAGACAATAGTGAGTTCAGATAAACCTAGTACACTTTTGAATTTTAAATTATAATTGAAAAATAATTTTAAATAAAGTCAGATGAGGGTATGACTGTTTTACTTATCATATAAAGAATTTATTCCGTGCACTGCATTTATCCATCTTTTTTTTTTATGTAAAATCTAATAAGTAACTAACATAACAATTTTATTACTTTTTAAAGCGATAAAAAAACCAATCAAAACTGATGTCACAAAATGCATAACGGTTGAATTTGTTTCTTGCATATTTATTATACAATTGACTTAACAACTCAAAATAAAGATAAATATACGATCTCTGTAAAATTCTCACATTTTTTAGGTATGAAATGTACAATGGGATACCTGCAAGTGTGACGTAGTGTGGGTATCTCGATCCTGATTGGTTGCTGAAACATGGCATTTGCTTACGTTAGCAACTGTTCTTTCCATTCCATTTCAAGTAACCCAAGTCCGTCAAGTATCAATTCTCTTAAGTGACACATTCTGAATTCTTTCAAAAAAATTCTTTCTCTAAGATTTCAATTCTTTCACTATATATTTACACGGAGACTTAGCACAAAGACAGGTACGAAGTCATGTGGAACATAAACAAACTAATTATGCATTGAAGTTGTCAGGTACACAAAATAAAAATATATCACGGTAACAATAAAATACATAAACAAATAATAAATCTAAGTTAAGTAAAAGAAGTAAACGAGAAAGAATTATATTTCAAGGAATTTGATGCTCGATACGGCTCTGTATTTAATTAACCTAACATTAATTAACATCCTAATTTATGTCGAGAAACTTAGCTCAATTTTAATTCGTGATTTTTCTATTAAAGATTAGCTGGCGCTGACGTCCTAGATCACATGTGTGGGTATGGGAGGTCTTCTTTTTGAAGTGTAAGTACCCAATTGATTAAAATACTCAGAATAAAGAAAAATATTCGATCTCTGAAGAAATTCTCACGTTTTTTAGGTATGAAATGCACACTTATTTGTTTTCTTTAATTTCGTGTGAAATTCTGCTGTAAAGAGTTTCATTTACGCGGGTAAATCTACTATCACACGTTGCAATTGGCAACTTTATCGCAATAGATTACAAGGTTCATGATTTACTTTATTTTTCTCATTCCACGGCATTTTGAAAGCGCTGGAGAGATGATAATGCGAATCTTTAAAGTTACTCATGCGAAACTTCTAATTTAAAAGAAAAAAATGATTGTATGGCGATTATTTTGAAGTTGATTGAACAGTTTGTTTTTTAAAAATAAGAGACTCTTACATGTTCATGATCGATTTTGTTTATTTTTTTTCTTGATCTTATAGGAATTTTGTTATTTGTGAATGCTTCAAGCGTTTTCTTTTAGTGATATAAATTCTGCATCACGATTGCGTTGAAATATTTCATCTCCTTTTGCATTTCCTTTATTTTAATGTTATCTTAATTATTCAAAATAAATTGCGTGAAGTTTCTTAATGCATGGAAAAGTATATAAAGAATAATTTTTTTTACTGCATTTTGATCAATTTGCTTTCTAATCATTTTTATTATTATTTTTTTTATTTTATTAAACGACTTAAAACTCCTCATGCACTACAAAGTATAGCATGAGGCTTACAGTTGTAAGTAGAAAACAAAAGAAGAAAAATTTACAAATTTAAATTAAAAACAAAATTCCGCAAGGCAGCAAGACTTTCAATACTTTTGACCAATTCTGATAAGAGAGGAGGCCAACAAATAGAAAGACGCCTCAAATCAGTCTTTAATTTCATTCGGGCACTCGCATACAGATTGCAATGAAGAAGAATATGTTCAGCATCGCCTAATCATTTCTAATCATTTGCAGATTAAAAAATGAACACTCAAATATCACGAAACTTTCTTCGTTTTTGACGAAACCGTTTCCCACTATATGCTGCAAACAAACATTTCGTCAAAGGGACGAAATAACTATAATAATTTCTTCAAGGAAACGAATTTCGTCAAAATTAAAAATAAATTTCGTCATTCGATTTTTTACCAAAAGAAAGGTTTAAGAAAACATTTTCGTCATATGTTTGAGATTTCCCGTTCCGTCACAAATCGCGTGATTTCGTGATGAAATAAAGTGCAAGGATTGCGGAATCGTCAATAATGAGAGTTTTATTTCTCAGAGTATGTGAGACTAGAATCTTACAACCGAAATTTCAAATACTTTCCATCTAGCTTGAGCATTTAAATCTCTACTAAAGCCAATGTTTGATAATAATACAAGTTTTATTTGATTGCAAAAAGCGAGATATATCAGAATTTTATCCCCAATCAGAAAATATTACTATCCTCTTTCACTCCCCTAACTCCAAAAATTGTTATGCAATCATATTTGATTTGCTTTGCAAACCATGCTCGTTTTGTTCCCGACTTAGTTTGAATTGTCCTGTTTGAAATGTGCTTCAGTGTAAAATCTTAAGAATTTAAATCAATTACTCAAACCTTAAAACTAATTCCTCTCTAAGATATAAAAATTTATAGTCATCAATAATTCATTGAAATACATTTTTTTAAAGTGAAATGAATGACATACGATAGAAAAACCTGCAGAAGCAAAACAATAATTATGCTTTTAAAAAACATCATGTATGACAGCACGTCTCCTACGCATTCATTCAATATTACGTCTTTCATAGCTGCCATTAACGCTCTGTTCTCCACTCTTATTAGTGATGTTACGGTAAAAGGGTGCGCTTCGAGTACCCTGTTTTTTTTTTTTTTTTTTTAATTATACTTTAAAAATGTAACAACACTACTAATACTCATGAATAACATCAATATATCTCAATGACTTACAATAACAAAGAATAAAATTATTATTATTGAATCTGCAGACGTATAATTAAAATATAATATAAAGCACTTTGTTTGTTGATATGAAATATTCACTTTTAACATTCCAGTTCTTCCCATCTTATACCTCAGTTTGTTTTAGCTGTTCAGAAAAAGAATTTTTATTCAGAAATATTTTAAATATTTACATTTACTCTTTCATACTTATGACACCTCTCATGCCTGATATTTAAATTCTCTGCTGCAAACACGAGAAAGAAAAAAACGAGGACTTCCTTTGTTACTATGTTATATATATATATATATATATATATATATATATATATATATATATATATATATATATATATATATATATATATATATATATATATATATATATATATATATATATATATATATATATAATATATATATAGTGCTATTTTCAATTGTTTTCTGACCATTATTAGAAAAAGAATTTTTCCCTTTCCGACTAACTAGTTTGCTGAAATTTTTACTAGAGTTCGATTGTAAACAGCAATGCAAGTTTCCCATCGTTTCCCTAACACTGCAATAAGTTAAAGTCATTTTATACAATGTAAAAAAAAATCGGTTCAAATTACGGTATTAAGTACCAGCACTGTTGGGTGCATCCTCCGTAAAATTCATTTTTACCGTATTATATTATTCCTTGATTTTTATTTAATTACAGTGATTTTGTGATGTTACGGTAATTATCACTGTAAAAATTACGATTGAATGTAAATCAATGAATCAGATCAATCAAAATACAATGATTCTTTTTGGAAATAAATTGGCGGTTTATCAAAATAAATTTGTACTAGCAAGCCAATTATATTTTCTTTTCTAATGTAATAACTAGAGCCCGGATTTTGATGACCTAAAAAATCTCAATTAATGCCCTTAAAAAGTGCAAAAAATGCCCTTAAAAATGCAAAAAATGCCCTTAAAATGCGAAAATTGCGCTAAAAACGCCTTATGACATGACTTGAATAAAGTAAAAATATTGAACTAAAACAATTTTTTACTCTTTAAAATTATGAGTCATTTCAAAAAATATAAAGCAATGCAATACTTGTTCTACGTTCATTAAAGTTTGAAAAATATGTTTTATATCCTAAAATAACAAAAAAAAAAAAGGAAAATATATTGACTCCAAAACATTTTCATTTTGTATAGAAACTTTAATGAGTATAACAACTTCTATCTCATAATATTACTAAATATCAGAATTACATTGGATTATTAATTTTTTTTTAATATTTTGAAATGTAAACGAGCGTTTCTTGTCTGACAGTTAATTTTTATACCTGAAGAAGCTTCCTTCAACGTCTACTGATGTTATTGGTGCGTACTTGAAAAAGACGGTCTCACTTACTGACAATTCTTCTTCAATTTGAAAAGATGTTGCTTCACCTGTTAATATCCTAGAGATTTTCTTCATTGTTTGGAAGCCAGTGTAATAATGAAAAATGATAAAAAATAATAAAAATTGGAAAAAATTAACAAAAAATTTAAAAAATGCTTTAAAATGCAAAATATGCCCCAAAATTTAAAGAAAAATGCCCCATAAATCTAAAACAATGCTCTAAAGGACAAAAAATGTCCAAAAATGCAAAAAAATGCAAATGTCATCAAAATCCGGGCCTTAGTAATAACCTATAATACGAACGCTTATTTATTTATCATTATTATTATTTGTCGCTTTATTTCAACTAATATAATGCTACCTGTTATTATAAATTCCCTATGTTTACAATAAATTCAAACACATGTGTATTTAAAAAGCGTATTGAATGATAAAATTCAAAAGTAATGTTTTGGCGCGATTTGTGAGTACCTCTGCATTTTTACGCATCATAAACCACGATAAAATTATAGACGCCAAAACACAATAGAAATTGTTATTATTGCGACGGTTTTCGCTTGTTTCGCTTTTCTCCATATTTAACAATTCCAGGAGAGCAAAATGCATAATTTTTCTAGGCTTTTTACCTCTTCCAGAAAAAGTTTGTTTCGAAAATTCGTCAACTAGAACTAATGACAAAATCGTTCTTAGGAGGTTACGTCTGTCCACTGAGAAAATGTCCTTTTTTTTAATTTTTTTCATTTGATCTCTCTACCAATGAAAAAACTTTTAGCTGGAAGCGTACATCGCTATAAAAATTTGACTAAAAACACGAAAAAAATGTATGAATACCTTTTTAAACCTTAGGGTAATGGATTCGATTAGCATTGAATAGCTTTCGTGTCACTGTCTTGAAAAGATAAAATTATTCAGTTCGTTGAAATAGTTAAAATTATTTTGTCAGTTTTTTTTTTTCTTCTACATTTCTACTGAAATTGATGTGTCATTTTTTTCCACTTATGTATTATTTTAGAGTGATTAACATTATGTTTTGATTATTAAGTTTTAAGTTAATATATTTATTATATGTCCTTGTTATGTTATGATATTATTCACTATGCAAAAATTTTGGATCAAATTACGGAATAAAGTACCACTTTAGGGGCATCATCCGTAAAATCCATTTTACCACAAAATCCACTTATACCGTAATTTTTACAGTATTTATTTAAAAAGAGTGATTCAGTTATTTTACAATAATTATTACTGTAAAAATTACGGTATATCAGATTTTTTGTTCCGTATCATGTTCCGGTAAAAATGGATTTTACTGTGAAAAGTATCGACATCCTGTACCGGTAATTTGAGTACCGACTGTAATTTGAGTTAGAGATTTTTTTTACTAGTTTTTTTTGAGTTAGAGATGTACAGCGCTTCTAATCATTTCTTACTTATCCTTAAGTTATTTAGCCATCATTAAGTAATTTAACCCTTTACTGTTAAATTATGCATAAAAGGAATTAATTTTAGTTTTAATCTATAATTTTATAATTTTTTGTCAGTTTCCTGAAATGTTGTATAGCATAACTTTGTGGCTTTAAAGCTATAGAAATATCTTTATAGAAATAAACTAATATTCATTCGTTTTTGTTTTGATACAATAAAATAAAATTATGTTGTTTTACGACATTTTTATGAATGACCTAAAAGATTCCCTAAAAGATATAAGTATAATAATTCCTTCGTCATCAAATAATATCCGCCATTTTTCGAAAATTCTTTTGTTCTTAATGCCAAGTAAGAAATATCGTCAAATTGATTTCCAACTTTTTCTTTCTTTTGAGACGAACATTTCGTCGAAAAATTATTCTTCTTGAGAAGAAGCTGCGAATGAAAGATGTATCGTCTGAAGGAGCTGGACAGGGGTGGGCCAGCCAGGAGGATGGAGTGGCCACTACTTGTCATAAAGTGCGGTCAGCGCCGGCTGATTGGAATTCACTATATCTTGGTCTGAAGCCTAAGAACCATTAGCTCCTCTATCTTCTTAATGGATGAAGCACCCCTTCCCCCCAAATAGAAGATTGTCCCCCCACCCCTTCTCATTGGTGAGGAAAGCAAAGCGCCCTGTCCCGATATCTTCATTGTCCATTCCGATGTAATGCACAGAATTAATGATCCTGGGCCCTATCGAGCCTATGGAGCCCAAGGCCACTTGCCCAATGTCCAGATGAGATATGCGAGACTTCCCCCTTCTTTACCCCCCAACTACTCCCCCCCTTCTTCATTTATTCTTCTAGTTTTCGCTTCTCTTTATGCTCAGCAATATTTTGGGGATGAGATAATCATGTTTGTGATGTTAATTTCAGGTTACAGTATAAAAATCTCATTTCGAGAATTTATATTTTTAAAGAGAAAAAATATATTCATGTTGACAGTAAAGGGTGAAAATTTCTATTGATGTTGTTCTCACGGAGATTTTCAGTGGCTAAAAACTCAGATTTTCAGGTCTATCTAATTAAAGAACTTCCATCGCCAGTTGTCTAGAGCACTTGTCCGGGACTATGTTTGCTTGATTAAAAATTTCAAGTATAGGTAGGGTAAATATTTGGGAAAGTTTTTGGCTGGGGTTGGAGGGAGAAGCCCCGTTTTATTTTTAATTCAATAGTAGTAGACAGCCTCTAACTCATTGGCACCTACATTTATAGGCCTAGACCTCTAATTTTAATCTTAGTACAACGTATATTAGATAAATAGGGTGCATTCTCAGCAAAATCAGATGAAAGTTGAACCATAAAATGTGAAAATTTTCTGAAACCTTAATAATCTTCAATATCCTGTAATGACGAAACGAGCAAGTTTAATCTTTGTATTCTGTAGTTGAATTTGCAAATTTGCACTCCATTAAGTTTCAACGTGAACCAATACTTTTAACAATGTATTACTGCGTCGTTCAACTACTACGTCATTAATATTTACCGCAATCTTATACTTGTAACCTTATGTTGTGTTGTATTGTATTCACCTTTTCCTGTCATGTTTGCAATCATGTTATTGATACCATTAAGTAAACAATTTTGGAAAGGGGGAGCTTGCACTTACTAACTTAACTGTCTTAGTAGAAAGTTTAGACAATTTTGGAAAGGTGAAGCTTGCACTTATTAATTTCTCTGTCCTTGTAGAAAGTTTTAACTCACATTATACCAGGTGTAGAAGGACTGATTTAATAATTCTTGAAACTACTATGTGAATTACATACCCTGTGCTTAGATGTTTTAAAGTGGTCTCCAACTGATATAATGCACTTCTGCACTAGGCTGTAAGCATTTTGAAAGCATTTTTATGGGCATTTATAACAATGCTCATCAGTTGTGGCGTTCTTAATGTTTTCTCGCATATTTTTCAATTTTTGAAATAAAACTTCTGCAAATATTTATTCCAAAAGTACGGTGATCCCATAGAATTAAGAGGTCCAGACTTTGAACCGCTCTCCTAACCAAACTATTTGGACCATATTTCCATGATTGCGGCTACCTCCTAAATTTCAGCGGCCAGAAATCAGAATCCGTCAGGGGGAAAAAAGGTATGTTTATGCAGGGAAAGTACGTTTTCGTGTCACATTTCGTAACTTAAGATATCTTCTGCACTTATCAATTAGCATATTTGAGATCTCCCCCTTGAACTATTAATATTGAGTCCTTGAACATGAAGATCCGATCATAAGATCAAAAGTTATTCAGGGTGGTCTGCTTATTTTTTTGCGCACTGTGCGTGAATGCATCACTAAATTCAATATATTTTAACTATCTATGGACAATAAATGCATCTAATGCTGATTTATTAAGTAGAAAACCCCGTAATCCATTTCTTCAGCAAAGAAGAAATTACTTTATGCAACTTACAGACTTGAAATCGCGACACTGTAAACGAAAAGGGGGAGCTTTTGTGAAGGGGAGGCTTACAGGAAGGAGAGGGGGAGTAGAAATATGGAAAGCAGAAAAGGAAAATAAATGAAATATGGAATCTCCTATCTAACGTGCGTCGTTCTATCTCTGATGGCCATTTTTTCTTCCCATTCTTTTTCGACTCTTGTGGGGAATGTTGAATGGACATTGGTCAGTGCTGGCGAGTTTTTGTTAGGCAAACACACTTTGCCTGAGCGACGGTTAGGCTAGCTGCCTGAATAGAGGCTTCATTTGATAAGGAGTGTGAGAGATGAAAAGAAAAAAAAAATATTCTGGAATATTTGGAGCAGTTTCCTTGTGGGCAGTCGTAGTAATTACTTGCAGGTCTTTCCTCCAACTACATTGACGGTTTAGATCATTAGTTCTGTTTTTTTCGTCTTTCGTTCGGGATTGTTGACCATTACTATTGATGTGTATGGAATCATCAGAAGTTAGATGCCGGATGGGAAGAATTGGAATTAATATGCTTTCCAGGGGACTTTTAATCTTCTGAATTTATGATTTGTAAGAAGTTTGGCCATTATAATCGGAACTTCTGTTGAATTATTCCAGTTTTCATATCATTTCTCATTGGTTTGGGAAGCCACTTTATGATCATTTTTGATTAAACGATAGAAGGTTATAGATGATGGAAAATATGAATTTGCGTATGAATTGGATGACTGAATTAAGTGGAAATAAGTAGTGAAATGTAAAAAGATGCATCTTATAAACTTGGACAAAAATTATCATTTATAATGAATTCAATGCTTTTCCAAGTAGTACTATGAAGTAATCCAGAAGTTATAATATAGAAATATCTTGGTATCTTCGTAATATCTAGTTATCTTCGAAATATCTCGGTATCTTCGTAATATCTTGTTATCTTCGAAATATCTTGGTATCTTCGTAATATCTAGTTATCTTCGAAATATCTTGGTATCTTCGTAATATCTAGTTATCTTCGAAATATCTTGGTATCTTCGTAATATCTTGTTATCTTCGAAATACCTTGGTATCTTCGAAATATCTTGTATCTTGGAAATAAAATGAAATGTAAAGGGAGTCAAGTAATGATCGTCCTTAGTATATTTTTTTAGAATGTTTTCAAAAATACGAAGTTTTTTTTGGAATTTTGGTCATTCGTAGGCGTAAATTGGTGTTTAAATGAGAAAGAACAAAAATGCTTCCAAATTCTGACTAACTACAATTCAGTTCATTCAATAAATGCAACGCAGGGATTAAAATTACCTAAAACCAGTTTTGGTGAAGAGGGAGTTCCTGATCAAAATGAATACATTTCAACCTAGTCTATTTGTCAAATAAACTAGTTTTTCATGGTTTTAATCTCTCGTTTGCTCTTTTTTTTTTTTTCATTTCTTTAATGATTAGTCAAAGTTTGAAAACGCTTCTTTTAAATATTTTTTCGCCTTACCTTGATGTTCTAAAGAGGGTTCTATGAAAAATTTATACTAAAGGTAGCATCATTTATCACCATCTTTATGAATCGATGCTCACCTGAGAGTGTATAAACAGTGGTATTTCTAATATTCAAACAGAAACGCTTTTGTTTTGAAACAAGTTTTTTTTAAAATTCAGAATTGTTATTACCATGCAGTACGGTAATTTTATCAGATTTTTTATTCCGTACTTAATTTTTTTAATTATAGGAAACAAAGTAATAACCTAATATTTAAAAAAAATAGCTGATGGTGCCAGAAGACGGACGAAACGATTCCAGTGACATCGTAGCTTCGAAAAAAAAAATTCATATGTTCTATGTTTACTCAAGTTCGTAAGGGTCGTCCACCGGAAAACACTCTGAATGGAATGATTCACAGACAGTAAAAGTGAAAAAGAAGATATTCGCCTCAAGATCAAGGATAGAAGGAAGAAAAGAGGAAAGATAAAGATTAGGGGATAGACTGGAGAAGAAGAAAAAAAAGCCAATTCCTGAGAACTGAGACGATGCTTTTGTACTATTGACTACTTAAACGTTTACCTCTGCCACTTAACACAATACTGTCTCATTCCAAAAGTGTAAAGTAAGTGCTTCTGTTTGTACTTAGAACTTTTTGTGCAGAAAGAAATACATTAATGGAGGTCCCTTCCTTACAGTTAAATTAAAGTAGTGTATTTTTCCCATGATTTTCTTCTTTTTTTTTGTCGTTTATTTTTATACATTACCTTAGAAATACTGCTTTTAGTTATTCTGCAGATTATATGGGTAATGTTTAGATTAACTTTAATTGATCCTTTGAAGTGTCAAAAATTGTTTCATTTCGTGATTGACGTAGATTATTTGCACGTTACCCTGCAGATTTATTCTGCAGATTATCCAGGCAATGTGCATGTTAACGGCTTTCGAACTTGTACGCTGACAAATATCTTAGTTAGCGGTGCAGTTTGTGGTGCGCCTGCGATGCAAATAATCATTTTAAGGAAGTTTAGATCATTTTAAGTTTTAAAATTTCCAAAAATCTTTCATTTATTTAAATTTTCTTTTATTTAAAGTCAAGATGAGAAAGAGCCTTTGGAGATTTTTCCCATTAGGCTTCATGAGCCGCTTTAAGAACTTCCAGAAAAAATTACGGTAAAAAGTACCGGCATTTTGGGTGTATCAGCCGTAAAATCCATTTTTACTGTAAAATAAAATACCGTAAATTTTTGAATAATATTTAACTAGAGTGATTTTACGATAATTATTATTGTAAAAATTACGGTATAATAGATTTTTTTGTACCGTAACATGTTACGGTAAAAATAAATTTTACAGTAATTTGATTTGAAATTTTTTAGAGTGTGAGGAAAAATTGAGGTATCAAAATTTCCTCTTAGAAGTTGTTTGACAATATTTCTTAAAAAAATAACCCATAAATACTAACAAAGTCAATCCTACCTTGAAATTTATCCAAAGTAATGGTTAATTATTGGACAAGTGATCTACAAAAATTGACCTTTCGTCAGATATGTAATGTTTTATCAGTAAATAAATAAATAAAATAGTTGGTTTGAATGGAGTAGATCATACTAAAAGGGAAACACTGGTGAGCAATTAATGAAAACACACTGTTTGAAATTTCACAGAAAAAATGGTTAAATAACAATTTATTTTATTGTTATTTTGCCATATTCAATTAAAACTGTCAAATAATCATAAATATGATTAATCAAACTGTTAATTATAAGAAAATTAGTTTATTAACTGCTTTCCCCAATTGCAACCAGAATTCTATGGAACCAACTAATGACCCACCTAATGAAGTCACTTAGTTCTTTGTAACTTCGTGCTTTTTTTAACCGAGAGGCCTAATCTATCAGACTCTTGACCGACAGACCTGGGGTTCGAGACCTCCCATTCCCTGCACTCTTTCAATGCTCATTACCTAACGAAAAATCTAACTCTTAAGTCCATTTAAATTTATTTTTTACGGTTTTGAAACCATGCTATTTGTAAATAATTAAAAAACAGTATAATTTTGTATTCATGGTTTTATAACCATACTAGGTGTAAACGATTTCAAAACCGTTAAAATAAAAAAATGTTCTTTACCGTAAACTTAACGGTTTATCGGATACACAGACCGCTGTCGGTTATTTTACCTTAATTTTAGAATGAAAATTCTTACAATGCAGATTAGGTATCTCCTTTAATTAACATTTATAATTTCTTCTAATTAACATTTAATATGTAATAATAATAATAAACATCTCTACTAATTAACATTTAATCCAATTAACATTCTCCTAACTAACATTTAATTAACATTTAATAATGTAATTGCTTTTTTCAAATATTTACTCTTATTTTAAATATGACGAAATTGATTAGCCTGTAATTTACCCCTGACATGATACTATTTAATAATATTTAATATTAATAAACGTATCTTCTAATTAACATTTCTAATTAATGTTTAATCTAATCAACATTCTTCTAATTAACATTTAATAATGTAATTGCTTTTCTCAAATTCTTACAATAATTTTAAGTATGATAAAATTGATTAACCTGTAATTTACCCATGACATGATACTTGTGACACGTTGTATTTCAGAATTTTTTTGTATTTCGTCTCAGTTGCCAATTATTAAATTAGTGAATTTTACTTTTGACAAATTATATGATTACGATTTTGTTGCCAGTTATTATACTATTAAATTATTGTAGCAAATAAGTAAAAAAAAAAGTTGTACTACATTTTTTATTTGTACATCTCAACATGAGGATAGACTTCCGTATTGGTACCTGCGCCAAAACCGCAAGTTTTTTCGTCTTCCGGTGCAGTGGCACCCAAAAAACTTCCAAAATAAATAAATAAATAAAAAAACCTCTCACAAGGGGATCAACTCGAAATATTTTACTCGTAGCCATTCCTTGCCAAAACCATTACATTTTTATTTATTTCTTTTTAATTTTTGCAAGTTAAAAAACCTTGGGCGATTGTTGCTGGTATGAACAATTACCGATACGTAAATATCTCCGAATTTAAAGTAAAATTTACAGTTTTTTTTTCTTTTAAATTGCGAAACTAAGATAGTATAAAATTTTCTTCGAGAATTCTTCAATTTATTGCTACAGGAAATTTCTACATATTGATCGACATCGGATTGAAAACTCTCTATTTTCTCTACGTAATTTTCAAAACAACCCGAAAGAAGAAAAAAAATTCCTAAGTCAACCAGAATTTGCTAGCTTCCAGTATTAGGAAACCTCCTAACCACAAACCTGATGGATCGTTTACTGCCGAAAGAAGATGTGCGAAAATGCTCATCTCATAGAAGAATGAAAAATAAAATAAATATAAAGCTACCAAGTAACCAATAAAAACTGGGAAGATTGTGTATACATATCCGCTTTGGCCTATATAACTTTTTATATTTTTGTTGCGTCAAGGTGTTGCAGGGGCGTGCCGATGTTTTAACCTGTGCCCGGGCGGTGTTACCAACCGGGGTGGCTGACCCAGCGCGTGTGGTTGGATGCCCCCCCCCCCTTCAGATTCATCTTTTTTCTTATCACTCTCACCCCCTCTATTTTCATTTTTTTCTTTTTTATCTTTTTTCTTCGGTCAAATATGGGCGGGCGATGAGTTGTGAAGAGAAATAATAAGCTGAAATATATTGCTGTAAAAGAAAAGAAAAAGGAATTTTTTTTTCTTATTCGTTTCGTGATTAATTAATAGTCACGTGATGTAATATTAATTTGGTCACGTTGTTGTTGATGAAGAAAAATAAACGTTTTATTTCATGTTTAATCTTTATTGCCTTTTTAATCTTATACCCAGGTAACGTTTTATGAGAATATTACCATTTCCTCTCATGATTTAGAGAACGTTTACACACGAAATACACTGTAAAAAATTCCAGATCAAATTACAGTATAAAGTACCGCACTTTGAATCCATCATGAGTAAAATCTATTTTATTGTAAACTCTATTTTACCGTAAAATATTATACATTAGCTTTTACAGTATTATTTATTTAACTAGAGTTATTTAGTGTTTTTTTTTTTTTTTTTGCGTTAATTATTATTTTATATTATAACCGTCGTTGAACAACCGACCCAATTTTGGGTTCACGACTGCCAATGTTCAACTCTGTAGCCATGTAATTGCAGTTCATCATCAGTAAAATCCATTTTACTGTAAACTCCATTTTTACCTTAAAATATTATATATTAGCTTTCACCGCAATATTTATTTAACTAGAATTATTCTGTAAGAAACTAAATGGCTTCATTGGTTGGCTTAGTTGCGATAAAATTCTAGTTGTTTAACCGTATTAGGTGAAAGCTTTTAATAAACTGTTTTTCTCACAGTAAACAGTTTGAATACCAGTTGAACAGTATATATAAACAGTTGAAAAGTGTTTGACTGTTTTTTACCCATCCCATCATAAGTTTATTTTTATGAACTATTATGTAAACTTGTAGCAAAATGGACAAAATTGATTCACTGTTTTATACACATTTTATTATATGTTTATAAAAGTTTGTAAGCTATTAGCAGAATGGGCAAAACTGATTAGCTGATTTTTGCACATCTATCATAAGATTATTTTTATAAACTATTATGTAAACTTGTAGCAAGATGGACAAAATTAATTCACTGATTTATACGCATTCAATTGTAATCTTTTAAAATTATGTAAACTTGTAACAAAAGGGACAAAATTGATTCAGTGTTTTATACTCATTCTATCTATGCTAAGTTTATAAAATTATGTTAGCTCGTATCAGAATGAACAAAATTGGTTCACTGTTTTAAACACATTCAATCATAAGTTTATAAAATTTTGTAAATTATGCTTTTCTAGGAAATCAGATAAATATTTAGTAAGTTAAAAAAAAGTTAACGTTCAAACCTATAATCATTAAATATGAAATTCTGATTTTAAAATTGAAAATTTCAATTTCTTTTATGTAAAAAAAAAAACTTGTTTTCTTTCTCTTTCTACAAAAATTTTTGAAAAAAACTGTGTAATTAAGTATGGATATCTGGAATTTTCTAATAATATTCAATTCTGAATGTCAAATAAAACATATTAAAAACGAAAAATTAATATAAATATAAGACAATAAATTGTCTTAAAACAAATATTAAGACAGTTTCACTATGTTGAATTAAATAGATATTACATTTCAATATATTAAAATACTTTTTTTCAATTGACCAAAACGCAACAACAGTTTTTAAATTGTAAAAAATTAGAAAGCCATTTTAATATATTTCACAAAGGTTTTCTTGTACTTTAACATTAAAAGATAATATTCTTTAGGATATACTGCGCAATTAAATTTAAATTGATAAAAAATACTTTGTATATCCCATATATGGATGGGTGTGTTTTCTTTTTCAGTGATCGTTTGTGATTGGTTCACTTAAGAAAACTATTTTGTTTCTTATCTTTTAATTGGTCGGTTTCAAAGGTATATGATGTCCTCATTAAGATAATTGGGTGTCATGTATTTCATTTCGCTTCAAATACATTGTGCAATTCGAAACGAGAAACACATATTTCAATAATAAACATATAGACCTCATTTACAAAATATATTTAAATTGTTTTATTATTCTTCCATTATTCTGCGTTCCATGCTATAATGATGCGATTTAATGGCTTTATTTTGAAAAATAATTGTCAAATTCAAAGTCTCTTTATTATTCTCTTAAGTTTATGTTACTTCCTTTTTAAAATGTTATAAAGAATTCCAAAATTGCTCTTAAGAGTATTATAAACAATTAGTATCCCAATTCAGCGATTTATTTGAAAACTTAAATAATTAGTAAAAATAAATGAGAGCGATTCGGAATTGTTCTCGAATGCGGAATTCGTTTGATTTGCCTGCATGATAAAATGGCATAATTAGGGTGATATGCGTATTTGAGGATATTCTTAATGGATTTTTTTTTAATTAGTAAAACAAATTAAGGTAATAAAACCTAAAGTTTTGTTAAATATAGTTACAATTTTTAGTTGCATGTGTTGCATAACGTCCAAGTATTCATGTTAGACGAAATTACGTATCTTGTTTACTCTTTGCCAATTGCATTTATCGGTAATTTGGTCTGAATTTTGATGAAATCAGATAAAAAAATCTTAATAATTTTGTGTAATAGTTTAGTATATGTTTAGAGTCACAAGTTATGATTTGTTATTGTTTCTAAAGAAACCTAATTATTTGTTAAATGAGAATACATATTTCAGTTATAATCACTATTCAGTATAACAAGTTAAAAAGACTTTAAATGTTAGAACGACTTACGTTCGAACAATGAGAGAAAAGTTTTGGTAAAATAAAATTACCGTACTGTATGATAATGACATTTCTGATGGGAAAAAAATGGCCAATAAGACTAAAGTATACAATATTTGATAAAGTAATGAATTGTTTTATACATATTATTGATGTTTACAAAATATTCGCTAGAAATTTACAGCTATTATCAGAAGCCTTTGTTTATGTTCATTTATCTACGCTACTTGGGAAATATTTGCATATAAAACTTTTATAAACATTTTTTACACTGCGCATTAATTTTTTTTTATAGATACAAAATTACAAGTTAGAAATTAATCTAAAGTAAAAAATAATTTATCTTTCCCAACAACATCAAAGTTTCGATTACTTTCAGTACAAGTGACAAAAAAAGACGGGAAGCCGGAATGAGTATAGTTGTCACCACACCCTAATATCGAAATTATTTCTTTTAATTGCATTAGAACATTAAAAAAGCGCACCTGCGCCATTTTTTTTTCCACCTTCGATTCCGTTTCATAATTCCGTCTATCTCTCCTATGATTTCTTAAAGAAAGATTTTTTTTTTTTTTTCTCTTCTTAAGTCACCACCCCCACTGATTTTTATACTGCCATTTATTCCTAAGTTTCTAAGGGGAAGGGGACTATTGTGCAGGTAAGGAGACCTCACAAGAGCAGGTGCATGTGTACAGGTAAAAAGTGATTAAATCTCGCACCTGCCCAGAAGTAATTAATGGTTAGAAAATTCAGTCTGGGAAATTAAAGAAATTATGGTTTTATTCTTTACCTCTTTTTATTCTTTTTTTGATTAGAAGAATTAAGAACGTTTTTTTTTTTTCTTCCTCTTTTTCAATATTACCACTTCCGTTATGGGAGATAAATTTTGACCTTTAAGTTACTTCAGACCGAGATTGAATTTTCAATTTTACCATAAAAGTTTTCGTGTGTGGTAAAAATCTTAAAGTTTTTAAAAGAACAATACTTTCATAATTTTTGTATATTTAACACCGATTTAGTATTGCAGTTTAAAAAAAAAAAAAAATTTAATAATTAATGTTCCAATTATTGGATTTAACTTTCAAAGTTCCAATCTTTATTAAAAGATTGCTTCTCAACATGCTAATTGTTCACACTTCTAAACATGCTAATGGTAATTGTTCACACCCGGCTAACCATAGAATGTTTTTGTAGTTTTTCTCTCCATGTAACGCAAATGCGGGTTAGTTCCATTAAAAAGTCCTCCACGAAAGCAAATTTCTGCCAATGCTTGATCCAGGAGTTCCCTTGTCTTCTGAATTGGGTTCAAAATTACGCTCTACGGAATTGATCATTGGCAGTTGTAAGCTCAAAAATTGGGTCGGCTATTCAACGACGTTTATAAAATGGATACTAACTAGTTTATCATTACAAAAATAATTAAAGTTATGCCCGCAACAGAGAAAATATTAAAGAATAAAGTAAGAATAATAAATAACATTTCATTGTTAAGCAAATCTTAATTTTCGTTCCGTAATCTAAAAAAATTTCTTATATTTCCCAACAAAGTCTAAGAAAATTTGGAAAATATTGTATAACTTAATGTTTAATTCACGAAGAAAAAAAAAATCTGGTAAAATTACAGTACCGTACATTTTTGGTTAAATGATACATAATTCTGGTTAATAGAACAAAAATATACGAGCTTTTAAAATATTCATTTGGTAATTTTTCCGTTCATATGGTAATGGGTTACCGGAAAAACTGCTTTTCAAAATAGTTCTTATTACCACATAGTATTTAGTAAAAAAAAACAAAACTGAAAAGTAAATACTAAAAACTAAACTCAGCGGCGCGACAGCCCATAGAGGGCCAAGGCTTACTGTGCCCATCTCAGTTTTCTTGACCTTGGGCTCTGGGGTGCAGGAGCAAATGTTCCGGTCAGGTGGTCAGCCGAACGCGGGACCCCCAGTGTTTAGTTCCCGAGCATGCTTGGTACTCATTTATCGACCCGCTGAAGGGATGAAAGGCTGAGTCGACCTTGCCCGGCCCGAGGATCGAGCCAGGGACCTGTGGCACGACAGCGCGGAGCGCTACCGCTCAGCCACCGGACGTCAAAATTAAATACTATCGAATAGATAGTTTTTATGTTATACTCTAAGGTATCATGATAAAATTACCATAATAACACAATTTTATCAAATATTATCTATACCATTGTAATTTTGCCTAACGCTTCGGTGAAAATTACCGAGCTTCTTTGGTGTTCCCAAAGAGCCAGAAACACGATAAATTTTACTATATTCCGGTAGTTTTGACTATACTTTTTTTTTCTCAATATTCCTTAAAACAATTTTGTAAAATTTAATGTCCTATTTGAGTGTTATTTTGTTATTCCTCAGTGTTATTTTGAGAGTAATCTTGTAGAGTTCTTGTTTTGTTATCTTATATTACTAAATATTATCTCATTTTAGAGAGTAATTTTGTATAATTTAAGACTTAATTTGATAAAGGACTCTTACGTAACTCAATATCTTATTTAATGAAATAATTGACTATGTCGGACTTTTGTCATTTTTAAATTTAGTTTTCAAATCATATAATCGCCACGTTGGAAAAAAATAAGACGTAATAGCTAACTATTGATTATCGAAATAATTTCATGTCAATTTAGTAAGTTCTAACAATTTACTAAGTAATGTAAGACGGAAGAAACGTATTAAAATTAATTCCAAACCTTTTAAATATGTATGTTTTTGTTACGAATTTATTTATTAATTTATTTGACAACTAACATTGGTTAATTTTTTGTTTTCATTTTTTATTGTGTTCATTGTCATGCGATCCGTCCCATTTTTTTTCCTTTGTTGTAAAAGAAGTAGACGAAATAGTAAGGAAGAATTAGTAATAGTTTAAGAAATAGTTATAGTGAGTTGCATGCATCTTATAATACCATTTAACTAATACACATAAGCTTGATTCTTGTGAAGTGTCATATTAAATATTTAAAAAAAAAATAATAAATAAATAAATCCAGAATTAACTACTGAAATTTGTAGAAAGCTATTATATCAAATTTAAAAGTAATGTTGATTCAGATCGTCGATTATAATATTCTTAAAATAGAATTGTATAAAATATTTTGAAAACATTAAACACTGGAAATCAAGGTTTAAAACAATTTTTATATTGTTAACAAAGTTGGAATTAATTTAATGCATATATTTTGTAAATGGTTTTAGGAGTCTGTTTGATTCAGAATACTATAGAAAAATAAAAATTATAGATTATTTTTTTTAAGTTTAAGTTTTTTTAAATATAAGGGCATTAAAATATTCACATTCTCTCCATATTCTTTAAATAATTAATCTCTCTAACGCGTCTAATTAATTAATGATACCACATTTGTTCTTTAACAAGTTGTAGTTATTAATACGAAACGATACTGAAATGATTCTTAAATCGTAAATTAATACGAAATGATGCCTATCATTGCAAAATTATAATAAAAAAATTTATATAGAAAATAAAAAAAAAACACTTTTCCTCCAATATTTGTGATATATTTTTCTTTTTTAAAATGAAAAAGTACATGAAGAAGTCGTTTTTAAGATATAAGTTTTTAAGTTAAGGGTCCGTTGACTGCCCGATGTTTCTCTTAAATGACCCCTATTTATGAAATAAATAAAATAATAACGATTAAATTTAAGCTATCTACTCACTTATTTAATAATTTGAATAAAAATTATAAGTTAATTTTAGGTCTCACATAAAAATGTACACTACAACACTTATTTAGCTAATCCGATTTTCAAACAAATGAAAGAAAAAGATCAAAACAGTTTGTTGTTTGTTCAGTTCCCGGTTTTGTCGTGTAACTGCATTAACCTATTTCTTGCCTTTAAAATAAAAAATGATCAAAAAAGCTTCTATGAAAAACGAAATAAAACCAAAGGGAAATAAGAGAAAACGAAAGAAATAAAACTGACCACCACTTCAATTCTTTTTTCTCATTCCATCTATTCTTTGTATTCATTGCAATTCTTGTTTGTTGTTGGTGGACGACGTTTAATTCAATTATTAAAGAACATTATTAAAATAGGCAGTTCTATTACGTTTCAGTTTTGGTCGTCTTGACGTACCGGATGAAAAGAATTTTTTAACCCAATCCGTTTTTTTCTTCTTTTTTTTGGGGGGGGGGGGAAGTGGTTTTGTGTGTTTATTGTTTATTTTTCATGTTAATAGAGTGATTTGTTTTGTTTTCCTTAGACTTTATGTTTTTGTAGTTTGAAAGCTAAATTTTTTAAAATTTAAATTTTGTTATGTGATTTGATTCATCAAGTTGTTTTCCTCGAGGAAAAATAATTGCTTTATTTAAAGTGATTGCATTAATTGATAAGTTTAAGTTACTTATGTGAAAAAGGAAAATATATGTTGTAGGCTGCGTCACGTATTATTGTATATTTATCTCTAAGAAGCTCTGTCTCCTGCTCGTTTCGCTCCCCAACACTATGATTTCTTTCGAAATATTTTATTTTTTTTTTGGTGTTAAGCAAATTGTTGCATCAAAATTAAAAAGGATTTAATTAAGAGATCTATGTTAATTTTTTTGTATCAACGCAGATTTAGTTTCGGATTCTGTTATGGTAAAATTTAAACCTTATTATTTTACTCGTCGTAACCATGGCAACTTCGTTTAAATTTTTTTGAAACCCTTTTTTAATTTTTGATTACTGTTAAAGCTCGTTAAATATACTTTTGCTAAAGAAATGATTTAGCAAGAGTTCGGAAAGTTTGCTTTTAGTTTTGCTTTAGAATTTTAAATTATTATTATTTATTTATTTATTATTATTATTAATTTTTTTATTTTTTTATGTATTCATTATTTTGCATTCATTGCATATGCACTAAGCACAGTTTCATATAAAATTTATTGTAATAGTAAATATCAACTTTTTTTAAAGCTTTATCATTGTAAAAGAATAACTTATTATGTTTTAAAAAAATATTGCCTCATAAGTCAATATCATGAGATTACTTTAAAAAAATTAAAGCCATTATGTAATAAAATTTTTTATAAAGTTTTAAAACTTTAATGATAATTAAAATCTATATCAAAAACGTAATAATAACAAAGAACAATATTAAAAAAGAATGACAAAAAAAATGTTTCTGGTAAACACCGTTAAATAATAATAAGTTAATAGTTTGTTGACAAATTTTTACTAAAAATAATTCTGTCCGAAATATTTTGTTTCATTTGAAAACATCAAAATTTTCGTTATATTTTTGGACTTGCAATAAATCGTGATATTTGCGTCTTGATTAAATTTCGTTCGTTTCCAATTCAATAGATAGAAGAAATAGATAGAAATTCAACATATAGAGGAATTTCAATAGAAATTTAGTTTTTAATTTAATAGATATAATGGCAAGTTTAAATTAGCTGTAAACCCAAACAATATTACAGTATAAAGTGCTGAACATTTTTATTGTATAATATAGACACACACAACAACCCCAATAAACTAAAAGGTTTTTCAAATAATAATAGCTAAAAATAATTAACGAATTTTTCTTACAACGGTAATAGTGTCTTAGTCACTTAATTTTTATTACTGAGGCCAGAAAAAATTTGACAAGTTAAAGCTGTTTCCCATTTCCAAAAGTTGCACACAGAGGGAAAAGTGTTCTTGCTCATCAAAAAACTAGATTCTAGATGCCATTTGTTTCAATTTGGAACGCGACGGTCCGCGCATTTTTTCTCGCCAAACCTAATAAACTAACATCTCCACTGAGACGTTCTCCGATAAAAAATTCAAATTGAATCCTGCGTCGTTCCTTTTCTGAAAAAAAATAAATAAATAAATAAATAAAAAAAACAAAAAAAAAAGGGGGGGAAATAAAATGGAAGAAACGCTGGGGTCCATCCGTTCTAATCTTGAACCATCTTACTCGAAAGGAGTATTCAACAACAGAATCTTCTGAGCAACAATAGGCTTCTAAAGCCGAAAGGATTAAGAGGGCTCAAAGGAAAAAGAAATAATATATAACAAGAAAGAAAAAAAATGGCCGATAAAAAGAATCACCTTTACTTTTACTCCCAATTTTCGCTCAGATTGAAGAGAGGACGCGAATCACAAAACAATAGTGGAAGTCCGAAAGGTGTTGCCAACAATAAAAGGAAAGTAAAAAAAGAACTCGCAATTAAATTGTCGCTTTCTGTTGTTGCCAGATTTAATACTGAATCTCGCATTAGACTTAGTGTTGGCTTAACGTGTTTTCGTTTCTGCTTAGAATTACTGTTCCATTGCAATTAATTTTTTTCTCTTTGGCGCAGGGTGTAAAGCATTATATTCTGCTGTTGTTTCAGCTAGCTATTCATCAAAAAGAGACAGACGCTTAGGATAGTTGAAAAGTTTTCTTTGTTATTAAGGTTGTTCCAAATTTCATAGCAACTTATTTTATCGAGTCACTTTAATGTTGTTTTCGTCTAATATTGAAAGATAAAAAAAAAGTTCTATTTTCGTATTGCTTATAAAAAATACTTTAAAATTAGGTTTTAAATTCTGATCAACATTATTTTTTGTAAAATAAATTCTTACGGTGTGCATTCGTGCATCTTTTTTATTAAAACTTCGCATTTAAAAGTTATAAAAAGAAGAAAATGTTTTGTACTAAGTATTAAATTGTTGGCTCATTTGCTAAATCGTTTTCTTATTATTTTAATTTTAAAATTTCGTTTATTTGCTAAAAGGTGATATGCCAGAACACAATATTAAATTTTGCTCTAGTGATAGTATTTTTTCGCACTAAGATACAATCTTAATTGTTCGAAGGTCTAAAGTTAAAAATGAGAATTTTTGAGTCCAGGCGATATTTTGAATTACGAAAGGAGACACAAAAATATACATTCTCTGAGTAAATATGTTTTTTTTTCCTCGACAGATTTTAATTTTTGATTCTCAAAATGTAGGGCTGGAGGTAGCCACAATCAGGAAAATAAATAGAATATATATATATATATATATATATATATATATATATATATATATATATATATATATATATATGTTACGCTTTGGCTTTGAAAACATAAACATTGTAATTTCGGAGTGTGGCCGGTGCTTCTTAAAAAGATACAGGAAAATGCAGGAATCATAATATAATTTTATTAAAGTAAGGGCCAGAGCCCCAGAATGCCAACCTTACATGCTGGTGGATAGATAGAGAATAGCACAATTGACCTTGGAAAAAGGGTTTTTATATCTTTCTGGACAATATATTTAAATATTAATAGGTCTCGGTAGCGTGGGACTGATCAATTTCCCAAGCTACTAAAGCCATATCATCACATTTTTTGAGATAATTAGATTCAATATTATTACTTTCTTGTGAGAAAGGTTTTAAACGTTTGTGCGTTGAATACAAGCGCTATTTATGGATTAGATTTAAAATATAATTCTTTTAGCATTACATAATATATATATATATATATATATATATATATATATATATATATATATATATATATATATATATATATATATATATATATATATATATATATATATATATATAGTGACAAATCAATGCATATTAAAATTTCACTTCAATACACATTAAACATAACACCAATTAAAGTAACATAACAGTGCTTATCCAAGTGTCATAACAGTTCGTTTCTAAGTATAATAAGTGCTCATCATGACATTTGTTAAAGTATCACATTTGTAAACATTAAATTTTTACTTTAGTAAACAATAAAGTATCACATGAATGCACATTTAAGTACCACAACTTTACTTTACAGCACGACTTGTACTTTAAGGTATCAGATTAATACACATTAAACTGTCACATTAATAAGCATTAAAATGTCACATCAATATACATATTAAAGTACCACACTAAAGCATCACATCAGTATATTTATTAGATTTCAAATTGTTGATCAGCGTTAGTCTTAATTCTGTAGCGCAGAAGCTTATTTTATCATATTTCTTTAAAAAATATATATATTAAAAAAAAGTTGGAATACAGACTTACTTAGTGCTTTTTCTGCAGGCATAAACACTCATCCTATATACATACATATGTTTAAAGAATAGCAATAAGAAAACTAAAAAGACCTATTTTTAATAAAAAATTACTTATACATACCTAATTTTAATAAAAAAAAAATCTTTAAGAAAAATCATTCAAAATTTTTCCATTTCCTTTTCGAAAAAGCATAGTTCAATTTCATTTCGTCGTTTTTGTCTAGAAACAAATAGCTTTTCTCCATATATAACACTTGCGTCACACTAGAGAGTGCAAATGCACATACATATTCAAGGTGCTACCAGGGATCGGGGGAGGGAATATCAAAAAGTAGAACTCAGCCCGCTCGGTTAATGAAGCCGTTAAGGAGGGCCTGCTACGTTTTTAGGCAGAAGACTCCTCGTAAAAGCCGCTACATGTTTTATAACTTATACTTGTTGTCTGCCATCCCCCCGCGACCGTAAAGTCGGACGATATGGCGAAAAGCCGTAAAAATAATAATAATGTACATGATGGGGGAAAAAAAACTGAAAAAATAAGAAAAACTTAATATCAGTTCGTTTATTAGCAGTCCCCAAATACCGTGAAGTGCTGTTTACTTCTTTTCTGTTTTAATGTACTCGTTTGTTTTTAGAGACATAGGTACTTTTTTTTTTCCATTGTTTGTTGATATTTGTTTGTGTATGGCAGTGTTTCCCAAAGTGTGGTACGCGTACCCCCACGGGTACGGAAACAGTTTAGCAGGGGTACGCGTTCTTATGCGAAATATCTTGCAACAAACAAAAATTTCAAAACATTTAATTTAAAAACAAAGCTAGCCAGGAAAATTTACGATTCCGTATTTTTCTATTGACTATTTTTTGCAGAGTTAACAGTTAATAATTGGTGGTGTCAACAGCCAGTTGTGATTTTTAACCTTTTGTGCAATTTTTTTATAGTAAAGGTTTGTAATCAATTCTGCTTATTTTGATAATTTTTATAAAATATAATTTTTACCCTTAACATAATATATGGATCGCTGGTTAGTATCTACAAGTCTTTGTGCGAAAAAAGAAAAATAAACAAAAATGTAAAAAAAAAAATACATTCATTTGTTTTGTTAGTGGTACACAGCGTTACGAAAAATTTAGAAAGGGTACACAAAAGTCATAAGTTTGGGAAACATTGGTGTATGGTATAGATTGATAGATCGACATTTTAATTTTAAACACTATTACATGAATTGCATGGAAGAAAAATTTCTTCGATTTCAATTTTATTGTAACATAAAAGGCAGTGTTGAAATTTTGAAATGCCATTCTGACGTAATCACGACGCTTTTCTATAAGTTTCTTCTGGTCCATACGGCCTCTGCGTCCTCCAGCTACACTTAAAGGAAACAGTTAATTGACTCAGTTTGAATAGTTAAACTACGATTTGTAATTTAATGTGTCCGTCACATTTTTGTTTATTTCTGTTCAATTATGTTTGTAGAATGAATGAATAATATTTCTCTGTAATTTTTTAGTGATAAAAGTAAATTTGTTTTCTTCATTGCAATAAAAACATTTGAATAAAGTTAGTTTTGAGTAAACTTATGTTAGTTCTTAGTAATTTTACACTGTGCATATGTAGAAGTATAAAAATTTTCCAATATGTTTCAAGTCTTTTTTATTTTAGATTTTGATTCTATTCTACGCTCTATCATGTCTTTATTTATTTCTGTTTATTTAATTCTGCCATAAATTAAATTTTGCTATAAGCAAAGAAATGAAAATATCAGCATTGTAACCACTTTTCGGAAATTTTCTTTAGTTTAGTCGAAGCAATAGTGCGTGGCACCCATATAAATATGTATTTTATTACGCATTGAAATAAACTAAAAATCAATTGGTGAGAATTTACAACATTCAAAATAAATCATAATTTACTTTGCTAAATGTACTTTTATCTTCATATACTTAAATAATTAACATCCAAACCTTTCCGGGAATTTTAATAAAACAATTAACCTGACGATGAATAAAAAGTTTATATAAATGCAATTAAAAATAATATAAAAAATGAAAAGAAAAATAAATTTTAAAAAGTTGATGTATGGTATAGGTTGATAGATTGCTGGCTTGAAAATTAACATCTCTTAAAGAAAAAGTCAACTCAAAACTTTAAATCAATAGTTTTTCTAATTATTTTAAACCATGTGTATTTAATCTATTAATTTATATCGTTTTTTTTTATTAAAAAATGTTTTGAAAACAATTAAAGGAAAAATAACTTTAGAACTAAATAATTTTTCTTAACTGTTTAATGATTTCCGTGAAAATGAAATAATTTTTTTTTTTATAACAATTACTGTTTTATCCATCTTGTTAACCCATTTTCGGCCAAAATTGCGTAAACGCACCATTTCAAAATACTTTTTTTTATTACGGCTGTATATTACGCCGAGGCAGGAGGCTCTGATCAGTATCTGGGTACATTTTATACTTAAGCATACAGAAAGCCACTTAATGTTTTTTTATGTTTTCTTTCATTTTTATTATTTTTATTTTTTAAGTTTTTTTATTTAAAGGTTTAAGAAATACATAATTGTTGCACGAAATACAAACTATTGTGTTACAATTTAATCAGAATTAATGATAGATAGGCTCACAATCTTTGTGCTTCGTTTTTCAAGCAAAATTCTCGATAATTTCTTTTTGATTAATACTGTAAAACTTTTTAATTTTAATTTTGAAAAAATAAATACGTTTCATGCAGAAATAGCATTCTTTGTAAATGGTCGTTTTTTATGTATTTCTAATTTATTTACTTATCTTTTACAAAAAAAAAAAAAATGAGGAAAAATAATTCTAAAATTATAATTTGAAATTTTTATTTGCCAGCAAGGTGGCTAAGCCGTCAGCGTGCCTGACTGCAAAGCCAATGGTTGCGGGTTCGAATCGCTCTTAAGGCATAGATATTTCGCTCTGTGTGTTGTCATCTGTTGTGTAGTGCGTGAATGTGGCCAGAGATATTTCCTTTAAACTGGATCCTTTAAAAAGTATCTTTTTTACTTCAGTTAAGGGATGCATGTGGCAGCGTATGTGGCTAATGTTCCTCGCCTAAGTGACTAAAGTTCACAAGTGCCCACCGGGTAACGTTCAAGAGCAACACTTCCGGCATCAAAATGAACTGCAATTCATTGTCTGTCGATCCCTGTCGGCCGAAGACTCCCAGTGTAGTAAATGGTGACTGATGCACGTTAAATCTGTCGAGTTTCAAAGTCCTCCATGTTCCCATAACAAATCAATACCTCTGGGAATACTGGATTGGAGATTCATCGTTCTCTGATTTAGGTCAAAATTACGATCTGTGGATGAATGAATGGATGTATGAATGGGTCTGCCCTATAAACGGGTGTGACGTATGGGTGTGGCAGAAGTCGAATTCTTGTCCATAGATGGCGCCACTGGAAAACAAGAACAATCGCTAGCCCTCTGCCTTAAAGGCATACGTCAACAACAACAATATATTTATATAGATATATATTTGTTAAATTTCGCAATAACTTTTTGAAAAATCTTTATGGTCAGCTGAACAAATCTTTCTCAATTATTAGTTTTAATTATTAATTGAGTAATTATTTTCAATCTTAATGTTTTAGTATTTTTTGAGGGTTATGTTCGAAAATATATTTTTATACTCAATGTTTAATAATTACTTTTAGTTAATTATTTATTATTTATAAAGTCGTGTAAATGATAACATTTGGGAAGTCATTTTTTATTACTAAACAAGTCATAGCACACTTTTTATAAAGATTTTCTTACATCTTTAAATGAAGAAAATAACAAAGAAATTAATCATACTTTAACAATAACACTACATTGTATTATGTGTTTCTGAATTCCGAATCCATTTGCACTCTTAACTAGATTCAATTATTTTTTTACAGGTCATTATGGTTGGAAAGACACATTTACCGGCGAATCGTGATTGAAACTTCGAGGACCGTAACCATGGTAACGGGAAAAAGACGCACGAAACATCAGTTATGATTATTTCGTCTTGGCCGGTAAAGTAAATTTTATTTTATTTTAGTAGTTTTTTATTTTAAAAGTATATAAAAAAAAGACCAACTACACTTATATCTCTAAATTCGATTTGGCAAGCGTTAGGGTTAACGATATTTCCTCATGTAAATATTGAAAGGTAATAATGCTAAAAAGTCTAATCATCTTTAATTGTGCATCAGAGTCGTGATTGAAAAACTAAATTGGGAATGCTGTTATCCTGATTAAAAACCGACTTTTTGGGGAATTCATAATGGGAATTGTTAAAGGAATGCATAGGTTATTAATATTAGCCAGATTGTTTATTTATTTTGTTTTTATACTTTTAGTATTAAGTTCAAATTAATGTGTTTTCTAATAAATGTTGCAAGGAAAAAGTTTGAACTCTTTTTTTTTTTTTTTTTTTTTTTCCATTTCAATATTAGTACCAAATAAAAAAAACATTGAAAAAAGGGGAAAAAAAAAAATTTTTTTTTCACAAAATGTTTTTCTTGAATCGAAAAACAATAAAATGTTAATTCATCAACAGCTTTCATTACTTTCTATCATCAAAAAAGTTATCATCAAAAATTAGTTTTCATAAACTTAAATTTTATAAAACAAAAAATTAATTGAACGTTAATAAATTTAAAAATCGTTACCTGCACATTCAATTCAGAGAATAAATTTCTGTGCCCGGACATTCATATTATTGAATACATTTTTATGCCTAGACATTCAATTTATTGAATGCAACTCTATGTCTAGACATTCAATCCAGAGAAAACATTTCTATGCCTGGACATTCAATCCAGAGAATATATTTCTATGCCTGGACATTTAATCTATTGAACACAACTCTATACGTGGACATACACTCGAAAGAATATATTTTTATACAAGGGCGTCCAATCTATAGAATTCATTTCTTTGCTTGAACTTGCAATACAGAGTATACATTTCTATGCCTGAATCAATTTCAATCTGTTGCATCTGTAGAATTAAAAATCTCCGGATTGCCTGGACACTCAATCTTCTGGGAAATACATTCCTGGACTTTCGTTCTAAGGTTTATCGAGGTTAAACATTTCTTTTTCTGGACATTCATATTAAGGAAGCTCTTGAAATTACTTTTCCTCGCGAGTGATTAGAAAAACTAATAACAATTCATTAAAGTAACATTTTAATTCATTTTCATACTGAAAGGAATGGTTTGTTTGAAAAACAATCTTAATTTTATTTCGCTATTTTTTTTTAAAAAATTCTTTCTGTACGATTAAGGATTATTTTAGAAACTGATTATCTGAGATTAGAGACATTAGAATTTAATTGAAATTTTGAGGATATTTCTTAAATGCCATAAAAATAATTATTATTTTTAAAAAAATCCTTTATGTAATCATTTTCTATCCTTGGATAGAAATAATTGTTGCGAAAGTTATTGCGAAAGATAAAAGGTCAATAATGTAAACAATTTTCGGCTCATTTTTTGTATTTATGGTCATACCGTATTTTTTAATTGGCTATCAGCATCTTAATTTCCGCATTTCTTGCAGTATTTTTTTAAATATTTTTTTTTTAATTTCTGATTGCTGCGTTGAGTTGTTTATGAAGCGATTAAAAGTAAATTTACTGCCATAATGATTAAGATTTGTAAGGTCGTTTTATTTATCGCCATTTTGCACAATGAAGTAAACAACAGTTTCTTCATTATTAGAACAACTCATTTTCTTCCTCGCTCCAAATTATAATCTTTATGATAACGGAATTATCTTTAAAAAAAATAATACAAAAGCGTCAAAGAATTGCTATCATTTTATCGGTAAACATTAATTATGGGATAATAATAATAATAAAAATAAATTCGAAGCTTAGTGTTGGAAACTTTGCCTCTGGCTCAAAAAAAAAATATATTAATTATTTTCATTGATGGTTTGGTGACGTTAAATTAAATGTAATATATGTTTTAAAATATTTTTCATGAGTTTCTTTAATAGAATGCATAATGCTTGAATGTTAATATTAAAATTGCTAATTTCACGGAGATGACTATTTCTTCTCATTTTCTGTAACTGCATAATTATTTTGTTTTAGGAATTAATTTTTTTCTTTCACCGTTAATTTAAAATTATTTCCATTTCATAGAAACATAAAAGTTTTCATATGTTTGAAAAATAATATTAAAAGAAAAAGCAAAGGAAAATAAAAGTTATCATTAGATTTTTGTAATTAACTTAATCCTTGAAACGTATGAGGACAATTGCTTAGATTGATTGATTGAAATTTTTAGCGCAAAATCCAATTAAGCTACATTGAAAGGAAAATATATTTTAAATACCATTCTAAATTAAAGGATCATAGTAGTTAATGTTCTGGACTACTATGATAGTTTTCCGGTGAACGGTGAAAAAAAAAAAAAATAATTATATATATATATATATATATATATATATATATATATATATATATATATATATATATATATATATATATATATATATATATATATATATATATATGTATATATATATATTAAAATAGAATTTTATTTAGCTAAGGGCCAGAGACCCAAAAATGGGAATTTGACATTTTGACGGCTAGATGGTGACAAAGAATTTGACTTTGGAAAAAGATTTTTTATATCTCTGGACAATAAGTTTAAATATTAATAGGGCTTAATGTGGGACCGATCAATTTCCCATGCTACTAAAGACTCATCTCATTTTCTAAAATAATTGCGTCAATATTATTACTTTCTTGAATATTATTTTTAATTATCCACTTTTTTAAGGAAGTAATAATCATCTACTTTTTGCTAATTTATTAAATTAAAATCTTTTTTTTTTCTTCTTTAAAAAGCGAACTCCTTAGTAGGAAACAATTAGCCTTGTGATTTGTACTGTGTGTTTAGCTCTCCGTCTTAAAGATTTCCCTCTTGTGGAGCTATATTTAATCGCAGTCAATCAGGTGTTTAACGCTAAATTGCTTCAACATGGCCGTGGGACACACATAATTAAACCATGTTTGGTTCGAACTAATCCTTGATGTTAAATAAATCAAACTATGAAATACTTAAATTATCTCATTTTCCGATTAAGTTCAATTTGACTGCCAGTTTATTGCCCACATTAGAAAACCATTTGCCAAATCATGCTCGTTTTTTTTAAAAATTGCAATTCTCGGCACGTTTACTAATTATGAACACGCGACATTTCGTCTTCGGTTCCTTCAAAAACCGCATTTTATGTGTCATAATCTCAAACAGAGTGGGCCAAAGATGTGGTTGAAGAGGAATAAAAGGCAGAACTGATTGGCGATGAATCTTGCTACGGCTTCTTGGTCCGTGGACGAAGTAACATGAGATTTTGTCTTGCTTCTATGGTTCGTGTGTTCATTTTTGTGAGCAGAGAAGATGTTATCTGAAGTTGACATCTTCCAGAGGAAAAAGTGTTTAGGAGGGGGATACGGAGAGGTACTAGGGGGTGAAAATGCGAAAACGTTTCTGAAAACTGTTTTCCAGACATTGCTTTTTCACTATCGCGGGAGCTTCTGTTGTTAAAACTGGGAATGAGAACGCGTAATCCATCATTGCTGTAACAAGATTTGGAGTGTTTCTATTTTGGATGGTATTATGTGCATAAAAATAACTCGAATTTTCAACGAGAGTAGTTTTTGACAAATTGTGATTTTAATACAAATAAAAGAGCTATAAATTTGTATTTATTGGAAACACCATTGTTCTCGCTCTATTATATATAAATATATTCTGTTATTTGCAAATAATAAAACTGAACACAAATAGAAGAGTCGAAAAATTCTGTTGATTGATGAAATTAAAATAAATATGCGTTGAATGAACTGAATGTACTTGTTTTATTTTCTAAGAATTTAGCAAAATAAATAAAGATTTAATGAAAATACCTAGATCTGCTATAAATTTGTGTACTGTGATAAATTCATACTTCTTATTTGATTTTGTAAGTATCAAGCAAAATAATTGTTATTTGAATAAATTTGCTCTAGAAAAGCGATAAATTTGCGTTTAATCATTATTCTTGTTCTTATATCATTGTTCTTGTTTTATACGATAAAAATTCAGCAAAATAATTCACTGAAATAAATTAAAACAACTACACATTTAAATTTACTAATACATCTTCGGTTCTTGTTTTACATTTTAAAAAAAAGCAAGTAAAATAATTAATGATTCATTGAATACAAATATAACAGATACAAATAGGATTTATAATCTACTGTTCTTGTTTTTTATTTGAAAAATCCAGAAAAATAAATAATGATTCACTGAATACTAATAAAACAGCTTTAATTTTTATACATTGAAAACTCATTTGTCCTTTTTTAATACATTATAGGTTAATTACTTATTGAATGGAAAATGAATCATTAATTTATTCAATACTAAATCATATGTTTTTTTATAAAATTATTTATTGAATTCAAATAGAAAAGCTATGAATTTTGATCAATGAATGTTTCACTGTATTTGTTTTATGTTATTATTATTAAGTAAAATACAGCATTAATTATGTATGAAATGCAAATAAATCAGGCTTTTAATATTTTGCACTGATAAATCAATTGCCTTTTGTGTAAAAACCAATTGAAAAATTTCATTTATTATTTACATAAATAGAACAGCTAGACATATTTGTCCAATGAGAAATCAATTGTTTTCTATGTATTATTATTATTTTTTTAAAAAGCAATTTATTCTATTTTTAAATGTAATTGTTTCTTTAAAATCAGGTTTTATAACTTGAATTATTATTTTTTAGAATAAATATTTTTTTACCTAGAATTTTGGTAGTTCTGGTTTTTATTTAACTTGATTAAATTTGATACAAAACAATTAATTATTATTTATAATTTCCTTTTTTAAATGGAAGAGCTAAATTGGAATATTGCCTAGAATCAAAAATTGTTTTAAATCACGTACAATTATCATAAGAATATAATGTTGCATAACTCTTCGAATTAAGTATGAAAAATTAGACATAAAATAAACTTTAAATGGTCAATTCTTTCTTTCCTGGGGCTCTTAATTCTGTAAAAATGTAAAAAATTGTAATATGAATAAAAATAAAAATTTATTTTTAGTAATCAGTAGTCCTTTGCTTTTAACTTCTTTTATGACTGTTATGAATCAAAAACTTTACTTTTTATTTCAACTTGAATTTTTTTTTATTGATTTATCATCACGAGAGAAAATTATTTTTGAACAAATAAATTTCCGTGCACATTCGAACAAAAGTTCCTGAATTAACTGGTACAATGTACGAATTGTATAATTTTGTGATCTGCTATTCAAAAGAAATGTAACTTACTTTTTATAGTTAAAAAGTTATAGAAAAAAAAAATGAGTATGGTTAACTATTACATGCTGTTCTGATGAGGTAGGTATATTCATTCTTTTTATTTGATGAGCTGATTAGAAATTTTTCCAATTCATTTTTTTCTTCTTTTTTTTCTGCTCTAGAAACATAACCCACTTTTTTCTCTTCTCTGTACATTCTATTTTATTCTTACTTAGATTATAGATTTATTCAACTTACATCTTATTCCTTTTACAGCAATTTCCTTATTTTTAGATTTCAGGAAACAGAGTTTAGCAACTGTGGCAAAAAAAAATATTTTTCTGATGAAATAATAAATTTTAAAATTAATTCGAAAAAAAAAATATTAGCGCTGGTGAAAATAAATTTTATTTCTCGAATCATAATTTTATCTGAAATTTTTTTTTAATCTCTTTTACTTCCGTCCAAGTTTTGATTTTTTGCCAAGTTGATTTTATATGATTGAATTTTGTCAAAAATAACGCTTCCGCAATTTCTCATACTATATATTTTACTTAATGAAAGAGTGATAAATCTAGTATTGCGTTTTTTTTTTTTTTTTTTTTTTTTTTTTTTATAACCGTCGTTGAACAGCCGACCCAACTTAATGGGTTTATGGCTACTAATGTTCAACTCCGTAGCCTTGTAATTTTGAACCCAATCCAGACGACAAGGGAACTCCTGGATCGAGTATTGGGAGAAATTTGCCTTCGTGGAGGACTTTTTGATGGAGCTAACCCGCATTTGCGTTACATGGAGAGGAAGACCACGAGAACCTCCCACGGTTAGCCTGACGGCAAGGGGACTCTAACCCATGATCCGTCTACCACTGAGGATATTTCACGTCAGCACTGTGGTCAGTGCAAGCCGGATGCGGAATTCGTATCGACTGGGTTTAGGATTTTCACAGTTTTTACTGCACTAAAAAAAAAAAAGGTTTGGTCGAAATTACCAGAATATGGGGAAATGTATCTTGTTTCTGGCTCTATGGAAGCAACAAAATGATCGGTAATTTTTACGGTGCTTATGTATTGATTTTGGTTAAATTTACCTTAAAATATGGGACTGTTGAAATAAGTAAAAAAATTTAGTAAATGTGGCAAAGTTCAATTCTATTTTTTTTTTCAGAGACTTTTATTTATTTTTCTTTTGCTAATTATTATTATTTTATAATTGAATTCAACATTTAACCGGACATCAAGGAATTTTTAATTACATGTAAAATGTAAGTCGCACAAATAAAAAATTCAATAGTCTCGATTGTTTGAGCTTCCCATAAATCCGAGCTAGTGAAAAAAATCAGTCTTCGTACCAAATAATGACCAACACGTGACAAATAATGACCAAATAATGACAAGCACGTGAAATAACTACGACTGATTTTACGACGATTACTTCGACAGTATGTTGAAAAACGAAATTACGCTTAGCGATTACGTTATTACTGAACACGATTTGCCTCTGTTTAGCCTGGTAAACAAATTTATAGGTTATAAAAGTACCGGTATGATGTAGTAGATAAATATCAAAATAGTGATGAACGATTAGAATTTGCAGATGCTGCCATTGCATAGAATTCGGCAGATTCCGTGCAGCGAATGAGTCAAAGCGAAGGTCTAGCTACTGTAAAGTCTGCAGAACGATACATAGAGCAACAACCCGAATCAACTCCAACCGACAATATGGTACTACGACGATGGCCATATTTATTATTTTAAAGTACAATTAATCTGAGGCAGTAATTTAAGGAATAATGTAACTTGGTATGATGTAGTAAATGTACCCTGATTCATAATAAAAGTAAATTTTCTTTAAATATTATATTTTTTCAACTGAAATTTTTAAAATTGTTTCGCTTCCATTAAATTTCATGTTTTCGACAACTCGAATTTTCGAAAGTTAGAAGTAGGCTTGGCTCCGTCCACCTCGAATTGTCGTGACTCTCTAAGTGTATAATGTACCAAATTTTAGGGATTTCAAATGTTGCCAGAAAATGACTCTCGAATGTAAATATCATTGTAACCGAAATGACCATTATTGTCCATTTTATGGTGGGAAAGTCCTCGTTTAACATCTGAAATGGTATTTACCATTTCTGTGCCCATTCCATTCCAAATATAAATCAAGTTTTCAAAAGAAATAAGATGCATTCCATTCTAGGGAAAACAAGACAAGTAGTGAAGGGAAAAAAATGCTGTTTTTGTTATTATTTTTTTTTTCCTTCGGCAAGCGCGAAATAGTTTTGATAGAAGATATAGCAGCCCACTTACAGAGTAGGGGATGAATTTTAACATAGTTACCATGTCTCAGCAATGAGTAGTCTTCAGTGCACGTGCAGGGGAGACCCCATCTGACAGTTCGATGCTCCCCGACCCCTATATATCGTCTGGGGAAAGGGCTGATAGATTATCTGACTTATGTAAACACAGCATTTCCTTCGATTGAAAAAGGGAAATGAAATAGAAGATTCTTGAGTGGAGTTGATGCTTTGGCACTGTATACTAAATTTCTGAACGTTTTCTTTATTTTGAACACATTTTCTTTCATTAAAAATCTAGTGTGTTTTATATTCTTTCGATCAAATCTTTTAGATATAAGTTAAATTTAATGCTTTTATTAACTGAAGGGCTTACGGTGAAACATAGGCGGGCATGTATTTGCAAAGATACATAGGCGGACGTATCGGTACTATTCTAACTACTATAATCTAGGCCTGAAAATTTTAAGTTTTCAGTTAGTGGCCACTTTTCCTCAAATATAATGTGTCGGTGACCGATATAGATAGGTCACCGACTCATGTTCAATTAACATTTTATATCTTTTCATTTAATAGTCACTTTCTGTAAACTTTTTTATAAAATCTTTTCTAAATCTTCTGTAAACTCTTTTAATAAAAACTATTTTATATTAAATTATATTTTTTAAAAATTTTAGATTAGAAACTATCTACGGCAATAAAAAATTAATTCATCAATAAAAATAATATCAATCTATGACAAAATTTAGTTAAACATACTGACTATAAAAAAAATTATTTTTAGGTGAAATTATAGTTGGCAAAATAACTTTAAATGTACACTTTGCAACTTTGAATTGTTAAAGGACTCTTTGCCATTGTTTTACTACAAATCATCGAATTACAATATTAAACTCTTTACAAGTATAACAATATGTAAAAATAAAACAAAATTTCATTGTTCAGAATTATTTGGCAAAAAGGCATTTAAATTTAGCGAGAAAAAATTTTTAAATTAAAAATGCGTTGGCGTTATATTTTGGCTTGAAAATATGCTTTTTTTTTAAAAAAATGGCAACCTTCTTGTATTGGGCGTGTCTGGACAATACTCGAAAAACAACACTGAGTCGTCGCCGTGACCGATTTGCATGCCTGACTCTATCCTAATTCACCTTAATAAAATGCGTTTTCTTTGTTTTTAATGTGAAGTCTTTCACGAAAATGTGGATGTATTTAGTGAGCTAGAGTTTTTATCTTTAGTTTCCTTTCAAATAATTGTGTGTTTTTTATTGCGAATATTTACCTTTATTTTTGGAATGAACGTTTTTGTGGGCATTTTTTACTGGAATAAAGAAAATAATCGTTAAATGTACAGTTCAATTGCGTTACGTGATTAGTTACATTTAAAAAATTTTAAAATTTTAAGTAATGTAGATTCTAATTTATTATTATTGTATTCAATACGAACTATTTTCAATTACATCGTTTAAAATCAAGTAAAACCAATTGTGTTTTTTTTTTTTATTTCAGTTACCAATAGAATAAAATAATCTTAATTGTATGCCATGCGAAATATTTATAGTAAAGTTGCTGAAAAATATAAAAAAATAATTGTGCTTTTATTATTTCAGTTTCCAATTGCTTAAAAAATCTTAATCTTAATTGCTATTGGAAATGTAATCATTTCATGTATTTAATTTTTTTTTGTTATGGATAAAAGAATTTTTTAAAATATTATATTTCTAAGAAATTTATTTTGTGTTTTAAGAATTAAATTGTGAACCATTTTGTTTATCAGAAGAATACAATTTCATCTATTAATTTAATTTGCACGAATAGTAAAAAATACATTTAATAATTAAGTATAACTTAATTTATTCTGAAAAATTCCATTAATTTTCCTCAACAAATTGTATTGTTATAAAAAGAAAATATTCAATATTTTTAGACAGAAAATATTGCTATCCGAAATCAAACGATTTACCCCACCTCCATGTAAAATGTAAAATTTTTAAAAAAAATAATAATAATGAAATAATTTTTAAGTGTCAATTGAGGAAAAAGATTTTAGAAATATAACTCAATGTTCATACTTTCATTATTTTTTTTTTTTTTTTATTACTTCGTTAAAATTCAAAGGTATTATATTGTGTGGTACTAAAAATACATAAAATAATTTTCTTTTTTACAATTTTATATTACTTTTAAGATCAACCTGTAAAAAAAAAGTGCCGAAATACCATTATAAAACTCTGAATGAAGTTAGGCAACTTTATATCAAGGAAAATGTGCGAAGATGTAAAATTATTCATTATTATTATTTGTAGGAAAAAAACTTTTGTGTAACTCAATAAATTTGTCAAATTTTGTCAGGATGAATGAAACAGAAATGCACCCTTTAGAATTAAATAAATTTTATAATGATTTTTTTAAACTTATGGTTTCGAATATTGTACTATAATCGTTCATTTTAACTGTTTCTAATCTCTTTTGACAACAGTGCCACAAATTAAAATTATTGTTTGCATAAACCTGAAAAGTTTTTTCCCCCTTAAATTCCGTCAAACAGGTGTTCGTGGTCTGTAACTGAGCGCACTTCGGAATCGACCCTGTAAATGTGTCTACTGCGCATGACTTCAAAACTTTACAGTGATGTGATGGGTCCAGGGAGAAGTTCTCCATTTGAATCTTCCTCTCATCCTCTTTAGATGGAGGTTTTACTTTCGGGCATCCTTTCCACACCTCTTCACATGCGTGTGCATGCGCAGAGTTTTTTTATGCCGTTAAAAAGTATATTCTCTGGATATCGATCCTTCCACCCTCATAATGTATGTAGCGTCATCTGGTGGATTGAAACAACACGGGGTATTGATTTTTTTTGCACTCATTTATAAATTTTTAAAAAATCGTTTGGAAAAGACTATAAATTGATATTATTCAGAAGTGAAACTTTGGGGGAACCTTTGAAAACAATTTCCATAAAAACAAAAGATAATTGAAGTATTTCCGTTTAAAATATTGTTCTAAAGTACTTATTACAAAACTTAAAATTTAAAAACGGTACCCTCGTGCCCTCTATTGGAGGATTTAGACACTTATTTTAAATGTTTTAAAGTTTTAAATTAAAAAAAGAAAGAAAAAAAATGCGCATTTGCAGAAACCATACGTTAACTCAAACAGTCATATAAATATAAAGAATTTATTTTGTAAATTTTTTTCTAAAACTTTAATTTTGTTTAAATTAAATAATTTAGAATTATTTTAATAAATTTAATTTGTTTAGTTCTTACAATTTTTTAAACACTTTTATCTTGGAACCATTCCTGAAAACTTAAACCTTACTGAAAAATATTTCAAAAAAGATAAATGAATTTTTTTTTTTTTATTTATTTATTTTATTTATTTATTAATATTTTTTTTTATATCTTCTAAGGATTAAATGGTTGCATAATCGTCGGGATTTTTGATATTTACAGAAATGACGTAACAGTTATTTAAATTTTCGCAGTGTAAATATATTTTTTGATATTTATGAGATGAGATTAATTTTTACAAAAAGTATTACAATATTCAAAAAAGAGAAGAAAAAAAAATGCAGACGATCCTCAAAAGAAAAGAAAAAAGAACGCGATTATTTGCTTTAGTAACACGCAACTCTAGTTTTTATGTGAACTATTATCTATTTAGTTTTTCGACTGTTTGTTTACTGATTTTTAAATGATGCTTTGATTACTTCTTCTATCTTAGCCTCTGAACGTGAGAATTTTCTTGCGGGGATTAGCGATTCTTCCCAGAACGAATTTGAAAAATACTACTACAAGGAGGAAGAAGAATTGTTCCACTAGAAATAAAGTGTAGGAAAAATCTGTTGCCTATTTTTTTTTTTTTTTTTTTTCTCTTTCGTTCCATCCAACCAGCCTTGTGAATGGAATCTGGCGAAGAGAGTAAGAAGAAAATAGTCCTCACTTTTTTTTTCTCTGGGTCAAGGTTACTAGTAGGTAGTAGAGAATAGAGCTATGAGAGACAGAGCGTTGTAGTCGATATCGGTTAGTGGACAGCGGTCAAATCCTTACAAACACAATCTCATACAATCACGTGACCATGCTATTTTTACTCGACTGTTACTCTGTCTCTCTTTCTCTCATGTGCTTTTATTTTTACTCTTTTTCCTTTCTTTCTTTCGCTCATAGATAGAATGAGAAGATAGTAGTAAAAAGAAAATGTACTTCTGTGTTTGTTGTGGCTTTGAAAACAATGACACGTGGTTTCTTTGTAAAAAGGCGCAAATACGTTTCACCTCTTTTACAAATACTCAAATTTGTTGTGTTCTGTATTGCTGAGATATGCAGTGATTAACAACATTTTATTAGAAATAGGTACATAATAATCTTTGAAAAGAATTACCTATAACGTCTTAAAAAGAAATAGACCTAGAAATAATGTCTGAGAAAAATAAATTTGAAAAATGTTTTTGAGAAGAGTTTACTTTGAGTTGCATCTTTCTAATGTAACTAGAATTCGTAATTACATCTTTGTAAGCTAATTATAATTCTTAAATACTTCTTTGTGATCTTTTCTGAATTACTTCTTTATAAAGTAATTATAATCCGGAATCCCCTCTTTGTGATGTAATTATAACTCTGAATTACGTCTTTGGAATGAAATTATAATTCCGAACTACCTCTTTGCAGTAGAATTCTGAATTAAGTTGTTATATTTTAGAATATATTTATAATTTTGAAGTACATTTAATGTAATTATACTTCCGAATTACCGCTTTGTTTATTGTACTTCATAATAGTTTGAACATCAGTAGAATATAAATTACAATTATGTTTTCCTTTACAATTTCGAATTACATCTATGTTAATCACTTTAACTTAAATTACTGCTATTTAAGGCTTGAATTTCATCTTTGAGAAACGTTATTACTTAAATTATATGACTATAACTCACTGCTTAAAGGTGTAAAACTGTTTCAATAGGATATAAATCCCCTTTGAAATTCGCAATGATGGGAAGCTTGCAACAAAAATAGAAAATGGATGTCGGTCATTCATTTTCTGAAAGGGTAAACATTGGGGCACCCCTTGTGATAAAAATTTTCCTTTTGCTCTTGACAATCCACCAAAATTCAGAGCCATGACCTGCTGACCTTCGTTTACCAGGACGGATGCATATCTATGGTACATCGGGTCCTGATATGGAAGGGCTACTGCTGTGCCATTGAAGAATAGCGTTTGTTCCTGTCCAACTTCTCTCCTTGTTGTCTTTTCTTCATTTATTTCTTCTTTTTTTTTGGCAACACCTGGGCCTGGGAAGGGAATTTTGAAAGGACTGCTTATGTCGACAAGCGTGTCTATTCTCTTCGAACGTTTTGCCACCAATAAATACCAAAGAATAGAAAAATTATGGAAAAGTAGAAAGAACGTTTTGGTGCACCCCTTACCTCAAAGAGGGTCAGCTTCTTGATGTGGGTGCGGTCATTTTCAGCAACACTTTTTTTTTTTTGTTTGTCCCTGTGAATTTGGTAGTTATAAATTAAATCTATATAGAGGGAATTTCAATAAACATACCTTTAAACTGTTGAAAATCTAAGCGTGTTTTATGTACCTATAATCAAACTAATAATGCTTTAAAATTATACTTTTCATAATTTAAATTTCTTTAATTTTGTTTGATTCAGCTTATTTTCTTGTTTATAAAATGATCTGTGTATTTTTTCATTGTTCGTTTTTTTTAATTAATTTAATTAATTATTTTTTTAATTAATTGATTTTTTTTATATTTAATTATTGAAAGTGACCGTGCAATTCTCTTGGTTTTATTAGAAATGCTTTTTTCTGTTTATATTAAGTAAAGGTGTTATGTTTTAGAGATGTTACATATTTAATGTATTTATTAGTGGAGCTGTTTCTGATTCACACGGTTAGCCGATTGATTTATGTTCACGTAACTATGTTTTTAGTGAAGTTTTTCACATTTATTTTGTTTTAAATATTTATTTGATTACAGATTAAAACTACGCTATCTCGAAAAGTTTAAAAATTATAAAAAGTTTAGTCAAAATATTAGCCAATATTAATTTTTTAAGCGATTAATTATGTTTTACAATTAACTGGAAAAATAGTTTTAAAGTTAACCACATTTATTTATTTTTTAAAATTAAATACTGTACTCTTAAGATTGTTTTTCTCGGTTTGAAAAATAGCAGATATTGTTTATTATTGTCTGCAAAAAAAAAAAAAAAAACTCTATTTTGAGGAAAATTGTTATGCTTTTTCTAAAAATTTTGAAATTATTTAAATTCTACTTCAGTTTGACGCGTTTTAAATTAATATAAATGAATTTATAGATATAAGATATTATTCATTAAATAATTGGAAGTGGTTTTATTCATCAAAAAATTTTATCAATCACCTAAACAAGTATTCGTACCATATCTTTAAGAAGAAAAATCAAAACTTGAATATGTTTTAAATCAAATTGAGTTTCTTCAGAATCAAAGCAGAATAAATTTTAGCTATTCTCTTACGATGCAGTTATCGCTAAAACTGGAGTTATAAAATTGTTCTGTTGGGTGATTTACGATTTTAATGTGGCGGCTGTAATTCAGCGCCAAGTCAATCACCTACACCCCCGCCACCACCCCGCTACTTACCGCCTTGTCTGCATGTAATGGACATGCGCAAGCTTTGGTCTCTTACTGTAGACAATAGATGGCGGTCCTAGTCCACATTCCGCGTAGGTGTCAGTTTGTCATAACTGACTCGAATAGGGAAAAGAAGCGCACCTTACATTCGGTGCGCCGCTTGCTAATCGGGCGCCGGCTTATCAACAACAATGGCTAAGGCGCGCTCCTCGAAAAAAGGTGCGAACGGATTATTCGATGCTGCACCTCGCCGCTGTGGAACGAGCTGATTGGTTTTAATCGAAGCACTCTTAATTTATTGTTACAACTTTCTGAAACTGGCAACATTCCTAAAATAAACAAAAAACTTCTTTTTGCTAGAAAATATCGTCTGCTTAAATTTGTTTAGTGATTCATTGCTGTCGAATTCGTTGATATAATTTTTGTTGAGATATACGATTTTTTGAAGATATAATGGATTTATAATCATACTGCTTCTTCGAATAATCGAAAATTGTGCTTATTGTTACTTATTTTGAAAGAAAAAAAAGGATTGTTGACGTTATGTATTATTCGTACCTATGGAGTTTCCTAATTGCGTCTGAACTATTGGTTGCGTCTGAAACTATTTTTCCTGCCGTTGATCTGGTGAGTTACTATGTTTCTGTTCTTTCTCTTAACTTTTCATCTAAAATGAAACATAAAACTTAATAAGATTTATAAAAATAATGAATTAATTAATTTGCGCTAGAATTAAGGTACTTTTCACAATTTTACTAACATTCACTCGTCGTTTTTTTTTTTTTTTTTTTTTTTTTTTTTTTTTTTTTCTCGCCGTTGAAAGAAAATATTTTAAAAAGGAGTCTTATTTTATTCTTACTTTGCTGTGATGTGATATTTGAAAAAACAAAAACGTCATTTTCAATTTTTACTCTGCAACAAGGTTTCAACAGGTGTGTTAATTCCTTTCAAATTATTTAATAGCGTTTTAAAGAAAAACTAAATAATTTCTTATACATTTTCAATTTTATAAAGCTTAAATTTTGTGTTTTAATCGTAATTTATTTTTTTTATTTATTTATTTATAATTTTAAACTGTCACGCACTTTGGTGTTTAAGTTCCTACCTTACAATTTCTATGCATTGAAAAAGAAAAAAAAAAATTTTTATAAAAAAAAAATTTGAAAAATTATTTTCACAAAATTATTTATTAGTTTATTCACTTATTTTTTGCTGATTTTAATTTCCTATTACAGCGCAGAAATTGGCTTTTTTTTCCTCTTTGTTGACAGTGAAATATAGGATCGAAATTAAATAGTAAAATATGCTTAGTTATTTTTAATGTATTCAATATGTTTTAAGTTTAGTGAAAACTTGTTGATAAAAATAAATATAGGAAAATATCCGTATGACCGATAGTGTACTAGACATGCCTGAAAATAGTGGTAAAGGTAAATCCACCCATTCTTATTCTGTTTGCTTTAACATTTAACAGCATAATTTTTCAAAATTATGCAAAATTAACAGCAAAACAGAATTAGCATAATTTTTAATACATTTATGAATTTTTTTTTAATTATTTTTTTTTTATTTATTACGGTTTCGTCATATTGCACGATGAATTGAAATATGAAATCCCGCTTCCAACGTAAACTACATTAGTTGTGTGCATGTTATAAAATATGCACAACTGAAGCCAATTGATGAAAATAGACAATTATTTCGTCTGCGATCTAGAAAAAGCATTGTTTGACGAAAGCGTCGTTTAATGTTAGGGGAAGCTTATTTTATCCATAGTGAGAAAACACTTATATTTCTTATTCATTCACATACTAATAAGGATAAATTTAAATTTTGATATCATGTTCCTTATTTTTGCCTACGGATTATGCATCAATAAAAAGTACATCTTTATTTTAGAATTCAATAGTGATAGCCCCTTTCAATGCGTTTCTTCCCACATTTTTAACGTTTGAAATTATTAGTTTTTTTTATTTTTAAACAAATTAATTAAAAAACATTTAAAAACAAAATATTAATTATAAATCGTTGTTAGTTTGTTTAAAAAATGATAATATCTTTACGATAGGTTGAATAATAAATGAAAGAAACATAAATTAAATAAACGCTTTATTTTCTTAAAAATGTATTGACTTAAAAATATTATGCTCGAAGAAAAAATGTTAAAATGCTGAAAAATATTTTCACTCGAAAATTTTTAGCTGATATAAAAAACGACAAAAGTTATCATTTTAGTGATGTAGTTAATATTTAATAATCATGATTGTTCTAGAAAAACGTGTCTGAATTTATGAGATTGATAAATATTGGGTAACATATTTATTGCGCTAAAGAGCTTATTTCAATCCAACATAATTCATGGTATGTTAATACGCTAATAATATTAATTATAATAATTGTTATTGGTTTTAATTTTATCAATTGCTATCGTCATTGTTTTTCTATTTAATTTTTTTTCCCATCTCTGCATTGATCGGTTATAAATTTCCCCCCGGATTTTTTTTGCAATTTTTTGAAACCTTTTAAATTACCGTACATTTTTAATAATATAAGAAAATATATATATATATATTTTTTTTCTGTTTGTTAATATCTAAAATAGACTATTATTGTTTCCTGTGTTAGTTCAAATCTATTACTTGGTCCGTTAAATTTTAAACTTGTTCTTGTATAAAAACTGTTGATGTTAAGGTTTTTTATTATTTTATTTATTCTAAAATATTCCTGCGTAACACAGTTCATCAAACATTTAAATGTGCAGGGTATCATTGTTTAAGTTTTTTTTCTCTCGAAAAAACACCCATAATTATTTCCCTTATTTTATTATTATAATGCAAAGTATTGTTTAATCACAGATTTTTATTTACGGTTATAGTCGTTGTGAGACAATAGGTTTTAAAAAGTTTTTACCTGAGGGTGTTTCGACTATTTTTTTTTTAAATTATTCTTGATAACGCTAACTAGTAAGAAATCTCTGTTTTGCTATTCGGATTGAAAGCTTAAATTAACAAATAGTTTTTGTACATTGAATAAATAATGATCGAAACGGAATAAGAATGAAAAAATTATTTCCAAAGCAAATGAATCGATTCATATGATTTAAAGAAAACTAAATAATTATGTATTTTTCCACTTACTACTTATATGTGGTTTTAAAAATATTTTATCTAATCTTAATTGTCAATAAATAAAACATTTAAAAACACGCTAGACACGTTTAAATAACATTATTTTTTATATTTCTGGAAAAATTGAATTCTTATTAATTTTGCATCATGCTCCCAGAATATTACTGGATTTTTTTGCATCGTTCGTTGCATAAAAGTGGATATTTTGTTGTGTTGGATAAAGCAAAGACTATAAGATTTTTAATTATTTATTTAATTATTTAAAAAAATTTCTATGGTAAAGATGCATGAAAAAAGAACGTTTATTTATTGCTATTTTTAGCGTTTGTTACGTAATGAAGAGCATTCAAGTGATTGTTACGTTTTTTGAGTAGTTTCCATTTCATATGTGTTAAATAATAAAAAGTCAAAATCAAAAATACGGAAATAATTTAAAATTCGGAAATAAAACGTTCCAATTCTATAAGCCAAACTTTTACTATTATTTATATCATAAGTAATAATTGTTATTTAATCTAGATAAATCGAAGCTGTTGGTAATATTTAAAAAACATATAGTTGTTATCCTTTTGAATATTATTTAAGTTAATAATTGTATGTCGGTTGTGACATTGCCATATAAAGTTAAATGTTCTATCAGTTTACGGAACTCTATAATTAAAACCAAAAAAAAAGAAAAACTTAAATAATGTATTTTTTTATTATTATTATTATTAAGCAAAAGTTAGCTATCTAGCAACGAGCAATAAAAAAGATATCATATTCCATAATCAATTTATTCATCGCATAACGCAAACTATTGCGTTCGTAATTGTTTTGCAACATTCCCGAATAAAAAAATAAAGGAAGTAGCGATGATATGAAGAAATAATTCTGTTCATATATGTTATTTTCTTCTAATACGAGAGAAAAAAAAACAAGAGTATAAAATAATTATATGATATATTATTAATCTAAATTGTTGCGAAATTAGTTTCCTCAGCAACTTGTTTGATCATTTGCAATTTCGGAAATCGTACCTCAGCATTCCAAGAGCCTTTGGAAAAATAACCGTTTTATTTTTTTCTACCAAAAATAGAATGGATATAGGTATCAAATAGTATTATTTTGATCATTAAGATACCGAGAATGATTCAGGAACCACAAAAAGTTGAAAAAAATAAAATTATATGATATGCATAAAAGTTTCTCATTGATATATATTTATTATTTTTTTTTTCGTGTTTGCACCTGCGAAATGTGATTGGTCGTTAGAATCTTAGGTTTATGTTATTAATGGAATGCGTAGCGTAAGCTTTAATCTTTTCTTAATAATGATGTTTACGTAATACTGAAGAATTCTTTCCAATACCTTCATATCTTGGTAACAATAATTTCATTTTATCATTTAGCTTAATGCGTCATTTTATTAAATCTATCATTCGCTGTAAAATACTGCATAATTGGATATTTTTTGCTGTAATTCTAAATAGCTACTCTGGCAGATTGCTGTCAGTTGTATGTGTTTTGCGAAAATGTGAAGAAGGAATAAAAAATTTTATGATGTGAGCGAAAAAGTTTTAAAGTAAAACATCTTCCGATTTTCAAGAAAAACTCTTTTTACTCAACTCTTTTGTTGTTAGAAATTTTCGGAATTTACTCTTTACGATTTTAATGCAAATAGTATTTGGTTTAAACTTATTCATCTAAAAATCATCGAGAATTGTCGCATTTTATTTGTATTTTAAATTACTAAATAAGAGTAGAATAAGTATTAAAGAAATAAATTTTGTACTCGATCGAATCCGATGCATGTTAAAGGAAACCGTGAAACACGTTATCAATGCTACGGTTATTCACACATTATATACTATATTCCGGAAAATTAATTTCCTTGAGCTTAATGGTACAAAAACTGGATTTGTCTGTACTGCATCAAACTTAATGGTATTACTAATAGGTAAGCTTATAAATATGTATAACAAATAAAGTCTGATAGAAAAAATGAAAAAGGGAGAAAGGCACTGAGAGTATATAAATGGGTTGTAGGTCCCGTAGTTATTTGATAAAGGCCTCCCTATGAGGGAATTACAATTTTAATTCTGTATAACCTAGCTTAGAATTCTGCAAAAACCATTTTCTATTATTTCCAAGCATGTAAAGTTTCGTTGGATTAGCGCTCTTTATGCGTTTTAAGTCACGTGATTATTTTTAGTCTCGTAATGTAATTAAAGTAAGTAGTGAGAAAGAAACGGTATACAGATAACGTTAAATGATTTTATTCCTTTTCAATGTGAATATAATTTTTTTAACCGGCTTTTACTTGAGTTTAAAATAGTAAAATTGTGAAACATTTCCAGGAAATTCCGAAGAATATTAAACTGCTCCATTTATTCTTTCTCTGAATTTTATTTTGTTAAATTCTTGTTTGAAAAATAAAATAAATTGGGAATAAAAATCATATATGTGTCTTTTCACAATAACGGAGTTAAACATTGAATTAAAAAATCAAATTCAACAAAACTCTTAGAAACAAATTCTATCATTTAATAAAACGAACTATGAGACCAATATTAGGTTCATTAATATTGTTATCTTTACCGCAAACATTAAATATATGTGTACATTACCATTGCCTTAAGTTTTAGTATTAAAATACGTGATTCATACCGCAAATGGAAGAGCTCATTTTTTTTTCCAAAGAATTTCTTCTGTTTATAATAAATAATAAGTAGTAGAATAATAATATACTTGAAAAGTTAATCGCTAAAGAAATTTTGTAGTCGCCTGGAATTTGTCAATCCATGTTTATTATGGTTATTTGTTTTGTTAAGCTTTTGGCGTTTGAGTATTTTTTTAATTTTGATATTTTATATTGTTACGTTTTAACAGTTTAAGGCACTCTAAAAATATTCGTTGCTAATTTTTTTAATTAATTTCTATGTCATATTTCGCTCCCTTCCATGTGACATGAAATTCTGGTTTCCGCCCGTTTTTTAAGATTTTTGTTTTGCCCGTTTTCATTGGCTATTTGTCCGTGATTAGACCAAATAAAAAAAAATTTTGAAAAATTAATTACGGCGTGAATTTAGTTAAGCGCACACACATTTTTTCTAGAAAACCCCAGACAATAAATTGAAAAATTTTTCGTCAAATAAGGAATATTTGTGAAATTTCGACGATTTCAAAAATAAGACGTTGATCATCATAATGAACTTCGGGCCATTTTCGATCTAAAACCTAATTGTTTTAGTTTGCTATTGTTTGCATTTTACTTGCTAGTGTACGCTGTTAAAAAATTTAGACCACCTGAAAATTAGAAAATTTTGGAACAATGATTAAACTAACACATTTGTGTGAATTTGCTGCACATTAACACGGTATTAGTTGAACCATATTATCGTACCAACTAATCCTTATCGAGCTTCATTGCATTATAATGTGGTTTAATCTGAACGAAAACACAGTTCAATTTAGAATCTAGGTTTCAGCAAGTTAGCTCGATTTTGTAGTTTTAAAATACCGATATTATGTTTTAAAGTCGTAATGATTTTTCAGAGAATGTGAACATATAGACAGCATATATTCACAAAAGAAAACATTTTTTCTTCATAATCCGGGGAAATATGAATGCAATGCTAGAAAGTTATATGAACTAAAGAAAAAAAATTCGTAATTCTACTTGGATATTGATTATATTATTTTTATGTTTTGCACTTACCATTACATTTGGAATTCAACTGTTTTACAAAACCGAACCCCTTAACGCGGTGCATGCAGTTACATACTTAGAGATCGCAACATTCAAGATCGAAAACATTCTTTGAGATCGAAAACTATTGTTTTGTATTAGAATATATTCGTAAAGCCGTTTGTTTATATCACTTTTATGTTATGCACAGATTTATTTTCTTTTAGTAGTATATTCGTGATTATCCTCTTTTTTTTTTTTTTTTTTTTTTTTTTTTTTTTTTTTTTCTTGTATAAAAGAATAAATTTTACTTGTTTCACTTTGTTTATTTAAGCTGTACACGGATAATGCAAACACAGAATTTTGATTTTCAAACATGATGGTAAATTTATTCATTGGAAAAGGGTACTTTTTAACCCGTAGTTTTAAAACAGCAACTTGTAATCGACTGGTGTAGTATAACTATTTACTTGTTTTAATTCTTCTTTGTTTCTTTTCCTTCGAACAATGTACTTGATAACTGCTAGACTTCTTTTTTTTTTTTTTTTTAATACAAAATAAATATTTTTTGTTGGTTATTTGCAAGGTGTATAAATATAATTTATGAAAAAAAATCAAGCTAATACATATTAAAGATATGATTTCCAATGCTTGACTGCTTCAACGCAGTTAAAATAGTTTTGCTTGAACATATTGTTTACTTAAGTATGAAACGCAATACGTTAGAATTTCAACGGTATGAATACATTAAAAAATCACATAATATCATGAACTTAAGCAAAGAAATAATTTTATTTGAGCGCGAGTTAGAACGATTTTTTTTAAAGTACGGGAAATTCGTAAATAAAATAGAAAATACAAAAAAAATATTCACGCGCATTCGCGAATATTGGTTTCATTTTGTACTATATTTCTAAACATATTGAGAAACTCTTAATTAAGGTCTCTAAGTGTATAACTTAAATTAACCAACTAGACTAGATCAGAATTACTAATACCTCATATCCATTTTTTTTAAAAAAATGAAGAAAAGATCGATTAATTATTTTTATGATTAATCCAACTAAGATCATTTTTAAGTAGAATTTCAGATGAGTTATCCGAAATAATCACAATTTCCACGGAGTTGCCACGGAACCGATGACTAGTTCAAATTTATGAAATTTTTTTTTCTTCCAATGCGAGTTTTAGAATTTAATCAAATAATTATAATTTTAATTTATCTGCGCATATTTTATCACGTGTTATAGATATTAAGTAGTACGGACGGGTTAATGGACTTGATTTGGTAATTCCGCTATAATCACTGTCTGTGTTATGCATTTTATTCCCTTGATAAAAACGTCTAGACGGATACTAAAATTACATTATTTGAGCATTATGTCAAATTCTAATTATCGTTCTTAGTAATAAAATGACGCATCATATCAAAATACTTAGGTCCGTTTTTGTTATTTATTTTCATATTTAAATTGTCATAATAGCTTAAACTTTTTTTTTTTTAATATTCTTTTTGGCTCTAAAAAAATAAATAAAACACAATTACGTTAAAAAAAATGAGTGAAAGTCAAGATTTACTAAGCTTGAAGTGTTATGTAACTACCGTTCATAGAAAAGATGACTTATAAAACTCTAAAAGCCATTTTTTTTTTTTTTTAAATTTTTTTTTCTTATTGACCAACGTTATATTCTGTATCAGTTTATAACTTTTGTTCTGTTCAAATTCGTCAAACATGCGTTGAAAATCTACAAAAATTTCAAATTTACGATGATATACAATAAACAATAGTAATTTACAGTGTACACAAAAAAGATCAGTAATTTTTACCGAAGTGCTTCGATTTTAATAAAGTTAATAATGAAATATGGTTTCAAAATATGTGATAAAATTAGGTAAACGTGTTGAAATTTGGTAATTTTATCATGGTACTTAAGTGCATAGCATGAAAAACCATTTATTCGGTTAAATTTACTTTTCATTTTGTATTTTTTACTAATTGTGTGTTAATAAGAACTAATTCGGTTAAATTTACTTTTCATTTTGTATTTTTTACTAATTGTGTGTTAATAAGAACTAATTCGGTTAAATTTACTTTTCATTTTGTATTTTTTACTAATTGTGTGTTAATAAGAACTATAATTTTGAAAACCAGAATACCATTAATTGTTTTTTTGAGCCAGAAATTTCATTGCCATATAGAAGGGTAATTTTACCAGACTTTTTGGACACGGTGCGAAAATGTTTTACATTGTTACATGTTTGAACATTGTTACATGAAAATGTGTACATTGTTACATGAAAATGTGTTACATGTTTGAAATTAAAAGTAAATAATTTAAAAACCAAACATGTTTTGCAAACACCTTAGCTATGTTCGTAAAATTTTTACGAGATCTTAACGCTTTTTGCAGTCGTTTGTATCAGATAAAGTTTTAGTCTTTCTGTAATTCACTTAAATCTATGTAAATTTATGTAAATTCAAAGTATTTTTCGATTGTTTATCAATTTTCACAATTTAAGAATAAACTTATTACTTTGAGCGTTGTAGCTCTAATCTCCATTTCTTACAAGGGTTAAATTTAAAAAAGCTAAGAAAAAGTGCATTTTCATGTAAATGTATTTGTTGCGTAAATGTGTGCTTTAGTTATAAGTACTTTTTCCGTTCGTGAGATTTATTCATTTCTATTAAATTTTAAACTACTGTTACATATTTGTTAGTTTCAATGGACCAATGAGATGATCTTCATAAATTTTTTAGTTCAATTTAAACTGTTATGTTAGTAACTATGACACAAGCTTTTTTTTTTTTAAAGTTAAATCAAACATTTTATTCGATTGCATCTCACAATTTTAATGTTTTTGTTTGTTTTATCTAAACTTTTATGTTAAGATTACTACTCAATAATATGATGTTAAATTTTTTTTTTTTCCTTCTGGCGTTAGTTATTCTAAAAAAAAAATTTAAAATTTTCTCGTAGAAATTTTTAGCAATTTCTATGTAAAGATAATTTAAAAGTAGTTCTAATAACGTTAAGTTGAATGTTTTCCGCTGTAATTATACGAGTGGTAATAGTTTTAATTGATAAAATGTTGCTTAACATTTGAAGAAATTTAAAATAACGAATATTAGTACACTAGTTATAAAAAATACAAATTTTTAATAAAGCATACCTTATTTTTTGATTTAATAGTTTATTTTCAAACGCACATAATTGTAATAAAATATTCTATTTTTATATGATGGTTTAAGTTAAAACTAATAGCTTTATTGTAAAAATACTTCGTTATTTCCTTTATAAGTATACTTTTGTTAAATTTTTAATATTTGCAGCGGTATTTTTAAGTGAATCGTGTAATCTAATTAAAACGCTACAATGATAAATGTAAATGGATGTACAATGAAGTAATGAAAATCGTGTAAAAAGATAAAACAAAATACGAGATACATTGATTCTGTATTTCATTGACTTGTATTTACGTTTTTTCGTATGGCTATTAAATGTGCTCTTGGGAATTTTCCTAGTTTGCAGTTTTAACGTTATGATAAAATATTATAATTGAGGATGGTGTTATTAAAATAGAAGTTATCTTCTCTTATTTGTAAAAGCGATTCAGCAATTAAATTGTAAAAAACCGTCCCGTTTAAATCACATTATTTTTGACAAAAATAACTAAAATGTTAGTTGTAGACTAAATTCATTAATTATTTAAATAGTTTGTTTTATTAAAATTTAATAGTGATCAAATCGCTAGAAAAGAAAAACCTGCAAAACCGGAAACGGGAAAAGGGATCCAAATCGGCGCGCGTCCGGGCATCAAGTGAGTAAAACTCACCTTGCACAATATCGCCCCCATGCGGTAAATGTCAAACCCCTTTTTTTCAGAATTTCTTTTTATATTTTAATACTTTCACTCTCTCTTTCCCTTTCTTTCCAACTATCCCCCCCCCCTTCATTCCTGCTTCTGTTCGGAATAATTGCGAACCAATAAAAAGCAGGGGCCGTTTTGCGCAGATGCAAAAAAGCGCCCCCCGAACGAGACGACGCAATCTCAGAAATTAATTGCATAGCTTCACATGCAGAACAGTACAAGACCCCCCTCACAGTCGGGCTTACGCTGCCGTGCCGATTCCAACTCGAGATGCCTCGGTCCCCCGAACCGAGCGCCACCCCCGACATCAAGGAAGAAGCCCCTCTGCGCCCCCGCACCAGCGAAAAATCACTACGTGCACGTATATATGCTTAATTCTTGAGCGGCACTATGTGTTCGCATGCAAAGAGTCACCCTTGCGCCATGAGCGCCACCTTCGACAAGAGCGCCTAAATCGTTAGGCCCTCATTCGACCGGCGGAAAGCCGCTAGTTCGGAACAGTTCCTAAACAACTCCGCGCGCCGTTTGCGCTCCTACAAGCGCATCCGTGCGTGTTAGCGGACTTAATTCCTATCAATCAAGTGTGTGTGTGTTTTCCTTTTTTTGATACTAAAATCTGTGCCGTCATAACTTAGCAAAACTGTGTTGAACTATCAAGATTTTTTTACCAAGTTGTTGTTGTCCATCGTCGAATTATTACAAAAGAAGAATATTATATATATACATATATATGTGCTTATAGAATTATATCATCAACTCTAGAGTTCCTGTATTTCAAACAAAAATTGGATCTGTTCCTATAAACGACTCAGTTGGCGTAGTTTTGCTGAACTATGCCTCATTGTGAAAATCTTCATACAAAATCAGGTTTGTGGATTTTTTTTATCTTCTTCTTTCCACACGGATTAATTCGAATCCTGTTTGAGAATTTTTCGTTCGGTTTCCCTCACGTGTTCTGTGAAATAGAACAGTAGCATTAGCGAAATTTTCTCACACCCCCGCATTCAAGTTTCTTTTTCACTTGAGTTTGGACTTTAAAAATATACATATCTTAACAATCTTTCTTGCCAATGAGATCCAAATATCATATGTTGCGATACATAGTTCGATTTTCTACTGGGAACCATTAGTAGGCACCCGAAAAATCTTAAGCAATGTTAAAAAATATTTAACTGATTCAATCCTTTTACGGAAATTGAATATATCTTTAATATTATTAATTTTTATGCATCTACGTGTAGCAAGCTGTTCTGAGTTAAGTTAAATTTTCTCATGAGCATAAATAGGGACTTTATAATACATTATTATTCTATGTACAATGTTTTGTAAATAGTATTGGGCGATTTGTGGTGCATTATCGAACTTAATTCCAAGACATATCCTGTTATCGTTTTTATCTATTTCTCTGCAATTCTTATCCAGTTTTAACGTTACTGTATTTGTGATGCATTACGAGATTAATGAAATTTTGCATAAAACTTGCAGGAGATTTTGTAAAAATATCTTAGCGATATTTTGCTGTATTTAAAATATTGTTTTTCGGGAAGAATCTAAAGCGTAACAAAAATCAAATGTTTTGAGTCATTACTCATTTCTAAAATTTTTGCGTACGCATCGTTTTCGCCTTCCGCCGATTTTTATTAAAAGCAAATTCTCTCTGTGACAAAATCTAATTGAGTTCAATTTTATATTTATTGTTATGCTTATGCAATTTAGCTTGTTTTATTTTCAGAATTCTTAAAATGCACGATCTGATTTATCTATCAAAAGTTTTTCTTTTCATTACTTATTTTTTTATTTTCATTCCTTTTTAATTCTGTTATTAAACAGAAAAAAACGAGTAGTATAATTTGATGAGTTTTCGTTGAATAGATGATTCGCAACAGGTACAAGGAAACAAAACTTGACTTGGTTCGTAGCTGTCGGCACACTTAGTTTCATAAACTCAATGCAAAACTGAATAGTTGCAGTTTTTACGAAAAACTGTACAGTATAGAAGTGTTAAGTGTAGTTTGCTGAGAAATTTGATGAAGTTGTTAGCTACTTGCCTGATTTTCTTGTGTTTAGTTTTGTGATTCAAAAAAAATATTTTGAATTCCATTTAATTATGGAAGCAAAAAATTTGATGAAATTTTTAAAAAACTCTTAGAAGACAAGTTTCTTTGTTACCCCGCTTTAATAACTTTTAAGGCGCGTAAGAATTTGTTTTGTGTTAATAAGCCACTCCAAAGTATCCGTAGAAGTCAAACCATCAAATATAAGTTCATAGAACGGAAATATATGCTTACTGGATTGCGAAAACACCCAACAAATATGGAATCTGTTACTGATTCTATTTATTATTCTATTAAACGCCTATAGTGTAACTTTTCCGCATATCTTAGGTTATTAAAACCTATCATGGTTACAAATATATTCTATTCTTTAAAAGTTTGATTGAAATATTTTGAAGATTTGTTAGTAATTTTGGAACATATAAACTACCTAGTAAATTATGAAATTTATTCTATTTATTATCCTATAAAGCCCTATAGTGTATCTTTACCGCTTATCTTTGGTTGCTAAAACCTATCATGGTTACAATTATAATCTATTCTTTGATTGAAATCTTTTGAAGATTTGTTAGTGATTTTGGAACATATAAACTGCCTAGTAAATTATAAAATTACTTATTCTATTTATTATTCTGTAAAGCGCCTATAATGTAACTTTCCCGCATAGCTTTGGTTGTTAAAACCTTTCGTGGTTACAAATATAATCTATTCTTTGAAATTTGATTGAAATCTTTCGAAAATTTGTTAGTAATTTTGAAACATAAAAACTGCGGAGTATATTATAAAATGTGCAAATTGTGCCCTAACAGAAATACAATTAATGTCAGCGGACTAACTTTGCGTAAGCACTGTCTTTATTTTGAAGTGTTTTTTTAACAATAGAATTTTCATAAACTTGAAGCTTTCGTTACAAATTATGCATTCTTGAGACATCAAGGTGCTACTTTGTTTATCTACTTTTCTTCCTGGTTTTTCAAAACATTGTACTAATCATTAATCCTGATGATTGCTTTGTGCCCTGAGCTATAATTAAATGAATAAAAAAAATTAAATCTGTAAGATGTAAACAGCTTGCGCGAATTCCCCCCGTCCTCTGTCTTGACATTTGCAAATACTGAATCACATTTATCGCGCGAACATCTGTTTCTGTTCTAATTAACGATGGAGAGCAGACGTGCACCCCTTCTTGGCCCCTCAGGGGTGTGATGCTCTTCAAGACCTTTTTCGGAAATGAGAAAATTGTCGGAATTATTTTCTTCATTTCTTTTTCTGTCTGTAAATGCATTGATGAGTCAGCTTCGCGTCTATTACATGATTTACTAAATTGCCTTTTTTTTAACACTCTTGTTTATCAAGTATAAAAAAAAAATCTTAGTTTAATATCTTGTTGTAATCATGTATTGAATTGATTGTTTTGAAAAAAAACCAGTAGAGCAGCAGAGAAACACGTGTTTAAATTAATCGAATGCCAACCTTACTAGGTCCACATCTATGTAAAAATCAAACACACTAAGCAGTACGATGTTGAGTGATTTCATTAACCTTTATTGGTTTCTGCAAATTGATCTGTTTTACATTTTATTTAGTTACATTAACTCGCTAATTACGTTAGATACACTAAAATGAATGAATCCAGATTTTTTTTCCTCCATGAATTCTTGTGGATGTTTGGTAAAATAAAATTATGCAGCTTCGAATTGTTTAAAATAAATGTTAATATATTATTAAACACATCTTAATCAGGCGCTTATTTTGCTCAATAATAGTGTATTTAGTTAAAGACTTTTTCTTTTATATTCGTCTTATTATTTTTTGTTGCGATTTTTAAAATAATTAACACGCGTATTTTGTTATTCTCAGTACCAATCACTTTCAATTCTAAAGTTTTAATCTTTTTTTTTATAAATTCAAATGTGTAAGCATGCATTTATTTTTTTTCCCTAAAGCTAACATAAAAATATAATATCACAATAATAGTGCATTTGGTTTCCTTTTTTATATTTTTCTTACTTTTTGTTACATTTTTTTATTTATAATTAATCCAAGACTTTCCTACGTTCACTTTCAAATATTATATTTTGATATTTTTTATAAATTCTAATCTGAAATGTATCAAATCTGTGAACACGCACTCATTTTCCCCCCTAAGACTAACTTAAAAATAATATAAATGTCACAAATGTTTAAACAGCATTCTTTTTTGCATTGAAATTTACGTCTAAGCTTTCATTAACTCTTTTGATTTTATTTTTGAAGCTAGTTTATTTTCATTTAAATCTAATTATTTATTGTTAATAGAACCGTAAATATTGCGTAATTCGTCGATTGCAGCAATTTACCGCGAAATACTTCATTAGCTATAAATTAATATTCCAAAATACTTGATTTCCTGCTTACGTAATCAATTTTTTTCTTTGAAGTAATTATCAGAATGGAATTTCCCATCTGTCATATGAAATAGTTCAGTCGTCATTAAGTAGTGCTTTAAACGCTAACCATTTTATAACTTTTACTCTTTAAAATACTTAATATTTTAATTCAAAAACGTTTGTTAATTTTTAACATTTTTCCGCTCTTTTGTTAAGACTATACTTTTGCTCATCCACGTATAATATATTGCTTGGTAATAAAATTTTAACCATTATACTAAAAGTTAATTTCTTTCGTTGTGTTGAATTTTTTTAGTTCCATTTCTTTCTCTTTTTTTTTCCACGCCATCTTAGTTTTTTTTTTTTTCTTTCTTTCTTTTAGTTTTTAAAAATGAGTGTAAATCTTTTCTTTTATTTAATTTGATAATTATATTTTACATGAGAATGAACTCCAATTCCGCTGTAATATTACTTTTATAATTTTTTTTTTTTTTTACGAAGTGTAATAATGTTATTCTTCTGCAATCTTTTTTACACATTTAACTGCTTCGCATCAAATTGGCTTGAATAACAAGCGATTGCCCATCAATTTTATTTTTAATATCATTTTGTATTGGTCGCAGTTTCAAATAATAAGATGTGAATTTAAAAACTTATTAAAATTGTTCTACTAATTGCCTTCTCAAATCATTTCCTTTTTTTTTTAAATAGCAAAACCGAACTTTGTTTTATTTAATGTTAGTTGATTTTCCACAGAAACTTGAAACCATGTTTTCTTCCTGAGTTAATAAGACAACTCCTACAATAATAATATATTCTTTTGAAAGAAAATTATCTGGGATTGATATTACTTCCACTGCATTACAATATTGTGCAATTTTTTACTCACTTTCTATCCCAGTCAATTAATTATCAATCTGAATTAAACTCGATTGAACAAATCAGCAAAACGGATTGAGCAAGTTTCCATGCGTCCGCCCTAAATTAAAAGTTGATTGTTTTGCAAAACTTTGATTGTGTGGTTGCGAAGGTATATATAAAAAAAGAAAAGACAAATAGGATCGTGCGCAATAGAGAGTTGTTGCCACTGATTTATTGTAAAATACAAAACCGTCATTTGCCATAAATGCAGACGATTACTCAGGTATTTGATAATTTTTCACCACGCAATTTCCACGAAACTAATGATGAGAACCGAGTGAAATTATTATAATATCAACAACAATCACTTGAACTTTCGCATTAAACAGGCCTAAAACCGTGACTCAATTATAACTAATGAACACTGCATAGGTTGCCCGCTCGCGTAATGCCTATTAGTTAAGCCTTAGGACTGGATATGCATGCGAACATTTTATTCCTCACGTCATTTTCGCGTCTCTTTGTCCACCCCCACCCCTTTTCGCAGGCTGTCTCATTTTCTCTCCCCCCCCCCCTCATTAAGTGCCCTCCGTTTTTTCCCACCCACTACCTATTCACAATTTCTCAGTATTAGCAAGCCATTGTCTAGAAAAAGGAGATGAGAGGGTGGAAGGGGTACTCGATTCGAACACGCGAGTAATTAAAAAGCATCACGCGATGACCAAGCATAGTGGTCAGGGGATGGCCAAACAAGATGGAACTTGTTCGCTGCAAGCTAAATTTACATTCTGAAGAAGAATATTGGTGAAAATTGATAGAAAAGAAAACAGGTTAAAAGTGGAAGAATAAGAAAAGATTGAAAAAGAAAGGATAGAATCATAATTCTGATTTGCAATAGTCTTTATTCTAATTTCATTTCATACAAATGGAATTAAGACTTCAGGATTGATAATTAAAATTATTGTTGTAATAATATATAAAGTATATGAAACTAGTATTAATAGATTATAAGTCTTTTTATTATATATTTTTCTTTGTACTCACTAAGTAACGAAAAAATATCTATATTTATCAAAAATACCGTACAAATTTTGTGGAAATTTGTATTTTAGAAAAGTAACAATTTTGTTTCTTCGAGCAACAATTTCGTTAATCGAGAGTTCTTTTTCAAAAACATAAATTTTTATAATCAAATGAACTCACCTTATTCACAAACCACTTTCTCTGATTTGAAGTCACGTGTCATGTTCACAAAGGCCTACGTTCTATCCAAGAACATTCATTTATTCGACGCAGAACAAAAGTGTAGTTCTAAACAACCCCGCGGTGGCTTAATCCTTAAGCTTATCGATTGCTGGAACTCCCGCTTATTAAAGGCGATAAACACGCTGTACCCTCAAATTATTTGCTTAATACATATTCAACAGATGCCTATTTTGTGCGACACTAGGCACGGTAATGAAAGTGGAGCACTATTAAACACTCGCGCCTCTTATGCTTCATAACGTTGTGACAGCAATTAAAGCAAATACGCCTTTTTTTTTCTTAATTATTTTCTATCCTGTTTTTTCTCCTGAACCATTCCCCCCCCCCTTTCGTCAGGTAATTGCGGCGTGTGGCAACTAATAATCCTGTATGTGTAGAGATTGCAAATTTGTGGCCACATTAATTGCCCGGATAAATTATGCCCGGCACTCAGTCGCACGTTTTTTTTTTTTTTGGTAAAACATCGGTTGCCAAAAAGGATCTAATTTTTCCTGCAGGTTGTTAATCACGTAGGATATTAGGGCATCATTAGAAAAATGAGCATTATTTATACAAGCTGTTTTCACACTATTTTTTAACGTTATTGATTACTTCTAAACTTGCTTTAATTGCATTGAGTTTTTTATTCGAAAGAGTAGTTTCATGTTTTAATAGATGTTTCATTATTGTTTTTCAAGTAAATTTTTTTAATGAATGAATTACTAGTGTTAACTTCCGTTGTGCACTGAGAAAAAAAGTATGGTCAAAACCACAAGGATATGGTGAACTTAATTGTGTTTCTGGCTCTATAGAAACACCTAAGTTCAGTATTTTTTATTGAAGCGTTTTGGTAGAATTAATTATTAAATATGGTTTAAGAATATGAGATAAAATTTGTTCAATGGGATAAAATTGGCTAGTTTTACCTTAGTGCACTTAGTAGTTTTATTTATTATTTTTTATTTTATTTCTTTTTTAAAACCAGAAATGCCATTACTTTAAAGTACGGTAATTTTGCCAGTATTTTTTTTCTCCTGGTGTAAATTATTGGCATTAAATATTTGAAAATACCCGAATTGTTAAATCATTCTTCCAGCTTAGTTATGTAGATGTGATAATATTTTTTTTAAAAAAAAAATAGAAATTTCATGTTAGCGTATATTTGAGATTTAATAATCAATCAATCGAAATCCTTCTAAGTTACTTTAAAAGTTTTGAATTGCTCGTTACTCTTTTTTTATTATTTATTAGTAGATATTGTTCAGGTTTGTAAATTATTGCACCCTATTAAATTTCTCAGCTTTACGTACCTAAGTTAGTTGACAATTAACTGAGTTTCATTTACTTTTGTTCTTTCTTGGACTTTTTTGATTTAACATTTTGAAAATGTGTAAATGAGATGTAAAATAATATTCATTTACGTTATAAAAATAAGCGATGTATTATAAATATAACGAGAGATTTGTAACACTTCTATATATCACGTGCTCTCATTATTATATTTGTATAAAAGAAATAAGTAATTTCTTAACGTGGTAAACTGAATGCTTGTGTCTTTTAATCAATGATAGTAAGCCACTAAATGCTTATTAATTGCTTATTCTTAAGTAATAATGCAAAAGTACTGCGCATCAAATTAAACAGATATTTGCACCTAAAGCACATTGTATTGTAAAGTAATAGGCTTCCAATGGCATTAATAAAAAAACGAGTAATTCAATTACATTAATAAAATTTTTTACAATATTTATTACAATACGTAATCATATTTACATATACTCTCTGATCTGTTAAAATTACTTTTAATTTTCGCCATCATTGTGTTAAAGATAAAGATGGACAGTGGCAGCTGCAAATTGCATCATACGTCAAAATTTATTCCAATTTGCGAACGAATTGGTGCTTCTGTTTATGAAGATTTCGTTCGTTAACGTTGCATTTAATAATCTGTGAAGATATCATTATCAATCACAAATGACAGAAACTAACGTTATTTGATTTTTCTATGGAAAATGAGAAGAATTGTGATTCAGATGTTGCCACCTGTGTTTTAATTTCCACTTGTTGGGCATCTTGCAGCACATTTCATTAGTATTATTATAATAGTTGCAATGACAAAAAAAAAAAAAAATAAATAAAATAAAAAATTCAAATATGCCTTTATGCTTGCTAAACTGAAGCAAAAAACTAAATATGCTCTCTCGTCTAGAAAGAATGGAAGTTACGTTAAGAAAACACATTCTCGTGTGTTAAATTAACACAATTAATTTAAAAATTTTGATTGTACCCTCTTGTCGAAGAAGTTCAGACTTATCGTCGAGAAATTCCTAACGGCCACACCTGATGAAATGTACAATTTTATTTTCCCTAAGTGTTAAAAATTATTTCGAATAAATTATTTTCTTCCTTGATATCGCGTCATATTTGTTTAATATGTTTCTTCGTGTATCATCGGGATGTTTTATCGAACTGGATAAAGTGAGTTAGAAGCTTGCTAAGCGCAGAGCTGGATGTTACGTAGCTTTGTTTTCTCATTTTAAACATTACTGGGAATTTCTGCCTGAAGGCCTTTTTGTTTAGCTCTCGTATCATGAGAGAGAAAAGGGGGGGGGACTCTATCGTGTTTGGAATTTAATCAAATTGCTCTTTTCTTGAGTCATCTATTTAACTTTTAGAAAAAGATCAGGCGGAGTGGGAGAAAAAAAAAAACTGAGACAAAATTAAAGTTCGAAATGAGGATGTAAAAAAACAAAATTCGAATGTTATTTGTTTGTTGTTTTGAGTAAAACGTCGAAAAAAGGGAAGATTTTTAAATCATTTATAATCGAATAGCAGCAGCTCAATTATTGCGCTATTTTCCCGGTCCCATTATTTGGCTATTTAAACAGAGCAGACGAGTAATTTGCTGCTTTCAGAACAATTTTGATTCTAGATTAGGGGATTGGAATGTGATTAGGAGGAAGAATTAAAGAGAAATGAGTGCTTAAAGAATATAAATTTTCCAAATTCAAAAGTCTTGAAAAAAGTAAATATTGAATCTGGATAGGTTTAACATTAGAATAAGAAAATAAATTACATTTTTTAATGATATTTGAGTTTTAATTCGGAGCATTTTTAATGTTGTTTTTTGAAAGCAACCTAATTATGATATTGTTATTGAATTTTATTTTATAATAAAAAAAATTACTTCTTTTAGTAATAATTTTCAAATTAGCTTCTCAAATTACATTTTCTTTTGAAAGTTTTTTTTTTTTTAAATACATATTTTCAAATTAAATTTATTTTATATCTCTGCATTTAAAAAGTGCATCTAATTAAAAATAATGCTTCTTGAATAAGTAGCCGGAGGTATTTTAGCCTTTATTCACATTACAGCATTTTACTAAAATTTATTGAGATACATTTTCACTTCAAGATTTATTGAATAAGCTACTTTTGTGTGAATTACCTTTTTTTTTAAATTTAAAATTCTTAGTATTATTTCATATCATTTGACAGTGATATATAACTGCGAAGAATTTAAAAATCATACTGTATTAATCTAAAATCGTTTTCCTTATTCCTTTTTATTCAAAAAACAATTTCAACTAATAGATAATACTTAACAATTTAAATATTCCATATTCCATATATTCCAATATGTTTCCATATTCTTAGTTTAAAAAGAATGCAAGTTCGTTTAAATCGTTTAGTTCGAATATTATTTAGTTTAATTTTTTAAAAAAAATTTTTGTTTGTTTTATTTAATATATTGCTTGCTATTTTTCTGTAAATTCAAATGTATAAAACCACTAGATTTTTTTTATTAATTATTTAAATTCGATATATATTATTAAACAGTCGATTTATTTATTTATTTGAATTTTTGACTAGTTTGCTTTAAACGCATCTTAAATAATTTAAATAGTATAAATATTTATAATTTTCTCCTATGAGTGCTTTCCTCCCTTATAATACTTGATAATTTAATAAAGATTTTTAACTTTTAAAAACGGTAATTTATAAATCAATCTGATTTGATAGTGTAAAACTGCCACAACTGCCACTTATGTTTGATATTTTTAATTTGATTTATAACTTTTTGAATAAACAGATTATAATATTTGATAATTCTCATTTATTTATATAAATGTTATTCCAATATAAGTGATGTTAAAGAATAATTTTATTATTTTAAGTTTAATCAAATTTTATAAGGGTTTTGAAATTTAAATTTATTTTAAATTGAATTTTTTTTACTTAGTACTTGTAATTAAAGCTAATACTTGTCGCTTATCTAGTCCAAATGCTTTTACTTGAAGTACAACTATTGTTCTAATTTTCATTCAGATACATTATAAAAACACAAACGAACACTTGATAGTAACTTCATTTTAAATTTCGTAACAAAAGTTCTGACCTTAATTCATTTGAGCATAACGTAATTCAGTTTTAAAAAGAGGTATTTTTTCATAATACACAACTGCCTAAAGTGCAGTTAAAAATATTTTATTCAGTTTTTATCTCACTTTAGTCATCTAGATGGCACCTTCTCTCTGTCATTCTAGTTAACGTAATTTCCCTACACCTGTGTCAGTTATGGTTGAAGTTAAACACGCGCTTCTGGCGAAACTCGTGTCTTTTCTCGTTTAGCTACGATTTATGGCGCTTTTTACGATCCTATAATCCTGGCGCATATGCAAATGGATATTTTTCAAGGTATTTTCAAGGTATTTTCAAGGTATAGGTATTTTTTCATAATACACAACTGCCTAAAGTGCAGTTAAAAATATTTTATTCAGTTTTTATCTCACTTTAGTCATCTAGATGGCACCTTCTCTCTGTCATTCTAGTTAACGTAATTTCCCTACACCTGTGTCAGTTATGGTTGAAGTTAAACACGCGCTTCTGGCGAAACTCGTGTCTTTTCTCGTTTAGCTACGATTTATGGCGCTTTTTACGATCCTATAATCCTGGCGCATATGCAAATGGATATTTTTCAAGCATAGCAGCGAAAAAATTCGCCAAATAATTGTTCTTATTATCTCATGCACTGAACCGCTGTACATGACCGCATATGGCGACTAAAAATTCTCAGAATTCGCCCTTTCATTTCTATTTAAAATTCGTCCATTTTGCGGAATAAAGCTCGTTTACAAGTTGATGGATTCGTGTAAGCAATTGTTTTTCTCCCACATTGTATTTTCTGAAATTAGTTTGGCGACTTATAAGTCGCAGTTTAAAGAATTCGCTTTTAATTTTTTTGTTGTTGTCATAACAATACCAAAATGGTTTCAGATGTGCCATATTTTTTAGTAATGATTTTTTTTTAATTTTAAATCTTGGTTATTTATTATTTGATTGTTTTTGTATTTTTCTACTTGAATGAAAATAATATTTACTGTTTGTAATTTAATGTGCTACATCATTTCTGATTCCATTAATATATTTAGCTCTTCATACAATGTTAGATCCTGTATGATCCATCGGTTTTTGTCGGAAAATTTGTTGGAAAATTTTAACGATTATACACTCCTTAAACACTAGGGTAAAATCTTGAATCATATTTCATTTTTCAAGTTTTTAGCTTCCAGAAGGCACATAACTCTGTGACTTCTCAATTGATGCCTCTGTAAAAAAGGGAAAAAAATTATTATTAATCTTATTAGATTAACATTTTTCTTTTCTGAATAACATTCATATCTTGATTAGTTTACAAGTTGCCCGAACCATCAGTCCCTAAACTGAAAATAAAGCCATAAAAGAAGTCTTATTAATGATATTATTCGTCTGAATACATTAACTACATAAAGGAATCCTCCTTATTAATCTAAAGTTCTTTTTTATTTTCTCTCTCTCTTTCTCTTTCTTTGTCCTCGAAGACAAGTGTGGGAGGCGGGGGTGGTCGGAGCACGCGCTCTTTGTCCCAAGGAAAGCCGGCCTGGTTTGATGAAGCGCGACAACTAAATCAGAGTCGCGGAAGTAAAAGAAGAGGGAAAAGGGATCTGGCAGGGGTCGACAGATAGACGACTGGACGATGGTCTAACTCGATTAGTGGAAGCGATGGGAGCGACCGCATTATTGGATTAAGCATCATTAACACAAGGGATGCTAAGATGGCTGTTCTAAGTTGGCAACTGTGGGAGAAAGAGACTTTGAGAATTTGTTTTTAAATCAACAGACCATTTATTACTATAGGCATGGCAGTAGCGACATTTATAATCTTCCTCAACTTGAATTTTTTCGTCTCCTTATTTAGAATAGAGGGAATGAAATTAACATAAGCAATATTTATTTATAAATTTATGTATGCCAGTACAACTCAGAATTAGAACGTTCGCTTTAGAGTCGGTGGTTTCGTTTAATTTTTTTTTTTTTTTTTTTAGATACTTTAGTTGAAACAGTCGCGTCAGTGTAGAACTTATGTAACGTTTAATTTTATAAAAAATTATTCTATAATAATCATATTTGTTGAGTTGTTCAGTTGGTTGTAGCGTACAGACATGGTTTCACGTAGATCTCTACTCTATGACAAGTTACGCAACGTTGATTTTTTTTTTTTTTTAAAGGGATATAATCGTTTGACTTTCATACTTACTTAAGTGTGTTTATATTATATTATTATTAATTATGTTTATGTTTTTATATCTTGTTAAAAAAAATTTATTCTAGAACACTTCTTCCTCTTCTGTAGCTTTTCAGCCTGTTAGAGGCCAAGTCTGTCTCCAGAAGTTTCTTCTATCAGGAATTTTCCGCTGCTACCTTTGTCCAAAGCTTGACCCTGATTTCCTGTAACGTTTTCTCAACAATCTAGATCGTTAATTGAGCTATATAAGCGGTTTAGATTTTTATTGTAATTTTTAATATTCAAAGGTGAAAATTCTACTTCTGATTAACGCTGCATACCAAACAGTGTTTACTGGTTTTAGATTTTTCCTTTTCGTTATTTATACATATTCTGTCATTGTTTTAAATTATCATTTTCCTTTTTGCTTTTTCTTCTACCATCAAGTTAAAATCGTGTCAAGAACTTCAGCTTTTAGCCAAAATGAACTACTTCTTTTAAAGTTGAGTGAGTTTGGATTCGAAAATTCTATAGCGTTATATTCGTTTGAAAGCAAGTTGAGGTAATCCTGCACGGATCGAACAGGAGGGAACAAGAGTAGGGGATTCGTTAATGAAATCAATCCTTTCATCTAGCCATGTTACTAACGCTGCAGTCTTTTAGCTGTTAACAAGCAAGGGGGGCCCGAGTGCTTAATCCTATTCTTTTTCCTCGTCTGACGCGTGCAGTCCTGATTGATTTACTGATGCTTGCCTGCCTGCTTTGCTGCCTAGCATCTTTTTCGTATATATAAGTACATTTGATATTAATTTTAATGCATTTTTACTGTTATTAAACTAATGGATAGACTTTTAGCATTATTGGTTTAACATCTTTAAAGACAATTAATTATTTATGCATATTTGAAGTAAAAATGTAAGGTGCTCTTTGCAATTTTAAATGTTCTGGAAAAAAAAAATAATAAAAAAAAAATAATAAATAAAAAAAAAAAAAAAAAAATATATGATTGGGGAAGTATAATAGCTTCTGAGTTACCAGTTATTTTTTATTTGTTCATTTATTTTTTTAGAATATTAGTTTAAGAATGTGATCCTTAAGGGCACTAAGTTATAGAAACTGTTGAAGGTATTTTTCGTATATAATTCGATGCATTGAATGAATTGTAAATATTAATAATCGAGTTCTGAAGTTATTTATCACATATAAGTTGAGTTTTCAAACATTAATGAAGCATTAATTCATATTCTTCAGTCAATTCTATATCAAAACAATCGCGTTAAAAACTGTGATTTCTATAATGGTCTACAAACACTTTATGCCCCTGTCCTTATGTTTAACAATATAATAGTTTTCTGTTTAATTTTAGAACATTCTAAATTGCCCCCAATGCCTTTCCTGTTTAATCATAGAGCATTCTATAAGTTTATTAACTGTTAACTGCCTATTTCCATAAAGCCTTTTGCACATAAAGCAGTCATACAATCGTAAAATATGATACTTAAAAATAAAAAAATGCTCTTAATTTTAGTCAGTTTTTACTTTTCACCCCTGATTTTTTTCTTTTAGCCATAAAACATTCCCGACTTCTCTGTTTAATAATAGAACAATATAGGGTATGTGACCTGTGGTTAAACAAAGAATATAATATTTTTTTCCCTCCTTATCTGAGAACATTTATCTGAAAATATTTACAACATACAAGCTTTCTGAAAGCAATTTATAACATGGTTAAACTAGGAATATAATCTGTTTTCTCCTTTCAACCTGAGAATATTTTATAACATTCTAGCTATGGCTAAACAAATAATATATTCCTTTTAACCTCTTCTTACCGCGTTTAATCGCAGAACATTCTATACTTTTAACCAGTACAGTCAGAGCATTTCAAGAGAGAACTTAGATATATGATTTTAACTGAGATATTTCCTTAAAATATTCAAATACTTTTCTTAGCAGGGATCGTAGCCTGAGGTATATTAATTATATTTACTGTTGCCAGGTTCTTGAATACTTAAAAAGAAAGATTTTCGGTGGTAGGGTCTTTGTTTTGGCACCGTCTGTCTTCCGTCTTCGGATTGAAGTAACCCGTCTTGCCATCCACTGTCTTTGCTAATGGATTTTTCTTAATGCCTTTCCCCCTCACCCACAATTCCTCTTTTTTATTCATTAACGGGAACGAAGAATGAAAGTGCTCCTTCCTTTCAAGTGGCGTGGGGGGTGGTAAGGGATCCTAAAATAGATTTTCGAAGGTCCTCCCTTTTTCGCGCCCTCCCACGATTTGCGGAGACATTTCCCGAAATGAAATGGACTTAAAACGAGTGACGTAGTTTGCTGCCTTTAATTAATGGAAAAGGATGTTTTTAATCGCCGAGTGACTAGTTTTTTTTTTGTTTTGTTTTTTTTTGTGACCCCCACCCCCTCATCTCTTTATGCCGTGTCATCTAAAATAACTGGGGTGGTAAAAATATAAAAAAAAGGTTAAAATTTTTAGATCCTCTTTTTTTAATTTGTTGGATAATTCTTTTTCTTCGTTTTATGTTTTAGAGAGCAAAAAAATTTCGCCAACATCTGCTTGTAAAAGATGTAGAAACAGAAGAATAGATCGTTTCAATAAACTTTAATTGAAATCTACTGGGATTTTGAATAAAATTGTTTTCTAATGAGGGTTTTGTGATTAGCTCTGACTGTAATGTAATATTGGTTTCAAACTTTTAGAACCGCTTTCTCTAACAATATTTGTAAAAAGTAATTGTATGAATGAAATTAAAAATAATTTATTATAGTATGTTCTTAGTAACTTATTTTATTAATTCAACTCTTTTTACGATTACCATATATTTTATTTGTTTATTTATTTGGAAAATGAGGTTGTGCCTAACTGATTTTTCATTAGTAGAATTTTGAAAAATGTGGCTACTATTTCCTTTAAACTAGTCAAAGTATATTAAAAATAACCTCTGTTTTTTTTTTTAATTTTTATTATTATTATTGTCAATATTGCAATAATTTACACTCAGTGCATTTAAAACTATTTAATATCTTTTTCTTTATTAACATTAAATTTAAGCCTTCCTTTTTTCAGTTACGCGACTTACCACTAAAATTTTTGATACAAAAGAACGCGTTAACTAATATTTTGAAAACACTATAGTTTTTAGCCATTTCAATCGTAAGTATAGAACTTGTTGTTAGTCAGAAAATTGACGTTAGTAACACCAATTTTATTAAGAATATAGAGTACTTATTTCCATACTTGAACACGAGTCTTACTAAGTTTTTCGATTTTAAAGACTTTATCAAACAGCTTTCTGTTTTTGCATATTTAAACTGTTTTGAAGCTTGAATTTTCAAATTTGCTGAAAAAATGTCGCTCAATTTTTTTCCACTTTTAAAGTCTTAAACTTCATCCACAAGTGTGGTATTAACAACATTGCTTCCCAGCATTACGTACCAAATTGAATCTAAAATTAGAAATTTGTATGTAAGCTTGCTATCGATTAAATTTAAAGAAAGAAAGCGAAAGTAAAGCAGGGGAAGTATTCAGGAGAATCGAATTCGAATCTATTCACCTTGCATTCCTTTTCTTTATTACGTTCTCAAAAAAAAAAAAAAAAAAAAAAAACATCTGAATGTGACGGAGTAGTGCCAATGTCTCCTCCTATTGTAACCTCATCAAATTGAAACGCGGAGGACAAGTAGATCCATTTTCTTCAGATCCCGTTTCATCAGCTCCTGTTACCTTCCTCCACCCCTAACTGCACGTTTGTCCTTTTCCCTTTCTTTTTTTCCCCTACTCATTCTTTTTATCAGGAACTAAAAAAACTCCAAGTGTGGAAAACTAGTAGACATGTTGTAATTGAGAAAGAAGGATTTGAATTCAATGCCCAAGATTTAGAAGAGGTGTATTGGTGTCATTTTCACCAACCCCAAAAACCTCCTCCGACGATTTCTTTAATTTTCACCTATGAAAACTCGTCGCACGTATTACTCAAGTCTCTGCATGTTAACCGATTGCGATATACCTATTTTGTTAGATGCTTATGATTTCAGTTCGCATTCGTTTAAATTGAATTTTTACCATCAAAAGCGTTTTTATGTTGGGTATTTTCGCAAATTGGCGAAGAACATTCAAACGGGAAATTTGTCGCGATGCTTCTTTACAATTTATTTTCAAACTCCCGTCCGAATTTAACGACCTATCTTTTTGAAAGATAAAATATTAATTTATTTTAATGATTTCGCGTGGTATATCTTATTATAAAACTTAATAAAAATTTTGTTTCCGTGGGCAATTTATAATAAGTAAAATGGCTTTGTCAGTCATTTTTAATTAAAAAAACAAAAATATTAAATTGAAGAATTTTATGCTGGAATAATCCTTCCAGGATTTTTTTTTTTTTTTCAAGAAAATTTGCATTGTGCATATTCGTCAAAATCTGATTTCTCCAATATCAAGCGATATCATTTGCAGAAATCTTAAATTCAAATATTATTATTTTCAATCATTAATTCACAAATTTTTTTTATCATAAAAATTTACCCTATTTGATATATAAATTAAGTTTATGATGAATTTTTGTGTGCAATATAAATTTATTAATGTAATTTTTCTAATTTATAATTATGTATGTGCACAATATATATTCAATGTAACTTGATATATTCACAAATCTAAATTCAGTCAATTTTTTTATTATTTACAGTCAGTAAGCTCGCCAAATATTTTTTGTTCTTTTCATTTTTTTTAAAAATTCAAATGTTAAAACTTTTTAGATATTTGCACTAAAATTTAAAATGCTTTATGCATTGCTTGTAATTATTTTTAATTAAGCGCAAATGGATGTAGATAAATATAGCCTAACTGCCTCGCCTTCTATCGATAAGTTCCAGTTCTTCCTGGCTCTTATTTTAAGCTATTTCTTTCTGCAAATACGAATGTAGAGTTAACCTTTACGTTCATGTAGTCGTTACGTTAATCGTTTTAAGTTTTTGAGGAGATATCTTTAGATTTCTTAATTTAGTATTGGTTTGTCAGGGTCTCCTTGCAGTACTAAACAAAAATTTAAGGAGTATTATTAAAAATATCGAAAAATGACTTCATCGTTACAACTTTTCAAAAAAGCTGCCAGATCGTTTGCGTTTTCGTGTAATTTCATTCCATCGGCCGATGGTAATAAACAGTCAGTCCTCTTTTATGTGTGTACATAATTACTTTGGGTAACTTGTGGTAAAGTGCGTCCTACTAGACGTCACAGCTGATATATATATCTCTACACGGCCATTACCTTCAGAAAAACGAGCAAACCGTACCTTGTTAAGACCCCCAAGAAAATTTATTACCCCCAGTCTTTTCTCTCCTCAACACATTTTACATTACAATGGCTTTTTCGACTGTCAGCATACTGGGGGTGGCGAATAATTACCTCATGAAAGAAACTATGCGCGCGTTCGTTTTTTCTGGAACATAAACGAATCAAATGTCATGGCTTATGCATGCAGAAAGAGAAAACAAAATAATTAACGAAATAGTCTGGAAGCTATGGAGGGGGGAGAATGATGGTGCTGCTAAGGCCGTAGCGAATTTTTTAAATACCCCATATATCGTGGAGAGGCATAAAAACAAATCTTTTAAGGTTGTTTTGTTCTAGTGTCTGCTTACTTCGAAAGCTGTTATGATGCTTTAGAAATTACTTATATGGAGGCCGTTATATTTTAAAATAGAGACCTTCTTAGTGAAAGACGCCATAAAAATAATAGGGGAATAGCAAGAAAAATAATGATGGATGTTCATCCAAAAACTGTTTAATCACTCAATGGGTTTAGCTTATTTACATTTTGCAAGGACAAGTATCTGTTTGAAATTTTATTTTTTGGAAATCGATTTTTTTTTAATGTTCTTGGTGTTAGAAGTGAATTCAACTACTAATGAGTAATGAGGTACCTTCCTTAAAGTTTACGATTTTTTTTTTTTCCTTCTCTGCAAATTTTTTTTTATTTTATTATTTTTTTTTTTGTTACATATTATTTCTGATTTTTAATATTTACCAAATTAAATTATTTTTGTTTTTTGTGGTAAAAAATTCCCATTACTTAGTGTTACAATACATAATTATTTAATATGTATTATAATATTTCGTAGTAGGCATTAATCAGAGATTCCAATAAATTATTTTTCATAAATTTTTATTTTCATTTTGAAATTTAAGTAATACAATGGCTCTAGAGTTACAAGTTCGTAAGTTATTAAGGAATAATTTACAGTTATAAAACATTGATTACAATAGTTGTCAATAGAAAAGTAGTATTAAGGCAAAAAAAAATAATCAAATTGTCATTTAAACCGATTTAAAAAAATTATTTTTTGACAAAAACAATTTTTTCAATACGATTCTTTCCAAATCACATTTCTTGAAAAAAGGACTTTCCACAGAATTTCAGTTCTTACTACTACACATTTTGTAAAAATATATAAAGACTGAAAATTAAATTTAACCAAGTAATGGTTTTTAAGTCGTGCTGTAGGATATATTGATAAAATAGTTAAATTTAAGCACCTCTACCAAATTTCGTCACATATTATATAACCATATTTCATTGTTAATTTTACAAAAATAATTACCAAAGCACTTCCGTAAGAATTAACGAAGTTTTTTTTATGTTCTCATATAGCTAAGAAAAAGTTAAATTTTACCATATTCTTATAGTTAAGACCACACTTTTTTTTCCAGTGTATACTTCATAATCAGACTGTTCTATAGTTTAATCACAATATAATTTCCTCCTTTTTTAAAAAAATTTCTTTTAAAACGGGGGGGAGGATACATTTCTTTTAAGCTTCTGACCATATCCAGGCTGTTTAAAGAAATTTTAAAACAATCTAATATCGAATGCAAAATTACGTTGAGGTTCGTGCTTTACCGAATCAGTCTCCAAAAACACGAGGTCACCCGACGCATTTCTTATAAATAAATGATGATTTAATTCAACTATTTATTAGCTTTAATGTCGTGAAGAATTACTCATTAAAAGTAAAAATAATTTTCTCAGTTTTTTTTCATTACAATCCTTGGCGTTCTCCTTGATTTGATAAGTTACAAACGGTGTATCTGTCTATATATGAGCAGACAAGCCTCCTCTTCATTACGCACTTAAACGATAATTTTTGCGCCAAGCTTTATCTGTGGTACTTTTTAATGGACCCCCTCCCAATTACCATGCAGACTGGATAATTGCGACGATTAATTTCGGGCCTTCATCAGAGACGAAGGCCTTCCAGCATTTTGTCCTTGGCTGACCACTTGATTGATTGTGCAATTTATTTTCGTTGACATTGCCATACCGAGGTGATAAATTTAATGGGATTGCGTTTCGTGCGAAGCCCCACTGTCTCTTGAGCATTCCCTTTTTAAATGTCCCTTCTTCCTCCCACGACATTTGCTGTTTGCGACAGAAAAAAAAAAGGATAAATAAATAGTTATTGTTATGCTGCATGGCACGGATATAGGCTCTACCTTGTTGCTGTGATTTGTTTTGTCGCCACTTAGAACTCTTCTGGGTTCTATTGGTATTTGTTTAGTTTATCTGGCGAAAAATAAAAGTTTTTATTTTATTTTTATATTTTCTTTTTTACTTATAACTCTATTGTTATTAGTAATTTGAATTCCGCGAAGAAGATTATTTCTATCAGGTAAAATACAGATTCCACGGCTTTGAGCCATTCTAGTGATCCCTCCTTTTTTTTGTGTGTGTGTGTCTAATATGTTATATAACATCGTTTGATCTTGTTACGTTAAAATTGTAATAACGCTTGTTTTAAAAATTTTAATGTGTTTGTCGCTGTATAGCCGCATCTGGCTCTTGTGCTGTAGGGCTTTACAATCAATCAAAAACTATAAACTTGAACTTCATTGTATTATAATAAGCAATCAGAATTGGATGAAGGTGATTTGTAATAAAATAAATGAAATAATTTATTTTGAAGTGCATACTGTCTGTTTATCTGACAGATATACTTACTTTTACAGCAGTTCTTATAAATATATCTTAAAGCAAATAAAATCTCCTTCCTTATTTATATGCGACGATAATATATTTTTTAGAATGTTACCTACCTCCATCTTTCAGTTTATCTTAAGTTATTGCTGCATCGAACAAGCACTTTATAAGTTGATACTTTCTCTTTTTGGAAATATTTCTCAACATATAAATGATTATAAAATTCAGAAACTGAAGTAAAAATTGATTCGATGAGTTAGTGATGTATCTTATGGAAGTGCTAAGTATCTTATAGAATATTATCTTGTGAATTTTGATTTATTGTATGAGTGACTTTGAAAGTTACTTTTGAATCTAACCGCTTTTGAAAATCGTTTTTCTTTCGTGTGAGTTGTGCTGTTTGTAAGTTAAAGCATGTTGTCAGCCGTTTCATCTGACTGTAATAAATTCGAAGTAATGTGGTTACATAAGAAACCATGACTAATTAGACATAAGTAAATAAAAGCGTTTTCAGTTAAAAAATAAATAAAATTCCTATACTAACACTACCCATATAGTTCAGAATCTGCGGAATTTATTCGATTCAACAAGTTATTTCATTTTAAACTATCAAATCATTGTCTTAGGATCAGCTCATTTTTATTTTACTTATAATTTTCTTTACAATAGCCTTCTTTAATATTTAAACTACTTTATTAACGCAAAGGTTGAATGATATTAAAATATTGTATTGTTTTGTTAGGCCCTGGAAAATCTTTTTCGAATTTATTAATGAAATATTTTTTAAAGGGGGAAAAAAAACTTATCAAACTGACTGATAATTGCAACACTAAACATTGTATCATTCTCCAATTTCTGGCCAGGATTATGAGTCAATCAAGTATGTATTGTTTTTGGCGATGAAGAAGACGCCAAACCGACTAATTTCACCACAAGTTGATCCATATAGTATCCTAAAAATCTCGCTTAAAAATTCTTCCAAATTATTTGGCGCGTTAATGTGTAAAAGTACAAGGGTTTAGGTAGAGCACGTTCCTCTGTTATGGGCGAACGGTAATAGCTTTTAACCGATTTCTTTGCTTTCAGTTTTGGCCATCTAGGCTGGCCACACAACCAATGGTTTCATCGATTGACTCATAACTGCTTTCTTTTGCCTTACTTTTGTTTTGCTTCATTTTCATTATTTTTTTTTTATTTTGCTTCTTTCCTTTGTTTGCCTTTTTCCCCCTCGTGTTGTGAGCGAAGATGAGCTGGAGTGTCATTCTTTCGTACAGTTCTTGGCTCTTTAGTTAGCAATTTTTACCTTCTTTTTTTTTTTTTTCTTTTTTCATCATTTATAAAAAATATCCCCAATTGGCTATGGCAATTGGCATTGTTTTTACCCAGTGCTGTGTTTAATGAAGTAATAAGACGACGAATTGAGAAAAGTAGTTTTTTGGGGATAATTTTTGTAACAAATGTGTTAGTGAAATAAAATTATTTGAACATTAATAGTAAGCGTACATTAATAGTAACTGTTTTTCCTAGAAATACGTAAATTCAATTTGTATTTCATTAGTGATTAACGTAACTTCCAAACAAGGCATTTTAAGAGAAGCTTAATTGTGTTTTAAGCACGTTGTAGGATTATGGGCACTCTTTTTTTAAAAAAAGGTTTATGTTTTATCAAGTATCAAATATCGTAATTTTTTAGATGTCATTTAGGGATCTATACAAAAGACTCAAAAGAGCATTTGTGCCGTTGTTGAATAATAAGTACAAGTGAATAAATATTAAACGTAAATACAGGGTGTCCCAGGATTATAGGGACAAATTTTAAGGGGAGATAGGGAGCATCCCAAGGATTCAGAATTGCATAACAACCCATGGGCGGAAACGTCTTCTTTGTGATGTTGCTCTCAAAATGGAGTGGGCATGGTGAACCGGTTCCCTGGTGGCCACCACGCTCTCCTGATTTGATATGTGCTGCTGCAAGTGTCCAACAAAATCCAGATGTATTTAAACGAGCTCACTAATCCATGGTCCGACGGTGTAACGCGTGCATTGCTAGCAATAATGGAAACTTTCAATATCTTTTGTGACATTTTTACATATGATCTGCCGCAGCACATGTAATATCTTTGACCAAAAAATATTTCAACTGTCTCAGTCTTGTGTCTCTTTGTTTCATGCACCTTCCAATGACGTTTCCAACTGTGAGTTGAAATGCAATTCTGAATTCTTGCAATTTCTTAATTTATTATTTTTTTCCCTACATAATATTAATATATAGGATAAAGATATACGGAAAAAATATTTGAAAAAATAGTAAAATAATAAATGCAAAGGGACCGAAACAATGAATAACAGATGAATGCTATCTTTATCCATAAGTTGGATTAAGTTCTTTAAAATTATTTCCAACCTTTTTAAATAGTAGTATACAAATGATAAACACAAAAATAATTCAAAATTCTTGGATCATTCCATCATCTAAAGTGTGCACCTTTTTCCCTTGCGTTCAAAATGTAGCTGATACTTAAATAAAAATATTTTATCGAAATAGAGAATAAGAGATAAAAGATATGCAAAATGTTACCAAACCATTACTTAATTCCCTTCAAATCTCAGTCAATCCTTAAATTCTCAAAACTAAGTTACAAATATTAGACTTACATTAATGCCTAAAAATTCTTTTAGTAATCTACTTAAGTTCTCAACCAAAACAATGTATCTTTATAAGAAAATGAGATTGGATAAATTTTAGCGATGCAAACAACATTTCTTCGTTTATTTATTTATTTTTTTCCCTTTTTGTTAGTAAAATATTAATTTTTATTTTATTCGTTTGGGCGAAAAGTACTCTCGACTTTAAATCGGGGTAATTCCCCCGTGTGCTTCTTTGCAGTGAAAGGATTAATGAATATTGTTTACCCCCGTTTTTTTTTTTTTTTTTCTTTTTTTCCGTTTGTTAAAAGAAGTGACAAAAACTTATTTAAAAAAAAAAAAAATCTGTGAAAGTCCAAATCCCAATGTTAGTTTTCCATCGGCGCATTCCGTTTTGGCTATACTTTTTAATGAAGACTTAGGGGAATTTTACGCATAACAAGTAGTGCGTGCTACGATGCAATTGAAAAGATGGGACTATCTTTCGCGTCTCTGGGGCATTGGGTGCTTTTTCTCGCTTTAGTTTTCAGAATATTTTCCATGCATATCAATAAACATAAAAGAATATTTCTTCGCATTTATTTCTCAAAAGTTTTTTTTTTTTTTTCTGTGCTAACTTTAAATGAAATAAGCTGCTTTTCATTTTTTTCCTGTATTGATCGAAAAATAAGAATTAAAAAAAAAAAAAATGGTACAATGATTGTAATAAGGTATAATTTAATAGTTCTTTGAGTATATATCTACCCCTTTAGAAATATTGACTAGTTGAACCATTATGTTGCTTAAATTTCTTTATTATGGCGGAAAGAGGTAACAATATCGTGAATAATAACCATCCTTAAACTTAATTACATCATTTTATACATGGTTCAGATAAACACGGTTCACTTTAACACTTTATTAAAGTGCAGCAAATTTACGTGGTATCAGTTTTCCTTTACATGGTGTTTAATATAAAGGTAAATTTTTACGTTGTTATAGTTTGATGTTAAACCGATTTTTCTTAAAGTGTAATTGTTTGTCTAATGTTCATTAAAAAAATTTTCAACAATGAACCAGGGCTTGTTTTATTTGAGTAGAGCACATTTAAAGTTAGGTTAAAATTTATTGTTAAGAATATGCTAACAAAGTTTTTCTTAAATAAATAAAAAAAAAAAGTAATTAAAATCGAGAAACATGTTTTAAAGTTATAATATTGCGTGACAAAGTTTTAAGTAATACAATCTCCCTCTGAACATTATTAAGACTAGCATCTCAACAATTTAAACATCAACCAAGAGTAAAAAAAAATTTCCATGTTATTATCCGACGAGCAATTAATTTGTGCAAATGAATTATTTATATTCTTATTTTTTATGAATATTTCGAATACGTTTTTAAATTAAATGACATTTACTGAAATCCAATTATTTTTCAAACATTTGCCATAACTTCACTGTTATTCCCATTTCCTATTTTTAATTAACAGAATTCTTAAAGAGTTGGAAACTATTAAATTAACTACACTCATTTTTTCCCCTTCTAATTAGCATTTATAAAATCAACATGTTATGATGTATTCTGGCCCTTGTTTAAACTCAACTAAACTGTTCTCAAATCTGGAAACTTTCATTTCAGAGATTAAAGATTCTTCGTTTCAATAGAGAATGATAATAAAATATAGTCTTTAATGAACAATTAAATTAAACTATTCGGAAGTTTTGTAATCTACTTAGACAATTGTCGGTGTTTCATGCTCAAGTTAATTCGTTGCTTTTTAACTGCGTCTAGAGAAAGGATTAAACAACGTCTCTTTGAAAACCGATTTATAATTTAGATGTAATAAAATTGACTCTTAGCATTGAAAGCAATAAAAAAATTAAAATATAATTTATTCGCTAGAAAAGTAAATTAATTGAAATATTTCTTTGTTTTGTTGTGAAGTTTCGATATTGCTGTGACCAATGTATGCATAGCCCATCCCTAACAAATATATAGATGCATGGAACTATAGCCTAATTTATTTATTTAAAATATAACTTAATACAAATATTCTTTTGCATCCTTATGAATTTTGATAACTAATACTTATACGACTCAACTGTTATGAAACTAAACTCTAATTTATTTACTTCAAATACAGGAGTAAATAATTGAAATATTTTTAATGGAGTTTCAATGAAGTTTATATTTTGTTATGAAACTAAACTCTAATTTATTTACTTCAAATACAGGAGTAAATAATTGAAATATTTTTAATGGAGTTTCAATGAAGTTTATATTTTGTTATGAAACTAAACTCTAATTTATTTACTTCAAATACAGGAGTAAATAATTGAAATATTTTTAATGGAGTTTCAATGAAGTTTATATTTAATTATAAAACTTGTAGTAAAATTTTGAATAATATTATTTTGATTATTTATTAATTAAAACTTTATGTATTAGCAGTTATTTCAAATCTACAATTAAAAAATTCCATGATATTTTTGTATCTTTCGGAGTAATCAAGTTTTAGATAAAGATATTTAATAATATATTGTAATATTATTTATCTATAATTATGCCAAATAATCTCTGCAATTTTTCCCCTCTCCATCTTCAAAAAATAATATTTTACATAAAACCTCCTAAAAGTTGCATATTATCGTGAACGTAAGGTATGCCAAACTTTTCTCTGGCTATTTGCACAATTTAACCGTATATTAATTTCCTTTTTTATTTTATATTTTTAAAAAACTTGTTGCAATTATTACTGTTTTTACAAAATAATTTAAATGTGTTCCATTTTTTTATAAATATAGTTGTGTATGTAATACATTTATGTATTATATAACAACATATAACATTATCAACATATAGTATTACAGTAAATGTGTAGAAATATATCCGTGATAGAAGGCTATTCGTCACATTCAGATAATACATTTTCGAAATTTTTTGTTACTTTAATGATATTCTGCCATTGATTTTCAGTCTAGTTACACGTATTTTAAGTAATGTATACAATTTAAGATTAATAATTTCAGTTTGTAGCTAGTTTTATTCGATTTAATAATATAATAATAAGAATAATATAGAAATAAGAATTAATTTTGTTTGGATTAATCAATGCATTAATTTGTGTTTATTGCAATTAGGTTCCAATTATAGTTGATTCATTATAACTAATTTTAATGACTTGCCAAGGCTTTTGAAATCAACATTTTTTTTTTACCTCATAACAACTGATAAAAAAAATTAAAAAAATTTTGAACTTTATTGAATGGAATTTGTTTGAATTTCTATGTAACATAACAAATTACATTAACAAATCGGAATAGATTTCCAATTATCTGACCATTTGTTAAAAGAAAAAGCAGACTATCTCTTTTCTGTTCAAGATATTAGTTAATTACGTTTTACTTTGTTGGGGATTTTTAACCATTCGAATAATTGACTTTTTAAACCGCTCTATCTAGTTTTGGTCTTTCCAACTAGTCAATATCAAGAGATTTTTTTTTCTGTCTCCTTTAAACAATTAATCTAAACGGTATCGCGCCCTCTTTTATTGTTTTTTTTTTCTTCTCTCTTTTGCTCAAAGGTGGCATTAAATTGATTTCAGGTACTCGACGGAAATTATCATTGTTATCAATCAAATCGGAAATATCACGGCAGTTGGTTATTATTATTTCCATTACTGCATGAGCTTAGCACGATTTAGAGCAAAAGTTCAGAGTTGATTTTTTTTTCTAAACGCCGTTATGCTTTACTATAATATGAATTGAATTGATTAATGTTTGAAATCTGGTACAATTTGGGAAATTGAAACTGATCTTCACGAGCAATAAGGTTAACAGATTTTCATTACTCATTTCTGCCCCCCTCTGGTACTCGGTACACCACTTTAAGCCCCGGAATATTTTTTTAAATAATAAATTATTGTTTTCTCTATCATTTTCTTGGCAGACGCGAAGTGGCATCACTTTTACCTGTTTGTTGTGGTGATAAACATGGTAGATAATGAGTAAGTTTTGCCGTCGTTCGTAAATCAACTTTATCTCGCTGGCGTGCATGCTTACTGTCACGATTGGGCTTGAGACTTAGGATTCTAAATGTCATGAAAACGTTTGTTTAATTTGGAAATTTGAATGGGATTTTTCTTTTCTTTTTTTTTTTTTTTTTACTTTTAGGTATATAATTGAAAAAATTCTTTGTAAAAAGAATTAATTCAAATTATATTTCTCTCAGATTCTGATTTGAACGACCTGGATGTACAACGCTGAACACTTCTAAACACGTGATATATGCTAATGGAAAAGGAAACAAGTATGCTACTATTTGTAGATAAATAATATGTTTCAAACTCTTTTTCCAGTTGTTTCTCTTATTCTACTTTAAATCCTATGTCAAGAGCTTTTATAAGTTATGATTTCCACTTTAAATCTATAGAGTTTAACTCTTTTAAATGCTTTCAAAATAATATAAAATAATATTTTTTTTTCATTTAATGAATTAATTTGATGTCTAAGACACATTAAATACACACAGTCATTCGTAAAATTTTTCAACAACTTAATTTTTTCATTATTATTATTTAGTTATATTGAACAGCTTTTACATTCAATCGTCTTATTTCAAAAATTATGTTTTCTCCCTTTTTGCTTTTGCAGTTTTTATCAAATTGCAGTTTTGACTGCACATGCTTATGCATATAGATTCTTATTCTTGAAGAAGAATGTTTTAAAAAAATGGACATGGGTCAATAGTTATTTATGTGGATTGGTATAAGTTCGTAATTATGAACTAGAAAATTACATTCCGCCTATTTAATTCTTCGCCTAAATATGGTTTTACCTAAACTCAACTATAACTTACTTAATATATAGTGGATTTTATACCTGATGACCAGAATTGCTACTCTTTTCCTGTTTTCAATGAAATGATAATGATATGTAAGACCAAGTTAGTATTTTTTAATTTTATCGTGCCGTAGATAATAATTGGATCATATATTACAGGAATGTTTGAATCATAATTACAGGAATGAAGGAATGTCACAGATTTATGATTTATGTTTGGATGGTATATTATAGATGGAATCACATGTTTGAATGTCATATCTCATTTCATAAATACTTCATTATTGATATAAGGGTAAAAACTGGTTTTTAATTTTTTTTTTTAAAGCTTATATTTAATTTTCCTTTTTGTTTGATTTATATGAATGCTAAAGTAGACAAACGCTTTTAGACCAAAGTAGCATCTTCAAATTCACCAATCTGATTAAATTAATGAATCAGCCCTTTGATTCAGATCCATTGCCCGTTTCTTGACATAAGTGGCAATCTTGTCTTGAAACAAAGGATCCTGTTCTTAATGGGAAAACCTTTTGGGTGTAAAAAAAGCCTAACAAATTAGCTGATAAGCGTAATCCTAGAACTTTGCTCTCATTAATGAAGTGCAGGTGTGTACGATGCAATAACGGTATTATCAGTTATCGCAAAAATAAAAACCTTGCCCAACATTTGACGCTCCCTTTTTCTCTATGCATCTACTTTTGTTAAGAAAGCTGATAAGAGGTCTGGATCGAGTGATTTCCTTTTTGAATACATTTCTCCTTTGTGTTGCTTAATTGAAATTGATAATCATAATAAGCATTGGTGCAGTACCGTTGTACAGCAAGCGTCTCCTCTCTATCGCCGAAAACATCTTGATTGAAGATATATCGCTGCGTTGGATATATGTACCACCATCTATTGGTGATAATATTAGGTAATGTCAACTGTCATATTTTGGTGATTCATTGTTTTGTTTTTAAATTTGTTGCGTAGATAAGATCGTCATAATCAAACCATTTTCTACCCTCTTGTATTCGTTCCTAGGTTTTGAATCGATGACGATTTCTGTGATCTAGTTTAGAAGGAAATTTGTGCTTAGTTCTGTTAAATTATTTTTAAAAAAATATTACTGATTATGCACATTACTTGCTATAAGTTACTAATGAATGCTGGAATAGAACTAGTTTCACTTTAAGCACATATTCGATGCTTTTAAGTTTATATCTCGAATATATCAACTAACCGCAATTATGTTCGTATACAACCGTATAAATGTCATAATTAATTATATTGATTAAGTTAATTAAAATGAAAATATATGTACGATTTATATTTAATTTTTTTACCAAATTTGATTTTATATAGAAACTTAATGTTTGGCATAGTTGATTTTTAATTAAATTGTTTTTATAAAAATTAATTGGATTGTTTTATTTTGATGTTTTAACGTTATTTTTAATTAAACTTAAATGAAACTATTAAATACATATTACAGCAATAATTATGATTTGATTATAAGTTTGTAATCTAAAATAAACAGTATTTAGGTATATTTTCAATGTTTTAATTTATTTTTTTTTTTGATGAATAAATTTTTATTACACTTTTATAACATAATTCTTCTTCTTCTTCTTCATAAGCGCAACAGCCTTTCACAGGCCAAGGATAACATAATTACTTGTACATATTAAATTTATTTATTCATAAAATGGTTTTTTTTTTTTTTTTTTAGAAAAATGTGACTTCGACTTATATCATTTTATCAACAATTAATTAATTATTCAGAAAATAGTTTAAATTTTACAAAAATTTAATTTTCACTGTAATCGTGATATTTTCTTCTAAAATTGTAATTTTTTTTTTTATAGCGCAACGTTTAAATTTGTTCAATCATAAAATGGATTCAAATTTTAGAAGGATATAAATTCTACTTTTGTCATGAATTTTCTTAAAATTTTACTTCTTTAAAAATGAAAGCTAAAGGAAATCCTCCTTCTTATCTTCGTTGTGGTTTCGCTTTAATTGCATCTTCCAAATGCTAATAACATATCTTATCAAATGCTGATTCCACCGTCTTATTGTTTTTTTTTTTTTTTTTTTTTTTTTTTTGTTGTTGTTTTTTTTGTTATATTTGTCTTCGAATCTTTCACTTTATATAGAAGAATAATTAATTATCTACATAACGTAACGCTTAGAAAAGATGAATTTCTTAATTTAAAAATAGTATCTTTGTTTTTAAATTGGAGTTAAAAAATGAAGGTAAAAAATTATCTTAGATTAGTTCGGATTGCTTTTTTGTATTTAAATCTTTTTTGTTAAAAAAAAATTAGTTTTAAAAATTAGCTTTTTTTATTCAATTCTAAAAAAATAGAACTTAATGCAAAAAAAATGGAATTTGTAATTAATAAATCATTATCAAAATAGATTTTTTAAGCACTTGTGAGATTTGGCGAGAAAGGAACAAGTTTAGACACTGACCATGTCGTTTGACCGGGAACGAATTTCCTAGGCATTCTTGCCATCATTATGACTGTTAAAAAATATAAGTGGACTAGGTAAGATAAGCTAATAAAAAATATACTTGCTGAACTAATTCAACTATAATTAATCCAACTAAGTATAATTATTTACATTATTAAATGATTTTTTAATAAAAATTTTATTTAGATAATTTTGTAGCGAGGCAAATTAATCAAATGCTAATCTTAATTAAAATTTTTGTTTATAATTCAAACATTTATTACGACGTTTTTTAAAAATATAAATTTTTGTAAGAAAGATAATGAAAATTGTTTTGTAAATTTTTACTTATTAACACGTGTTCACACAATTCTAACTTATTAACACGCGTATGACATTAAAATCTTCTACATCAAAAATTTAATCTTCTATCAACGTTTTAGATGAAGAACTAGCTGCATTATTTTATGATTTCATCATGCCGTTGACTTCTGTCCTATCACTTGTCGACTTATCATTTTTTTGTCTAAATAGATATCCGATGAGCTTCTTAAAATATCAATGATTTTAGAAACAGCCCGCCAAAATAAAATGAAAAAGTGTTATATTTGACGATGCAACTACGCCAACATTAAAATAGAAAGGAAACAAAAATGTATACTGATTTTTAAGTTATTTAAGGCATAACATGATATAAGAGAGTTATTTTAGTAACCAGAGTTTGTTATTTAGAGTGTAACGATAAATGAATAAAGTTTAATAAAAATTAGATTATAATTTTCTATTTTATTTGTTTCTTTTATTTTTCGCGATTATGAGTTATATATTCAATTTTACATATTAATATAGTAATTTTTTTTCTGCTTTGACAATTTTCTTATGTTTCTAGTTATAACCAAATCATTTTCAAAATCATTTATATTTTTGTTATCTGTAAGTTATTATTTTATTGGTTCTTTAAAAATTATTTTGCTGGTTGTTATTTCGAGTAAAACTAAATGTTATTTTAAGTAATCGAGCAAAACTTATATAAAATTAAAAATATAACAATTGTTTGAAAGAATTATTGCTTCTTTTTAAAACCAAATGTTACTGCAATGAAGCCATTAAATTGATTTTTAGTGCACAAGAAAATATGTTTTGTCAGTATACAGCCAAAATAATAATAATAAATAAATAAAACTATAACAGTGTGAAATAATAAATAAAAAAAAGTGTCTACACTTAAATATTTTAATTTACCTTAATTCCAAAAATGGGAACGACTAAACACCGCAATTCTCAACAGAATAGGCATTCAGACCTACCCTAAGATTTAATAATTTTTTTTTCTAAAAAAAGGAATCAATAAACTTTAATATAAGTTAAACAAGTTTATTTTCTCAGGAATTTTTAAAGAATGTTATGTAGAACCTTCATCAACTAAACTCTTATGTTTATATTGATATTTCTGTAGTCTGATTTATATTTTAAAAACACACATTTCAGATTAATTGATGAACGAAATGAACTTAGTCAAAAAAATGAACCTAAGGAGGTTATCTCGTTTTGAATAAAGGACAATCAGAGATGGGAAGAAAACAAAAAACTGTCTTGTCTGGGAAAATGCACTTAGCATGTCTTTAATCGCATTTTCGTGAGCTTGGATTTCGTTTGTAGGTGTCCATGTACCAACGATTTTAATGATGTTCACATCCGGTGTGTTTTACACAGAAATGGCCAGCCGGACAACCTATTAAAAACAATGACTTCTTCTAACTTTATCGCTTTGGGTTCAAATTGATTTTGTTTTTTCCGATCTCGTTCGGATTTGTTAAGAAATTATAGGATTCTTTGAGACAATGATGTAGGTATACCTTTTTTTTTTTCCTGTTTAAGAATTTTTGTGACCACAATCGAATCAATGTTAAATATGGGGGTGGGGTTTAACATTCCTGTATCCTGTAATTCAGTAGTAGGCTAATCTTTTAAACTATATCATTGTAAATTTATTATTATAATTTTTTTGGTAAATTAAAATAAATTAATGTTATACAAAATGAATGTCAGTATTTCTGTTTTTAATGAAATATAATATTTTAATGAAAAAAAAAATTGTTTTTTTTTTTTTTTTTTGGTAATTCAGCTAAAATACTACATACATTTTTCAAGTTAATCCTTTGATATATTTTATTTTATTCTTTTGATGATACGTGAGTTCTCAAATAATTTATTACTTCACATCCTTTCACACCCTATATTGCTAAGAAACGCAATTTTATTACTAATACGTTTTTCCTATCAATTTATTAATTATTTGTATTATTATTTGCATATAATTACAATGGGTAATAATTGCAATGGCACGTGAATAGCTTTATGAATTTAAAAATAAAATATAATAAATAAGTCAGTCTAGTTTTATATAAGAAGTAAGAGCACTGTAAAACATTACGGGGTAAATTATGGTAAACAGCACCGGAACTTTTCACCATAATTTCCATTTCAACCAGAACATAATACGGAACAAAAACTCTGAAATACAGTATTTTTTACATTAATAATTTCCGTAAAACCACTGAATCACTTTCATTAAATAAATATTACTATCAAAATTACGGTAAAGATAAATTTTACGGATGATGCACTCAAACTGCCGGTACTTAATACTGTAATTTGATCCAGATTTTTTTATAGTGAGGGCGCAAATTAGTTGAAAAATTAAAACAATCAAATGGTAATAAATAAATGAATGAATAAGCATAAATAAATATTTTTATTCGTAGCTTTCTTTGACTAATATGGAGAAAGCGAATGAATTTTTATATGTAGAAATACAAGACAAAGAAAGAAGTCAATTTAGTTATAAATTTTTTTTACTAGGAATGAAACGTAAATACATTTTAAATTATAAATAAAAAATTTAAATAAGCTTCATTTGACTTATTAGGGGACACAAATGACGTTATGAATTTAAAATTATTAAAAAAAAATATTTTCATTTATTGAATTCTAGTTGATTTAGACCACAGATAACTTTTATGCCAGAGGAACTAAAAATCCAAAAAAAAAAAAAAAAATTTCAAAACAACTTTTTAATATGGTTTCGTTTGACTATAGCAGGAATTCAAATGATTGTTATAAATTTAAAAAAAAAAAAAAAAAAAAAAAAAAACACGAAAATAATAGAGTATTACATAGTTTTGTCTTGGTTAAAAAGGGGGTTTGGGGGTCACAAATTTTATCGTACCATACTGTAAATCAAACTATGTGTATTGGACTGTTTTTAAAAATCTGTAGATCATTCCATTTAAATTTATAGTACATTTCTTTTTTAATTCTCTTTCTCTCAGGTAACGTGTGATCTCATAAAAATGACTTACATCATGCCGTTAAAATGTTAAATATATATGTTGGAAAACTACATCAGGGGTGGTCGAGGAGTGTTCAGGTTACTCTGGTAGGCCGTTGCATATTCATCTTCCTACTTCTTTTGGAAGTAGAACAAGAAAAAGAAAAATACAGTTGAAATCTTGTACTTGATTCCAGTCTTTTTTCCACCATTTACACCTTATCTACAAAACTTGAAATTGCCTCAAGTAGGGAATGGTTTGCCCTCCCCCCCCCCAGACAAGATTTGGAAGATGCATAGGATGAATTCCTTTTTCCCGCCCCAATTATCACCTCCCTCACACGCATTCATCTTCAAGTAGATAAACGGCCAGTTAACGCCCTCAGTTTTTCACGAAAAAAGGGGCAAGGGGCTTAAAATTATACACATTTTATTTTTGAACAAGAAAGTGAAGGTCATGAGTAATGATTTTTTTTTCCATATAGAATTAGTTCTAGCATTTTATTCTCTTTTCTTATGTGATGTAATTTTCACTTCAGTTGAGCAAGCTTTGGGAGATAATGTAAAATTATATAGCTTTGACACCTAATTAAAAATTAATAAACGTTTGATTGGCCACATTCAATTTCGCACTATGAAGTGCTATTCAAAGATGGAGTGTCAAGTCTTCCACATTACTTTAAAAAAAATAAATAAATTTCCTACTTTACCTTTTTTCTCTGTTTAAAATATTCAGTGACTATTGTCTAGGATTCGATATCATTTGATGGAAGAAGTATTGACAAATACATAAAGAACCACGAATTACTTGTTTAAGTTAGCATACCACATTAAATTATCTGAAATCTGGATACACCATTCTTAGATTTTAAATAAATGTCTCAGTTCGAAAACTTTCTAAATCGAACAGTTTTTTTAATTGAATTATTAAAACGTGTAGTATTTTTTAAAGCTTCCATGCTTCATCCTCTAAGATATGCTATTGTATATTGCAATTTGAATATGTACTTTTTTTTCCTTCCAAATTTTGATCACATGTTCGATATTGTTAGTTTAAAAGGTAACAATTTATTAAATATTAAATGAGTATATAAAAAAGAAAAAATAATAACATTAATCCTTATGACATTGCTCAATATCTTGTAGGCAGTCATTGAGACTTAATGGTATTAATATTGAAAAGAACATCAATGCTAAATTTTCACTAATTCAAGCAGAACACTTTGCTTATTTAGTTTTTTATTTATTAATTTATTTATTTAGTTTTTTTTTTGTGATTGCCGAATTTGATTATGATCTTTGTTTATAACCTTAATTTAGTTTAATTTGAGTAAAAAAAAATTTTTTCTTTATGCCAGACGATTAGCTGAAGCAAAACCAAAAAAAAAGTTTTTAACTTGGCTATGCCGTTTTTTGGAAATATTAGCTAACTGACATTTTCAGGTTTATGTGGAAATCATAATTTAAAAATTAAAAATCATATTCTTTTACATGTATTGTGAAGCTTGTAACCATAAACTAATTAGTATCAATATTTATCGGTGATAGTATTTTGAGAGATTAAAATATAAACATTCTATTCAACTCCAAAAAAAAAAAAAAGTATCCGTCATTGCATTTTTTTTTTTTTTTTAAAAACCACAAGATATAATTTTTTTTTCTCCAAATCTTTTTGATTTCCGAAATAAAAACTATAAGCTAAAAAAAAGATTGGTGTCTCTAACATTCGAACCTTGAGCCAGATCAATAATCTTTTTCTGAAGCATTAAAAAAATGGAAATTGTGTAAGTGAATGAGAAAAAACGAGATTAAAATGTTCCTAATTTTTTAGTTGTTCCCTTAGTGCCGTATGTTTCTTCTCCCCCCCCCCCTAACTCCCGAACATATTTTATTTTTCGAGAGACAATGTCTGCCTAATGTAATTTATTGTGAGTCAAGTTAAACTCTCGTATGTCAGGCCTCCTGTTGTGTTTAGAATTCGTTAGCCTTCCAAATACCACAAATGCTTTCATTTGCCCCCTCCTTTTCCAAAAACTCACATTTTTACTTTATCTTCTTCTTTTTTTTTTTTTTTTTTAAAGGTTTGGATCATTAGTTTTAAATGACATTTTCACCCCTTTAGATTTTATTTTAATTTTTATCTTTTCCATTGTTGGCTACTTTTATGTTGCTTTAGGCCTTGAACTGCTTGGTTAATTGAAATAATCTTCACAGGCACAATGATTTTTTTTTAAAGAGTTTTTGTTGAAACTAATAGTGCATGGAATGAATCTTTGTGCCTTTAACTGTTTATTGTTTATTTATTTATTTTATTTATTTATTTATAGAATCCTAGTTCGCAAACTAAACTGAACTTATTTTTAAGTTTTTTTATTAGCATAAATTGGAAATTTAGAATATTGTCTTTTTTTTTTCTTCTTTTTTTTTTAATGGATATGTTATCATTAATTGAAAATCAGATAGATGATTTCATTTTGTACACTTTAAAATTTCGTGTATCTTAAAATTTTGCACACGGTAATATTAAGCACTTTTTTTGAGGTTTCATTAAATTTGCATAAAACTGTGGTTCAAAGTACAAAAGTTATTGTTCTGCGTTAAATCTATTTCACTGAGACTATATGATCACCCTATTAAAAAGTATTTTTTTAATAGATTTTAATATAATAAAGCAATATTTGTATTATGAATTCTAAATTTTTCGAACTAGATAATAAGTAAATTTCTTGATTTATTTTTTTTTTTTTTAATATACCAATTTTATTGCTTAAGTTACTAAATGATAAGAAAATTTTGTATCATGTTTTAATTCATTACACTTAAAAAATTTAAATTTTCTGTTTTTAGCAAATTTTGTTATTATTTTTTTTTTATTTTATTCATCAAATTTTTTAATACAAGCTCGGAATGAAATAGGCTATCGGAAGCTTAACAACTAATCAGCTCTAAATTAAAATAGTAAAAACTATGGATACAGCTTTATCATACATATTAGGTAATTTCATTCATTAAATATATTTGTTATCAATAAACAGATACCTTTTTTTTAAGGCTTCATCAAATTATATATTTTTTTATTCAAAAGTCAGAATTATTATCTTCTTTTTTATAAGAAAAAATATGTTCGAATGATAGTAATTTTGTATTACAAGTTTACTTGATTTTTGTGTCTACGCCGGGTCCCATCATTAAATTGGAATTCCTCATCTTCAAGAAATCGGACATTAATGAAGTTTATGAATGCTTTTTTTTTTTTCCTTCATGTTTTTTAGTTTTCTTTAATGGAAAATTTCCTGAAAATGATAAAAGAAGGTAAATAAAAAAAAGTAATTCGAAAGCGGAATTCTATGTCGGAAAAATAATGAGTTTTCGCAATCATTAAACTTTGTTATCAAAATACAGGGGCGAAAGCAATTTCATCTTGTCATTGCGGTAGAATGCTGAAAGGAAAATTTTTTTAATATTTTTTAAAGATCTTATCAAGTTTATAAATTTTTACTTCCAACGTAAAAAAAAAAAATAATAATAAACTTTTTTTTTCTACTGCCGTATTCCACTCTTCTTCCATAACGTTTCTTCGAATTGAAGAAATTCGATACTCTTTTTGGTCTTGGTTTGTAATTAACTGAAAAGCAAGTGAGTGGAAAAACGAATAAGAGAAATATATATATAGATATATTTTGAGGTTTTTAGCGACTAGCAAATTGAAACAAACGCAGTTATAAAAATGAAGAAAAAGAGAGGAAAAAAAGGAAGAAATAATATTAAAAAAAATATTCCATCGCGCATAATCAAAGATGGCGGAGCAAATATAATTGCCAGATGAGATAAAAGAAGTTTCGGCTAGTAGTAATAAACGGGAACATTTCGTGTTTGCTGAAGATAATCAACCGATGCATCTGGCAACAAGGACGACCGTTCCCATGGCAACGGGTTGCTCGCACGAGATTGCCAAATCAAGCCTCTACTCTTCTGATATACGCAGTTTTAGCAAATGGTTCTGCTCACTGCTAATGAAAGATTTTCGCGAAAACACTCACTTTTTCGCCCCCTCTAATTACGTTTCACTCCCGTTTTAGGATATTTATTTACTTCTCGCTCCTTTTTTTTGTTTCCATTTATTTCGTCGCGGAATTATTTTGATACCCGAAGCACTCGCTACAAACGCAAACGAAACCCTACTGTTAGATGGGATCGAAACCTTTTTTTTCCCCTCATTACTCATTGATGAATTAGAATTTAATATTAAGTAATCGAAACAACAAGAGAAACTATTCTATTAGAAAACTTTAAGTATATTTGTGTTCTCATAAGCGAGAGAAACTCGGTTGCCTGCTAAGACCTGCCAAGGCAATGCTTGTACTCTTAAATCGCTATGCAGTTTCCAACTAAAAAATCCATTAGTTTCCTATTTAAAAAGATCTTTTATTTTCAAACTTAGTTTACATACTGGACTAAATTATCAATTCAATAATCTTACCATTTAGAATCTAACTATTAAGACAACAGAATCCTTTACTCGCTTTGAGGATAACTTTTTAAGTAAAACTGTCCTTAATTACTTGAAATTATAATTCCCACCCACGGTCAACCGCTGGCACGTGAGTTCAAGTAAGTAATCTGTATACAAAAGGTGTTTTATGCCAACACTGTGGTGACATCACAATTAACAATGTGCTTCCCCCCAACCCCCAACATTGTATGATGAGTGAATTAACTTTAACTAACAGTATATGATCTTAATGTCTTCAAATTATTTATTTGTTTATTTATCTTTTTGTCTTGCTAATCATACTGTGGTGATATTCTTTCGAGGTTTTCATTTCGCGTTACAGAAATACAAAATATTTCACGAGTCTTCCGCTTGAGTAAAATTGTTAGGATCATTTAAAAATGAAGGATGGAATTGAAAATGTATGTTCTTTTAACGGAAAACAAATATTCTGTATCAATATTTTTTTTAAATTATTGAGTAAATAGTTTGCCGTATCTTTCCCTGTGTATTAAATTTCTTAAAGGTATAATATAAAGTTTATATCCAGGCGTATCAAAACAAAGTGCATCGTTATGAACTCATTTCGATGCAGTTAAAGAAAAGGCAAACATTTAATTTAAAACAAAATATTTTTTTTTTTCTATTCGTTGCAAATGATATTCATAAATTTATTAACAAATGTAGAGTGCGCTAAAAAAAAAAAAATAAAATAAAAAAAAAAGGACTACCCTGAATAAATTTGGATCCGATGATCGGGTTTCCAATTTCGTATTAGTGTATTTGAAGTCACCCCCTCGAACCATTAAGATAGAGTCCTAGAACGTGAAGATCCGATCATTCGGGGTGGTCCGTTTTTTTTTTTTGTTTTTTTTTCTTCCGTATTTTACAACATATAATTAGTTCGAGTATTAGTTATACACCCAAATAGAAAAGTATAGTTCCGAACCATTGATTTTTATGTTCACATATTATATATATAAAAAAAGTTTATAATCTTAACTCTGATGCTTTCACAAAGTTCTTTACTCTAGAATTAACTCGATCCGAATACCAAAACTAATTGGTCTAAGTATTAGTTAAACGCCTCAATCGGTGAAGTCGAAAATCTGAGAAAAATCGTCATGGGTGACCACTGCCTACTTCTCTTTTTCATCCAATGACCATTGATCCAGATGTGGACCGACTCCTTCCTTTTCTATTCCTTTTTATCTTTTTCTTGTTCTTTTTCTTTCCTTTCTCTGGTGGACGAAAGAGGGTGATAGCGTTTGGCTTTTGGCGATTGCTTCGATCGTCCGAATGCGGTTAGCGGTTAAGAAGAGCGAGAGAGAAATCCCTCCTTGTTGCTCCTGCTGATCTGTTTGGTTTGACACTGCCTTTTGCTTTCATTTCCTCAATCACTGTTATTCTCCGATTGGAGACAGTGCTTTTTTTTATTTCCTTTTCTCGAGGTTCGAGAGTAAATAATTGGGATGGGTTTTAAAAAGTTATAGTCTAATTATTACTACACTATTTATAGTTATGGTTATTTTTTAGTTATTTATACACTTCGAAAAAATTTATTCTCTCTGCTCAGCTAATTTGTTTTTATTTTTTATTACGTCTATGTTGTACGCAGTCGTCTTTGCTTTCATTTCCTCAATCACTGTTATTCTCCGATTGGAGTCTGTGTTTTTTTTATTATTAATTTTTTTTTTTTTTTTTTTTTCTCTCGAGAGTAAATAATTGGCTGTTTTTAAACAATTGTTTTCTAATCATTACTTCAAAATTTATAGCTATTTTACAATTATTTATGCATTTTGAAAAACTGTATTCTTTCTGCTCGGACGGCTGTATTTTTATTTATTTATTTTATGTTTTACTACGTCTATGTTGTACGTAGCCTTTTTGCTTTCGTTTCCTCTGCCACTGTTATTCTTCGTTTAGAAGCAATTATTATTATTATTTTCTAAAGTTCGGGAGTAAATGATTATGCACTTTTTCAAACAGTCAGTATCTAATTATTACTTATTATCTAATTATCAGTATCTAATTATTACTTATAAAGCCATAGTTATTATATGTTTATTAAATATGTTTTGAAGAACTATAACTTTCTTACTCATACTACATTTTTATTCGCGCCCAATTTTTTTTTAATTGCTTTTATAGTGTGCCTTCATTTTCGCAATCACTGTTCTGTTATTCTCCAATTTTAGACAGTGTTATTATTATTATTATTATCTTTATTTTATTTTCTTAAGGTTCGAGAGTAAAAAATTAGAATGGGTTTTAAACAGTTATCGTCTAATTATTGTTATAAAAATTTATCGTTTTAGTCACTATTGGTTACGTTTAGAAAAACTATGCTGTCTTTTTTTTTTTTTTTTTTTGCAACATAGTATCTGGTTGTAAGTATCTAGCATAACATAGTAATTAGTAAGTTGCTTTTTTATTTGTTTAAAAATCAAATTTTAATTTCTATTTGTTTCAGTTCCAACAATTTTTTTTTATTCAAACTTTTTAGCATGTTTTTTATTTTTGATTTAAATTTTAATTCCGCTATTGTTTACATGTTACTTTATTTAAAATTTATAAATACATTTCTGAAATATTTCGATTTTTTTTTTTTTTTGTATACAGATTGATCTGTAACACCATCTTTAATATATATTTCATAGAGTCTTTGTTAAATTTTAAATAAAAAAACATAGGCATTAGGCGCCTAATAATAATATTTAATCTAGGAAACGGAAAAGCGTTATCCAAATCTGATGAATCTTTATTGAGAAAGGTGGGATTAAAACGCCAGAACCTATTTGATTGCCGGAGACATTTATTCGCTGTGTATCATTTAAAGTATTTTTTATAAAGCAAGTATTTAAAATGCAGGAAGTTTGCAATATGACATCCTATTGCGCAAGTTTTTCTTACTATTGCGCAAATCCTGTTGCGCAAATTTTTCTTACGAATTAAATTACTGAAATGACAATTTTCTTATCTTTATTTCAAGTGTTTATGAACTGAACTAAGTTTATTAGTATGACAGTGATAAAAATTTTAAGTGTTTTAGGCTTTGAACAATGCTTTTAAGAAATAAAAGAAAAAATACGGTTTTTTTCCCGTCATATTTCATTCATAGCTGTTTCATAATCCTTTCGTTTAAAACTGATAAACATTCACAGCAAAATATATATCTCAAAATTAAATGGCTTAAAAATAATTTTAAAAAAATGACAGCCAAACTTGGTTTATGTTAGCACAAACAATTTTTCTTATTATTTGATTTATTTGTTATTATTTTCGACCTGCATTATAATCTTCAATAAAAAAAAAATTTTCATTTTTGAAGCAATAAAAATTTTAATTTTTTAAAACCTACAAAGTTTTCAAATTAAAAACCAATTGTTTCTAATTATCACCATTTACTAATTGTAATTTGATTTTAAATTATCGGAACTTATCCATGAGAAATGGATTCTTTTTATCTAGCCAGACTTAAAATATTGAATTATTAATATATGAAATGGAAAAACTCAGCTTATGAAATGGAATTCAAATCTTCAGGAGTTGGTACAATGGCAAACCTTTTCGGCTAACTTTTTTCAATGTTGCAAAATATTAAGGTAAAAAAATATTATTATTAAAACACATATTTTATTTTGAAACAATAAAAAAAAAAATGTGGCACAATCACATTGTGTTTTCATTTTCATAACCTTTTTTCCTTAATGATGAAATCCAAATAATATTTGCGAAAATCATTCACGTCGGCAAATAAATTAATAGCCCATAGCTCAACAATATTCACGCAGCTACGCAAATTAATAGCTTTTCCAAAAATCTATACAATATGCATGCATATTTACATTTTTTTTCTTTCTATATCAGTTTTCTAAAGTACCTGTTACTGAATAAGGAAGTTATTTATGAGCTAAATCAAGTAAAAGTTTCAAAATAGCAGAACTATGGGAAAACTTATTTTTTCTAAAAAAGAAAAAATAAATAAATACAGAAACAAGTAATGTTTTTTTAATGAATAACTTGAATGTGTGAAATTGTGATATGAATCAACTCATGTGTGAAATTAGAGAGGAAATTCGATGAGGAAAATAAAAATAAAATAAAAAAGAATAATTATATCATTTGGCGTATATCATTGTCATACTTCTTTTTAGTTCCCATGCTTTGTTTGACCATTGAGTAATCGCGCCAAATTGGCTTTATAATGACCTAATTCTCCCTCTCAGGACGCCTCTATCATTCGAAAGTGTTTATTAAGTGTCCCGCTTTTTTCTTCAATGTCTTGTTACAATTTTGTAACAACTTCAAATCAAGAAATATCGCCAAAAAAAAAAAAAAAAAAAAAAAAAAAAAAACATATTACTCAAGAAAGGTTTTAATCGATAGATAAAACAGTTGGTTTTCAAGGAAAAAAAATTCTATTTGTTTCACTTAAAAATATTTACTTGGCATTAAGTGAAATATTTTGAAATGATTATTCTTTCCTTAAGGGTCTTTTTTGTCAACTTTTTCCGTCAAAACACTTTCTTTAATAGTGTAAATTAATCGGTCACTATATAGAACAATTCAGTGAGGTAAATCTTGATTTGATATTATTTTTTTATTTCCTTCTGAAGCTTTGGAATGAGAAACTTTTCCTTTCTGTAAATTCATAATTAAACTGCCCTGAAAAATAACTATTCTATTTTTTATTGCAATATAGACTTAAAAAAAAAATGAAATTTAATCGGTTCTCCTGTTTTGTATATATATAAACACAATCACGAAAGAAGATGGTTAATCAATTTCCAAGATTTTTATAAAATTTGTATCCTTAAATAAACCTTAAAAACATTTAAAATTATTATAAAAATAAATTTTAAGTATTAAAAGCATTTACTACCGTTTTGTAAGGGAAAAAAATAAAGAAAAAAAAATTAAAAAATACGAAATCAAAACTAATTATAATTGGTTTATATTTCCCAAGACTTTTTACAAAAATTAGAGCACATTAACTAAACTTTTACTGGTGTTATAGTGCTAAATTAAAAACTATATAATTGTGAAATAATTAAAAATTCATTCCGCGAAAAAGATATAAAAGCGAACTTTTTCCCAAAGAGACCCTAAATTTCCTTAATTGTCTTTAAGTAAATTAGATCTTGTATTTACATATATTCTATTTTCATTATAATTATGTAGAGGTTGATAATAAATATTTACTTTTGCATTGCATTTAGCAAATATCCAGTATTAGTTAATTGTTTCCTCTCTTACGACATTTTAGTAGTAATTGGAATTTAGTTATTATTCATTTTTCTCATTAATCATTAAAACTTTTGGTTTACGATTGAAAGTTTTAATGATTAATGAGAATCAAATCATTAAAACTTTCAATTAACGTTTGCGAAATCCTTGATACGGAAATATGTGGTAGCATTTAACTTGTCCATCTTTTGATTTATTTTTATCTGGAATTAACTTAATCAAGCACACCTGCTGTTAAGATATGTTGAATCAGTGGTTTTGTCGCAGTTATTCTGTACTTCATGAATATATTTGCTGGGCTTATATTCATTTTTAATTCATTAGTTTTGCTCAAGTTCGACACTACGTGCTTTTGGACTGAACAGATTTGGGTCGAATATTTTCCTCTTCCGTAAGTTTTTTTTTAAATTCACTTCACTTCGCATTGTGATACATTGAGTTATTTACGTCAGTAGTAATATCGAATTAATATAATTAGGCTATAAATTTAATTATATTATCTTTTTTTGTAATGCATCTGATAATGAACCTGAGGAACGAGTCTTATCAGATCTTTTGCTATCCATATCTGATATTTTTTTCCTTACCTTGAAATATCCATTTTAAAATTTATGTAATAGAATTTATATTATAGCAAAGTTTTAAAAAAAATTCTTGTATTTAAAAAATTTTTATCAGTGCCTTAATATAAATAGAATAAATTAATTAAACACATACTTTCTTAACATTAAATGTCGCATATTTTCCTGATTGTAAAATTCTTTTTTTTTTTAATAAATTCTCGTTTATTTTTATTATTTTAATTACATTAAACAAAAAATAGCATTCAGATTATTTATACTTTTCTTTATTTAATAATAATAAAAGAATAAAAGTTTATTTTAACCTGTAAATAAATTTTTGGTTTATGTTTTCAAAAAAAATATATATATATATTGATTAATGTTATGTAACAAATATATATAATGTATTGTTATATAGCAAATATTTAAAATATAAATTATTTTTAAAATTAAATAAATTGCGTAGATAAAATATTGAATTATAATTAAGTCAGCATTTTTAGAAACAATCTTGTATTATTTTCGAATATTGTATTTTCAAATTCTCTGTTTAATAAACCAAATTCTTATCTTTTTATCTTCTCCAAACAAATTATTTAAATCTTCATTTTTTCACTTTTTATACACAACCTATTTAATATGAAAGGTTACAAACCTTGACTAGCTGATAAATAAATTGAAAAAAATAGAATAAAAAAAGTTTGCCAACTTCATTACTTTTTCCAATAAAATATATTAATAACTCCACGAAATGATTTCGAGAACCGAAATAAAACACCTTATGCATATGGATGGGCAATCGGCAGGGGGCAACTGTGCACATAGGGATAACACAGCAATAAAAGCTCAAAGATGAAGTTGGTTAAACTCTGACGACGACTGGAACTGATGAAAAGGATTAAACACCGGAGGCGCCACCATCGGAGAGAGGGTGATCAATTAACTTATGCAAATGATGAAGAAACAAATAACGACTTTGCCTTTCCTCTTTCGCTTGAAACCTCTTTCTCTGACATTAAAGTAAGGCTTTTGGATGCCCTTTTCATTAAGAAGTTTGCCCGTTTTCCAGGGTGTGGGATTTTTATTGGAATTCTTGTTCGTTAACAGTTGAGGCCTTCTCATTACTGAGCTATTTTTAATGAGACTAACGAGTTTTCTAGTCTCTTGGTGGCTTTTACGAACCTAAACTCTTTTTACTAATTGCTTTATTTTTGATCTAAGAGAAAAGATTGTTAAATTTTCTAATCGGAAACGAAGTGGCTTTTTCTTTTCTTTAAAGTATTCGGTACGGTGAAATTAATTGTCTTAATTTATTTCCGATTTCCCTATTTAATTAGTACGTATATCTTTTTTGGCACTACATTAATAAGACGTATTTTATAATTAATACATTTTTCATACAATGCTGTATTATCTCGTCTAAGCATTTTTATAAAATATTCTATTATGCGAGTTATTTTTAAATATCTAGAAAAATACATTTAGGGAAATAATTATTTTGTAAAAACTGCTTTTTTTTTGTAGTTGTTTTGAATTCGAATTAACTGATCATTAAATTGTAATTTTATAAAATTAAATTTAAATTGCTTTAAGAGTACTCAACATTATGTCTTAGATATCTGATTTTTTAGAAACTTTTCTGAGCAAAAAAGAGATCGAAATATAACTATTTTTCAGAAAAATCTTTTGGTAAAGAACGAAATATCACATCGTCTAGAACAGATATTTTTACAGCGTTTATAATTTATAAAAATTTCAATTTTTTTTTTTTATAATTTAGTTTAAAAGGCAGTGAAACGCTAAGAAACAGCATTACCGAATGCATTTTTAAGCCAAGATAAAACAGTAATTCCTTTAAATTTTTTTTTTTTTTTTTTTTTTTTTTAAGTATTATGAGATATTTCAAATACATATTCTCTTATTTTACGCACCGTTTCGTTTGTAATAATGAAACCACAATAATGTTGAGGGGTTTTGATACCGCATGCTTCATCTTTTTTGACGTTGTATAAATCTTTCCAAATGATATAAATTAATGTTCGTTGTCTAAGGTGGCTGTTATAAACTTGCTGTTTAAACCATCTATGTTTTTATTTTTGCCTGTTATTATAAAAATAGTTTTCTCTGAGCATGTTTTCTCAGTTCATATATCATCCCTGATAAATGACTTCCCATTCCAAAAAAACCGACCAGCTGATTTTAATTTTCCGAAAAGAATATTGCTGAAAAGAAAAAATATAGCTTTGACACCTACACCCCTCCCTCTTGCGTTATAATCTTCTTTTTTTCCCCCCACCTTGTAAGAAAAATTAATTAGAACACAACACCTTGTACGGGTGACACCACTTTTCTAACGTATGGGTTGAAAAGAATTGGGTAATATCTAGTTTTTTGGGGGTAGTAGGAATTAAATAAATGAAGAGATGAAAATTGCTCTCTGTTTCTTTGGGATTCTAAGAGACAGGGGAGGGCTGCAAAATGAAAAAAGCAAAAGCTTTTTTGCGGAAATAAAAATATTTAAAAAAGAAAAAAAAAACTTACTTCTTGGTTCACGTTATAATTAATTACTTTCCCGTTGTAGAATAAAAGTGGATGTCTTATACTTGTCTGAAATTTCGAGAAGAAACAAACATTGTAAGGTTATTTCGGTATTTAGTTTATTTAGTTAAAAGAGTTATTTAAATTTGGATGATGAAGCTTTTAACGGAAATGTGTTTTGACGTGAGCCGCTTGTGTTTTGTTGAATTTTTTGCGTGTATGTGTATATATTTGAAAATTTGTCTGAAAGAGTATCCATTTTAATTTCTTTACTTTTTTCCATTCCATCATAAAAATTAAGTATTACGCATTAAAAATTTGATTTATAGTTATATATATATATATTTGTTTTAAGTTTCCTTAGTAGTTATTATTAAAAAAATTGTTTAGGTTTGGGATTTATCATAATCTATTTTGGGACAATATCGCAAAAAGAGACATGCATCCACTATATGGATCAATTGTTTACTTTAGACATAATCTTACTTATTTTGGTGATGATATGTAGTTCTAAATTATCTAAGTACTTTGTTTGAATTGTGTAATGAATATTCATTAAAACCAAATAAATGGGGTAGATGGTTTATATTTTGTGAGCAATTTTATTTTTATGGTTCATTTTTTGTTGACTTCTGTTTACTCGTGTAATCATAAGTTAAGGGTTAAGGAAAGAACAAATATCCATGCAAATAATAAATATATATTTTTATTCTTTTACTATGGTAAATGTGGATGATCGAGAACAACAACATATATCTGGCAATGTTAGAGCAATTGGATTTTGTTCGGGACCCCCATGTCATATGTCATGATATGATTCAAAAATTGACGCCTTTAATACATCCAAATACAAATTGAAGAAGAAGAAAATCGAACTAAAAATAAGCCAACGCAAAATGTTAATGCCCCTTCTCCTTAAAGATAATAATATTAAAGAAAAAATATATATATCTTTTTATCTTGGAACTGTTAATGAGAAGGAGAGGCAGACATTGGAGTGTTATGTATGGTCATTTGGAAGCATTGGCCTTGACTAAAGGCACATGGATAAAGGTGGGTGTGCCTTTTCTGATTTTTGCACGTGCGCCCCCCTGCAGTGCCCATCCCGGATCATCACCTGGGGGGTCGGCCGATTGACAGCTGAAAGAGGCTCCGCCTCCAAAAGCTCACCTTGCTGTTTTTGGTAATAGCTGCGAAACCGCAATCAGTGAGGATTGACTATGAAGCTTTAATTGCTGGTGACCTTCGGGTTTTGTAATTCTTGTCATCTGATTGACTGCTCGATTTTTCAGGAGGTAGCGAGTCATGAGTATTCCGCACTGGATTGCGGACTTGGTAACAGGTTCCACAATTAAAACAAGTTTTTATTTTTTATATTGCACTTCTTAGATGTATGGCAGGTTGAAATGGATTATGAATCTTATGGGGTCATGGAGCGAAGCTGATAATCGGGTTGGTATGTTGGGAATCTCCGGCTTTATAATGATGATGATGATAAGGTGACACCACCTACACATTGATATGAGTTCCAATTTTATAGCTCTATATGTTCTCCTCTACCTCATCCCTGTGGTTAATATTAAAGTCTTTGTTACCAAAAAGTTCAGGTTTCTATTCAAGTGTCATTAACTAATTAATTATCACTTTTTATAACCATAGATTATTACTAATATGCATTTTTTTTTTTTTTTTTTTTTTAATATTCAAGCAAAAAAGATGTTCAAATTAATTTTACTATTCAATGAAAAGGATTTATCGATATTAATCACCGATTCATTAGGTGTGAAGAAAAGGGGCTACTAAGTTATTAGAGACTACCGACCACTGGCTACTAACTGAAAATTTAAATTTTCAGGTCTACTTTGTAAATATTCTTTGATATATCGACATCATTTCGTGTATCAGCATTAAACAATATTTACACAGGAACTCAATATGATCCGGTTATTAAACATTCAAAAAGTAACATGTTTATTCATGAATAAATTGATGATACATCAATAATTATATCGACATCATTTAATGCATTAACATTAAAAAAGAGTTACAAAGTGAATCATTGTAATATATAAGGTAAGGCACAAAGTGACTCAGATTGTAAATTATATGGCATTTTTTTATTCTTATAATTAAAAGATAATACTGAATCATTTTTAAATAATATCATGATAATATATGTTTTTTTATTAAAATAATTGCATATTTTTTGTTTTAATTTGATATGCAACTAATTTTTGAATAATAAAAGTACCTATATGTTCCAAATGTTTTTAAATCTTTGCTTGCGTTCTACACGCTTTTTGTTTTCTTTATTTTGTAACTGACAGTTTTTATTTTGGTATTTGCTTTTTTATTTTTGGAATTCTAATCTCAGCGCAGTTGTCAATAATCGTCTTCAATAATCGAAAATGATCAATCATGCATTCTAAGATGCGCCTTAGCTTCTCGATATATTTAATGATTGTTGATTCGTTCTGAGGAAAACGAATCGTTTCTTGTGTGTTTTTAATCATCCACTATTTGCTCAGACGATACTTCAATGACTTCATCTACGATTTCTGAGTATCTGTTACTTCTGTTTCCTCGTATATTATTATTAACCCATGCATTTTTTTATTTATAAATTCGTTTCTTCATTTCTTTTTCTAAGAAGAATGATAATTAATATTTCGGGTGATGTAAATCAATGAGTAATATTATTATTTTATCAAAAGTTTTTTCCTCTTATAGTAAATGGAAAATGTAAAAGAAATAGTCACATTAATTTAATAATGCATTTCGTACTATTATGGGTTTATTTATTTAGTTTAGTTTAAATTAAATTTTTTTTATTTACCATCAAATCGATTAAAACATTTTCCAACTTCATTTTGGAAGTTTTTTTTTTTTTCGCTATTTTTTACTGTGATAATTGATTTTTGATAATTTATTTTTTATTAAAAAAAAAAAAACAATCATAAAATAATAAAATATGATTATTAATTTCTTTTTTACTTTATGGGAGAAGTGGGCATAGTTTTAAAATTATTATTTAAGATACATATCCTCTTTTTTTTTTTTTTTTAAATTTTCACTATACAATCGTTATAAAGGAAGAAATGGAGATATTTCCGTATCGTCATCGGTTGCACCAACTACAATTATCAAAGTGCCAAATGAATTTAAAGAAAATGGATTGAATTGAATGAAATTAAAATGAATTTAAAGAACTTTAAAGAAGGAAAAAAATAAAAATAAAAAAACGTGTAGATGTTTCCCCGGGGATGGAGTTATAGAGTAATACTCATCAAACTGCTCCTTTTTTTTTTCGCCGAAGTTGCCAAGATTTGGCGATTATTATGCCACAAATCACGATATGGAAATCTTCCTGAAGAATTTATAAACTAAAAGATTTAGATAATGTATCTTATGTTTTAATGCCATTAAGAATGTTCAATGTCTGTTCCGCTTCCCTGACCACTATAGCACAACATATAAATTTAGAGATCAATTTTGCATTTACTTTATAAGTGGTCAATATTATAGTAAGACTTGTTGTGCATAGCTCAATAATACCTACTGCTATGGATTTTCCGTTATGCCTTCAAGAAAGTTACATTTTGATTATATTTTATGACCTTCCATTTTCTAGAAACTATTTTTCTTCTCTTTTTTGTGTGAAAAAAAAAAACGTTATTTTCGTGCTATTTTCTTTATATTTGGAGCTAAGTCCTTATTTTTCACTGGCAAGCCATTTTATTAATTTTTCAGTTAATACATTCACCGATTAGTGTACTCAGTTAATACATACATTGTTCCGATTAATATTTTGGTTATTTTATAAAATCTGATTAATAATCAGATACATAATGAGTTTTTTTATTCTTTAAGGGAAAAATTGGATTTCTGAATATAAGTTCAGTATTTAGTTTTTTAATTGAACATCACAACGGAAAGTATTATTAAAAATTTTCTATACCACTGTATCAAACAATCTCTGTAATTGCCAAAAGGCATGGAAACGGCTTTCATTTTTGTATCATGGATACATAGTATAAAAGTATATGTTAAAAAGAGTTAGTCGACAAAAGTTTTTCCCTAAAATTTAACAAGGCATTATTCCTTTTTATTTCAAAGAATAATTTAGTGAGTTGATTGTCTATAAATTTTTATCTTCATCCTGTTACCAAATCATTCACCTTTCTTCCTACCTTTACACGGAATTTATTTTGAAAGAGCGGCATGTGATCTATTGCTGATTGTCTTAGCTGGTGAATAATAGACGGGCATTAATCTCACTGTGAACGAGCTTCTTAGCTTGTGTGGACTAAGACTTTTATTTATTGAATCGTTTCAAGTAGGGGAAAATTGGGAATTCAGCGACAAGGCTCCACCCATCGCCACTTTTAATCACTCAAGATCACCTTATATTTCTAAAAGGTGCGCCTCTTTTTTTTTCCTTCGTTGCCGTTCATAATTTAATTTACATGTATGTTAGAAATGCAAGGAATTCGCCGCTTTCCTACCTCATGATAGTTAATATTGTTGTAGTTGCGCAGGATAAGGCAAAATCACCTTAATTTGGGATTGTTTTCATGCAGTGTTACGATGAAATAACGCAATTTATATTTGATGCTGCTTTCTCTAAGTGAATTGTATGAGAGGTTCTACTAAATTACAGCTTATTAGATTCTGTTCTTTTTAGGGAATATCTAGTGTATCCTACGTTCATTATACATTAAGGATAAATGTTCTAATTAGATTTATAAAGTAAAAGAATATCTAGAGGAAAGCGTTGTACCTTGGAACAGTTTGAAAACAAATATTTTTATTTTTCCTTGGGTAAAGATTATAGTAGAAATATAGGTAATATCTTATTGCTTACCATTTAAAGAATCTATATACTCTTTAAAACTAAAAATATTTAATTTCATAAGGAAATCATAAATTATTTTTTACAATCATGCAAAGTATCACAAGGTACAACACCATGTTGTTCCTTGGGATGCAGCGTATTGTACCTTGGTATGCAATGTATTGTACTTTGGTACTAAATGAAAAATAATCAAAATTTAGCAAATAAATCTTATAGGTAGAATGCAAAGCATCATAGAAAAAATAAATAAGTCATTTTTATCTACCAGTTTAGTTCATGGGCATGTCATATACTGTAAAATTCACAGGGAACTTGAGTGATTGCTTCTCATGATTTTTCACTTCTCTTCAAAGAAAGAAAAAAACATGATCTGTAAAAGTGTTTGCGGTTAGTTGTTTAGATTAACTAACCAAACCATTAAGTGGAACATAATAAAAAGTTCAATATACTACTTTCATTTTTAACACTAATCATTTTGGAAAAAATAGAAGGAAAAAAAAATGAAATAATAATTTGCTTTCCGATGAAATTTTTTCCTTTTATTTTCTAGCTTCCACAAATCTCTTTTTAAAATTGCTAGCTACTCTACATTAACGCTTGGTGGCTGACTAAGATAACAACTATGTCAGGTCAGTTTTGTTAGTCACCAATTGATTGCAGGGCTACACTGTTCGTCCCAAGGTACAACGCTCTCCCCTATATTGCATATTGTGTATCTTGCCCACGTTTTAGATTGTATGCCTTAACAATAATGTTTTTAAAATAAGCATGATTTTGCTTTCAGTAAATTATAAAACTCTATATATTTTTAATCTAGTGATTTTTTAAATTTTGAATATCGTTTATTAACCCATCTATTTTCGTTTTAACTGATACGCCCTTTTTCTCTGAATTTATTATTAATTGAGTCATCGAGGTTATTACGTGTTTTAGTTAGAATGATGTATCTAAAATCGTTTTTTTTTTTTTTTTTTTTTAATAATCTTAGCTTATGTTATAACTGAAACAGACATTCTTCTTCCTAATCAATATTTTTCATTTAAGCGAATTCCGAGCAACCTGCCCATTGATCTGCGATAATTAAGATAACAAAGAAAGAAGGGGGGTGCTTCCACATTTAGAATGTCTTTTTTCTCATTGCATGTAATAGAAAAAGACCCAGCTCACGTATTCTATATCCAGGACAACACGGTTAAAAGAATTAGATTCGTGGTAAAGAAATTGAGGGGAGGTACTAGATGTACCTAGTTATCTTAATAGCTAGCCATGTCTTCATTTTCATCTGACCCCGTTCTCACACTGAATTTCGTGATTTCGCGCCCACCACTGAAAAAGGTACCTTATTAATCCCTGGATCGAAGTTGAAGTTAATAATCATTCTGTATATGTAGCTCTACTCTTAATTGAAGCCACCGTGATATATTTCCCCTGATCTACTTATGAATGAAAATGATGATACGAAATGATAGAGGACCCATTATTGTTTTCCCCGAGCTATTACTGAGACTGTATCATTCTGTAATAGGTGAAATAGTGGGGACTTGATTGGTAGACGTCTCGCGCTGAAACGACACCTCCCCAAATCCCCTGATGCACCATCATATTTCTTCATTGTTGTCTGAGTTTGCATCCTATGTCTATAAGTTGGATTAGATTTACTCATCCACAATGGATCCTTTTATTAATTTCAAGGTAGATAAATTTTTATTATCAACAAACCAATGATGGGTATCTGCATAAAGAATTTATCAATCCCCTTCACTCTTGTTGGAATTTTCGTTCATTTGAATTGATACTTCATTCCCTTTTACCCTAGTTGACATCTCTTGTGGGCTTGAATTGATACTTCATTCCCTTTTAAGCTAGTTGACATTTTCGTTGGTTTAAAATAATTCTTTATTGCATGAGTCTCGTGGTTTTTAAATAACTTTGCAAATAATTTTGTGTTAACAACTCAAAAGTATATTATCTGGCATTTTATTGTTAGAAGAGTATTTTTTATTGTTAGAAGAGTATCTAGAAGAGTATTTTCTATTCCTACTCGTGTGTTATGTAATTAAGGTATGTTATTTAAATTTTACTAATACTTAGAATTATTTGCGTCCTTATTTATCAGAAACAAATTGGAAAATATTTTTCCCCAACAAGGTTGAATTATATACAATTGAAGATTAGGAGATCATGTTGAATAAAATCTTAATATCTTTGAGAAAAACTAGGTATGACTTGTATATGATCTCCAGAAAATTGTTGTTATACAGAGAATCTTTTTCATCTAGTTTAATTACTTGACAGAATGAAATGACGTAATATCTCACGCTGCTGACAACAACATGTTCTTAAACCTCGAAATCTGAGTGTTTCCACAATGCTTTTCACTAAAACCTCTCACATTGTTCGCAACGATTTCAAACCTTCATTCTTAAGTGCTAAATTGACTTTCCAAAGTTGTAAAAAAAAATTCTATTCCAATAAATAAAAATAAGAATTGTACATTCAGCGATAATTAGCCAGCATTCAGACGTGCTTCCAACATTTGCAGGCTACAATTATTTTTTCTTTGGGAAATGTTAAACGATCCAAAGCACTGGCGTGTCAGGCAGCATTTGGCGGTCGAGTTTGTCTAATTATACACTTAACGAGTACTAACGTAATTGTTAAAGAGACCTTCACGATTCTTAAACAAGAAAAAAACATCGCCAAAAAAAAAAGTGCTACTGTAGTTTCTAGTCACTCACCAGCCGTCAAATACCTTGATGGTCGCGACAGTTTCATCTCATCCGGTAATTGGCTAATAGCTGTAATCAGTGTATCATGAATGTACAACGTAATGGAAAATTCACGCTGTAACAAAGATCTCTACCTGCGACAATAACGGCCTAGCCCGTCGCTTACCCATCAAAAAACCATCAACAAGATTTTTTTTTTTTAACATGCGGTTGTTGAAACTTGCTTCTTATACAGTAGTCGCGAAGTTAAACCGATAATTTTACTCGGCAATGCTAAATGGCTTTGTTTTTACGAAGCTCCGTGTAAACTAGGTCCTGTTATTATTATATATTTCTCTTTTGTTTGGCGCCTCGACTTTGTGTAATGGTCATTAGAGTTTCACGATTTGTTTGAGCTAGTTCCTGTCTGCTTTAATTTTTATGTAACATTTTTCGAGAATTTTTCTTCTGACTATTTAACGTATATACTTTATTTTGATTTAAATGTATCTTTATAAGAACGTTATAAGGATGATTATTTATTTATTTTTTAGTTAATTTTTATTTATTTACTTATTTTTAGTTAATTTTTATTTATTTTAATGAGAGGTACTGTTTTATTTCGCCCATATAAATAGAAAAAAGATATTTTTATTGCTTAATTAAATTACTTATGAAATATAGTGCTTTTTTTAATTTGCAATAAATATTTAACTTTGAAATAGTATGTCATTAAACTTCCTGAAGTTTTTTTCATAAAAATAACGTCCAATTAAATCAATTGAATCATAATATTTTATTAAACCATTGAAGGTGAAACATAATATTTATACTAAACCGTAATATATTTTTATTTTGCTATAAATATTTGATTCTGAACTAGTATATCATTAAATTTCTTGAAGTTGTTTTCTAAAAAATAATGTTCAATTTCTGAAGATAAAGTTTTATAATGCAATACAAAAACTGAATTTTAAAAAAAATTTATAGTTCCTCAAAATTAAAATAATTTTTGATAAAAAAAAATAAAAAAAATTCTGCAGCAAGCATTAGAAGTAAAACAAATTTTCCCGCACAAGCTATAAGGAAACTGGAAAAATATTTTTACTCCGATTTTTATTAAAAAATAGTTACATGGAAAGAAAGAATTTATTAATTTTTTTTTTTCATTTGTAACTTTACTTTATTAGGTTAATTTTTATGCAGTGATAGTATTTTTCTTTTTTATGCAATTTTAAGTATTTTTTTATTTATTATTTTTTTTTTTTTGTAAAAATTAATGCTGTAATTTAATCTCATTCAAAGAAACATTGAATTTTAATTTGCAGTTTTAAGTCTAGAAACTAAAATTTATTTTTGATTTATTAAACTATTTCAATTTATTGATCGGCAATATATTATATTGATGGGGTCTATTCGAGATATCTTGCATCGTACCATTTCCACCAACCTGTTTTAACTGCAATAATCTATCTATAAAAAAAAAAAAAAGAATTTAATGCATTTTTTTTTTTTTTTTTTCAAATTCTAATGTAAAACTCATTATTTTTTTAAATTTTATCACGTGTTTGCTATTGAAAGCCTTTCTAGAACTTAATAAGGTCATACTTTTTTTTTCAAATTGCGAAACTTACTAAAACTGATAAGAAAACTCTATCTCTCTATATAAACAGATAACTACTCTCTTTTTGTCTATTTACCTATCGTTAAGGACATTTTCTCATTAAAGAAGTAATTGCTGACGAATAGAAACAGCAGTAATCAGAAGTAATGAATAAAAAGCAGCAACATTACAACAGAGCTCATAATGGGACTTCTGTTTCACCAAACCATCTAATTTAAATAGGACTTTTAATTTATTTTTTACCAGGAAAAAATTTGACGTTGGACACGTAATTCGCCTTACATGTACATAATAAATATATAAAAAAAAAAATAAAAAAAAAAACATGCCAAAATTGGCAATTCTTTCGCCGGTATTTTACTAATGATATTTTTGTAATTTTTAGCCTCTCTTTCCGATAGCTATTATAAAGTTCAATGGAAAGACTATTATATTCTACTTTCTGTTTTTCACTTCAAAATTAACACAAAAGAATGGAAATAGATTCTTTTTTTTAAAAAAAAAAAAATAGCGCATATCTTATTAGAATAATTATTCCTAAATATTTCCTTCTTTCCCAAAGTTGTAAGTTTTAATGACAAATTTTTTGTTTCGCCGCATGAATCGCATGAATAAACACGTTAATTTAATGTAATTGCGAGAGTTAATGGTCTTTCATTTTACTCATAATTATAAGCTGGCTTGGTCAATAAGGCTCCAGAAAATCCTTGAAAAGTGTTTTTCTATTTAGCCAGCAATTTCAACAAACCCTCCCTTGGTTCTATGGTTTTGTAATTATGCACGTGGTTTTTTTCTTAAAACTGGGATTTAATGAGCTAATCTTTGGACAGTCATTTGCGTGTTGGTCTTTATGAATAATAATGGCATTATTTCCCCCTTTTTACCTTAATTCATTGGAAAAATAATGTCAGCTTTTTAAGCGGTAACAATCGAATTTGAAAAGGATATTTTTTTATTATTATTCTTTTACGCCTTTCATTATGTTTCAAGGTTTTATTAGAAACTTCATTTTATTATGACGTGGCAATATGAATTTGTGTTTAGTTTTAGCAATTGTGTAATGGTAATAATTAATATTTTGCATTAACTGGGAAAGATATTGCACCAAATTAATTGAAATAATTATATATTATGATGTATTTTTCACTTTTAATTTCTCTGCATTGCGTTTTTATTTTTTTTTAAGTATAAGTTGAGTCTCTTTAATTGATTCAACCTCTTTTTAATTAGTTAAAAGAAATCGTGTTTGTTTTTTGCTGTAATTGAATCTTGTTCATAAATATATTAATGAAATATGTGCTTCCAATTCTTGTGTTTCGAATTTTTTTTAATAATTACTACCATAACATATTGATTCATTAATTTATACATTACGGTTTCAAATATTGTTTCAGCCGTTAATAAGATATGAAATATTAACCCGTCAAAATATACAATATATATTTATCATTAAAATTATATAGTAAATATATCAGATATATTTTCTTTAGTTCAATTTTTTTTCTTTACATAACTCATAAAAATATACTAATTTAACTAGTCGATATTTATTAAATTATTCAGATTGAATAATTTAATTCTTATATTATTTATATCGCAATATTACACATATTAATATTAGATTACAGAAATTTAATGTTTTAAAGTTAATTAATTTATTAAATATTTTTAAAATTTTATAATTATTCATTTTTTTTATTCTGTTACCATTTAAAACTTACGTTTTTTTTTTTTTTTTTAATAATATAAATATTATGTTTTAGGGCTTATTTCTAGAAAAAACTAATTAAATTTATGAAAATTTTTTAAAATAAATTAAAGAACAGTATTCAGCAATCGTCTCTTTGCGGTTATATTGGTATAGTTGATAAGCACATTACCATACTTCCACTCTTCAACGAGGCGAGAAAGTGTTGTGGCGATTTATCTTGATTTTCAATTTGATTCAAAGCCAAGAGAGAAAGTGGCGCCAAAAAGAATCTGCATCCACAATTGAAGATAGGCCACTCTCACTGTGGTGAATAATTGAACTCCACTAATGGGACATAGATGTTAAAGAATGTACTCTTCAATATTTTCTTTTTAATCAAATACATATAATCTCTTCTTTTTTTTTTCTTCTTTTTACTTCGCTAATAATTATCGCACCATTACTTCTAAAACAACACAAAACTTAATTTGAAAAAAGAATTTAGCAATTAAAATATTTTGAAAGTGGGAATCTCGTTATTAAATCTGATTTCAAACATAGATTGATTGCTAAATTTTATTCTAATCTTATCTTAAATTTCGCTATTGTCTGACTCAAATCTTTATCAGAATAGTAAGTTTTATATGAACACTTATTTAACATTTTTTTTTTTTTTTTTTGCTTAAAAATTAGTTTAACATAAAAATTTTTATTTACTATGCGATCTGTTTTAAATTCTAGTTCGAAAATTAATTACGATACCAGTAATTGTCTGGAATTTCAAATTGAAACAATTATATATTATTATTCAAGATATTGTGGTTTAACACTGAACCATTTTTTTTTCTGAGAATGTACTTAAAGAAAACATTCTTGATTATTATATGTCTTGATTATATTCTCTCGGAACAGTTCGAAACCGAATTTTTTTTTTAAAAAGCCTGGAAAAGACAGAATTCGATTTTGTGCATAATGTTATTCGTTTCGGTATTGTTGTAAACGACTTTTATACTTTCGATATTTATTTTATTTGTTTCTTTACCACTAAAGCTACCAACACCACTAGATAGTTCGAGAAAAAGAAAATATTCCATTTTCCAGGAAGAACAAAGAGCTGGAGAAAAAAATATATATAGCAGGTAATGCAAAGGAAAAAAAAATAAGGAAATCTTTCTGCATTCATTATTTTCCTGGCACACCAGTCCCCAATGTCGTCTATATGCTCTCATTAGTATAACAGAGTGATTCTTCTCTGCAGCTTCCAACAAGAAGGGATGTTATTCAGGAAAAATAAGCCCATAACCGGGAGCATGTAAAAAAAGGAATGAAAAAAATGGAATAAGAACCACCTCCTTCTCATTAGCAACGGAAAAGTTGCTGCGTCTATTCATTAAGAGCAAGAAATGGATCCCATTTCTCCACTTCCCCCTTTTATTCTGACCACCCCCATCGAACCTGAATTCGAATTTCTTTGTATTAGTAATCAAGACCCAAATTCAAGCCCTTAAATCTCGTAATAAAGCTCTCGAACGCGGCGTTCGTAATTGGGATTTGTTTTCGTCTCGGGGAACATTATTGTATTTGCAAAACGTTCCATTCTTAAGATCGGTCCACCCTTCGCTACCCCAGCCTTTACTTCAAGATGATCCTCATGGTAATTTTTTTTTTTTTCCCTTCGAACTTTAATTGGACTCGTGCTCTGTTATGATGTTTTTTTTTTTTTTTTTTTTTTTTTTTTTTGGTTTTTTTTCCATGGTGTGATGTCTTCATTTTGTGTGCACTGACTACAAATCTGTAAATGGAAACGTTTTGGAGTGGTGATTACTGTGCAACGTCCAACTGCAGCTCTGCAATCAATACTGCAGTTTGTACGTCACTGTGACAACTGATTTAAACAGTTTTTTTATTGTTTAAGATTATGAATTAATAAAGTTTTAAAACTCGATGTCTTAAACCATAGTTCTACTTAATATCCTGATTGAATATCTTGATTACATATTTTGACTCAACCATTTTTATATGGACTTATTGGCACAGTTTATCGATTTTGATTGCATGCAGCATATTTAACAGTCTATTCGGTTTGGGTAAGAATTAAATTTGTTGACTATCACAAAACAGCTTAATTAGAACTATGTAAGGTGTGTAGAATTGGAAGTCCCTAGGTTTAGCGATGATTTTCGTTCAGTTTTGCTGAAACCCCGTTTCTGGTTACCATGTTATTGTTTGCGGTATTTGCTTTCCATGACGTTCACCTCCGGGTTACCGCAACTTTTGTTTACCGTTATGTGTTCAGTTCTCGGTTTATTTTCATATATATTGGTTTATTTTTAAATCTCTAAATATGAGAGGCGCCCCAGATTGTTAAGTATTGTCCTAAATAGTTACATCGGTTACATTACAAGTAGGAATTTTTTTATATCCAATGATTTTGATAGATTTAGATTATGTTAATTATTCAACTAAAACATTAGTACTTTAACATTTAAACCAAAATTAGTTACCAATACAATTTTAAATGAATTTTTTCCATGCATCATTTCCGGTTTTATACGTTTACAAATACTCCAATATTTCAAATACTCCAAATTACATTTTTGTATTTTTACAGAGGGGAATGATTTCGTCGCCTTGCTGTTTACCAAAATAAAATAATAAAAAAAGAGAAAGAAAGAAATCTATAATTATTTTTACCCCGTTCATTTACCCTAACTTCATGTTTGTATTGCTACAGATCCACATATTGAAATAAATGTTTATAAACAAACGCCTCTTTTAACCATGGCCAAAATATTTTTTTCTGATTCACTTTTCGTGTAAACAAATTGATACATATTTTCGACATATCGTTCTTTAAAAGTCAAAGAAATGTGAGGCTTATTTCTCAAATATTACTCAACAATGCGTCGAACTAAATAAAATCGAGAACAAAAAAAAAAAAAAAAAAAAAAAAAAAAAAAAAAACTCATCTGTCTCATTCCTATCTAAGTATGCAAAGAAATAGAATCTTCTAAAAAGAAATTTTATTTGTATTTCTCATTTGGTTTCTGGTTCTCGAACAAAGTACATATGCTCCACCCTTCTCTCCCTAGAAACATCACCCCCCACACCGCCTGTAAAAAAAAAAGATTTTTCTAAAGATTGGGCAAGCCCATTAGATAGCTTCGTCATTCTTCGGCGCTGAAAATAAAGTTATGTTCTAAAACTACTTTACTTGAAAAAGAAGAATGGTGGTGGAAGAAAAACAAATCGAGAACATCTCGTTGAAGAATCCCCTCCTCGCCCCTTTTACCCCTTTCCTTACACCCCAGTCCCCAAGAGTGTCAGCGTGTGTTGTAGTATATGTTTTATAGATTGTATTAGAGCAAGAATGGATAGGACGTGTTATGAAAGCCTTAGTACTGAAAATGCGCTGAGTAGGTTGAAAATAATGTTTTGTTATATATATTAGGGGGGACATAAAGGTTTTATGTAGTTTCTGTTTTTTGAAAATTTTTAGAATTTGTTTAGTAGGATAATGTGCAAATGAAGTAATTTTTGCGTGTGTCATAATTTCCGCCATAAAAGGAAACGTATGTTTTATTATCTAACAAATGATGATATTCTTACCTTTTATGTAGTTTTTTTATTTTATTTGATCCGTCTTTTGCGTGTAAATTTGTATTAAATTATAAAGAATTAGCCACTATTTATTCGCAAATTTAAATGGGGGGAAAAAAATTCACAGCAGCTTTATATGTAAAATTTACTGTTTAGACTCAGTAATATTTTAAATATATAAAAGTAATTTTGGATTTTTAAAATTTTTTTTACTATTTAATTATTTCTTATCTCATTATTATTCATATTATAAAAGTGTTTAGCATTGCTTTCATTTTTTATCATTGTTAAAATATTTCTTATTGCTTAAATTTATTATTATTTTTCATTTCATATTGTTAAAAGCATTTCTCATTATTTTAATGTTTTAATATCCTTAATACATACTATAAATACTCGTTGTTTTGTTTTCTTATTTTCAGTATTTGTTTCTAGTATCGCACTATTTTTTACGTTATTAAACCTTCCATCAATGTTTGTAATTTTATGACACTATTCACACATTTACAAAAATAACTATTTGAAGGAATAATAACTATTAACTTCATTGTTTAGTTCTTTTACTATTCTAATTTTTAAAAAAAAGAAAGCTAAGATAAAAAAGAGAGGAAAAAAATATTAGTGAGCAGGTATTTTTTTCTGTTTGAAATTAAAAATAAAATATTTCATTGTTTCATTTAAAAAAAAATTCTATTTACTTTAGACGTTTTTTAAGGCATTAAATGAAAAGAACTGTGCATATCGTATTTAATTTTAATATCATATTTAAATACTAAACTACATGAAAAAAATATATTAAATACAAAGTCATACCATATGAAAAAAAGTTTTATTAATCCAGTGACAAAAATCACATCAAAAACTAACTTAATAGAAAAAAAACTATATAAACGCTTGTTATCTCTTTCAATTCTTGTAGTGACTACGCCTTTTTAACAAGAGCATTCAACTCAAGACAAAAAGAAAAACTTTAAAAAAATTCTATTTGCCTAACGATTTAGTAAAAATTACTATGCCAAGCAATATAAACTATTAACATCACTGTTTAATTATTTTACTGAACTAATTAAAAGAAGTAAACAAGAATAAAAACAGTAAAAAAAGTATTGGTGAGTAGACTGTTTGAAATTAAACGTAAAATATTTTTTTTTTTTTATGAAAAAAATTATATTTTCCTTATAAGTTTTTTTTTAACACATTTAATTGAATGAACTAAACATAACACATTTAATTTTAATATTATTAAATAAATAGCACTATATAAAAAATAAGTTAAATACAAAAGCATAGCATATGAACAAGATTTTTTTAATACCGTGACAAAAACCACATTTAAAAAATAAAAAAAACTATGTAAACGCTTGTTATATCTTTCAATTCTTGCAGTGAGTGGCTACGCCTTTTTAAAAAGAGCATCCAACTCAGAGACAAAAATAAAATTAAGAAGAAAAAGAAAATTCTTGCCTAAAGATTCAGCAAACGAAATGAATTTCATTTAAAACACCTGTCTATGTAAAGTGTAGAATCCGGTAACAGTGGTAATTACACTTTGGAGAAAGATGTTTTAAAATGTATATCCCTTCACCTGTTGAGTGACAGTGGGCAGGAATACAGTTGTCAAGGAGTAAGTTAACCAGAGAGGGCGTAAAATACAGAAGTATCTTATTGGAATTAACCGTGGGAAACTCGCTTTTTTGTAATCAACTTTTTCAATGAACTCCTCTCAGCTATTGTTTGTGTTCGTAAAGTGATTGATTTTTGTTTATTTTTAAAACTGCTTTAATTTTTTAAACGTCTTTGAACCTACTAGATTTAAACAAAGGTTGTCTGTTTTGAGTTATTACAACGTCTTAATTCTTATGTTCTGAATATTTTTGAAAAGAAATTTCTTTTAAGTTTTACGCTTTAGAGTTATCACTCTTATTGATTTGATATTTATTATAATTCGATTTGATGTAAATTGATTCCTTATTTTTTTATGACTGTTATAAATCTTTAACGTGTGACTTTTTAACAAGTTAAATAAAATAATAGCCACTGTATCTTATATTCTTTTGTCCTGAAGTTAGTCTAAGAATTCTATTGATAAAAGATTGATGACATGGATACTGTACTTAAAATAGTTATTTATTTTTTTAAAAAAATAAGGTGTTCTTTTAAATGTGTGTACACCTTAAAAAATTCCGGATCAAATTACGTAAACAGTACCAGCACTCGGGGTAACAGTACTTTTTACCGTAAACTTCTTTTTTGTCGGAACATGTTACGGAACAAAAAAAAATCTAATCTGCCATAATTTTTACAGTAATAATTACAATAAAATCTCTGAATCACTATAAATAAATAAATATTAATACAAAAATTACAGTATAATATTTCACGGCAAATTTGATGTATGGATGATGCACCCAAAGTGCTGATACTTTATATGACAATGTTATTTTCTACTTTTCAATATGTTTCCCAAATTTTACTTGAGTAAGATATAAATTAATTAAGATATTTTCTAAATAAATAAAATGATATAAAAACTACATAAAATACATTTTTAAAGCTAAATATTATAACGTATTTCATGGTGTTTTGAATTTTTAGAATTATTTTATTTTTATACAGTTCTGAGTACTGTTTTAAATTCAAGAAAAGGTAAAAATGATTTTTTATTGTTATTCAAGATCGGGAAAACTACTGAACTATACAAAATCGACACTGAAATGATGATTAAAACTATGCATGGGAAGTGAATTAGTTTTCTTTTATAAACTGATATTGCTTCAATATAAACGTGATTATCAGTATAAATTAGCTGAAAACTCAAAATGTTTAAAAAATGGTAATCAACTTCTACCAACAATTCCCACACCCTTTCGTCGTTAATATCTAAAATAAACGGTAAACTTATGTTTTTTCAAATCACGTTTTTAAAGTCTCCATCTTTACCTAGATCGCAGAGAGTAGTTGCCTATTTATCCGATAAACCGACCAAATTAGTGCCGATTCCCGTGGAAAATGATGGAATAAACCATTCGTGTTTCTGATCTAGACAGGAAACCGCTTGGCGGAGGGGGAGTTTTCTTGAAGGTCATGGAAGTGACTAATTAAACAATGATGAGGGACGCTTGGCCAGCTTGGAACAATACCGCACCACACTGTTCAGAACGTGTAATGAGCGAAAGGGGGGTGGCGGAGGAAGCAAAAGCTTTATCTGTCCATCGTAATTACTTGACCATAAAAGGTGGGAACTTTTCTTTTTGGATAAATGCAAGACGTGACGAGATCGAACAATCTTCTGTTTGCACGCTTTTATGATCCCGATTATTATTATAGCTGTTGTATATGTGGAATTATAATGAAATTATTATGATGCCACCTCCACCGCCCCCTTCAAGCGTTGACCAGGTGGTGATGGGAACTAATTTGGTGTAGGTTCATTCATTGGGAAGTGCTATTGTGATCGAGAGGAAGTCGCATACACCTTGAGGAAATGACGTCATGTTTATTAATCCTTTATCTTCTTGAGTAAGATTGGTAATGATGTCGATTCGCCATGTAATGTTTATCTTATATTTATGATTAATAACATCACCTGATTGGAATTATTGATTGATAAGTCAAGCAAACAAGGACAGTTCTTTAAAGATTTATCATTTGTTTTCTTATTATATTTTCGAAGGACAGGAAATATTATATTTTATTGCGTTATGTATTAATATGATTTCCTATCATATAATTTTTCACTTTGAATTTACTTATTTTGCGGTGAATATTTTAATATTTAAAGACAAAAGAATGAATTGATTTAAATAATATTAAAGGTTATTCTTAAAAAGGTTATTAATTAAGCTAATAATTATAATTACTCTTTAACCGCATGTTTAATATTATACTGTTTAATCATCTAATTTTTTATACATTTTATTTTCAATAAAATATATTTTATTATGAAATTCTTCCTCCAAAACTAAATTGCTTATCAGAACAAGCGAAAATCTTTCTATTTCAGGATTAAAAATTCAAAAAACTCAATAAATCCCCCCAAAAAAAACTCAGATTGAAGAAAATAAAAAAATATCCAATTAATTTTGTGCTCTTTTTGTGCCAATAATATATTGTAATTATATAATTCATTCTAGCTCACATTAAATCAGCAACCTACCTTATTTTATGTAATTTTCTGCTCAGGATATTTTGATAAATTTTTCCTTTCTCTAAAAGAGTTGAATTGCAAGAACCCAGTTGTCATGTAATTAAATTTTAAATATTGCTGTAATCTTGGAGATTTTATATAAGTTTATACTTGCTATTATAATTTGCGAAAAAAACTCTTTCTAAAAAATTGCAAACAAAAACTCTCTTTCTAGAAAATAGCATTTGCTGTTGTGTGGAATCTAAAGTTTGTTATAAAATAAATTAATATTGTTTTTATAGGTATTACATCTGCATAAATTTTGAAGTTCTTTAAAAATTGTGATAGTTAATTAAATGAATAAACGCGCGCTTTTTAAAACAATGTAATTCATATACGGTGTTGCCTGTTTTGACTTGCTTGCATTTCAGAGTAATTTTTAAAAAAAAATTATCTATCTATAAATCTTTAAATATTGCTTGAATTTAATAACTTAAGGTTCGCTTTTCAAAGTCACGCAACAAAAAGAACTGGAGGAATTCGAAACAACTTTCAAAAACTTCAAAACAAATGCGAATGTAATTGTTTTTAAACTATGATTTAATAAATCTTTAAGTACTGCATAAATTATAGAAATTCATTTATTTATAAATAAATGCTCTCTAATTGAAGTCCTACAACACAAAGAACCTACAAATTCTTCATCTGTGACGGTAAATAACCTCGCCCATCTTTCCAAAATTTAAGCAGTTTATATTGTTGATGAGATAAAGTTTTCATTTGTAATACACGGTTTGTTGGCGATCATTCTTTACCGCCACTGCTTAAGAAAACCTGTACAATACAAATTAAGAAGAAGCCAAATGATTCCCATTCCCAAGAAAGGAACCAATCGGTGTAGTTCTGTCTCATCCCAAATGTCGCGTACAGGACAGTTTCTGATCATTATGAGACTATCTGAAGGCCATGAAGTCTCCTGATGAATTGGAGGACCGGAAGTGCGTGCTCGACACCCACCCTTTTGGATGAATATGGACGACACGAAATTATCATTTAATTGTTTCTGTTCGCTTGGAAGAGCCTTTACCTTGACCACCTTGTGATTTAGTGCTATCGTAACTTTCAGGTTTCGGTTGGCACAGAATGCCTTACATAAATGGCGCGGAAGGAAGGATGGTTGATTATTTTGAGTTGGTGGAATTTTTGCCATTGTTGTACGCCTTTCTTTTCATTCTGATTCACATACTGAAGTCATGTAATTGACTCTATTGTTATTAGTCTCTTTTTTGATTGCTCTCTTCTGTTTGTTTACGATGACTGTTTATAAATTAGCCTAAATGGCTTATTAGTTTTATACCTGGAAATCGGATTCTTAAAAAGCTGCATACCATATTGTATGCCAGTCAATAAACATTTGTGAAATTGGATGGCAATAGTTTATTAGCTTAAGCACTAACGTTTACTTTTCTTTCTTTTTTTATTGTTAATTTATAAAAAGATATTTGCAAACTTCAATACAATAATTATTGAATGATAATCGTTCTGAATTGTTTAGTTAAAAACTGAAATTTTATATTTGTACATGCTGTGCTTTCAATATTGTTTGATTGTAGGAAAAAAATAAATAACTGAATATCTCAAATTTTGGTTAAAATACAATCTAATTTCAATTTTTTAATCATAAATTTATTTCGATTTTTTATGGAAAATTAGATAATCTATGTTCCAATTCAAACTAAACTATTATTTATTAATACGAAACGAATAATTATAATAATAGAATAAATAAATAAAAAAAATTTCTGCATTTTGTCTGAAATTTCTGTGAATAAGAATGAATTGTAAAAAGTAATATAGCGCATCTGAAACATTTTTATAACGTTTAATAGAAAATTATAAACTAACTCAAGTGCAATGATATACATCCCATCTTCGTTGATTTTTAAGCTATACTTTCTTTTTTAGCTCAATTTTTTCTCTTCAAAATAATATTGTTAATAATTTGATTACAAATAACCTGGTCATTTCCCGTATTCTTCACAAACAATAGAATCAAAAACAAGTTTTGAGCAAATCGTCATTCTTTATATCATTCGAAAGTCTTAATTTATTCCCTTCGCTTAATTTATATAAAATACAGTGCTATGACATAAAATGCAATAATTTAGCATCTCAAAAACCATGAAAATCAAATTCACCACTCTGTGCCAATTCCTTCTCCGTGAAACAATAGATATCTTATAGAGTGCTTGCATTTTTAACCCTGCATGGTCAGTAACCCGAGTATTGCTCTGTGACCTTGCCGCTGGCGTCTCCCTCCTCACTTTGTGTGTGTGTGCCAGTGTCACATCGAGATTGGCACCGCACGCCAGCGTCTCTGTCGCGTATACACTTGAGGTAGATGAATAAAAATATAAATAAAGGCGTGGATCAGTTAGTTCTTGCACGCGGAAAAAGATTCAGAAAGCCCTCCGGCGTTGTTACATCATCTGCAATTCTGAAAGTAACTGTTTCTTCTATATGGATGCCTTTATTGTTTCTTCCAAATCCATAAAGAAAGGCTGATTTCGTTTAGTTTTATTTGTGAAATAAGTTGATGAAATGGGCGTTTTTTTTTATGTCAATTATTATAGGTTGTTGTTTAAAAAAAAAGATATTCTTGTAGTTTTCTTCTTATGTTTTATTTTTATTTGATTATTATCTAACTTTGGCGGTTGAATATCTGAATTTAGTACTGTCTTGTTCTATCATTCTAAAATGTTATTAGGTGTTTTGTCTGAAAAATTTAATTTAATATTTTTCTTTTTAACTGGTGATGTTAAGCCATTAACTGGTGATAACAAATGATGTTTTTATATTACTGGATATTTGCAAAACGACATTGATCCGTTTAAAAGCATGTAGATGAATGAATTAGCATGGCGGAGTGTTAGCTAATGAAGTTAGATTGGAAATTAAGGTAACGCCATACCGTGGGAGAAACTTTTCATAGCAACTTTCAACGCATCAACTAGACCCACTTAATGAAGCCATTAAAATCCTTGCAGCTGTGTGCATGTTACAGCCGAGAGCGCTAATCGGTCAATCTCATGACAGAACGGGGGGTTAAGCCTCAGCGCCGACTCCAAAATATTTCCTCCATACGACATATGGAGAGTTTCCATTCCCTGCACTCCCCAATTTGTGACTCCGTACTATTAGAAAATGATTCTCTCATTCACCCATAGATGGCAGCACCTTAACTTCAATGCCTAATGAAAAGCATAGTACGAATATTCTGCTCTATTTTTTTACGGTTTTGAAAGCATGCTAGTTGTAAACGGTTTCAAAACCGTAAACGTAAAAAATGTTCTTTACCGTAAACTTTACTGTTAAGTGGGTTGACAGGCTGCTGCTGGTTATTCTTCTATAAGTAGGGGGTGAGCATAAAATTTCAATTTTTTCTGCGTAAAATTAAAAAGCTCTTTGAACATGCACCTCAAAGCCATTTTATTATAATCTTTGTAATTTCGATTTAGGAGGCAACTTATCTTTATTTTATGCTTTTTTTTTTTTTAATTTTAACTAATATAGTGTGCTTCCACTTAACATAAATTAATGTAATATCATTCAATTTGATAAGGATTGATTTAATGTGTTATTTAATATCATATTCACTCTCATGAGCCTATTAAATCATACTATGTATAATTTTAGATCTCATTAGTCCAAAAAATGTCATTTTATTTCTTGCTTATCTTCCGAATACATAGATATTTGTTTTTCTTTCCTTTTTTTTAATATTTCTTATTACTATTTCATTATGCAAATAATGTATGAGTAGACAGTTGTATAATATTATACTACTACATCTCCTTATTTAAATAATTCATCTAGTTATAAAATAACGACAGCTTTTAAAGCTCTTGTGGTTTTTCCCATAATTATTAAAAAAAATAAAAACATAAATATTCTAAAATTGCCCATACTGAAGTAAAACTAGTCTGATATTGGTTTTTGAGTGGAAATTAATTAACCCATTTGAAGTATAAAAATATTTTTCAATTTCTTAATGACTTATCTTTAACTCTTCAAGATAGTCGTTCACTAGACTCGAATATGTAATTTTTGCGTCTATTGCAGATTTTATTTATTTTGAGGCTATCAGAAGAATGCAAAATAAAAGCCGACACAGGAATAAAAAAAGAATGGGAAGAGCAAAGCGCATCCCTGTGTCACTTTGATAGATGAGGAAGCGCCCATCTTTCATTGAAGATAGTCCATCCGCCGCATGCTTTCATCCCTATTAGCCGACACAATTAGGAGCGTTGGCCATGCATGAAATTCGAGCTCTTTTTCTTATTTTCTGCGAGGAAAAAAGATTCCATGGAAGCAGAATATCTCCACCCCCTAGTTCCAAAACACATGATTTGAATGCCGGTGTTTGCTGTCTCTTTTTCTTGAAAATTGTGGGCTTTTACTGAATTCCAATTTTTGTTGGTGTTCTCAATGTGCTGGTCTTAAATATCAAAAGAAAAACAGTGGCAATTTTTAGTTGTTGTTACTAGAACCTAATATGATTGTTTATGTCTTAGTTTTTGAGGAATCCTACGGTGCTTTTTACCTTTCTAAATATATGTTTTATATCTCAAATTTGATATGAATCTCAATTGCAAGTTGTTATGATAAGGCTCGGAGGCTTTTTTTTTTTTTTTTAAATAAGACTTAAATTAAATTTTATTGCTCTCTACTTAAAAACATATATTAAAAAATATATAAATTATTGCATATCGCTAATATTGGGAGCTAGCATAAGTTCAGATACGGTGGTATACTGTTATTTTTCTGTTTAAATATTTATCAATATTATTTTTCTAATAGGCACTTGAGTAAATCTAACGACCCAGCATTAAAACTTAAAAGGGTGTAACGAATCAAGAAGCTATTATAAGAAACACTTTTTTTTTTTTTTTTTTTTGTATAAAAAAAAAAAACACATTTATTTAAAAATCACATATGAACAAAATTAAAGTACTCGTAACGGGCTTGTAATAACCTTGCAATATATATATATATATATATATATATATATATATATATATATATAATCTATCTTGTTATATGTTTAGTTTCTTTTATTCATTCTTTTGTTAGCCAGATATTTTTTAAATATTTTTAGACTTTGTAAGGGCAACACTGATAAAACTAATTTGTTTTTAATTAGATTAGTGGATGCTTGCAATTTTTTGGTCTAGCTTTTTCAGGATTATGACGATTATTATATATCTACACCATGTTCAAATTTCATTCTGTGCATATACTATTTGCAAATTATTTCTGCACCATGTTCTGCACTCCCTCTTATGCTCAGGATTGCAATTCTTTTCCTCTCTGTTTGCTATTTTTCGCACATTTTAGCTATTTATTTCCTGCACCAGGTGTCACACTTTATAATGTGCATGTGTTTGCAATTCATTTTCTGTACCGTGTCACACTCTTGTATCTTGTGAACAGGTATGCTATTCATTTTTCCCAGGCATATACGCGATATTTTAATACTTCTTTCACTCTTAAATATTATTGCAATTTGAATCTTGACCAAAAAAATCACACGAATCTCTACCACAAGAACATTATTTTGATTAAATTAAATTTTATAATTTTTTTTAACATTGTTTTTGTAAAATAAATCTTTTCATCAGAAACATTGATTTATTGTCTCAACCCTATTCGTAAGTTTATTAAGATGAAATCTTATACAAAGACCAGGGCTAAATCATAAAATTATTTATATCTTATAAAACTTTCTGAATCACTTACATTTAAATGTCCTTGCATAAACGACATTTACAATTTCAGTCAACAAACTACCTTTTTTTTTAAATGATTGTCGAAAAATATAAATAATTGTACTTTATTTAGTGTTCCATTTTACTTGATGGGATTCTTTAAGCTAATAGTGCATTAATGGAAAACCGTATATGTAAAAGAATTGGATTTTTTTTTATTTATTATTCTTTAATCATAAAAGTTAAACCTGAGTAAATAATGTGCTTCAGAAAATTGTCAGGACTACTTTCGTGAATTGGTGATCAAATTAAATTGCCTCGTGATCTTTACCTTCTTCACTTGTGATCAAAATTAATTTTATTTCTGATTGGGTACTCTCGATGAAAAGCATTTATTTCTCCCAGACGACAATCTTATTACTGGTAGCGAGGTCTACAATTATGTTTCCTGAAAAGGTATTTAGCCATTATTCTGTTTTGTAACCGTTACTTTTTCGGAATAGGATCTAATTTCATTGCTTGAAGGTTGATTTTTATATATTCATACAGAAAGCTATTTTTCTGAGCTGCATCAAATTAGGCATGAAATATCATAAATTATTTATATTTCTGTTAGCCCTGTAGTGTAAATATCGTACTAAGATACTTCGAAGTATTTAATTGACCTAAAAGTAATATTCATTTTTAGTGGAATTTTAAGAATTGTTTCTTGGTTTTTAGATTATAATCATGTTGCATTTCCTGTTAATATATCATTAAATATTAATTGAGTTTTGCTTGGAGCTACATTTTAGTGTCTTTTAATGAATTGCACTATAGGGTTATGTTTAAGTCTCTATTGATGAATCTCATTACAGAGTTATTTTTCATTTTGTATTTTTGGAATGTACTATTTCTTATGCTTTTAAATTACTTGATTTGCATTTACAGGAATAGCACAATTTACCTTTCGTTATTCGTTACTTTTATTATTTTTTTTTAATTGTGCCTTCATAAACATTTATAATCTGATATAAATTCCTTATTCTGTCGTTTTTTTTTTTTTTTAAAATTTTAGTTCTTTATTTCATCATGTTTAATTTAAATTTCTGATTAAATTTTTTGTTCCATTAAATTTTATCCAGCATATAATACGTATGTATTTCCATTCAATAATACAATGGACGCAACAACTAAGACAAGAACTAACTATATTTAATTTTGAAATATAAGTTCCCTTCAGTAGTTCGAAGTTAACGAAACTTCCTAAATTGTGCAATCCTAGAGACGTTTTATGTGCGGTAACTTTTACTGTGTTATACTAACTCTCAAAAATCATTACTGCTGCCATCAAACTAACTAAAACTATCAATTCCTGAAAACACAAAGTATAATTATTAAGATGTCTAACGCAACTAAGCTTAATAGAGTTATTTGTGGTGATAAGATCCGAGCGACAAACAAACTTTTCATTACTAGATTATAATGCCTCATTCTTGATTCTTTGCGGGTACGTTATTTTCATCTTGCATAAATAATGAAGATTCTCAAAAACACAAAACAAAATTTCTGTGCTTTATGCGTTCCCTCATGCATATGTGAATAGGCATCATTTTATGGCACTGAGGAAGGCCAGCCATCAGCACGCATATTTGCCTATGAATGCCAAATTATTGCTAAGTGTTGAAGTTGGTCTTCTTCTTCCTTTTGAACCGGATGGCCGAGCAACAGCACCGGTAAACTGGTTTAGCGACTCGACTATTAGAGGGTGGAATTGGTAACTCAACTCATTTTGATGCAATTACAACTAACTACGCTATTCCGCCTTTTGTCCACCGTTTCTTCCCCTTTTCTTTTCAGTTGGGATCTTTTCTTTTTCTCTCAAAGTCTATGCACTTCTTCTTCTTTTCTCTAATAGTTTCTTTTCTTTCATTCGTCGTGAGGCCTAAGTGGAAAAGTTGGCAGGAGACCTTATATATATCTATATATATTTGAAAGAAAAGCCCTGATGCTGAATGACCATTGTAAATAGGAGCGAAAAGGCGTTTTCTTTGATGCTTACAAGTATGTGATTCTTCGCTATTTGTAAGCAATTTGTGAAAAATTATCGAAGAAGAGTTTTACGGGTGGTGGTTTATAATTGTATAACCCGGTGTCTTGGATTTCCTTTTATCAGCGCGTGTTTGTAATAATCGAAAATGAAATGCCGAAATAAACGTTTCTTTCTAAGCTCTTTTGAAGTCATCCTCTTTGTGGCTCTTTCATCACAATGTCAATGTGCTTTATTGGGTCGAAGTGGATTAAACTTCATCGGAAAGTTTATTTTGTTAACTCAGTTTTTTTTTCTTCCAATAATTTGAGATAAATGGACAGGTTACTTCGTATACCAGTATTGTTAGACTTTAAAAAAATAAACTATTATCGCATTTCTGTCCGTCAACAAGATATACATTTTAACTAGACTTGTTTTTTGTTGTTGTTGTTTTTTTTTTTTTCGTTTTTTTTTCCTTCATTCATTTTTTATTCCGATATTTATTTTTATTCCTTCATTTTTCCTGTACTGCCTTAATAACTATCCATTTATATCCATTAGTTTTTTAATTACTCACTGATTAATTCATTTCGTCCATTATTATTTTTTTTTACTTTAGTCACTTATTTTGTTCTGTCATTCATTTCTTACTTCACAATTTTATTGCATTTACTCTTATTTTCTTTATTTCATTTATTCCTCTTTTTTTCCGCCCTTATTCATTCAATTTCGAATAAATAAAATATTTCATACACCAGTATTTTGAAACGAAATGTTGTTTAAATGAAGGAAGGATGTTTTCTGGACTGCGTATAAATAGAACAATATTGTTGTACTGTTCTTAGTTAAAGGTAATCATTATAACAACGATAAAAGCGTTATTTTATGAACATAATCCAAACATTGTGTTAAAATGTATATAGATGTGTCTATCATTTATACTGCTTTTTAATGTCGAGATTATTAAAAAAAAATTATTTTTTCTGTTGCAGTGGTGGATGGTACTCACTACCATGACATAGCGGATATTCATGAAGCAGCATGGATACAGATGTTCCTACCGTGGACACCGGCCAACTACAGCAGCAGCAACGCGTTAAGCAGGAGTCTAGTGGCTCACTTTCGGACCAACAGTATCAGCACCTGGCGGCGCCATCGGTGTTAAGAAGGGAAATGACGCCAGAAGAAGGCCAAGAGGCGGTAATAATCGCCGATCTACAGCAACAAACGAGGGTTCCTGAACGTCCATCAAGTTCCTCACGAACTCCTTGCCCGAAGTTCATCAAGAAATGCGATTCCTGCGGGCGGGAGTTTCACACTACAAACCACTATATGGAACACGTGTGTGAAGTGTCGCCGCACGTGGGACTTAATTCGACGACCACCCCTCCTTCCACGGACGGTGGTGGTAGTAGTAGACATTGTTCTGTTCCTACCTCGCACTACCCGTCCGCGGGAGTCGGGGCTTCTAGCAGCCTATTTTGCAATGAGCTGTCCAACAGCTCAGCTAGCGACGTGGAGAACTTCACCGGAAAGATCGTGTACAATCCGGATGGTTCTGCTTTCATTTTAGAGACGGCCGGTGATTCGGAGCTTAGTGATGATGATGGGAGCGAAGAATTGTTATCGCGAGCTGCCGATGACGCGGCGTCACGAATTCCTACTTCATCCCAACTCATACCACACATGGTGAACGCTCTACACATCGCTAGAAATCCGGCACTATATAGTGCTTTGTACGGACAGGCGTACAGTTTCCTTCAAGAAAAAAATAAAGTTCCTGATGTCCCTGTTATGCACAGTTTTAGAGTTTTCACGGTGCGTGATGTTACCAGTGAAACGCCAGTAACTGTTTCGCCTAGCAAATTGGACGATGATGGCTCTCTAAAGAGGCCGTCCAGTGTAAACAAAGTTAACTTTCCTATGGTAGACTATTCTTCTGTACCAATAAAACCTATATTGATGTGTTTTATGTGCAAACTTTCTTTTGGTTACGCTAAATCTTTTGTCGCCCATGCGATGGGTGAACACAACATAAATATGAACGATGAAGAAAAGAACATTATGTCCCAAAAGAACACTTCGGCAATCATACAGGGTGTCGGGAAAGAGAAAGAGCCACTCTTATCATTCCTGGAACCAATTCCTAGTTCGTTAGCCCAGAACAGTGCGGGGAGTCAGAGTGGAAATATTTTCGCCCAGTCATTGCAGAGCTCATGTTCCAGTTCCTTCGGATCGAACGATCCTATGACTAATTTACTGAATGCCGTGTCTAGTGCAGTGGCTGGGGGTTATGGCTCTTCTGCAATCACGACGCTGGTTTCGGCCGTCTCCAGTCCTGTTGCGGCATTGTCAGAAATCAAACCAAGTGTCGCCAACAGTAGGGCGGAAATGAGAACTACGCCCTCTCTTACTAGTTCCTTACTTACTGCCGATAGCGATGAGGCCTTAGCTCCTGAATTGCAGGACTTAATGACGATAGAGAAGCTTGCTAAAGCTGCCGCAGCGGCTGCGGAAGCTGAATCTGCATCTTCTCTATCGCCTAGAGAACGTAAGACCACTTGCTATAATGGCCAGAACAGTGATATTGCACAAGAAGATCAAGACCTTAGGTTAAACCCATTCGATTTCAGCCCTCATCCTACATTATCATCGGCTGTATCGATGGGTTCACTAGACAGACCTACGAGTGCTGGCAGTCACGAAAGTATGTCGCCTGGCATGTCTAGGGTATCTCCAAAGAACAATCCAACGCCAAGTCCATTACTAAATACAGTTCCTTCTCCATCACCGACTACAAGTAGTCCTGTCTGCATTTGTCCTCAACATCCGGATGGGCGGGCGAACGGAGTCGAATGTCCGAAATGCGATTTAATCCTTGGCTCATCACGATCGCTGGGCGGTCATATGACAATGATGCATTCGCGAAATTCATGTAAGACGCTCAAGTGTCCTAAGTGCAATTGGCATTATAAATACCAAGAAACTTTAGAAATTCACATGAAAGAAAAACATCCTGAAAATGACTTGAGTTGCTTATACTGCCTGACTAATCAATCACATCCTAGATTAGCTCGTGGAGAAACATACACTTGCGGTTACAAACCATATCGTTGTGAAGTTTGTAATTATTCTACTACAACTAAAGGAAACCTAAGTATACACATGCAGTCTGATAAGCATATCAATAATGTGCAAGAATTGCAGAATGGTACCATACAACCTGACCATGTTATGCCAAACCAAACTATCGCTGCTCCACCACCATTACCCACTCCTCCAGCAGTAGTAGAAGCAGCAAAAAAACCAATTATCACAAATAAACCTAAAGCTACCTGGAGATGTGATGTTTGCAATTATGAAACTAATGTCGCTCGCAATTTAAGAATTCACATGACAAGTGAAAAACATAATCACAATATGATGGTTCTACAGCAAAATGTTAAACACATGCAACAGATATCTGCGTTTCAACAAGCTCAAGCACAGGCTCAGGCGCAAGCTCAAGCAATGGATCCAATGTTCAACTTTCACCCGGGTCTTCTACTGCCTTGTGATTCCCAATTACAACCAGAGGCAGCCTTAGCCGACATGGCATACAACCATGCCTTACTTATGATGGCAACTCAACAACAGCAACAACGGGCAATGGCTGCGGCCGCCGCTGCTGCAGCAGCTGCTGGTGGAAAAAGTCCTATTGGAGCACCTCTAAATCTCAGTGTTCCTCCCACATTAGACATTGATCATCCTGACCCATCCTTAAGACCTGATGTGCCGTATGATGAAAACGGTAAGCTTTTCCAATGCTGCGTGTGTCACGTTTATTCTGCCGATTCTCTGGAAGCTTTAAACCAACATGCGCAGATGGATCGAACGCGGCAGCGAGAAGAAGAAGTTTTAATGGTTGTAGCTGGCACTTACATCTGCAAGCTTTGCACCTACAAAACCAATCTCAAAGCAAATTTTCAACTACACTGTAAGACTGACAAGCATCTGCAACGCCTCCAGCATGTAAATCATGTTAAAGAAGGTGGTGCCAGCACCGAATGGAAGTTGAAATATGCAAATGTTAGTAATCCCGTACAAGTTCGTTGCAATGCTTGTGACTACTACACCAACAGCATTCATAAATTGCAGCTGCATATTGCCAGTCCTAGACATGAAGCCAATGCCAGAATCTTCTCGCATCTACAGATTGGTGTGCACTCTTTGAAGGCTGAGGCGCATTACTTCCACTGCCGTTTGTGCAATTTTTCAACAAAAGCCAAATTTAATTTGATACAACATGTTCACTCCATCAGACATCTGCGCCACGAGAACTTCCGGCAAATGCAACTCAGAACAGAAGGACGTGATATTGATGAAGATGTCCGAGATTATGTCCTGGTAAAAGAACTGAAAGGAAACGAGAAAATTATTTTTGATGCTGATGTTGGTATGTAGATCTTTGCCATTTATTTTATTATTTATTTAATAATCGATGTTAATATAGAAAGAGACAGGATTGACTTTTAAAAGATTACTTACTTTTTATTTTGAAAGTTAGTATACGTATTTTTTCGAGCACTGACTCATAGATTGAAATCCCTCTAGCGTGGTCATTCTTGATGGTTGGTTCAGATCCACTCGAAAAGTTATGATTTTGAAGTTAAAATAACGTTCTTCAAAAGAACGTAAAAAAAAAATTTAATTAACATTTTTTTGATCTTAAATATTTTCTATTCAATAATTTTAAAGTTACATTCATACGTGGATAAAGTTGCATTCATACTGATCTTGAAAAAAATGAAAATTTTGGATGCATTTAAGGAGAAGCGATTAAATTTGAATCTGTTAAAAAACTTGCATCTGAAATAATTTAAAACAATTATTCTGCAATTAATTTTTTTTTTCGATTGCAAAAATATTTTTCCTCCAAATTCAGTTGTAGTTGTCCCTACAATTTTTCAAGTATGTGACTTAAGAATCAGGTATGTGACTTAAGATTATAATTAAATTGTGTTTTTTATTTATTTTAACGACTATTTTTATTGCAAAATTTAATTTACTTATACAATTGTTCATTAGCCTAGTTTCAAACTAGTTGGTATGTTATCTTTTGTAAACTCCATCCTAATTAGCATTTGTTTTTTGAACCCCTTTTAGCATTTTCTTAGTCTATTTTTTTAATACTAAAATTATGCATATTTGTTTGTTTGCTTTTTCTGAATCATTATAGCTTATTTTAACTCGTTAAGGCACCATTACATTACAAAAAAGAACTATTTTTATGTATGCAAAGCAAATCAAAATTTTTTTCTATAAATTTAGATTTGTTATTAATTAGAATTGAATCTATAATGAAAGTTTTTAAAAAAATGGAGAAAGTTTTAATGATAGTATATTTGGAATGTCTTTTTTGCTAATTCTAATTTGCAGTGTCTATTTACATAAGAGATAAACTAAATTAAATTTTATTTTACAATATGAGAAATTTGAATAATTAAAATATTATGCTTTTTGATGCGTTAACTTAAATTCATTTCTCAAATTTCTTCATTTCTCTTCTTAATTCATTTCTCTTAATTCACGAAAGTAGTCCTGACAATTTTCTGAAGCACATTATTTACTCAGGTTTAACTTTTATGATTAAAGAATAATAAATAAAAAAAATCCAATTCTTTTACATATACGGTTTTCTATTAATGCACTATTAGCTTAAAGAATCCTATCAAGTAAAATAGAACACTAAATAAAGTACAAATAACAAACAAATTTTATTAAGTTAAAGAAAAAAATGTTTGTCTTTTATTAAATAGCTGATAAAATTTTATTTTGAATATAATGTAAAAATTGTTGGAAGTTTTTTTCGTATCATTAGTTTTTAATATAGTGGAAAAAACTTTAACATTTTTGTTTTAATCATTTCTTTTCAAAATTTGATTCATGATTAAGATGCGACTCGAAAGCAATTTTTTTTTAAAATAATTATTATTTTTAATATTAAATTATGATAGATTTATTGAAAAATTTTCAGTTTTAATGAATTTATTCTCACTAACACATGACATTTGATATATTTTTCTAGATACGCCTATGTTAGAACTAAACGATGAAGAGACCATAAAAGTCGAGGAAAAAACGAGTCCAACTAAATCGGAAGAAAAACCATCTGATTCTAGACTAAAAAAGGCCTTACTAGATCAGGCAAAACTTAATACGTCAAATGAAAATTCACCTACTTCTGAACAGACTCATCGTTGTCCCTTTTGCAATTACACCAGCAATACAGAAGTTCGAATTCAAATGCACGTCGTGTCTCAACATTTACCCCAAAGCAACACCATTCCATGTCCTTTATGTCAAGAAGGGTGTAAAGACATCGGTGCTTTAGAAAATCATCTCATCGATGTTCATAATGTCACTAAAGAGGGTGTGCAGCGACTCCTTCTCATGGTTGACATGTCCCATATTGAAAACAAATCTAATACACCAGACACAAAACCAAAAAGCGAAGAATCTATAACACCTAAGCAAGAAGCTTCCGAGGGAGATGGTAAAAAGTCACCTGAAAGCAAAGAACGACCAGCTGAAATTGAAACTAACGAAGATTTAGCATGTTCGTTTTGTAGCAAGGTTTTCTTTAATGTCGACGATTTATTCACACATCAGAATGAGTTTGGACACATGGAACTTAAACCCACACCATCAGGGTTAGAATATCAGTGCTGGAAGAAAGGCTGCTTGCAGTTTTTCAAAACATCGTCAGCCGTTCAGTTGCATTTCAAAGAGATGCATTCCAAAAAGCCTTTATTGGCTGTTTCAGATAGGCACGTGTACAAATATCGCTGCAACCAATGTAGTCTTGCTTTTAAAACCCTGGAAAAACTGCAGCTGCATTCTCAGTACCACATGATCCGTGCTGCTACGAAATGCGTTCTGTGTGGTCGCAGCTTTCGATCTGTGATAGCTTTACAAAAGCATGTCGAAACTGCTCACACTGATATGACCAAAGAACAACTTGAGCAATATAAAGCTAGCCTGGCTAACAATCCTCTTCTCTCAAGTGGAGGTGGAGGCGTGCTGGATCCTCAAACTACAGAGTTGCTTAAAAAAGAGAGTATTAGAGAAAACATGGAAATGGCTGATGAATTGGTAGATTTGGGATCTGAGAAGGAAAGTTCACCATCGCGTGAAATGGAATGTGATCAGTCAGAGACTGGGGAGGCACTTTCAGAAGGTACGGGCACCAACCAAGATATTCTGGAAGACTATATCAACAGTCAGTCTATGGCAGAAGACAGCTATAACGATCCTAATAGAAAATATAAGTGCCATCGGTGTAAAGTTGCATTTACAAGGCAAAGTTATCTTACAAGTCACAATAAAACATTGCTTCATAGAAAAGGTGAAAAAATGAGTTACCCTATGGAAAAATATTTAGACCCCAATAGACCATTCAAATGCGATATTTGCATGGAATCATTTACTCAGAAAAACATTCTTTTAGTTCATTACAATTCTGTTTCGCATTTACATAAAGTTAAACTAAGTATGAAAGAAAATAGCAATAACTCTACTGCCACGACAAGTGTAGCAACCAGTAATACGCCTGTTTCTGCAAGTACAGTTTACACTACTCCAACTAGTAGTTCAAACAGTAGCGCTCTATCTAATAATTCGTCATCTGTTGATTCCGAGAAAAAGCCTTTTAAGTGCAATATTTGTAAAGTGGCTTATAGTCAAGGATCGACACTAGATATTCACGTAAGATCTGTTCTTCATCAAACTCGCGCATCTAAACTGCACGAGTTGGCAATTACTGGACAGGTCGACTTAACTGCTCCTCTAATTGAGCGACCAGAACAATCTTCAAACGAACAACCTTCTCAAACTATTCAACCTCAGACTGTGACTAATGAAAGTTCCTCTTTAATGCTGCCTCAGACTTCACAGGTGTCGGGCCCGGCCACAAGTGTTCCTTCTTCTGTCCAAGCTCCAAAGATCCCAGATCTGACACAAGTTCCTTTGAGCATCGCAGCTTCGTCTGCGGCTGCTACTATCACCAGTGCCTCTCCTCAGCTCCACTTGTCGAATGACGCAGCAACTTCAATGGCACAAGCGTTAGGACTTGCGCCTCCTGTTCCTCAATCCCCCGTCCTCATGTCTTCTCAGACAACTTCACAAGCACTCATTAATTGTTCAAGATGTAATGCTATATTTATGTCTCATGACTCACTACTTCAGCATCAACAAATGTGTTGTCTATTTAACCCACCTCCACCCATCTCCAATTCTGGAAAAAGTACTCCAGTATCATCTACATCCCAGTCATTTCCACCTCCTGCACCAGTGCCAACAATTCAATCCTCAGCTGGTCGTTCTGTTGTTGATAAAGAAGATATGCTACAGAAGTCATCCATATATCAACCTCTTGCTGACACAACTAATATAACTCCACCACAACTGAGCCCTCAAATGAATCAGTTGCCTGTGAGACCAAGGTGTCCATTTCCTCGACCAAGACCTCTGGTATATAAGCATTTAGTTGAAAGCTTTGGCTTTGATGTAGTCATGCATTTCAATGAAAATAACCAAAGGCGACGGAAAATTGAAAGAAAAGAGAATGAAGAAAATCAACTAAAAGAAAATAAACCGGAAGACTCAGTTCAAGAGAACGCAAAATCTGAAGCAGTAAAAGACGATGTTGTAGTCGAAGAAGGCCTGGGAGTTGATGAAAAAGACAAAAAAAGTAATATGACAGATTTACCAGAAATTAATCGCTCAGTATGTGATATCTGCTCTAAAGAATTTTCTTGCATTTGGGTTTTGAAAACACACAGAGAAGAAATCCATAAAGAAATTGTTCCCTTTGACTTTCTTCTTAAATTTGCTGAAAGTTACAGAGCATTGTACGAGAAACAAAATAATGACCAACTAATACTTCCAATGGTTTCTGAAGAAAATGTGAATGATGTTAATCCACCTGCTTCAAGCATAAATTCAGAAGCCCCCTTATGTCCTACTCCATCTTCAGTAACTTCATCAACACAGCAAACTTCAGCAACTCCACCTGTAACAAGCTTATCCTCTCAATTACCCGATGTCCCATCTTCTGTTACTGCTAACCAAATGGCTGCCCAGCTACAATTTAATCAACTCCTTATGAGCATGGGCCTTGGCATGGGTCTACCTATGGGCATGAACTTGAATATGCCGTTTGCAGCAGCTGCAGCGATGAATCTTCACCCACCTTTGATTCCAGTGCTTTTGCCGCCTCCTATGGATCCACTGATGGCATCTGCATTTAATCATCCTATGATGTCTGGTGGTGTTGAATCGACTTATTTTGCAGCGCAGCAAAAGATGATGCATCATCAACAACAGCAATCGGCGGCCGCTGCAGCTGCTCAAGCACAGCAAAAGAGAGCCAGAACTAGAATCAATGATGAGCAATTAAAAATTTTAAGAACCTATTTCGATATCAATAACTCTCCCACAGAAGAACAACTAATAGAAATGTCTGACAAGTCTGGTTTGCCCTTAAAAGTGATCAAACATTGGTTCCGAAACACCTTGTTCAAAGAAAGACAACGCAATAAAGATTCTCCATATAACTTTAATAATCCTCCATCAACATTTCTTAACTTAGAAGAATATGAAAAAACAGGTGAGGCCAAAGTAATACCTCTTAACCGAAACGATTTTTTGTCGAAAGGAGATGCTGATTCAACAAATCAAAGTGAAGATGGCCGAAGTTTAGTGGATGATACTGATTCATCCCAAGAAGATAAAGATAAACATGAAATTGAATACCCAACTCATATTCACGAAGATAAGATCAGCATACCCAAAATGGACATACCATCATCATCTATGTCTTTGACACCATCAGTATCGATGTCACTTCCATCCTTTTCGGCAGTTGATTTGAAACATACTAACACTAAAGACGAATGTAAAGATGTTTATGTAATGCACTCTGAATCATCTACACCCTCACCTCAGCCGTCCATTAATTTCAGCTCTGTATCATCTATAAGTGGACCCATCATGCCGACTGCATCATCTCCTCCTACATCCGACTCACCGCGGGGCTTTAATAGTCCATCTTACTGTGGTTCCAGTTCTACTGGTGGTGGAACTGGTAGTGGTAAACGAGCCAATCGTACACGCTTCACAGATTATCAGATCAAAGTGCTTCAGGAATTTTTCGAGACCAACGCATATCCTAAGGATGACGACTTGGAATATCTGTCGAAGTTGCTGAGCCTCAGTCCTAGAGTGATTGTGGTGTGGTTCCAGAACGCTAGACAGAAAGCTCGTAAAGTGTACGAGAACCAACCACCGATTAACACCGATGATGATAGTGCTGGAAAATTTCAGAGAACTCCGGGTCTCAATTATCAGTGCAAAAAATGTTTACAAGTTTTCCAGCGGTATTACGAGCTTATCAAACATCAAAAAAGTTCTTGTTTTAAAGACGAGAACCCCCTAGCGATTCAAATGAAAGCTGCTGCATCCGTCATGGATGAAAAATCTCAGAACAGTAGCGTATCTGAAGCATCGTCAATCACGACCAGGACACCTGATAAGTTTTCTCAAAATGGACCTTACCGTTGTGATAAGTGTAGCCTATCTTTTATACATTTTGATCACTGGAAAGAACATCAAATAGTGCATATCATGAATCCCAACTTATTCCCTAACTATTCCCCCAATTCCTCCTTCGGAATTTTACAATATGAGGCTCAGCAACCCCCTACTCCACCGTTAAAAAGAAAACTTTCAGAAGACGAAGAATTAAAAGACTTAGGTGATCAACCCAAAGATAAACGGCTCAGGACTACCATCCTTCCTGAGCAACTGGATTATTTGTATCAAAAATACCAAGTCGAAAGTAATCCTAGTAGGAAAATGCTAGAAAATATTGCACGAGAAGTTGGTCTGAAAAAAAGAGTGGTGCAAGTGTGGTTTCAAAATACAAGGGCAAGGGAAAGAAAGGGTCAGTTTCGAGCTCATCAGCAAGTAATACACAAACGTTGTCCATTCTGTCGAGCACTATTTAAAGCCAGATCGGCTCTAGAATCCCATCTCGCCACAAGACATGCAGATCAATATACTAGAGGAGATATCAACATAGATTCTCTTCCAGATGGTGAGATGGACTCAAATCCTGAAACTCCTTCAGCATCAAATGCTTCTGAGGATATAAAAAGTAGTATATACCCTGGATTTTCCTCTAGTACTCCAACAACAACATCTACACCTAGCTTTACTGCTCAAAATTTAGAACTGGTTCAAAACTCTATGAAAAAGTATTATGAAGATTCGTTGAAAAAATATTTGGATGATCTTGCATATCCAACAACAAGCACATGCTCGAAGGATACGCCCAACACCCCGGCTGCTGATCTAAGTAATAAACCACCAGCTAAACAGGCTGGAAGTGTAGGAGATTCACCACTAGATCTTAGCAAGCCTGTTAAAGCAAGCATTGATTTTGAAAAAAGTAGTGATGGTGCTCCGACAAATTTTAGTGATAAGAGCTATGAAGATGCGATGAACAAGAGCTATATGAGTTATGATGATGCTCGATCTGAAACGCATTCCGAATCGACTGAAAATATGGATTTTGATGACCACTTGGACATGTCCCATGAAAGCAATCCTACATCACCATCGAACTCTGGTCATCAGGGTTCGGGAGGTAATAAAAGATTTCGAACCCAAATGTCTACAATGCAACTGAAGGTCATGAAATCCATATTTGCGGATTACAAAACACCGTCAATGGCAGAATGTGAGACACTTGGCAGAGAAATTGGATTGCCAAAAAGGGTAGTGCAAGTATGGTTCCAAAATGCCCGAGCCAAAGAAAAAAAGGCTAAACTTGCTTTCATGAAAGCCTTTGGTCACGAGATGGATTTGCCAAAACTGCCTGAGGAATGTACCATTTGCAAAGTAAAATATAACATCAAATTCTCGAATACTAGTATGCAAGATCATATTTTCTCCAAGCGCCATCTTGAGAATCTAAAAGTTCACATTGCAAAAATGAAGAAACTGACCGAAGGGCAAGATAACATAGAACGGCTCGATCACTCTCCCGCTACTCCAAGTAGTGTTCTTAATCAGCTTGTGCATTCGCAACAAAATATACACCAAGAAGAAGCTGATTTATTGAAACCATCAGGTGCATCCTCCGGGTCAAACCCATCTAGTCTGATGCAACAGTTGCATATGATGGGACTGCAACAGATGCCGGGAATGCCCATGGGCTTACCTGGTTTTCCAAATATGACCAATGGTCCTACTAATGCTATGGGTGTAAATACAACTGGCTCGCCACCCACTTCTACATCTTCCATCTCTTCTTCAAACTCACAAACATCTAGGAACGATTCTAAGGAACATCATGTTCCGAACAAATGCATTAGTAATACATCTGGCGATAAAGTTGATTCCAAATCTGATGTTCAACCATCTACATCAACATCTAATCAGCTGCCTCAATCTAAGAAAGAGGACAAAGACTCAACAGATGCAATAAATGGAAACAATGTGGGCAACGTTCACCAATCACCCCAACGTGCTGGCAACATGGCAGACTTTCCTATGCCCACATCAGAGTCTGGTGGATTGTTTCCATATATGTATGCTGGATTTCCAGGCTACTATGCTGGACTTTCGGGTGCATTTTTTCACCCGGGCATGTATCCAGGTAGGAATAAACTATGACAAGATTTTCTCCCATAAAATCATTTTTTAACTGTGATGATGCGTAGTTGTAGTGCAAAATGAACTCATAATTTTTGCTTTTTTTTAAAAAAAAGAAAAAAATATATTCACCATTTCATCTTGCTCTTGAGTTTAGATAAAAACTCAAGAGTTGTTGCATACATTTTTTTCTAGCTGGTTGCGATTCCATACGATGTACATGTAATTTATCATTGTGTTAGTAATTTATTAGCCATTTTTTCGTGCAGGGTTGAATTTAAGCAGCAATTCATGTGCTTTTTTTTCACACGGCGTTTTCCTCTTCTTTCAAATTACAGTATGACGTGATATTTTCCAGAAAAAAAAATATTTATCACATTTTCTAAGCTTTCACAATCTTTTTCTACGCACTGCTGGAATCGGCGTCTAATTATTCGTCTGCTTTATTTTACATCAGCGCTAACGTTCTCTATTTTTTTTTTCCTACCTATGCATTCTTAATTCTTCTATCAGTATTGCACACTTGTTTTCATTCTGAGTCTACGATAAAAATAATCCATTACAGTCGACAACATGTTATGCAATATTAGTTATTGATTGTCTTTCATGTTTTTCCCCTACCTGATCTCATTGAATATTTTCTAAGATTTCTTTAAATTCAGAGCATTTTTTACCTCATTTTTTTAAACTTGTAGATAATATTTATTTCATTCGTATTATGTAGATAACATTCATTTCATTAAAAGGCAATATAATGACTTGTGGAAATATACGCTTATTTGTGCCTTAAATCAAAATATTAGTCTTTTGTTATTATTTATAATTCTATTGAGATAGAAGACAAAAATATGAATCTTTTAATAATGTTTATAATTCTATCCAGATTTAAAACAGAAATATGAATGTTTTCTTACTATTTTTGTAATTCAACTAAAATTTAAAATAAAAAAATATTATTTTTAATTTTAAAATTTAAAACAGAATTATGATTTTTTATTCAACTTGGATCGAAAACAGATATCTAAATCTTTTGTTATTATTTATATATAGTTCTTTCCAGATTGAAAACAGAAATAAGATTCATTTGTTATTAATTATCCCAATTAATATTAATAATTCTACCCAAATTGAAAAAAACAGAAGTCTGAATCTTTTCTTATTATTTGTAATTTAAATAAACTTTAAAATTAAAAACTATAACAATTATTTTAAATTTTCAAATTAAAAGCAGAATTATGTTGTTGTTATTTTTTATTCAATTTAGATCGAAAACAGAAATTTGAATCTTTAGTACATAATTACAACTCAACTCAGATAAAAAACAGAAATATAAATCTTTTTTTATTATTTATAATTCAACTCAGTTATAATATAGAAATATTTGCTATTATTTTTAATTCAACTCAAACTGAATAAAGAAATATTAATATTTTGTCATTATTTATTATTCAACCCAGTGCATGAAGAATTTTAAATGAAAAATTTTGTTTTACATGCCACTTTTATGTGACATTTAATTGTGAGAACAAAGTTTTAATTTATTGAATTTTATTTGTCTTGAAAGTTTGATGTGTTACAATTATATTTCAATTCTCTTTATTTGTAGATAAATTTTTCTAGAAAATCAAAATTTTTACGGCTATTTCAAAGTAGCGTGTAAAAAAGTAATAGTTATATTAACTTTAATTATATTTCATTCTATTTTTAAGAACAATTACAAAACTCAATAACATTGATATTGCAAAATTTTAACCTATTGAAATTACAAAATTTAAGTCCATTGATTGAATTTGCAAAATTTCAACTTATAGGTCTAATTATTTTTCTTTTAGTTTGATTAATGTGCTTGTAATTAAAAATATAGCCAATTTTTATTAGAAGAATTTGATTTACATGCATTTAAAATATAGAAATGAAACTTAACTTATTTTATTTAAAAATTTTAAATTAACCCTGTGCATCTTTTGTTGTAAAATTCTTCTTTGAAATATACCTTTATATTAAAGAAATATAACTATTATTTTTAATGATTTTGTAAATGCATTTTCACATAGTGCCTTAAATCGACTAAGTATTAATCACGCCAAAATCATAAAAAATTGCATGTTTGACATTGCTGCATGAGCTTAAGATTATAGTGTTCTTGGAGCATGATTTCGACTTTTTTATTTAAATTTTCTTTTATCTTTGCTTTTATTTAAAGTGCTTTACTTTTTTAAAAATGCTGTTAAAATCTTTAAAAATGCAATGCTGTACATTTTTTTTTTTCTTTACCCCTTGTTGATATTGTGGAAAAAAAGCGTTTTTATTATTTTGTTTGTAAATAAGATGAGTGATGCTGTTGCATTTTTTATGTTTGCACCATTTTTTGTGTCATTAGTTCAAAAAATATGAACTCTGTAAAATAAAATTGCCATCTTGAGAAATTGTTGTATTTTTATTTGTGTTATTGTTTTGTTTTGTTTTATTATGAATGGTAGTTGCATGGGAATTTATTTGTTAAATGTTTTTGTTGAGTTTAAATATCGATATATCATAAACAATTTTTATATGAGTATTGTTTTATCAGCATTACAGTTGTAACTCTTCTTGTTTTATTTATGAGAAAAAAATCATCAATCTGTGTTTGTTTACATTGTTTAAATATTGCATAAAATTAAAGTTATACAAGCTTTAAAGTTTTAATTCTAAAAATAGGAAACTAACATTTAGTTGTTAGCGTTTCTAATATTTCTACTTTAATTAAAAAACTTTAATTTGAAACTTTATTAATTAAACTTAAAATTAAACTTTTAATTTTAAGTTAATTGAAAAAAATATATGGACAGTTTTAAATTATTTTAAAACAAGTTGCGACAAAGATTTTGTTTTCAAATGATGATCTGATTTATTAAGTAAGTCTAGAAAAATGCATTGACTTATGCAACTTTTTTATACAAAAAAAAAAAATATGAAGTTGAAATTTTAATATTTATAACACGGCTATATCTTTTTGAAGATGGTTATAAATATCTTAATTACGATTTTTTGACATTATTGTTTGTATTCACAATTTTATTCTAACATAAATATTTATTTATTTGAACATTTTAAGTTTTTATTTTTGTGATAGTTACGATTTTTATATAGTCCTTTTCTGGTGTTTTAATTTTTTTTAAAATCCAATCTGATTTCCTAAATTTCATTCATTTTTAATCAGCTGGTCTATTTTATTTTATCAATTGCCAAATATTTATGCATAAATATTTGGCAAAAGTAATTTTAAGAGAAGCTTCGTCATCACTGTTTTTGGTATTTGGTTTCCTAATCTGTACTGCATCTTCAAAAGGAAAAACTTTGATGTTATTGGAGATATTGCCTATTTTGTTTTTTAATTCGAATCAATTTCCAGATATTAAAATTTTATGCATTCTCTACTTTTATCTTGAAATATTTCACCTTGAATCTACCTTTCATGGAGGGAATTAAGTTTCTTCAGTTATTCGTTCATCAATTAGATTTCATTTCTCTTCAACTCCAATTTTAACTTTTTTACTAAAGCAACCAAGCTGTTATTATCTTCACACACTATTTGTAGGTACTAAAAACATAATATGTGTCGTTTGAGTTCATAAAGATCATATCCGTAATTCTTAAATCAATTTTAATATTTTTCTAGTGAAATATGTTAGTTGGTTTTCTCCATGTTGTATAGGTTAACGATTTCAATAACAACGATGTTTCTACGTTTAATATGAACAAATGTATGCAATATTTACTTTGTACTCTCGTGTAGAGGAGTTAAATGTTTCAAAGTTCTTTTTCAGCTTATTTTTCTAATGGATATTTTACTTCCCATGAAGGTAGGTGATATAGTTATTTTAGATATTGATGTGTTTCTAGGACATGAATATGTGTTTACGTTTTATTCTTTGCCTTTTATATTCCCATTACACTTCGTCAACACTGTCATCATCCTGCCCGTTTCTACGTAATATTTATTTTATTAATTGAAAACTGGCATTGCAGATCATAGGATTAAATATATATATATATATTTTTTATTTGATCATAAACAAGAAACAACTTTTCTACTAGCTCTAGAATTGCTTTCCTATACATATAAAAAATTAAAGTGTTTTGTTCGTTTTTAGAATTCCTTTTAAAGTGTAATATCAATGAAAATGTTTTTGTTGTTACATTTCATTGTTATCATACCTTAAAAGCAAATGCAAAGAGAATTAAAAATTATACTTAGGTATGAAAAAAAGGGGATATTTTAAACAACTATACATTATCTTAGAAACAGTAGTGTACATAGACTTAGGTGCCCCCCCCCCCTCGCGAGATTTATAAGTGCCCCTTATCTTAGATTTATTCAAAAAAAAAAAAAAAAGCTTAAGATTATAATATGGAACAAAAGCACTGTGGGGAAGAGATATTCGGATATATATAATCATTAATTTTATTTAAATTTAAGAAAATGAAAATGACAACTGCGATGAAAGGATAGAATTAAAGTTATAAATTGAAACACTGTAAATATTTTTTAATAACTGGAGAAAATAATTCACTCTCTTACAGTAATTATTATACATAATTTAGTTAAGGGTTATTATTATTTATAAAGTATAAACTAATAAAAAAAAATTTAAATAAAAATATTTTTATTTTAACTCATAGTGTTATTTATTCTGGCAATTGCTCCCTTAAATCTCAGTGGCGCAAACAAAAAACCCCCTGCACTTCGGGGGGTATTATTTACGCCAATGCTTACAAGCTATAACTGAAACACCTAGAATTTAAATCCAAATATAATAATCAAGTATAAATAACTATTACGACATAAAGAAATATTGTTATAGCTTTGTAATGTAATTATCTTATTTTAATGAACTTATCTATATTATTTTGGATGTAAAACAGCATCCTTTCGTAGAAAACTCAGAATGTAAAATAAATAAGTTTTCAGGATATTATTTTAGTTTTTGAAACTTATTTCAAACATTTTTTACTTTTATTAAAAGTGAAATCTTCAATAAAATATATAAAAGTTAAATATTCATTTTAAATTTTAAAACCGTTTCAATATCTAGACAAAATATATGTAGGCTAATAAATATTCAATAAAATTCAAACATTTTGAATCTTTTATTAATGTGAAATTTTTCTATAATCATTATTTTGGTGTAAAAAAATGAATAACTATTTCACAATTCCATTCATTATTTTCAAAGCCAAATTAGATTTTTTTTTTCTAACCTAACTTCAGGAAATAGCCCAGAATGAATTCAAATATTGATTCAGTTGTTATTGGCTAGGTGGTAATGAAGGCAAGTCAACACATCTATTATTGTTTTTCATATTATTTGAACAGCCACCATTGATTTGAAGTGAGAACAATGCCGTATGCTTTATTATTGTTTGTTGGGAAATTTTCACTTTGAAATTATTACCTTGTTCGTGATCTTTAATGAATATGTTTTCGCACTGTCGATTAAGAAATGCAATGAAATATTCTAATTTTCATGTACATTTAATGATAAAAGTCAACAAAAATAAACTTAGCAACGCAATGGAAAATTTTGTGTAACTAAGTATATACACATTCATTTAATTTTGCGAATAAGTTGTTTTACTGAAATATGTAACTTCTTCATTATTATTTCATTTTAAATAAAAAATCTCATAATATTACAAAAATTGTAAATGTAGGAGGAATTCGTTAAAAGATTCAATATACATAATGTTTCGGAAATTGTAAATTTCGATTGAATTCGTTAAAAGATTCAATATACATAATGTTTCGGAAATTGTAAATTTCGATTAAATTCGTTAAAAAATTCAATATACATAATGTTTCGGAAATTGTAAATTTCGATTAAATTCGTTAAAAATTTAATATAGCATAGTATTTATATCCTCATCAATTCATATCTATATCCATCTGTAATATCTCAGAATTAAATTTTTATGGAACTTGTTAAAAATTTAATATAAATTAATTTAATATGTATTAATTTTATATAATCTCACGCCGCTGTTACCAAAATTATGAAATTTGTAAGAAATATTTACTATCCTATAAAATGACGTTATTACTTTTGCTTAAAATATAGATTTCGGTGAAATTTAATAAACATTCATGTTATGTCATCATTATTTCATCTGATATAAATAACCTCGTATTCTATTTATAATTATAAAAATTGTAATTTTTGTTATAAGTTATGTAATGTAGTGCATGGCTCCTCATCATTTCATCAAATATTAATGACCTCAAATTGCTTATTATTAAAAAAATCATAAATTTTGAAAAATTCAATAAAAAACTATAGCCTAGTAGACTTTATTCTCCCTATTTTAACATACATAATACTATATTACGATAACAAAAACATTATTTTCCGTGAAATTCTTTAAAATTAAATTAAATGTAATTAGTCCCGTCCTTATTATTTTATTCTACATGAAATCTTTCATTCCATTGCTGGAAACATTAAATGTCGGTGAAATTCGAATATCTTAAAAACAAGCTTTGGCATAGATGAAACCTGATACAGCAATTCAATCAATGTACATTTATCATCAAAAATAGCAACCTTAATTTTTATTTGAATCATTAATAAAGATTATAACTCAGCTTAAAGTTGATATTATAAACAATAAACGTCAGGACATAAACACAAAACGCCTACAGGCTACGTTATTCTTACGCAATTATACATCAAAAGTTCGAGCCTGTCAGTGAAATTGACTCCTAAGCTCAGGCATTGGCGACCTTTGCAATTAAGACTAACTAACTAACTGGATTCGATTCTTTTCGTGGAATACTAATGATTAAGTTAATGTTTTGGATCGATCGTTTGGCTTAGAATGTTAAGTACAATTCCTTCAAAAAGAATTAATGATATAATTTTCTTTCTTATTTATTTGACCAGCTAAGAGATCACCCACACAGTCAAATGTTCTTTACCTTTCATAGCTGTTTTCAATGAAAGTTATGGTATTTTGCTTTACAATTTTTTTTCCGTCTTGGCATTTCGATCGTAAATTTGGCGAGATTATTGCTGTGTGTCAAAAAAACAAATCGTGTTACTGATTATAGTTGCAGATGTTAAGTATTTTTCAGATTAGTTTTCTATTATAAGTCTCTTTTTTTTATTATGATGCTCGTGAAGTTTCTCAAGTCGTTTAAATTTTTAGTAGATGTTCTGAATTAATGGACTTATGTATAGTTATAATTGTAAAATAATCATAATATGCAATATAAAAAATTTTAAAACTAGTCTGCTTTATTGTTTTTAGTCCCAATTTTTGACTTATAGATAAAATTTCTGAGAAAAAAAATCTTTAAAATATTTTTGTAAATTGGAAAACAAAAATTTTGTTTTTTTCTTAATATTTTCAGTTTTCTTTTATCTGACGTATCTTTAACAAGCACTTATTATTTTATAAGGGATTTATGTTTTTATATTTTGCTAAGCTCACTTTCTAAGGTTTTTATTTTAAAAAAACAAGATAATTGTTTAATAAAATAGTTTTCAGAAATGTAAGTAATTATTTTTAATAATGAATGAAACGTCTTATTTATTTCATTAATATTTATCAGCTAAATTTTTCAAAAACTTCTTATCATATTTAATCATAATTAGTCATAAATCAAAATCCGTAAATAATCCAATCGTTCGTAATCAATTTTTTTTGTAAATAATCTTAGAAATTATAATATTAAATTTAATTAAGTACACAAATTTAATTCTATTACTATAAATTTCAATTTAAAATTCCCATGCCTTACATTAATATATTCGTCGATTTAAAAAAAAAAAAAAAATAACCATCAAATTTAGTGTAATTATGTTAAAATAGGATTATAAATAAGAGTTACTTTCATTTAAAAATTATTGTTATTATCTTTTAACTATATTTTTAAGCATCCTAAAAATTTGAAGCCTCAAATTCTGTAAAGCACCGCAAGTTCTTCAATTTACTTTAAATCAAATTATAAATACGATTTATCAAATTAAAATATTCATTAATAAAATTTGTTGGAAAGTTTCAAAAAATTAAATTTTAATTCTAAATGGAAAATGAAGATAAAAAGAAAACTGCACGTAAAATTCCATTACGCTCTTTCAATCCAATATCAATAATTCAATTAAATACTTATCGTCCCTCTGTCATTTTACTTCTTAAAATCACCTCACACATACGAACATTTTACTAGACTAGAATTTTGAGTAAATGGCTCTAGGCTTGTACTATAGTATCATCTGCTCTCCTCCCTTGAGGAGGATTGTTTTACGATTAAAATTCATAGTTCGATCGCACACATTGAAAAAGTTCTCCCACTTCCAAGCCTGACGGTAAAGCACTACAACTTTCACTTCAGATTGAGTTTCGAATTTCCAACTTTTTAACCTTCTTTTTTTATTTCATAAAGGAAGTTCTTTGAGTGCTTTCGTTTTCAGGGCCCTTTAAGGCTGTGCATAATTTTAAAATTTTCTATCCCTTTTTTATTTTATTTTTTTATGTCATGGCTAAAATGGGGGAAAGTAGTATAAGAACTTCCACATAGCTTAAGCTATAGAAGACTTGGAAATTTCTTACTCGTCGGTTATTAAATTTTTTTGCTTTTTTCATGTCCACGTGTTCGGTAATCTCGTTTCTAGTTCGCTAAGTGCGTCAATTTGAAATACTTGTGAATAGCTAGGAAACTGTAGTCGTCTTTAACTTTATTTGGGGGCTTTATGTGATGTTAGAGCTTGTAAATTTCTCTCCGATGCCATTATTGAATAGAAGAGCACGCTCACGAAGACATTTTTATAGTGTTCCATTAGGTATTTTTTGAGGTAATATGCAAAGATTGAGTGTCAATCTTAAAAAAATGAAATAAATATAGTTTAATCTCAACTCGGAAAAAATTCTAAATAATTTAAATAAGGAATATGGTTAATAAATAAAATATTTCTTCAACTGTATTTAATTTTCTCTTGATAATGAATGATGTTGTTTTTAATCAAAAACAGTGACGGATGTTTAAAATAATATATGTATTAGTATATATATAATATTATAAAATATCATATACTTATATATATAAAATATTTCAAAAAAATAATTAAAAATCCGGAAAGCAAAATAAGGAAAAGATATAATCTCGACATCAGCACACAAGATTATATCCACAAAAAATAGTGGTTTCTAATATTGTATTAATGTAGCCAAAACAAAATATATCAATACAATAGTGTGTTCTCTCACTATTTATAATATTTTTTAATAGTTTATAATATTATATTTATGAATTTTTTATTAATATTATATTTATGAATTTTTTATTAATATTAAATTTCTTAATAATTTCTCTTTAAAAAATTTATATATTTTTTCCATATTTTCTTTGTGTTTTTAATATATATATATTTGTATATACATACACACACATGCAGGAAACAATTATATGTTTGGACTTATTTAATTTTATTGAGAACTTTTTGAATTTAACTGATTTCTAGGATATTGTTTTAGTTAGATTTAGCTATTATTTTATTTTCGAATCTTACAAATTATTTTTTATAACTCTGGTCAATTTTTCAGAAAAGCTTAGCGCTAGGGTACTTAGTTTTATTTTATATGGATTTCATCATACTTTTCTGTCCTCTTATAATTAGGTCACCATTATAACTAGTTCACAATCCTTTATAATAAGTTTCCATATCTTTTAACTAATTCGTTTTAAATTTTTTGATTAAGTGTAAAATGTGATTGCAACAAATTGATTTTTAGGAAGTTTTGCTAACTATTAAATTGTTAGCTTAGGTTTAACTTTAATTTAGACTAGATAGTCTAGTTAAAATTGGACTATCATTTAAATCGTATTTTTAATAAATTAAAATTTATTTGATTATAGCGTTGACTTATTTTATTTTTTCATTATCGGTTATATATATTAAATTCTAATTTTATTCAAACCTTACTATTAGATCTTTTTTTTTTTTTTGTACATAAATATCTCCCATGTATTGATTTTATTTTAACTATTTGCATTGTGGAGTAGATTTTCTGTTTGATTATTTAATTATAAATCTAACTAAAATTCTTTTTATTTGCAAGACACAATTAGTTATAGTAATTTAATATATCATTTTTAATAATCCATGAATGCAAATACCTAATTATCGCAAATAATTTTACTCATTATTTGAAATTATATATCTTATAAATAATTTTCTGCTACTAATAATATTTTTTAGTTCACAGTCAGTAAGGGCATTTATTTTCCCTTAATTAGTAATATTTTCTAAAAGACGTTTCACATATTTTTTAACTAGTAAAAAAACTTTTTTTTTTAAATTAGCGGCAATTTTATAAGTGTAGTTAGTGAAACTATTTTCACAGTTATTTCTATATGCTGATAAATATTACGAATAGAAGCAATTTTTTTACCCTTATATAATTAAATGTGTTTGTAAGTATATAATATGTTAATGATAAGAAAATAATATGCTAACTAAAAATACATGTTACGCTGTTCTAATTATTTAATTAAATGTATTTGTAAATATGTAATTTGGTAATGATAAAAAAATAATGTGCAATCCAAAATTACGTATTGCGCTGTAATAAAAATTTAATTATACGTGATTAAAATAATGAGAAAAATTAATTAAACCTGATGAAAGCGAATATAATAAATAAAATTCACTGCTCAAATACGAGTTTTTAAAGAACTTATCTCTTTTAAATTATTTCCTTACTTATTTTTTATTAATTATTAAAAAAAATATTTTGCAAATTGAAAAAAAAAAAAAAATTATAATGAAGAGTAAGTTCTGAAAAGAAAGGAAATCTAGTTCAGGTCGTTTAGAGAAGAAAAAAAAGTGAATGAAAATTTGAATTCCATTTTCAAACGCTACCAAAGTTTCTGTCGATTTTCTAATTAACGTTTTAAAAACTCATTTCCTTTTTTCTTCTTTTGAAGAATCTCCCCCTTCGATCTCTGCATCCTTTTTCAATTTTTCTTAACTGAGTTTTTTTCGTTTATTTTATTTATTATTTTTTTTTAATTAAAAATGAATAAATCGAAAAAAATTATTATAGAAGATTCCCTTTCTTTTTGTATAGAAACCGTGTACATTCATATAAACGAGAGAAAAAAATTAACAAAGCTAAAATAAAATATTGCTAAAAAAAAGATTTGCTTGCTGTTTTTTTTCTTTATTTATTTAATTATTTTTTTTTTCAGTACTGCACATCTTGAAATAAATAATACCCAAAAGAAAAATTTTTTAAAGAGAGAAATACGATAGATTAATTATAACGCGTGACAGCAAAACGACGTTTTTTTTTTTTTTTTAAAGTTTTTTTTTAAATTCTTATTTTTACTTAGAAATTACGAACTTTCTAAGATTAAGGTTTCCCAAACAAAATATACATTGGGAGAAATAAAAATAAAAACTGCAAAAATAAAATAAACCGAAAAACTTCTTTTCACTGCAGGAGTGTAGGAAGATTACCCATTTTTTGATGATTGTCGGTTTTTCTAAGTACTGTTCCAAATCCATTATCCAAACCATTAAAGCAGCATCTGATGAAGTGCAAAAGGGACATGAGGACTACGGGAGAGCGCATCCAAACTTCATTCACTCATCTATTTCTTCAAAGAAGTGCACCCCTTTATTCTGTCTAGAAACCCCCTTTTGCATCGTTCCAAAGAATAAATGTCGATTTCGCTACACCCCCTTCTAACCGAATGAAAAATCTTGTCAGCCCGTTACGGCAACAACATGTCTAGCGAAAAATTTATTTTTTTTACATTTTCTTTCTGAGTATTATTTTCTCTAAGGAGAAGAATATTTTTTTTGCCACTCCAGTACAGTCATTGATTTCATATTCACGGTTTTTCTACCCCCATTTCAATCGTTTGCAAAAGCTACTTACGTTAAGTTCGTCCAACCTTAAAAAATAACAGCGCCTGGGTATGGTGTGATAACATTCTACCATACAAATGTATTCCATAGTTGATGAATGAACATTTCGAATTGGATATTAAAAATTTCTTTTGTAAACACTAAAGAATTTTTGCTTCAAGAGATTATGCTAAGATTTTGTTAGAAATATTCCTTAGTAGATATTTTGGAAATGGAGTCAGGTTTCACATTAGTTTAAATTTCTAAGCTATACAATAAAATAAATCGCGTGTAAGGAATACTTGTTAATTTTTATTTATTTTTGTATTGTTAATTATTAGAATAATTTTTTTTTTTTTTTTTTTTTTTTATCAAACTTTAAATGGGTATCCTCCATTAGAATTGTTAGGTGAATGTCTCTTCATCAATAAATTAGTTATTATAATCCGCAATACCCATTCTAGAATTTTTATTCTTGGAAAAAATTTTGACAAGACGCTCATAGCTACAGTCTATTCTGGAAAGGATTCTGTCCATTTTGGTGACTTTGAATTTTGAGCCTTCATTCTTTAATCAATTCATTCCTTCATTGAATTTTTGTTGCATTTTTGAAACCTCATTCCTGTGTGTATTCAGTTCATTCTGGAATGATGCCCATTGCTCAAAGTCAGTTATTTAATTAATTCATCTCAATCAGAAGTAAGGTCCACTTCTGCAAGGCATTTTAGTACCTGTTGAATGTTTTCCATCAATTCTGAAAAAAATGGACGTTCATCTCTGCAATCCATTCTTCAAGGAATTCCTTCCATTCTGCAATGTTATCCAACTTTGCGGTCCATTTTAAATCTCTTGAATGTGTTCAGATCATGCTAGAATAACGTCTGTTGCTTCAGTAATGCATTCCATTTTGGAATAAGGTTCAATTCTTCAGTCCATTTTTGAACATTCTTTCTAGAATGCATTCAGTACATTTTGGAATTATGCTTATCTCTGCAGTCCATTCAAGGAATTCCTTCCATTCTGCAATGATATCCAATTCTGCAGTCAATTTTTGAATATTTTAAAAGTATTCAGTTCAGTCTGGAATAACGCCTGTTGCTACAATTTATTCAGAATGCATTGGAATGGGGCTCAGTTCTTCAAGCTTTTTTTGAACCTTCATTCTTGAATGTATTCAGTTTATTCAGAAATTACGCCCATTGCTGCAGTCCATTCTAGAATGAGGTTCGTTTCTGCAGTCTTTTGAATCTTTTTTTTTTAATGCATTCAGTTCATTCTGGAATGAGGCACATTGCTGCAGTCCATTGTTAATTAATTCATTCCGTTGAAGAATAATATCCGTTACTGCTGTCCATTTTTGAGCCTTTATTCTTGAATGTATTCAGACCATTCTGGGATGACGCCTATTTCTGTTTATTCTTCAATGAATTCATTCCAAATTTTTGAATCTTCATTCATTAAGAATTCAGTCTACTCAAGGAGCAACGCGCACTGCTTCATATTTAAATGAATTTGGTACATCAAACATTCCATTTCTAGTACAATATCAGTTAATAATACCTATCATAAAAATACTTTGTGTATAAAGTTTAATATCCTTTTTCCAAGCGATTTATTCCTTTGTTCTTATAAGTTTATCTTTTCTTAAGTCATTCGCGTGAAGCTTTTAGTCAATCTTAATCGAAAAAATATATAAGTAACGCATAAATATAGCACTAAAAATACAAGTAAAAAATTCTACCCGCCTATTTCCGCATTAAAAATTTATAAACATAGCGATTCCTATCACTGTAGATAATAACCACAAAGTGGTTGAATAATCCACCTTCTAGGGCATTGAAGGTGAAAAATAAATCGAGTTAAGAAAATAGCCATTTTTTTTCTTCATCTCCCACCTCACCTATGTCCGATCACTGGGGTGGGTGGAGTTATGATTGATGGCAGCCAATGACCATTACTCACTTAATGTTTGTTTCAATACCCTCCCCTCTGATAACGACCCCCCTATCCCATCTATTAAATTCTTTTAATATTTAACGATACTCAATACTTATCCCCTCGAAAATCTCAGTTTTGTGTATATAAATATTGAGTGTCCACCCAACATAATGATTTTAATCTGGTCTTTGTCCTGCTTCAAGAAGAGTATTTTTTATCGGTTTATATATAAATATACGCTGTTATTTATTAATAATATCTTTATAAAGGATTTTAGAATGGTATATCTGGTCTTTTGTATCTGTTACAGGGGATAGTTATCAGGTAATGATGGTATTTGTCGGGTAAATGAAATTGGGTTTTAACGCTATGACGTCATTACCGGTGGAATTCTTAAGAAAATAACACGGGCGGGTCCATTTTTTTTTCTCTGATAACCTTTTGTGAGTAAAACAAAATTGATTTGTTGAATGCATTTATGCTTTAAAAGTGAATAATTTATTATTATCAGCTAAGAAATGCAACGATTATAGTTGAATCATGATTTTTTTTTTTGTTATTTTTTTTTGTTATATTGTGTCTCGTAAGAGTAAAACACAATGTAACTTTGAAAAATATTATTACAGCATTTATAAACACACACACACACACACACACACACACACACATATATATATATATATATATATATATATATATATATATATATATATATATATATATATATATATATATATATATATATATATATATATATATATATATATATATATATATATATATATATATATATATATATATATATATATATATATATATATATATATATATATATATATATATATATATATATATGTATATATAGTATTTAAATATGATAAAGCAATAATGATCACTACTAAAGTATTAAAACTTTCATGTCAAATAGCATTTAATGTTTTTACAACTTACCAGGAAAATAATGGCAACATAAGTTGTTATTACTTTACATTTATAAAATTCTAATATTGGGTTTTGATCAATTATAAGAATTACATGTAATTAAATTATCTGACTTACAAATATTAGTTTAGCTTTTTAAAAAATAAATAATTTATGCCCCCATAAAATAAATAAAATAACTTTAATGGGGTATTACAAAATAGTCTATGAAATTATTTATATTTCATTCCTCATATTCGAAGAGCTTAGGAAAAAAGTTTTTCTACTGTATTTTATTTTCCGAATTATATTAGAAATCCCTGAATTAAAACCAAGACTAAGTGAATGAGATGCTAGGGATTTGTTTGCTAAGGATAGGTTAGAATTTGTTATAAAAAGTGCAATATTTTTAATAGCTTTTTTTTTTTTTCATTTTCGAAAAATTCTTATTTTATCTAAAAAAAATGCATTTTAGTCATATCTAACAAATGAATTTTTACTTTATAACATTACATTGTTGCTTTGTATATTTTAATTTATAATATTACATTGTTGGTTTGTATATTTAAATTAAAAATTAAACTAATAAAGCAATTAGAAGTTAATATTTAAGTTTGCTAAATAGAATATATGTTTCAAAAATCAATTCGTAAATTATCGTTTTAAAAATTTCTTTTTCAAAAATCTTACAAAATATGGAAATTAAACAATTTCTGTTCCCTCAAAGCGATAAACCTCGATGAATTTTAATTATCTGAAATTTAAGGGAAAAAGAAAAACGATACTGATTCTAAAAGTGAGTCCCACCATGGTTTTATCCCATTTTATATTCTTCTCGATCGCATTTATAAGCCTCATTAAATAATTCTATTTATTTCATCCGGAATTTCGAACAAAGAGAAAAGCAGGGAGTGTCCATCTTAATCAGTTACAGAATCCCTGCCGGGTATAACTGTCCTTTACATTACGAAGCATTTCGCTCTACGTCAGCTAATGGCAAATCGAGGCCATCAGTTATTTATAATACGTCCCTTTACTTCCTTAGTCAACCCTCTACAAATGAAGCAGCCGAGATGATGGAAAATCCAGACAAGAGCTCAGCCATTGTGCATCTTCCTCTGCCCCATCTTTCGTGATTTGTATATGAGAATCCAGATGAAGAAAGATGTTCAGTGATGCGGATTGCCAGAGGATGACCGCCACGTGCGAATGGAGTAATGAGATGAGAAAGAGGGGGTCTCCAGTTTTTAGAACAGTTTTTGCTTTGCCAGATAAGGGGATTTATCTCTGACTCAGAAGATAGCAGGGGGTGGGGGAATTGTCCAAACGCTTCGTAATGGCCGTGTTGGGCGTCATTGTTATGTATATTAATGCCCTAGATGAAAGAGGGTGGTTTGTGGGAGAGGGTGACTGGGTCCAGAAATTAGTCAGTGGCCGCAGCCTGCAGAGATTGTGTGAAAACGGGGGGGGGTTTTGCTAGGAGGGGAGGAAGCTTTTGTAATGGGAGAACCTCAGTCCATTCCCTTAATCAAACAGGAATTCGTGTCCCAAGAACTGAGAAGTGGGTTATAATTTCACAGCTTCTGACTTGCAAGGGGGTGTCGTCTGCCGCAATGGCACGTGCGTTGAATGGATGGAATACTAAAGACCGTATCCCTCTCATATAGACAATAGCAGTTGTGGTTTAATCTAATTAATATGCAACTTTATTAAATTAAAGTTATATTTAAATGGAATGCTTTTTCATAATTAATCGTACTGTTCTTCGTTTCGAGTGATGTATATATATATATATATATATATATATATATATATATATATATATATATATATATTATGTAATGCTAAAAGAATTATATTTTAAATCTAATCCATAAATAGCACTTGTATCTAACGCACAAACAGAAAGATATAAAAACCCTTTTTCCAAGGTCAATTGTGCTATTCTCTATCTATCCACCAGCATGTAAGGTTGGCATTCTGGGGCTCTGGCCCTTACTAATGAAATTATATTATGATTCCTGCATTTTCCTGTATCTTTTTAAGAAGCACCGGCCACACTACGAAATTACAATGTTTATGTTTTCAGAGCGTAACATATATATATATATATATATTTGTAGTTCTAAGCATAAAAATTCTTTGTTATTAAGTTTGTATACTGATGACAATTTGACAATTTTTGAAATATGAAACAGAAATGGCCTTGGTATTTTTTATACTTATTTTATATGTTTCAATTTAGCAACGTAATTCTTATTTGAAGAGTTACATTTATTTATATAAGAACATGAAAAATGTATATGATGAAGATTTAAAAAAAATTTTGATTCTACTATTTAAAAAAAAAAAAAAATCACCAAAACTTCTAAATATTATTATAGATTCGCAATTGACACATTAATTTTCTATAAAGGATAAGTAAATGTTTTATCAGTAGTAATTAATCTAATGAAAACTTAATTTTTATTTAAAGAGCTACATTTATTGCTTAGCAGCTAAAAACACAGATTTGTAAAACGAAATACACACCTTCACTCTTTTATTTTTAAAAAAAATCTCCACAACTTCTATACATTATAACGGGTGCACATTTTGGCATCGCGATTCACGATCTTTTGGATAAAAACAGACACGTCCTCAATTCTCCATCGCTTAACTGTAACTGTAACTCTATTGTCATGATAGCTGGTTTCGCAAAGACAGGAAAACGCTTGAACAGGGAGAGTGGTCAGAAAGATCGAAAAAGTGAAAAAAAGAGAGAAGAGGACATCGATTGCTGCAGTTGAGGCATGGAGAGGACAAACACAATTAGACCGCCGGCGGCCGCAATCACGTCTCTCGCTGTCCGGCCGCCGTTTGTCTTGCTTCTCCGTTAAAAGGATTGGACCCCGGACTCTCCCTGCCAGACGACACTTAATACCTCTGCTCAATAGCCAATTTTTTTTTATTCCTTCACTTGCTTAACTACTGCTGATTTTATTTTTATTTAGGGCTCTCCGTAGCTTTCTCTTTTTCGTTTCAACGCCAAACTGGATATTGGCATCAAATTCTGATACTTGGCCATTTAATTCATCATTTCCTAACAAGTGTGGCAGGGCGCTAATTTACAATCCTGCGGCTTTTATTTACTGGCTCCCTTTTTTGTTTTGTAGTTTTTAATCTCGGTTGTAGTTGATACGGGGAAGCTTACAGCTCTAAGTCGTCAGTCTAGAAGAGTCACTTGGGATATTTAAAGAACAAACAAATATATTATAATTGTCTATAAAAAAAAATATATATATATAAACAGATTTAAAAGTTCAGGGAATACTGATAGACATTTAGAACGTAACTCACATTTATTACAACCTTATTGCGGTGCCATATTGAACCATATTAGAGAGATTTTGCGTTGAGTCATAATTTACGTTAGCCGCAACTCTGACCATATTTTCTGCACGTAGTGACACTGCTATTTGTTGGGAAATTTTCGTGCATGCGCTGTGGAACTTTAAAAGAGTTAACGATAGCATTAGAAAGAACCGCAAAATCTCTCTATTAGCCTGCAAATTAATCCTTCCTGAACCATATTATCTACATTACACATTACTATAGTTCAACTTAAACGATAATATTGATCAATTTAATGCTTTATTAAGGTTACAGTAACTTATGTTGAAAGTTAGTTATTTATGACTCAAAGTACCAAAAATATGGTTCAAAGTTAAACTTATCTTTTTAATGAATTGGCACAATAGAGCATAATTATGCATGCAAAATTTAACTTTCAAATTTCTTCCTTTTTTAGCTTAATAGTATTTTATTTCAATATGTACAGTAGTTAAGTTTTCTTATTGATATATAACTGTGATTTATTATGTTAAACTAAAAATATGTTTAATTTATAAGTAAGTTAACCCATTTTTTTAAATTAAATAACAATTTTTAATTCATATTTGTTCATATTCCTTTTAAAATTTTGGGCTCTTATGAATTTTCATAAATCGAATTCTGAATATAAATAATATTTGAAAATCTTATCGTATTATTAACTGATTTAAAAGTAATCGTTCGAACAAAAACTAGATGATATACGATTATATCACCTAGTAATAGATTCAATGAATGATATAAGGTTGTATGCGGCATTCAATTATTATAATTTATTCTCTTCTACATTAACATCAAATTAATTTTTTTCAAACCTGCGGTTTTCCAAGTTAATCAAACATCACATAACAAAAGAACAATATTAAAAAATATATGAAAACATTCGAAACTAAGTATATTACGAGCCGCACCCAATTGTCAGACACCACGTAGATATGTCATTGCAGACGATTTCTTAGATGATCTAAAGCTTCCAAACTACTGATATCCTTTCAATTCTGCCCTTGTGAATTGAAGTCCTTGTCACGGCCCTGCCATAAATTTTTTAGAACAAAAAAAAACGGTTTTGGCATTGTTTTCTTCGGGCAGCTTCTTTTGACGCCTCGTTTTTTGTTTACTTTAGCTTAACCATTTTTTTTTCCGCCAAAAAACATAAATAGTCAAAATGGAAATGAATAAGAGGGGTGTTGGTCTCTTTTGTTGTCGCGATTTCAGTGGAAAAGTTATTAAACTTTAAAAATATTCCGGATACTTTTGTCATGTGATTTTGCGCTTGACAAGCATCACGCAATTTGTTTAGGCAAGGTATAAAAGTTTTTATTATTATAGAGTGAAGGTAAAGAAAAAAAATTAATTAATTGTGTTCACAAAATAAAAATTAGATAATTGATTAAATGAAAGAAATATAAGCTACAGCGAAGTAAGAAAATTAAATTCATTCTGGTTAGAAATTTACAGTCAGATAATTAATTCAATTAAAAATGATAAACTAGAGCTAAGTAAAAAAATAAAATAATTCTGGACCGGAATTTCGCATTGAGATAATTAATTAAATTTTTAATTTATGTTCAAAATTAATTAAACTTTGAACATAAACTAAGTAAAAAATTAAACTAATTCTAGTCAGAAATTCACAGTGAGTTAGTTAATTAAATAATAAAATATAAACTTTAGCGAATTAAAAAATTAAACTAATTCTGGTCAGTAATTCACAGTGAGATAGCTAGTTAAATTTTAAAATATGAACTTTAGTGTAGTAAAAAAATTAAATTAATTCTGGTCCAAAATTCACAGTGAGATAATTAATTAAAATTAAAAATATGAACTTTCAATGAAGTTAAAAATTTTATTAATACTGGTCAGAAATTCACATTGAGATAATTAATTTAATTAAATTGAGTGACGTAAAAAATTAAATCGGTTAAATTATTCGAATTAACAATTGATAAATTAATCATTGTCAGAATTCCCTATGATGTTCTTAATTAAATTAGAAAAAATATTATCTTAACTTGTCGTGTTCACACTGTCTTTAAATGTGTTTAAAATACTTTCAATGTAGTGCAATGAATAATACTCTCAATGAATTGTAGGTAAATTAATAAAAAGTCAATTTATTTAATCTCGTTCAAAAATCTTAAATATAATTTATAGGGTTCAAGAAAGAGCAATGTAACGATTAATTAAACCAATAAAATATAATTAATTTATATTTAAAAGTGGTTACTCAAACAAGAATTTAATTTACCACTATTGCATTCAAAATTGTAAATAGAGTTCAAAACATTGCAAATTAATTATAAGAATAAAATATTAATTTAATTTGCCACGTTACTTGATAGTCCTAGTTGTTTTCAGAAAATTTACAATTAGTTAAAAAATGTCATTAATAAAAAAACCAGTTTAAAATAATTTACTTATGTTCTAAAGGTTCACAATTAAATTTATATTTATTTTTAATATTTTTTATATTTTATTTATAAAATTTGAACGCGTTTTGAAAATTCACAGTACTACTTAAGTTTGGGGAAAAAAATTTCGAGAAAACATGTAACAACAAAACTCTAATTTTAAAACTCAAAATTTGATTGTGGATCTTCTGAAAGTTAAATTAAATTCATTTAACTATTAAAATATAAATTAATCCGACATTGAAAATTCTAATTTATTTTTATCGTCATTAGAAAATTCAAAATTAAATTACGCACCATGAAAAATCAGAAAATTGATATAGTGAACAAATATTTCTGATTCAATGCTATTTTATCAAATTAATAAAATTAAAGATAAATTAACTAGCAAAAATTTCGAATTAAATTAACCTTGCTCAGAAATAAACTCAGTGAAATCAGAAATTCAAAATTAAATTAGTGCATTCATGTTTATAGTTCACATATTTTTTATCTATCTTTAACAGCTAGTTACAGTAATAAAGTCATGACTTAAGTATGATTAACAAATAAAGTTACTAATTTTCAGGAGTTAAACCTTGGTTCTAACTTCTTTTTTTTATTAAAAATTTTAATATTTTTTTACACATATAAATTTTTTCATTAATTTTATTATTTTATAGTAATCATTTAAAAATAGAAGAAATGATTGAAAACTTCAAAAAACCTAAGAGAAAGAAATAATAAAAGAAACGAAAGTATAATTATGAATTACGAATGCAAAGATTGGTTAACAAAATTATTTCTCGCGATTCTCGTCAAATATAGCTTACTTAATCCAAATAATTCCATGTCAAAAAAAATATATTAATTTTTAAATATGAAGCTTTTTGAGATCAAATTAAATCATTATTCATTTGAAATTGTTTAAAGAATATTACCAATTTAGTAATACGCCTAACTTGAAAATTAATGAAACAATTTGCATTTTCTATTAAATTTTCTAGCATATAATACCTGAGGATAAATGAACAAAATTCGAACTTGACAATATAAAAATTTAAATATTTGTAGATGTACAATCTTGATACAATAAAAGGGAGATTTATTTCAACGAATATCAATTAAATTAACATTTACAGTGACAATATAATCATTTTATTTGAATCAAATTTATTTGTTTACTTATATTATTCTAAGGTTTAAACAAATGTAAATTGTAATTCTGAAATTCAAATCTATAGCATATCCTAAACAACTTCATATAATTACGAAAATATCTATGTAGAAAACATATCCAAATTACATTCGACTTCAAGTTGAATTAGTGTAATTGTCATGGGTTCTAAAAACAAGGGAGTTTTATGCAATATATAATAAAAGGAAATGAAAATGCAAAACATTGAATATTTGTTCTTTTTCATGATTATACTTGTAAACTTACAATCAACCCCTCTTGTTCTTAATTTTCATTGCATAGGGATTTGAAAGCTTTTTGAATTCGAACAGAAATTAAATTAGAAATCCATCAAAAAGTTAGGAATTGCTGTTATAATTTCTCGATGTAATGTTTACATTTAGCAATGGATTTGGTCTTCGCATGATTAAGCGTGTTTTTCTCCACCAATTCAAAAAGAATTGTATAATTTAAAATCCCCCTGAAATGAATTTCGAACAAGTTTTATGCTAATTTTCGAGCAAAACGGCTGAGCAATCATCCTTCTCATCTTCATTTGAAATTAAAATATTTGAAAATTCAATTAAGCAATGACCGCATTATTTTGGAATATAAATTTAAACTTTATGATGCGAATTTAGAAACTTTCATCGCGTTTCGGTTAAAACTCTTTTTTGAATGCAATATTTTAAAAGTCGGATTTAACGAAGGACCCAATGTTTTATTCATTTGGCAAAGACGGAAAGGCGAGTGTTTTATTTTAAGTCATTAAGTAACTTTAGAACATAGTAAATGTTAGATTTTTTAGAGTCATTTCGGGGAAAAACTTTCTAATACATAGAGTTATTTTAAGCTTACTTAAAACGTCTCTTATGGTATACTATTATTATATGAAAATTGATTTGTTATTTTTACTCAAGAAACCAATGGACTGACTACTCTGTAGCAAAACGCATGAAAAGTACCTTAGTTTTATGTAACTAAACGTTACCGGCCAGACCAAAAAATAATGTGAATAAATTACTAATGAATGAACATTAATGGACAACTTGAATAAAGTTCAAATTCCAGTTCATAAATGGACAACTTATAAACATAAATATACATAAAGTACATAAATTGACAATGAAAGTACATAAATTGACAACGTACGCGAATTAATTTGAGTTTTTGTTTGTTGTTTTTTGCTTTAGCCTGCATATCATGAAGTTTTTTTTCCTTCCTTTTGTTAAATTTTTTTTTAATGGCAGGCACTGAAAGTGCCGGAAGTGTTGCTTATTTCGCGTTTCCTGGTGAACAACATGTGACCAGAGTCACGGAGGCATGACCCACGTCACACTGTCACAGATATTCGTTTATAGGGTGGGCCACATTCACACATCACAACACAACAGAAAGAAATTTTCATGCCCTGAGCGGGATTCGAACCACTGGCAAGCTAACCGCTCAGCCGCCTGGACGATTCATAGCATAAAGTATACCCAATCGTTTGTGACATTAAATATGTATGACGTGTTTAAGTGAAAAATGAGGCTGTTATTATCTATTACAAACATAATTCAAAATTCCTTATAAAACAAGCAAACTAACTATCGTATAGGTTGTTTTTCGAAATCTGTATTGTTCTTTTTTTCTCGAGTACAACTAACTTGCATACAATTATTCATTGCTATTAAGTCAAAACTAGCCTATCTTTAGTCTACACCCCTTATGATAATTATAAAAATGGCGCAAAAACACAATATAAAGAAAATCAACAGTTTCGTGAAAGCGTTCGTGATTTGTAATTTTTTTAATATTTTAAAAGAATCTCCAACACTGCATGATCTTGTCTCATAAAAATCTCTCCAAATTTTCAGTTTTTGGAAAAGTTTAATAAATCTTAACTGTTCGTTATAAAGGCCAGATAATTTCTTTTACCACAAGAAGGTGTATATAGTTTAAGATTATAGCTTGCCTTCATTTTAAGCTAATAAACTGTGGCTTTTGTATTCTGGCAAAACATCGTTAAAAAACTCTTTTAGATTAATTATACTGTAAAAAATAATGAAGTAATAATTAATTTCATTGAAAAATTGTAATGCAGTCAAGAAATGTTTAAAAAATTTTCACTTTAATGGCAATATCTAGATTTGTAAAATAGTGTGATATTTGTACTTCAGACTTAATTTATGTAATTTACCCAAACACAATTTTTTTTTTTTTTCGTTGATAAGCAAAATTTCTGTCCTCAAGTTTTACAAAACTTCTTAATGATTGAACAATTTATATTTGGAATTAAAAATTCAAATTGTTTTTGAGGAAAATAAATGCTCAGTAAATTAAAAACGCGAATGAAAAACAATAAATAAATTATCACTCTACGCTATTTCCTTATTTGATCATCTTATTTACGCTTGACTGATTTAATTTCTTACAATAAATGACGTTTTAAAAATAGTTATTTTTAATCATATACATTTAAAAGCTGAACTAATAAACTCAAACTGAAATTAATTGAGGACAATCAAGTCTACTTCAAATATAGCTTTTAAAATAATAATTAAATAATCGTGCATAATTTGCTTAATTAATAATTAATTGATTCAACCAACTTCCGTATTATTTTATTGGAGATTACTGTGAACTAATTTCTTTTGTTTTAAATTCAGCTCTAAGTTATTCTTCTCTAAATAGAAGCAGTGACCTCCGATATAAATTTATATCCCAACTATTTCCAAAACTGAAGTTACCGAGGCGCTTAAGTCATATTCTCACTGTGTCTTATTACCGTATGATGCGTATTTGCGTTGGATCGATATCTAACGATCAAAGCAGTGATAATAGGATTGGAAGGTGGTGAAACTCTTTTTCCAGTTTAGCCGGAACAAAACTAGATCTCATTTAGAATCCCTTTTCATGAACAGAAGTGGGGAGGAGGGAAATTATAAAGCACGTATATAATGACATCACAGAGCTTCTATCTCATCAACAGCGGTTACATATAAATAGAAAAAAAAAATAATCGCAAATTACCGCCACTACAACCGAGATTTCCACGCGCTGATCATAAAGTTCTCTTTCTTTTAATGTAATAAACGAAAAAAAATAAATAAACGATAAGAAAAGAAAATGGTCAGAATTCGATGATGAAGAAAAGACAGAAAAGAAAAATTAGTTCCCACTTTTTTACTTCTAAAACCAAGGAGGCGTTCTCTATGGCTTATGGGCCCATTTTTACACTTCGTGCCAAGAACATCCGGGACCCCGTGCCTAATAACGGGTCCGGCAAGCGTTACTGGAACCGCCCTCCCCCGCGATGGGCCATATCTACCAATTATTAGCGGGTATTTTGGATGAGGAATGGGACGGGTTAGAAGCTCTTATTAACCAGCTATCTGTTGTTATTTAAGGTCGGTATTATTTCTGACCACGAAAATATAAGAGTTAAATGGACTATGTATGGTCACTCTGTTGAAAAAAGAAAAACTATTTTAATTAAATGGACACGGAATTCGATCTTCGCGTATCATCAGGGTTACATACATTATAAGTCATGATTCGTGGAATAATAATTATTCTAATTCAACTTATTCGTTATTTGTTCGTCGACTAAAAATATCAATTGAATAAATTTTGAAGAAAAAAAAAACACTTTTCAAGAAGCTTTATTTCTTCTTTAGTTAAAAATCGAACTGTACTCGTATACGATTTGTTAATTATTTTGATTGTTATAATCGTTTTTATTGATAATTTTAAACATAACATTTTAAGCCTGAGCTGTTCATTATTATGATGGTCGGATATTATTCGCTTCATGTTCGTTTTTAATTATTGTTTTAGAATAAAAATTTAATATTGAGTATGCAATGATAGTTCTTTTGTTCATTTTTATTCATTTCATGTTTGTCGTTAATGATTGTTTCAAATATAAAATTTTAAAAACGAGCTATTTATTATTATTTTACTCTTTTGTTCGATAATATTCATTTCGCGTTCGCTTTAATTAGTGTTTTAAATATAAAATTCAAGGATTGAGTTGTACAATAATAGTTCTTGTGCTCAGTAGTATTCGTTTCATGTTCTTTTTTTATGATTGTCTTAAATATAAAATTTTGAGTATGAGCTATATGTTATTACTATAATCTTTAGTTCAATAGAATTCCTTCATGTTCGCCTTTTGTGATTGTTGTTGATGCTAAAGTTTAAGATTTGAACTATACAATGATAGTTCCTTTGCTCAGTAGTATTCATTTTCATGTTATTTTAATTATGAAATTTTGAGAATGTATAGTTCATGTTACGTTATACGTTATTATTATAATCTTTAGTTCAATAGAATTCCTTCATGTTCGCCTTTTGTGATTGTTGTTGATGCTAAAGTTTAAGATTGAACTATACAATCACAGTTCCTTTGTTCAGTAGTATTCGTTTTCATGTTATTTTAATTATGAAATTTTGAGAATGTATAGTTCATGTTACGTTATACGTTGTTATTATAATCTTTAGTTCCAGAATGTTCTTCTTTTGTTCGTCTTTAATGATTGCTTTAGATGCTAAAGTTTAAGATTGAACTATAGAATGATTAACCTACCGTATTCCTTTGCTCGATATTTTCATAGTTTGGGATATAAACATACATTATTAAATATAAAATTTTATTTTCGTTGTTTTATTTTATTTAGTAGTGTTTGAACACTTTCCAATATCGCTCATAAAAGTTCAAAATGACAGAAAGTTAATATTGAGTTTTTTTTTAATAAAATGAGCCCCCCCCCCATTTATTATTATTCATTTAAGAAGTTTTATTTTAGTGAATTTTTAAGCAAAACATTTGACTATTAAACTGCGCATAATTAGATTTAAACCTTAGATGTTCATATTATTCGTAATCACTTTTAAGGAAATCATTGAATATTGAGTTTATAGGTTGATCTATACATTAATGTTTTTGATTACATAATTTTTCAAGCCTTGTACATTTTAGAAGAAACTTTGAAACATTGAATGTAAGCTTTTATCATCTAAACTTCAAAATTAATAATTTAATTTATTATTATAAGTATTATTAATAACAGTTATAACAGAGCAATATATGTGTAATGATAAAATTTCTGGATTAAATTGAGTCGAAAGTTCACGGTGCTAAAAACCTGATGCATTGTAATTTTTACAGTAATATTTAATGAAAAATCACTGAATAGTAGAAATTATATAAATATTACTGTAAAAAATACTGTATGAAATTTTACGATAAAAATTTATTCTACTGTAAAATGGATTTAATGGATGTTGCACTTAGGATGCCAGTACTTTTTACTGTAGTTTTTTCCGTAATTTTTTTTAAGTGTATATAAATATTACAATGTCTAATTCTTGTTACATATCGACACAAAAGAAAATATATTTTATTACAACAATCGAAAATCAATCCATTGTGACGTAGATCATTTTGTCATTTTCTTATTACGAATGAATAAACATTTATTCAATGCCGTCAAAATGATCAAAATTACAAAGATAGCACTTTTTCCGGGAAAGACAAAGAGCCAAATAGGCTTAAAAAAAATTATTCTCATTTTTCGTGAGTAAGTTTGGAATTTTTAGGCGAGAACATTTATTCCCAAATCAGTATGCTTTTCAAATTATTTATATTGAAAAAAAGTAAAGGTATAGACTCAGACGAGAGCGTTGTTCTCATTTTCATATAAATGACTGAAACACCGAGAAATGGTGAATATTTTCACGGTAATCGCTTTTTCTACATATGTTGATTAAGAATAATACGTATACATTCGCCAAATTGCGCCTACAATTGGCATGTTCAGGTTCAGCCACTTTTTTGGCGGTTTCGTGAAGAATATAATTTTGAGTTAATGTTTATAATTTTGTTCAATATCTTTCTTCTAAACTGCTTAGCTTTAAAATTTATTTTATGTTTGTTATGAAATCAATAATTCCTGTATCAAAAGTTAATAATAATTATTAAATTTAGAATAAAAATTAATACATAAAATATCATCATTCTTAATAAAGATATTTTATTTCCTCGTGGTAAAAAACGATTCCAAAAACGTAATAATTTTTTTATTTCCAATTTAATAAAAATGAATTAAATGTCTTTCTGAGGATTAAAGATAATAAATATTTGTTTCAGTATTTTTTCCGATTCAAAATTATTAAAATTTGTTTTTTAAATGTCATTGAAATGTTTTTAATTTAATATCCACATCGTTTCTGAGGCAACTAAACTGTATCGATGTTCTTAAAATTAATAATTCTAGTGTACTTATTATTTTATATATTCACCGCTTATATTATTGCCGCAAAAATTAAATTATTACTTAAGTTACAGTTTCAATAAACTTTTCAAATAAACTAATATCAATGTAAATCTCCGTATTCACACGATTCACTTTATTTCTGTCACAAATATATTGTAATGTTTCATATTAATTTAAACTTAAAAATATGATTCTTAGAGACCATCTAAATATTCAATTAAAGAATTTTGTAAAAAAAAATAATAATATATGTGTTGTAAATTACAATATTTTATTTTAAAACAAAAATTACGTTTACTTTAGATTTGCTGACAAGAGGAGAAAAGTCAAAAATGACCAAATTATTTTTCCGTTATATTTGAAAGATTCTTGGGAATTTGCATGCCACATGACCAAGATAGAAATTTCTAGCACAGATATCTCTGAAAGAAGTGAACCTATTTTGATAAAATTTATATTTATTTGATATACCTTACTGAAAGTAGGTGATTTAATTCTTTCAACTGTATGATCTAAAAATTATTTATCGAATTTTAAAATTGCGTTTGAATTACTAAATATATATTTCAATTGCGTTATTATAATAAAGCAAAAGAATACATTACAAATTTATATGCAAATGAAAAAAAAATGCTTCATAATTTGTCCTATGAAATTTTGATTTAAAAAATTCACATTTTACACAAACGAGACGGAAAAAAAACAAATTGGTTGCATGCTTTGTGTAAACAACTTCTAGTGTTGAGGTAACATTTTAAATAGTTATTTTGAAACGTATAATAAAAATTTATAACGATAACTCTTTTTTATTTTCGTAATTAATTACGAACATCCAATACTTCTCAACCATTTCATCCTTTATAATTGAAGATAATACCGTTGATAAGATTAATTGTAATGGAAAATTGAATGAATAATAATAACGCCTTGTTGCTTTTTCCTCAACGATAATGCATACTGAATCGCAGTATGCATCCTTAGTATATAGGAAGTAGAATGCATATTCTTCTAGTATACTTCCCGACTCAAAATGAAGTAGATAATAGCTAGAAGATTGCAGATTTTTTGTGGAAATAAAAAAAAATCGCTTTACTGTCAGTTGTCGGTTTTTTGAGATATTGATGCCCAAAAATTTACAATTTTTCACGCATGAAGAGCAAAAAACAAGCTGGCTGGCATGCTTTGTGCAAACAACTTGTAGTGTTAAAGCAATTTTGTTTAATAATTATTTTAAAGCATAGAGTAAAAACTTAAAATGATAACTCCTTTTTACTTTCACGATTAATTATGAACATCCAATACTTCTCAACCATTTTATCTTTTACAATTAAAGATAAAACCGTTGATAAGATTAATAGTAATGGAAAATTGAATGAATAATAATTACACCTTGTTGATTTTTCCTCAACGATAATGCATACCGAATCGCAGTATGCATCCTTAATATAAATGAAGTGGAATATATATTCTTCTAGTATACCTCCCAACTCAAGACGAAGTAGATAAACGAATTGGAAACTTATCATTAACCAAGCTGGCTTAATGGCTGTACCTCGAACTAGGAATGACACGGCGCCAGCTAGATAAGTATCAGAGAATAAAAGTTCGTGAGCTATTTTTCTCTTAACGCCAAAACAAAACTCGTGAATTGTAGCACGAACAACAAAAACAACACCACTTTTCACTTGAGGTGTTGTTCTGGAAGAGGTATGGGTTGGGGGAAAGAGATGCTTCCTGCTGATGACACAAGGGGTCGCGCAACTTGAAAGTTCGTAAAATTTAATCATCATTTCGCGCCAGCAAATGGAAAAATGAGATAAGCACGATTTGCAAATGGCAAGGGAAGACTACATCTGAAATTAGTTTAGCTTGTGTGGAAAACAAGGTATTGTACCACAATAATCAGCATTGCCAGTGAGGAAAAAAGTCACCTTTGGTCCCGTGATCAAAAAGTTAACCCCTTCTTGTTCTGGAGATGAAAAATTGTTTCATTAGCGATAGCAATTTTTGTGTTTGGAAAGGTGTCATTTATTAAAATACTTCGCATGATTAATTTCTTTGGTAAGCGCCTTCTGGAAAATCAATTTTGAGTAGGGTTGAACTTCAGGTTGATTTTATAAATTTCTTTAGGGGTCTTGCAAACCACAATAAAATGAAGTAGAGAATACTGCCATTAATGTTCCAAGATAAATTTAAAATTTCAATAAATATGAGTAGTACTACCTCTTTAACTTTGAACCATAATATCGGTTCTACAATAAACTCGAAATTTGAATAAATATGACTTTTGCTACCTTCTACTTCGAGAAAAAATCTGTTAAATTTTGAACCCTAATATCAGTTTCAAAATGCAATCGAAATTTCAATAAATGTGAGTAGTGCTACCCTCTTCTTCCAGAAAAATCCGTTAAACTTTGAACCGTAATATCAGTTCCAAAATGCAATCGAAATTCCAATAAATGTGAGTAGTGCTACCCTCTTCTTCCAGAAAAATCCGTTAAACTTTGAACCGTAATATCAGTTCCAAAATGCAATCGAAATTCCAATAAATGTGAATAATGCTACCCTCTTCTTCCAGAAAAATCCGTTAAACTTTGAACCCTAATATCAGTTCCAAAATGCAATCGAAATTTCAATAAATGTGAGTAGTGCTACCCTCTTCTTCCAGAAAAATCCGTTAAACTTTGAACCGTAATATCAGTTCCAAAGTGCAATCGAAATTCCAATAAATGTGAATAATGCTACCCTCTTCTTCCAGAAAAATCCGTTAAACTTTGAACCGTAATATCAGTTCCAAAATGCAATCGAAATTCCAATAAATGTGAATAATGCTACCCTCTTCTTCCAGAAAAATCCGTTAAACTTTGAACCGTAATATCAGTTCCAAAATGCAATCGAAATTCCAATAAATGTGAATAATGCTACCCTCTTCTTCCAGAAAATTCCGTTAAACTTTGAACCATAATATCAGTTCCAAAATGCAATCGAAATTTCAATAAATGTGAGTAGTGCAACCCTCTTCTTCCAGAAAAATCCGTTAAACTTTGAACCATAATATCAGTTCCACAACTAATTTGAAATTTCAATAAATTTGAGTAGTGCTACCCTCTACTTCCAGAAATATCCGTTAAAATCTGAATCGTAATATTAGTCCCAGAATTAATTCTCATTTCAATAAATATGAATAACTTCTTTTATAAAAATTCGGAGATTTTTGAACCATATATCTGTTTGCATTACATTCTAACTTTCTGGTATCTTAATAAGGTATTGAATTGAAACATGTTTCCGTACAATTTGAGCCATATTACATACTCAATTTTAAAAAATAAATGACAATATGGTTCAATTTCGCACTATAATGAGGTAGTAGTAAGTTTGAACGACGTTATATTTCAACCATTTCCACACTTTTTAACTGTGTATAATATATTCCTATTATAAGGAAAGGAAAAACACAAATCGTGTCATGACTTACTTAACTTATTTCATTTTAATGGTTGTTATGATTAGATACTCAATACGTGAAAATAAAAATTAACTTTTCGGATAAAACAACTCCATTTTTTTCTTGATGCCTGACACAGTTGATTCAAAAACAACAATATACTGATTTTGAGAAAAGGAGATTCTAATTTCAAAATTAATACCCGAAGATTATATTCTGTTTTGTACAACCTGCTCAGTGATTGGATGATACTTCAGAACCGATGAACTAACGACCTTCAGTCTTCCACCACTTCTGCACCTGTGTATAACTCAAACAAAACAATTAATGGATTAGAATTTCCGAGTGTCAAATAATTAAACCTCGTGGACCACTCCCATATTATCTTCCAATCAGCTTCATATATTCTTTCAATAATAACAGTTGTTTAGCCATTGAAAATTACTCATGGATATAATCAACGATATTTGGCAGCAATTAAATCGACGGTGCTCAAGAGAAAAGTTATTCTTACTAAACCAATCATGTTATTTAACTCGCGCTATCACTTGAAACTATTAAAATGAGATACCGAAAATTCACGAATGGTTGGCGACAATGTCCTTGAAATTGGCGATACCGACTTCGCCGAGTTCAATAACAAAAGGGCGGACTAGACCAGGGTATTTTTTTTATTTATTTATTCCTTCATTTCATCATAATTTTTTTTCTCTCGTTTATTGCGTAGGAATGTTGTTAAAAGTTCAAATTTGCCCAACATCTAAAAGAAACTTATAATCTTCTGGTATAGTTTAAAGTGCGCATCGGTGCGTTAAGAGCAACAAACCTCGCCATTTCTTATGCCCACCAATGGGAGTTATCGAAGGAGGGGGAGTTGTCACCAAAAGTGGGAAATTAGTCGGGATTTAGCCGTTTGATGTACTCATTAAGTCGATTCTGATCTCGTATTATTTTTCATATTGCTCTAATGTCACTGAAACAGAAAATAACTGTCCATGAAGCGAAGCCAGATATCGTGTATTTACCGACTTTTTTTTTATTAAAAAAAATCCTTCTGCCATTTCTTGATTACTTTTTTTAAAATTTTGTTTACTATTATCTTTTGGTATAAAAAACTACTTATCGTAGCTCTTGAGCTTTTTCAAATTAATAATCAAAGAAAAAAAAAGATCTAAGTTCGATTCTAAGATAACGTATTCGATAAAATATTCGGAATCTATCGTCATGCATTTTTAAAATTAATTTAGTTAGTTTATATTCTTTTTTTATAATTTTAAATTTATTTTTGAAACTTTCATATATTTCAAACTTTTTAAAAAAAGATTATGATATGAAATAATTTATAAGTTCTATTTATTAATTTTTAGATTCTAATGACGTAAATTAGTTTCTCTTTCTAATTAATTATTATTTTTTTTTTTTTACCTGTTCCTTCTGGTATTTAATATTATTCGTGAAATTTTGCTCTTTAACGTCTCTAAATTGCTTTTAATTTTCTGTTTTTAAGTAGTTTAGATTTTAAAATAGAACATTCTTTCCAACAACAATTCAAATTCAATTTCAACGAATTTGTTTTAATTTTTTGAAATAATTTTGTGACTATTCGAAATAACAATTTTAATTTTTAATGATTTTACAACAGTTAATTTAATGCAAATAGCTTAATGTATTTAAGAAATTTCTCCAATATACAAAAAAAAAAAAAAAAAAAAAAAAAAAAAAAAAAAAAAAAAAAACGAATTACTTAATGAATACTTTTAATGACAAACTTCAAACTTAGATGATTTTTTATTATACTGTTTAAATAGCTAAGAATCACATAAAAATATTTATTGCAATATTTTAAGTTTAAAACCCTTTAAAACTTCTATCATAAAATTTTTCATTTAAACAATTATTTGAATATATATACTATAAGAGTTTCATTGCATGTTTTTAAAAACATCTAAACCTTCATGTTCACAGATATTTGTTAACGTTACATTTTTTAAGCCTATCTTCAAAAGTGCAACCCAATTAATTAGTACCTTCATTTTTTATTGTAAGCTGTACATATTATTAGATTACAAGAATATTATTTACTATTATGCCTCTTTTTACACTCTCCCATAATTACCTTTTTCTTAACCTAACAATAGCAATACAACTTTGATCAATACTTATCTTGCTCAAAAACATGTACTATTAGATCATAAAAGTGCTGCACAGCTCTTTATACTGTAATTAATTAACTAAAGTCACATTGACATAACTATAATTCCTTAATCTGATTCATTGCCAGAGTTAAGAAGAAAAAAAAGTTCTTGAAATTGATCTAGTTCTCCAATTAAATTTCTCTAAATAGGTAATTAAATGAAACAAAGAAAGAATGAAATGGAGAGTGAGGTGAAAGTAAAAGTGAGGTGCCTGTCGAAGGCTTCACCGCCTTCTGACCTAGTAGCGCGTGCCAGCGTTCAGAAAAAGGAAAGAAATGGCCTGCAGGCAACTCATCTTCCCATAGAAAGGGAAGTTCTCGAAGCGGAACATTCGTTTTTCTTTAGGTCTAACTTTTTTTTTTTCTTGTACAATGTTACCTGGGGTAATAGATAAAATAAAATGTAATGAATCTACGGATACTTACAATTTTTGACGACTCTATTTAGAGTATCTATATACTTTCGGGTAGTTTTATGAATCGAGTATTTTTGAAGTAGCTACATTCCAAAGTGACACCCTTAAAATACCTCCGAAAGAAAGTTTAAAAATTTTGTACATTGAATTTCCACGTAAAATATATAATTGAATGATTAAAATTTAAAAAAATATATATAATTTAAAAAAAAGGGATTGCTGTAAAGAAGAGGAATAATCGTATTGAAAAGGTATAATTGCAAAGGAAAGTGGTAATAGTAAATTGAATAAAAATAATCACTAGGAACAAATAAACATAATCGTGTAGAAAAGGGACAATTGTAAAGAAAAAACTAATAACAACGACAACTAATAATTGCTATAAAAATAAATAATTGTAATGGAAAAAAAGCTTGATCGTAATGAAAAGGTACAAATGTACAAGGCTTATTATATTCATTCTTTTATTTTTATTAATTAAATTAGGCAGATTTTTTAAGCGAAAACTAAATTTTCTTATTATTAGCAATATTTTTTTTTAATTTTTAATAATTTTTTTAATTATAATTATTATTTATTTATTTATTTATTTTTACTGATATAAAGCACAGTTGTAAGATGATATACTTTCCAACGCATTTAAACTGTGAAAAAAAAATCAAAATCTTGTATTTATAGAGCATAAATTAGCAACATAATCAATATTGTCTATTTTTTAAACCATGTCAAAAATGCATTTAATACAAGAAAATCATTAGTTCCTCGAGTATTAAGAACTATTGAGCTAAGTGAATTCGAAAAAGATTTATTTCGTTCATAATCGTGTCCCACATGACCCCATAAAACATTTTTTTAGATCAAACAAGCTTGCTGATCCATAAATATCGAAACACAGTTCCTTAGCCTTTGAACACTATCGATTTTGAACTTTTACTAATAAACCTATTATTATATTGAACTTGAGTGTATAATTTACCTTTGTGTGCTCGCAATTGTGAACTCTACGTGTGAGTATATGAGTTCAGGCAGTTGCAATCGTTATTCATTTTATCGCACACCCCCTACATGCCATGGCATGGCCCGTATTGGAAAAAGGGCGAAAGACTAGAATTAGGATAGTTACCTAATCTATCTCGATCATATGTGTATTTATTGCGAGCTTTGATCTTCAAGATGATTTCACCTATGACCCTTTAGTCATATATTTTCCAGCTCTCCTATTGGCTGCTTAATTGAAGGTCCGCGGGCTGTCTTTAAGCGTTGGGGATGTAGATGAATTTTCGTGATTCCTTGTGACGTGTAAGTTGTTGCCACCGCGGGCGAGGGAATTAACGCTAAATGATATTCTGTAATGTACTCTCGCTATGTACTTAATGTCATAAATAGCGAAACAGGAACTGGTTAATCATAACTGAAAGCTTATAATTGGCTGATAATTTTCGAAATCAATAATATTTCGCTAAACTTCTAGCCATTTATGTCTTAAAGTGAAAAAAATAATCTTTCCATTGCATTTCGCTAATATGAAACTTAAACGACATCGAACGAAAATTTTTAGATGTATTGTTTTATTAAAAAAAAAAAAAAAAAAAAAAAAAAAAAAAAAAGGGAAAGAAAACAGAAAATCAAAAGTATTTTGAAATAATTTTTTTAGTTTACAGTTTTACAGTTTAAAGAATAATATGACACATAAATAAATTAGCGACAAATCTGTTTTAGTAGTTGTTTGACATTATAATTTAATCTTTTGGCCTTTAGGTGTTGCAATAGAGCTAGAAATGCGGTAGAATAAGTTTTACCATATTTCGGTTGTTTTAACCATTCTTTTTTCTCAGTGCATGTTCTACATCCTTTCTTCTCAACAATGTACGCATTTCACAAATATAAATATTCTAAACTATAAAAACTATTTTTAGTATAAAATATGTTTCATATCAATACTCCATTACGAAATTCTGAATCAAAGTAACCATAGTTAAGGAAAACAAATATTCAAACCGCCTACACCATCTAATACAATCAAAATTTGAATACGGATACCACCAGTTAATCCTTTCATCCAATCCCTTAACTAAGATTTAAAAAAAAAAGCTTATATTTATAGGGTGACTTTCGCCTTTCATCTTCCGCATCCTTTCGAACATCTCATTTGAAAAAAAAAAGAACAAAAAAAGGGAGATGCTACTAATGAGTCTTTGGTAATCAGCATCCAGAACGAATCCTCATCACTTTACCTTCAGAGGGGAAAAAAAAGAAACATAAACAACAAAAAAATAAATAAATAAAACAATGAAAGGGTTGCACACGAGCATCGACAGCACGCGCACATGTTTTTTTCGGAGGGGTAAGAATAAATAAATAAATAAAAGAAGAGGGTGATTCCGTAAAAGAAACAAAAGATGTAAAAGGAGCTTTGCTCCACGCGTGATCAGCTCCAAGAAAAAGCAATGTTAAGGTTGAATCATTAGGAACTAAATTAGAGGGAACCTTGGTTAATGAGGCTACTGAAGGCTGTTAGGGAATGGGAATGCTTGCATTTGGTCATTTGTTCTAGCCACTGCCCGCTACAATAAAATTGTTTTCCGACAAAATGCCTATTAATTCTGTCATTATTTTAACTAACAATACGCAAAGGAAATGCCAAGAATATTTGATGTCTTTTTATGTTTTTAATTGCATCATTAGCGGTTTAGCTTATTTAAATATTTATGATAAAATTTGGAACTTTGTATCAATTTCGGTGAAATTAAAATCGTTGGAATTGTTATCGGATTCATTATTTTATCAAAACACTGCTTATAGTCAGTAGCATTCTAATTTAAATAATTAAAATTACTTGATTATTGTTTGTGCGAGTTAATATTCTTTTATTATTTCTTTAATATGGTTAAGTGTTATCTGGTTAAGTGCTTAATATTAAATGCATTTTTTTTTTTTTTTTTAAGAAAATAATTGATACATATAACTTGACAGTTTTATACAATGATTTTAATGTTTTTATTCAGTATTACTGAAATAAAAAATAAAAATCCTAGTCAAAACTGAAGTACAATGTCTTTAATCGAATCTAACAAAACGTGCCTAAAATTCTAATGGATTGAAAAAAAAAAAATTTAAAAAAACATAGAAGTAAATTTGTAATTATTGTTGAAATAATATTTATAATTTAAAAATATGAATATACAGTACTTTAGTGCGGCAAATAAGGTGCGAATTGCACCATTGAACACTAAAAAAATTAAAACCATCAATTTATTAATTGTTAGGACAGGAAAAAATTAAATTTACCATTACAAAAATTTAAAATTGAAGAAATTTAAGAATTTATTTGCAATATAAGCTAAGAAACAAACAACTTTTATATTAGTTGTATTTAACAATACTTTTTGAATGTAAAAATTCATTAAAAGCAGCAAAATTCCCAGAACGCCTGCACAAAATTATTGTCAAGAACTCTGTACATTATCAAGACTAACCCTTTTTGTTGTCTTTCCCGCAAGCTGTAAAGACGACATTCATCTTAATCGAACGCCATAACAGGCTCGTCGCCAAGTCGCCAACTATGCAGTTAACAGAAGCCATTAAAAGTCGCCGCCATTTCCCAAGGCGAATTAAGTGTCACTGAGATTCGAAGAGACTCTTTAACTCTTTTATAAGGGAAAGCGAAATCCATCTAGAAGCGACTAAATCTCTCTTAACCACTTTTACCCCTTTAAGATACCGCCAATTGCTTCGACACTGTCCCAAGGGTGTCATCCGCCAATTGTGCCGGAATCGCGCCAACGAATATCTCTAACCATTTTCTACTTGATATGCGACATTAAAAAAATATATTTTATTAATTCAAACAATATATTTAAGGTGATTTAAGGTGAATAAGGTGAATAAAGGTGATTTAAATTCTCTTAACCAGTAATCATTCTAATTTAGCAGGCATTATTAATTAGGTTGTATTGTTAAAGCATTTTTTTTTTCTTTTATTGATTCCTATTTAATCGAATTCTTAGGTATATCTTGATATATTTAGTTTTTATCCTTTTTCAAAATAAATTAAATATAACTAAAATCATTGTTTCATTTACAAAATTTTTTTTAATAAAAATAATGTTGCATTTACTTGAAAACTTTAAAGTGATTTTTATATATTCACTCTTTTACTACAAACTTATCGACAACAATATTTAAAATATGCTTCTGTTATTTTCTAAAATCCATACCCTCCTGTACGATATACCGAGATTGAAAAGAGATTTCTTAAACAATAAATGCCCTACATGAAAATTAATTTAATTCTATATAAATTGAAAATAGTATAATATATATTTATTACAGTCGCGTCATAAAATATCGTATAAAATCGCGGGTATAATATAACAGATATTAAAATTTATTCATTTAAATTTCGAATTCAAAAGTATTCATCCGCTTTTCTATTTATATTTAGATGTAGATAAACATATTAAAATTCAATATCAGATATAGTAAACTGTGATTTCTAAAGCTGAAAAAGAGCTTGTCATGCATTAATCTATATTATTTTTTTTAAAAACTAAATAATTATTTTCTTTAAAAAATATTTAAATAAATAAATAAGCGTACTTCAGTTTATACTTTTATTTGCTAAAAATAATTAGATAGTTAAATTTTCTTAAATCAACTTTATATCTAACTAAACTGGAGTAAAAGTCGTGACTTTAATTAAAAATATTAATTTATTAGAACTAATGTCAAGCAATTTTCAAACTTTAATCATCGAATTGAATTGATGTTTACTCTATTACATCAGGCAGCAAACATCAATGAATTTATAAAATCTGCTAGAGCAAACCTCAAAGCAAATGTAAAGATTAAAAAGAATGAAATAAAATGAAAACGTCATTTTAGAATGGTTTTTGAGTAGGTTTACCTTGCCGCCAAGGAAAAATTATTCCATTTTAGTTAGTTCATTCGCATTTCGAAGAAAAGACCTGGTCTAATGCATTTATTTATTTACTTATTGTCGTTATTCCGCGTAAGAACTTAATTCAAATAACTTTATTCTTCCTTCCCATTATTTTGCTTTTGCCACAAAAGATTTAAGGAAGAAAAAAAGAAATCTTTTAAATTGAGAAGTAATCAGCCCGTTGTGAAAAACTGCCTGCCTTTTGGATTTTAGATTATTATTGTAAGAGCATTAAGATTTTCAAAACAGTTTTGTCAAAAAAAAAAGAGAAAAAAAAAAACATTTGATGTTTGTACCTATGAAGACATTAGTGTTGGGTTTTTCAGATCGATAGTGAAATCATTAAATATTTTTTGACAATATTTTTAAGTGCTATATTATATTTATTAAAAGAAAATATCGTTCTTAAGATATTAGTTTTAAAAGGGCATAAAAGAATAGATATGTTATTTATATATTGGTCTGAAATTTAATAAATAAATAAGTACCTGAAAATTTTAGTTTAAACGTATTTAAACTAGATAGTAAAAAATAAGCAATCAATTAAGTTTACACAAAAAATATTAAACGGGGAAAAAAAACCGAAGGTCAAAAACTGTTCTTCCTATTTTTAAAAATTAATTTTCTTAATTTTTTTTTTTTTTTTTTTTTTTTTGGAGCGAATACAAAGTTTTTAACATTGAGTATTAATTATAATTTGAATCATATAAAGATTTCCATAACGCAATCTGGAAAATAACCGCAATCTGGAAATAATTTTTGTGTGTGTGTGTGTTTTTTTTTTTTTTTTTTTTTTTTTTTTCATTTGAACATTATACATGATTGCAAAAGATTGTACTGTTGATACATTGAAAAAGATAGTTACATTATTTTAACACTGTGTATAAGTTATGTATTTATTATTTAGAGCTCGAAATTTTTAATCAGATTAAAAATAAGTTATATAAGTTTAATTAAGTCTTTATGAAGTTTTATTCTATTGCTTTTGATACATTAGTCTGGTATCTAAGATAAATGGCAGCACATTATTTCCCTTAGCATTAACACTTGAAATAGTTTTTTTTTATTCGATTCAAAATTGATTATATATGTTGTTGTTTCTTTTGTTGGGATATTTCGAAAAATTCTTTTTTTTAGAAATTGTTTTTAAAAAAAATCCTTATGATAATTTGAGCTGGGTGATCATGAACCAAGGGATCATATATTTGCTTTTGATTATTTTTTTTTTTTTTTTTTGCTACACATTTAACATTGAATCATTATTTTTAACAAAGCTTATTACAGGATGGCTTCCCAATTATTTTACTTGCTTATACATTATGCTTTAAAAATGTGATTTTTAACTGATTTTGTAACTTAATAGTTACTTCAAATGAAGCTCGTTTATTTTTCTATATCGCATGTTTTCCTAAACTTTAAATCATAGAAAATTTCCTCTAATATTTATATAAAAAAATAATATGATTTTTTAAAATAAATTTTAATATAAAAACTCTTAACATGATGAACACTGCGTTTTTAATTACACATAATAATATGGTATATATTTTGCTTCACATAAACCTGAGCTCAAAATTGGTTACATTCCACAATAAGATTTTCATTAATGGAACAACCAAATTATACTTTGAAATTGAAGATTATTTTTATTAATATTTCTAGCTTTTCCGCTTCTAATTACAGTAATGATATACAAAAATAATCTTAATCTTTTTCAAGATCTTTTACGACAAACCGATTCAGAACTAAAAATAAAATAAAAAAGTAAAATCCTTCTGAATAATAGTATTTCTCGTTTTATCTTTAAAGAACATATAAAAAACATTCGTGAAAATAAATAAAATCTACAAAATAACACACGTGACATTAAAGACCGAAATTAAATTAGAATTAACGAGCTAGGGTTATGAAGGACCAATTCCAGAGAACTAATAAACTCCCTTTTTTTAATTAATTAATTCGTACTGCGTATAAGGATTCTCTCTAACAGTGAGAAACAAAAGATAAAAAAAAAGGAGAAAAAAAACTGAAGGGAGAAATTCTGGCTCTTCATTAATTGGCTAGAGCAGTATGCTGTCTTAATTGACCTCATTAACACTGCTGGTCGTAAATTGGCCAAAGTTCGAGACTGTGAGATCCTTTCGCCTGTCTCTCTAATGAATTAATGAGGTTCCATGTGGACAGTTCCAGTTCCTAATTCATGGCTGGTCTGATTCTCTGCAAGGACATTAATTTCGATGAGATACTCTACTCTGTGATCTTGTATGATTAAAGTATATTTTTTACACTTCGTTATTTTTTTTTTCCGTTCGGGAACATTAGTTTCGAAACAGATAAATAATCGAGGTGATTATGTGACTTTATAGCAATTACGACACTGTTTTTTTTTATCTTTAATTAATTATTCAACTATAATTAATTTATTTTCCTATTTCCTTCACCTTTTTTTAATTAAATTAATTAGAATTTTTTTTTTTTACTTTCTCGTTTTTATAGCTTAAAGTAAGCATCATTAATCTATTAAAATTTAAGAAAATACTTAATATTTGTTTAATTATCGAAGATTTGAAAATATTGAGACTGAACATACATCTTTTTTTTTACAGATTATATATTTTGCTGAGAATAAAAAAATAAAAACATTTAAAAAATTTATCATTAAAATTCTATTTTTATAATGTACTTATCATATCATAATTTGATATTTCTAATTATTAACTAACTAAACTAGTTTTTATAGCCTAAAGTAAGCATCATTAATCTATTAAAATGTAAGAAAATACTTAATATTTGTTTAATTATCGAAGATTTAAAAATATTGAGACTGAACATACATCTTTTTTTTACAGGTTATATATTTTGCTGAGAATAAAAAAATAAAAACATTTAAAAAATTTATCATTAAAATTCTATTTTTATAATGTACTTATCATATCATAATTTGATATTTCTAATTATCAACTAACTAAACTAAACTAAAACTATAACTAAAACTATACTAACTAAACTAAAACTATAACTAAATTATCAAAAGAAAAATCATATTTATGGATAGCTTAATAAAGAAGTCATAAGAAAAAAAAATTTTTTTTTGCAGATTAAAATTTTATTTAACTTTTTAATTTCCGATGCTTCACAAAAAATACTTTATTTTGAAAAAAGAAAATTTTTTTTCCAGCAAATTGTTCTACTACTCGTCTATAAGCTGTTTCTTTGAATGTGATTCTTTTTAGAAAAACCAATAATATTTATTTCATTTCTAAGTAGAGTCGTATTATTTACTTATAACCATTTTATATATGTAGATATTGATATAAAAAACGCGCAGCAAATAAGAAAAGAACATTAGTAGATAAAAAAAAGCAACTTAGTAAATGTATTTCTTTAACCCAGTCATTACTGTACATTTCCATTAAAATTTAGTTTTTCACTTTTTTTTTTTTCTTTCCTGATTGATTTATAGACTAGTGCCTTATTAAGTAGGTGTAGAACTGATCAGCGTTAGTTTTTGTATCTAAGTTTTTCATTAAATATTTCTACTTTTCGTTGTCTTGGTAACCAGATAGCTATAATGATGTTTAAGTCGGCCAAGAACGTATGATAGTAAGAGCAAACGATAATTTTTCTTTTCATATTTAATTCCAGTTAAATTGATTTCAAATATATTTTAAAACATTTATAGTCTAACTTTAAGTGGAACTATAGGTTAGAAAATCAAACTTAATATATTCTAACATAAAGAATTTATTTGGGATGAAAAAAAGTATTATAAATATATAGAACGCGCATTCGGCTTTAAAAGTGGTTGTCGTTATAGTTTGAAATATGACATCTATGGTGAAATGCTATAAAAACCAATAAAGAGAAAGCCTTTAATACAAAAATCGAACACTCATAATGCTTCTACGAATACGTGTCAGATGAGTAAAATAAAAATAATATAAATAAAACATTACCAATCAAAATCATGAAAAATAAGTTCTTTTTCCAAATTGAAACAAATGGCAGACGAGAATTTTTTCCACTGAAAATGCCGGGAAAAAGATCTTAAAAAAAGAATGAAAACTGTTTTCTTTCTGAAAAAAATCTTTTGAAACGATGATGTAGGTATGCTTGTAAAAAGTGATCTGTTCTTAAAATTCTATAAAAACTGAACGATAACTACAGGTTTTTGTAATTTTTATTTAAACCAGGAATGATTATCCGACAAGTCTAGTTAATGAACTTCAACTTCGACTTTGATCACTCATACAGCTTTAATATCGTCGTTTTCCGTTTTTTCTTTTCTTTTTTTTTTATCATTCATTTCTTATATTTTTCAATTCCTTCTTTTTTACATCTCCATTTTCGTTTGCTTCTGAAAAAATTTAATGATCTGGTTTGGAAACTGATGATCAAAGGACTTATTTCTAATGAAGCATGTTTTTCAAACCGCTTTTTTTAAGTTTTAAATTTTTCAAAGAAAAAATAATAGGGCAAAAAACTGAATTCATATCTTTATTCTGAACTTTTATTTGGAAGCATTTATTTATGTCTCATTGATTTTAAATTTGTTTTAGTAATTATATTTCATTAGAGCACTTAATTGGTAAAGAAAGGTAACTCCTGAATTATTTTTCATAATTAATTGAATGAAGTTTATTTAATTACGAACAATGCTAATAACTATTACTTTAATTACTTAATTGTAGAGTGTTTCTTCTTCTTCTTTCTCTTTGTGCACTACATCCTATAGCCTATGACAGGCCAAGGCCGCCCCAATAAGTGTAGAGTGTTAGTTAATAATAGTTTTAATACGGTAAACACGAAAATCGATGCTTTAGGAATAGTTTTTTTTAATCACCATTCATCTTTTCATTCAAGTCAAAATAAGTAGAAATATGCACGCACGATTAATATAGCACTTTGAATAAAAAATACGACTTTAAGTTTGAAAAGTTCTTGTATTCTTACAAAAAGATTCTTATTTAGAACTGAAGCCAACCGGACTGTGTAGGGGTCAGGGAACTCACCTTGCATCAGTAAGGTTCTAGGCTTGAAAGGCATGTTCTTTCATTCTCTGTATTAACTGTCCTTACTGTGGGAGCAACATTGGTCCACCTAATTTGGTGCCCCTGAAATAGTGGCCAACAAATCTACCCTGTGAATTCTTGAATTGACGAAATATTAACACAGGTGGGCATTGGAAATGAAATAAAAATAAAAATTACCTAGGTCAAAGTTATTACCAAAGCGCTTCGGTAAAAATTATCACTTTGGTGCTTTCATAGAGCCAGAAATATTTTAAAATTTGTCGTATTCTGGTAGTTTTGACCCCACTTTTTTTCCTCAGTGTAAAAAGTTTCAGTTGTTTGTTATGATATTATTAGTTACATTTTCTACAGACTACAAACAAATTCCTGCGAGCTTTAACTGCTACATAATAACTAAAATAATCTCATTTAAAACGTGGTCGTACAAACTGGGCGAAGTTTCGCCATATCTCAATCAAAATATTAAGGGCAAGGGTTATAAGTGTAAATTCTAAAAGTAAAAAGTTTCATTACCTAAGTAAACTTATGTTACAGTGTAGAAATTAAACGCTACTGATGAGTTTTTCAGATAACTTTTCGAGTCGATGTCTACTTTTTTGATGAACGATGATCGATGACTAACTGAAGTTAATTGCTGTTAGTTATTACAAAAGAAATCATTTTTTTACCAGGATATTCAAAAGGATATTTTCAAATAAGTTACAATAGTCGAGACTTTGTTTAAAAGTTTTTATTAAAAGTCATCAAAGCTGTATATATATATATATAACTTTTTTTTCGTGTGATCGTATCTAACATTGGTTTCGTTTTTTAAAAAAACACCCGGATTTCAAGTGTTTTGTTAGAATAAAATTTGTTCTTTATGGAGTAGATGGATTGGTAAGATATTGTAGTTTCGTGCTCTTTTTAGTAGTTTTATGATTTAGAAATATATTGCATCGTTATGAGAATTAATTTGACGGCTTGATTATGTTTGAGCTTTAGGCTGTTTCCAACTTTGAAGTGAAAAGGCTTTTAGATCAGCTATTTTTGAAGTGCGGTAAACGTCTACATTAACGTACTCGAAAGGGTTACAATTGGAGGGTTACAATTGGAGGGGTTACAATTGGAGAAAAAAAATAATAGCAATTTTTTTAACTCCTTTTCATGAGGTTTGAAACATGAAGTTTGATTGATAGTTAACTTAAGTTTGAGCTGGTAAGATTTAAAATCTAAATGATTGTTTTAATAATAATAATAAGCAGAATAACGCCATAGCGACAATAAATTTAGCTAAAAAAGTAATATAGTAATTCAATATGCGATTTATAAGTAAGACTACGTTTGAGATGTAGACTGTTTATGTTAAATAAAAATGGTTGCTTAGATTTTATTATTGCTGAAAACGATCCGATAATAGCTTTAAATACGATTTAATTAAAGGGATATTAGTAAAAAAAATATTAAAACATGTAAAAACGTTTTCTAAGATTACAAATATTTATATCGTAAAGAAATCTTAGCGAATGAATTGTAAAATATTGTAAGTGAAGAGCTTGGAGAAATATAATGATAAGCTAGATTTTTTAATTGTTCAAATGTGAACTTTTGCATACAAACACTACGATTTTTTTTTTTTTTTTTTTTTTTTTGAAAAAAATTAAATGTTCATGCTTGTCTAAATGAAATTATTGAAATTTATGGATCACCAATTTGGAAGCTATATTAAAGAACAATTTTGCGCAAAAATGTCACCTTAAGAGAAAGTGTGACATATAACTGTATTTTCTCTAACTCTTTAATTGATTTTCAAAACTAGAACAAATGCAGATTGAATAATATTCTTTTTTCCCCGAAGTTTTTTAGAAAAATATAAAAATGTTCCTAAACTGTTTATTTCATACACACTAAATTTTGTTTCATTTTTATTTATATATTAACTTTTGTTTTTCGAAAGAAAAAAGAAGTTTTAAATATAAAAAGCTTGGTAGCTCGTTCAAAAAAGAAAAAAGAAAAATCATGTTAATAAAAACGATGAAATTGAAGGGGGAGGGGGTGCTTTATGCAGACGAGAAAAAAAAGAAGAAATGAGCCATTTTGGAGTGGGAAGAAAATACAAAAATACGATGTTGATCTACTTTTATGTTGTGTTGTTGGTATCTGGGGAGGGGGGAAGGGTGGTGAAAAAAAGTGGGGCATAAAATATCATAAAACATCATCTCTGCAAAGAAGATATTATTCTAGATCGAAATTTAGTCATACAGATGAAAGAGAATTCCAAAGAAGAGAACGCGGATGACAAATTTTTAAGCTCATTCTGATTTTTTTCTCTTTTTAATGATTAATCTACTTGATTTCCCCACTATTTTTTATCAGTTAGGGAAAAAATAAGCTTCCATTTTCTTATGTTCGAGCATATTCTCATATTTTATTTAAAATAAACATAACTTAGAACTTCATGAAAGCATAGAAAACTTTTATAAGAGTTAACGTTGCTTTTGAAATGTTGTTTGATTCTATTATTACGCTGTGTTTTATACTTCGTAAAAGTATAGTATCAATTTATGTATTACGTTTCATTATTGTTGTGTCACGGTATAGTTGTATAAATTTAATGCTTTATTATTATAATTATCTTATAGTTTTTAATCTCTGCTATTTCTTAGGATAAAGTTGCATGAGTTTATAAAGCAATTTTAACTTTTTATTGTTTATTGTATGAGTTTTCGTGGTATTTTACTTTATTGCTCCCGGTGTAGTTGCATGAGTTTTTAAAATATGATTGTATATATTTTAATGATATTTATTCTCTATTATTTTTTAAGACGGTAATGTATAAGCTTTTCAAATAGTTCTTTTTTCACTTTGTCTTTTTTATTATTAAATAAAGCTTTTAAGAATTGCCAAGATTTTTAATTAATTATTTAGTTATCGCTATAATTGATTATCGTTAATTGCTAGAATCATTTAATTATCCAGATAAAACTTTTTGCTGGTTTTGCATGGAATAAAAGTTTTAATACTGTTTTAATTTAATATTTTACTCATTAAGAAATAATTTTATTTCATATTTTAGATTTTTGTTTTGTCATTTTTTTAAATAATTATTTGACAGTATAGTGATAGGCAAATTGTTTCTAAATGAAATGAAGACGCAGAATATGTAAGTTAAAAATAAGATATGGAAGAGAAAAATAAGAAAACAGTATAACTGAAAAATATTAACTTGAATTTTTCAATTTGCGAAATCACTTTAACTTAAAACCGACCGAAACCCATTAGCTATCATTATTAGAGGGAAAAAAAATTACGATTACAAAATTAATTAGATATCTTCACAATCATATAAAAATTCTTTGTTTGGTAAACAGTTTATGATAAATATTGTTAATTTTTTTTAAAAATTATTTTTTCTTCTATTTCCATAAAATGAATTTTCATTTTATTTACTTCCACGTGAACTAAAGTATTCGAATTCCTCCATACAAAAATGATACACATTGTCCATTCTGCCTTTCATTTTTGGCCCCCTTCTCTTGTATAATGCGTCACGTGATGAATCATAATCCGAGGGAAATGATGGAACACCCCGTCATACCGTTGTCATAGCAACGAGATTATGATAGCACCCCCTCCCCTTCACCAAAAACTTCCTTCTCTCCTTCACACACACTTTCCGCTAAAAGAACAACAGATTTCCCCCTCCCCCTCTCTATCTTTTCATTTGTTTATTTTTTCCAATGAGAAGGGGGGGGTGATTCTTTTTTCCACTTTTCTTTTCTATTTTTCTTTCTTTGAGAATGGGATGAAACGAAGAAAGAAGGAATCTTCGAGCATCATTGGTTAAGAATGGCTACCCTCCCTATTTTGGTCACTATTTGGTCAGCTTGATTCGTAGAGGGGGGGGGGGGGGAGAAGAAAAATAAGCATATCTCCCCCCTGAAAAAAAAAGAAACAAAGAATTGTTCTTCTTTTGCTCTTCCGTATAACGAGAGAAAAGAGAATACTATGCACAAATGATAGCAAACGATAAATAAGGCAAGTGGAATGGATCTAATTGGGATCACCACTTTTGTCTGGAAAGATGATCCAAATATTATTTCTAATTTAATTGGATGAAACTAAATTACTATTTAAGAATAAGAAAATTTGAAAACTAAATTTCCTTGTTTAATATTTTGATGCTTGGCTGTTAAAGTATAATTAAACTTGACATACATTCCTCTATTAGCATAATTTAAAATTTGTTTTGAATTACCAGGCAACTTGCAATCCAATTACTCATGATTTACATAACATGATCGTAAATTCATTTATTCATCAATTCATACATTTTATTAAAAAACTAGTGATTCAAATTGATAACGAAGAAAACTATTCTATTTGCTATCTAACTATCGTTTGCTAATGAAATTTTTACCCTTATTCTTGCTTATTTATATAAATCTCAATAAACATTTCAATAAATGCCTTTTTCGGGAGGGGTACATAATTTCTTATAAATAGTTAGTAAAATGATTATTGTTCGCGCTGTAAAAAATATTGATCAAAATGTGTTAAAATAGCTTTGAAACAAATACAAATACCATTGGAATTCGGAAACCCCATGTATTCTAAATTGAAATAGCATATACTCATATTTGTACGAAACGCAAATGGAGTTAGAAATGTGTGAGAAATTCGTTAACTGCCGGCAGGATTCGAACCAAACACCGCTGAACACAAAGTAGTATGGTTTAGCTATACGCCCAGGTTTAGGAAGCTTTATATAGTGGCCTACGTCCTCGGAGGTTCTTGGTTCGAATCTTGCAGGTAGCCAACGAACATCTCTCTCACAAGTTTTTCGCTTTGCATCACTTTTGATACTATGCATTTTACTCAAAAAATGAGCATATGCTGTCTCAAATTTGAATAGACGGGGTTTTCAAATTAGACTATTATTTGTTTTGACATTTGTTTTTTTTTTTTTTTTCTTAAAGTGTAAAGCAAAATTTTCATACACATTTGAATAAAATAGGCATACTAAGCTTATCCTCAGTTTGATATTAAATAATAAAAGCATAAATAAAAGGAACTGGTTTGAGATTGCATACAATAAATTGCATAAAAATACAGTCATAAGCTCATAAGTAAAAATAAATAAATGAAAAACTGTTCAGCACAAAATGCAAAATTGCTTGTTTGCAAAGCACTATTCTGTAAAACATATAAAATCCCAAAATAGATTTGGATAGATCAAGCAATTTTATGTTATGTCAGGAGCAATATAAGAATGTCTTCTCATTTTTTTAATTTAAAAAATAACTTTTTTATATAATACTCTAAAAATAATTATAGACAATAAATCCTTCCAAAACATAAAAATCTCTCTAAAACTCGTTTTGTTGTTGTTTTGTTTATTTAAAAAAAGAAATCAGTTATCATTAAATTCTTTCCTTCTTAATTTTTTGTTTTGTTCTTTTATTTTTATAAACTATCAACACCTTCCTAAGTTTTAAGGTTGTAAAAATAAAAGTAGCAGCTACATAAAAATAAAAAAAGACATTTTAAACTAAACATTTCAGGAAACTCATTAAAAGTAAGAAAAATTACAATATCGTTTACATTTCTAAGAAAACTTTCTGTTACTTACGAAAAAAAACATTGTTAAAAAGTAGTAAAAATAACCAAAAATGTTAAAGAATAATCAATGATTTGTCAACATGTGATTTTTAGAACTCCTCAAATGAAATGTTTTCTTTTGTTTTGCTTTAATTTTGATTAAAAAAAAAAAATGTTTTTCCCTTTTATTCAGAACTTTTTCGTGTTTAGATAATTTTGTTTATTTAGTTTACGAACAGTCTTATTCTCAGTTCTGATTGGCCGCTAGAATGATTTCGGATTGCTCAAGCAGAAAAAGGTGTTTCAAAGAAAACGTTTTGTAGTTTAGACTACAAATAAACAAATAAATAATGAAACAAACTCATAAACTTGTTAAAAATATTGAAAAATCGTTGTGTAATCGAAGAGTGGAAAGCAATCACAGAAATATAAATAATTCTAGAAAAACTTGCGTTTTTTTAAATAATTTTAACATTTCATTACTGTTTAAAAGGATTACTAAGGAGATTTTTTCGATTAATTTTGTTATACTCAAGATCGGAAGATTAAAAAAAAAAAATTTGAATGATTATATTTAATAGTTGCATTATTTACTGAGGTCTACTACAATTACGATGTATATATAAATTTTGTTTACCGAAAATTATGTATATATCATTTAATGTGCAATAATAAAAATATTTTTTTTACTTGGATTTATATTTTTAATTTAATTATTTTTATAAGAAAAAAATATATTAATTAGTAATTTAGATGTGTTTTTTTTACAATTAATATGGCATGTTTTTGATGGAAGGTTGTTTTAAAGTGTAGTTAAATTGAATAGTAATTCAGACAGGTTGGTAAACTTTCATTTTAATTTAATTTTTTAAGCAATATATTTTATCGAGTTGAGAATATATTTCACCGAATAGAATTTATTGAATAACTGAAAAAATGTGCAATTTATATTTATATTATTAAAGAAAAGTTTGTAATAATAATTTTTTTTTTAAATGATAGATGTTATTTTTCGACATGTAATAATAAATCTAAATTTTTAATAGTTTTATTTTAATCATCGCCGGAAACTATTTTTAGTGAAAATTTTCTTGATAATATATTTAGTCCAATCTTATTAATAATACGCTTAAGTATAAGTCAGTTGTTATTATTTGATCATTAGAAAACGTTGAAAGTATCAGTTTTAAGTATTATTTTTCCATCCGTAGTTGATGAAACGAATCATCCAGAGAAAGCTGTAGTGGAAATGTAACTTGAAAATAAAAAATTGTTGTGAATTAAAAGGATCATGTTTTTAAACACTCGAGCTCTTTTCTCCTCGTCAGGGTGACAACTCTGAATAGGTGACGTCTTTACTTAGTATGAACCTGACGAAGAGCGTCGTATTTGAGCGCTCGAAACATATCGATATTTCTTTCACTTTAAACGTGAAGCGAAATAATTTTTTTCCGTGTACAAATTTATCATTTGCATTGATAATTAGATCACTTAATTAAAACGAGGGTTTTTTCAATAGGTTAGAAGAGAATACAAAGAGATAAATGTTAGATCTCAGTTTTATAGCAGTGATAAAAAGAATTTAAAAAATTGCTGTTATTTTCTAACAAATTTAATATTTTTTAAGCTGGAGTTCAGATATTCCTACGTTATATTCTAATGTTATGACATACTCTTATGTTAAGACCTGTGCCGATTTCATTTAATTCATTTAAGCTATTGATTTTTTCAGGTAATATTTTATGTATTTTTAATTACGTATTATTTTATTTATTTATTTTTCTTTAATTTATATTATAATTTAAATTTATAAACAAGAATAATAAGTTTAAACACAACAAATATTTGTAATATAGTTGCGTTAATAATCCAGATTAACAATTTAAAACTTTTTAAAAGGCTATCTCAACTCAAAAATAGTTAAAAAATTAACAAAAAGCATTTAAATGTCATTACGTCAAGTTAACCGCTTTTGTTGCATATACATCTTACTTATACTCGTTTTATGTCCATTGGAACATGGAATTTATTCATTCGTTGTATTATTAGAAGGAATTATTAATGAATTACATCCTCGTTTTATTCTTTTTTATCGAATTCCATGCAGACTTTTTGAAAAGACGTCGCGCTCTGGCTCGCTCTTTCATTGGGCCTGGAAACAATGGGACGTGGAATACCGTGTTCAGAAACACTAAAGTCAAAAACGTAGCCGCTTCCGGTAGTTGAGGTGTTAAAAATTCACCAGAAGGTCACCAACCTTCAAATTTGGACATTTTCTATGCACGAGAACAAGAAATAGAAGAAAATTACTGATATTTTTCTCGTATTTTGATTCTGTTTAGTTAGCGTGAAATGATTTCAGTAGTTGCTAGAATTTATTGAATGGTTTGAACTAGAAATTACAATGGCATTATACTCAACATATATCAGCCAATCAGAATCTTCACAGTATTGTAATCTTTACTTGAAAGTCCCATTGATTATCTTCCCAATTGACCCATGATATGAATTAGTATTAATTTCTGCACGTTGATTAATTTTTACTGAAAATTTTTCAATATAATTACAGTTCAAATCGGAAAGTGCAAATCGCTGATGCATAAACCATCAGTATGGTTAAAGTTCGGGTTAACTTTAAATCGCGGATAAATTGATTTTCAAAATCTTCAGCATTGTTGAGGTTCAGTCGGAATTTTCTAAACGCTGATTAATTAATGTTTAAAATTATTTGAATGGTTCCAGTTTATGTAGGGTTTTATCTAATAGCTGATTGAGATACTTAAAATCTCCAGTATGGTTAAAGCGCACATTGAAAACTTCTAATCACAGATAAATGGGTGTTTAAAATTTTCAGTAGAGGTGCAGTTTACTTGAGAAAGACTCAAATCACTGATTATATGATATTTCAGTTGATTTGGTTATTGATCTGATCAGAAATTTATCGATGTAATTTTTAATTATGAAAAAAAAGCATATAAATGCTTGCCATGATTTTAACTAGCATACTCATATTCGATTTTTGATACTTAAGCAATCAACATAAGCAAAAAAAAAAAATTCATTCATGCTAACTATTTTTAATATTTACAAAAATTGATGATATCTGAAAAATACCAGTTATATTTTTATTCATCTTAACTTTTAAGGCTTTTAATTTTATGTTCAATGGACTATTGAACTCAACATCTTTAAAAAACATCATTCAAAATAAATTTGTTAAATTGTATTTTACCAAATTAGCTTAACATTCCAGCACTGAAGCAATTTGCATGTGAATGTGCTCTTCCTTACGCTTACTGAATATCAACAAGTGTTTTCCACGGATTAAAAGATCGCCAAAGCAGTGACACCAAACCAGCATCCACAAAAACGGTTTGCTTATAGCTTCCAACTACTTCATATATTATCTACTCAAAAACGATAATGTCTCTTAAATGTACCACGCTACAGTGAATTTAGAATAGTTCATATCATTCTGGACCCCGGAGCCTTCTGTAAAGCTCAAGACTTCGCTAATTTTTTTTGTTTTGGAAGGCTACATTGTAATTCTGGTGGTAAGATTTCCGGGACTAATTTTAATAGGCTTCGTCATTTTATGTTGAAGATTATGATCGAAAGTGAAATTCGAATTTTTTTAAAAGATCTTCTCTGTTTTTCAATGATCCATATCCCGTGTGAACACTATGAAATTATATATTTACCCATGAATGATCTCAACTGTAATCATTGGAAGAGAAAAGAAAAACGATTGTTAAACTGTTGTAGAGGCGCACTGAACCTCGAAGGAATGACCAGATGATGGCGGACTAACCTTGACAAACCGTCTATCAAGCTCAAGATAATTGTCAAGACGCTGTCGTTTTCAGTTTATGTCCCTTGCAATGAATTCGAGTTCTGCGTTAGCTTGTTTAAAAACTCGCTTAAAACATTTTTTTAATTGCAAATTTTGAAGTTTGATGTCACATTCTAATTTGTTTATAACCCAATGGATTTTGTTCTTTTTCTCTGACTACCAAATTATTCGACTATACCACATTATTCTACTATACTCGGGGAAAAACTAACCTTTAAGCATAATCAAGACTACAATTTACATCATTTTCTAGTGCTTTTGCAAATTACGCTTTTTATCCTTTAATTTGGCGACTTTTTAAAATTAAAAATAGTACTTGATAATATATTTAACTCGATATAACAGATCCGATTGGATTTGTGAAAAGAAATCTGGAATTATCGCAAAAATGAAATCTGGCATCTGGCAGATCTGATCGGATTTGTCAGATGCCAGATTTCATTTCGAGATAACTCAAGCAAACTGTAAATAAGCAACGCTTTCTATTAACTTTGTTGACAAAACGACACTTAGCGCTGTAAGCCATTTTAAATCGCGCAATTTTAAGCAGTTTTATGTGATAGTTATTGTTAATTTAAAATCAGTTCCGTTTCATGAAATGAAGTCTTTAATCATATTTTTAGTAATTATTTCTGTAATTAGAATATATTTAACTAGAATACAAATTTTTTTTCTAAACAGTTGTCAACTATAGATCAATATTCACTACCTGCATCTATTTCATTAGATGTGAGATTTAGTCATTTGATGCCAGATTTTATTTTTCGGTATAATTCGGCAAACTCATAATTCTCATAATTTTCAAAACCCTAGTTAAAATGGCTTTCTAGCAACTTTATTGGACAAAATGACATTTTAAGATATAAATCATATCGCTCACTTTTAAGAAGATATATGTGTTATTTGTAGTTAATTTAAAATCAGTTCCGTTTCATTGAATGAAATCATATTTTTAGTAAACAGAGTTTTTTCACTAATATAAATTATGTTTCTTATATTAAGATTAAGAGAATTACTGATTAAAACATTTGGAATTTTAATTAATTGTAAAACACTTCTGAATAAAAAATTTCATATAGTAAACAAAAAGACATTCCTCATGTTTGAAAATGGTTATCGAAATTAAAATTTTAATTAACTTGTTCAAAATGAAATTATTACACTTAGAAAAAAGTATGGTTGAAACTATCAGAATATGGCAAAATTTCCTGACTCTAAGGGAACGTCAAAAGGACGGTAATTTTTCCCGAAGCGCTTTGGTAATGATTTTGGTAAAATTAACAATAAAATATGGTTTTATAATGTGTAATAAATTACGGTAAATATAGTAAATTTTGGTAATTTTAGTGTGATACCTTAGAGCACGGTATAAAAACCAATTTTTTGGTTAAATTTGCTTTTGGGCTTTGCATTTTTTACTAAATGTGTGGTAATAAGAACAATAAATTTAAAAGCAAGAATTTCCGTTAAACTTTTACCACCATATGAATGAAAAACTATCAAATAGTTTAAATACCGTATATTTTAGCTTTATTAACAAGAAATATGTTTTATTATGACTTTTTTATTTTTTATTCTTTTTTACTCAAATTGTCATTACCGTACAGGTCTGCAATTTCACCAAATTTTTTCCATTGCGTATAAAGTTGTGATTATTTTTGTAAATAGTTTTGTAGAAAAAAAATTAATTAAGGGCATTTTTTAAAAAAATCTTTCTTTTTTCTTATCATTCAATTTACAAATAATAAAAAAAAATACTTTTAGTTTAATTCATTTATCGCTGTTTTAATATTTTAAATTTTATTAATTGAACTTTTAAAAATGTCTGTTCATTGAGCTTCAAAAAAAAAAAAAAAAAAAAAAAAAAAAAAAAAAAAAACAGATGTTTATTCATTTTTTTTGTTTTTTTAAGAGAAACATATTAATTCTCGTTTTACGTAAAGTCTACGTTTACGTAGTCTCACCAAACACTAATCCGTGGTCATATCACCTTCCTTTGCTCTACTTAAACAATGACCGCAAATTTAAAGGAAACACCAAAAAGGAAAAAAAAAAGAAGAAAAAAGAATCTCAAAAGTAAACAAAACAAAAGCTATCTTCATCGATTTAAAAGAAGTCAGATGCACAAAAAAGCATCAAAAGTGGATTCTTTTTCTCGTTCTGTTGTTCACCTTGATCGTGAAGTTGGTTTTTCCTTCACCTGCCAATGTCAATTCCTCATATTCCTCCCACCGGCTACTCACCTCGCGATGGGGGTCGTCTCCTTATTGCTTTAATAAACATATTTCAAAATCACTAAATATTAAATTAACGTTTTACGATATCGTTGAAGCTTAACAGCCATTTCCTTTTAATTCAGTATTAAAATGTGTAGCTCTGTTAACTAATACAGTATTTGACGTTTAAATACAATTTTTACAGAAATAGTAGCAATACAGCTTAATTTTTGTACTGCATCGCATTTACGCTATCATCATTACAGGTACAGTTAATTTAGAGCATATTTTATACTCTTTTTTATAGATGGAAAAAAAACTATTCACAATAAATTATTTTAAATAACTGTTATAGGTTCCTTTAAAACTCTTGTCCTTGAGATATTTTTTTACTTTTTATTTCTTATTTTTATAACGTTAAAAAAAATTACATTTCAACACATGTTTTCGGACTTATTTTTGATTCGAAAAAACAATAACAGAGCTAGCTCTAAAATTATTACTTTTGGGCTCATTGTTTTCGCTTTGGGTCATTTTTCGTGGTAGCAACTATTTTGTAAATGATGATGATTATTTTTCAGCAATTAATTTTGGTTTTAGTTATAAGATAGCATATTTCTGAACTATATTCTTTTTAAAGATTAAAAAAGAACTATTTTCTATAAATTGTTTTAAATAACTGTTAAAAGTTCCTTTAAAACTCTTGTCCTAGAGTTATTTTTTACTTTCTGTTTCTTATCTTTAACGTTAAAAAAAAAAAAACTTTGCAACGCATAACGTTTTCGGACTCAGTTTTGTTTGGTAGAAAGAATAACAGCTACTTTTGAAATTAATACTCGTTGTTTTTCTTATGGTAATTTTTAGCGATACCAACTATTTTGTAAAAGACGATAATTATTTTTGAAGAATTAATTTTGCTTTTGGGTACAAAATAACAATGACAATTATTTTTGGACTAGTTACTTTTTTACACATATTTCCCGCTAGTAAAAGACGATCATTATTTTTTTGTTTACTTGTTGCTTTTCCACTAAAGAAATATATTTTCTCCAAGAATTAGTTTCGTTGTTGGCTACAAAATGAAAATGATTATTTTATGTAAGTTATGTTCTGTTTGAAAGATATTTCACTGCTTTCATTTTTTTTCAAAATAATAATAATATTAACATAAGAACAGAACGATATTTGATATCTGATAATAAGTGTCAAATTATTTTTAATTATGTTTATTTAATCTTCATCAACGAAATATATTTAATATCTGCTGTTTGATTACAAAGTACTGAATATTATAGATTTTGTTTATATTATGGGGTTTCAAAATCATTTAAATGGATTTGCGTAATTTAGTAAGTAATTTAGTAAAATAATTTAATAATTTAGTAAAATACGGTGATCAAATAGTTTTATATTCTTCCTTTTAATGTGTAAGCATACATCTATATGCTTAAAAATTCGATCAAAATTGCAGTTTATCAATGTATACATTATGCGTAGTTTATTAAATAAGCGTATTAATGTAATATCAATAATTATTTAATAGAGTAATTGTAAAAACAATCAAAGTTTAATATTTTATAAAACTATCAAATCGGGAAATATTTTTTTGAAATTATCTCTTAAAGAACATTCTTTTAATAAGTTATTCTTTTCCATAAAATGTATTTATTTTAATCATCTCCCAAAGATCTTTTTATAAATCAAAATTTACTAAGTAAAGACAAAAAGCCATTATCTTATGCAATTCTTTATAAAGTTAAACAATAGCAAAAAACAACAAAATTATGTCAAACTATTTTGAATGACATTTTAAAAATAATTATACTTTATAAGGATAAAATATATCACGTGCATGCAAATATTATCGCAAAGAGAGTTTTATTCTCTTATTTTTTACCTATTTTGGATGAAGTAACAAACACTATTAAGATACTGATCAAATTACTACGCACAAATTATCTATAATTATAATCAGTTGCATACTAATAACTTTCTTTCGATAATAAATAAATATTATTTATCATAACTATTGCACTATTGTAGTCATTATCTAAACATATTTCATAATTAAATAGTTTCCGTATGAGCTCGATCAGTTATTTAGATAACTTAAATAATATTTCAATGACGTAACACCATATATTGATTACCATATTCATGGGCTTGATTAAGATTTCTAATTTTTCTGTTTAAAACACAAAGTAGAAATAATTCTTTATTTTCGTAACAATTTACATCAAAAACTATTGATTACATTAAACGCTAACTGCATTTCATAAGGAACCAGGATAATTCTTTTAATTCTTCAATTAAAGAAGCAATTTCAAATTTATTAAAATACCGAAATTTACTTTGATTATTAAGCAGGAAATCGAACGCGAAAAACAAGTCTCATTGTTTAAAACTGATCATAGGTTTCCTGCAATTATTTCTGATTATTATTAGAATATTTCACTTAATACCTGCAAATGCAAAATAATGATCAAGAAATATATGGTAATGGCCATTTTGTTGTTCTGAAGATCAATAATGAAATAGGTCAAGTAACTTGTTTGATGGTGTTAGTTGAAGTTGCAGGTGGACCTAATTGGAGTTGCGGTCACGATTTCGCAGTGAAAATGTAATTGAGACAATTAAGTAGAATTACAAGAAAGCTCACACGTTAAACTAAATGCAATTCAATTATCTGTGGGAGATAAGGAAAATTGAGATTTAATGCATAATTAGCTGATGCAAGTTGAAGTGTTTAATTTACTAAGAAAATATAATGAATTAGCCGCAGGTATGCTTTTGCATACTTTCACTGGTGAATAAATTAGTCGTATTGCGTATATTCTACTAACTTACCATTTTTTTGGTTAAAAAAAATGCAACAAATTGCGCGTATAGTCAGGATATTGCATCACAAAAGTAATGGTTAGTTTTTATTGTGAAGTACGTTAAAGCTAAGTCTTTTGAACATGAAATTAAAAATAAATAGATATTGTTTTATTGTACAATATCTTACAAATAAACTTTTCAGAATTTAAAGATAACCCAGAAACTCAATTTACAGTACATATTATTGCAAATTTATGTCTTAGATAAATTATACTAAATTTAAATTAGTGTAAAGGTTATTATTGTGCATTTATGTCACAGATGTATTCTATAAGTTTTAAGATCTTATGTGAAACATGCATTTAGAGATAATCTATTAACTTATTATTTTTCTGATTGAAAGAAATGCAATGAATTGTGTAAATAAGCAAGATATTGCATTACGAAAATAATGCTTGGTTATTATTGTAAATTACGTGAATGCTAAGTGATCACGAAATTAACAATAGATAGACGAAATTGTTTTAATTTACAATATTTTACAGACATACTTTACAGAACTTAATGATATCCCAGAAACTGAAATAAAAGTTTTAAAACATTACATAAAATTAGTCTTAAGTTAAAAACAAAAGATGATCACAAACATTTCGGTTAAAAATATCAAAAGGTATCTCAGATCGGTTCAATACACAGGTCGGTTCAATAATTATATCCAGAGCCTGACTAAGGCGGGCAGCCGCGCCGGGCCCTCACATCTAAGGGGGCCCCCAAAAGGAAGAGTTTATATTACATTTCCTTCTTTAATTAACTTTTTTTAAACAAAATATCAGTGCAGTGTAAAATCCGTCAGTTTTATGTTAGCTTCTTCATTAATCTATCGTATGAACACAATCTATATTTCGTAAATCCATGGCTTTCTAGGGCAGAATGCAGCTTAAATTTCACAACAATGATAGACAAATTTGACCCATCAAAAGCCTGTATTTTTACATTTCGCAAAATGCAATATGCTTACAAAAATACAGGCTTCTGATTGGCTTAATTGAGCCATCGTAATTATAAATTTTTGCCGAATTCTGCCCTAATGTCAGCAAGGATATAAATTTTTTCACAGCTAGATGAGAAAGTTAACAATCAGAAAACTGCATTTGGCATGATGGACATAGAATTGTAAGAAAATCAATAACAAGGACAGAATGATATTTCGTCTGACCATTGGAGGGGGGTGAACTTTATAGCTATTTTAGGTTCCAGTCATTTTACTTGTTATTTTTAATGAGGGGAAAAATTTAAATACCTCCATAAAGTTAGGTTCTTCATTGCTGAAAAAGTGAAGCAGAGGGGGGCCCCCAAAGAGATTTTTGCCCCGGGCCCCAATTAGGTTAAGTCGGGCCCTGAATATATCTCAGATCAAAAATATCCTAAAAACACAATTCACAGTTTTAAAATCTTACATATTATTGCGTGTTTTTATCTTAGATACCTAATTATATAATGTGTGTCTATTAGCTAATTATATTTCTGGTTAAAAGAAATGCAATAAATTGCTTAAACAAGCCATATATTGAATTGCAAAGTTAATGGTTGGTTTTTATTAGAAATTACGCAAATGCTAAGTGATCAGGAAATTAGCAATACATAAAAAAATGTTTTATCATGCACTATTTTACAAACACATTTTATAGAACTTAAAGATATCCCAGAAACTCAAATAGAATTTTTAAGACATTACATAAAATTAGTATTAAATTCAAAATAAAAGAGGATCACACAAATTTTAGTTGGTTTTTATTCTGAATTACTTAAATGACCTCAAAATTAAAAATACACAAGAGAAATTGTTTGGTTGTACAATATTTTACACAAAATAAAGAAAAAATAATATTAGTCTTTGTAATATTCTTAACCTATATAATTTTCAAATACCTATATAAATTTCAATTCTGAATTACTTAAATGACCTCAAAATTAAAAATACACGGGAGAAATTGTTTGGTTGAACAATATTTTACACAAAATAAAGAAATATTAGTCTTTGTAATATTCTTAACCTATATAATTTTCAAAGCATAAAAAAAATCATAATCACATTTAAACTTATTCAAAATATTCGTCATCTACTTTGATTTGACGCTCTATTGCTAAACAAATATATTTTCATGTCAAACCTCTAAACAAACTGAGTATATAAACTTCAAAACGAACAAATAAATATGCATTTTATAATAAATAAAACTTTAGTCAAACTTCAGATTTCAAAATTCTCACCAATCAACGAATTTATAAATATTTCCCTTCACTTTCATATCAACTCTGATGTCTGCTCCTTCTTTCAAAACCAAAATTCTAAAAAGAAAAGAAAGAGAAAAAAAATAACCGTAATCATTATAATATAACCGATATAATCTTCAAAAAATGAAGAGAATCTTAGAGAAAACGAAAATAGCCGCTAGGAAAGTGGGGAGAAAAAAAAAAGAACCGTTTCATCTTACCGTTCCCGAACGAAAAATCCGGATACCCTTAAATTACTCCTTGGAGAACGGGTATCGATTACTTGATTCTCTGCTTAAGAAAGACCCGGAAAAATTACCATAGCTGCTTTATATCATCTTCCCATTGTTCTTATAACGGATAACAAAAAATATCATCACAAAAAAGATGAAAGAAAAATTGAGAAGGGGGTAACGAAAAAGATATACGTTATAATGAGGTGATCAGCGAGAAATCTTACCCCCCTCTCCATGATGACTCGGCTATGTTCCGTACGTGGTATTATTTCACCGTTCTATTTTATTGTGTTTTTTTTTAACAGGTATATATCTCTATATACTTGTGCTTAAAATATGACAAATGGTTGAAAGTTCCCCGAAATCATTGGAAATATCATCAAAGGAAATAAATGGGAAGTGAGAGTATTTGGATAATTGTCAGCGTTTGATAACAGATACTTATTACAAAAAACCGTTATTGTATTAAACCGATATCTTTTGCGCCATTTTGAAAAATAGTTAAGTGGAAGGGTTTTGTGGGTTTTATATGTTCCACGGTAAAGGAGCATTGTTTTTTTAAAATAGTTTTTTTTATTATTATTTTAAAGTAAATATTTTGTTTTAAAAAAAGAAGATTTAATGCTTGCCATGAAGATTATTTTTGTTTAAAGCATTTTAAAAACTTATTCAATAGAAATAGAATTTCTAAATATTTAAATTTTTTTTTTTTTTTTTTTTGTTAAATTTTTTTGAAATTTTATCTGCAAACGACAATTTATAGCAAATGTTTGATAAAATGTTCAATTTAAAAATTTATCATCAGCATCTTACTTTATTAAATCTTTTTAAAATCTTTCCATTTTGAAATCGCTACGCACTTTTAAAAAATGTTAACTTTATAAATGAAGAATTTTCTTACTTGCCTTTATTAATATAAACACACTAATACCTGAAAATGATATATTATGATTATTTTGCTGATAATCCAAGGAATTTGTTTGTACGTGGTTGCTCGCAGATTATTGACAGTTTACTGTATTTTAATGAATTTTATAATAAATTATGCTGTCTTACATTTTATAGAAACCCAATCAAAGCTTACAATGCATAGAGATGAGTCCAAATTTGTTCTTTATAGGGCTAACAAGACACTGAGCATTTTTTATCAGCGAAGTAAACATACGTCTCGAAAACCAAAATAATTTTGTCCACTGATACTTAAAGTACGCACCATATTCAACGAATGCTTCTTGAAACAATTTTTTGTACTCCCAAATCAGAAACCACTCTATAAAACGGAAGGGTTTGCAGTTATCTATCTCCAAACGCAGTTTACTGTTTTTCAACTAATTTTAAGTTATTCGACGGTTGTACGCTTACAAAAACGCAATCCGTACTTGCATTGGAAAAGATACGGGTTTAAAATTTGTATTTTTCAGGACTCATAAGACAGTAAGCACTTTTTATTATCAGTAAAATAAACGTAGATCGCTAAAAACTGAATAATTTTGTTCATTGATCTCCGAAGTGCGCGCCAATGAATGTTTCGCAGAAAGCAATTTTGTTATACGTTCAAATTAGCGACCATTCGATGAAGAGCGAAAACGTTTGCAATTGCCAGTCTCCAAAACTCAGATAACGTTGCTTTTTCGAATGTGTCCCTTGCCTTGATGCAACACTGCTCTTGCGAATCGCCGTAACTTACCCATTTATATTGGATAATTCTCGAACTATTTGTTCTTCATGGTTAGGGTCCCCCCTATTCCCATTGTCTGGTGCAAAGCTAGACAACCATAAACACCTAGCGGAGTCTAATTTGCCGAATTTGACTTTCGTTTTATGGATTTTAACAGTTCCCGAAACCGCTGCTGTTAAAGATGGTATTGGAATCAACGGATTCCCAGAAATCTTTAAGACTTACGATGAAGATTATTGTCATATCCGGCCATTTAATATATTAAATTCTTATAAAAGTACACGCTCGCATATATTTTTGCCGTTGCTCCGTTGGCTTTACATAAATTTATTGGCTAGATTAAAGGAAATAATTTTACTCTAAATAATAAAAACACGGCACGTTGTGGAATGATTGAAACTAAATATGGAATATTTTTCTATTTATTTTAAATCCATTAATATTTATGAGCATTGGTATTATACTGAGAAACGGTTATTGCAAGAAAATAGTTGCGTTATTCTCTAATAGTAATTAGAATTCATTAATTATTTTTGACTTCTAGTAGTCCATTAGCCACACATTTAATTTGAATAGAATATTATATTATTATCAATTATCTACTGATATTTGCAATATTTATTTTATGAAATTTTCAAAAAAACTATTTTAATTATCACATAAAAATTTTTATTGGAACTATTTTAAATAGATAAAGTTTTTATTAAAACTTTTTTTTTTTAACGAATATAAGCTAACTGCACCCTATCTTTTGTTATCCTCATTATCTTAACAATAAATTAAAATATAGTCCAATAAATATACTGCGAAAATTTTCGGATTAAATTACGGTATAAAGTATCGGCATTTTGGGTACATCATCCGTAATATCCATTTTACCGTAAAGTCCATTTTTATCAAAAATATTATACCGTAATTTTTAAATTAATATTTATTTAATTAGAATGATTTAGAATGATTGCGGAAAATTATTAAAATTACGGTATATCAGATTTTTGTACAGTAACATACTTCGGTAAAAAACAGATTTTACGATAAAAAGTATCGGTATTCTTAGGGTCGGCACTTTTTACCGTAATTTGAACCAGAATTTTTTACAGTGTACTTCTAACGTATCTGTCTTGATAGCATAATCAACTGATCTGAAAGAAATTATGCAATTGAAGATATTATAATAATTAAAATCAGCTTAAAATATCTTTTCAGCTTAAAATATCTTGGTAGCCGCTCTAACTTATCCGGCTTCGCAACATAGTACATAATAAAAATTACATGAAAATCAAACATATTATTGATTTTTTTTTTTCAAAATTGTCCCTCTTCTGTTTTTAAAAACTAGACAATCTGAAATATTTATTCTTTAAAACTAAATATCCGTTTCATAACGCCAAGTGAACTCCAAAGTGTTTAAATTTATGCGTGAACATTCTGTCCCATATTAAATCTTCTAAAAATGGAATTCCTCTTGAGATAAAGAATAAAGAAATTGCAACAATTGATTTTATTTCCAATTCACAACTTTCTTTTTCGAAAAATTGCAACTGCACCGCAACAGAATCCCCGACTATTCGGTTTGCATCGATCGCGAACCCCTCACCCAGCCCCGCTTAAGCCCTTGGGTACAACACATTTAGACATGTAAATCACGTTACTAAAACGTAATATTTTAGCTTCTCAACGTCGCTTTAAATAAATCCTTGCACCGTTTTAAATTGAAAACGGTACAAGTACCGTAAATTCACAAGAAAATGAAAAAAAAAAAAAAAAAAACTCTCTAGATATTTTTTTTTTTTTTTTTTGTTACTTGGTAGATTTTAAGTGACAGCTTTTGATTTTACACGCAGACAATTTCACTTGCTGCCGTTTCGCTCTTTACAGGGGTATAACAGGATTACTGTTTAGCCGATAATGCCATAAAACTGTGTTTGAATACGGAGACAAGGTGAGTAACGAAAATTCATTCATAGGTCGATAAAAGTGTTCGCTTGCAATAGACATTGAGCAAGCAGAAAATCGCGATATAAATTTATTACGGGAAAAGTTTTTTTTTTTTTCTTTGGAGGGGGGGGGGGGTTTAAACAATTCATTTTCAAAAAAGAAACGTTGGGAGAAAAAATTGTTTTTAAAATCAATGATTTACATTTATAATTCACACGCTCATTCAAGTTTAGTTAAAATAAATATGCACTATCTAAAAAAAAAATTCTTTTTGCTGAACTGAAACAAATATGAAGTAATTAAAAACGTACTCGTATAATTTAAAAAAATTAACTTTTTAACAAGTAAAGATTACTTTTCACAATAGTGAAACGGTAATTTTTTGCAATATTAAAAAAAAAAAAAAACGAAACTTTAAGGGATAATTAAAAAATTAACTCTTCGTAAAATTTAAAGTTTCATAACCAATTAGTTGAGCAATTTTGATTTTATAAATTAGAGTTATCATTTTTTTTTTTTTTTACCAGAAATGTCTTTACCACGTGGTAAGGTAATTTTATTAAAATCTTCCGTGTAATTTAATGACGCTAAACAATTTTTTTTTTACAAATTTAAGTGAGTTTTTTTTATATGGCACTAACTACTAATTTGTTGAGGAACTGAGGATGATAGCCACTACTATCCAACATTTTAAGGCGCTAACTATTTTTATCATTAATTCAAGGCCTCTGAGCAATTTTTTAACTGTTAAATTGCGCTAACTACCTATTTGTGGAGCAATTTAGGAAGCACTATCTTTCAAAATGTGAAGATGATATTCTTATCAACATCCTATTCCCATTTTTATTGACAACTTAAGGACACTTAACATTTTTAAACAGTTAATGGGTACTGACTGCTTTTTTTTTGTTGATGTAACAATTTAAAAACGCCAACAGTTAATACATTTGAAAAACATTCGCATTAATTTTTTCGAAATTGTGATAAATACAAAGATAAGAATTGTTAGACAACTTATTCTATAAATTACTTCAAAATTTATTTTGATTCATAAATTGTAATGCATATCAGATTCCCGTTTATATGATTCAAATAATTTGTTTCAGTAAATTAAATAGTAATTTGTTGTTGCATTTTATCTAAGACAGTCTACATTTCAATTTGTGTTCAATACCATCTTGTTATGTCTGTCTTTACACATCATGTTGCATTAATGTTTCATTATGCTCAATTGTATTGTTATTCTCTGCATGGGTCATTCCTGCTTCTACGTACCCGGATGGAAACCGATAATGATGGTAATAAGAAAAAAAGCAAACTTTTGCGAGTAATATTCTTTTCTTCCGCAAATGATTGTGGTTAGGAAAGTATAATAGTCGGCACCCAACTGTTTTAACCAAACCGCATTAGAAATAAAAAATGAGCGACTCTGGTGTAAGTCCATGCTTAGATCAACAAATCATAGTTAATCATCTTTTATTTTCCTCAGCAACTTTTATAAATAACTGTTGTAAAGTCAGCAAAGAATTTGTTTCAAAAACATTCCAGCTGATTTAAAAATGCAATGACACGTAAGAAAAACTGAAAGATTTTTTTTTTAAAGCTTTAATTATTAGAAATTGAATGATTTAGTTTTTCTTAAATGGTCTAAATATTTGCATTGTACCACCAGAACCTGTATTTTGATTTAGAGATAAATTCTAATTTTGCGACTTTTACGAAATTGACATAACATAGCAAAATCGTTAATATTATTTGAGATATTCTTAAAGCTTGATGTAGCCTGATGGAATATATCGCTACTAATATATATTTAGAACGTAATTATTGTATTAAAACCGCGACTGCCTAAATATGAAACAGCATACTAAAATTGCTACTAATGTTCTAAAAATGGTACAGTTACACTAAAAGTGCTACTATGATATTTTGTAATTGCAGATATGATATACTATGAATACTAATATGACAATTATTGAAAATGGTACTACGCAACTACATGGAGAAAAAAAATTCTGGTAAAATTACCGCACTGTAATGACATTTCGAATAAAAAAAAATATGTAATTTTGTTAATAAAGTATACGGTATACTAAAATATACGGTATTAAAACCCTTCCTTTGGTAATTTTTCCATACATGTATTGTAAAGGTTGACCAGAAATTCAAAATCTTATTATCATACTTTAAGTAAAAATTACAAAACTGAAAAGTAAGTGTAACCAAATAAAAGTTTTTTTTTTTTTTTTTTTTTTTTAATGTTATACTCTAAGGTATCATAATAAAATTACCAAATTTTACCACACTTGACCCAAATTTTTACACATATTATAAAACCACACATTGCTGTTAGTTTTACCATAATAATTACCAAAGTGCTTTGGTAAAAATTACCGAGCTTTTTGATGTCCCCGTAGAGCCAGAAACACGGTGAACTTGGGTTAGCACAACAAGCAAGGGGGCTGACTAAGTAAAGATGCATGAATAATACTTGCTCTTATTCACTAGTATATCCTCTATTCAAAGTTTTTAGCTTTTATGGTTGAGAATATTTTTATTTTAAAGGTTTATCTGCTACAGTGAAACAAATCGTTTAAATTCGTTTATATGAAACAAACCATTTTGGATAGCATTTCTCTTTGTACTTTAGATATCTTTAAATTATAAAAAGGGATAAGACAACATTTCAGTCTGATACGATTCTAATCATATTCTTATAATTTATATAGGCTTTTTTTCCCCTCACATCTCAAATCAAATCCCAAACATTTCGATTTCTTCATCTTCGTACTTAATTCATTTTCGCACATAAAATTTCCTATTGTCGTAAACAAACCCTTCAATTACCAGAAAAATATTAACTTTGCAAACGAATGATTTCCTATATAACACCAAACAAGGACTTATCCGTGGAAGAGAGGGGGATTCATTAGAAAAGTCCTAATGGTGCCGGACCCTGCACTTAAGAAACCTGATGTTCTCGGACAGAGGGGTGAGCCGGATCTTTTTATGAGCCAGAGTGGAAGGATTTGAAGAAAGGTGCCGCCGATTTATCTATCTTCTAAAAGAATCGTTCTGTATTCTGCGCTTACAGTGTCAACGTACTCACCTCGGGAATTACCTTTTGTTTGATTTTGTTCTTTTTTTTTTATTCCATTTTTCGTTCTTCGGGCTCTTTTCTTGTATTGTTAACTTGCACCGCCCCCGCGTCTTTATGAGCTATTATGTTGAGAAGTAGGCGGCGATGTTCGAAAATTCGGGCGGTTTTTAATTCTTCTAAGTGTCTGTTTGTCGGCTATTTTCTCTTTATTACCTCCTTATTGCAAACGAAAAATTATATTCCACTTTTGTCACAATAAAGACTTTAACCTAAAATTATATAGCTTCTTCTTGAGGCCATTAGGCTTATGTAGAGTTTTGTGAGATTTTAAAGAAAAATTTTGTGTCAAAAGTTGGCACGTTTGCTAAAAGATTGATAATGATTACAAACAAAAATTGATCGACGCCATTGGTCAGTTAACGTCTCCAATTGTTGAGCCGCACGCAGTTAAGTATTTGTAAAAAGTTGCATTTCGACTGTTGAATTTAATGACCTGTCACATTAAGTTTCATAGATTATGTTCGTAAATTCATATTTACGTTTATGTACTGCTTGATGTGATTTATAAAAAATACATTTGTATCAAAAGCTAGTTTGTTATGCCAAAAGTTATAAGGGTTACTTAAAAAATGATCTTTGCCATTGGTCTGTAACTTTTTCGATTATCACACAGAAATTATAAGCAATCATAAAATACTTCATTCTTACTAATAAGTTTAATGACTTGTCATATTAAATTTCGTAAATAACTGCCGCTGTTTGTATTTTAAATAGAGCTATATGTGGTTAATAAAATTAACTTTGTGTTAAAAGCTGGATTGTTGTACAACAAATAGTCAATTATAAACAGAAATGTATTTACGCGATAGTCTATAACTTTTCCAAAAGCTGAATTTTACATTAAATCACATTAAGTTTTGTAATGAAGAACTGAATCTAACATTTGAAATTCTGTGGCTTAATGCAAGAACAACTAAGGTTCAAATTTCATATTAGAAAAAAAAATTTGAAATTAGTTTTCAGACTTAAGATACAACACTGGTTCGATTATTTTTGTCCCTTCTTTTGGTTTTATAATATAAGGATGTATATTAATTCACTTGTACTTGTTAGGATTCAAAAGAGTAAGCTATTCAGAGTATGTCACTGTTAGTTTTTAATCATAAAATATCAATTTATCTGTGCTTAGAGGAATAGCAATTTTCAAAAACCCTGCAATTAGATTTTTTTTAAATAATAAGTTACCGATATTTTGTGGTAAAAAAAAAACACAATTCCGATTTCTTATTACATTTTCATATATATTACGATAATTTAATTGGTATACCATCATAAATATTGAATAGAATCAGATCCTGATAACAATTTAAATCTTAATGAATATTCATGGAACCATTTTTATTTTTAATAACCTTGATAAAATGAATAGCATACAAATAATATCTGAGAAACATTCAATATTTCAAACTAAAAACGGATAAGCAATTAATTTTCTTCTATTTACTGTTCGACAAATATCAAATACAAATTAAAATCGGAGAAATATAATAGTACTAAAAATATAACAAAGACAAGTACCTTTTTCATTGATGTAACTATTTAATAGAACTGAAATTGCATTTTTATATATATATTTCTTGGATTCAGTTAATTTGGTATTGGAACCAATCAATACTTCCACTAATGGCGAAATGTTTTGTCAGAATTTTATTTTGATTATTTTTTTTCATGAGTTTGATGTTGATTAGAAAAAATATTGTTGTTTTGGTCGGTTTAATGTTAGGGTATTCAGTAAGCAGATTACTTTTGATCTTTGCTAAAAATTAATCAATGGCTTATGCCAAAATGAGAGAATATCGATAAAGTAATCGATATCGTGTTTAGAAAAACATTTTTAATTGAAACTCAAGTGACATAAGTAATTTAGTCGGGGAAAAATACGAACTTTTTTTTTTTTCATTTTCGTTCAATCGTCTTTAGGTTAAGATTTTATACACGTCACTAGTTTGTTTTACACAAAAACCTTTAATAAAATTTCGAATGTTAATATTTTATTTAATTTCACCGAACTCTCCGGTAAACTTTAGGTCACGTATATTTTGCGCGCTGTTTTTAACAAATAATTAAAATTATATAATATATACGAAAACTATAGCAGCAATTTTTTAAAATATCGCTTCCTATTTCGCCTAAACATTGTAATTTAAAAACGTAAAATCATAAATTTCCCTCTTGATCAGATTAGAAATCTTAATAAACTCTAAATGGCGTGGGTTAATTAGTATTTTATATTCCACTCGAATGAAGTGATTAAAAACGAATACTAAAAAAACGATGTACAAATCTTGACCTGAATTTCACCTTAAGTCATCAACACAATTTAAACAGAATTAACAATCTGCGCATCACGTTTTTTGACAATTCACGTGGGTCGTATCATTCTATATCGTTTAATGAAATACCAAATATGACTCTCTCGAACGATATGGCCGTAAAATATTCAGATAAGCCTGAATTATCAAAGTTCTTTTATTTCAAACTCGTACGCACAAAAATTAATTTGCGACGAAGATTGAAATGTTTTTGACACGAAGTACTTAGCTTTGGTCAAATAAGAGCATAATTAGCTTTTATCAAAGTTATAAAATAGAGTGAATTTCTTTAGGAGAAAGGATTGGTAAACCAAATTGTTTTTGATTGTGTTATAACTTAAATTTTCTAGTATGAATACTCTCGTAATTATATTGTTTTTTGTACTTTTTAATATTAATCAAATAAATAATTCTTATTTTGACTAAAAAAACTTCTAATTAATGTTTAATTTTGATAAATCATTGATCAAAAATTAATAATTATCATTAATCAAAAATTACTGATTAAATTATTAATTTTAACTGATTAATAGTTAATAGATAAAATAATTATTTTGAAATATTTTCTTTTTCTCATATTTTCTAATATTAATGAATTAAAAGCGCTAGACAATTGTTTTTCTTATATTTTCAAATATTAACAAATTAAATAGTTTTCATAATTTTTCTTCTCCTAAGTTCTTAACTACAGTGAAAAAAATTCGGATCAAATTACGATAAAAAATACCGGTACTCAGAGTGCCAGCTCTAATTTTTACTGTAAAGTTTTAGGGAACTAAAAATATGACATACTATAATTTTTACGATAAAATAAGTGAATTACTGTAATTAAATAAATATTACTGTAAAAATTGCGGTAAAATTTTTTTCGGGAAAAACGGATTTTAGGGTAAAAATAGATTTTAATAATATTGCACTCAAGGTGTTATTACTTATATCGTAATAACTTTTACAGTGAAATACATATTTCTAGTAAATGTGATTTTTTTTTAATTCTTCAATAAATAAATTAACTAATTTTTGCACGTATTGTTTAAATTTTTGGTTGTTATTCAAATTTAAATTTACATTTAGAATTCATTGTCTCAAATTTTTAAAAACTTTTTAAATAAAAATATTTTGATTTACACAGTTGTGGGTTATTTTTGCGTAAAAAGAACAATTTCCTTTTTAGAATAAATTTTTATTTATTTTAAAATTAAGCTTTATTTATTCTAAAATTAATTTATTTTTGTTTAACAATTTTAAAGATTTTTTTTTACAAAAAAAAAAAAAAAATTGTGTGATTTAATAAATTGAGTTTTTTGAGAAAAAAAAACCCATTCTAAACTTGCAACGCTTATCTTTTTTGCTTTTCAACCTGTTGTCCTTTGTTTGTTTTGTTTTTTAGGGGGAAAATAATACCGGATAATAAATAAAAAGACAATCTCCGAACAACATATCAATAATGATGCGTACCCTATATAATTTTAATTCACAATATCTTTTCTTGCGGTTAATGAAAACTAAATAACTAAAATAAACCCATTCTGTAGACTACACAATTGCCTTCAGTATACACATTCATAACTTATTTGCATACTTTTAAATATTCCACTATCCCATTACGAACGACGTCAGTTTTTCATTGCATTTAAGTATTGTTTTGCGATAAAACTACCATTAAAATCTCTTCTTTATTATTTAGCAAAAATTATTCGAATCATCCCAAAAAGTGTCAGGGGAAGATGTAGAGGTTGGGGTGTTTTGGAAAAGAACGAAAAAAAAAAAAAAAAAAAAAATACCTGTCAATGAGCTAGAAATTACTTAGGTTATAGTCATAATGATCCGATTAAATTATAGGTTTCCTCTTATCCAAAAACCATTTTATACTCACTCTAAATACGTACTTAATGATGTCGCTGGTGTAGGTGTACACCCCCCCCCCCCAGAATCTTCGGATATTTATACGAGCTTGGGTGGGGGAGATAGCGGCGACTTTGTGTGACGTCACGGTCTGGTCATCGGGGTTATTAATTGCTTGAAAATGACCACCTTCTCAAGTGCCCGATCAAACACGAACTGTGAGAAATATATGGCTATTTAGCCTCGCCAGAATAAATAAAAAAAAAAGTGATAATTTTTCTGTAATTCATTTTCTACAATGGATTTTGTTAATCCTTTTTCTCATAAAAGGGGGCAATTTTATTCGTATTTGAAGGTTTTTTTTTACACAATTACTTTTATGGCTCTTAAAACAAATGATTAAGATAATGTAAATATCGTATGGCGACTTTTAATTCACGCTTCAGTGATTTAAACTCTAAAGGGAACTTATAAAGAGCTCTTTTTATCTAAAAAGTAGAAAATTGGTTGTAGATTTGTTTGGTTCTTACAACAATATTTGTTTGCGCTGTTGCATAATTGTTTCTTTTAAAATTTGAATCACCAACAGTATCAAGAGGTCAAGGTGGAGGTGTCACGGGTACAAGGCGTTACGGAGGGACACTTACACTTTTGTTTGTTCTCTGATTCTTGAAATCTAGAAAATAAGGTAAAGTTATTTTATACACCGAGAAAAAAAGTATGGTCAAAACTACCAGGATATGGTGCTAGCAAGAGTGGCAAAAAATATCATGTCGCATTTTCAATTCGAGTTCAATTTGTAACGGGTCATGCAATTATGATAAAAACGTGCTTTTCTAGAAGAAAATATCTGAAATCGGTTGGCTTAAATTGAACTCTGATAACGGTATAACTTACTAAACTAGGCTTACAATCCTAGTAAAACGTAACATTCTATGAATACTATCAAAGCAAACATGCAATGTTGTATTTGCAATCATGCTAATTCATTATGTCATGTTGTGCTTATACTCATGGCAATTAACTCCATGCATTATTTGCTGCAATTACCAAACACTACCAAATGACACTACCGAAATGAAATATTCACAATTTACGAGACAAAATAAGTGGCTTGCATATTCATTTGGTTCCTTGTAAGCATACAATGTATTGCATGCAATTCTGTATTTTCAATCATGGAGACTGAGCAGCTATCGTGGGTATCAGCTTGCTGTGAAGTAAGGGCGGTTGGTGCGCAATGTAGAATATATTTCTGCCACCATGCTGTTGGTTTCAAAATTGTGGAGCTTTATCTATCATGACCATATTGGCCAACAAACTTTTAAAACTAATAAGACGGTTAAATGAATTTTGTTTCTGTCACACATCGGATGTATATGGCATTTTTTTCCTTTTTTAGAATTTCCATTTTTCCGATTAAAGAAGATAATTACTTTTTTTATGTAAAATGATCACTACTCTTATTTTAGCAATTTATATTTCAATGTAATAAAATATTTTATTATTTCATGTAGATGATTAATACATTATACAAAACATTGAATTAGATAACACTACTGTAAAACCAAATTTTTATCAAATATTAGCCTATAAATAACATTTATGTCATCTTGAACTTGTTTTCAATCTTCATAGCTTTATTAATTTTAAATTTAATGAGCCTTGCAAAAGTCTTTCTTTATTTACTGAGCTGCATTGAATATTTGTTGATAAAGAAAAAAATTAGTCCAAATCTATAATATCTCATTAAAAAACCCTATTAACCTCTACAATTCGCTATAAAGTCTAAATGTAATAGTTGCTATAATAGGAACAAATCGATTAAAGTTTGATTTTTATGATCATCGTGAAATGAATTCGTTTTGAAAATATTTAGTTGGAATATTTGTTCGATTTCTCATAACTATTTCATTTCGTTTAATAAAAATATACTTTTAATTGAATTATTGTTCATTGAAACAAAAACCGCAAGCATATTTAGAAAAATCGAGTGTGCTAAATTAGTTATGGAATACAAAATTAAAACGAACAGTAAAATTTGAAACAGTTCTATGTCAGAACACATTTTTTAAGGAATATAGAAATAATATTAAGGAATAATATATATATATTTTCTGAATAGATATTAAACAACAAAAACCATATTTTAATTGCAAATTAAGGCCCTAAATTATCGAAATGTTGCAAAAAATTGATAGAGGACCGCCGGAAGAGGGACAGCCTTCCCCATCGAGTTAATAACGGGAATTGTTTTCACGAACGCACTTGCGTTACATCATGTAACGCAAGTGCGAAATAGTTTTCTCAAAAAATCAAAGATGAAAATGAGTTTGCACCAATATTTAATTCAGAAGCTCTTATATTTTCTGAATCAGATGGAAAATTCCTCCCCTTTAATATTTGCGATGATATATCCAGGCTCTATCCCCGTTGGTGTCTTGTCTGTACTGTAAAAAATATCGGATCTCACATACGGTATAAGGTAACCCTATTTTGGGTGCATTTACCGTTAAATCCATTTTTACAGTAAAATATTGTACCGTTATTTTTACTGCAATGTATATTTAATTATAGTGATTTAATAATAATTATTACTGTAAAAAGTACTTTACATCAAATTTGTTGTTCCGTAACATGTTCCGGTAAAAATGGTAAAGTAATGGTAATGGTACTTACAGTATAAAGTACCGGTACTTTTTAAAATAAATTGAACCCGGATTTCTTCCTGTGTTGGAAGAGAAAGTAGCTGGCACGCAATGCTGAACATATTGCTTTTGCAATGCAACAATTGGATGCAAAAGAAGTACCGCATTTTTTCCGGAATTCACAATTGTGTAAGCATCTACAATGCTTATTATAGTGATGCATTGATTTTATGGTAATTATTTTTGTAAAAATTACGGTACATCAGATATTTTGTTCCGGAACATGTTCCCGTAAAAGCGGAATTTACGGTAAAAAAAAAGTACCGGTGTGATTTTTCCGGAATCTGATCCGGAATTCTTAAAGTGTGGGAAGTTAAAGCAGCTGGTGCGCAATGCTGAACAGATTGCTGCCGTAAGATCATTGGTCTTAATCCCCTTGAACAACAACTGGCTTTTCCGCGAGCTATTAACGTTATATCGAGGTTTTACGGTATATCAAAGTAATATGGAGGTGAATATTTTTGCAAAAATCCAAAAATTTGATACTGATTAAAAACAATAAATCTCACTTACCGGTATTATGTACAAGTTCAAGTTGGCTACAATCTTTAATGTTAATAAATAAGTATCTGTCTCAAAAGATTTGACTGATTCCAAAAATCCATCATTCCCATTTCTGGAGAAATTATTCCCCCATTCGTTTAATGAAGAGAAAAGTACTTCAGAAACATCTCATTCCGGCAAATGCAATTTAAGATTGTCTCCTTGATTAAGGACTGAGCCCTGTATCGAACGGGAAGACAGAAAAATATGAGTTTGCCAAGAAGAGCCATAAACGAGGTATGACAGGTTCAGTTCCAAGTGATAATGGATTTAGACGTCTATAAGTTATCCCGGAAAACACTCTTCTTCTTCTCTCCATCCCTTTTTCATCTTCCGCATCCTTTCTATCCAATCCTTTTCCAGTATTGATACCTCGGAAGGATGCTGTTTCTCTAATGGATGTTTGAGAAGGCTAGATGCATGGTTAAAGAGATAAGATGAGCTCAGGCGGTGTGTTGGTGCCAACTGTGGTTAAGGGAAGATGGTTAGTGTTATAAAACGGGGAGAAGTTGCGTAAATAATTAAAATTAAATTATATTTGTCATCTTAAAAACATTATATCTAAATAGAAAACAAAAGAAACATACCTCTAATATTAAATAATTTAATAGATAATAATAAAAAATTCTTTTCTCCCAGTTCCATCACGTTTGACCCTAATCTTGAACCAAAATATGGTGCAAATTTATTACAACCTTGACAAAGTGTTATTCTTATACAATCTCAGGAAATAGGTTTAACTATAACATTATCCTCTTGTTCCAAGGTATGGTGCCAATTTAATGCAACTTCGATTAAGTGTTATTTCTCTGCTTTTTCAGAACAATAAGTAGAACCATAATATTAGTATCTTGAATGAAAATATTCTCCAAATTTACTATAACCTTGATATAGTTTGATTGTTTTTAACTGGCCGTTAGAATGACGGTAACTTAGTGATATTTAACAATGTTTAATTAATGTTAACTTAAAATACTTTACAAACATTCAAATACAGACCGGAATTAAAGTCGAGATCCCAACGAATTGCAACTATTTACTTCATTTGTTAGAATTTAAAATTATAAAATTAAGTTTGAATGACGGTTACGGACAGAAACTTAATTTTTAATAATTTATTGATTTTTAATAACTCAATTATCATTTTGGATGTTCAATTAATGATCCTGTCAAGTCCAAGTAGTAATTCAATAGTGATCCTGACAAATCCAAGTAGTAATTCAATAGTGATCCTGACAAATCCAAGTAGTAATTCAATAGTGATCCTGACAAATCCAAGTAGTAATTCAATAGTGATCCTGACAAATCCAAATTATTTACATCATTAATTGAAGCTTAATTTGTAGAATGGCGGTTATTTCCTCCGAATAAGATATTAATTTAGTCATTTTTTTTATCAAAATGTGTGTTAAATGTTATTTATATCATTAATTAAAATTCAACTTGTTGAATGACGGTTATTAACTGTAAATAAGATATTTTAACCCTCTTCTTTACCAATATCTTTGTTATTTGTTGACTGAAATTTAATTTGTTGAATGACTGTTATTTTCTGCAAATAAGAGATCTATTAATACTTTTTCCATCCATCAAATGAATGTTATTTAGATTGTTAATTGAAATTCAACTTGCTGAATCACGGTTATTCCTTGCAAATAACAGATATTTTTTAACCGTTTTCTTTATCAAAATGCCTGTCTATTGCTGACTGAAATTTAATTTGTTGTGTGACAATTATTTTCGGCAAGTAAGAGATCTTTTAATAATTTTTTTTTCCGTCAAAATGCCTGCCGAATGCTATTTACATCGTTAATTTAAATTTAATTCGTTTAATGAATATTGCAAATTAGAGAATTTTTTAATCAGTTTATTTTTTATCGAAATTGCCTGGTGAATGTTATCTACATCGTTAATTGAAATTTGATTTGTTGAAAGACGGTTATTTTCTGCAAATAAGAAATGTTTTTAATCCTTTTTTATAAAAAATTCCAGTGCAATATTCTTGATCTTAATGCACTATCTAAATCTCAAGTGCATCTCCACTCGCCATTGGCTAAGCATTCTTTGCTGGGTGACACTCACCATTTTTTTCCATCACCATCTCGTTTCTTCTTATAATCCATCTTGTCCCCTCACTTTCTCTTCAGAGAGAGAAAAAAAAAAGATGATAAAGCTGATAAAAAAAAAAAGAAGAGAAAAGAACACATAAAAAGGTCCGGACCGTCGAATCCCATCTGAATCGTGATCACTATCGATTTTTCTTATACCCATCGATTTTTCTTATAACCAGAGATTGAAGAAATAACAAAAAAAAAGAAGGAAAAGATACCATTAGGGAAATCGGCAGTTATTAGCCTAGATCAATGGGTGATTGCCGAAGAGGGTGCTTTCCCTTTTATCTTACCCATATTCCCCAATGGGGATAAGGGGTAGAAGCACCATCGGGAGCTTCTTTTCAATAGCCCCTCCCCGCCCCTTTTGCCACTTCTTCCACTTACACCGATCTCTCCCTTCTAGCCAGCAGCTGCTGTTGCACCATCCGGGCATCCCTGACCCAAAATGACTGAACATTTGAATGAATTTCCGAAACTTGTCGAAACACATTTTCGAAAACTTGGAAAAGCTTTGTGCTTAACAAAGACTGTTTTTGATTGATAAATGATTTACAATAGATTCTCATGTTAAAACTTTTTACGGTGTAGTACTTAACTGAATTTATTTTAATCCTATATATATTCAGTTAAACGTAAGCAGATTTAAATACTATTAAAGGATGTGTCCTGATGAAGACCTTTACGTTTTCCCATTAAAAGTTTTTCTATTATATATATATATATATATATATATATATAAATAACTAAACATAACTACAGTGCAAAAAGAAATCTTACAACGAAGGATGACTACCATTTAGCCCAATTATTTTGCACTGCGAATTTCTCGCTATTGGCTATCATTTGAAATAATTGTCATTCTGGAACCTTTTTTTATTCATTAAACGAACTTAGTTTTAAATTGAAGGATTTAATTCAGTGAAATGCTAAAATATCACTGAAGGACTACTAAGGACGCACAGGACATGCGCTAAAAATCCTAGTGTGTCTGTTAAACGGCAATTTTTAACAATGAGTTTCCCAAACTCATTTCTTTTTGTTAAAAATACTTTTTTAATTAACTGTTTAATTTGAAAAATTCCTTTCAAATTAAATGCATTGTGAATTTGCAAAAGGAAGACTACTTTCAACCAGATTCGTTCAAGTTTACAGAAGATGCTACACTTAAGCTGTATTTTTCTTTCGGGCAAGACTTATTAAGCTATTTAACTCTTGATTCAGATATCTCGTCTTAACATTCCAAACTTTTTTGCGCACTTTTGAAATATATGAGTACCAAACTTTGTCAATCATTGTATTGTACCAAAAAGTTTAATATTAAAAAATTTTGAAATAATTCTGATTTATTGAGTAATAAAACTAATTTAAAATGAGGAACATTCCATTTATTCTCTGTTATATTTGTGAAGAGACGAATCAATTTTATTGTTACTGTAGCTAGCTTATCTTAAAAAATAATAGCATTAGATTTTTCAGTAACCTCCAATGTTTGCAGATTTGATAAGTTTGAAAATAATGATAAAAACGTATTTTTAATAAAAGTTGTTAAAAATTTATTTACCAGATAAATTTAGGAATGATTTATTTTCAAAATGTGAAAGTAGTTCTGCAATGCGATTTGCTAAATCGCTATCAATGAAAATGTAAACAATGCGTTCAGATGCAATTCTTGGGAGAAAATGCATTTCTACTGAAACAACGATTAGGAAGAAAATTATTACAGGGCGCCATCTATTGATTAAATCATATATCTTTTAAAGATTCTTAAATATTAATCTTACGAAAACTAAAACATTGTAAAAAAAAAAAAATTGTTGTCATAATTGTTTTTTTTTTTTTTTTCGTTATGTAATTCAGAATATTTGTCGAATATTTTTTCAATCGTTTTTTTTTTTTTTCGCTTTTTTAATCATGCATGCTTAAATATTATTTGTTTAATGAATTATAAAGTATGAAATATTCGTCTTTTTATGTTTTAAAAAAAGAAAATATTGAATTAAAATTGTTAAAATTAGCTTTAAATATAGAAGGAATCTTATATCAAGTGTGCAAGTCGTCTACTAAATTTAAATGAAAAAGACGAGAAAATTATGGTTTAATTAAATTTTTTTTATTTTCATTAAAGCTCTTTTTATAAATATGAAAATAACCCATTTTTAATTAATTTAACAGGTGATTAAAAATGAAAAATTAATAACTAATGAAATGAACTTTTTTTGAAATTATAGGTTGGCTTTTTTCTAGCAGAAACAAAATCAATATTCAAAAATTAAACATTATCAAATTTTTTCTATTAATAATGAATGCAAATATACACGTACACGATTAAAAAATATGATAAAGTAAAAAACTATCAAATCACACAAAATTTCATTTGAAAATTACGTATTTTTTATGTATATTACAATAAACAAATATTTAGTTCTAAAAATTTACTTGATTATTAACTGCAACTATAATTTATAAATCGCTTCAGGCAAATGAGAAACCGTGAAAAAATTAGTTAATTTAACTACTAAATAATTATACAGTGGGAATTTTTTTTACTTTAACAGCCTTAAATAATAAAAACTATGTAAGCAAAGTTGACTTTCTAATTCACAATATTCTTTTTATTAAAAATATAAATCGTCTGCTTGTAAAAAAAAACAATATTCTTCTCTAACAAGACATTCAAATATTTGTTATTCTTTTGCAATCTTATTTATAACCGGTTACGAAAAAGAGTTTATTTCGATTTAAAAAATCACGGATTCATTGATATTTACGTTCATATATTTTTTAAACTGTACTTTTAAAATTTTTATTTATTATTTATCAAAAAACATTGATATACATTTTTAAAAAAATCTATGAGCTTCTCTAATAATATAAGCTATGTAGTTTCTGAGAAAAAATTCTAGTAAATTTATTTCCATTTCATTTCGCATTACTGTTTTCAATTTCTGTTATTTTTTTTTCGTTTATTTTGCAATACTATTTAAAGGTGAACAATAATTGTACAGTTCTCAGAATCAACTGTAATCAAATTTCTTCAGCCGTAACAATATGGAAATTTTTTATGTTATTATTATTTTTTTTTTATCGACATGCTCTTAAGTATGTTTTTCATAAATCTTGAGTTTCATACAACAGTAATTATAAAGCTTCAAAGTAAAGAAGTTTATCTGGAGTTAATTTAAGAATATTGATATTATTGCAATGTTGTATTTATTCCGATTTGATTCTTTTTTTCTAATATGATATATTTTGGATCGTTCTAAAAACGTTATATCCTTTTAATTTAAGAATTATGATAATATTACTATGTTGATTCTTTTTTTCGATTATTTTACATAATTTTGAAAACGCAAGCCAATTTTAAAAATTGTAAACATAATTACATAATGGAATGCTTCTTATTTTATTCAACAAATATTATAATTTTTTTTTTTTTAATATTTTACTGCAATATTTGTTTAATCAGAATAGCGACTTATTGTTTTTTTTCTTTCATATATACCATCATCTTTTTTAACGAAATGTTTTATATATTAAAAAAAAATATTATATTTTTAATAGTAATTTTATATGAAAATAAAAATTTAAAGCAATTATAAAAGCCTTTTGTTCTATATTGTATAGTTTTATTACGTCTTTAATGGCATTACTATTCGCACTTGAGTTAATAACCTAGCCAGCAGATTAATTTCTGAAAATTGTGTTGAATTTGGAACAGTTTAAAACTCAGATGGGTTGGAGAAATTTTGAGTTAATAGCCTATTGCATAGTAAGTTGGTGCATAGTTTCTTGACTTTTGAAACAGTTTGGGACACATATAGGCTTGAAGACATTTTATTCAAAAAAAAATTGTGGTAAAGAATGCTGGTGATTGGTTGACAAAAATTTCCGAAAGTAGTGTAGATTTTGGAACAGTTTGGAGAAATTTTATGCCAAAAGCTTGTTGTAGAGTATGTTGGTACATGTTTCTAAAAATAGTGTAGATTTTGAATCAGTTTCTATCACAGGCTTGGAGATATTTTCTGTAAGAGTGTTTGTACTAGAGAATGATACATTTTGGAAAGTATCTTCTGAAACTGATAATGATTTTAAGAGTAGTTTTGCAGAGTAGCGTTGTACATATCTGGCAAGTTTTTGAAAATGTTATTAACTCTGTCTAATATTTTCTAAATGTCTAAAATTGTACTTCAAAATGTCTAAAATTTTTTTACGAAAATACGGGTTGTGGAGCGGTTTGGAGAAAAAATCTTACCACTGGAATCCATTTCTTTAGTACTAATTAATATTGATTAAGTTTCTTAAAGTATTGGTCAAATTTATTTTATTAAATAATCCATCTTCAAACAGCTCCGCACAATCTAAAATATTCAGATACTGAAAGTTTTTTTTTGGGTCATGTCATTAATTTACTGAGCTAATATAAAAATAATTATATTTTGGCAATTATTTAGTTCCTAAACTGGTTGCAACGATGCGTGCTAGTATTCTCTTTTTACTTCAGGTAGTGCTTCCTTTCGGCTCTTTAAACATTGTATCAACACAAAATCATTACCTTAATGCCATACGGCATGAGAAAAAAAAATCACACAGTCGACTATGACTACGCCAATCCTAAAAACAGCACACTCGTAGATTATTTACCCTTCTTCCACCCCGCCCCAAATTCGCAATTAGCACCAGAACTGAAATCAGGCTTAACACTTTTTCAAATGAAGGCGGGGCACATAGAACTGGACATGGGACACTGAGAAACCAAAGTTCGAAGCTAGCACTTAACCGTTATTATCGAGCTCAGAAGACCATGCACTTGGCGCGTCTTTTTTATTTTCACTTTTTTTTTTTTTACTCGCCAAATTAAGCTGCCAGAATTACTAACATTAACCGTTAAACTTTTCCCTGATCCTATGTTTGGTATCAGCTGAATTTTTTTTGCGAAATTTTTAATGACACTTACATAAGCATAAATGCCTGTATTTTTTAAATATTAATGGCATAGGGGGTAGAAGAAATTAGTTTTTAACAACGTGAGGGAAGCTTTGTCATAGTTTCCGAAAATTTCCTGTGAAAATGATTTGATGGGATTTACTTGGTAGGCAGTAATTTTTTATGGCTTCTGCAACACCCCCAGGAAGTTAATGAGAAGTGTAAAAATTATCCGCATTTTCGCCTAAGTGATAAACTCATGCTTTTGTTAGGAACTTATACTCAAAGTCATTAACATTTTACTCTTTGCAACTGCAGCAAATTTTCCAGAAACAAACTTCTTAAAAAAAAAGGGAAAAAAAACAGTTTTTAACTTTTTTAAATATTTTTTACTCGTTTCGAACTTTTTCAATCATCGATTTTAATTAAAATATTTATAGTAGTTTTTAGGCAAGTTGGTCTTGATGCGAAATTAATTTTACGGTTATGATATTTTAATTACGTGTTTAAATATAAATAAAATAATACTCGTGCAAAAGATTAGTGAATAATATATACTTGTTGCTTTGCTGTTAAATTAATGCATCGGTACTAATTTACTTTATTAAATAAAAAGAAGAGACAGGCAAATTTTAATGTTGCCGAATAAGTAAATAAATTATTTCGTTTTCTTAAACTCATTCTGCATCTAAAATATTCTAACTAGCATTCTATGTTCTGAAGCATAATTTTTTCAGGAAGCATAATTTATGCAAGAAAGATATTATGCTTGTGATTTGGATATTAATTTAATTGTTATATTATTTTTTAATTACAGTTGTTAAACATAAATTTTAGCGATAATTTTGAACTTGTAAAGATAATTGAATTATACTAACAATAAAATAAAATTAATTATAATTTAAGATTACTCTAACATTATATTTACCACAGTCAAAAGTACAAATTTATATTAACTATAATCTAAACTTAACTTTAGTACGCTATAACATATTTTCAATTTTTAAGGGTAAATAATTAAGATGAGGAACAGGACAGAATTTCTCATTCTGTTAAGTAAATATTATATGTGTTTAGATACTAATTGAATATCTACTAATATTCAATGAACAGAAACTGTAACGTTGATTTAATGAGTAATGTTGTGTTGTAACGTAGATTTAAAGAATATGTAAAAATTTATCAAACTTTTGTTTTTATTTTTGCTTAAGTATAAAAAATTACTTTTATTTAGTTTTTTTACATGCAAAATAATAAAATTAAAGATGACGCAAATAAAGCAATAATTTGATTTTTAGATTTAAATCAAATAAATTTACGTTCTAGTTTTGGTAATTGCAAAACTACCTAACCTATTGAAAATAAGTGCAAAATAAACGTAGTCAAATAACTTCATTTTAGATACTCTACCTGGTGATGGTTATTTCAAAGTAAAACTCTCTTTTTTTAATTTTCACACCACATGATGCGTATTAAAGAACAATTTGAACTTTTTTTTATATCATTTCGTGCTTCCTTTTACGATTTAGGATGGAGATAAAGCCATCAAAATAATCAATAATTACTTTATCCCAATCAAAACGTTATTTAAACGTCTTCATATTTTTTTAGCAATGTCTTTAATGATTGTATGCGTCCGAATCCTTAAGGATGTTTGAATCATGCCTCATTTAACACTTTTATTACAAAATGAGCAGAACGGATGCTTAAGAGGAATCCCTCCTTCAATGCGAAAAAGATGAAACGGATGCGCTGGAGCTTTTTCTAGTTCTTATAATTTAGAGATGTTGCCATTCCTTTTGAAATTATGTAAGGGAATGAAGATTAAGCATTAAGAATTTTATAAGGGGACATACAAAAATATTAGATTGTTTCATGATGTTTAAAATTTAAGGGAATATGATTCTTGACTTTTTATAGTCATTAATTTTCTCTTAATTTAAAAAAAAAAATTATAAAATCGAAGTTGTATATTTAAATACTTAAGAAAAGCGTTTAACTTAGATAAATACTCATTAAATACTTGCCGTATTAGAATATCAACGTCATATTGATATGATATTTAAGAATATTAATGTAATGTTTTTATATGTAGAAATTAAAATTTTATTACATTTAAAATTTGATTTTTCCTTAAATTAAATTTTTTTACCAAAATTTAAATAATTTTAATTGGAAATTATTAACGAAATATTTTTGCTGCAAAATAGATATACAAGGATGCTAGGAAAGTAAAATATTGATTTAAATATTTTTTGAGATAATTTTTCATTGATACATTCAAAATTATTTCTCTTTTTCCAGTCGAAAATTTGAGAGGGTTGTTTTTCTATGAGATCAAGCGTTTCTTACAAGATTGAGAATACAAAAAAATGCGATTAAGTGTGCTATATTTAAATTTAATGCTATTTCAACAAATATGTATTGCATGAAAAATCTCAAATTAAAAAAATATTGTTTGATGGCTAAATAAAACACTTTTTTTTGCTTAATTATAATATTTACTTTTTTTGGAATTATTGATTAATTATGAGACGTTTTATTTTAGTATTGGTAATATTTGATTGTATTCAATTTATTTGATTGGGAATAAAATGAGTGAGGATCTTATTATCGCATACCTTTTGCGAAAAAAAATATTAGAACTTTTTTTTATTTAAAACTGAGAGATGATAAAACAATTTATAGAAAACTTTTTCTCCAAAATCATGTATTTTTTAAATGTGTACTCTTAAATGATATTTTCTATTTCAAATAAATGATTTTTTACATTATAATGTTAGAATAATTCTTAACAAATCAATCATAAATTCCATTTTAGCTCTTTAATTTTTTTTCACTCTATATTCTTTTATTTAAGAAGAATAAAATAATTTACCAAAAAAAAATTATTTTTTCAACATGATGTATATTATAAATGTATTTTTTAAACGAGTTCAAATAAACGAGTATTTAAGTTAAGAGTTAGAATAACACTTAACAAATGATTCATAATATTGCACTATCCATTTTAGCTCTCTATCTAATGATATATTTCCTGATGTCAAAGAATAATATTGAAAACAACATAATTCATAATCGATCTATTTGTCTGGATATAATATGATCTCAAGGCAGTTTCATATGAACAAGATCTAGGAAGAAAAACAACTACTATTCCATCTAAGAGAGTTTATTCGCCAATGCTCTATGAATCGAAATTTAATGGTCCTTCTGAGTCATTAAACCTGCTGGACTTCAGATTAAATGAATAACTCAAATATCCTTTTGGCGATGATCCCTGACACCAGGATCTAGCCAAGCTTGGACCTATGTCACTCCCACATGCAAAGACTTGGGTGAGGAAAAAAGCAAATTATTCCACCTTTCAATATCAATTTGTTTTTTCTTTGGCGATTAAAAGGGTCGATAAACTCAGTATGGAATTACTTGAACACTTTATTTCTCTGAGTTATTGGCTATATTTTTTTAGGCCAAAATCTAAAATGTTTCCTTTTATGGATCTGTCCGTATCCTACAGTAAAGATAAACAATTGTTGCTCTAATATAACGTAATTGTTTATTTTAGAATGGCGAGTTAGTTTTTGTAAAATAGATAAAAATCTACTGGATTTTATTTTAAAAAATTAAATTTTAAAAGTGATTTTAGAGAAAAACTTTTACCGGCTTATCGCATACTTGCTCCAGAATATTTCTTTTCCGTACATTTTCAGTACAATATGCAGTTGGGAAAATTTTGTAGTAGCACTACAAAATTTTCCCTACTCAATTACAACTGCTTGCTGCTCAATCTTATTAATAGCACTTTGTGATATTGCTATACTAAAGGGTATAATAATAATAATATTTTTTTACCTTTAGCTACAATTTTTCAAATTTTTCTGTATTATAAACTTCACTTCTGTTTTCTTCAATTTTTAAATGTTTGCATGCAAAATTACTTATTTTTCATTCAGTGATAGTACGCACAAACCGTTAAAATTGTATTCTAGTACACAAAAATCCACTAAACCGAAAACCATTTAGAATATTATGTTATTTTCTGTGATGTAACCAGGAAAATTAATAATTCATTCGAATTAATATTCAGAATTCATTTAAGTTATTATTAATTTCCCTCTTATCAATGTTTGGTTCTCTTGTTATAATTATTAAGTTAAAGTCAAATTAATTATTAAGACTTACAACTTATGAACAGAGAAACGTCTGAGGACCTAATTATTGAAATTTCGTTTTCTGACTGCTAGAAATTTCATGAGCAAGTGAAATACGGCAAATAATAATATTATTATGCTTATAATAAACATTAAATGGTGTATATAATTTACTTTCCTGTAGTGTACCAACTTTAAGTTAGAAACATTGAAAATGAAATAAACTAAAATTGTTATATATCCAGTCTTCATCACGAACGAAGAACGCAATTTACGATTTGAACAATCAGCGTTCTTAGTGTAAGCTCAAATGACCTAAACTGAACTGTAAAAATTTTATGTATGAGCTATTTTTAAATTAAGGCTGACATTACACCTTTCTTATGTTACTAATTTTACGGTTTCTTTTAATGTAATAGACGATAAAAATTACATTATTTTTTTTCGCTGTACCTTAGTCACTTATAAGACTTGCCTTTACCGAACAGAATTAATACTCAGCAGGTTTCTTAGAATAAAAAAAGTTTTAACGACCCCATAAACTTTCTAATGACGTAATTTGGAATGAAATGGCCGTCTTGAAAGTTTAATTTTAATTTAGACTTCATGTCGATAGATGAAAGGGATTATCTTTTGGGAGTGCTTTTTTCCCCTTTTCTTTTTTTGATTATTGTAGCTTATAGCGGGAACTCAAATATTCTGTTTCATTGCTCTGATAAATAGTTCATAAATTTTACTTTTAATTTTTTTTAAAGTTTTTGGAACCTCATTCAGATTGTTTTTTTTTTAAATAATAATATTAATTTAGTATTAAAGCAACTTTGTGAATATTTGTTATCGTTTTACAAAAAGATGATAAGGGGTCCTCACATCATCATCCTGTACCATCCATTGTACAAGTAGAATAGGATGCTAGAGTTGTTACGTAGTTTGTATTAAGATTTAATATAAGCTATACAATAACATTTCCATCCTACTCTACTGCTAAAATGTACACGGAAAAAAAAATTGGTAAATTTATTGTACTATATGGTAATGACATTTTTGGCACAAAAAAAAAACGTATTTCTGGTTAATAAAATTAAAATGCACTGTATTTAAAGCATTCCTTTTGTAATTTTTCCCTTTATATGATAACGGTTTACCAGAAATTACTGTTCTTAGTAAAAAATACAAAGCTGAAAAGTAAATTTAACCGAATAAATAATTTTTATGCCCTTCTCTTAGGCATCTTGATATAATTACCAAAATTTACCACGTTTACCAAATCTTATCACATATCATAAAACCTTATATTATTCTTAAAATTTACCAAAATCATTACCAAAACGCTTCGGTAAAAATTACCGAATTTTTCGATGTTCCCATAGAGCCGAAAATGTGGTAAATTGTACTATATTCTGGTAGTTTTGACCATACTTCTTTTCTCAGTGTAATACATTTTGCTGCTAAACAAAAAATACATAAGTTCTGAAATTTTAAGGCTAAAATAAGGTTGATTGTAAGTTCTGTTATATTATTTTAAAATGCGATGGGCGGAATGATATGGATTTTCTTACATCTTGAAATTCTAAAGGCTCAACTGGCTTAGGGTGCAGGCTTTTTTATGGATTGTGCATTAAGATAAAAGATGTCTTAAGAAATGATTAAGTGCTTAGATGAGGTAGAATAAAAATAGTGCTAGCTATGTATTTTGTAACAAGAACTAGATAGCAGAAACAGTTTTCCTATGTTATTAGGTAGGAAACGATGTATTGTATATGAAACAAACATAGGCTTCATTTGTGAAGCCACCAGAAAGGTAATCCTATCAACAATCGATAACTAAACTTAATATTAGTCTATCTGTACAATCGCATTGAATAACAGATATATCGATATAGTTTTCTTAAGTAAACTCCTGATGTCTTTTAAGGCAAATTAAGAAAGCATTTTGTCGAAAACAAATTAGTTCTCCCTTATAAACCATGTTCTTCTCTTTGCTGCCGAGTTTCTTCACTTTCTTCGCATTTAAGCTTAAGACGTCAATATCCGCTCTCTAAAAATAAAAAAATAAAAAACAGGATATTGCGAGGAAAACATAGTAAAAGTAGGTGAAAAAAGAACAAAAGCTTCTAAAATAAATGAATAAGGACAAAAATATCAGACCCGGCTTTTTGCTTAAAGCCTATTAGTTTTGGTACGAGGAAGCCAAATAAAGTCCCTGAAGACAAGCGGTTGCAAATACGGCCGCCTAATTTCCTCGCCAAACGGAAACATAGGATGAACGCCATGGGACAAAGACAGGAGGACACTAGGCTTAAGCAACCAGCATCGACAGTACTGGAGCTGGCAAATGAGAACTAATGGCCTTTGCTTGACACATCTCGTCAAGCTCGCTTCATTAAAGGTAGCCACAGTGTCACTGACCACTGAGACGGACGGTGCTTTCTTGGTTAACGCATCCATTAGGAGTGGGGTCAGATGAAGAAATGGGTGTCTTCAGGAAGATTCTTTGACTTTTTCTTTTGTCTCACCCACTGTTAGAACTATAATTGAATCGGACACAAGTTGCAAGATCAATTGATGATATTGAAGTTTGCATATTTTTTATGGTATCATGATAAGGATGGTTAAGCTTTGTGGACAGACCTGTTATACCTTTTTTTTTTAAAAAAAAAAAAAAGGTAGGAAATTCAGAGAGTTTGAAAAATTATGTAGCTTTTGCTTTCTAAACAATTTAGCGACTTATATTTTGAACTAATCAATTTTAATGACTGTAGTCCATGAGTTTTGATAACAGGGAATGAAGGACATAAATAAGCATTAATGTTGTTAGTTTCATTGACGAAAGTGTAATTTCAAAGACAGATAAGAGAAAATATGACTTTTTTTTACCATTGGTGCCTTCTCTGGGAATTATTAAATTGGTATTAATGAACTAAATGGTTCATCAAATGGTTTTTATATTGTCATTAAAAAGAACACATTATATGATAATTTTATATATCGCACACAATCGATACGATGTTAAAATACGGCATTGCATGAAATATGTTAACAAGGGTAACATTACGCAAAAATATCTTGAAAAGGGCAAAAGCATTAAAACCGGACAGATCAGTATAGTTGTCTTATTGGGGTCTTTTCAAGAAGATCTCATCCAGAGAACAAGTTTATGCATTTTCACTAACCTAATAAAATCTAACTAAACTGCCTGACTACTTTTAAGGCTATTAATCATCGGCAGACAAAATTTGATTTAAATCATTCGACCATCTCCCAACGATAAATGCAGATGGAAAATAATTCAGAGAATGACTTAAGGACTCACGACAAATGACAGTCTCTATTCTTTACAAATATAACTGTGCACAAATGGATAGCTTTGGGCAATCTTTCTATTTAAAATATATAGATAGAGAGGTTTCCCTCAAAAAAACCTTTCCAACTAAAACTACTACATTCTAGGGTCTCTAAGTCATTTTTCGACTTGCGTTAAAGAATGTCGTTTTTAAAATCTTCCCTTAAGGGTGCAATAAATTGGTTCAGTAGAAATGAGAGACAATGTACTAAATGGAAGAAGGAACGAAATCTTTTTTTCTTTTTCTTTCTGCGATCTCTCTCTTCACAAATATCACCTTCATTACTGAATGTATGGTATTTTATTTTAATGCCACAAATCTAAAGATCTTGTCCTTTAATGCTTTTTTTTTTTTTTTTTTCATTGGGTCTCCAACATCTTCACTTTTTGGTCACGTGATTGCATGTAGACTACTTTGAACTGTTTTTTTGTTTTGTTTTTAATTTTTATTTAGAATAAAAATATGATTTTATTCCCGGATTCTTTGTCATAGAACAAAGTAATCTTTTCGAAGTGGAGAAGGAGAAAGCGGAAATATATTTGGAAATGCTTAATGAGCGTTAAAAAGGGGTGGGTTTCCTTACCCCGCAGCATTTTTTTTAAACCTTGTTTTTTATCCCTTTTTTTTAAGGGTTAATATTCCACATTCAACTTCACGGGGCTTTTTGATGATTTTTCAGGATGGAACCAGTTATTTTAAAAATGTTTATAAATTATCAAGTTAAACTTGGTTTAATCTGTTATGTTAGGGAAATAACACAATCTAAAAATGCTAGATTTTCATGAATTGTTTGGGTATTTCGAATATTTCTGGAAATTAGGTTTAAGTTTTATACAATTATAGTTTCTTAACTTTGTTTTTAGCCCCTCTCTTTTTTTTGTAATGATTACAATACTAAACTCTCAACTTTAAAATCTGCTTTGATAATTTTTCAAGAAGAATTCGCTTAATTTGAATATTTTTAGAAATATGATGAATCAGGTAAAGTTTAATGAGTGTATTATGCCAGAACTTCTTATGAACAAAAATAATTATAAATTTATATTGTTATACAAACCGCAAAACCAAAGAAAATGAAACAAAATAAATGTGTACAAAAATAAATGCGTTGGAAATTTTTTTTATTTTTATTACCGTACAATTCATCGTAATAAAAATTTATAATTTTTTAAAATATTTTGCTTGTTTTTGAAGTTATTTAAAATAAAATATAGCGTTCGTTATTCTTTACATTATTTTAACTGTTATTTTGAAGCTTGTAATTTTTTTTTCTTCAAATTTATATATTAAAAAACAAACACGAATCTTATAAGTGAATTATAATTCAAAATATTCATTTTAAAATCTAATAAAATTGTTGTTGAACTATTCTTTTAATTTATTTGCCCAACTTGTATAAAAAGTGCGCAATTCTATTATATTGATATATATATATATATATATATATATATATATATATATATATATATATATATATATATATATATATATATATATATATATATATATATATATATATATATATATATATATATATATATATATAATTTGTCTGATAATATAAAAACAGGAAACTTATAATTATATTGGGATATATATTGTTCACTTGGAAAACTTTACTCGGATACACCCAATTCAATTATCTTTTAACATTTCCTACGAAACCTAAAATGATATTATATTTTTTTAAAGAAAATATCATATTTAGTTTATAAAGTAATATCGTTAAAATTATTTTTGATTGAATTCTCAGTTTTAAAGTATCTCTAAGCTCAGCTACGACTAATTCATAAATTGGAGGGAAAAAAATCTATAGTTTTTTATTTCCATAATAAAATACAATTTTCTAATATTAAAAGTTTAATTTAAAACACATACTTCGGTAATGTATGTTTATCCAAGTTAATTAAGATCGGATTTTTAATCAAAAAAACGTTTGCTCATTTTGTATGTAAATATTCGACAGAGGTATCATGAAGAAATAAAGTAAATCATTCTAAAACATCATTATCAATTCTCCTCTTCTTGTAACTAGATGTAACATGCTTACACGACAAAGTTCGATCAAATCTTGCATAATTAAGTTTATTAAAAAGAAAAGAAAAAAAACTTTCGTACATATTTACCTTAATGTAGAAAGAATGAACTACATTATAATAGATTTAGTACACAAAAACAAGCATATATTTGAGTTAAATTTTTTTTTTTTCGAATCTGGTACGCGAGCAAATATTTTAGCATTCAACTCCCCCCCTCCCCATCTAAATCAATTTTCTGTCATTAAAAGATAATTATAGTAAACATTCATGCATGAGTTGGGAGGGGTTAAAAAATAACATTAAAAAAAACACAAATTGTAATCTAAAGCTACAGTCAAAATAAAAAATACGGGGTAGAACAAAATAAAATGACGCAGCGATCGACATTAGAAATTAAAAGACAACAACCGCAGCGCCGTAGAACATATTTCTATTAAAAAGATGGAAAAAGCATGGGATGAAAGCAGCATCAATTGATTTTTGTCAAGCGATTATGCTTTATCGTTATTCTACAAACCCCCGTATGTATCCCTTATTTTCCCCCTTTCAAAAAATCTTTTACACTGCAGCAGCTGCATAAATATTCCAATTAAAAATTCTCTTCTCTTTTTCCGAAGAAGGGTTCACCTTCCCCCCTTCCCCTTCGAACTCGTCCTAGTCTGTTCGAAAATACGTTAACCGATATCGGCTATGCTTCTGTCAAAGAATGTGTTGTTTAGAAGGGGTCAACTTAAAATTTAAGACTTGAAATCAAAGATCTAAAACCTTTCTTATTAAATTATATTCAGAATGAATTCTGTTATTTAATGTCGAAATGACCGATTTTCAAAATCAAGAGAATAAAATTTTCATGTTCTAAAAAAAATTGGATTAAATATTAAGTTGAATTATGAATATTCTACACATTTAAAGTACGCAGTCAGCAATTTGGCATTTTAAACAATATCACTTAAATTTTTTGCAAACTTAGAATGCTCAACTAAACCATATCATTCACATTTTCTGTCAAATTAGTATGCTAAATTACACCATAGTATCATATTTATGACATTATGGTTCAACTCGAAACGAAGCATTGTCAATTTAAGAGCTTATTAAGTTAGCTGAATACTAAGAATGCTTAACTAAACCATAATATCATTCAAATTTTCTGCAAATTTAATTTACTGCCTTTTTTTTAATAAATATATTTTCTAATAAGTCTGCAAATTTAATTTCGACTCTAAACTTATAGTTTAAGAAGTTTTCTTCAAACTACAGAGAGGTACAGAAAACATGGGAAGTTGTTTATTATTGTACTAAATTTATGTATAATGTATCTTAAGTTTCATAAATTTATTTTATTTGCAAATGTAAAGCTATATAAATGAGCACAAACACTCGATCAACATTTTTAATTAATATTTTTAAATTACGTTACATTGAATGTGTCACGCCCATTATTATAAATATAACCAAGATTTTTTTTATTGTAATTTTTATTACACAGATTTTGCATTACTAAGGAACTGAAATTTATCTTTCAATACCTGTTAAGAACTTAATATACTCAAATTTAACTTTTAGGCAAGTAAACTCGTTTAAACAATAAACTCATAAACAAAAAAAGCAAAAACAAGAAGAAGAAAATAAATAAAATGAATGCTGTTTGACGCAATATAATTTCCTTTTTCTCAGAAAAATCCGCTTACAGAATTAAGCTTTAAGTAGTTTTATTGATGATTTAAATTCAGAAATTCCTATTAAAACGAAATTCAGACAGGGATATTTGAGGCTTATTTCCCCTATTTTAGTTGAAAATTTCCCTAATCCATGACTAGACATGAATTTTGAAGGTTTTTACAAACAAGACATATGCCTGACAACAATTAAACTGAAAAAAGAAAATTTTTTTAACTGAGCGAACTTTAAGACTCAATTTAATATCTCAATTGCTGTTTTTTAAGTCATAACCAAGGACAATAATGAGCTGATTTTAAATCTGAAACTGTCATAGGACTTTATTGCTTTTTTTGGGATATTATTGTGCAGACAAGTTGAATTAAATAAAAAAACTAAAATGTAGCTGGACTTATATATTCCTACTACATGTTCAGATATATTTCAATGTTTGACATCATTTTTTTACATCAATAATTTTCTTTCTAAAACTGTCAATATTTATCAATATTTAATTTTCTAAATTTACAAGGGGATTCGTGAATTTTATTGTTTTTTTGTCTGAACAAACATGTTATTTTAATGCTAATACATATTTTAGTTTAGGCAATAATATTAATTTCAATATTCAAAGAATACAGAGAATTGAAAATGTTTTACAAATTAGCGTAATTTATCATTAACTAACAGTTAATTAATAACCAGAGAAAACACACAGTTTTATCAAGTATAAAATAAAAAGTACAAAATTATTAAGGAATTTTAAATAAAAGGTTAAAAACGTATTCGACTCATTAACATTAACTTAATAAAAATTATCACTTCACATAGCATTTCGCACAGGTACTGTGCAAGTTCCGTAGAGAACCAAGACTATTCATTAGTTATGTTCTATACAAAATTTACGCTCGTGAACTTGCGGGATGTTACATGAAATTGCAAAATCTCTCTAGTAGAGAGACTACGCGTTTACTTTAGAAATTTTGGAATTTGTTGTACCATAATAGCGTTAAAATTTTTGACATTCTTAAAATGGCACAAAGTTGAACTATATTATGATAATTGTCAAATTTGATAACTTGATGGTTTGACACGAACAGAAACATTGTTCAATTCAATTATTTATGTAATATTGCTGCTAATTTGTACCGTATTATTGACTCAACGTTGACCCCATTTTTTAATGAATAGAACATGATAGAATAAGCAGTTTTTCCCCGTAAATTGAGAAAAATCTGCTGTTTCATGATTAAAAGGTTATACCAATTTCATTATTAAAATGTTATTTTAAATTCCGAATAAATTATTCAAGTTATTCCAATTAAACTTATTTTACTTGTTTGAATTGTTTACTTGTTTGGATTTACTTGTTTGAAATATTGAGTATTTATCACTTTTAATTTGAAATGGGAAAAAAGTATCTTTCGTTTATTTACTTTAAGTAATATCAATTGAATTTTTTTACCCCCAAACATTAAAATATTTCATGTAGTCGACATTTTTAATTTAGCCAACATTTCTCTTTGATTTGCATACAAATAAATGCAGACCACATTAATCTAAATAAGAAAAAAAAAAGTGATGAAAATATGCATCCCAAAAGTATTTTCCACGCTATTTTCACTTTATATTACTTCATCTGAAGTCTATAATAGTATCCTAGGCATCCATACTCATGGTCTTAAGTACTTCTCTGTCTTTCTTTTATAGCTCGAGCTTACGGTACAAAAAATCACCCCAGAAAATACCTTTTGCGAATTTTTACCCGTAGCCCGTGAGAAAATAATAGATACCCTACCGCCAACTAACATCCTTCCTACTAAAGAACTAGTCCGGCTCCTATTGCAGGCCGGACTCCATAACTCCCAGATCGGCGATTACTGGACCCAAAGTTTCCCCTTCGGGCCCTCCGGCGGAGAAGGGTAATTGCCACAGTAGTCCAGCAATTGCTGCACTAGGCTCAACTCTTTTAAGCCCTATACCCGGACTGCCGGATAATGTGATGCTCGGGACAAAGGAGAAACAGGAGAGGGATTTTGGGAGCTCTTTGGGAAAATATAGCAGCAGTTTAAGGAGTCGTTATCTCTCGGTTATAGTTAAACGTGTGAAAATATAGCTTCGATTAATATTCGGATGTAAATTTAATGTGATTTGATTGCAGAACGTTTTAAAACAGATTAATTTTTTTTGAACTAATATGTTTATAATATGTATTTTTTTGATAATTATTAACAGTTTTGATTTACTTGAACCGTTTTCTATATTTTTATAAAATTTAATTTAAATTAAAATTTGAAAATAAATATTAATTTAATATAGTTTAAACAGCAACGCAAATACAGTGCACTAAATTTTTTGAAGAAATTAAAAATTCGCTTTTAATAAAGGCGACTGTAACATTTAATTTTTTTTATAAGTTAAGTTCCTTAAAAATAAAAATGAAATTAATGATACCATCGATCACTTTTTTTTGTTTTAGATTTTTTTTTTCCCGTTCCGAATTTGTAAGCTTCTTTTTCACTTTCGCATTCTAAATTTTCATTTATTTCATTAATATTTTGCAAAATGCATAACTCGCTAAGATATCTGGCGCAAAAAAAAAAAAAAAAAAAAAAAAAAAATGGACTTAAATAATTAGTTGAACTTTTTTACAAACGATTTTGTTATCAATATTGGAGACAAATTTTTTTACTTAACTTGTACAGATTTTTGTTCTTTAAAAAATTTTTAAATATCAAAGTGTAAACAAATTTAAAATGCTAGCAATATAATCAATTTTGGAAGTACAAGATAAAAACTTTATTTTAAGTAAAAAAGAAAAAAAAAATAATGATGGTCGCAAACACGGAGTAGAGCATGTAAATTTCTAAACACAACTTTTAGCATAAATTTCGTATAAATGCTTAATGAATTCCATTAAATGTAATGTTTTCCTCAGAAAAACTAAACGCTATTCTGAAGGTATTTTTATCATTAGCTGCTATTTGGTATTATTACAATCTCGCTTTTTGTTTAAGCATTTTTTCCCGAAAACCGGAATTCCATTTAACAAATATTTCTCCTGAATGCTTAAATTATTTCGTTTGTTATAGGACAGCGATAAAAACCCCGTAATTTATCTTGAAGCGCTGAATGGTGTTTTCTACACTTTTTTTTCCCCTTTTCGACATCTGGACCCTGTTTTGAGCTTTGCAAACTACGAGCAAAAAGCGCCAGAAATTCGCCAGATAAAAGTCTCGTGTCATTTTTTTCCCTAACATTTTCTCTACAAAAAAAAAAAAAAATCATTTTATCTCCATTATCTTATTACCCATATGCATGTACTGCTCGAATGAAAAGATAGCAGAAAAAAGAACAAAAGAGCGAAACACAGAGTACGTCCGCTTTAAAAATGTAACGGGCTGTAAAAAAAAAAAAAAAGGAAAAAAAGATTCGAAACAAAAAAAAAAGCAACTTTTTTTTCTTCATCTCGAAGCAAACATTAACTGCTTTGAAATTAAATTAATGCGAAACACATCCCCAGCAATCAGGATTTTAACTGGCTACCACAATAGAATAACGGGAAATATTTCTGCTATGGATTCCAATTTCGAACAACGGAATCATATAAAAAGATTTTTTTCGCTGTCGCGCTATGAAAACATTTCCTTTTAATGGTCCAAATCTGTAGAAGGAAGAAAAAAAAGGGAACTGGGCTGAAATATTTTTCATTCCTAATCTTTTTTTTTCCCTACATGGGCTATTATTTTTATTTTTCATCATAAACGGGCTCTTTACCATTAATCATACACCCTCTACTGTTAATTACGAACCTAGAGCCATTTTTATGACGCTGCCGTTGATTCTTCTATGTTCCTTCCATGCTGCATCAAACGATCGATTTCTTTTTGTTCCATAACACACAGAGAGAACCCCTAGAAAGCACACATTTATCTGGGGGCTATAACACTTAGCGAAATAACTTAGTTTGGAGATCTACTAATAATCAAAACCAGTATGAGCACCGGTATTTTTATATCACTATTATTATTATTATTTAAGAATAGTGTATTAATTCTAAAAGCAAACGGTTGCAGTATAAATTTAGGTTTCGCATACAACATAAAGAATTTCAAATTCAATGACCATAAATAAAAGTTTTTTATGATTATTGCCGAAAGGATTTAGTTATAGATTGTTAAAATGGAATTTTAATCAAATATTTGATCTTTATTATTATTTTAATAGGAAGCAAACTATGCTTTCTTTTTTTTGTTCACACTGAAGGAATCAAAAAATGGTAATTTGTTATTAAATTAGTTATTTTAAAATATATATATTTCATTTTATTGCTTAGGAGAAATCTCACAATAATGCAATTTGTTACAAAATGCATGAGTATATTTATTAGTACGAACTCTATATCATTTTTACCTATAAAAAATTATTATTACCCACACTATTGCATTTCTTATTTGCTTAAAATTTCACTCACCAAAAAATATTATTAAAAATCAATAAACAAATAATTATTACTATGTATGCGTCTATGCACACTTAAAATAAAGAACAAGCGAATCAATGTGTTACCTTTTCACATTTAATTATTCTTGTTTAGAAAATATAGATGATATTTGTTTCAGAATATTGCTTATAATATTAAATCTCTTTCTGCTAGTGATGGGAAATATTTAAAATACATTTTGATTAGGAAATTGCTTGTCTAAAATTAATATATTTACCTATTGAATATCCAAATTATACATTTCAATTACTTTATAGCCATGTGAATTTAGTTTTAAATATCTCAAATGATTTATAGCATTACTTTTTTCAAGTTGTAATTAAATTAATTAATGTAAATATCGAACAATACATACCGAAAGTTAAATGAATATAAAATGCAATCCAAGAATTTTCCAGAACTCTAAACGCGTATGATTGTTGCTCTGTAGTGTTCTAAATGATACAAAAACATGTATTAATAAGCCTAATGCTTTTCGAAAGATGCGATCGACACAAGTAACATTTAATTATTTTCCCTTCGCTTTAAACGAAAAATGGCAGCCTTTAAAAGTAGTGAAAAAATACAAAACAAATGAAAGGACGTGACAGGACATATAAAGTCTCATACTAAATCTGGGAAGAAGAAAAAAAGTAAGGACGCATCAGGACGAAAAGCGACTTTAACAGCTCACCATTTTCGTTGAATTAACGATCACTACCTCTCTTTACATTGCGCCAATATCAAAGAGTTTCTAAATAAAAGTCTGTTCTCATTTTCTGTTTTCGTCCAATAAATACGGCAGACGATTTTTTCCTGTTCCCTCTTCACTTCACTTTACACATCACATTGCAGACGATAACGGATAAAAACGTTACAAAGAGGTGAAAGTGGCTGGGGAATCGAGCCTTTTTACATTTTCTTTACTTACTGCAAATAATGAAACATTATTTGCAAATAACACCCCTTTGCTGATTGAGAGAGCTGTATGTAAAAGTTATACAGGAAGGAATATTATGTTTGTCAATCCAAATTCAGACGTCTAGTCATGGAACGAAAGATTAAATCTATAAAAATTGAACTTTTAAATTCTAAAGGAAAAATCGCTTCTATTTAAATTTGGTTTTTGGCTATGTTTTGTAGAGTTATAATCAGAATTTTAATTTTTATAATTATGAATTGTTTTACTTCACTTTTAATATCAAATCGCAGATGATAACGGCTGAAAACTTTCAAAAGGCAAAGTAATTGTACTTTTTTAGGTCAAAATAAACGAAACATTATTTGAAAATAATTTTAATCTTTTACTGAATGAAAAAAATGTATGTTAAAGTTCTGAAAAAGCAGAAGACTAGCCTCGAAAGGTTAAAATTAATCCATAAAACCTAAATTTTTTAATTGAATTTTGAAAATGTGTGTTAGTATTTGTTTCCTTTTTAATTTTGGTATGTTTATAATGTGACGAATTATATTTGTAAAGATAAAAATCTCAAACAAAATCTTAATAATAAAAATAAAAGCAAATTTTAAAATTTCCCAAGAAGAACTTTTTTTGCATTTCTTCATTTGTTTAAATTGTTTGATCAATATTTTTTTTAAAAAAACCAGAAAAATCTGGTTTTGGTTAAAAGTTTTTTATTGATATTTTTTATCAAAATCTATGAAAAAGAAGTTAAGTGATACTCACAGAACAGCTAACAAAATGAAAAAAAAAAAATACTGAAATGAGAATAGAAAAAAAAGTTAAAATAAATTTTTAAAAAAAATGTGTTTTGAGTTAAAATGTGTTCGACAAAAAATGTGTTTTGATTTTAAAACCAGAGATCTCAACTAAAGTGTTTTTTTTTAATGTACTATGAAAATGAAACGTGTGCATTATTTGACCTATAAACTAAATGATATAAGAATATTACATTCTAAGAAATATAAGTACTTATACCTCACTAGAGAATATTTATATTTGACGTCATATTTCAAAAAATTATTACTTATACATAAGAGATACTTTTTAAACATTGAAGCTCAATCTTTGTAATAATTACAAACAGTTCTGTTTTTGGAAATTATCTTAAAACTTTATACTTTGAGGTCAACTTGAAATTTTATTTATTTTTAATTTAGGGTAAGTTTTGCAACAAAGTCACTATCACGGAGAAATAAGCAAAGCAAGAGACATTTATAATTTCATAACCGTTGCCATTATCTAAAATGCTTCTTAGAATTTTTACGATAAATATTAAGCATATTTCCCTCAAAAAAGATATCAAAAAGCCAAAGAACACAACAAAAGGCTTAAGAATGGTTACTTCTTCCTTCTTGTGGTTGTTGTTCTGAAGCTGCCTTCGAACTTTTTTTTGTTCGTAATCGTCCCTAAGTCTTCTTTCTGCTTCTCATTAAGGGAATAGATTGGCGTGCAAAGGGGGTGGGGGGATGATTCTCATATCCCTTATTCACCACATTACGTTGAGGGGGTAGAGAGATGCTTCCATTTTGCCCCATAAAGAACAGGCGATTCTTTTTGCCACGTTGCATAACGGCGGTTGCTAGGCAACAGTCTCCCCAAGCTTCGGGTTAACTGACAATTAAGGAAATAAAAAGCCTCGGCCATGCTAGCGTGACTGGACTTGAAGCCTCAAGGATGGGCCTACTTCTTCTCCATCCCCTATACAAACCCGTCAGATATTACATTTATATATCTATATCACCTTGTGCTACATCAGATATATATATCGTTCACCTGTTTTTATTCAGTAAGGGTTAGGTTTGTGAGAGTTTTCGTGCAAAGCATCTCAAGTGGTAAATGTTTTTAAGGTTATGACATTTGAAGAGTATTTGGAAACTTTTACAACTCCCATATTCTAAAGCAGAACATAATAAATGTTTGTTTTTTTTTCCTATTACTTTTACATTCACAAAATAATTTGATTGATAAAATTACCATCGTTACTATTATTACAAACGTTCTTTTTACAACTATTGTCAATGGCTTCTAAAAAAATTCCTTGAAATCCTTTGTATTGTTGTTCCTGATTTCCATACGAGTATACATACACCTAATTACATTCACTATCATTACCATAATTCGTTAATTTTGGTTTTCAAAAATCGCTTACGTTATTACTATCTTTGATAATACTACCTAAAAAGGCATTGAAGTTAACATTCTTACAACTGTTGCCACAGGATTTAAAAATTACTTGTTTATATTCTAAATACGGTTGTCATTGGTTTTATAATTAACATCCTTACTTATTGTTGTCCGCTGGTTTCCGAAATTGCTCGTTGTAATCATCTTTGCTTTTGTTGTAACGAGTTTTTACAAATGCATTCTTTACTATTGTTGCGACTGCTTTATGTTACCAGTTTTACTATAGTTGTAATTAATTTCTAAAATTGCATTCCGGTACCATCCTTCACAATGTTGTAACTAGTTTTCATAACACCGGCCTTAAACAGTCTTACTGGCACTCGTCCGATCTGGTTTTTTAAAATGTATTTTGTTAATATCCGAATTACTGTTATTGCTGGTTGCAAACCAGCTAGAAGAATTATACCACATAATTGTCTTAGACGCATTTGATCGTACAGGGAGAAAAAAATTCTGGTTAATAGCATTTTTGGTTAAAAAAAAAAAAAAAAAACCGTAGTTCAGATTTTAAAAAATCAAAATATACGATATTTCAAGAATTTATTTAGTTATTTTTTCGTTCATACGGTTACGGTTTACTGGAAATTCAGGAATTCAAATTTTAAATTCTTATTACCACGCATTTAGTAAAAACTTCAAAGCTGAAAAGTAAATTTCACATAAAGGATTTTAATGCCAAGTTATCATACTAAAATTACCAAACTTTATCACACATTATAAAACCATATTTTATTGATAGTTTTACCAAAATCATATCCAAAGCGCTTTGGTAAAAATTACCAAGCTTTTTGGTGTTCACATAGAGCCAGAAACACGGTAAATTTTAAAATATTCTGATAGCTTTGACCATATTTTGTTTTTTCAGAGAACAGTATATATATAGTGTCTGATAATATAGTATAATATGATGTATCCGGTAAAAATTATGCTAAATTCAGCTGATTGTAATGATTAATAATGTTAGTTTTGTAAAACAATTTAAGGAAAAAAAAAAATAGAGAAATAATGAATATTAATTGATATATTTATAGATTAATATTCAATTATTCTGTATCATTGCAAATTTACAAAAATTCCAGAATTGTAACTAATGCTGGCTAATGAACAAATAACTCTAATTAGTTAAAGTAAAAAATTAAGAAATGAGTTAGTTTGTATAAGATCAGTAGTCAATTCTAGTTTTTCTGTTATAGCGTGAAATTTATTCGTCAAAAAAATTTTGATTCTGAAAATAAACTTATCTTTATTAATCTATAAAATTATTTTTAAAACGAAATTTACACTGTGTATAGTTATGTTTTTGAAATGGTAAATAATGTTATTACGTTTCAATTTTGAAATTATTTATTTCTTTAAATTTCGATATGAAATAGAACTTTAATTTACTGCAATTTCACCAAAACAAACGCCGAACATTCTTCTTATGAATGTAAGAAAAAGAAAAAATCAAATAGTTAAGAAAATATAAATAAATATATAAAATAAGGGGTAAAATAAATCTTACTTTATCGATCGAAAATTATAATGTTTGCCCCCAGGAATTAGATTTATCTGAATTCTGTCTTTCTAAAAGTCATAAAGCTAATGTAACTTATATTTTTATGCTAATTCTGATAGGAAACCGATATATCACTTCATTATTCCAATCCCGGGCATTCATTTTTGAATAATCATCAGCACACGCCGCTGAATAGGAGATAATTTAGAATAATTTTTTTTTTTCAAAATCAAAATTCCATAAGCAGTTCTAGAACAACGGCAACTGTCCAATGAAGGATGGAGGAGGTAGGGGAAGAGTGTTGTACAGTCTATATACATATACTCATCTTCTATAATAGCATGCGAATTATTTTTGCCCTGCCCCTCCACTTCGTTGCCCGGGGCATTCGATTTCGAGAGAAAAAATGCCCACAAAAGACATTTTACCTCAGCTGGTGAAGATCTCACAAGGCAAAAGAAAGACAAAAACCCGAAACAATAAAAACAAAAATTTGTAGGGAATAAAAGGGGAAAAAAAAAACTATTTGACGCCTTCCGCAAGTTGATTTAACAATTCAAGCCTAATCGATATTCGATTTCATTCCTAGAAAAAAAAAGTAACACAAAATGGCGTAAAAAAGAAATATAAAAGGTAAATATATATATATCTACATGGCATAATTTCTTCCCTTATAAAAACGTCAGCGTTGTAAAGAGAAAAAAATAAAATAAAAGAGAACGAATAATAAATAATAAGGGGGGCCGTATAAGGGAAAAGTAGGAAAAGAATGAAATTTTCCCCTTTTGCATCATCACAAAGGGAAAATGTCTTAAACCATGAAAGAAAATGGAAAACTGTTAAGGCAATGATCAAAGCACCGTTGCCAGCAACCTGAAGGCAAAAAGAGTTTGAGGTGAGGGGTAGGAGTGGGCAAGCAGGCAAAAAAAAAAAAAAAAAAAAAAAAGTTCGGATGTGTGGGGAAGCATCACTAGATTTGCATATTTAATGAGAGCTTCGAAGACTTTTTTTCTTCGAAGAGAAGAACGAAAGAAAAAGATAGGGAAATAAAGGAAAGAGAACGTGATGAAAAATTTAATCATGGCAGCTAATTGGTAGATGGAAACAGTGTTCAAGTATGGTCAAGGGGTCGCGAACTTATTGAATCGTTTTCGGCGGAATATTGGTTGAAGAAAGAGAGCGGATTATCTTTGGTTTGTTTTTGATTCCATATTGCTTGTAGTTTGTGAAGATTAAAATAAAAGATTAATTCGAAAAGAATATTGCATTTTTGTGACTATAATGAAAAAATTATGTAAGCTCCAAAAGAAAAAAAATATCCATGTAAAGATTCAAATAAGTATTTCCTGAAGTGCGTAAAATTTTAACCTTAGTTTGAAAGCATATTAAAATAATGCATGTAAGTTAAAAGCCACTTAAATTTATTTGTTAAATTCAGTCATGTATTTTGTTAGAAATTTATTTTATTTCAAATATATTATAGTCTTTGCATTATGAATATATGTTCTGTAAATAAAAATATTAATAATTAGTTAAATTAGGAAAATTTTAGGTTTATTTTATTAATGGAAAAATTAAAAATCAATGTGGAGTGATTTTTTTTTTTTTCTGATTTTTTTTCTACTTATATAAAGGAGGAAAAAGCATCGATAGCTAAAGATTAAAAAAAAAAAAAGAAATTCGCAAAAAAATGCTTAAAATAACAATCAGTGAAAGTAAGAGAAACCCTGCATGAAAAATACATAATCTGTCTTCCCTTTATAACATAATGGAACCTTCCATGCAGGCAATTTAGTCTAAGCAATCGCTTATTGGCACCAGAACTGAATTGTTCCATGCTACCCCCAATTCCCTGCCAGACTCCTCTGTAAATATGCGATGAGGCTGATCGCACTGCTAATCCATTCTTCTACCACCCCCACGGGCTTGAGGGATGGCTAGATCTTGGGGGTAGAGATTCAATACCACTAATTAGTGCTCCCAATCCCGTTGAATAGAAGAACGTCGTCAACATCTGCTGCCAGCACCCCACAAAAAAATACATCATATTTTTGAATGAATTGTCAAACTAGATCAGTCACATATAACTTGATATTTGAGAATATTGTTTTTGAAAACGATAACTGTCGAGTAATACATTTCGCAGAAAATATTAGGTTAGATGGAATTTATATTTTTGTGCATTTTTGTTTGTTAGGTTTGTTTAAAGTTGTAACTAGTAAATCAGACTAAACAACTCAATTAAATGGCGCTAACGCCAATTTTTAATCAGTTTTGTACCTATTAGAAGTTTTGCAAGTTCGATTTTAACGATTTCTAGGTACAACTTCAAACATAGCAATGGTATGAAAATGTAATATGATTAAATGTAAGTGTAACTGATAACAATAGAGCTATAGGAAAATTTAACTTGATCATTTGCAAGTGCAAGTTATAGTAAAGTAATGAAAAACAAATATAATAACATAAATTTTTAAGTACAATTTATATGTGGTGAATATGTAAATTTATTTAAGAGATATGCATATCTTATACTACGCAAAAATTTTTGCCTTTATGTGTTTTTGTTGCTGTTTGCTCGGAGAAAAATCACAACGTTTTTCACTTCGATTGTAACTTTTAGTGGTAAAAAGATACGATATTACAAGAGGTCTTTAAAAAGAAAAAAGGGAAAAGAATAATATAGAACAAATTTAAAATAAATGAAAAGAGCATGTAATAACGTTGAGAAAAATTTATATATAATTTTGTCATTTAATAAGGTCATTTGATGATTAATAAGATAATAAGTATACATTAAGATATAAATTGTACCCCAACAGAAATCTGTTATTTAAATGAAAATAATTATAAATAAAATATTCTAGAAGTAGAAAATAAACAAAGTTAACAAAACAGTACACATTTGAGATGTTTACAATAGAAAACACATTTTTTGTTCTACGACGTGTATCAAAAAAAAAATAATTCCAAAGGAGGTTTCATGAAACCGGTTAGAATCAGAGGGTGGCCCAAGATGCATCACCTGGTGCAAAACTCAAGAGTAAGTGAGCTTGATGGTGACGCATTGCACGTGTCACCAACAAGACACCCCAAATGCATCAACTCTAGTTAGGGGAATTTTCTCAGCTCGTTCGTTTGTTCTTGGCGCTAGACAGAAAGACAGACTGCCAGGTCCTTGTCTGTCCTTGCTTTCAGAACTCAGCATTAATTCATTTGATGCTTCTTTTTTTATTTTTAAGGCTTGTCCAAAAAAGTTCATGGCTGTAAATCTGCTGTAAATTCCGTTTTCATTTTACAAGTGATATCGTTCTCGTTTGCTGTCGGATTAGGTATAATCTGATAAGGAGTGCAGAGTTATATTTTTAAGTTCCGCTTCCCCTTTGACTTCGAAGTAGCGAATGTAGGAGAATTATAATTAGTGTTATTTTTATACAATATTTGCCTCCATTTTAAATAATGCATTTTTTTTTTTTTTTAAATTTACTTTTTGAAGCTGACGAGAGGTGATTGCATTTTTCTTGGGCTGTGACTGGCATTAATAAACAAATTATTATTTTTAAACATAGTATCATAATATTATTATTCAATTAGTATTCTTTTTTTTTTTTTTTCTGTTATTATGTATAAGATTCAACCAAGCCATCTCTTAGCTTTTTGGATTATTTTGATAATTGAAGTTGAAGAAAAGTTTTGAAGAAAATGTTTATTTTTTAAACGACATGAATAGTAGAATTTTAGTAAACGATAAATTAAATCTTAAATTAAAATAAGAGAGGGAAGTTAGCGTAATCGTTATTTTACTTTTGAAGATTTAGAATGTAATTTTAATAGAGAGTCTAGTTAATAAAAATAATTTAAAGCTGAATTTAAATTAATTAATAAAAAGATTTTGAAAATTTTAGTAAAAGCATTTTAGGTTCAAATTACTTTATTAGTACATTTTAGTATTAGACACCACTGGTGTGAGATATGAATATTTGCATAAAACAATTTACAGATAAGCATTATTATAGCAAAGAATATTTGAAATTAAATGGAATAATATTTGGCAAGTCAGTTTAAACTTTTTTTAAAAAAAATTATACAAACCCGTGAAATTATTCGTTACTTTATTAACACTCTATCTTATTTTCGAAAAATGAACAGATATCGCAATACTTTTGAATATGATATTAAGTTTGTATTTATATCAGCAAATAATTTGAAAGTAACATACATTTGAAAGATACTTTAAGTATACTTCTTAAATAATAATAATATTAATAACACAAAAAAGTGCAAAACTGTACTTTTAACAAAAGCAAAGCCTTGCCATTGGACTTTCCTTTTATTTTACAATAAGAAATTGATAAAATTAAGCTGTGGAATTTTGAATATTAAAATAATGAATGATGATGATGAATATTTTCTCATGACAGAGGCAATTAATTACCTAAACAATTAAAATGCATATATTTTCTAGAGATAGTTGTTCTCATACGCATGCATCGGAATTAATAACATTTTGCTTCTGGTAAGTAGAGGGGAGGGAGGAAATGTAATAATACTGGGATGCTAGGGAGTAATCTCTGAATACATCAACTGTAGGAAGAAGTAAGGATGTTCTAGAAAGCGAAGAAAAAAAGTGCTCTTGCACTTCTTCTTTCCCACTATGAAAGTAATGCAAACGATTCTCTAGCAATCAATAACCATCCAGCACAATCAAGCGTGGACAATGGCCGCAGAGAATCCATTTTTTTTTATTATTCTTTTTTCCATCCTCATCTTCATCCCCCGCATCCTGGAATGGATGCTCCCAGATCTCATCTCTCTGGAATATATATCCTCCCCTTCACAATCGCCTCGGACTAATTATGGACTATGTGGATAACAAACGCCATCAGCCACGTTGCTTTTCTTCCACCATCCTTACCACCCCCGCATTACCCTCGCCTCTGTGTCCTCTTCCCTTTCCCCTCCCCTCAGGATGTCAGGTGTCCTTGATAGCTGGTCACGTGACTTATTTTTTCCACCCCCTATTTTCTGATTAACCTGCCCTCCGCTCCTCTTCCTCTGTTACTACTTCTCCAGAGAAGCGTCCGTTACCATGGCAACTATTCACCCATCCACGTGGGAATCGCGGCGATTGTTTTGGCGTTTTCCTTAAGTTTGGCTTCAACGCGTTTCTGTTGTTTGGCGAATCTCGACGTTAAAAAGAAGGAAATAAAAAAAATAAAAAAGGCTGTTCTGCATTAAAAAAAAAAAAACTTAAAAAAAAAAAGAGAGAAAATTAGTCAAATGAATTTGAGAAAAAAATAATTCCATAAATTGTGAAAAATATTAATAAAATTTCATTAATATTTTTATGCATGTGTAGGCTGTAATTGAAAAATAAATATATTAGATTTCAGCTATTGAAAAAGAAAGAGAAGACAGCAAACAAACAACAAAACAATTTTCAATCGTTATCAAGTGAAATTGTTCATTAAAGAGTAACAGTACTAAAATCAAAGTGTCAGTTTGATTTTTAGTTTTTTTTTCCTTTTTCTTTCTTTCTTTCCTTTGTCAAGAAATTTTTTGTTTTGTTTCATCGTTAAATAATTATAACGGTAAAACTCAAACGCCTTACTTTTAAAGTTTTAAGTGGCCATTATCCGTTTACCTTACATTTTCCATTTATTTTATTTCTGCAAATAACAGTAACTAGTATTGAAAAGAGTAACGCAAGTTTATAGCCTTATTTGTGGAAAATGATGTAATACAAAAAATCTAAACTTTCTCGATGTTTGTTAAGAGAAAAAATATTTATTGATCACATTATAGAGTACACTTAATAATATCAGACACATAACAATGATTACTTGATAACAATAAATAATATTTTTAGAAATATTCTTCAATAATATTTTTCTTAAGATTATTAAGTTATAATAGTTAATTTTTTTCATTGAAAGGGGATATTTCTGGAAATTCTTAACTAACTCTAAAAGAAATTTTTTGTCCACTGCAAAGTATTACTGAACTATTATGTCCGACTATCTGTTTTATTGTTGTTTTCTCTGAAAATTTCTTTTAATCTTTTATTGATATATATTTCAAGAAAGTAGTAAAACATTGAATGAATAAATTCGGCCGAAAGATTGATGTCTGCTTGATTTCGGTGTCCGATTTTCATTCCAGAAAATTTCTTTTTGCCTTTAAACTATCATCCACCATGAAAAAAAAATTGCTTTCAGAAAACTACGATTTTTTTTGTATTGGTATAATAATTAAATAAAAAAATTCGATCCCAAATCACTTTTTGTAAGAATTTTTTTTCTTAAAATGTTTCTATTTAATCTTTCTTTTCATTTATAATTAACTATTGCCGCGATAACATAATGATTAAAGCACTGGAATGTCATTATAAAGAACTAGGGTTCAGTCCATAGTACCTTCAGAGCCCACTGTCCTTTAGATCTATGGGTACTAGTTTGCCGGGGAAATAAAGGCAGCCGGTGCGCAATGATTACAATATTGTCACCATCATACCGTTCGTCACGAATTTTTAGAGCTTTAACTTTCAAGACCTTATTAGCCCACCACAATAGGCTTTTGCGAAAAATCATGTTTTTTTTTAAAAAAATAAATTTTAATTTCATTGGCTTAAATTAATATCAATATTAATAATCTTTATTTTGAAATTTTAAAGAAAGTTTATATAAAGGATAAAGATTTTTATTTTTAATATACAATGATTATGGAATTTATTATGAGCTATGACTATGTAACTAAACTATAATGCTAATTTAATTCAAAACAAATCGAACGGAGTTGCTAGGCTTAGGCACTCTTCACAAATTTTCACTAATAATTTCTCAATTCCTTTTTAAAAGAGACGTTTCGAAAGATGACTACGTTAGATTGGTAACCCATGCGCAGCTAATTCGAGATTTATTTTTTTTTATCTATGCTAGACCTAATTTCCTTTCTTCTACCCCACCTCCCTTGCACCGTCCATATAAGGATGGAATAAAAATAAAGGGAAAAAAAAAAATCGCTGCTCCTAACGCTAAAAACGGTAAACACTACGATGGGTCCGATTTTTTTCCCCTCCTTTCTTTTTTTTTGCACTCTTTTTTTCCCTATTTTTTTAATGTTTCTTTTCCCTATTTTTTTAATGCTTTTTATAATGGCGCCGAACCCTGGTTGTGATGTTTATAGTTCTACAGAGAAAATGAGTTTTCTCAAAAGCATCAAAGTGCTTCATTAAACCAAGGAAAGTGCATACTAGAAAAAAAAAAAAAAAGTAGGATAAAAAAAATAAAGAAGAAAAAGAAAGAAAATTATTAAATACGCGAATCAATCGTTTCATCCCTTCGCCGTTTTTCTTGTTTTTGCTTTTAAAGAAGAAAGGTTGTCGAAAAAACATTAAAAGGCGAAGAAATGCTGAAAAATATGAGGCAACCAGAGATATTTGAGGGTTGTATGTTAACACAAGGGGGATATTTCCGCGTTTCAACACAGGAGAGGATATAAAATAGAAATGAAGGAGTACGGTTTTAAAAATAAAAAGACGGGAAGTCCTTTTCTTCGTTTTTACGGGTGATGCTCGAAATGTTTTATTAAAACATTGATGTTTCGCGGAATAAAAGTTTGAAAATTAATTAAGGGTTTTAAAGTCTTTAAAATCGATATTTTTCATTATTTATGTGTGTATTTGATAAGTGCATTCGTGACTTGGTGCAAACATAGTTTGTTTTGTTTGGTATGAATTATTTTCTTTGATTAAACTCTATTTCATGTTTTTTTTTTTTTTTTTTTTTTTGAAGTTAAATATTTTTAGTCAAGTATTTTTATTTAGCTAAATATTTTTATTCGCTTAACTTTCGAAAGATATTTTTTCTTTTTTTCCCGAATTTTATCCCGCTGCTTTTTCTTCTTTTTGCTGATATGTATTTTTTTAAATTTCACCAAATAGTAGTTTAATAGTTTCGCTAGTTTATAATTTTACGAGTTTTTACATTTGGTTAAAACTCACAAATAGCTTGATTTAAAATTCACAAAATAACCAACTTCCGTTTCTTTCAATTTTAGGAAATATTCTTTTTTTTTTTTTTCCTTTTTTTTTAAGAATGGAATTTATTATGCTCTGTAACTTTATTTGGAATTCTTTCACTTTCGTGCTATTTTTTTAAAATTCGTATTAATTTTTAAATTAATTTATATTAATTTAATTAAAATTTTGTTCGCGTTTTCTTTAGTGTTTTTTTTACAATATTTATATTTTATGTTTTTATCTCATTGAGTATGCATCGCTTGTTCACTTGATTATTATTTCACTTGATTATAAATTTTCGCTTGGCAATTCAAATGCAAAATGATTTCGATAGACAATTCAAATTGAAAAGCAATTTAATTTAAAATGGGATTAGACAATTTAAGTTACAAAAACGAAAAAACATTCTTTTACAACAGACAATTCAGTTTTAAATATCTATTAAAAAGCACTATCGTTATTATCTAGTCAAAAATATTGCTAATGCTCCTTGAAAACTGTAAAATAGGAATTGTAAACTAAACATAAATTTAAATTGTCTGCTCTCATTTAAAATTTAATTGTTTTTCAATTTGAATTGTCTGTAGAAATCATTTAGCATTTACATTTGAATTGTCAAACGAAAATTAATAATTTAAAGTCCCAAAAAAGAAAATAGTAAACAATTTTTCATGTATATAATCATTTAAATTTCTTTTTTACTGTAATCTACAAATGCAAAATGGTTCTTTAAAACCGCAAACTATGTGTATTAAAATAATCTGCAAACCTTATACGATTTGTTTAAATTTTAATTAGATAAATTAAGAATGCGTACTTTTAATAATCAAGCCAGCTTATAAAGAATAAAATTCGAGGTTAGGGTTTCAATTATTTTAAGCTAATTTATAATTAAAAATAATATGTATTTATTTTGCACAATCCCAAAGAAAATATATTCGGTTCAGCATTTATTTTCCCTCCCAATCAATCAAGATCTTAGCTCAGTGTCCGACATCAATGTCCAACTTTTGGACAAATATAATAAGGGGTCTTCAACACATATTGTCCAAAATTTTTCTTAAGCATGCTGGATCTCTTGCACAAAAATGAATAATAATAATAACAGAAGAAAAAAAAATTGGTGACAGTAAACGTAGTCCCTTGGTGCACCAGGGCACCAAAAGATGGGTAGGCTTGCTTCGTTAACAAGAAAGGTTCCGTCCATCGAGTTTCTTTGTTTATTTTTTTCGTTAGTCATGTTGATTGATGACAAATTTTTTTTTCTGATGTTATTTTTCGACCTCTCCCGATGCTTGGATTTTGGCTGTATCATTTATAATGAGACGAATTCGGACAGCCTTGTGTCATTGGAATGAATTGTGGTAATAGAACGCAAACAAGCAGAACAGCCATTTTGAATGGGAGGGGATTAATTCGTGAAGCCATGAAAACATTCGAGATTCTGTTTGACAAATATTTCTTTTTTCTTTATCAGAAAAAGGCGTTGCGTTCCAATAACTAGTTTAGAGGAATTTTGTTGTACGTTACTTGGAATCAGTGCATCGATTTTAAAGTTGTTCGCTCTTAAAATATGATTCTCATTTATAATTTTTCTCTTATTATAAATAAATCTATTGGATATTACGAACATTGTATAGGTGCTTTGAGTTTAAAAACACATGGCATCAAAATGCATTTTTCGAACAAGTCATAAATTGACTTTATAAATTAAAGTCGTTATTAAATTTTTCAGCAACAATTCTTCTACTTTTTTTATAAATTTTAATTTAATTATATTTTTAAAATATTTCTATTTTATTTTATTTATTTGGGTTTATTTTATTCAATTTGTATTTTTCTTGAACTTTGTTGTTTATTAATCTCTGTTTTATTATAACCTACTAATTAATCTTAATGGCAATGGAATGTTTTTTTTTTTCGCTTTTGTTATTCTTATTTAAATGTGACAAAAATACAAGTAAAATTATATTCTGCTTCACAGTTATTGTTTTTAACATTTTCTAGATTTGAAAAAAAAAAATATCATTTATATGCTTTTACGCCATCAAATAACCAGAAATTTTAAAAAAATCAAAAATGAATTCCGTTATTTAACCCTGACAGATAAATTATTAGAAATAATATTAAATTCAGAACAATTCATCTGACTTCATTAATTTTACAAACCAACGAATTCTTTTAAATCAAAAACAAATTATTTCTAAATGAATTTTTAATAAACCTTTATTCTCAATTTTATAAATATGTGGAAATAAAGTCACCTGGTTATTAAATTATTAAATATGATTGACTTTAAAAAACACCGACATTCTAATGAAACGTGATTCTTTTACTTTTAAAAAAGTAAATTAGAAGAATAGATGAGATTTGCGAATAAATTTTTGAATATATCTCATTTCCAGTTTCACCGTTTTTACCTTGACGGTTATGATTATATATTCAATTTCGGGAGCAAATTATAATATTCGGTATTAAAGAAGACGGCTCCGTTTTCATATTAGTTTCACTACTGAATTATTTATGCGTAACGTATATCTGCAAAAGATAATTACGATTTTAGAAGTTTGTTCTCTTGTCTTCGTTTTTCCGAAGTCGAACAAAACGTTGGGGCAAATTAAAGAACAAATTTTCTCTTTTTCCCCAACTAATCAGGAATTTTCTGTAGCAGCCTTACATAAGAAATACACTTCCCCCCTTCCCCTTTGATAGCCAGAATAGAAAGTGAAATTATTTGCATACGAACGAAGATTCTATCGATTTTTTCAAGCCTTTTTTTTCTTCTTCTGGTATTTGTTACTTTCTGTGTCGCGTTCATTTCTTTTTGTCTTTCTTTTTCTTCTCATTCTGGGTAATTTCCCAGATGCTTGGAACACCTGACACATCACGAGTGGAACTTTTCTAGAGATAATTAAAATATGTGCGAAAAAAAAGGCAGACGATGTCAATTTCCCTTTTATCCGTAGAAGAAAATTGTTGTTGCCAGTTATTCCTAAAGAAACTTATGGTGAAAACAATTTAGTTCTTTCATCACATTATTCTATGTTTATTTAAAAGATAATCAAAACTCGATTTAAACAAAATTGTAATAATTATTTAACTTTTAAAGTATTTCGACAATAAAATACTTTGAAATTCTAGGAAAATTAAATGTATATTTCAAGAGATAATTAAAATATGTGCAAACAAAAAGGCAGACGATGTCAATTCCGCTTTTAACCGTAGAAGAAAATTATTGTTGTCAGTAATTTCGAAAGAAACTTTATGGTAAAAATAATTGCGTTCTTCCATCACATTGTCCTATGCTTATTTAAAAGGTAATCAAAAGTACAGAAAATTCATTTTAAATAAAATTGTAATAATTATTTTATTTTAAAAGCATAGCAACAATAAAATACTTTAACATTCTGGAAAAAAACATGAAGGTTTAAATTAGTTTTACCTTTTTGTTCATTTAAATCCTGATACCTTTATAAATAACTTGAAGTTTGAAATATTTTAAGGTCAGCATAAACTTTATCTTTCAGTACATTTGAAACTGAATTCATATGTGATTTGTGCAATTATTTTGAAATGAAATCTGAGAATTTTTCTTTGCAATGAAACATGACTTTCGGAAAATTTCATTAAGAAATGACAATGAGAACAGAGAATTAACGTGAATATACATACATTATATTAGATTAGTTAATTCTTTCCCATAATCTTCTGTTTTGCTTTTAACAGACTTAATATGACAAAGAAATTATTGATACTATTATTAGTGATTTCTCTATTATATTTTTACATGTAATGTAATAAAAAGATATATTGGGAAAGAAATTTATAAATTACTTAAAAACCCATTATTATAATTAAATAATTCTGAGGGAAAACTAATTGTTAGTCAACAGGTTATAAAAGACTGTCGCACAAATTTAAGTAAAAAAAAATGTTCTAAAAAATCAAAAGATGTAACTCAATGTTACTTAAATGTTCAAATTGTGAAAATGAAGCATTCAACGCTCAACTTAACCAAATCCTCCTGAATGACTTAATATATTATTCATCTCTTAAAAATATTCTTTTCGAATGATGGCATAAAATCATTTCAAAATTGTATCCAATTCCCAATTTCAATTGAAATTGAATTCATATGTGATTTGTGCAATTTTTATTTTTGAATATTATCTGAGATTCTTTCTTTACAATGAAACATGGATTCCGGAAAATTTCATTAAGAAATTACAATGAGGAAAAAGAGTTAACGTGAATATATATATTTGGTATTCAAGGAGGAAAAAAAAAAAGCTGGAAAATGGATTTTACATAGATGAAAAATTTACTTCAGATGAAAGTGCTTCCTATTTTTTTCATTATTCTTTATTCGACAAATTCCTTTTTCGAGCAAAGGCGAAAGAGAGAAATAATTTACATGCATGAACTAAGGCAAATAAAACTCTTATTTTTAGAGCTAAATCATTCTTAACTTAGTCTCGTCTTTATCAGTAATACATTTGTTATTCCCACGATGCTAAGTTCTAAACTTCGGGATTCTTTCCAAATTATCATTCTATAATTTCAGGCTTTAAACATTTCTGGAGAAAAAAAAACTTACCAGTGTATCGGTGAAAAGTAAAATGTATTTTTCCTAAAAGAAAATAAATTAGAAAACAGAAATTTTTTTCACTTACTTTATTACAATATAATAATGTTTATTTATAACAATAAATAAAATATGATACAATATAATAAATAATGTTTTTTTTTATACAGATACATTAAAAGGTAATCTAAGGTAAACTAAAAAAAAGTAAAATGAATTAGTTGGAATTAAATTACTTAATTGACATATTACAAAAATGCACATACTAGTGATACATTAAAAATAGTCAATAAATTGTATTAAAAGAATTAGTAATTAAAAGAAATTAGAATTACGCATAAAATTAAATTACTTTTGTTAAACGTACACTTTACATTGTATTGTTACTTTACAAATGTACCTTACTTATTTTTTTTTTAAATATTTATATTTTGTACTTCACATTTGTATTTTGTATACTTTACATTGCATTGTATACTTTACAAATGTATTTTTTAAAAAACAAAAGAAAATGAGAAAACATGAAATATTTTCACTTTCTTATTGTTTATTTATACAGATGCATTAAAAACATAGAAAATACGTTGTTGAAAGTAAATTTAAAAAAAGAAAATAAAATGAACTATATGTAATAAAATTACCGATTTGATATATAACAAAAGTTTACGTACTGTTGATACATTAAAAATAGTAAATAAATTGTTTAAATTAATTAAAAGAAAGTATATCTGTATGTAATTGAATTACTTATGTTAAATAATTTTAATTATTATCAATTTATACTTACAAAAATACAAATGCTGCTGATGCATTGAATCGAATAATAAAGTGTTTAAAACAATCAAAAGAAAATAAGAATGTTATAAAGTTACTTTGTTGATACAATACAAAAATATACACATTATTGCTACATTACATAAATTAAATAAATTATTAAAAGTAATAAAAGATATAATTACATAAATGTAGTTAAATTACATAATTGAAGTAATAAAATTTATTACAAATTTATATTTTACAAAAATACATATTCTGTTGAAGCATTATATCTAATTGCAAAATATTTAAAACAATTAAAAGAAAATAAGAATATATATAATTTGGCTACTTATTTGATACATTACAAAAATACTTATACTTTTGTAGCATAAAGTAAAGTAAATAAATTTTTAAAAGTAATAAAAGAAAGTAGAATTACCTAAGTATTGTTGAATTACAAAAGTCAAATAACATTAATTATTACAAATTTAGACTTTTACAAAAAATGCATACACTGTTAATGCATAAAAAAATGTAAGAAAAATGTTTAAAATAATAAAAAGGAAATAAGAATGTATATAATTAAGTTATTTCGTGGAAACATTACAAAGATACACACAATTTCTATACGTTTCGATACAAATAAATTATTTACAATAAATGAATGAAAGTAGAATTATTAAAATTAATTAAAATAATAGTACATAAGAAAAAGACATAAAATGTTGATTACCTATCAAAATATCAGCATAGGTGTAAAAACAATTTAATACTACTATATTAAATACCGTTAATGCACTAAAAACAGTAAATAAGTAAATTAAAGAAATAGCAAGCATGTCTAACAATTTTTTTTTTTATTAAATTAGAGTTACAATTAAGGAAGCAATTAATAATAATATTTCCCCCTATCTGTCTCAATTTTTAATCTAATTACTTAAATTAATTTTCCCTAGATATATAAAATTTTTTTTTTATACATTTATTAATACTTTTGACTCTATTGGGTTAAAAATTTTATTAAAATAAAATATATTTAAATAACGAGGTAAAATGAATTTGGTTATCATAGCTATAATATCCATTTCCCAATCTGTATAATATGAAGTTCTCTAGATTATTTAGATTTTATTCAACCAAATTCATTTTATTCATTTTAAAGAAGATGTACATATTGCACCTTCAACTGTTGCATTGAATTTTATTTTAATGCAGACTTCTAGTCTTCTAGTTTTTTACGTTACATCTAGGGCTAAAATAAAATATCTCATGAATATTATGATAAGCAATCATGAAATTCTCTCTTGCTATTTCTCCATTTGTCCTTTCTTTAGCATTTTTGCATTCAAAAATACCGTAATTCTGTCATTTTGCAATTCTTTATTTTTTTATGTTAGGAAGGAAAAGAGAGGGTTTTATTTTTACCCTTTTTATTAGTTGACTTTAAAGTAATGAAATAAAAAATGTACTTTGAATATGCCGGGACTATTTTTGTTTACTACAGCTATAGAATGCATAAAGGTGCAAAGTCATGGGTTCGGTTTTTACGGAAGAATTACAATACTAAAACCTCCGATCTTTATGGGGTTTTTTTACTTAATGTTCTACAAAATATTATTTTTGGCTATAGATTTGGCAGCGTATAAATATGAATTAACATAAAGCATTTTGTACTTTTTTTAGTTGAATACTTTGTAAATGAAAATTTGCCTTAATGAAATAAGTTTTGGGATGTATAGATAGATTGAATATCATAAGCAGATTTATTATTTTCGAAAAGAGAAATCAGAAATCTTCCTTATAGCTTTATGCGTATATATTAAAAGGTCTCATATTATTTCTATGTAGAATTTATGATAGTTTTACAAGTTTGCTTTTTACATCCGAATTTAAAATTATAAAAGAAAATGTTAAAAAAAAATGACCTAAAAATTTTTATCCTCTAAAATCCTACCTGGTGCAATCAGGATTTGAAATGTATGAATACAAATTTAGAAAAATCATTTAGAAAATTCAATATCAAACCTAGTTTTATCTTTAATTAATTTTAAGAATTGATTTTATATGTGTTCTTAATACGAAGCTTATCTTAGAAAATATGAACGACTTAAAAAAAGTTGCTTAAAATACATATTATATTAATGTCTCTGGTTATATGATTGTTGAATTATAAATATAAAACATAAGTTGAATATCCGCTTAGATCTTAGTCGTGGCATTTAAAAAAAAAGCATTGATGACATTTAAAGTTTTGTCTCAATATTAAATCATTTCATATTTTGTATGATGAAACTCGTAATCAACTGTTGAGGCGATAATTATTAGCTTACCAACTAATAGGCTTTTGATGCGGTTGTGTTGTACGCTTTAAAAAAAAAACATTAGAAAAAAAAAGAAACGTTAGAAAGTAAGGTAGAATATGTAATTTATTGAAAATCCTTTTGAAAAAAGTAATTAATTATGAGCACATAAAATAATTGTCAATGATGGGTAACGCATAGATTATTTTCAACTTCTTTTGCATTTAAAAGAAATACAGTTTACCCGAATTTAGAGAAAGCAAGTAAAAAACGTCATTTTTCATGACTTAAATGGAGTTTTTATTGCCAAATCCTTATCTTAATTACCATATATTCTGTTATCATCAATGCAATGACTCAATCTCTTAACATCATCAATCTTTGTCGAATGTCGCCAAGCTCTACCTAATGACAATCTTTAATATCGCCATTGATGTCTTTGTCTCGAATTAAAAATAGAAACACCATTTTCATTACTGCGAACAAGGACTTAAAAGGGGAAAAAAAAAGCAGAATTATAGATTCGCATAATCACATTCTGATGTTTTTAATTTCATTTCTGTACCTTTCCCTTCTCCCTTCACAACGTTCTTCAAATCAAACCTTAATGCACCAAACCATCCCTCCGATGACATTAATAGCAGATTGTGATTTAAAAAGAAGAGAGTAAAATTGGCGAGCGTCGTTTAAACAAGCCCATTTCGAGGTACTTCTCATTTAAAGAAATCGCCGTAGAGTGCCGCTTCGGTCGGTTTTGTCTTTACATTAGGATCTGTTAAATGACTGCTCTACCTAATCGTCCCTTTCTGTAATTACTGTCCCTAAGTCATCATCGTTCGTTGGAGAAGACTCGTTACAAGTCAATCAATGGGATTTCCGTAAAGTGCCCCGGACTTCGGACGGAAACCCAGCTTAAAATAAATCGGGGGCCATATATTGTCTTAAATATATGTTCCATTAACGAAATCGATTTCATCCTCCTACATGGTTTTAATTGTTGGTTTTATTTTATATGAGGAAAAGTAATTTCCTCTTTGGAAGAAATGATTCTTCGCTTTCTGATAGACCTGATCTGTCAGCAGCAACTTATGTCAGCTAGTGGTATAATAATCTTAAGTGTCCAGGAGTTATAAATTAAAGTTGTAGTTTTTTCTATGACAAAATATTGTTTATTTTTTTAATATTTATAATGACCGATTACAAAGACAACCGGTGACTACACTGGGGGAAAAACAATAACAAAATAACCGTGAATAAATAAAATAAAGCCAATCTATAGTTTAGTCCATAGAATCTAATTCGTATCTAGCCTCCCAATACTTCTCCGAAAGAAATTCGGCATTAAATGCAGCGTAACAAATAAAGTGAAGGGCATCCATTTCCTTGTCTATGTTGCACAATTTACAAATTGTGCCTGGAAGAATGTTATCCAACGTAAATGTTTTAATTGGTTTACATGGCCAGTAGCAAGCAATTGTTTGATTTGGATGAAATGTAGTTAGTTATCTGATAGATATTTTTGCTTCCATAAACCCAAGCAATCTGACAACAATAGCAACTTTGCCAGTTATTAAAGTACGCTAGCAATTTAGAACACTTATTTACGCATCTGTCGATAATAACTTATTTTAGCTCTCTGTTACGTTTAATAGTCTTCAGTTATTTGATTGTCCGAATGATATTTTCTTTATCCTCAACCGAGAAGATATTACCACAAGAGGCAACTTAGACAGTTTTTTATTTATTATTATTTTTTAAATTTTTTTTAAAAATAAATATGTTAGCTAGCTACTTACCTTACTCAAGCTGCAATTTGCATCTAACTACAAGAACTTACAGATAGGTATATATACTTATACTTGTTCATTTATGTACAGCAACTTATGTTAGTAATAAGCCTAATGTTCTTATATGTTTGAGAGGTTGGACTTGGATCGAGTATTTTGATTCTTGCCAAGAGTCGAAATAACTTTAACACAAGGGAAAACTTAGTCGGTTTTTAAACGAAATTATTATTATACGAATTATAAACGAACGAAACGAAATATTGAACGAAAATGTTTGTCCTTACAAGATTGTTCTATACCGTCCACTAGTAATATGCTCTCCATAATTTAACGTTACATTCCTTTACTTTTCCAATCTCTTGATTGAGGAACTGCTATGAACGCAAAAAACCATATTCTGAAAAATTGAAAAAGCTGTTCAGGTTTATATTTTTCATAAACATTTACGAAAACTGTTTGCTTCATATATGTCTTAACTTTATTATAGACTGACTTCCCAACTGGACCTTACGGTAGTGGCCAAATAACTGATCAGTAATACTAACGAATATTCCAATACAAATATAACAATACTTTTCCTGGGGGTGAATATGGGTAACAGAAACCATATTGAAATAGGTACGTTTTAATAACTGTTTTTAATAAGGAAAAAGCACCATATTAAGAAATATTTCTTTTCTTAGACGTATTTACGCAACCGTCGTACTCATTGTTTTTAGTGATTGGGAAAAAGAAAGAAAGATAAATAGTAAAGAAAATTGCTCCCACACCCAAAACACACATCATTTGCAAAAGCATTTTTTCTCATAAGTCAAAGTGCTTTTAAGGTAACTTCCGGATGTTTAAATTAAGTCATATGTTTTTATTTTCAGCAGTTGCTCGACGTCCAACAAATGGATCTATTCCATTGTTTTTTTTGGAGTTAATAGCTTCTCCCATCCCACCACCCACATTCTAAGAATTATAACTTAGATCACGTGACAAGATTCCATGTTCGACGCATTAGCACAATAGTGTCTTCTGAGAAAAGTGTCTTGGAAGAGGAGGGAACGCAGAGCCCCCTTTTTTTTATTCTTCTAGGCCGACCTGGATGCCTCATTAGGCCGATCATCTTTTTACCTCCTCGACTAATGATGCGATACGGTCACATTGTAGGGGGACCTTGAGACAAACGCCCCTGCTTATTTTGCGCCGGGGCTTTTTTTTTTTTTTTTGTTCTTATTTCGTATAGTCGCAAAGAAGATGTAAACCGCTGCAAATCTTCTTTTGATGTCCTTTTTCTTTCTTTATTCAAATTATTATATAATTTTTTTTCCAAATGGAACTTCGGTGGATGCGTTAATATTTAAATGTATGTAAAATTTATTTTTAAAATACAATATAAATTTGTATTAGTTATCTTTATTGATTTTTCAAACTTAATAGATAGAGTAAAATGCAAAAAAAATATTTTAAATTTTTTTTCAAAGTTTGTATTTAAGTGTATAAGATAATAAATGAACAACAAAGAAATATCCAGAAATGAAGAAATGGCAAAGAAATATTATTACAATGAAAATTTGTCAGAATTTTTATACAAAGTGTGGAGAATCTTTTTCATAATTTTTATTCCCTCTTGTTAATTATTATAAAACTGTTTGTAAAAAAAACTATTGAAACTAAACTCAGTGGCACGAAAGCCCATAGAGGGCCAAGGCCTACTGTGCCCATCTCAGTTTTCTTGACCTTTGGGCTCTATGGTGCAAGAGCAGATGTTCCGTTTAAGTGGTCAGCCCAACGCGGAACCCCCAGTGTTTAGTTCCAAAGCATGCTTGATATTCATTTTATAGACCCACTAAAGTGAGGAAAGACTGAATCAACCTTGCCCGGCCCAAGGATCGAATCAAGGACCTGTGGCATAGCAGCGACAGAGCTACCACTCAGCCACTGGGAGTAAAAAAACTAATTCCTATAATTAATAAATTTCATTAAGTTTGAACAATTACTTTTTGTCAAAAACTTATTATCATATACTATTTGAAATTTCATCGTTAACATTAATTTTTACTAGAAGTAATAGGCACGGAAATAATTAATAAACCCTCCCCGAGATGAATCGATTTTATTATTTTTCATCTTTTCCGAGAGCTCCATTAAAATAAGTTTTTATAGATTTCTTTTTAACAAAAATATAAGACACAATCCTTTCGGGGATTAAGAACATAACCAATCTCCATATCTTCAAATGCTCCACAATCCTTCGACTTTACTTCCCTGTCAAATCATAACAATCTTCTAATCTTTCTCGTCTGTAACTGCTTTCTGAAAAGAAAAACTTTAGGCAGACATTGGCGACAAATCCCTGCGAATTCGCCAGTAATGTGCCATCAGCAAACCTCAAATATACACATAAAGTGGCAAAGGGAATTCTGTAAAAATTCATATCCACTGGGGACGAAGAAGATGAAAAATAGAATAAAAAAAAATAAATAAAAAAGAACAAGAGGAGTAATATACAGCATCAAAATCCTTTCCCTGTTTCCTCTTTATAACCCTTGATAGAGAAATAGGGGGATGGTAAAGTAGGATCTTAAAATAAAAGAGCGCCGATTTACCTCCAGATTTTGGTGAACAAATCGTAAGTTCCGTCTGTACGTTCTAAAGCTCCTAATCAATACACGTTGACGTACTGAATACAGGATTAGGATTTAATGGTCGGAGAAAAGGCACACAGGGATGGTCGCAAATAGCTATCTGAAGAGATATAGCTCCGGTTCTCTCTCCCTGCTATGGTTTCAAGGGCTAAATAACTCATTTAGTTTATGTTGGGGTAAGTGCCGGGCATCAATTAAACTTGACAGTAAATTTCCAGGCTGTTAATGGGAAAAGACACAATAAAATATCGATTTTTTTTTTTCTTGCTACTTTCTTGCTGTGCTGCTGTAAACAAATTTGAGTAATTAATTGTTCCTTTAAAATATAACTTTTTGGTCTTTTATATTTTGCATCAAAATATTAATACAGATTTATTAATCATTTTCCCCCTTATAATCTTGATAAACTAAAAAGAAAAAAAAAAAAAAAAAAAAAAAGAACTAAACTATTAACTAAACAAATATACTATATATATACACTGAAGTAATATAAATACTAAACAATCAGTATTGTTTCAGTATTTAGATCTCAATGAAATATCGAATTTATATAATTTAAGTTAACTCAATTTAGCTTTATTTTTTAAATTAAAAAATTAATTTACTACACCTTTTTTACACTTTTAACAAGTTTTTTTTACCATGAATTTAGATCTCAATGTATGCGTATTTGTCATCTGTGTCATTTTTTTAAGAAATGCATTTTACTAAAAACACAAAATGAAATTATTATATCGGTTAAAAAAGTAAATAAATTACGTTTGATTGCAGTCATTTACAATAATTTTCTTATTTGATTATATAATACATTATACATTAAATTACTTCATTATAAAGAAGTTCAGAAGTAAAGATGTATTATAAAATACTATATTTTATCATAAAGATTTTTTATAAAATAAAGCTTTTCGCACAGAAAATACTTAATATATAATGAATCAGAATAAGTCGATGCAATACCTTTTTAAAATGATCTAGCCTTTAAATGTATATCAAATCATTATTTTTCGCTTTTCATTTCAGAATTTTCTGAAAAACGAAAAAAAAAAAAAAAAAAAAAAAGGATTCTAAAAGAATTATTTATTATTTTCATTAAATATTCAACACTATGCAAGCAAAATTTTGTAGAATATCTCTAATCACGAAAATTACAGTTTTTATAGTATTTCTGGTTTCGTAGCTTTTATGCAGATATGATAATTGGCGGTCATTGAATAATATTCAGTTTTGGGAGAAATTTTCTCGCCAAAACCCTTTGATGTTGCTCAAATACTTAGGATTTGAAGTTGTCTGAGCGCTCTTTAGCAACCTTTCGTGTCGAACTTAATTTGGGCAATATTTTCTTTCATTTTAGCGAAATAATTGTCATCTAGAAGACATTAGTCTCTAACTTCGCGTGTTTTAGATCAGCACGCTACCGGTCCAAAAGTACCAAAAGAAAGAAAAAAAAATTCAGTAGTACCTAGAGCGTCACGCCATTATTACTACTTGGCGCTTTCTTTTGCTTTTATTTTTTTGTTCATCCTTGGTTTCCTTATCTACTCAAATAAGATCATAAAGATAGCAATAATAGTTGTTTCTTAAAGAAATGGAAGCTTAGAATATAGCTTAACAACAGAATAACGAATTATTATCAAGTTTCTGAGATATTGATTATTATATAAATAATTTAGGATTCTTAATTTCCATTTGCAAAATTTGGTACCTTCCGATGACTTTAAACAGAAATGCGCAAGCAATACCGTCTTCCTACGAATTCAGAATATCGTTATATCTTGCTTAAATTGTAGAAGATTACAATTCACTTACCTTTTAATAAATTTTTCACTGTAAATGCATCTTTATTTCCTCCATAAGAGCCATAAGCTCATAAAATGTTCTTTAATTTCCGTTAATGGTTTGAAAGTTGGCAAAAATTAGCTGATGTTCCACCTCCAGATCTTCCTGAACCTTACGATAAAAATGGATTTTGCAGTAAAATGGTTTTTACGGATAATGCATCAAGGGTGCCAGTGCTTTATATCGTGATTTGATTTGGAATTTTTTACTGTGCTGCTACAATTCAAGATATAACAATTAAGAAGTTTTCAAGAAATTTCAAGTAAATTAAAAAAAAACCTTTATTGTTTAAGCGGTGTCTTTTAACAAGTGTGTACCATACCATAGTGTGTGGTAATGGCATTTCTGGTAAACAAATTAGTAATACTGGTATTAAAAATCAAAAAACAAAATATTTAACCTTTCATTTGGTGATTTTTTTCCTTTTTTAAGGTAACGGTTTCCCGGAAAAATTGGTTTTCAAAATTATAGTTCTTATAACCACACATTTAGTAAAAATTATAAAGCTGGAAAGTAATTTTAAGGGAATTAATGGTTTTAATGTCGTGCTCTTAGGCATCATGATAAAACCACCAAACTTTACCACATTTACCAAATTGTACCACTTACTATGAAATTGTTCATTTTACCAAAACCATTATAGCGCTTAGGTTAGAATAATTGAGGTATTCGGTGTTTCCATAGAGCCAGAAACGCGGCAAATTTTACCATATTGGTATTTCTAACCATACTTTTTTTCTCTGTGCAGTTTTATTTATAAAAAAAGATATTAAAAAATAACATCTAGTGCTTCATTTCAGGAACAACTCCAGTTATCCAACGTTTCGTTCCATTGTTATTTCCAGGCTAAAAAACGAATTTAGATAAAAAAAATTAAAAAAAGGGATTATTTCCTTTTTCTTCAAATAAATAAATATCTATCTCTTTCGATTACTTCTTTAATACTGAAAAGGTCAGCAGCCTTTCTAAACTTTTAAGGCTTTAAAAAATGTTTAAAAAAGGCAGCGGAAAACTTTATAGCCACTTAGTTGTGGTAACCGTGCACTAAACGTCATTCCCGACTGTTACTCTTCCTTCCCGTCATTCCTGCTCACCAACACTAGAAGCACTAAAATCGTAGATTGGAATCTGCCTCGACTTTCCAAAAAAGTCATAAGTCACTCTAGCCAATGAATAGAGGGAGCTTGTGCAGGAATTAAACGTAACAGCTGTCGCAATGGCTTTTGGGTAGAAAAAAAAAAGGAGTAAGATAAAGAAGGGAAGCGACTGCCGTTTTTAATTAAAAGAAAATGTTATTTTATTGTGGGATTTCAACTTGGGGACCGTTTTGTTGATTACGCAGCAGAAGCTAAGCTTAGTTTTGTTTGATAAACAATACTGTCTTAATTAATTTTTTAAGCTCTTTGACTTGCTTTTAATCTGCATGAAATTTTTGGGGTAGTTAAGGGCGTGATGTTATCATAACGGTTTCGTTTGAAAAATTCTTTCTTATTAGGTTTGTACTTAATAGTGCTGTTGTAAAACATGATATGCATTTATTTTTTTACTATTTTACTAAGCGTCATTTAAAATTTGATTATTCTGAGTTTGTGATTTTATATATACATTTATTTTCCTTATTTTCTAGTTTTGCGCACATAGTTAAATATGAGTAGTATATATATTTTCGAATTTAAACGTAGTATTTTCATCATTTAGATATTTATTCATACAAAAATTTAGGTCTTTAATAAATTTGTAAAAAGTTTATATATTTTTTGTCGAGAAAATTAAGCATTTATGATTCGGGAAACGTTAAATGAAACACACTTGTTAAACAAGTACTGCGAGCTTATTTTAAAATTAATATCTGTAATAAAAAACCAAATAACAAAAAAGTTAATATTATTTGTTTACACAATACCTTGAAAAATTAAATATAGTCTTTATATTATCTTCTTAAACATTAAATCATACAAACGTTTTGAACTCACAAAAAATAAAAACAGTCATTCTAATGCTCTAAATTGTAAAAAAAAAAAATGATCGAAATTTTTTTTTAGAGAAGCACAAAAAAGACCATTGGTTTGCACATTGTAAACAAAGATGAAACTACATTATTAATGACTATATTAATAATTATTATTACATTATATTCTAAAAAAGCTACACGACGAATCTAATGTAGTTAACAAAGGCATTAATAAATCTATACTATATTTTTGTTAACTACAATTGTTTGTGCTTTTATGTTCTACTTTCTTTGAACAACATCGATACTTGTAAATGTTAAAAAAAACACAAGTTAATCTTGTGAATGTATACATTATTAAAACTACATAATCTAATGATTTTATCATATACTTCATTTGTGCTCCTTTGCATTTCATTTTGTTTCATTATAATACACCCCAAAAATTAAAATCGACGCTTGGAAATATTAAAAAGCAAATGGTATTTCAACTAGTTATTTTTGTCAACATTAATTATGTGAAATTTTTTTTTTTAATTTCAACATTTAGGTAACCTGTCATACTCATTGTTTTTAGTGATTGGGAAAAAGAAAGAAAGATAAATAGTAAAGAAAATTGCTCCCACACCCAAAACACACATCATTTGCAAAAGCATTTTTTCTCATAAGTCATAACAACATAACATTTTAGGTAATTTTTACAAAAAGTGGTAAAGTTTTTTGGGCGTAAAAAAAAAACCTGTTAAAAATTAAATCCAACTTGGTACCTTTGAGAATACCAAAACTATTTCTAATGGCTTTTCGGATTCTTATTAAATTTTCGATCTGGCAATTTAAGGCTCCAAAACATTCACCGCCCTCTACCCGAAACTATCTTCTTCTAATCAATCATTTAAGGTTAACCTGTTCTCTTTCGTTTGAAGCGGTAAGTTGTTGGTTATTGCATCAAAACAGCTAAAAAAATAAATAAATAAATAAATGTATAGGCAGGGTTAGGAAGAGTTGAGGTGTACGCTGTGATAAAAGAATCGTTAAGCTGAGCCCCCCTTAAATTGTGAGAGCAATTTTTTTCTTTATACTTTTTTTTTTCTGTGATGATTTTTTGTTCATTTGATGTTTAGAATTCCATCAACGCTTCCTCTTTTTCTTCCATAAAAAGTTAAATACTGACTTAATACGTTGTTGTATACTTTCAGAAAATGAAATCGATTTTGGTTTTTGTTATTTTGTCGATGTTTTGATAGCTGTTCTATGAAATTCGTAATTTTATTTTGTTATCTTTTAAAGGTATAAAAATTCAGGTGTCATGATGTACCCGTGTCCATAAACCTATGAATCTTATATTACACACATATAAAGGTGATTTACATGATATAACGTTAATTACTCTCTCAAACGCTGTGTTTAACACTTCTACATTGCTGTATTTAGTAAACCTGGTTAGTTGAACATGAGAAAGAACCATTGAGGAGGCATTTACATTGGCTTATATCCGTCACGTGTGGTGGGAAACTAAAAATTATTTCTAGTTCAGGTTCCAAGTTCAACTCTTTACTGAGATTGCATAATATCATCGTTCCGATATTCTGGTTCAACGTTCGTATATTACGATACAAAGTCGACAACTTTTTCAAAATATTTATTTCAGTTTTTTCCCCCCGTGTAAGTCAATGATTCACGTAGTTATCTAAATGTAAAAGAAGAAAAAAATGTGAACATGAATAATACAAGTTCAACATTGCACTAAAGCGTTTCTTTTGCATTTTATCAACAGAACAAAAAAAAAAAAACAAAAAAAAAATCAAGAAACAAATATCTTTCTGTGACATTCAAATACGGAAACGAGAAACTCGTGATATACAATGTGAAATACGAACAATACATTGTAAGGTTAAAGGTAAGAGCTCGAGAAAAAAAATAAAACTCCGAAAACGGATCTAGATTAATAAAATTCAGATCACGTGATTATCAGTAGAATTCTTAGAAGTTCGTCAAAGTACAAAATAAACGAACGTACATACAAGCAGAAGTCTTTTGGTATGTAAAACGGACAATACCAATTGACCCTACAAAGAGGCACGCGTATTCAGTTAGGCGCGTTTTAATTAATGCTTTGTTAGTGCCCATCATACGGGATAGGATTCGAAATTTTAGTTCTCATTTAACACGCAGAACACGGTTACAGGTAATAAATATTCCGGTTTGGAAACATTAGTTTGAATGCTTATCCTTTCTTAAGATGTTGATTTATGGATGTGGCAACAGTATTCTGTCATTTATTTTCATCAAAAGTGATTGTAAATGCCCGGCAGCGGAATTGTCGAACATAAGAAAGCAACGCGCTTTAATTTAGGTAGTTCTTTATTCTTTAATTTTTTGATTTGTAGTATTAATGATTTTTTTTTCTTTGCCGTTTGATAAGTCGGTATGTGAATCTATCGAGTGCCAAAAAATTCCGGATTAGAATTTCGTCAGAATATTTTGTTCGTTAGTACTTATGGGGAACATGTTGAACTATTTAGTACTAAGTTTGCTGCGAAATTCAGCTTAATTACTTTCATGTTTGAATGCTTATGCTATCATCCAATTAGTCATCCATTTATCGTTACAAACTTTATGTATATTCCTTTATTTTACTAAATCCATTTACTAGGACTGTTCTTTTGTGAGTTATGCAAATGCTTGATATCAGGCAACTAAGCCCTTAGCTTAAGTTTAGTGTTCCCGTCTATTGATGGGAAAACTAACATCTATTGAAGAACAAAATTCAAAATGTTACGGTGGGATTGATTATTTGATGTTTTTTATTCTTAAAAGCATCAATTTTAAGCTAATTTTTTGTAGTGAAATTATACATAAAAAAATATTTATTTGTTCATAATATTAAAAGCTTGGATCAATATAAATATAGAAAAAAAAATGTAGAATTTTTTTAAACAAAAGTTAAATCCATTATCAATTTTTTTTAAAAATTTCTTAAACAGACAAATGTATAAATAGCATGCATTAATCTTATTTGTTTAAGCATCGAAGCACGATGTTCATGAGTATTGTTCTAACAATGGATTTAGATTAACTTTTAAATAGAATTTAAACTGAATAGATTGAGAAAATATTTAACAGGGAATGAAAGATAATTTCAATACTGTTTTAAATCATGGGAAATTGTACATAAATTTTCTTTAACCCAGTTCAATGTTAAAGATATAAAACATAACTAATGATCGATTTCTTTCTATAACAGGATCACCTCCTGGAGGCATGTTCTATGATTCTAATATGTACAGTACACCTCTGTCTTTGCTCCAACTTCCACCAACAGCCCTTCCTGAAATTACGCAAAAACTAACACAGGCTGGTAACACCACAGCCCGTTTTTCACAAGACGGGAAAACTTTGGAAGATCTCAAAGGTGTGGTGTCCAACAACGACTACCAACAAGCGGCAGAAGCTGAAGTGGACGTGGGATTCGTTTGCAAGAAGTGTCAACTGGTCCATCCAGCTGAAGTTCTCTGCCTCAATCACCAACGCTCCAGCTGTTTTGCCAATAAAGCTCCTGGAGAAAATACAAAGGCAATATTGCGGCTAGTGCAAGTGCAGTTGGAGTGCCGAGCTTGTCGAGAGAGATTTCCTACCCTCCTCGACTTCAAGTTCCACTGCAATGCAGAAAGACACGTCAAAAGAGTGCACAAGTTGCAGCGAAGTGAGCAGGTGACGCCTCCTAATTCTATGGCACCACCTAATTCCATGGTGCCTCCCAATTCCATGGTGCCTCCCAACTCCATGGTGCCTCCCAATTCCATGGTGCCTCCAAATTCCATGATTCCACCGAATTCCATGATACCTCCCAAGTTACCAACCTGTTCAACGTCATCACACTTCGCTGCCACTCCTGTTGCGCCTTCCATGACACCTCCACGTCTGGCACCACCACCCCTGCTTCTGCCACAGACAGGAAATGATGTCACGACCCGGAATGGTCCGGACGTTACAGCTCAACACCTTATGTTTTCGTCCGATTTTCGAAACGATCTGGATAGTGCTCTTAGGCTTGGGCTCGAAGCTTCTTCTCTGGACCATCCGGCTTCTACGAAAGCCGGACTTTGTTTCTCTGGAGAGGCGACTCTAAGTCCAGAAACTAAACGGATCTAATGTTCCAACACTGCCTTTTAAGGAGGCTTTACAAATGGTTAATGTATTCCTAAAAAAATTTTGAAGAATTTATTCCTAACAAAGAAAGTGATTAAACTGTTTTTAGGTTGTTGTTTGCGATAGCAAGAATATTGTCCTCTTTTATAAACTTCGATTCCTAAAACTTTGTTTCAAATCGCTGTACCCGAGCCCAAGCCAAGTGGGTAAGGTCGTGACTGAATTTTCCTATAAATAAATATATATATATATATATCTATATTAAAGAAAATAACTTTGCCAGATTTTCTTGGCTGCCTAGAGACTGCTGTTTTCTCCTCGGCAGATATCCAGAGTTCCTAGAATTGAGAAGTGGCTCAAGCAAAGCGTGAAACTTTTTGTGGTGGACCAAAAAAATAAATTTACTAGCTGCAAAAAATTCACAAATGATTGTGGAATTAAAGTAAAATGCTATAACAGAGCGTTGCGCGCGATTCCGGCTCCGGTGCTCGAAAACTTCGTTATGTTTCCTATTAATCAGATGGAGCTTCATAAAACAAAAGTGTCATCAATTTTTATTCTACAAAAGAAAAAAAAAGCTTTTTATTTTCTTTTTATGTACATATCTGTTGGTTTCATGTTCCGTTGTTTTAGTCAAAAGCTACTTCCTAGAGTTATTGAACATTCGTTATGAAACAAAATTCGTACATCAGAAGAACGTACTTCAGTTCCATTGTGCATACTACCTATATATTAATAACTACATATAATATATACATAAATATTTATTACATTTGTTAAAGATTACTTTGTTAAATATGATTTTTATAATATTCAGGATCTATAGTGATGATCGGCAATAGTTCTTTTTAAAAGTATATTTGGTTGTTGTAGTTTGTTGCTGCTAAATTGTCTTGAGGACTCCACAAAAACTGGGTGACTAGAGCTTCAAGACACCTCTTGAATTTCCTTTTCGATCGTTTGCACCAATGGAGATGATTACAACAGCGTGCATACGCTCACAGTGTTTATAGATGTTTTGTTTGATAACATGGAAAAAAAAATTCTTTTTAGTGTAAATCTAAATATTAGAGTTGTGCTTTTCTGTAGGTGTTTGCTTCGATTAATCTAATTTTTGTTTGTTTGTAAGACAACAACAAAAATTTGCACAAATATTCGTTCAACAATGTGTTGTTTGTTATCCAAGTGGTAGTAATAGTATGCCTCGTGATTTAATATAGCAGAATAAAAAAGAAAATTACAACTTCGTGTATACTAAACGGTGCGAGATGATTATTCAACTCGTTGGTTCCTTAAATGTTGCAGCTTGAGCAGATTCTGATTGGTAGTTGTAAAATGACGTCATATTAAAAGAAAAAAATAAAGAACTTTGTGTGCGCCACAGCCTGGTGTGTCTGAAATTCGATACTATATCGCGTTCCTGTGAAATAAACAAACAAAAAATCATCCGTAGGCACAAAAAATACACATAAGCCGTATCATGTGTCCAACCGTTGGCCATTGGTCAAGCTAAAAGTTCCTGTGTTTTTTTTTACATCGAAGAGGTTCTATTTGCAACTTGTTCTATTTGATGTTCTTCTTTGAAATTAAAAATAAATGCAAACAAAAAAAAAAAATTAGTGTTTGTGTGTATGTTTATGTATGTATACGTGAGCGTGCCGATGTATTAAATGGAGCACTTCTGTCTTGCCCTTTGTTCAACGGAACTTAACGCGCCGGGATACTTTCAAGACATAATTTTCCTTCCCTGATTTGAAATAAGATTTGACCATTTGTACAATTTTTAAAATAAGCATAAAAATGACCACTGGGAAAACAGAAAGCTGCTGAAATTATGCATGATTAGATCATACATATTTTACACGGAGAAAAAAGTTCTGGTAAAATTACCACAATTGTGCAGTAATGACTTTTCTTGTAAAAAAAAGAAGTATAATTCTAGTTATGAAACCAAAATATAAGGTATTTAAAATACTCATTCGGTCCTCTTTTTCGTTTGTATGGTAATGGTTTACCATATATGATGGTTTTCAAAATTATTCACACTTTACTTAATCTTAATATCACACATTTAGCAAAATTGCAAAACTGAAAGGTAAATTTAATCAACTAAATTATGTCATGTTCCACGGTATCTTGATAGAATTACCACATTTATAACTAAACAGCATGGTAATAAAAGCCTATTTTATGGTCAATTTTAACAAAAGTCATTGCCAAAGCACTTAGGTAAAAATTACAGTTCTTTTTGGTGTTTCCTTAGTGTCAGAAACACGGTAAATTTTATCATATTCTGGTAGTATTATCCATACTTTTTTTCTCAGTGTAGCATAGAGTTTACAATTGTTTAATGTTTACAATATTAAAAATTTATATTTTTATTTACCTACTGATAATCAATAATTTATCCATAAATTGTATTTATAACAATAATTTTATATTTAAATTTTATATTATTAACCCGAAACAATTTTAATTCTAATTAATTATTTACTGTTTTTAATTAAATAATCATTAACCTTAATAATAATTTTGAATTGGAATTTTGATATTTTTACTATGGTTACATTAATTTTTAAATTTTTTATTTCTTGAGTTTCAATGATCATTATGAAGAAATATTGTAATAACGATCTCTAAGTTCTGAATATTTAGCTCTTTACCAAGAATAGAATAGTTTAATGATTCAGTTGTTAATTTTTTTTGTAACACGAGCAAATTACAGTTGCATTTGAATTTATAAATATAAGTTTTCTTTTTTAAAATTAATTAAAGAATTGATGATGCATGCAATTAGTTATTATTTTTTTTTTAAGTTTCACTTACATCTACAATTTTCCTTATTATCTTTATACTATAAGTGCCGGATAACATAAATGAATAATTTCTATAAAAAGTTTTGTAAGCAGATATTGAAGTGGCTTTCTGTACTCCTTTTAGCAAATTAAAAAACCTATATTAAAGTCCAAAATCAGATTTTTTTATTTTTATTTTTTGAAATGATAAATAAATCAAAAATACGCTAAACTTATAAAAATCAATTTTTGAAAAAATATTTTTCTTGAATGAATTTTAAAAATTTATAGTTTTTTTTCCATTAAATTCATACCTTTTGAATTGATTAAAAATAGAAGATGGTTGCAATGTTTATGAAAAAAGTGCACGTTCGCGTAAAAATATGAATAAATCATTTATGTTAAGAAGAATTTAAACTTAAAAAACTTTTTCTATTATTTTTGGTATTAATGCAAATTAAAACCAATATTACGAGTTTATGAAGTTTAGCCTAAATAATAACTTAAATAATATTTAACTTAAATAAAAAAAATGGAATTATAAAGAATTATTTTTTAAGTATTTATGTCTATATATTCTGCTTACTTATGAATAAAATAAATTTATTATTTGTATATTTTATAGGTAAATTAATTAAAGTATTTCATCGATAAAAGTTAACTATATTCATGACTTTTCTTGATATCATTTTAAAGCCCATATAAATATTGGTTGAACCTAGCTGTATTGGCTGGTTGTCAGCAATATAATAATTATTCATGAATATCATTAAACATAAGAGTTCCTGAATAGAGTTTTATATTCATACAATATATTCCTGATCCAAATAAGTTTACGATACATACATTATTTTATGTCTAATGAATTAACTTATTTAACAACTTTGTTCACTCTGTGTTTTATTGTTAAACTAATGGTTAATTTTATAAATCTGCATATTAGTTAAAAGTTTTCATTAAAAATTATTAATTAATTATCAAAATTTAAAAATAACTCTTAATTAAAATATTATTTTTTAATTGAAAATAATTTATTAATTAAAAATTTATTATAAATTTAAATTTATTATTAATTGAAAATTAATTATTAATTATAAAGATAAAGTATATTATTATAAAGATAAAATATGTAGAAATAACTGGTTGATAATTTTATATCTATTGAATTAACGTATTTAATAATAACTCTGTTCATCGTGTGTTTTATTGTTAAACAAATGGTTAATTTGAATTTGATTCGTATTGATGCTTTTTTGCTTTGTATTAATTGCTCGATAACTTGCAATATATTTTGTTACAATTATATATGATGATGGTTTATCTGAGCAAGTTTAGTTTCAGCTTTAATTATTTTCTGTTAATAAAACTTTTCCTAATGACAAAGAATAATATTTTACTGAGCAATGTCCTGAACTGGTTTTGGTTCCTGTTTTTAAACTATGAAATGATTAATGATTTAAGGAAAACAAAGGACATAAATAAAGGAGGAAATAAATCGTAATTGTTATTGCTTCATTGTATACTTCTGAATTTTAAATATTTACTGTATTTTATTTAAGCCGAAATACTAGAAGATACCTTCATGTTTTTACGACGTAACCTGCATTTACGACGTACTAAGTCTAGGAACCTATTTCATGAGAGAAAAACATTTCACAAAGTAAATCACAATAATTTTTACCGGACACACAGGCACAGAAGAATTATAAATAATTCTGGAAAGTATATTTTTAAACCAAACGATTGTGAGTTCAAGTTAGGCGCAAAACTTAATTTGTATTGTATTTTAATTCAAAATAAAGAAGGACTTGATCGGCATTGCTACTGAGAGTGCGATCAACCAATCATGATTGTTTATCAGCTGCGGCTACCTCCACCATTGGTGGTTTTAACCAGTTCCTAATATATTAAGATCGTCGATGAAGTTGTAAGATGATATAATTACAAGTATGACCTGTACAGTACTATTTAATAATAAATGAAGGTCCTGTTATTATTCGACATTTCAGCCTTGTGCTATAGGTTGGAGAAAGAAAATCTGCATATTAATTAAAAATTTCAATTAAAAGCGATTAATTGATTATTAAAAATTGAAAAATAATTATTAATTAAAAATTATTTATAAATTGGAAATTAATTATAAATTTAAAATTAATTATAAACTGAAAATTACTTTTTATTTCAATATTAATTATAAATTAAATTTGGATTTGAAAAACGTAATTCAGTTAAAAAAAACCTTAATTGAGTTTTTTAAAATTAAGTTTTTAAATTAAATGTTACCCATTATTTCGATAATATATTGTATTATAAATATTTTAACAATAAAATAAATAGAATTGACTTAAATTCATAATTTTTTTTTCTATTTCATAATAATAAAATGTCTTTGCCAGTTTCTTTTCTTATTTAAGCTTTAGAAAAAAAAAAGTAACTTGAAAAAAATCGGTATATATACATAATGGACTAGTTCTTGTGGTTGATATATTTTTTATTACATATTTATGATAAGTTTAATTAAACAATACTTACAATAAAATTTTCCTTCATTATATAAATTGAATTAAGATTTCAATTAAATACCTTTGTTCAAAAAGTTTAAAAATTAATTTTTTTTGCATTACATTATTTTATGTATTGATACTTATTCACTTATCAATCATGCTATCAATTGATTACTGATAATTGCTCTTTATTTCTTATAAAACAATAATTATTTTTTAAGAAAAGGTGCAGATAAACCTTAACTGTCGTGTATTATACAGAATTCAATTTTTGCTACACTGTTTGGATTTTATTGATGTATATATACCAAGATTGTTTGTAATGAAAAACTGCTTAACCATATTTTTCACGTCGATAATAAAAATAAAAAAATGGATTTCAAATTCAAAACCTAAAGGAATTAAGCATAATTTGATTACTTAATTTTAAAAATATGAATTATTATATGAAAATATACTTTAAATGTGTTAAGCAGATTTCATTATAAATCTCCCTTTTATAATGAACATTAAATGCTACAAAATATTATTTCTTTTGATGCTAAAGTTTATTCATAAAAATGTGAAGTTTATTTGTGCAGTTTGTACGAAACTATGCGAAACCATAGGGATGTGCATAGACTGACATATAAGGTAAAAATTAATTAAAATATAAATAATTAAAATATAATTAATTAATTAAAAATACCTTTAATTAATTACAAATATATTTAATTAATTAAAAATATAATTAACTAATTAAAACAATATTCATTATTACAATATTTTCTAAAATGATCGTTTTTCTTTTACTTTAAAAAATTATTTTTTCTAAGGGCCTTCTATGCTAATTCCTATGGATGTTGTATTTTGGACATACTGTGTACATAATTTTTAATTTGTCACAATATCGCTCAAGTTATTTTATAACAAGTGGCATAATGATTCCTATGTACAAAAATGTTTTAATGGTGATCATGAATTGATCATAGTTTCATGTACATGTTTAGACATTCATGTTTTTATTGATGCAAACACATGTAAATGGCCTAGCAGAAGAAACATGCCGTTCTTAGTTAATGTCTATTAAAAAAAATTCTGTTATTTACTTATGAGAATTTTTGTTATCAGTTATTATAGTGTAGTTTGTTATCAGATAATTTCATCATGGTCATTAAAATGTTTGACCACTACTTAAAGTTCCTAGATAACAATATCCTATCTGATATTAATAGCTTCAAATATCGGTGAAAAATTCACATGGGGTGCTGTAGCATCAATGTTAACTAACCTGGCATTTACATCACATTATATGAAGCACAGTTTTGTTTTCAAAACAATAAAATAATATTTGATAATGCTATTAATTAGATAGAAGAATAAAATTTTTGATGTAAATTGCTTCTTTCATTTTAGTCTGTTTACATACCCAAATATTACACACTTATTCGTGCTTAAAATTCATTTAAATATTATGCATGAAATTCAGAAAAAGAAATAATTTAGATTTATTAAAAGCAAATTATAAATTGAAATTATTATGACAAAAATTAATAATATAGTCGTTAAAAATAGATCCCATATTAGGCCGGAATAACTCATATATTAAAAAACACGATTCATAATACAAATTAGTGTCTCATTTCTTTTAACAAATATTTTAGACAAATTAAATAAACATTTTTATTAAGTTAAAGAAAATTATAAATTATGTTTTAGTTTATAATAGATTTTGAAAATAAAATTTACATTTTTAAAATAAATTATTTATAATGTTTTAAATAATTGAAATGAAAATATTGTTTTCAAAACAAGTTAATAATAAATTTTAGAAAAAAAATCCGAATTTTTATTAGACGACATATTTTTTTTTATAATTCATTTATGAATTTAAAATCAAACAATTATACCTGGTAAAATAAAATTTAAATTTTAATAATTGTAAATGAAAACGTATATTTTAATCGCAAAAACTTACCAGTCATGAAATCGAAGCACTAAAAATATTTCACAAAAAAAAAAACTTTTTACTTTTGCTTATTTTGTAAGATCAGGAATCAATTATTCGGTTTTTTAGGTAAACATTTTAGGTTTTATGCAGAAATAAGTTTTAGTTTTATACACATTTTAATAACCATAGTACTTTATATAGAAATTAGAAAGAAGCGATAACTTATCATGTTTTAAAATCTCTTTATGATATAAAAAAAATAACTTACATAAATATTTTCAAATAAAAAAAAAACTGTTTCTGCCAGAATTAATAAAATACAGCAACTAATATCTTAATGCCACATTATCATTGAATTAAAAAAAAAAAAAAACATAGTACAAGGCTGTTTTGATGTGTAATATCATAGACAATTTTAAGTGGTTTCACGCCTAGTGAAGCCACTGGTTTAAACAAAGTGTTCAATTCCACAGGTTTAGATTTAGATTATGATGAGCAGCCGAAAAACAAGTTCCTAATTCACGTACTGCTATACTAGGAAGCGTTCGGTTTGCGAAGATTTTTTTAAAAAAAATTGTTGGCACTAGTGTTCTTTATTCATGTGTATTTTTCTTGAGTCCTAAACATGTAAATAACTATATGTATACGTTTTAAAGATATATCATTACCAAAGAAATTGTTCCTTCATTTTTTTAAGAAAATGGATATATGTGTCTGTCTTATTTAGGGGTTTTGGCTCTCTTTTTACCATGATGAAATGCTATTGTATAAATATTTTGGAAGAAAAAAAAAATACTTGTGATTATAGATGCGGTTAGCATATATTCGACTGATAACAAAAATGTTCCATTATTCGATAAGCCAATATAATTTCTTTCTTAAAATAATGCAAAATTTTCTAGCACTGCTAGGCCCGATGAATTTTTTTTCATGTTTATTATATGTTTTTAAACGAGTTGAAGTTTATTTCAAGTTTAATAAATAAGGTGGTATTGTTTATTTAAGAGAATTTGAAGACAATTAAGTGTTGTTTTTTATGTGTGTGTGTGAATGCAGGCCTATTTTTGGTAACTATCAGTTTGAGATGATCTAGGTTTTTACACATGGCTTATTGTAGAACGCTTTAAGGCCGTGTCACAATAAAATGTGGGATGTCATAAATTGCGTTTCTGTTTTTCTTATTTACATTTTTTCTGATAAATTTACACATAAATTATTACACTAAATCCTCTGAATTAAAAAAAATATATAAAATTAGAGTAAGGATAAGTTCCAACAAATTAAAATGCACATTCCAACTTTATACATATTTAAACAGTATGAATGGTTTATTGTAGATTACTTAAAGGTCGTGTCACAATATGATATGGGATGACATAAATTACATTTTTTTTTACTTGTTTACATTTTCTCTAATAATTTATAAATTTATACACTGAATTATTAGAACAATAAAAAAACTAACAATTCAAAATTAGTTCGATTCATTAAAATATATCTTTTAGGATAAATTACAATGAAACAGTATACTTTGTGTTTTGTAGAATATACTTTAAGACCATGCCGAATCAAAACTTGGGATACAATAAACTACATTTCTGTTTTACTTGTTTATATTTTCTCTAACAATTTTCTTATAAATTTATACCCTGAATCATTTGAACAAATAAAAAACAAACAATGCAAAATTAGTTCGAGGGATTAAAATACAATGTCTGAGACAACGCATACTTAAACTTAGTATAGTTTTTTTTTTTATAAGATATACTTACGGTCTTTTCACAATAAAATTTGCATTGCCATGAATCCTTTTCTCTAAAATGTTAGGCATAAATTGATCACTCCTTTGAACAATAAAACGATACTTTTCTATCTCGCTGGTCTAAAAAATTCAACAATTTTAATAATAATAATAAAAAAAAAAATAGAAAAAAAATGGCTGAATTTACTTTCCTCCGGTGAGTTTGCATTGGAGACCTCATTTCCTGAGTCAGCGAAATAGAAAAATTTCAACCCCCCCCCCCCCGAAAAAAAAACGATAAATACAAAATTAGTTCAAGCAATTAAAATACAACTTCCAAAATAACACACATTTAAATAGCGTATATGGCCTACGGCAAGATACTTTATGTCCGATAAAATTTGAAATATTATAAAATTGAATAATAAAATTGGAAATATCATTAATAACTTTACTGTTTTTTATTTGAAATTTTCATTTCGAGAATATACACATAAATTTATAAACGGAGTCATTTCAATAACAATAACAGATATCATAAGCAATAAAAAAATATTCGGAAAATTTAATTATGTTTAGAGGCATTAAAATAGCCCTTCAAAGAAAACACAAATTAAAAAAATGCATGATTTATTGTAGATAACTTTGAAGTCAAAAATCACAATAAATTTTGAGATCCCTTGAATTATTAGGTGTCAGTTTGACTAGTTTATTATTTCTATCTTATAACTTTAACTGATACTGAGTTATTTGAGCAGTGTAAACAAATCTCATAAAAATTTCAAGTATAAGATAATTGAATAAAAAATCAAAGAAAAATCGATACAACACTGACTAATAATATCATACAAAACTAGACATATTAATTTGTCTTCAAACTTAACAAATTGAACAATAGTGTTATGCAAATTTGCTGATACCTTAATAAAGTGTTTTTCGCTAAGTTGAACCACATCGTGTGATTTAATTTAAGAAAAACTAATATAGACGATAACATGGTTAGTTTTTTTAATAGTATAATTATTATACAAGCAAATAAAAGAGATGAAATGACATTTTGTTTTTTGCCGTGTTAACTTCTTGCATACGCAACAATATCAGGGAAACACTAAAGGATCACACATGAAATATGTCAATCTTATAAAAATATACAATACATAAATAAATAAAACGGTTTACTTTAGAGTGTGAATGTTTATAGATAATTTTCTTTAATTTATAAACAAACATATGAATTGATTCATTAATTTGTATATGAATTACTTAGAAGGTATTAAATTATTATCTCATTAATTGCAAGAGCATCTGTCACTAATCCTTAAAACTAAGATGCACGTAAGAGTGGCACGTAAGTAGATGCACGTAGCTTAGATGTACGTAAGTGACATAGAATTCAGATAATTTTTCAATAATTATGAACAAATAGAAAGAATAAGAAAAAAACACCAACACATCGATTAAAATAAGCTTTTATTTTGAACATTGTTTTCGATTTTTCGAATTTATTGTCCCTGCAATGAACCACCACAAAACAATTAAGAAAGTCCAAATATTCTTGTTAAATACTTTTTCATTTCAAAAATGACAAGTACTTTCCGTTTTCGTATTGTCTTCGTCACTTATCATGTTTTATTGTAAAAAGAAGCAACACAACTCTTACGGAATAAAATAAGATAAAGAGGAAATTCTTACAAATATTACTAATTACAGATACTATTCTTTACTCTTCTTCAAAATAAAACTCAAACCTATAAATCACGCCCTTACGTTTACGTTTGATTCATACAACCTATAGTTTTTCGACGCTGAGGGATCCCTTTAACCAAGAAATTGTTAACTTGTTAACGTGTGGAGCTAAAGGTCCTTTATCACTAAAGATTTTAATCTTATCATCACTAAATTCAAGATTCTGATCTTATCAACGCAAAATTCTGATTTTAGTTTTAGTATGCGATTGATTTGTAGCTAAATCGGTCTGATTTGCTGTTGTGATTTTCTATAGAGAAACTAAACGCTCTGCTGTGCGGAATGAAATGTTCTTGATTTTGATTATATCAATTCTAAATACTGATTTCAATTGCGACATAGGCTTGATTTGGTACTTAAATAATCTTGTTTAGTCATAACACAAAGCTATGCGGAAAAAAAAAGGTTCAGGATTCTGACTTCATCATTGCTAAATACTGATCTCAACTGCTGGTTCATGTCTAATTTCGTAGTATGGAGATCTCTTTTCGTTCAGAAACATTGCACAATGCTTTACGGAATGAAACTTGCAAGATTCTGACTTCATAATTGCTAAATACTGATCTCAACTTCTGGCTTATGTCTGATTTCATACAAAGGAGATCTATCTTAGTTGAGAAACATTGCACAATGCTCTACGGAATGAAACTTGCAAGATTCTGACTTCATCATTGCTAAATACTGATCTCAACTTCTGGCTTATGTCTGATTTCATACAAAGGTGATCTATCTTAGTTGAGAAACATTGCACAATGCTCTACGGAATGAAACTTGCAAGATTCTGACTTCATCATTGCTAAATACTGATCTAAACTTCTGGCTTATGTCTGATTTCATACAAAGGAGATCTATCTTAGTTGAGAAACATTGCACAATGCTCTACGGAATGAAACTTGCAAGATTCTGACTTCATCATTGCTAAATACTGATCTCAACTTCTGGCTTATGTCTGATTTCATACAAAGGAGGTCTATCTTAGTTGAGAAACATTTCACAATGCTCTACGGAATGAAACTTGCAAGATTCTGACTTCATCATTGCTAAATACTGATCTCAACTTCTGGCTTATGTCTGATTTCATACAAAGGAGATCTATCTTAGTTGAGAAACATTTCACAATGCTCTACGGAATGAAACTTGCAAGATTCTGACTTCATCGTAGCTAAATACTGATCTCAACTTCTGTCTCATGTCTGATTTCATACAAAGGAGATCTATCTTAGTTGAGAAACATTGCACAATGCTGTACGGAGCGAAACTTGCAAGATTCTGACTTCATTGTAGCTAAATACTGATCTAAACTGCTAGTCTATGCTCGATTAATATTTATATTACTTTTAGATGAGAAACATAACAAAATGCTATGCGGGATGAGAGGCTCAGGTTTCTAGCTTCATCGCTACAAAATACTGATCTCAATTGCTGTTCCATTCCCGATTTCATACTTAGCTTATAGCTGAGAAACATAACACATTGAGCTGCTGGTCTATGCTCTATTTAATATTGAGATTTCTTTTAGATGAGAAACATAACACAATGCTACGCGGAATGAAAAGTTCAGGTTTCTAACTTCATTGTTGCTAAATACTGATCTCAATTGATGTGCCATGCCCGATTTTGAACTTAGGAAATCTCTTCTATCTGAGAAACGTAATGCATTGAACTGATGGTTTTTTTCTTTATCGTTGTTACATAGTCAGCTCATAGTCATTCATATATTGAATTAGTTTTTTGCAGTACGAAAACTCTTAATTACGATTAGCTTAATTTTGCAAATTATTTTTTTGGTAAATCTTTTTCAACTATATAGTCCTACTATACAGTTCTTTTTATTCCATTATTAATGATGTTCATTTTCAAAGTTTCAACTATTTCTATTTCTTAAAAAGTGTCTATATTTATTATCGAATTCATTATAATCTTATTGAAAGAAAAAAAAAAGACATTCATAAAAATCACAAAAACAAGATTATTTGTATATTTCTTATTGCATTAGAAAACTGCAATTATAATACCTGATTCCAACACTTTAAAAATTTAAAGCTTCCTCTAAAAAATACACTCTAAAAAATCCCACTCAGAAAATTACAAGTTTGCATTCACATACTTCCATTAATTTGTTTTTATCGGGGCCCTTAATTTTCAAAAAGAGGCGGATGACAAATAAAAAAAAAGAAAAAAAAAAAAGAAAATTGCAACATCAATTTCAAATTTTCGTAATGAAGTTTTGTTTTCTTTTTTTCCGCAAATAGAATGTAATCATGTTATTTTTTTTCCCCTTAATAACATATTTTCCACCCACAAGTGAAAATAATACTCCTTCGTTACGATTTGAGAAAATTACATATTTATAACATTCTACCTTTCATTTCTGGTTCGATGTTTTGAATTATGTATTTTCGCCAAATCCTTTCTGCTGGACAATTATGAAACTCTTAATAACGTTGCCTATTATAAATACTTGATGAATATATCAGTCATGTGGGTATTACGATCGTTTCGGTGGGGATGAAATATTTATTACATTCGCTAATGAAGTTCGAAGTTGGGACGTATCTAACAACGAAGAAAGACGAGCTTGTAAGAGTCTTTTGTACGTGTATCTACCATTTGTCATTATTAAGATTGAGGAAAATAGGAATAAATGGGATTTTGGATTCTACTTTGATTCATTAATTTTTAGTTGGAAATCATCACAAACAATGACAATGATTTTAGATTGCGCATATTGTTTGCTTGAGCAACATTCTTTTTCTGATTTATGATAAGAATGTTATACTTTTGGGTGATAGATTGGAATTTAAGACTGCGTTAAAAAACTTCATAAAATAGAAACTATTTTGGATTCAATTATTGCAATGTTTTTTTATGTGAAAATATCGGCGCAAGTTTTGATTCTTTTTTAATGAACGTTTCATTATTACAATGGTTTTTACACTGTTAGAAATGAAACTCTAATTTTTGTCGATTTTAAATCTTGAACTATTGTCTTATTATTTAACTTAAAAATATAACTTATTATTTAACTTATTAATTTATTATTATAACTTATTATTAACGTATTATTATAATTTGTTATTAACTTATTATTAAAAATTATTATTTTAAATTTTTTTAGCCAAGTTACTACTATAGAACTATTAACTCAATTTAATTCTTGAACTGCATTACGTTACTTTTTATCATTTCGTTGAGAAGTCACGTGATTTTTGACGAAACGTGAACTCCAAAACATTTGAAAATTTTTTCCTCATTCACACTGAGGAAACAAGCACAGCAAGTTGGTATTTGAAATAATTAAATGCGACTCCGATTCCGACTATTAACTTTTCATAAAATTGTCACAACCGGACTTAAAATTGTCACCACCGGTCTTAAAATGTCACAACCGGACATAAAATTGTCACAACCGGACTTAAAATTGTCACAACCGGAGACGTCATGCGTGGTTTTTCTTAATGAATAATTCATAATTGCAATATTTTTTACAATCTTAGACATAAAACTCTAATTTTTGCTGATTCAGTAACTTTTGAGATGAATTTTGTTACTTTTAAAAAAACCATTTCGCTGCTAAGTCACGTGATTCATGACGAAAAAGAACTCTCAAACACTTCACAAAATCTTAAGTCATTTACGGTGAGCTAACCAGCACATGCATAACTGTGGAATCTGTATATGAAATGATGAAGTCCGACTCCGATTTATGCTTGTTTAAAAATTGCACAACTGAATTACTGAAAGTTACGTCACGCGTGGGTCAGTCAATCAGGCTCGACACTCACGCGTGACGTAGCTTGCAGGAATCCAATTAAATCTCATTCAAAATATGATTCAATACGATAATGAACCCAAACCTTCAGTAACGTTAAAGTGCCATAAAACAACCCCGTGACTAGATACAACAATGTGATTATTTGGAGGTACTCAATTGAAGAAATTAATTTTAAAAATTACGTTTGCACGAAACAATGAAATTGTGCTAAGCCATTATAAAAAAAGAGCTAGAAATTTCAATTTCTAAAACATTTTTAAAAAACTTTAAAATAAAAAATGGCAATGAGAAACTCAAGAAAAAAAATTTCAATAATAATAAAAATATCGTTAAAAATAATAAAATAACGTCTTCTTATTAACAGCAAAATATCGCATTTTTATTCTATATAATATTTAAAAATCTAAGCACCCTATTTGAAACTAAGAAGTTCGTTTTAAAATCTTTTATTTTTGAATGCATTTTATTTATTAATATTTTAAGTTTGTTTATAAATAAGACATATATTGCATGATAATATGGTCTTATTTTCAATTATTAAATAGTGCAAATAATTCAAGATTAACCGTAAGATTCTCACTAAAATGTAAAAATTTTTTTAAATCACCCCGATAAATGGAGTTAAACTGTCAACTATAAATTTATAGGGTCAAACTGTTTTATTATTGTGGAAATATTTTCTTGGTTCTATTATGCTTTTTTAAACTGTAAAAAATTTTGATAATATTGTTGTCACAATTTTTTGTGTTGAGGTAAAAAAAAAACTTTTTACAGAGCATGTAGTCACATTTTATATTTAACTATTAAATTTTACAGTTTTATTTATTCATTTCTGTTTGTTTACTGATAACACAAATGTTCATGTGCATTTCGCGTAGAAAAAACAAATTCTGTTAAAATTACTATCTGTTAAATTTAAATGTTATTTTACCATATTCGAACAAAACGGTCTAATAACCATAAATAAGATGGTATTCAAACTATTAACTGTGAGAAAAACCGTTTATTAACTGCCTGCACCTAATACGGTTAAACAAACAGAATTTTATCGCACCAACTAGCTGCACCTAATGAAGCTACTTAGTTCTTTGCAGATGGGTACATAATATTGCCGAGTGGGCTAATCTCATGACTGATAGAATGTGGGGTTCGAGACCCAGCGTCGACACCACGGTATTTCCTCAATTCCTTTCAACACATGAATAGTTTCCAGTATTCTGCATTCCCCAATTTGTGACCCTGAACTATTAGAATACGATAATCTCATTAATGCATAGATGGAAGCCCCAAAAAGCTGCTTTAGACATAAAAATCAAGTATTTTCATGCTAGTAGTAAATGGTAAAAAAACCCTATAGATTTGTACTCATGGTATTTTAACCATACTAATGGTAGGTGGTTTCGAAACCGTAAAGTTAAAAAATGTTCTTTACCGTAAACCTTACGGTAAATTGGATGAATAGTTTATTTTACCATAATTTTTGAATGAAAATTCTAGAAGTATATATGAAAAATATGCATTACATTTGAACAAAATTGTGACTTACAATTAGTATTTCCATCTATTGAAATTTAGAAGCAATTCCAATATTCCCCACCTATTGAAATTCCTAATTTATTGAAATTTAGAAGCAAAAACAATCCAATTGTAAGTATGTAAGTTTCATGCAAACATGAAACAATTTTTATTTTTAGCTATGCGCGAAATCTAGATAAGAAACTTCAAATAAAATTTAGTTACAAATAATTTCATCAATATGCAAATTTTTCTCGTTTCAATGTGTTTATTCGTTAGTGAGTAAGATATATTGCATTTTAACACCCTATAGAAAATTGTCATGCATTTTTGATTGTTAAACATTAAATTTAATCCATAATATTTTTACAATTATTTCCTTAAAGAAATACAAATTTTCTATCAAAAATGAACAGAATAGAGAAACATTAAGCATTATTTATAAAAACAAGACATTTGTCAAATTATTTTATTACGATGCGCATTATTCTCTTTTTATTTTTCTTTCTTTTGAATGAGTAAGAGATATTATATTTTATCAGCTCCAAGATTTGAATGAAACATTTATACTTTTCTTATTTCGTCTGTAACAAATGAAAATTCTATCAGAAAGAGAAGAGTTGAGTAGTTTATTTCAATACTGCCACGTTTTTCTTTTCAGTTTTTTTTTTAAAAAAGTAAGAAAACAATTTTTATCCCCCACCCCACTACTTCTCTAATCCTTTCAACAAAACGTTCCAAACAATATTCCTTTTAATGCAATTCATTACAACGATGAGAGCATGCGATGCAAAACGGAGATGAAACATGTAAGAGCAGAAAAAAAAGTAGCCTAACGGGTACTACTCAAAATAAAATTCGAACACATAAAAAGTATCTTCTGTAACATATTTTTCTAATCTACTACACCCCCTCTTAAATGATCTGCACTGGCTTATGTGTACAGCAACTTTTACGTAATATTTTTTCTCATCTGTTAGATATCACGCAAGCCAAACATTAAGGAGTTCAAGAAGATGAAAAAAAAAAAAAATAGCGTATAATATCAGGAACGGATGAACTAGTTAAAAGTTTTTTTTTTTTCCTTGATGGAGTTAGTCTTTTTCGCTGCATGCCTACTGGCGTGCTTTAGGTACGCAATACACGGCTTGTATGATACATGGCGAGTTAACGGCAAATTCTCCTCTGGAAAATTTTTTAATGCTCCCTTTCTTTGTTTGTTTGTTTATACCTTTGTACTATCACTCTCTTTTTTTTTTATTTATTTTGTAGTAGAAAGTTGTTGTACGTGTGCGAAGGTTCATCACAAGAAGTTGTGGCTCTCCAGTTGGAAAAAGCACGCAAGTTGTGATAGCCGATTTCGATAGCTCTCGTAAAGATGTAAAAAAAAAAAACTGTATAAAGGAACTTTTATTTTGTAGAGGGGTGGGGCATTAGATGTGTATTTGACGTGATACCAGATCGTCAAACAATGTTTACCATAAAGCAATTATAGAAGTGGACAAAAAATTTTGAATTGTCCTACTGCTATATCGAATTTAATTCACGAAGTTAAACAAGACAGCTAAAAACCTAAATAGTATTGTTTTCAAAGTCAAATATGACATTTGGTTATAGTTAAGGAAACTGTGTCAACGAATGTTTTCAATAAATCAATAATAAAAGTGGGCAAAAATTTTGAAATGTCCTATTCTATTTTAAATTTAATTTTCGAAGTTAAACACAGTTAAAAATTAAATAGCATTGGTGATTTTTAAATGTAAATATGATATTTAGTTATATTTAAAGTGATCAAAGCTTAACCCCCCCCCCCCCGTCAGGGGGCATCCGGAGAATACTGTAGACTCTAAGTGCAGGCACGTGACATCTCAGTAAAGAAAGGATTCAAAAAGGTAGGCTTGGTGGCGATTCATGGCAACACCAGAAGGCCTCAAAGAATTTAGGGAAATCTTAAAATTAACAAACTAAAAACAGATACAATTTCAAAAAGAAGAGTTACGGCGAGGCAGCCGTAAAGAAAAATCCTCAAACAAGAGGAAACTCAAAACATGAATAGTTGGAAAATTTTACAAAATTTTGAACCATAAGTTAATCAAAAATTCGAAAATCATTTCTAAAGAACACAAATACAGTCAGTATTTGCGAAGTTTAAATAAAAAAGTAAATAAATAAATAAATTTAAAAAAATAAATAAATAAAAATAATACTAATAATAAAAATACTATTAGCATACAGAAAATTGTTAGCAGTGAGACACAATTAATGCATTACATGAAATATAGAGTTCGTTAATTGTACAGTCCACATTTGTTGACGCCGTCTAGTCAAGTTCCCTTGTAAGGAAAAGGCGTTCCATTCTTTCAATAATTCCCTGTTTGACTTTCTTCTGCTTCCAAAATAATTTATCCACTTATATATTTAAAGTGATAGCGTCAACCAATGTTTTCCATAAATTAATTGTAAAAGTGGACATAGAATTTTGAACTGCCCTATTGCTATTTTAAATCTGATCCGCGAAGTTAAACGAACTTAAAGATTGTCAATTTTTTAATGTAAATATGATATTTGGTTATAATTAAGAAGACTGTGTCAACCAAAGTTTTACACAAATAAATTATAAAAGTGAAGCCGGGTGGGCTTCAAGCCTAACACTGGGTACAGAATCCTAAGTATCAGCATGCTAACGAATATAAATGAACATACGAACATACATCATCGATAACAAACGAACACGTGAAGATTAAGAAAAATAATAATAAGTATCATTTTATAATAAATTACTCACACTATATTTTATTGATACCGACCAGCCTCTGTAGGGATCAGGGAACTGTCCTTGCATCAGAAAGGTTCTGGGTTCGAATCCCGGGCAAGGCATGGATGTTTCTTTCTCTCTATCTGTGTTCTATGTCCTTTCTCCTTTGTGTGTGAATGTGACCCGCCCTATAAACGGGTTGTGGTAGTGTGACGTGGGCGACGCTGCTCCACCACCGTGGCTTCGCCACAGGTGCCCACTGGGTAACGAAAAGAGAGTTAGCAGTTCTGGCACTTTCTGTGGCCAATGGACAATAGTTCCAAGTGCCCGCCATTAAAAAAAAAATTATATATATATATATATATATATATATATACATTATTGATGTGTTTTGCTTTGGCTATATTAATAGAACGTTAGAAAGCACTCTTTTTTGCGGATATAATCATGTGAGCTAATGACGAGATTATATCTTTTCTCTATTTTGTTTTCAAGCTTTATAGTTTTTAATTTTTTTTATTTTTTTTTAAAAATTTAGAATTTTTTTACATTTTTTAAATTTTTTTTTCTTTTTAAAAAAAAAAAAAATACACATATTTTTTCCATGTTTATTTCATATTTTTAACCCCATTTCATATTTTAATCTACATGACCAACTTGACCGATAACTAGTTGTTGCGAGAGGGCTTTATTTTTATTAGAACATTAAAAGCTACAATCCCTTTTTTTTATAATAAAATTAGAAAACAAACATTTTTTTCTTCAAATTTTATAATTTTTAATAAATATGGTTAGAATGAAAGAACAGTTAACAAATCGAATCTTCTGTAAACAAAAAGAAAGTTTGGGATTTATTCTACTTTCAGGTTCGTAAACTCTTCAATATATTGTACGCTTTTGTCAGAAACTTGACAAACGTGATAACATTCCATTCTTTTAAATGAAAAAGAAGCTCATATAAAAGTAAGTTAAAGCGATAAACTGTTGTTTAATATTTGTATCCGGCGTCTTGTTTTTAGTACATATATCTGTACTCCGCCTTACTTTTTTCTCATTACTTTACCTTTTCCATCAACTCATCTCGTATTATGTTGAGCAGGAGTTGAGTTTCGGACGTAAATTACACTCACTGCTTTATAGAGTTGGATAGCTTCAGCTTTTATTGCCGTTACGTACACCCTTTTTTCCGTTCGTGTATTATCTAAAATATTCGTTTTAATTTTCTTTAGATTTTTTATTTTTTTTTCACTCAATGTTAGAAGATAGATATAGAACTAAAATATTAAAGCGTTTTCAGTGCGCGAAATTTTTGATTTCGGGGCGCTTTGTATTGAAACATTTTACAACTGCTGTTCTACAAGAAAATATTTTTTAAAATGTATTTCCTTAAAAATTACTTTAACTTATTATTCGATTTAAATTAGAGTAAAAAATAGAATGCTCTTAAATAAGACAATAATGAAATACCATTCTTTGGTTTTTTTATTTTACCAGTATTGAACTATCAAAATAGAATACCAATAATGAAATACCAGTCAGACTTTTTTTGGGATACCAATTTTAATTTGCAAACACAGAGTACTCAAAAATTGGCAAAAATATATCTCTTTTAATGTGGCAGGAGAAACTTTGTTTTAAGTAAAAAATAATATTTCCCTGACACAAAGTTGTCATTTTTGGTAAACTTTTCTTGTTGCACTTAATTTGTTGCCATACATTATATTATAACTTTATTTTAGCACATAATAGTAAATCTTTCGAACGTGTCACTCAAGATTTACGAACGAATTCTCATAGTAGTACTGAAATTACACAGACGCAATTATACACAGACCTTGCTTTACTGAACAAGAGAACGCTAAAATTTTGAATGTTGCTTTGAATATTTTTATATGTATCACTCAAGACTTGCACATGGAATTCACAAGGTAGTATTGAAATTATATACGAACTGTGTTTTACTGGATAAGAGAACCATACAGTTCAGAATGTTTCTTTGAATATTTTGGTATGCGTCACTCAAGACTTGCACATGGAATTCCCAAGGTAGTACTGAAATTATATACGGACCATGTTTTACTGGATAAGAGAACCCTAAAATTTAGAATGTTGCTTTGAATATTTCTGTATGTATCACTCAATACTTACACATGAATTTTGTAAGCTGTATTGAAATTATATACGGACCGTGCTTTACTGGCTAAGAGAACCATACAGTTCAGAATGTTGCTTTGAATATTTTTGTAGGCGTCTCTCAACTTGCTCATGAAATTTCCAAGTTAGTATGGAAATTATATACGGACCGACCATGTTTTACTGGATAAGAGAACCAAAAAGTTCAGAATGTTGCTTAGAATATTTTGGTCTGCGTCACTCAAGACTTGCACATGAAATTCCCTAGATAGTATTGAAACTATATACGGACCGTGGTTTACTGGATAAGAGAACCATAAACTTCAGAATGTTGCTTTGAATATTTTGGTATGCGTCACTCAAGACTTGCACATGAAATTCCCTAGATAGTATTGAAACTATATACGGACCGTGGTTTACTGGATAAGAGAACCATAAACTTCAGAATGTTGCTTTGAATATTTTGGTATGCGTCACTCAAGACTTGCACATGAAATTCCCTAGATAGTATTGAAACTATATACGGACCGTGGTTTACTGGATAAGAGAACCATAAACTTCAGAATGTTGCTTTGAATATTTTGGTATGCGTCACTCAAGACTTGCACATGAAATTCCCTAGATAGTATTGAAACTATATACGGACCGTGGTTTACTGGATAAGAGAACCATAAACTTCAGAATGTTGCTTTGAATATTTTGGTATGCGTCACTCAAGACTTGCACATGAAATTCCCTAGATAGTATTGAAACTATATACGGACCGTGGTTTACTGGATAAGAGAACCATAAACTTCAGAATGTTGCTTTGAATATTTTGGTATGCGTCACTCAAGACTTGCACATGAAATTCCCTAGATAGTATTGAAACTATATACGGACCGTGGTTTACTGGATAAGAGAACCATTAACTTCAGAATGTTGCTTTGAATATTTTGGTATGCGTCACTCAAGACTTGCACATGAAATTCCCTAGATAGTATTGAGACTATATACGGACCGTGGTTTACTGGATAAGAGAACCATAAACTTCAGAATGTTGCTTTGAATATTTTGGTATGCGTCACTCAAGACTTGCACATGAAATTCCCTAGATAGTATTGAAACTATATACGGACCGTGGTTTACTGGATAAGAGAACCATAAACTTCAGAATGTTGCTTTGAATATTTTGGTATGCGTCACTCAAGACTTGCACATGAAATTCCCTAGATAGTATTGAAACTATATACGGACCGTGGTTTACTGGATAAGAGAACCATAAACTTCAGAATGTTGCTTTGAATATTTTGGTATGCGTCACTCAAGACTTGCACATGAAATTCCCTAGATAGTATTGAAACTATATACGGACCGTGGTTTACTGGATAAGAGAACCATAAACTTCAGAATGTTGCTTTGAATATTTTGGTATGCGTCACTCAAGACTTGCACATGAAATTCCCTAGATAGTATTGAAACTATATACGGACCGTGGTTTACTGGATAAGAGAACCATAAACTTCAGAATGTTGCTTTGAATATTTTGGTATGCGTCACTCAAGACTTGCACATGAAATTCCCTAGATAGTATTGAAACTATATACGGACCGTGGTTTACTGGATAAGAGAACCATAAACTTCAGAATGTTGCTTTGAATATTTTGGTATGCGTCACTCAAGACTTGCACATGAAATTCCCTAGATAGTATTGAAACTATATACGGACCGTGGTTTACTGGATAAGAGAACCATAAACTTCAGAATGTTGCTTTGAATATTTTGGTATGCGTCACTCAAGACTTGCACATGAAATTCCCTAGATAGTATTGAAACTATATACGGACCGTGGTTTACTGGATAAGAAAACCATAAACTTCAGAATGTTGCTTTGAATATTTTGGTATGCGTCACTCAAGACTTGCACATGAAATTCCCTAGATAGTATTGAAACTATATACGGACCGTGGTTTACTGGATAAGAGAACCATAAACTTCAGAATGTTGCTTTGAATATTTTGGTATGCGTCACTCAAGACTTGCACATGAAATTCCCTAGATAGTATTGAAACTATATACGGACCGTGGTTTACTGGATAAGAGAACCATAAACTTCAGAATGTTGCTTTGAATATTTTGGTATGCGTCACTCAAGACTTGCACATGAAATTCCCTAGATAGTATTGAAACTATATACGGACCGTGGTTTACTGGATAAGAGAACCATAAACTTCAGAATGTTGCTTTGAATATTTTGGTATGCGTCACTCAAGACTTGCACATGAAATTCCCTAGATAGTATTGAAACTATATACGGACCGTGGTTTACTGGATAAGAGAACCATAAACTTCAGAATGTTGCTTTGAATATTTTGGTATGCGTCACTCAAGACTTGCACATGAAATTCCCTAGATAGTATTGAAACTATATACGGACCGTGGTTTACTGGATAAGAGAACCATAAACTTCAGAATGTTGCTTTGAATATTTTGGTATGCGTCACTCAAGACTTGCACATGAAATTCCCTAGATAGTATTGAAACTATATACGGACCGTGGTTTACTGGATAAGAAAACCATAAACTTCAGAATGTTGCTTTGAATATTTTGGTATGCGTCACTCAAGACTTGCACATGAAATTCCCTAGATAGTATTGAAACTATATACGGACCGTGGTTTACTGGATAAGAGAACCATAAACTTCAGAATGTTGCTTTGAATATTTTGGTATGCGTCACTCAAGACTTGCACATGAAATTCCCTAGATAGTATTGAAACTATATACGGACCGTGGTTTACTGGATAAGAGAACCATAAACTTCAGAATGTTGCTTTGAATATTTTGGTATGCGTCACTCAAGACTTGCACATGAAATTCCCTAGATAGTATTGAAACTATATACGGACCGTGGTTTACTGGATAAGAGAACCATAAACTTCAGAATGTTGCTTTGAATATTTTGGTATGCGTCACTCAAGACTTGCACATGAAATTCCCTAGATAGTATTGAAACTATATACGGACCGTGGTTTACTGGATAAGAGAACCATAAACTTCAGAATGTTGCTTTGAATATTTTGGTATGCGTCACTCAAGACTTGCACATGAAATTCCCTAGATAGTATTGAAACTATATACGGACCGTGGTTTACTGGATAAGAGAACCATAAACTTCAGAATGTTGCTTTGAATATTTTGGTATGCGTCACTCAAGACTTGCACATGAAATTCCCAAGGTAGTATTGAAATTATATATGGACCGTGTTTTACTGGATAAGAGAACCATAAAATTCAGAATGTTGTTTAAATATTTTTGTATGTGTCACTCAAGACTTACACATGAAATTTTCCAGATAGTTTTGAAGTTAAATGCAGGCCATGTACTAACTGCATGCAAAGGGCAATAAATTCGTAGAATGTCACAACGAATTTTTTTTAAATTCACTCTTGAAATCCTGAGAGAATGGTATTGAATTCAATTGTTGCCGTTGAGTTAGCATAGGAATTTTACGTAGTTTTTCTTCACTTTATAAGGTAAATGCGGGTTAATTTCCCTGACAAATTTGTTCCAATTAATTACAAGTATTCTTTTTTCTTCAGAGTTTAGTTCTAAATCACAAGGCTACGAAATTAATCATAGTTATTGCTAAAAATCATATATAGACTGTTAAACAACATTGTTTAAACTATTCAATTTGATTTTCTTCACAAAAATGTATTCTATATGTTGTTCATATTACAAACTTTTTTTTATACTAAGAGCATAATAAATAATATACCTTATATTTAAGAAAACAAAATAAGCAATTGTTTTTCAATTTGATGTATTTATGATTAAATAAAACTTATTACGAAAAATTTAATTGTTCAGAGAGACATTAATTTACACACTTAAAATAAAATAAATAAATAAATAACTTAATAAATGACTTAATAAATAAATAAAAGTAAAACTTTATGAAGCTGTCAAAATATTTTCAGAAGATTTGATTCGCAGAAAGTGGCATTTCTTTTAGAATTTCATTTAAACTTGTTCTCTTATATTTATAAAATAAGTTAGTGATCCACGCATTATTTTGCTTTTAAATTTTTACATACCAATCATTTATAGTTTCAAATTAACAAAAGCTATTAAAAAAAACTTTACAAAGCTGTAAAATATTTCCATAGAATTCGACTTCCTTTTTAATTTTATTTTATCGTCTGCCTATCTTTTTTTCCCTCTGATTCTCAATTATTTTTAACTGCACCGGACTACCACACTTTTTTGAGTGACTAACCTTAAAAATTTACCGACTCCCTAAAGTTTTCCAATTTAAGTACGTTTTTAAAATGAATGTGCGTAAAAATATAATAAAAAAAAGGGACATATTGAACAGTGCATTTTCTAATCTATCACCGATAACTGGGCCGAAGCATTAATTTTAGCAGCGCCCTCTACTCAATTGGAAACTCTTGAAGCGAAGCAGCAATGAATGACGGGCGTTTTTATCGTACTCAAGGGATAAGGGTAAATGGGCAAAAATAAAAATCGATTTTAACCTCTCGTATTCCAATATATGTACATACAGATGGGAATTTTTTTTCTTTCATTCTTCATTATTTTATGTCCGTTTTTTTTAATTCAATTTTAACGGCCTTTTAGAGTAGGGTTTGGTATTAAAAAAATCGTCTGCTTTTTTTTTATAATCAATGATAAATCAAAATTTACATTTTTTTTTTTTGTAGAAAACTTGTATTGTTAAGATGGAATTAATGCACGATAGAGAAAACAAAAATTTTGGTGGTTGTGATTGTATCTACCTGGTGAATTACTCTGAAATTCTGTGATGAGGATGATATATTATAAATTACTAGCAAAGTAAGTTCGGCTTTCTGTACACTGCTTAAGCATTGTCTACTGGCAAAGTTTGAAATGATTAAGAATTTCGCACATTGCATCGGGATTGTATACAATGCTAAGTGGCAAACCGGCTAGTATGAAATATAATTATTTCATACTTTTAATTAGTATGATTTGATTTGATTTTATAACCGTCGATGAACTGCTGGCCCTATTTTGAGTTTACGACTAAAAATGTTCAACTCCGTAACCTTGAACCCAATCCAGAAGACAAGGGAATTCCAAATCAAATCAAGTATTTGAAGAAATTGTCTTTGTGGAGGACTTTTTTTGACGGAACTAACATTTTCTTTACATGCAGAGGAAAACCACGAAAATCTCCCATGGTTAATCTGACTGCAAGGGGACTTTAACCCATGATTCGTTTACCCACTGGGGATATTTTACGTCAGCACTGTGGTCGCTGGGAACTGGGTGTAAAATTTGTAACGACCAACCATCTCTGGGATTTGAACCCGATTCATCGCATTGGGAGGCGAGAGCCCTACCCCTGAGCCACCACTCAATTAGTATGATTGTAATATATCAGCATGAATTGAAAGCATTTTCTTTGGTGTAACAAATAATCTCATGTTCCATTTTTATTTCTTTAATTAGAAAGTAATATGATCAACTTGCCTTATTTGTCTGTCCACAATTTCTACCATCAATATCTTTTTAAGTTAAAAGGCCATTGTTTGGTATGACTGTGTACAATATTCCCTACACTTATTAAGTTTATTTTTAATATAAAGAAACATTTAATAATTTACAATAGATCGGATAAATCTTACACGGTAGTTTAGAGGCTACTGGCCCATACTTCCTATAATGGTGATAATCGGGTATTATGGAGAAAAAATAAAGAGGTTAAATTCTTTTTTTAATACATTTTTAATTCAAAATTTGTTTTTCCTTCAAAAAATGAATGTATTGAATCAAAAATATAGTATATTTTCTTTGTCAGATATTCTTTTTCTTTTTTTTCTTTAGAAAGCAAAGAAAAGTTATATGCTGTTTCTCATAGAGTTAAAATACCTACTATCTCAACTCTATGCTGTTTCTATCTGTATAATATACATCCTCCAAACCATACTACCATACATTTGACTAAAGAGTATTTATTATTGCATGAAATAACATAGTTACGTATATACAAGTTACCATTATTTCTGCGTTCCCTAAATGTAAACAATGCAAGCAGTTTTCACTGAAAAATCTGAAAGTCGTTAAATAACTCAAAACTGAGTCTTGATAAAGTATAACATTAAAAAAAATAATCATATGACGATTTTAAATTAATGCAAACGTTTGTCCCCAGATGAAGTTATTTTTATAAACTTTTTTTTAATAAATACTCTGAATAAAACGCACGAATGAAACGGGAGCAGTTTCAAAATTACGAAAGTATGATTGTTTTTAAATGCCTAATTTGAAACAAATATTTAAAAAAAAAACATTTAAAAATGTTTTTTTTTTTTTCAATTTCAATTTTTTTTTACAGTTTAATTTGTAAGCAAGGATTTATTTGCATTTGTATTTATTGCATTTTAAGGGTAACAGATCGAATTACGATCCCCCCCCCCCATTACTAGCAATCCTCACTGTAAAACGAGTTTCTCAAAATTGACTAAAAATGTGTCAAAATAGCTCCGAAACATAAATACTCGAGTTTGTATTCAAATGTATTCAGATATATCCCATGTATATTCAAAATTGCAACAGCTTTTACCCATTTTTGAACAAAAAGCTAAGTTTCCAAAGTCTGCGAGCTAGATGTTTGTTGACTGCCCGCAGGATCCGAACCAAGAACCTCCGGGTTATCAGCAATAAGCTCTGACCACCATAATTGCTCACCCCAGTCCGGGCAGAGTTAAGAAGCGTTCGTCATATTGGAGTCGCCTCAATGACACATCATGGCTTAATAATTTTCAATTTCAATTGTACAAAGGGTTGCGATTCGGAAAATATGGCCCCAATTGCTTAGTCAGAAGATGGTTAATTTTTATTTCACCTTCTGCTTATTTGCCCTATGACTTAAATTTTTTTTAATCGAATGGAAAGCATATCATGATGTGTCATTGTGGCAACCACCATATAAAGCTTGCTATCTCTAGCTAGACTGTCATGTGCAACTATGATGGATAAAGCATTCTGCTGCGATCCCAGAGGTCCTTGGTTCGAATCCTGCCGGCAGTCCGTGAACATCTCTCACACAATTTTATTCCTCCACATCACGTTTGAGATTATACCCTTTGCTCAGAAATGAATGTATGCTGCTTCAACTATGAACACATAGGGGTTTCAAATTCGTGCAGATGCTTAAAGTATTATATATTTTAGATTCTTAACGTAATTTACACATTCTGGTTTGCTTAGTTTTGATTTTTATGAAAAACATTTTGCTCAATCATATATTTAGTTCTAATTTAAAGTTAGTTTGAATTTAGGAAATTAAAATACTTAAAACCAAATTAAATATTAATTTAGCCAGTCTAAAAGTAAATCATTATTGCTTGTAAAAATCATTATTTTTATATGTAAGCAAATTTAGTTAGAACACAGTTACACCATTCCTTATATTTTAGCTAAAGCATAATGCAATTTTATGAAAGTCCCTAATATTTGTTTCAGAGATATTACCACTTGATTCTTAAAACTCAGTTTCAATTATTGATTTTGTTTAAAGACTTTTAAGACGTAAGATCTTGTGGTTTCCTTTAAAAAATAGCAAACAAAAAAAAATCGTTCTGTAGATTCATTTCTCGAAATGAATCGTAAATACAAACGCAAACAGAAAATACATCGACAGAGCTGAAGTAATTCAAAGCAAAATGTATGAAAACGTAAAGAAATAAAATACAAGCGTATCAAACAGATATATATTCCCAAACCTTTAAAATTTTTTCAACTTTTTTGTTTCAATTCAAACTCAACGGTAATGTCGTGTTTTAATGAATCCCTGATCTATCTTTACTCGGAAGACTCCTTATAAAAATAAATGAAGCAAAATATATAAATAAAAGAAATGCCAAAGTTTAAATTAGATGGGTATAAAAAATGATTCTTTGAAAATGCTGTTTCGTTCTATAATATATCTTTATGAGCAAACTTAAGGAGAGAAAAACTCTTGAAAAAAAAAGATAAAAGTTGTAAGATTTTTAGAGAAAGGAGACGACAAAAAATTGCAATTTTAATTACACGAATTTTAGAATTATTTTTTAGCGAAGGAAAAAAAAAACTATCACCCCCACGTTTTTTTATATGCTCAAAGAAATTATCTGAGAACACGTAATTATTTTATAAATGAAAAGTGTGAGAAATGTTTTTTTTTTCTCTCAAATTATTTCATCGCAAAAAACTGAAATAACGAACTAAAAAAACGAGTTTTGTAACAAATTTTCCAGCAGTAATTAGGAAAAGCAGGAGTTCTAATTTTTTGTAAGTAATTATTTGCTTGAATTCTTAAACTACTTTCCATTTTGAGAACCCTCATTTAGACATGAAAAAATGAGATTTTTGAGATTATGTTACAAATGGCGAAATCTTTTTACGTACGAGGTAATTAAAGTAAACTCTATCTGCTTTTAACTGAAACTCTGAGAATTAAATATTTTTAAATTTCTCATACGTCTACTTTTACATTAAATATCCGAAAAATATACTTTTGAAGTAATAATTAAAAATCAACCATATATAGTTAATAGGAAATTGAAGTATTTTGATTTAGTATGACTAACCGTATAAATTTTTAAAAATTTATTTCAATAGTAAATAATTTAATGATACTTGATACTTTATTTTTGACGCTGTTAGCAATTTTTTCAAATTGATTTTTGTGAAAAATTTAATGGTACTTGATACTTTATTTTTGATACTGTTATTTTATTTTATAACCGTCGTGAACAGCCGACCCATTTTTGATTTCATAACGACCCACGTTCAACTTGTAATTTTGAACCCAATCCAGAAGACAAGCGAACTCCAAGTATTGAGAGAAATTTTAACTTCGTGGAGGACTTTTTGATGGAACTAACCAGCATATGCGTTGCATGTCGGGGAAAGTCACGAAAACGTCCCACGAATGGTCTAATGGCATGGGGGTTCTATCCCATGATCCATTGAGACTACTTTACTTCATTACTGTGTATCAATCTCAAATCATGGATAAATTAGCATTCTTAAGGTTCAGTTTACTGCCGAACGGCCTGTATAGGGAGCAGGGAACTTTTCTTGCATCAGAAAGGTTCTGGGCTCGAATCCCTGGCAAGGCATGGATGTTCTTTCCTTCTCTGTACTATCTGTCCTTACTGTGGGAGCGGCGTTGGCCCACCTAATATGGTGCCCCTGTAAGAGGGTCAACAAAATCGCCCTGTAGATGCCGGATCATTAAGGTTTTCATCACAATCAAATTGTTGAATTTGAGAGCCTAGGCAAAATAGAATGGAAAGAATTCAAAAGAAGGTTTACAGTATTGTAAATAAAAGCTAAAAAATCAGATTTTTTTGTAAAGGTTTTTACATACCTTTATTCAACCTTTAAGGAAACAAGCTTTTCACACTAATATTTCTGCGATTTTTAAAAAATGATTAATTTTATTAACCGTTCTATGTCAACTAAATAAAAATGAAAATAAATTTTTTGCCGTTGGGTTGCCACCAATTTGAGATGGTTAAACGTCGAAATAGTTTTTTAAAAGTGAGTATCTTACATTTTTAAACGAACTAATTCATTACTATTTTAAAATTCAAATAAATAATTACCCATACCTAGATTCCCCATACCTAAAGCATTCTTTTTCAGATTAGTATCTACAAAGTACCCCTTCAGATGCATTAGCCTTATTGTTACATCAAATAAATACGTTCGAAAAAATAATCTGAAAAAAAAAAAAAAAAAAAAAAAAAAAAAACATAAAAAAAGTATTACTTGGTTTTGATTCGTGCTCACATTCATAAGAGGAACGGTAGAGATTGGAAATCATATCTCCGAATTTATTTCGGCAAAATCCATTATGTAGAAAACAATCGACGCCAAAACGATTTCTCTTGGCGATTGTTCCTGGTATCCCCCTTTTGGGAATGGTGTATTTGTAGAACGAAAAACTAAAAATCGGCAGGATATTGCATTTGTAGGTAACGCAATCAAAATGCAGTTCCCAATGAAACACAATTCCAAACACACAACGTAAATGAAAGACTGAATCTATTTCCTAGCAAACGTTGCTGCGGTAAAAACAGAAACCTATAGAAAAAACGTCACATCTCCTGGTATCCGGTCTATCTTATTTTTATTTTTATAATTTGAAACTGATGGACCACAACAAAACAATCAGTAGGATTATACGGAATTTGAAGGTTATGTCAAAATTAAATAAAATGCATGGATAAATTTTGTGCATTTTTATTCAAACGTTGAGTATTTGGAAATTTATTCTCCTTAATTTATCTAGTTTAAAATATTATTCCTTATAAGAATATTATTCATTATAAAAAAAGAAGCTGTAAGCTGCAAAGATATAAAAAAATATCCAGTCTATCACATTTTTATTTTAAATATGAAATTTTTGACTCCCAACAAAACAATTAGTCAGATTATACGGAGAATTCGAAGTTTATGCCGAGATAAAATAAAATGTAACTTAAAATTTGTTTAGGCAATTTTGTTTAAGCATTTGCATGAAGTTTTTTTATCAATTTATCTTGCTCTAAATATTAACCACCATTTTTTAAGTGGTATTATGCCAAAAACACTTTTTTTACAAAACGAAAAGAGCAAGTATAAAAGTTGTCAAAAATATCTGGCGTATCTAATTTTCCTTTATAATTTTAATTTGACAAACCATGATAAATCAATCGGTAGGATAAGATTTTAAAGGCTATGCCAAAATTTAATTAATGAACTGAACATTCAGAAATTTCGATTTAAATTTTGAATATTTGGATTATTTTTTATTAACTTATCTAATTCAAAAGATGAATCACAATTTTCTAATCACCATAAATCAAGTAATACTTTTGATAGAATTTAGTTAGATAGAATACTTTTTTATTAGTTTGATAGAATACTTTTTGATAGAAAAATTAAATTAATGTACTGAACATTTAGAAATTTCAATTTAAATTTTGAATATTTGGATTATTTTTTATTAACTTATCTAATTCAAAAGATGAATCACAATTCTCTAATCACCATAAATCAAGTAATACTTTTGATAGATGTAACAGTAGGTGAGAAAGTTGTCTAAAATATCTTAAGTGTCTTATTTTTCTTTATAATTTAAAGCTCTTGATTCATAATAATACAATCGACTCTTTTATATGTAATTTGAAGATCATGCTAAGATTTGGTAATTGCAGGGGTAAAATTTTTAAATTTTGAATATTTGAATTATTTTTTATTAACTTATCTAATTCAAAATATTTATCACAATTTTCTAATCACCATAAATCAAGTAATACTTTTGATAGATGTAATAGTAGGTGAGAAAGTTGTCTAAAATGTCTTAAGTGTCTTATTTTTCTTTATAATTTAAAGCTCTTGATTCATAATAAAACAATCAACTATTTTATATGTAATTTGAAGATCTTGCTAAGATTTGGTAATTGCAGGGGTAAAGTTTTTAAATTTTGAATATTTGGATTATTTTTTATTAACTTATCTAATTCAAATTATTTACCAAAATTTTCTAATCACCATAAATCAAGTAATACTTTTGATAGATGTAATAGTAGGTGAGAAAGTTGTCTAAAATATCTTAAGTGTCTTATTTTTCTTTATAATTTAAAGCTCTTGATTCATAATAATACAATCGACTCTTTTATATGTAATTTGAAGATCTTGCTAAGATTTGGTAATTGCAGGGGTAAAGTTTTTAAATTTTGAATATTTGGATTATTTTTTATTAACTTATCTAATTCAAATTATTTACCAAAATTTTCTAATCACCATAAATCAAGTAATACTTTTGATAGATGTAATAGTAGGTGAGAAAGTTGTCTAAAATATCTTAAGTGTCTTATTTTTCTTTATAATTTAAAGCTCTTGATTCATAATAATACAATCGACTCTTTTATATGTAATTTGAAGATCATGCTAAGATTTGGTAATTGCAGGGGTAAAGTTTTTAAATTTAGAGTATCTGGACTTTTTTTTTATTAACTTATCTAATTCAAATTATTTATCTCAATTTTTTAATCAGTCTAAAGCAAATAATAATTTTTGCTATGTAACAATAAACAAAAATCTTTCAAAAATATCTGATATACCTAATTTTTCTCCATAGTTTATATCTGATGAACCTCAATAAAACAATCGGATCATACGGAGTTAGGTAGTTGGGCCAAGATTAAATAAATAAAAGTGGAAATTTCAGAAATTCTTGTTGAAATGTTGATCATTATCACACCTTATTTAAAACATTAACGACAATTTTCTGATCACCATTAAGAAAATAATACTTTTTTTACAGATCACACAGTAGGTGGCATGGATTGGAACGTAGGTGGCAAAGTAATTTTTTCTTTTTAATTTATCTAGCTTAAAATATCAACTACAACTTTCTTATCAGCATTATAAAAGCTATATTTTAAGTAGGTGTAATAATAAATGACAAAGGTAACAAAAACATCCGGGCTATCTAATTTGGGTGGTTTAAACCGATATTTAAACTGACTACAAAACAATCCAAAGGAGTATACGGAATTTCTGAGGTTATTCCAAGATTAAATAAAATGTAGGAGAGGAATATATTAGAAATATTCAGTTTTCTTTCACGTGTTATATTTTTGTAATTTTTCCAAACCAGAGGCTGGACTACATCCTTGAGTGGAATAAATCAATCAAGTGTCTTTGTTTTGTGGTTGTGGATGGCAACTAGTTAACAGCACTATTCTTATTGAACTATTCGCATTCCTTTCTATGGGTTGCTAACTAACTGCTTGATCATTGATGGATTGCCAGAGGAAAAGGGAATTCAAGTGGCGTCAGCTTAGCTATCTTTATTTCTACAGTATATCATGATAATTTATCTAAAAAAATGAACGATTTAATTTTTCTACTTTTGCACAACAGATCTATCTGAGATTTGATGTTATGCATGAATTCACCAGAAAGCTTTAATCCTGTAAGCTAATCTGTAAAACTGTAGACGGCAGGCTTTGAAGTTTCATAATGCATCTGCACTGTGAAAATGGGTACCGATACCGTTTTCTGGAATATGCCCCTTGCAAAACTTTCGTCAAAGTGACGAAATAACTGTTGTCACTTCTCCGAGGAAACAAATTTGGTCAAAAGTAAAGAAATATTTCGTCCTTCTATATTTTTCAAAAAACAAAAAAAAAAAAAAAAAAAAAAAGAAGAAGAAGAAAAAAAAAATTATAGTGCCTAATGTTCTAATAATAACTTTGTCGTGAGCACCATACAGGTTGATCAATGTCGCCTAAACGCAGAAACAGAGAAATAAATTACACCCATGACCGTAGCTGGGCTCGAACCTTGATCCTCCTGATTCGAGGCCAACTTCTTGATCACGATACAGGCCTGTCAACCTGCTCTGTCACTCTATTCTCGATCGTCTAGTTTTCATTCTAGTTATCAATCTCCCACACTGCATTACGATGAAGTTTTGAAGTAAGGAAACATTTTCGTCATATATTTGAGAGTTCACGTTTCGTCACAAATCAACGTAATTTCACGAAAAAATTAATCTCAGAATTAAATGAAATACAGCCAAAGTATTGCTGAATCGTCAAAAGTGAGAATATTATTTCTGAGAGTGTAACATTCGGAAACATAAAGATTCTTTTTCATGTAAGCCTACTTGAGAACCACTTGTTCCGTTGAATTAATTTTGAATTTTATGAATGCCAGCTACCTTATTACTTTTAAAACTGTTTATCTTAAAATGTCCTATAACTAAGCATTTGCGTTAAGTTTTATTTTACTAGCCTCTGTTTTTTTACCTATTACTCACGATCACACAATGTTTTGTAAATTTTTTTTGGGTTTTTAAGGGAGTTCGCATGGAGATAAGAATACATGTTTTTATCAAAAATTAATTTATATTTTAATCACACTCTGTCATTGTATCTCATCTCAACATTTATCTCTCATGTTTTACAATAATAACAATAATGATGATGGTGATGATGATGATAATAAAAATAATAATAATAATAATGATAAAAATAATTATTACTACTATTGTTATGATAATTGAACCATAGTTTATTCTTTTTTAGTTTCTCAAATAGTATACTTATATGAATGAAGATAAAGTCGAGACTTCAAAAGAGACATCGAGACGCATGATTTATTTAGCCATCAAGAAACATTTAAAAACTCTGGTAAGAAACCATTTAAAAAAATTAACTTATTATTTTTCATGTGGCTCTTGTTTTTTACCAACCTTGACTTTGAAAACAGAAAACCAATTTTCAGGCAGTGTCTGCTGTCCTAAAAGGTCTGCTGAATCAATACAAGTGTACTTTTTTGCTGTAATAAAATATTGTTGGTATTTGTATACGTTAGCAACTGTTCTTTCGATTCTATTTCGAATAAGCCAAATCCGCCAAGTATAAATTCTCTTAAGTGACACATTCTATATTCTTTAACAAAGATTCTTTCGCAACGATTTCAATTCTTTCACTATATATTTCTTACTTAACACAAAGGTCCGCTCGAAGCCATGTAAAACATAACAACACTTATTATGTATGGAAGTTACCAGGTACAAAAAACAAAAATACATCATGGTTACAATAAAATACATAAATAATAAATCCGAGTTAAGGAAAAGACGCAGACGAGAAAGACTTATATTTCAACAAATTCAATGTGCGATACGGAGCTGTATTTAATTAATTTAAATTTAATAAACCCTTTAAGTTAAGTGTAGAAACTTAGCTCATTTTTAGCCAGCCATTTTACTTATAAACGATCAGCTGGCACTGACGTCAGAGGTCACATGTATGGGGCACATCCGAGATCTTCTTCTTCTTAAAGTGCATGTACCCAATCACACGCAATTAATGCACTTTTATTATGTTAACTTCCTTTTTAATCCCTGAATGTAAGTTATCAGCTAATTTCTTCAACTTGATATCTCATGGTTTTATAATTTGAAAGCCGTTAAGAAAACTTTATTCGTTAAGAAAATTTTTCAGCGTTTTATTTCTGAATTTTTCTTAAGTTTGTCTATAAATAGAGGGGTTATTTGTCTTTAGGGATACTTAGAGCGAAGTATAATTATGAAAACAGATTACGAATTATATTTAACGGTGAAAATATAACGGACATATGCATGATGCTATTTGATAATGAATTTTTAAAAATGTTGCATCGCCCAGTTAATATGAGTTTTGTGCTCATCTGAGAAAAAAACCGAAGAAGATTTTAAATGAAAAGCATCAATGTTATTATTTAGTGGATTTACTAAAATTTTCTATATTCTGTGATGATTCTATATTCTATATTCATCTCCCACAAGCTCATTAAATTGATTTCAAAACCAAGCCCAAAATGGTGACACAAATTATTCTATTTGAAAAAATAAAAAAGATTTTTTTAAAGCTAAAATTAAATTGTGAGCTAAGACTAGGTTGGTACCAAAAAATTCTCTTGAATTTAACGGACAAAAAGTTTACAAATCATCATTCCATATTCAACTCAAATCATGAAATTTTTCGCATTTGAAATTATATTTGTCTGCATAAATTTGCTCATTTATTTGTATTTATAATTGTATTTTTCATTATACGCATTTGTTACATAAGTTTTAAATATAATTATACAAAACCTTTATTTTCACTTGAAAAAAGTATAAATTTTTCAATAGATTCAATAAATTTATGGATAACTGAAAGTTATTTCTCAAAATATTTTAATAATACATGCATTTTTATACGATTATCCTGTCTTTGTCCTTAATGTCTTTTAATAATACATAATTTTATACAGTTCTAAAGTACCATAAAATACAAAACGTCTGCACTCAAAACCCTCATTGTTGTAAAGCATCAAAATAACATTAGCCAAATTACAAACAACCTAATAATCGAAAATGAAAGAGGGACTTTTTGTTCGAAATCAGAATGTGAGGAACATTATCTTTTGTTTCCTGCTCCTACAAATCGATTTTATTTAACTGTCCGACTTTGACCAATTTCGTAAATACTGGCTTTGTCTCGAAATGTACTTTTGAGTATTTAACGTGTGATTATTACGGTCCTCTCCACAAATACAGAAAAAAAAAAAAAAAATCGAAACTCCTCGATATATTTACTGAGAGAACTGAACTTAGAAACTTTTAACAAACATAATTCCAATTCGTTCCATTTCTTTCATTTCCCCCCCCCCTACTTTTTCTTTTCATTCTCGTCGCATTTTTATTCGATTTCTATTGTACTAAATCCAATCGTCGCCAACGTTTGTGATGAAGTAGTGTAGTACAAAAAAAAAAAAAGTAAAACAGAAAAAAAAAAGAAAGGCTAAAAACTTTGCTTCTATTGTAATGCTCAGAACAAATAGATAACTGGAGAAAATAGAAAAAAAGAACGGAAATTATACCTTTCGAACAGTTGTCTACTCGATTCTTATTTAATATTAGAGCGTCATTTTTTTTTTCTCCAGTCCCTCTTAACTGTGTTTGTAGCGGTTGTCATCGTTTTTGTTAAAGGCAGACCAAGAAGTGGAAGTTATTACATTAGGCTTTTATATTTTTAATTTCATCTCGTTTTAGAGAAAACGGAAATCGGCGCCAAAATGCTCAAGAAAATGGTATTGTGTAGATTTTTACAAAGACAGGAGTTACTGTTTTCTTGTTTCACAGTAGAGTTGGCGAACAGTTTAGTAAGCGCTCTATTTTTAATAAGGGGTCATCCATAAAATTGCACAATAATTGCGTCGTGCCCTCATTGATTCATTTAGTCGTGTCTATTACTGAATGGACGTAACTCATCAAATTCGCCTGAGCATTCTCGTTTCTTACTGAAGTTGGCGAACTGTGCCACAATAGCCATTACATATTTTCTAGCTTCTAAAATTTATTTTTTCTATATTTATTTTTTAAAATTTATTTTTTCTATATCTTTTTTTAAAAATAAGTTTAAGAAATTTTATAGAATTTTTATTACAATTTATAAAATTAGTGGTGGTAAATGCGAAAGATGTCACTACGTTTGGACTACTAAAGTATCAAATTACTTGTTTATGGTAACCAGTGCTGAGGCACTGGTTACCATAAACAAATAAATTAATGAGTGCTGCACTCATTAGTTTACTGTCGCCACAATCGAAAACAAAAGTCTGTTTATAAATTTTTTTTTTAATTTCTTACCACAAATATATTTCAGTTACTTGGTTATGCTAATTCTCACAGTCCTTTTGGCGATTCGCGTTAGCCAAAGTATTTTTAAATCTAACATTGTTTATGAGGGAGTTGGCTTTATTTTTGGCCATATTATCTTTCAATAAATCGCCAACCATGGATCTCTTCCCTTGCTCGTAACTGTCAGTTGGGAACAATTCAATCAATTTACAATTTTTGGCCACTGGGGGTGCCCTTTTGGGCATCCCAGTCCGAACCGTTGAATATCAATCCTAACTAAAATTCTCGACAAGAAAATAATTTTTTTTTTTATCCCTTTAAGGGGTTTTTCTTTATTTTTATGTTTTGAATTATGGGCATTTTCAATGCTTAATAAATCAATTTCTCTTAAAAAAAAGAAAAAAAAAAAAGAAATTTTAATAGCTAGGAAATATGTAATGTCTACTGTATATAATGTAATCGTCCTGTATACAATGTAATGTAATGTAATGGAAATATGTAGTGTACGATTCACACGAACATTTCTTGGTCATTCGGTAAGCAGCGTCAATTAATGGAATAGTTAAAAGATGCAATCCATCAATTCCCATAATACCTACCAGGAAAGAGAAGGCCTCAGCACTGGTTACCATAAACATGATATTTGATCCTTTAGTAGTCCAAACGCAATAACATCTTTCGTATTTACCACCACTACGCAGCTTAGTAGCGCGATCGTCAAAACACCTTTCTTATTTTTCATCCACCGCGCAGTTTAGGTTCGTTACGTCGGACTACTAAATTGATCCGTTCTGAGGTCTTTTTTTTCCCAGGAGGTGTTGATTCGCATTCGCTTGTAGTTTCACAGAAGAGTTGGCGAATAGTGTTCCCTGATTAGAGTGTGATTTTTTAAATAAGGGACCATCCATAAAATTACACAATTATCACGCCGATTAAATTCAAGGGTTAGTTGCCTTTATTACTGGAACAAGTAATGGGAATAATTCACCGAATTCGTGTTTAACAATAGAATTGTTGAACACGGTTCTGCGTTTAGTACGCACTCTGTTTTTAAAATTGAATCAATCATAAAACAGCACAACTATTAGGCTGAATTATTTAAAGAATTCGGTGAGTTGCGTCCGCTAAATAGTCTGGGTACACACCATACTAAATTCACATTTGTCCTATTTCATAATTGTTGACAAACATCGTTTCGTGTGTTGCACTCACTTTATTTTTTAATAAGGGGTCATCCATAAATTTATATAGTTTTCAAGCCGTTTGAGTTCAAGGATTAGGTATGTTGCATGCATTACTGGAACAGTAAAAAAAAAACACCCCGTGGAATTTGCAGTTGCCATCTTAGATTTTCCGTGTTTAGCGCGAGCTTTGGGGTCATCTATAAAACGCCGTCGTCTATAACGTCATCTATAAACTATACGTCGATAAAATTCAAAGATTTGGTGAGTTGTATGGGCTATAAGCGCAACCCAACTAATTCAAATCACATTTTGGTATATACGGGATTTAGTTAGATGGTACGGACGCATTTCGCCCAGGGGAAAAATTGATGAGTTATTTTGAAACGGAACCCACCAGTAGAACGATGGAATCGTGGAATCTATTGCATACTTTTGAGACGTGTTGATTTTTGCGTTTTATAAATTGTTTGCATACAGTTTTTTTTTCTTTTTTGTTTTAAAAAATGTATTCAGTGGTATGTAAATTACAACTATCGTAAACGTATTTTTTTAGCAGCAATTAAGAGGACACACCAATAAAATGTTTCAAAATATCGTTTTGTTTTAATTTTATCTAATTTGAGAGTGAAAATTTGTTGATTCCCAATTTTCTTAAATTTTGAACATTTATTGCTACTTTTAAACCATCCAACTTTAAAGAATTACCTAATCGATCCCCCCCCCCCCGAAAAAAAACTGACATTTTAGAATAATAGCTAAAGAAAAATGGGATATGGTAGAAATTTACGGTTTGCTGCGTTCGGTTGATGAAACTAATAAATTTTACTAATAAAACTAATAAATCTTCTCAATAAATTTTACCTTAGTGACTAATTTCGTCAATTGAGAATGTGGTTTACGAATATGGCTAACATAGATCTTATGAAAATTTTATTTATGTAGTACATTATAATGTATCAATTTCTGAAGAACAAGAAAAACAGAGATGGAAATTGTCTTTATCTCGTCAATGTCCTTAGTGACTAAATTCGTCAATTGAGATTGTGGTTTACGAATATGGCTAACACAGATCTTATGAAAATTTTATTTATGTAGTACATTATAATGTATCAATTTCTGAAGAACAAGATAAGCAGAGATGGAAATTGTCTTTATTTCATGAATGTCCTTAGTGACTAATTTCGTCAATTGAGAATGTGGTTTACGAATATGGCTAGCACAGATCTTATGAAAATTTTATTTATGTAGTACATTATAATGTTTCAATTTCTGAAGAACAAGATAAGCAGAGATGGAAGTTATCTTTATTTATATACAATGCTTTAATGTTCACAATTTAAAAGAACGAGATAAAAAGAGATTGAATGAAATATTTATTTACATATCATTTTATAAAATACAAATTTTTGAAGAACAAGATAAACAGATATTATAAAAGTCACCTTTTTTCATGTACCATTTTATGATGTCCATTTTTAAAAACAGTGATCAAATGCAGTATTAATTTACATACCCTATATTATATTACACAACTTTTTTTGAAGAACAAGATAAACAGAGATTGAATGTGGTCTTTATTCATCATATCACAATGTGCAAATTTTTGAAGAACACGATGAACAGTAGAAATCTTTATATATACGCCATACCTTAAAACACCAGTTTCCACGGCACTATATTGCCATCTTTATTCATGTTATCTTACATAAAATACCAATTTCAAAGTACAAGATTATTTAAAACGGAATAGAATTTTTATTTCGCAATTAAATGGGCAAGACAAAATGCATTTATCTTAAGAGAAAAAATCGATTAAATCGCAAATATTTTTATTAAAAAAAAAAAAGTACTTATAAATTTCTTCATATTTGCAACTACGAGAAACAAGATCTTTCTCTCTTACACAAGTGAAAATTGAGATAAAATTAGAGCTGTAAGAGGCATTTGATTTTGCATTTTTGACAGGCGTACAGCATTCCTGCATACCGTATGGAATGCATTTAACGGCGGAAAAATGTTTTAAAGCCGAAGCGTCATTTCCTGGTTGAAGGGGTTCAAAAACATTTGACACACAACCCATTGCTAAGCGCCATTTCATTTGATTGCACAAGATAAGTGGCAGTCATTGAAAACCACATTTGAATATAGTCAGTTACCATGGTTACTTCGACAACTTCAAATGCCAAGTGATTCTCATCTGGAACCATGTTTGACCACAACTGATAAAAACTGAAATTAATTAGGAATTGAGTTCCTTTTTTAAAAATTTAGTTATTAAATAAGTGTTTTGAATTAAGAGGTCATGTTTGCCTGGATTAATTCTGTGATTAAATTTTTTTTGGTTTTTTCTTCATATTTTTGATACCTGCTCAAGCTCGAGCTTTTAAAAGCTTACCTCAAGAGAGGAAAATTTTTCTGCAATTTTGGACAGTCAATGGAAAAAAGTGAAGAAAAAATCTCGAAAAAAGCACGTAAAAGTTTTTTTCCCAGCTGATTGGAATTTGATGAAAAATTCGCTTTTAGTCTATAATTGAAAATGATTCTTTTGGCACGTCAATTTTCAACCATTTTTTAAAAAATTTAACGAGTAATAGGTGACATTTTTTTATTTATTTTTTATTTTATTATTATATGTATTTTTTTTACAACAAGCCTAATAGTTGATATTTCTCGAACAAGTAATCGAATCTTAAAATTTTTTTATTCCATGAAATTACTCGTAAAATTTTTTTTCTCATATTCATATTTTATATTTTTGTTAAGTTTGATAGTTTTTACACATGAGTTTTAAAGCAAAACAAGGTGAGAAAAAAATTGCAAGAAAAGTCTTTCGAACAAATTTCCATAGCAATTACTTTAGCATAACATTAACAATAGCATTAGCAATTACTTTCGAAAAAATCAGAATTTCAAAAAAATCTCTCATTAATCACATAAGCAAGAATGGTCTTTTCTTCAAATCCAACTTCAACTCTGTAGATGTATTCCTGCTGCTGTAGACTGGTCTCTACAAGTTTTCAGTTAATACTTCTCGAAACAATTACCACTTGCTATTTTTTTTTATTTCATCCTACACCTAGCACATTTTTCTACGCAACTTCGTAATTTTAAGTTTCTAAGTCTTACAGTTTTTTCTCAAGAAAATAAAATATAACGTCAAGTTGTGATTTCAAAACGATAACGGCAGTCCTTATGATATTTTAATATAGAGGAATTGGCAAAGCGGAATTTATTTGAAAGTGAATTAATTTTAAAACGTGAGGGCCGAAACGAGGAAAAATAAACATATTAGTCAAGAAATATTTGTCAAAATTTTCAAATAAATAAATTGTTTAATCCAAAACACAAAGTTGAGATTATGTATATCTCAAATATAATGTTAGACTCTTTGCAAATGTTTGACTATTTTTCTGCAATGGAAAATTAATTTTATATAAGTTTCATGATTAAAAGTAAGAAAAAAACAAAGATGTGGCTAGAAAATTTTAAAAAAAGTTTTAAAAAATGAGAATTTTTGTCCAAAACACACGATGTGCTAAGTGTATGCAAATTGCTAACGTAAAGATAAATAAATTGCGAACTTTTTATAATTTTTTTAGCATGAAATTCATTTGAAACTTGCTTCATATTAAGAAGTTAATGCCATTTTATTTGAATATACCAATATATGTCCGGAAATAATTATAGGAAATATCATTTAAAGAGCTTAAATAGTTACACATTAAGTTCAGAATGTTGTATAATCGAAAATCGCTAATAAAAGCAATTTGCGAATTTTTCGTTATTGTTCGTTATGTAAAATTAATTTGAAAATGGTTTAACATTTAAAACTGATCCTCAATTTGTATGTTAAGAAACTTCAAAGGAAAATTAATTGTTTGTCCAAATATGCTACTTTCAGAATATACTTACCTCTAACATACGGATTGAAACTTTTCATAATTACTTACTAAGTGGAATCAATTTTAAAATGAATACATATTAAGAGATGGGCATCAATATTTCTGAAAACGTCCATATAAGTCAAAAAATATTGGTAGAAAATAAAAAATAAAAAGAACTTTAGTTCTAATCACTTTAAGTTTATCGCCGAATCGTGATGGCTCAGGGGATAGAGTGTTCGCCTCTCAATAAGGTTCGAAATCCAGTGGTATCTGGTTTATGCGAATTCTGCTCCCAGCTGACACAAACCACAGTGCTGACGTAAGATATCCTCAGTGGTAGACGGATCATGGGTTAGAATCCCCTTATCAAGCTAATAGTGGGAATTTTTGGGTTTTCCTCTTCGTGTAACGTAAATGCGGGTTAGTTGCTATACAAAAGGTCCTCCCCGAAAGCGTGTTTGAAGGCTAGAAATAATTTTATCTTGACCCAAGTTGGGTTCGAAATTGGCTCAATATAGATCCTATATGAACATCTACAGAGGGACCAATATTGGGATGTCTAGATTTTTTAATATGGGTCCTATATAGGGTAAATATTGGCCTATATACGGCCAATATGAAGCCTATATTGACTGAATAATGAATATAAAGTATTAAGTGAATCGGGCAGTTATTTAGAGGGCCAAAATCGACTCTTTGAGCCTTTATTGAGCGAAGATTCGTGAATATTGGTCCAATGAGGCTCTAAGTTATTTTACTGCTAGGGAATGCTTGATCTAGGAGTTCTCCTGTCTTCTGGGTTGCTTTCAAAATTTCAAGGCCGCAGAGTTGAATACTGATTGTGTCGGCTGTTCAATTCCAGTTATAAAATATAAAATAAAAAGTTTACCGCTAACAAAAGGGCGGACAATTGATATATGGGTGATTCTTTTTAAACATGACAATTTGGACCAAACAATTTCTTCAAATTTAAAGTCTTCAAAATAATCTAAAATTTTTTTTGTATACTTCTTTAGTTACACTTATTAATATCTTACAGACAGCAGTGTAGTTTATTGACATTTGTTGAGAAAAAAAATAAAATAGAAATTCACCAAATCGTGAATGCCAGGAAAATGACATATTAGTTTAGAAGTTTCATTTTAAGTTAATAGTAAGTAACTGAACACTTAAGCCTTTATGTTAGATGGACCATAAATTGCTTAACTTAATTCTTTTTATCCACTGTAGAAAGAATCAAAAATGCTTTTGTTGCTGATATGTACATAATAAAATTGTGTATAATAATCAATCATTAAATAAATAAATAACTTTAATTACATCCAAGCATATTACAATCATATATAAACTTGGTATTAGGTTAATATTTGCTTTCTCCCGTTACAGTATTAGCAGTCAAAAAAAAAAAAAAAAAAATTCCGGTAACACTTCAATGTCCTGGCATTCATCAGCCAGGAAAATGACAGCCAAGATAATGACAAATTCGCCGTTTTATAGCATATAACTTTATTTTAATTTACTATTTTGGCCTAAGACGTTTATATTCTGCAGAAAACAACAGGATTTATTAAAATAACTCAGATAAATCTATGTAGTTTATGTTATTAATGATTTCAAGAAGCCATGAGAATGACAACACAAAAACCTACTCACCTTGAAAACTGTTTTGAAATAGATTTTGAACCAGAAAATTGGTTCTTTATTCATGCAACAAGACATGTTCATAAAGGAGGATATCTAATCAATCTATTAACATAAGGTATTGATTGCTGGCTTTATCTATTTTGGTTATAAACCACTAAATAAAAGTAGCCAGGAAAATGACAGATTTTCTTGGGACAAACAAATTATTGACAGAAAAAATTATTTTAAACGAAGTTTTTGTAAATAATACCCTCTGCGTATATTCTAGAAATGCTTACACCGGTTGAGATAAAAAAATTAGATATTGAAAAATTTATGGGAAGTTTTGAAGCTAGTTATTATTGGAAACATTGCTTGGGACTTGCCAGAAAAATGAAATTTTGAAGTTCAATTAAATTTTTTAACTGTACAAAACAGTCATTGCTAGTGCAAAGTCATTTTAAAATGCTAACAGCAATGCTAGTTATTAATTTTTTTTAAAATAGAGCTCTTTTAGTATTATAGTATTAGATCTTGGAGCAAGGGACAGTGAATTGTCATATTTCGTGAGAATCACCCATATAAATATCAAATATCTTAAACATTTTTGAAATGCAAAATACCTTTGAAACTAATTTTATTTTAAAAAGCTTATATTTCAATTTGTTTGGTAACAACCGTATAAACTATGAAGTATTTACTGAAATTAAAAAAAAATTATTTGCTTAGTCAAAGTTTATTTAGTCATAGTGAGTCATAACGTCAATAATGTGAATATATGAATGAATAAAGTGAAGATATTTTACAAATTCTTTTTAATTTCTTGCAATGCGGAACTCACTTGAAATTGGTTTCATAATTTAAAGTGAGCTTCAATTTGTTTGAAAGAACACACATATGCCAAAGAAAATGTAAAGAAAGTTAGAAAAAAAGAGCATTTTTTTTCAAAACACGTTATGATCAGAGAATGCATATCACGAACATTAAGATGGACACGTAACGAATTTTTTAAAGTTTATTGAAATGCGAAATTAAATTGAAACTGGTTTCATAAATACAAGTGAGAATCATGTTTGTTTGAAAGCTCTCAAGAATATAAGGAAATATTTATAGATAATTTCTTAAAAAAGGAACTTGTTTTGTCCGAAACAAGCAAAATAATAACTATAATTTAATACTTATTGAATTAAAGCTTTTTTATTTCATTTAATAACTAAAATTTTAAACTAGTTTAATATTCGAACAATTTTTTATGAAAGAGCTAAATTTTCCATAAAATTAAATTTCAAATCTAGTTAAATTTTTCTATTAACCATAACAATGAAACTAATTTTATTTAATGCAATAATTAAAAGTTCAAAGGAAAGCTTAAATTTAGATTGTAAAACCTACATTTGAGATCCATATTTTTAAATCGTCTGTTAATACAAAGTCATGCGTCAAACTATTTTTATTTCAACAAATTATAAAAACATTTAAATGTTAAAAACTATCTTTAATATATATCAAAATGCTTCTATTTTAATCTATACTTTAAACCTTAAAAGATAAAATATAAATACAGCTATTATTACATTTTTGATTTTGAGTTTAAAAATAAGAGAATTGCTGTTATTATTATTATTATTATTATAACGTAGTTATGTGCTACATTTTAAGATAAAGCTAGTTAAAAAGGTGTCTAATCTTATAAACCGTTTAACAATTATTATTTTTCGTGCAAATAGCATTGATATATCGTTAAAAATTAACATTATAGAGATTCGTTAAATGATTTAGAACTTAACGATCAGCTTCATGCAGTATATGATGCAAGGAAAAATAGTATTTAATTTATCCGCCTGTTTGGTAAGCGAAAATATTAAATTATGGTTGTGAACTCTCCAAATTTGCTATAGCAATATAATGTTATAACAATATAATGTTATACTAATATAATGTTATAACAATACAAATGTTATTTTAAAATGATTGCATAGAAAAATTATTTCTGTTCACCAATAGATCTAAATATTTATAATACAAATCGATAACAATATTTGAACGTGAGAAGTGAAGGCTCAAGCGTAAGCAAACAAATTGCTTTTTAGTATATATACCAGGTGATCTAAAGTTTACTTTTTAAAGCTTCATAATTTTAAAACTATTTAGAATAAAACGATGCTGTTTGCATCGTTTGCTCATCCGATGAAATGCTTAGAAACACGTTAATTTTTCTAATAATGAAAAAAAATATATTAGTTACATTTTTGACTAATAGATGGGGCAAATGTTTCACGTAAATTACAATCTCAACAGCCGTAAATTAATCAGGTGAGTTAAGTGCGCATTATTTTTGCTCAAGTTAGTAATTTTGCTCTAAGTGCCATTGCACCAGTATTAGTATAATAATTTATAATCAAGTAATGCATCAAAATATTTCTATTTCAAAATTATAAAAAAAATTAAAACATAAACGTTGTTATCCAAATATTTCTATTACATTCAATAATTAAAACTTTAAAAAGATAAATTAAAAAGGCTTTTCACAATAGACGTTGTCAGAATGACGTCGTCAACAACCCGTGATCTTGCTCCGATCTTGTTGCATGTCTAAAGGAGACAAAACTTTCACTGTTTCTATTAACTATTCTATTAATTTCTTCTAATTTATTCAATAATAAAAAACCTGAAATAATTAAAATTAAAAAATATTTTTTAAAATTGGCTATAAATATAAAGTAATATATTAAACTATTTCTAAATTTAAAAAAGTTTTAAAAATTTAAAATATAATCCTTGTTTAGTGTTTATTAAAATTACATAATTTAAATCTATTCATTTCAAATCTTAAGAGATAAACTATAAATGCTTTCAAAATAAAAAAAAATATTTTCGGCAAAATCTTGTCGTCGGCAACTCGTGATTTTGTTTTGTCCAATAGAAACGGAACTTAAAAAATGCTTTCATTAACCATTCTATAGAACTATTTTCTATTATTAGCTGAATACCCGTTCTTCGTACGGGGTGAATATTAAAAAATCAATTATTCATTACTGAACAATACTACGAAAACATGCACAAAACTGAAAGTTATAGTCCGACACAATTGAAGTTCTTTGTGAAAGAACCAGGTAAGTGACATTTTTAGGGTTATTTATGAATCAGTGAAAATAACTAAGGTGTTGCTTCAATATTGGTATATTGAATGTTACAGAATTATTTTTGTTTTAACTTTCTAAACAACAGAACTTATCCTAATTAGTGTTTAGTTATGCTTGCATGATTTTTAATTTAAAGTTAGGTAGTGGTAAATAAAATAAGGCAAATTATTATTAGACCCGCCTACTAATAAATCGTTAATGAAATAATTTGGAGACTACTTATTTTCTTTAACTGATTATAGCCTCTTTGAAAATGTGTATATATATATATATATATATATATATATATATATATATATATATATATATATATATATATATATATATATATATATATATACAGGGAATTAAATTTGAATCCTAAATTTTAAAATTTACTGATATTGTAAAGTAATACATCAAAATATTTATAATTTGAAAGGATAAAAACGTTAAAAAAATATAAAACAATTTAAATATTTTTATTAAAACATTTCTATTACATTCAATATTTAAAACTTTAAAATATAAGTTACAAAGTATTTTCGCAGTAGCATAGCTTCTTTTTATCAGCAAAAATGGCTTCCTCATCAATCTGTTATCTCGCTCTGTGTATTGGAGACAGGACCTGAAAAAAAAAAAAAAAAAAAAAAAAAAAAAAAACGAGGTAAGGTCATTTACATCAACAGGGCCTTCTTATAAAAAGGAAATTAATTATATTAACTATTAGATTAATCTATTTACCCAATAATAACGAAAAATATATTGCGAAATTGTCTACTAATACAAAGGAGTACATCAAACTATTTCGATTTCAAAATTATAAAAACCTTAAAGATTTATAATATAAACCTTATTTCAGGCTTATTGAAATATTTTTATTTCATTCAATAGTTGAAACCTTATAAGAAAAACTTAAAAAAAGACTTTTCACTGTAGGACAGCTTCTTTTTTCAGCAAAAATGGCGTCGTCAGCAACCCGTGATCTTGTTCTGTCTGTCTAATGGAGACGTAACTTGAAAAAGACGTCGTCAGCTCATTTACATAAACAGGGCTTCTTGTAAAAGGGAAAGTGTTTTTTCCCTCTCCCATTAGCCTAGTCCTGATGATTTAAAAACGCGGCCACTTCTACTCAACGACTATGCCTTTTTTTTTGTCTACCCTTTTTCTTAGAGATTTTCTTTTTTTTAAAAAAAATAAATTTTTATAACTTCTTTTCCCCCACCCCTTACACTGACTGAAGTCGGAGAAATTTTCCCACTTAACGTTTATCTCCACTCATCTGTGTTGAAATCTTATGTATCGGGGGGTGAGAAATCAACCTCTAAAAATAAAAGGGCAGAAATGTTATGGTACTGAGGATTCGTAGTTTTATGAGATATTTCTCTGAATTAAAAAAAATAAATAAACAATTGGAAAATGTATTTTTTTTTCGGAAGTAAAATTTCAATATTTACTAACTTTCTTTATGAAAAAAACTATAGAAATCTAAATCCTTATGGTTCAATCCTAAGAATATAATTTTCATGGTAGTTTAAAGAGACATTACTCTAAATTAGAAAAATAAATATGTAAATAAAAATATTTCTTTTTTGTCCAGCCATGTGTGTTTTGATATTGCGAACGATACTGAGTAAAAGTTCAATACTGACAAACATTCTTTAAGTAAAATTTCATTATTTACAAACATTTCTTTATGAGAAAAACTTTAGTCTAAATCCTTATGGTTCATTCCTAAGAATATAATTCTCATGGTAGTTTAAAGAGACATTACTCTAAATTATAAAAATAAATATGTAAATAAAAATATTTCTTTCTTGTCCAGCCATGTGTGTTTTGATATTGCGAACGATACTGAGTAAAAGTTCAATATTGACAAACATTCTTTACGTAAAATTTCATTATTTACAAACATTTCTTTATGAGAAAAACTATAGTCTAAATCCTTATGTTTCATTCCTAAGAGTATAATTCTCACGGTAGTTTAAAGAGACATTACTCTCAATTAGAAAAATAAATATGTAAAGAAAATTTTTTTTTTTGATCCAGCCATATATGTTTCGATATCACGAACGATAAAACACCGAGTAAAATTTCATTATTTCCAATCATTCTTTATGAGAAAAACTGTTGAAGTCTAATTCCTTATGGTTCAATCCTAAGAGTATAATTCTCATGGTAGTTAAAAGAGACATTATTCTAAATTAGAAAAATAAATATGTAATTAAAAAATATTTCTGTTTTGCTCAGCCATGCGTGTTTTGATATGACCATTGATATAATCACTGAGTAAAATTTTATTATTTACAAATATTCTTTATAAGAAAAACTATAGGAGTCTAAATCCTTAGAATTCAATCCTAGGAGTCTAATTCTTATGGTTTAAGAGACATAACTCTAAATTAGAAAAATAAATATGTAAATAAAAAAAAATCTTTTTCATTAAGCTATATTACGAACGATATAAGCACTAAACAAAATTTCAATATTTACAAATATTCTGTATGAGAAGAAGTATTGAAGTCTAAATCCATTCGGTTCAATCCAAAAGGTATAATTCGAATAATTCTTCTGGTAGTTTTAGGAGACATTACTCCGAATTCGAAAAATAAATATGTAAATAAAAAAAATTCTTTTTTGTCTGGCAGTGTGTGTTTCGATATTACAAACGATCTAAACATTAAATAAAAATTCAATATTTGCAAACTTTCTTTTCTAAAGAAACTAAAATTAAACTAACTAAAACTAAAACTAAAATACCCGAACCTAAAATTTATTCCTACTCCTAAAGTGAAGTTTAGCCGCTATCTTGAATTTACAGAGGGGATCAAATTGGGGAGACATTTATTATATAGGCAAGCAATGCATTATTTTCCGTCTATTTTTTTTGCTGAATCGAAAAAGTACAAAATTTAATCGATAGTGCCAATTTCTTAGAATGTATAATTTATTTAGTAGGCACAATATATATTTCACAAAGGACTTTTTGATTAATATCTATTTACACATCTGATATTTCCATCTAGCCAGGCATTGTTTTCGATGTCTCATTTTACTTTGATTTTAATGAATCTAAAACTTAGTCAGTGGAGCAATCAATTCAAAAGATTTTTGTCTGAAAAGTACAGTTTTGTACTTATATTAACGCGTTTGACATTGCTATCTAGACAAGTGAGGTATGTATGTAGTATTTATTTACATTAAATGGAAAAAGATCTATCAAGAGACCTAGTTGATCTCATTTGATTGAGCGTGAAATAATGTATCGTAAACAATACCTCACTTGTCTAGATATTTAAGTTTAAAATTTTCTACCTTGTGTACCATTCTCCATCTTAGTAAATTCTAGATAACGGCTAAAGTTCAACTTGAGAGGGCAAATTTCAGGTTTTCATTTTAAACCGAAGACTATACTAGCATATACAGCATAAGTGCGCATATATTACTACAATTTAGATCATTGGACAAATGGTGGTAGAAATCACTTGGCCTCCGGAGCGTGCTCCCCAACCATTCAACCATGCATGGAATTTTTCAGTTTGGATATTGTCGTGGGAATAAGACTACAGTTGATTCCAAACTACTAAAATATGATAGGAAAAAGTGGCAATCCAATCAGAGCACACAGAAATTTAGCATAGGAAATCGAACTCTTGCCAAATCTTCAGAACGCGAAAACTCTTTCTCCTACACCTAGTCGGTAGTTCAGACTGCGCAAATTTTGTACTACCTAATTAAAATGAAAAATTTTTAATACTACAGTAAAATACATTTTGAAAATCTTTACATATTAATCATGCAGTTTTAAAAACATTCCATTTTAAAAATCATACATTTCTCAAATCTTTAATAATGCAGTTTTAAGCCGCGGTGGCTCGGGGATAGAGCACTCGTCTCCCAGTGAGGTGACCTGGGTTCAAATCCCAGCGGTGACTGGTTGATATGAATTCTGCTCCTGGTTTTAAAATTTGCTAATAGTTGTGACGCATAGAATTTCTCAGGGCATTTAATAAAAATCATGTTTTCATACATCAATAAGTTCGAAATTTTCTTTAGAAGTGTTTTATCACACATTTCATGTCGAGTGTTTCCTATGTTAAATAAATAAATAATAATAATAAAAAAAATATATGTTTTATACATTGCATGAAGGATGTATAACTGAAATTTGATACTTTGTAAAAAGATAACAATCGAACAGTTTTAAATTTCAATTCAGAAATTTCATTACTCTTTTTCTTTACTAAATCAATTCTTATGCGTAACATATTAAATCTTTAACGAAACACTAATGTTGAATGAAATTAGAGCACTTATTAGAAAAGTGCGATAAGGAAACTTTCCTTGATAAGGATTCTCCGTTAAATTTTCATTCATCTGACGAAAAAACAGAATAAAGATAACGTAAATGATAAAAAAAAAAGGGAGAACGAAAAATAAAACTCTTCGATATTGCATTCGAATCACTTTTGTTTTCAACACTTGACATTTCATTTCTTTAGGGTTCACTATTTGCAGGGGGAGGCCCAAGCACAAACCTAGTCGAATTTCAATATAGTGCACCAAAGACAAGAGCCTCTTACTTCTCCGAAAGACAGTCGCATAATATACTTTTCCGTTTTACTTTCACATTTTTACTTTAGTTCACTCTTTATTCCAGCTTTGTTCGAAATAACGTTCTATACACCCCTCTTCTAGTTTCATCTCCTGTAGTAATAGGAAACGCGAGTTTTTCTCGCAATATTGCAATTTCCCCACCTCCCTATCTCTACTCTTAAATGTTGAGATTCGTTACTGCCTTTCTTCTTTCATTTCTTTCTTTCTTTAATTTTTTTTACTGAAATTGACGAGGGTTTTTTTTTGCTCTCTATTCTTATTATTCTTCATTTGATTTTTCTTGCCCACAAAAGGGAAAATAAGGGCTTTGAGCAAAAGAGAGTAATAAGAGAAAGGTAAACGAAAGATATTTTGTTCGAAATTATTTCATTTTAGGGTGCTTTACGCGTGATTTCCTCGTCTTTTATTGTCGCAGCTGTTGTATTTGTATGTTTATAAGGTAACAGATATTATTTAGACACGTAATAAAATTGACACCTAGGTGTTGAGATGTAATTTATTACACTAAAGCTTTTTCAAAAATAAACGAAATTAGACTTTAATGATAAAAAAAAAGTTTTTAGAAATAATAAGTTTATAATTTAAAAAATATTTACTTTATTGCATTTCATTTAAGGTTAATGAAATGTCCTTCATATTGAAGATTTATTTTTCTTATTTAAATTATATAAGACAGCTTTGGAAATGTTTGTACGCAATAAATTAAAATTTTTTTTTCTTTAATCATTATACTTTTTAATAATACGTATTAATCGGTTGTTTGAAATTGTGTATTCTGACTTTTATTTATTTATTTATTTTTGTATTCTTCAAAAGATTTTATATTATGCTTTATATACGTTAGAGTTCCTATAAGAGCAACCAGAAGGTTTTGGAAAACTGTTCCAGAACATTTTAAGCAGTTTGACCCAAGATACAGTTTCAAACGAATGTTAAACATTATGGATTGACGTGGCTCATATAAATTTCTCTTGCACTGCTCAGTACATTGAGAAAAAAAGTATTTTCAAAACTACCAAAATGTGGTAAAATTTACTATGCTCCTGGCTTCATGGGAACACCAGAAGGCTCAGTAATTTTTTTCGGAGCGCTTTGGTAATGATTATGGTAAAATTAACAGTGAAATATGGTTTTATAATATGGGTTAAAATTAAGTATATGTGTTCAAATTTATAAATTTAGTCATGATACCTTAGAACAGGGCATATAAATCATTAACATACAACCAGTTATTAGGTTAAATTTGTTTTTCAGTAATTTTTTTTTACTAAATAGAATGGTAATAAGCACTATAGTTTTGAAAACAAGAATTTCCGATAAAACGTTACCATATGAACGGAAGAATTACTAAATGAATGGTTTCAAACAATATATTTTGGTTTTTATAACAAGAATTAAGTTTTTTTTTTCAGTTTTTATAAAATTAATTTTTATTTTTAAATAGAAATGTCATTTTCTTACAGTGCGGAAGTTTTTCCTTATTTTTCCCCCTTGTAAGCAATTGAAATTGGTTAGGCAATCAGCAGAGTCAATCAGATTCAGCCCAACCAGCAGAAAGTTCTGATAAAAATCAGCTAGCCACAAAGTAATCGAAATTTTAATTGAGGATAAATTGTGCTTTAAAAGTTAACGAAAAATCAAGGGACCAATTTTGACCCACGACACAGCTTTATTTTTTCAATAATTTTCGCCTTCTCTGTGACATTAAACTCCTGAAGAATGATATTCTAATAGATTTTATCATAATTCCGTTTTACACAGTTGTAAAAAATTTCCTTTTTTACATTTCTGTAACATAAAACTCATGATGAAAGATTTCCATTAGGCTCTACCGAAAAAAAAAATTTTTTTTTGCAATGTAGCAAAAGATTTCCTTTTTTAATTCTCAATAACATGAAACGCATAATGCCTTTAGATTTTAGAGCAAAAAGTTTTTTTTACAGTTTACTAAATTCATTTACTAGTTTATTTTCAAAATTAGTTAATGCCAAGTAATTTAAATTTTATGAACTTATTATGGAATAGAAATTTTGCTGGAATTAGATCTAATAGTGAAACAAATTTTTTTTCCTCAATTAATTGAAATTTTTACAATTTATAAATGTTATTTTGTTATATTTTATAACCGGCATTGAACAGTCGACTATTGAAGTTCAGCAATGTAGCCTTGTAATTTTGATCCCTAACCAAAAGACAAGAGAACACCGCCGGGATCAAGCATTAGGAAGAACTACCCATAGCGGAAAACTTTTTTAATGGCACTAAACCGCATTTGCGTTATGTAGAGAGGAAAACCACGAAAACCTCCCTCACTTAGACTTACGGCAAGGGATTCTAACTCATGATCCGTCTACCAGTGAGGATAAGCGAGTGTGAGTCGGGAGAAAAATTCGCATCTACAATCGACAGCTGGGATTCGAACCTGGGCTATCTCATTGGATGACGAGCACTCCATCTCCTAAGTCACCACGGCTCTTATAAATGATATTTTATTTTATAACCGTCGTTGAACTGCAGACCCAATTTTGAGAGTATGATTACTAATGTGCAACAATGTAGATTTGTAATTTCGAACCCAATCCAGATGACAAAGGATCTCCTGAATTAAGTATTGCGAGAATTTACCTTCGTGGAGGGCATCTTGATGGATCTAACCCGCATTTTCGTTACGTGGAGAGGAAAACAACGAAATCTCTCCACATTTTTCTAGATTTCAAGGAGATATTTATCCATGATCTATCTACCTCTGAGGATATTTTGCGTTAGCACTGTGTTTGGTGCGATCCTGGAGCAGAATTTGTTTTGACTAGATATCGTTGGGAATCGAACACGGGGCACCTCATTGGGAGGCGAGCGCTCTATCTCCTGCGCCACCACACATGTATAAATGATATTGCTTTTAATATTATTAATAATAATAAAATATCCATAAGCATATTCTAAATTAGTGAGTTAAAATTATAAAAAAAAAAATTTTTGTACGCAGTGTACACGGATAATTACAGGAAGTTTACAGGTTACAGGATGTTGGATAAGAGCCCAGCTGTCTTAACAATTGTAACTTTGAGAAAAATCCCTTCCCTGGGCGACAACAATGGACAAAGAAGGGGCTCCGCCAAAAGTCAACTTTCGAGTACTTCTATATATTATCCGTTTAAAACCTTTAGAACTGATTTAAACGTTTTGGGCACGCTTAAAAAAGAAAGTAAAAGGAAGAAAAAAAGAAGAAGAAATAAAACAGATTTTTACAAATAATAGAGGGGTCTAACCCTTAAGAAACAGTGAAATTTGTATTAATTGTTAATATTTTCTTATTTAAATTTATTTATTATTATTTTTTATATTTTTTATTTCATAAGTTTATGTTTTATTTATTATTTTTATTTCATTTTACTACCTGCGTTGTTCAGCAGACCCATTTCTGAGTTAACGGCTGTCAATGTTCAATTCCGAATCTTTGTAATTTTGAACGCAATCCAGGAAATAAAGGAACTCCTGGATCAAGCTCTAGGACAAACTATCCTTCGTGGAGAACAGTTTTGGTGGAAATAACCCGAATTTGCGTTACATGACGGGGAAAACCACGAAAACTGAGGATATTTTGCGCTATCTATGTGGTTGGGGCGAGTGGTAACTACATCAGTGTTAATGCAACGAAATATATTGGGATCTTCTATTTTAATACTAAAGTTTAATTTAACAATTTGCTTATTTTCAACTACAAACAATGGTTATCGGGAACGGAACAGCCTGGTTGGTAAGACGCTGGACTCGTGTTCGTAAGAACAGGCGTTTGAATCAGGCCAGATGAGGAAGCCCCATGCATTAAATGGTGAATCGTGCACGTACATTCGTTCGGGGAGACTAAGTCCTCCAAATTCCTATAATAAATCAATACCTCTGGGGGTAATGAATTGGAGAGTGATTGTTCTCTGGTTCAGGTCAAAATTACTATCTGTGGATGAATGAATGGATTCATCAAAGGGCCCACCCTGTAAAATAGGCTGTGACGTGTTTGTGTGGCCGAAATCATATTCTTGGCAATAGATGGAGCCACTGAAAGCAAGAAACGTACCTTCTGTCTTAAATTTACTTGGTTTTCCAAGCAAGCTTGTTGACACTATCAAGTGGCAACAGAAACAGCAACTATGATTTCCCAGCAAGTGTGGGGGTTGGAGAGCTAAGCGAGCTCGGGGAAGAGCCTATTTAATAATTATTTTCAAGATAAATAAGAATATTTTAAGCTTATGGTAAATTAAAAATGAATTTAGTCGTATGAAATTTTTACTCTAAATTTATGAGTAACATTTTAATTCCCAGGAAGCATTATTTATTAACTTTGCATCGCATTTCCAAACTGTAATTGATTTATATTAAAAAAGATGCAAGGAAGGAAATTCTTTAAGATGAAAATTTTCATTATTTAATGAAAATCTTTCATATCCAATTTCATTATGGTAAAAAAAAAAGAAGAAATTATTGAAAAAAGTCATTTTCTTCAACGAATAGTTTCTTTTTCAAATCCAAATTTAACTTAATTATCAAAGATTTCGGCGATCATAGCGAAGAAATGTAATTTAAAACCTGCATATATTATTCAAATTCGAAGGAATAAAAACACGTCATCATAGTTTAGCAACACCTTCATTTTATGAAAAACATTCATAATACATTCATTAAAACATAAAAAAAAAAAATTTTTAAGGTAATTTATACGTTTTGTAACGAAATAAAAAATTGTCATTATCCCTTGTTTCAATTCAAGTCGTAATGAATCTAATTTAACTTAGTTTCGTAAAATCATTTTTATAAAACGGAAAAAACTCATTGTTAATGTAAATGAAGATTAGAATAGAAAAAAACGTGATTACCTTTGAAAACTCGATGTCATCATTTTATGCATTGAGTTCGTAAAGTTTATGAATACAATACTCGTTTAGTTCCATGTTAAATCAAACCAACGACCATTATCGCCGATTACCGTTTCTACGAGACTTCCACGAGATCGATGTTCAAAACACGTTAAAAATGCATTGTACATAATCCTTCGTTGATGAAGCCTTGCTTCAATTTGCTGTACAGCTTAGGTATATGCGCTACCCAAAAATAAAATTAAGAAAAAAAAAAGATTTTTAGAGTTTTAGATACCCTAAGAGGGGTGGGGAGAGATTTGCAATTAACTTAGGCCTAGGATTCTTTATTCGAAGAATCATTACAATTGATTATAAAAAAGGGCGAATGATACTAGCGCAAAAAGACAATTACTTTTTCATGAGCATATTAATTCCGGGGAGCAAAAAAGAAAATAAAAGAAAGAAAACGGAAGGGATAAAAGGAAAAAAGAATATGAAGAAAATCACAATTTTCTGCAGAATACAGAAAGGAGGTTTTTCTTTTTCTTTTTGCTGATGATGGTTTTTGGGGATGTGTTTTGCTTAACTTTATTATTTTTATTTTTTATTTTTGTAGATTTAACCGTCTCTCATGTAACTGCTTTTGCCCCTTGAATTAGGTAATATTGAACAAATCTTTTTTTTAATCTGTTTTTGCTGTTATGGATTCATGTATTGAACACTATTCCTCTTTTGTGAAAGTGCCAAAAAACCGGGAGCTATTATTATAATGCGAAACAGTAAATGAATTAGTGTTTTCTTTGGTGTACTCAATAGATTTATGGTAGTCCTCGTTTTAAGATATTTTTCTGAATATTTGATATATTTCGAAATAAGTGTCGAGTTATTAAACAAAACTTGTTAATGTCTAACGCCGTTTTAAAATTAAAAAGAAATTAAGAAGTAGAAGTAAAATAACAGAATACTAAAATCGAATTCGAAAAATAAGTTGAATATCTTTCTGACCAACACTAAAAATAATAACATGATGTGAATGAAATTTATGCTGTTTTGCAAAAAATACTAAAAATGCATTTTATACGTGTGGTTATCACGTGTCACCTTCATTATTTAAAATAAATATTTCTTCTTAATTACTTAAAATGCTAGTGTTTTCTTTAATTTCATTTTTTAATTTTTTTAAATCAAAACTAAAATTGCTATTTCATTCTTGCTTACTTATTCATTTAAATTTTTTGGTAGTCAAAGAAGTAAATAAAGACAGCTAGGTAAATTCTAACGAATCAAATTGTTTTATTTAAACTACTTGGGTGCATCTGAAATTACTGTTCCGACAACGAATTTATATTATTCTCTCTTTTTGTTTAAGATTCCATACGTTATAAATGCTTTGATATTTCATATTTTCCCTTGTTGGCATAAACGGCTTGTGATGTCTGATCTAAAAGTTTAGTTTCGCATCAGTAATTTATATTTCATTTTATTACAAAATAGGTTTTAACTTTTCCTAACTTCAAATTCATTCTGAGTTGCAACAGTTTTCGGTTACGGATGAACCCATTAATTTAGATTTAATTGTCGTTGTTGTTTATGTCACTTGTCAATACAAGCAAGCCTGCTTGAAATCAAGCGAATTTTTAGGGCAGAGGGCGCGCTTCTTCTTCCTTCAGTGTCGCCATCTACGGCCAAGCATACGACTTCAGTCATATACACGTCACAGCCCGTTTCACACGGAAGACCTAATCATACTCTATTCATTCATCCATAGATCGTAATTCAGACCTGAACCATAGTACGATCAATATCCAATTCAGTATCCTCAGAGATATTGATTTGTTTTGGGAACTTGGAGTAATTTGTGACCTCGATAGATTTAACGTGCACCAGTCCCCACTTATTACAGGGGGTTCTTCAACCGGCGGGATTCTCACGAACACGAGTCCAACGTCCAACCAACCAGGCTAGTCTGGCTCCCTGGGTTTAATGCGTTTTAAGGTCCGTGTACTTCGAGTTTCGTTTTTATTACTTAAAAATGGATTTCGTTTATTTTTTGGTAATTATTTGATGGCTTATATTTTGATTTTTTCTTATAAATGAATATTTGATAAATAAATCATTCCTAGAAAAAAATCAGGAAATTTTGTATCAGTGTAATGTTTATTTATTGCCTAGACAAATTTAAATATTTATATCCGTAAGTAAATTTCAATGTCAAAATAAAATTAAGTTAGGAACATTTTTAAGACTACCTTGAATAGCTTGTGAATAGTGAAACGCCCAAGCAGTTCATTAATCGCCAGTTATTAGCCTAGTGTGTTACGAAGGTTAAGACATTAACAATAGGCTTTTAGTTATCGCTCGGGATAGATCTCAGATTCGACACAATGACAGCTCAGTTCTCAGCCCTGTCATAAGTTCCTTTCTAAAATTATGGTAAAATAACGGGCAGCAGTCTGTCCATCCAATTAACTATAAAGTAACGGTACTTTTATCTGGATTATTTTAAAACCGTTTACTTAACCGTGTGATTAAGAAAACATGAATATAAAACTATATGATTTTATAACCATTTACAACTAGCATCGTTTCAAAACTTAAAAGTTTGACTGGGTATTGGATATAGTTTAGCAGTTTTATGGTGCTGCCATCTATGGGTGGATGAAAGTTTCATATTCTAATAGCACAGGGTCTTAAACTGGGAAAGTGCAGGACACTGAAAATTCTTCATGTATATTAAACGGAATGGACGAAATATTATAGTATCAACGCTGGGACTCGAACACATGTGTTTTTGGTCATGAGATTGATAGATTAATCCTCTCGATTAAAATATATACCCGCCTGCAAGGAACTAAGTTGCTTCATTTGGTAGGCCTAGTTGATGCGATAAAATTCTGTTTCTTTAACCCGTATTAGGTAAAGGCAGTTATTAAACGGTTTTGCTCACAGTTAACAGTTTGAATACCGTCCAATTTATAGTTATTTGACTGTTTAGTTTAAATATGGTAAAATAACAATTTAATTATTATTTAACCATTGTGTTCGAGAAATTTCTAACAATACGCTGCACTTCTTCAGAAATATTCGGAACGATGCAGGGAATTTTTAAAAAATGTGTAAAAGACTCTCTGTTATGCTTTTGTTTTAACTACAACGCTTTTCCTTATACACTTTTACAAGAAAAGTATGTGGTGCTTTTACAAATGCTTTTATATTTTTTCAAAAACTATTAAAAATGTTGGCATTACTTTCCTAAAGAATCTTCAGACTTGGGCATTATTTTGTCATATGTATCTTCAACTATCGCCATGAACGTGACATTGTAGAAAATGTATCCTCTCAACCAATCAATTTCCAACTGTTTAAAGCTGTATATCTATCCATTTATTGTATTATCCTTACTATCCGTTTCGATCGGTTATCCTCATTTTAACTTTCATATCCACGCGTCCAGGAAAAAAAAGGAAACTTTTTCTTTATTCGATTGTCTCAAATTGGCTTCTTTCGCTTCATCTTGAACATGCTAAAGAAAATTCTCATATAAAATGCCGCTTAAATCAGTTTGACAAGTGGAAAACTGGACTAGCACAGCTTGACCACGTGACTGAGGAAAAAGAATGATACATGTGCCACTATCATACGGGATGTATTGGCCATTCGGAAAACGTATCTGTCTTTCTCAATTCTTTGTTCGCTAGATTTAATTCTTCTTTTAAAAAATTGTAGAATAGAGAGAATTATGTTTTTTTTCTAATTGAAGTTTTTTTTTAATTCAAGGGAATAGACGATTATTATTCTTAATAATCGTAATCGTAATAAAAGGATAATAAAAATGAGAGTTTTGTGAAATAATTGACATTATTTTTTCAGCTTGCTGATTTTATTAAAAAATTCTGTTATTTAATTTGTGGCTCTAAGTGTGCTGTAAAATATCAGTGCAAAGTATCAGTGTAAAGTATCACAAAGTGGCTGTAAAATATCATGTGAATCGGACAGTTCTATATTGGGCGATTTTGGATGTAAAGTGGCTGTAAAGTATTATGTTAATCAGACAGTTCTATACAGGGCTAATATTGGTTGTAAAGTGCCTGTAAAATATCATGTGAATCAGACAATTCTATATAAGGCTGATATTGGTTGTAAAGTGGCTGTAAAATATCATGTGAATCAGACAATTCTATACAGGGCTGATATTTGTTGTAAAGTGGCTGTAAAATATCATGTGAATCAGACAATTCTATATAAGGTTGATATTGGTTGTAAAGTGGCTGTAAAATATCATGTGAATCAGACAATTCGATATAAGGCTGATATTGGTTGTAAAGTGGCTGTAAAATATCATGTGAATCAGACAATTCTATAAGGGCTAATATTGGTTGTAAAGTGGCTGTAAAATATCATGTGAATCAGGCAATTCTATATAAGGCTGATATTGGTTGTAAAGTGGCTGTAAAATATCATGTGAATCAGACAATTCTATATAAGGCTGATATTGGTTGTAAAGTGGCTGTAAAATATCATGTGAATCGAGCAAATCGGACGTTTTTTTATGGATGGTCCCTTATCGAAAAAGTCCTTTTCTTGTGAATAGATATTTGTTGTTCTTGAAAATGAAATTGTATCTTTTTCTTTTCATTTAATTTTTCTTTATGAAAAATTTAAAAAAAATATATGCCAATGGTTATTTTTTATCCAATTTAAGTTCTATTCATTGTTGCTCTGAAGGTAAATTTATAATTTTTGAAAAATGCAAGAAAATTTTTGCAATTAATTTATGTAAATAGTTTATTGAATTTGATTCTTGTTTTTAAAATGCGTATAAAGTTATAATGATAGTTATTATTTTATTAAGGAGTTTAACTTATCTAAATAAACAAATGTTGTTTTCTGAAAATGAAAGTGAGATTTTTGATGACATGTTTGAACACAGAATCGTTTATCAAATGAGTTCTCTAATAATAAATAAACGAAGAAGTAAATAAACGTTAGTTGTCCTTGAAAATAAAATTCTATTTTTCTTTCATTAAATTTTTTTTAAAAAAATTAAAAATAAAGATATGCCAATTGTTACTTTTTATCTAATTGGAAATCCTATTCATATAAATAAATATTTGTTGTTCTTGAAATTAACTTTATAAATTTTGTAAAACGCTTGTTAATAATTTGCAATATTGGAATTTAATAAATAGCTTAATGTATTTAATTCCGGTTTTTAAAATTGTCTTAATAGTTATTATTTATGTAAATAGAAGTTTGTTGTTCTCTGATATAAAAGCGAGATTTTTTAAAAGTCGTTTGAACATAGAACAATTAATTGTTTACATTACATAAAACGTATATGTATAGCAGTTCAAGAGTTCACTGGGTAAATTTTTCAGTTATATTTGTGTCGACTTATCTTAAACCTAGTAGAGGGCGAAGAGTTAATAGAATCAAGTTGTTTGTAGAGAATCTACCACTACAAAAATATAATTCCAATTCACTAGTATATATGACATGTTAACTCGATTCTATGGTGGGGTACCTTTTCAAAGATGAAGGTTGACATTGTCAACCTTCATCTACTTTCACCACATTGGTGACCATTCTACTTTCACCTATTATCTACTTTCACCACATTGGTGACCTTCGGACGAGATGTGAACACGCCTACCTTGACAAAAACGTCCACTTTGATTTGAACGCGCTTACTTTGGTGGATGGTCAACATTGAACAGTTGACTTGCTACTTGTGACTGCGATACTATCCACCTCCTCACGCTGTTGCAACTCAGTCTCGAACATACACAACGTAATCAATCGACTTCTAAAGGCAACACAGGAGCGACCACGACCGTGATTTTAATACAGCTCTCCCGACCAGCACTCGGTGATCTTAATACAGCTCTCCCGGCTTCTCACAAAAACAGCATTAAAACAACTAGTGGTATCCGTTCATCGAATTCTATCACAGATATAATTCTGGTGGGGGAGTACTGTAGCGAATCTTCCACTACAAAAATATAATTCCAATTCACTAGTATATAAGTCATGTTAACTCGATTCTATGGTGGGGTACCTTTTCATAGATGAGGGTTGAGATTGTCATTATCTACTTTCCCTGCATTGTTGATATAGAAAATAGCAATCATCAGACACATTAACTATTTATAGTTCCTTAGTCATTAGTGATACTGTTACGTAAGCGATCTTGAAGATTTTTATATGCCTTTTAATCATACTTGCATTACTTAAATAGGGGCGATTACTTTATAGATTTAGATTGCTGTTATACTAACAACATTCGGTATAAACTTTAAATCATTTTAATTTATAAGTGCTTTTTATGTCAATATTGAAGCGCGGTAATGTGCGTAGCAGTTCGTGATTTTTTTTTTGCTTTTGAATACATAATTTTTTTTTCTATTCCATTACCGTTAGTTTTAAATAAGTAACTATTTCGAAACACGTTTAAAAGAATTAATGTAAATAAAATAAAAGCACGTGGTATCAGAAAAAGTGTAAATTTTGTGACGTAGACCACGCGTGCTACCATGTAATGTTCATTGAATTCATCTGGCCTAGCGAATATAAAATAATTAAATATTTAAATACGTACAATAAATTATTTTTTGATCAAACGAAGCTGTAAACGAGCAATCATCACTGGTGTATCTTTAAAATATGTGAAAATTGAATCGTTAAATTTAAAACAATGGTTAACGCTTAACCAATCAGAAAATTCCATTAGATTTTTCGCTCATCCTGCTAGAACGATTTGTCGTAGAATGTTCTAATGTTGACAGTGACCTTCCTCGTGCTTGAAACTATCTGTAAGCCAAATTTCATCGCTTTCTGTTTGATGGTTTAGGAGTCTATAAAAGACACACATACAGACAGACACGCATTCATTTTTATATATGTAGAAGATAGTTTAATCTTGATTTTTTTTTAAAGTCAATAATGATAACTATTTCAAAAATGTTCCATTAACAGTTTGTTACATTTAGAGCCATGCTTGTTTATGTTCTCTTGTAAATCTTTTAATCATATAGTAAAAGCCTAATTGTGGGCAATAAAAATATAAATTGTTATAAAATGGCAGCATTTGTCATACATTTTTACTGATAATAATTTAGCAAAATTCTTTTAGTTAATATTGATCATGTTTAATGCTAAAAAATTTCTAGGAAGCGATTAGATAAAAAAAAAAAAAAGCGTTCTTTTTAAACTAACAACAGCAGTGATTCTGAGCGTGGACAATCTAAATCATTATTTTAACGTATTTATAATTTTTATATCAACAAGAACTTCTGTGGAAATAATTTCTTTTTCCACGGTTCGCAAATTTTCTGGCAAGTTAGAAAAATCTCACGAAAAAAAATTAACGTATCAGACAGCTGAGCGCAGTTAAAAAGCAATCTACATGCAAAGGGTAAAAGTTGAGTTGCCAAACCGTGCATGAAATAGTAGAATTCCCAGCTTTCTTTGGTCTTTTTAATGGACAAATAATAACACTATTCAACCAGGGGAACTGTTATTTTTTTATTATTTTTTTCTCTCCCATAGTTTATATAAGTATATATCGCATGAGAATGTTTAGTAACAGGTGAAGTATACAATATATTGCAAAACGTAGCTTTTAAATAAATTAACTAAATATTGAGAATTAGATCAAGCATTGATTGGCAAGAGATTGTCCGAAAGCAGTTTTCAATTTTTGTTGCGAAAACAATAATGTTATTTTATGTTTTGCGCTTTAAATAAATATAAAGTTTGGTTCCAGGAATCGATTATGTTTTTTGACGATATTGGAATGTTGTTGTGCAGGTTTGTGCAACTGATCATGGCAATTTCTCAGTAATTGTTTTCTTAGTATGTTCTAAACGACAAAACTATTTTCTCTCTCATATTTTTTAAAAATATTTTCATTCACTTTATTATTCATCTTCGAATTATAATTTTTTCTTTATTAAACTGGAACATTAGCTTTGTCTTAATATATGAATAACTTGACGATATTGGAATGTTGTTGTGCAGGTTTGTGCAACTGATCATGGCAATTTCTCAGTAATTGTTTTCTTAGTATGTTCTAAACGACAAAACTATTTTCTCTCTCATATTTTTTAAAAATATTTTCATTCACTTTATTATTCATCTTCGAATTATAATTTTTTCTTTATTAAACTGGAACATTAGCTTTGTCTTAATATATGAATAACTTATTTACTATTTGATTGGATTCGGAATGCTACTTACTTACTCTTTTGTCCTTTTCGAGCCTGGTTATACAGTACGCGAAAAAAAAATGCTACACTGAATAATTTTTAATCTAATTATCGGATCTTCACGTTCTAGGAATCAATCTTAATGGCTTGAGGGGGTGACCTCAAATATGCTAATTAATTAGTGCAGAAGAGTTACGAAAATTAGACACAAAAATGTACTTTCTCTGAATAAACATATCTTTTTTTCGGATTTCTGATCCCAAAAATATGAGATGTACCGCAATCTGGGAAATATGGTCCCCACAGTTTGGTCAAGAGAGTGATTCAAAGTTTGGACCTTATAATGTTAATTTAATTTTTTGCGTATCTTATATCTCGAGAAAATTTTAAAGGAGTTAAAAAATTTTGCACACAATTAAAAAATTCGTTTATCCGAAAACAAATCCATGCAAAAATTATATTTTTGTAAATATTTGTCATTTTTTATCATTTTATTTAATAATATTTGGAAAACTTTTGAATTATATGGTTTACAAATTTTTACGTCATTTCAAAGTATGTAATTTTACATGGCAATAAATAAAATTGGAGCGATATTGGTAGAATAGTTTCTGAAAAATTTAATTTTAAAAAAGTCGTACATTTAAAATTCAATTCCTCAGGAACTATTCATCTGAATTTGCCCCAATTTGAAATTTTTCCATGTGAAATTACATATTTTCAAATAATGTAAATATTTGTAGACTTTACAATTCAAAATTTGTACGACTGTTATTAAATAAGATAATAAAAATTATACATATTAACTAAAATTTCTTTTTTGCATGGAATTATCTCAGGATAAACAAATTTTATACTTGCGTGAATTTTTTTTAAAAATTCGTTTACGAAGTTCTCGACATATGGCGAAATACACGAAAAATAAAATTTATATTATAAGGTCTAAGCTTTGGATCACTCTCCTGACCAAACTATGGGGTCCATATTTCACAGATTGCGGATACACCTTATATTTTGGGTCTGAAATTCGAATTCGTTAAAAAAAGGCATGTTTATTCAGAGAAAGTACGATTTTGTGTCTCATTTCGAAACTTAGAATATCGTCTACACTAATATGTTAGCATATTTGAGGTCACTCGCTCAAACAATTAAGATTGAATTCTAGATAGTGATAATCCGATCAATAGATCAAAAGTTAAAATTAGATCATAAGTTATTCCGGGTGGTCAGTTTATTTAGCGCACTGTACATTGAAGATCTCAGCATGCCTAGTGAACCATAAGGATCTCTACGTGCCAAATGTGGAACATAGAGGACCTGTCCACGCCTTATTGTGCACCTAGAACCTCTTCTTGTCCAATGGTACATAGGGCTCTTCGTGTGTAGTGGCTTATAGAGGATCTCTTAACGTCTAATTCTGCATCGAGTCTTCGAACCTAGTGGTACATAGAGCTCTTTGTGTCTAGTCATACATGGAGTTCTTTGTGCTTAGTTGTGCATAGAGCTCTTCGTGACTAGTTGCTCAGGGAGGATCTCTTATATTCTAATTGTACATAGAGCTCTTCATGTCTGGTGGTACATATAGCTCTTTGTGATTAGTGGTACATAGAGCTCATTGTGACTAGTGGCTCATAGAGGATCTCTTTATGTCTAATTGAGTCTTAGTGTCTAGTGGTACATAAGGCTCTTCAAGTCTAGTGGCCTATAAAGGAACTCTTTGCGCTTAATCATATTCAAAAAATCTCTTCATGCCTAGTGGTGCATAGAGGATCTGTTCGTGTCTTATGCATGATCTTCATGTCAGTGGCACTTTCAGCTCATTTTGCTATCTTAGTTGGTCAACCGAAGCAGATTTCACTTCTTATCAGTTCTCCCATCCCGTCTGGTTCCCCTTATTTTCCATTAGTGTTAATGTATAGGTCTTCCAAGTTCATTTGATATTAATAATGAATGGTGCATCATTTAAAATTTCAGAGCATGATCGTTTGAATTTTAAATGTTAGATAAAATAAAGGTCTTCTTGAGTTTAATCTGACAAAAAGTGACTCACGCATACATTTTCAATGTAGCACCATCTTAATTCTTAAATGTAATATTACTTTTTTAAATCTTATATATTTTATATTATTGAAGCAAGATGAATTTAAAAATAGAGCCATGATAAATTTCATTTTTTCCCCCTTCAAATTAGTAGCGATGAATATTTCTCATTCCGGTTGCATCAATGTATATGTATGTAGCACAGACAAAGAAATCATTTTATCATATTTTTAGGTACAGCGATCTAAAGCCAAAAAATTTTTGTCACTGATGAAACGTGCCAATACCACCAAGCCAGTTAGAAATAAAGCCAATTTTTTTAAGGCACAGGGTGCGTTTCTTGATTTTTCAGGCCAAGAATACGACTTTCGGCCACACACACACACATCACAGCCAGTTTTACAGGGAGGACTCATTCACCATTCATCCATAAATCGCACTTTTGACCTGAATCAGAGAACGATCAATCTCAAATTCAGTATCCCAAGGTGTATTGATTTGTTATGGGAACTTGGAGGACTTCGTGAACCCGACAGATATAACGTGCCCCGGTCAGCATTTAATTCACGGGGATTCCTCGGCCTGCGGTATTCTGATTCACGTTCTCACAAACACGAGCCCAGCGTCCTAACAAACAGGCTATCCCGAACGCTTCAAATTATACAATCATTGACTCAAAAAATTGCAAGTAATGTGTAATATTCAATACTAAATAAAACCATTATAAATTCCCGGATGGAAAATATTTGAAAAGGGGTTACTTATCGTTTCCTTTTATGAAGCATGTATGGAATCCTTGTTTGGAGAAAAACATCGTGACAATGGACGGTTATTGTTTCGTATATTGCTTATTATCAACAACAGTAGTGTGGTATTGAGTATACCCCCCAATAGAACATGAGTACCGGTCATGTTATCAACAGTCTTACAGTAAGGAACTTTAGTTTTTTTCCCTCTCCACGTAACACTAACGAGAATAAGTTTATTCAAAGTGCTCGCTACACCAAAAAATTTACTTTCATACGAAATTTTCGTTTAAATTTCTAAATTCTTTTGATTCGAACAAGGCACATCATAAGGAACGCCTTGCAACATTGGTCTGGACACGATAGCGTAAGACACTTTTTCTCATGGACTGGCTGTTCATGCACATTTGAAATGGTACTTTTATTCAACATAATTATTTTGTTTTTATTTTAAGTATATGTTTTCTAGTAATTATTGTCAGCAATTGCAAAAAATCTCAGAAACAGCTCTTTTGCGTAATTTATTGATTTAGTGACTGATTTCTCCAGCTTGCAAATTCCATCTTTAAACTACGCATAAAAGCGTTATTTCAGAACTTGTTTGACAGAAGTTTTTGTTGAAAATTACCAGAAAAAGTAAAATTAAACATAAAATTAAGAATATTAAGATAAATAAAAAAGAAAGTCAAATCGTGATTGTGAGAGTTATTGCATAGCAGCACATGAAGACGTGGTTTAATATGCAATTCTTTGTCCTTAGGATGATTCTATCTCCTCTCAAAATTTGCCGTGTAATTTACTGCATAATCCTCACCTATAATTTAAGATTATATTTTATTTTATGGCCATCGTTGAGCATCCGACCCATTTTTGGGGTTTATGATTACGAATGTTCATCTCCGTTGCCTTGTAATTTTGAAACTAATCCAGAAGACAAGGTAACTCCTGGATCAAGTATTGAGAGTATTATCTTTGTATTGTATTGTCATTGTATTCAAATATTTTTTTAGTGGATGACTTTTTGAAGGAACGTACCCGCATTTGCGTTACACGAAGAAGAAAACCAGGAAAACTTGCAATGGTTAGCCTGAGGCAAGGGGATTCTAACCCTTGATCCACCTACCTCTGAAGATATTTTAAGTCAGCACTATGATATGTTCGAAATTATTATCGACCAGCCATCGCTGGGATTCGAACCCGGGGCAACATCATTTAGAGGCGAGCCTTTTATCCCACTACCCACCATTTAGGATTGAAAAAGATTCACGTTATTTTTCTTCCCCCATTTTTACTGAACAGTTTTATTGAGCCGTGGCTCAGAGGATAGAGTACTTACCTCCCAATGAGATTAACCGGGTTTGAAATCCAGCGATGGCTGGTCGATATAGATTCTGCCCCAGATCTCACGGACAACAGTGCTGATGTAAAATATCCTCAGTGGTAGACGGATCATGGGTTAGGCTCTCTTTGCCGTCAAGCTAATCATGGGAGGTTTTCGGGACTTTCTTCACCAAGTAACTTAAAATCGGATTAGTTCAAAAAAGTCTTCCACGAAGGCTATTTTGTCCCAATACTTGATCCAGGAGTTACTTTGTCTTCTAGATTGGGCTTAAAATTTCACGGCTACGGAGGAGAACATTGATAGTCGTTTACTCAAAATTGAGTCAGTTGTCCAACGCTGCTTATGAAATAAAATTCTTTAATTAACAATAAAACGAAACAAAAAAATTTACGGTCATTGTATTGAAGTAAACACAGGACTTCAAAATGAACGATAATACTTCAAAGCAAGTCAAATGTTTTAATAAATTCCTTTCAAACTATCTCTTTCATATTGAGTATAGTTCTGACTAGATAAAAATGGGGCTAGAATTCCCCAAGACTCCAAAGGATTTCAAATATTTTTTTGCGGAGCCAAAAATCATTTTCTGAAATTTATCAAATCATTCCCAGAAACATCAATCGAAGAGAAAAGAGAGAAATAGCATAGGAAAGCGAGAGTTACAGCCGGTAATCTTGGTATCCAGATCTTTGATATCATCTAACTTTTGAAGCTATAGAGAAACGATCAGTCATTGGTTTCAACCCTTTTCTAGAGTTTTTTTTTTTTTTTTTACTGTGGTATTTTTCAAAAGAGTAGAAAATGATAATCTGGATCATAAGGGGTTGGGGAAGTGACAGAGAAAGATTCAATCCAGTTACTAGAACTCCTGTTTCGATTCCATTTTTATAGCGTTTTATTCCTTTTTACATCTTCGTAGACAGGCATATGTAGATAAAGCCTGTGGTTGGAAGTTCAGACAAGTTGTATGATGTATGGGTGTGGTATGAATAATGTTTTTGACTTTTTTTTTTCGATGAGAGAGTGAGAGAGAGAACATATTTTTCTCAGAGAACGGTTATGTTATGTCAAGGAATAAAAAAGAGAGTTGTTTTGCTTTATTCACTGTACTTTTGAATCAGTTATTGGGACTTATTCACTTACATAGCGGACTTTCAAATAATTATATAAATTATCAGTGTAACTCAGAAAGATAAAAACTCCTCTCGGTTAGCAAGATGGTAAGATAATTGATAATTCTTATGAATAATTTCTCTATCTTAAGAATATTTTAAGGGTAGACGAATAAGTTATGTGACTGATTAGGGTTAATAAATCTTACATAGTGGGATTTCAAGTAACTATAAATTCACATTAGCGTAGCGCAGAAAGATACAAAACTCCTCTCGGTTAGCAAGATGGCAAGATAATTGATAATTCTAATCAATATTTTCTCTACCTTTCAGAATATTTTAAGGGTAGACAAATTAGTTATGTGACTTATTGGGATTAATAAATTTTACATAGTTGACTTTCAAGTAACAATAAATCCGCGTTAGCGTAACACAGAAAGATAAAAACTTCTCTTGGATAGACAAGATAACTGATATTTCTAATCGATAATTTCTTTACTTTAGGAATGTTTTAAAGGTAGACAAATTAGTTATTGGACTATATCACTTATTGGGACTTATTCGCTTACAGAGTGGACTATCTAGTAAATCTAAATTCGCATTAGAGTAACACAGAGAGATGAAAACTCTTCTCGGTTAGCACGATGGCTAGAAAATTGATAATTCTAAACGATAATTTCTTTACCTTAGGAATATTTTAAAGGAAGACAAGTTAATTGTGTTAGAATTTGACACGATCACTACTTGCCGTGTCTCAGATGTAACTTTGATTCTTGTTGACCGTTTGTTTAGATCGTTTAAAATATTTATATATTATGCTTTTTTTTGGACCTAGAAGTAAATTCTAATAAAAGAAGCAGATATAGATATTTTTTAATTTATAAATCGGCAAGAGTTGTGCATGGCACGTGCATTTCTGAGCATGTAGAAAAAGAAAATAGTAGAACAGATGCTTGAAAATTTAGTTCTACTTACTTTACACTCTTACAAAGTTTTAAATCTCTATAAATTTTTCTTAGGAAAGGTGTACTTTATCATCTCGTATGAAAAAAAAAACGTTATTAAAAATATACTATTAAAAATACAGTATTATTAATATGTGAGTATTTTTTATGTACTTCGGTGGCAGATTTTTTATATTTCGTTGATAGACATTCTTTGAAAGGTTATTAGTGATGTTTATTGTTTCATAAATAACAAGATTTTTTTTTAAAATTCAAACCTTGATAGAGTCGCGAATAATGCACATAGTTTTAAAATATTTTCCGAAAAATTTTGAAAAAACCTTAAAAGACATTTATTTCCGTACTTTTTCTTCAGTGTGACAAAATTTAGTTACACATATTGAATTTAAAGAGCTTTATTTAAATATATTTGGGGAGGCAAAATACATTCAATGTATACAATGTAACTTTGAAATATGTGCATTGTTGAGGAATTTCCCTTCCACTTGAATCTTTCCATTACAAATTGATGAATTCTGAAGGATTAAAATTTTGAATATAGACGTTGGACAGAGTCTTACTACATTTGTGTACTCTTATCATTAAAAGGTTTGAAAGAGAAAGATGAAAGAAAAACAAAATGATACAAAAAGTGACCTGTTATTTATTTAATTTAAGTTGCCACTTTTTTGTTAAGTAATTATTTTCCGGTCTAGGGAAAAATATAATTACTTTACGATCTCAAATTGAGAATAATAAATTAATAAATTCAGATAATAAATTAAGAACATCATTATTGGATTACTTTATGTTCGCTAACAATAATTAAATCAATTACCAGGACAAATTTCTAAGTATAAAATATCTAGCAATCAATTGTGGAAAAAGGGTTTTTTTCAGAGATAGAAACAGTTTAAATTTGATTCGTTAAAAAATTTTGAATAGTAATAATGTCTGTTAAAATTTATAACAAAATATTTAAAGCAGTATGCTTTAATCGAATATTATAAAAAAATTACTGAAAGACAATAATTTACTAAGGATGCAAGATGAAAAATCTTAAATGAAATTAATAAAGTTAATTATTTACTTTAGTTAGTACGCCAATTATTATATTTTAAAATTCATTAAAAATTTTTTTTGAGAAGCACTTTAATTTTTATTTTACTAATATCTGTAATTTGCATGCATGCAGTATGAATTCAATTTATTTTAATAAATTGTTAAATTACTTGTACTTGTAATTAAATTAAATGTACTGATATAAAGGAACTAGATTATTCATAATATTTTGAATAAGTGAAAAAAAAACTTCTTGGTATACAGTACTTACTATCTATTCATACTTTAATCAATTTCAAAACTTTTCTTAGGATTTTCAGTAAACATGACATTTTCAAATGCTTTTCCTGAAAATAATAATTAACTAAAAATTAAAATTTTTCAGAAGACAGAATTGTTTTTTTCTTTATTTTTTATTTTTTTTATTTTTTATAAATTAAAGTAGTTTGAATGCAATTTTAAATTGGATACACGAAAACGACTATGTGATCCGTATTTATTACTAACTAAATATTCTTTCTTCGTAAAAGATAAAATAAAAAAAAATCAATATTAATGAATAATATGCAATTGTGTACAAATCTGGAAGTCACATACCATCAGAAAAAATATTAGTTTAAATAGCTCCAATTTCTTTCTATTATTGTTTTTCGTCCTTTACGGTGGCTTTACATTATTAGATGATTGAGTAAAGTAAGATTTTAGAAGTTCAACACATCAATATAGCCATTAACTGTACTCAATATTAGCACCGAAAATTATGCTAATGATAATTGCTATCGACAAATACGTGATATTCTACAATCAAGCAATTTTCTACATGAATTAACATTTTAGTAGATAACTTTTTTAATTTAAGTTGCTATAATTATTCCTATATTTAGTTTTATAGAAACACGTTTCATAATCTTAAGCAAAGATAATAAAATCAGGTATTTTTAGATTTTAACTTTTAAATTATTAATTCGGTTCATTTCGCTTCAGCTTAGCATAGTGAATCAAAAATTAGTAATTATTACAAGAAATTGCTTTTTTTTATTAAACACAGTTGTAAGTGAGTGAACACCTCTGATTTTATAGTTTAAATAAATGGAAAGGAAAAGCTTTTACAGTTTAAATTCACTTTTTTTTACGTGCCTCTAGAACGGACTGATTAAAAATTTCAGTTACCTTTTGGATCAGGGGCTAAAATTACCCCAAGGACAATTGTCAAGGACAAGGTACTGTCAAGGACAATCACATAAAAGGCTTTTGAGTTAAAAGTTATGCATATTTTTTTTAAATTTTACCGAAATACATTCTTCGTTATCACTGATAACAACGAATTTTATTTATTTGTATGCATTTGGTTTCTCTCACTCTATTCAGTTGTTGTTATGTCTAGGGACAAAATAATTTAAAAATCTTTCAGCGGATTACAGAGAAACACAGTTTTTGCCTCAAACAAGATGATTCACGTTTATTTTGAATAAATTTGAAAATTTCAAATAAATATTATGTAGATTTTAATTCCGCTGAGCATTTTTTCTTTTTCACTATTTTATAAAAGAAGAATTTAAGTTTCTTCGTTTCATTAGTGTCAATATACACCAACAGATGGCGGTATAAGTTTCAAACTTTCAGAAAACATTTTCTTAATCTTCGAATAGAAAGAAAACGAAGAAAACTACAGATATATGATATAAATAGATTGATAAATGCTTAATTTATTTATAAAATCATCTAAATATCTAAGTTTGAAAGATTTTGAAAAAAGTATTTAAATTATATATTGCATTTATTAAACATCAAAAAGCCAATAACAATAATTTTGAATTTGAATCAATATTCTAAGAAACACATTAATATTGAATTAGAAAATTATTTCTAAACGAAATTATCAATCCATTCATAAATTAATTTAATCGAGGTTTGCGGTTTTAAAAAAAAAAATTAAAAAAATTGGATCATATATAAATTCTTTTTTTTTTCTATTTAAAACAAAGTTTTAATTAATTTATTTAAGTCGAAAAGATAAGTTTTTTTTTATTTTGATAATTTTTTTTTATATATAATTAAAATTTAAAGTGTAAAAGAAATCCGAATACTTTATTTGAAATTACATTATGGCATAGAAAAATTGTTTTATAGCAATATATATTGTTTTCAAGATGCACATATAATGAAAATGGAATAGAAATATATCATAATTAGATACTTAATAGCTTAAACAAATCTTAAATTTATTGACACAAATATTTTTTAGCTTGTGAAATGACAAATGTTTTTTTTAAAGGAAATAACTTACATTTACCATTTATCCTTCTGAAATATTAAATATTAATTATAATTAAATATTATGCTAAGTTATATTAAAATGAATTTTATTTATTGTACTTAAAAATAAGATATAGTAGGGTTTTTCATTTAATAATATTTTGATAAATTTGCATATATATAGTTTCAATTCGCTCTAGATATAATATAAAACTTCCGGAACATATTACGGTAAAAAGTACCCGCGCATAGGGTGTTAGTATTCTTTGTTTATTTTTGACTGCAACATGTTACGGAACAATAACTATGTTATATAAAACTATGTTTTTACAGTAATAATTACTGTTAATTCCCTGAATCCATCTCATTAAATAAATACTACTGTAAAAATTTCAGTTGAAATATTTTACGGTAAAAAATAGATTTTACGATAAAATGGATTTTACGGATGATACAACCTAAGTGCCCATACCGTAATTTAAACCGTAATTTTTTGCGGTATAGAAAAATTAGAAATTACTTTAATAGGATGATCTATCAAATATTTAGTTACTATATTGACTGTTCATTTACTTTTAGTTTGCACATAATTTTTGCGTAATTGCGTGTACTTTTTTAAAACTTTTTTTTCTTCAAATGTTTCTTTAATGAGCTTATTTCCGACTGGCTATTTTAATGCTTGTCTGTATTTTATTTTAGAAGCGATTATTACTATAGGTTTTCATCATAATGTCAATCGTTTTTATAAAGCTTGGTAAGGCGAAGAAAATAAAGAGGAAAGAAAATAAGCGAAGTGAATAAATAAAGAATTGAAAAAATCAGTTATTCTTCGTATTGGCGTATTAGTGTCTCAACGATCAGCGAGTCGATGAATTAGCGAATCAGCCATTAAGAGAAATGCACTTTAAAATATTCCGGATCATATTACGGCTTGAATTACGGGAACTTTGTGTGAATCCCCCGTAAAATCCGTTTTACCGTGAAATTCATTTTTACCGTAATTTTTACAGTAATATTAATATCATTAGAAGGAAATGATTTTACTGTAAATATTACCGTAATATTTTTTAACAGTAATTCTAATGATTTTACTGTGAATATTACTGTAAAAATTACGGTATACTATCAGATTTTTTTTTCTGTAACATGTTCGAGTAAAAATGAATTTTATGGTAAACGGTAAATAGATCCGATATTTTTCACAGTGCATTGAAAATCAACGAAATGAAATATGTAAGTGAAATAAAGTATTAGTGAATCACTGGATTAGTGCTTAGCGTTATCACCAATTAGAAATTGACGAATTAGTGAAGTTTGTTAAGGTATCCGAACACGTTCGGAGGACTTTTTTAAAAATATTAAGTTTCAGAACACTTTAATTATGTTTTTATATTTATTATATGTAAAAACTAATATTAAATAAGAGAAATTAGACATTTATATTATAATTTGTTTTTAAAAGCTAAATAACAAGAAAAAATTGATGTTTTTTTCATAAAACTTGGGAAAGGATATACTTCACCAAAATTATTGTATTAAAAAAGTGTTATTATCAAAATAAAGAGCAGAATTTTGTCTAGTGATTTGACTACAATCATAAAAATATTTGAAAAATTAAATTTTTTATAGAAAATCGAAAACTTTTTATGAGATTTTTGTCAAATTTTTTACGTCATATTTCACATTTTAGACCAATAATAAAAAACTATTAAATATTTTTAAACAATTGTAGCACAAGCACTAGAGAACATTATACATAATACACATAAAAAATTTTATTGAAATATATCAACAACTTTTTTAATAATGAATTTTTAAAGTTACTATTTTTGCGTGAAATTACATTCTGAGAAAAAGGCATTTAAAGTATAATTTATATCATTTCTATTTTAAAAATATATTTTAAAAATGCTATTCCCATGAAACTTCTTTTTTCGTCCATTATTTCGATTTCTTGGATTACCCATATTGCAAAGTACTTAAACATAAAATTTCGAAAAGAAATTCAATTACGTTTCAATAAAATGTAGTCAAAATAATATTAGAATATTCGAAGAACGCTGCTTGTAAACAAATCCACAAGAGAGTTTAACCCAAAAACTACTAATATAAATGATAAATTGGGAGGCTCCTTTCTAGCAACATTAAAATAATAATTATTTAAGTGAAAGAAAGATAATTATCCCAAAATAAAGATAAATATAACTGTTTTTGTCCCACTTCCGGTTTCGGAATGCTATTTCCGGTTTCATTTTTTAATCATCGACTAATATTCTTTTAATCATAACTTTTCTTCTAATTGACGCACAATTAAAATTTAAACTGTTTTAAAAACTAGAATAAACGGAGATTCGTAATATAAAATTAAAAAAAATTGTCATTTTTAGCTAAAATTCACTTTTTTAACGTGTACGGATACCTTAAATTAGTGATTAGGCGAGTGACTGATAAATGTATTAATAAATATATAAACAAAACGATAAATGATTGACTCAAATTATAAATAAAAAAAAATGGTTTTTAAACCAATGTAATGGCAGTCAGTAACAACAAATTGTTTAATATTTTTATATAATTGTTTATTTAATCTCATTTTTTTCAATATTTCATTTCATTATCATTAAACTGACCACAATTTAGATAGCGAAATAAATAATTTACCCAGATAATGTCTACCTAATTTAACAAATCACTTTTCGCGAAAAAGAAAAAAAAATCCTTTTCTGACCGATTTTTTCCGCCATAAGCACTAGATTCTTATGTGTTGAGCTTTTATTTATTTTCGATTGCTCAGCTCCCTCAATCCATATTTTTCTTTTTTTCCTGTTTTTCTTTCTTGTAAAACTATACAACCTCAGTAACCGCTGCGGCATTGTTCTAGTTCAAAAGACACAATAATAACTCCGGAATCAAAGTTGATAAAAAATATACTAAGGGTAACTAGGAAAGAATAGAGAAACAAATATTTTGTATTAAATGTCATCTGTTACTTTATAGTAATTTTGTTTTCTTTTTCTGAAATCATTTTCAGAGAATTTTTTTCTTTACTTTTTGTTTTGTTATTTAAAGCTCAATTAAGTTTGTTACTAAGCAGCCAAATTGAATTCATTTCACTTTATAAATTTTAATGTATTTTATAATGTGAGAAAAAGTTTTTGAATTGTAATATTTTGTAAATTAGTATTTTTTAAAATTTTTGTAGTATTTTAGTTTATTTATAATTTTTTTATGAGTGATATTTGTTCATATTCCTAAATTTAATTTTGTATGCAGTTTAATCAAAGAGAATTAGTCATTTTTATTTATCGTAACGGTATTTACAAAATCATACTTTATATAATATAATACTTTATTTAGCTAAATTAACTTATAAATGTTTTAGTCTGCATTTAATTATAAGAGATTTATTGATACAGTAAAAATGCAAAAATCTTAAAAATTAAAACTGTTTGTAAAGTACTTGAAATTGTTAGAGTAATATATATATGTACTAATTATTGTGTAAAATATCCGTAATGTACAAAATGACGACATCGTATAAATTATTCGACGTTTGTAGGCAATATACAATGTATAAAATATAATAATCACGAAAGAAGAAACAACACATAACTATCTCGTATCTATACATTATCAATATCAATAGATCAGTTTTATATCTATTATCAATATCTATCTATTATTATCAATCTATCTATTATCAATAGACCAGTTTTTTTTATGAATCGCAAATTTTATTTTGACCTGCTTTTTGATTATCATGAATAACATTCAGAAAGGAAAAATTTAGGTAAAGTAAAAATCTGGCAATTGGCTTCTAAATTTGTAAGGTTAGAATCAATGGGTCCTAACATTGAACATCAAGGAAGGGAATACCAGAAAAATACTGAGCAATGATCAAGACCTCCCTTACGAGTAATTAATCTTGCTATAATCCAGTTATTATAAACATTGTATGGAAATTGCGAAAATGGAAAGAAGATAATTTCCTATGATTGATATGGAATTAAAGAAGAGCATATTTGTTACATCAAGAAATTGCTTTTAATCACCAACACCAATAAATAACAAATTAAAAGTATGAAATAATTATGTTTCATATTTTTCCAGTTTGCAATTTAGTATAACGCCTAAGAAATATGATAAACTGTTTATTAATTTTATATTTTTCCGAGCAATATTTGGCTTTGTACGCATTGTCTAAGCATTTACAGTGCGCAAAAAAATAAACGAGCCACTCAGAAATATTTTTTTTGGACCTATTGGGACCTTTTTTGGACCTTCTTCACTTTCTAAGACTCCATCTTAATCGTCCGAGAGGAGGACATCAATTATGCTAATTAATTAGTGCGGATGATTTTTTAAGCTACGAAATCAGACACAAAAGCGTACTTTCTCTAAATAAGCATACTTTTTTTTGACGGAAAAATATTCTTGACAACCAAAATTTTAGGGGGTAGCGGCAATCTGGGAAATATGGACCCAATAGTTTGGTCAGTAAAGAGCGGCCCGCCGTTTGGACCTCTTAATGTTAATCTTACTTTTTGCGCATTTCGCAATACCTCGAGAAATTTTTAAGTAAATTGAAATTTTTTTGCACTCAATTATAAAATTAGTTTAGCCAAAGTTAATTCCATTAAAAAAATTACTGTAAGTGAGTATTTATTATTTTCTTTATTAAGAGTCAAAGAAAATTTGAATTGTAAGGTATTTGTTAATTGTTTTATTATAATTTTTGTTATTATTTATTAATCATTAACGCATGTTTTAAATCATTTTATAGAGTGAAGGTTTTAATGGGAAAATATAACATTTGAGCAAAAGTTATAAATAATAAAAAGTAAAAATCCCCCGAAATTGAATTTTAAATGTACAGCTCCTTTAAAATTCGAATTTTTGGGAACTATTTGACCGATTTTGTTCAAATTTTGTAATTTTCCATGTAAAACTACTTTCTTTAAAACGATGTAAAAAGTTTTATACATTACAATTAAAATTTTTTTTTAACCATTATTAAAAAAAAAAAAAAATAAATAAATATATTCCGAAAGTTATATTTTTCATGGTATTATTCTTTCAAAAACGAATTTTACAATTGTGTGCAAAATTTTTTCAATTAGCTTAAAAAGTTCTCGAGATATGGTGGAATACTTAAGAAATAAAATTAAGATTATGGGATTCAAACTTTGAGTCTCGCATGAGCAAACTGTGGGAACCATATTTCCCAGATTGCCCCATATTTCCCCGATCATTAGATCAAAAGTTATTCAGGGTGGTACGTTTTTTTTAAAATATTTTATTTTAGCGCACTGTACAACATAGAATGTTGCGGCATCTTTCTTTTCATAGCTTACCTTTTACATCACTTGTCAAAACTATTTTCATCATTTGTGCTATGTAAAAAATAACATAGTTTTATAATGTTTAAGACTAAATAATTTTTTTATTATTATTAAGAATTGGAATTCATTCTTATAATATAGAATAGTTCACAGTTGTAGTATTTAATATTTTGTACTTTTATCACGTAATAGTTTATAATTAGAGTAATAATTATAATAAAATTATTTATAGTAATTTATTTATCAGATTTTAGGAAAAGTTCATCTTATTCAGATTTTGTCTCGAAAGTTCATTCGAGACAAAAATTAAGTAATTTTTGTCTCTAATGTGCGAAATTCGAAGTTTTTGTATAACTTTATGAATAAAGTTTTTTTACATTTACGTCTTACATGTAAGTTTACTTTATTTTGCGCTCTGTACATAATAAACAAAACATTATAACACATATAAATAACACATCAATGACACACATAAATAACACATTATCATTGTTGCTAATTATTAACGCCAGTGAAATATTCTATTTCTCAACTTTAAAAATATTACACGCGTATCAACGATAAAAATTTATTTTCTTTGATTTTCGCGTATAAATAATGTATTAAAATTTCATTTTTTATTTAAACATTTATTGAATAATTCTCAGATTTAAACACTGAAAAAATACAAGAATCTTCATCTTTTATGAAGAAAGATGAAGGCTCTTATATTTATACTCCTTCTTAAGTTTAGGTAAAATTTCAATAAATATTGTGCTAAAATAGTAATATATTGCTAATTTACTTTTTTTTCGGGGAGGGGGGATTATTCAATCTCAAATAAGCAGCGTTCATGTCTTTTTAAAAATATTTATACTGCGCTAAACAGCAAAATCTCTGAATAACTTTTAATTTATTTTATTTACAAATTTTTCGAAACTTCTTGCAAATTAGAAAGGAAATAGTAACAAAGTTTTTTATAATTTTAAATTTATTTCATTTCCATATTTTTAATTTTATCGTTAGCTATAATATTGATAAAAGTCAATTTTTAACATTACCTATAAGTGGCGAAACAGATATATTTTAAGATATCCGACTATTAAAACGTTTAAACAATTTCTAAACTTCTAGATATCAATATCGCCGTCGATATAATCGACTTAATAAATTAAAAGTTATTCAGAGATTTTGCTGTTTAGCGCAGTATAAATATTTTTAAAAAGACTTGAACACTGCTTATTTGAGCTTGAATTATCCAAAAAAAGGAAATTAGCAATATTACTATTTTAGCACAATATTTATTGAAATTTTACCTAAACTTAAGAAGGAGTAGAAACATAAGAGCCGTCATCTTTTTTCATAAAAGATGAAAGCTCTTATATTTCTTCAGTGTTTAAATCTGAAAATTATTCGATAAATACTTAAATGAAAAATGTAACTTTATTTTAGTACAATATTTATATACGATGAATTTATAACAATTTTCTGATTATGAATTGACTAGACTCGGACAACATTCATAATAAGCAAGTTTTTTCAAACTTCATTGCCAGACACAAACATTATTTATAAATTTAAAAATCTAAAATGATCAAAAATGGCGCCAGTTAACTTGTTTAACATTTAAAAACGAATTATTACTCACCATGTTAGCTGAAAACTAACTTTTCCAAAGATTTTGCGATTCAAGACAGCATCCCTGTTAAGTTTCAAAATCTCAACAGTAACGCCCTCTACCGGAAGAAGATGACATCTTCATCCAGAAAAAAAATATGAGGGTAAGTCTTGGAAAAAAGTAAACATTACAGGGGAAAAGGAAAAGAACTCTATATACAAACAAAATCGTATTTCTGTCTTAAAATCTATTTCAAACTTTCATAGCAATAATTGATAGAGAAAATAATCAAAACAAGACAGCTTTTTTTAGAAATTGTTTTTATATTATCTTTATAAACGATTTTTTTTTCTAAAAATTTTTGCAATAGTTAACTATGATTTTTTGTTTTGTTAGTTTTGTTATGAGCGTAATAATAAATTTCAAATTTATCAAATGAGTAATTCAATGTTCTAAACTGATTTTATATGAAAAAAAAAAAAAAAAAAAAAAACATAAGGAGAAAGTTTTCTTTAAAGATTACAAGTAAATGATAATTTTTTTCCAACTCGTATAAATTTGCAGTAATTAAAATATAATGTTTATATGTATATCAATTAACAGATTAAAAAACTGTGACTCAAAATTTCCCATTTTATTATGATCCTTGATAAGTTTCAGATATGAGTCCAATGTGAGCATTTAAAATAATTTGTTTAAAGAAGAAAATTCAATCTCCTAAACAAAGTTTGAAAAATTCATTCTTTTTTTTAAATATGTATGTTACTGTAATAAATATGTGTGTTTTATAGTATAGTTGATTTATTACCTTTATTTCTTTTCATTTGAAACTGTTATATTTTTTAACTTTCCTTATAAACCTTTTGAACATAAGTAAACAAAAAAGGGAATAATAAGCTTTAGCAAAATTTACTATTTAGTTAATTTGTAAATTCTAAATTTTTGTGTAACAATTTTTTAATTTTTTTTTTGCAGAATTTAAGAAATGTTCTGAACAATAAGTTTCTTGAGCCACAAGTTTCTGATGATGAAAGTTTCTGGAAGAATTTAGGGGTTTTGAATGAATTTCCTTAATTTAAAAGAATGAAGCTATTTAAAATGAATTTTTATAAGTGAATAGGTGTTTGTACATGAAGAACAAGCCGGTGTACATATTAAACAATGAATAAAATAAAGAAATTCATCTGGCACGTCAACCATTTAAATTTCTCGAAGCTTAATTTTTGTTTTAGTTTTGATGATTGTTTTATATTTTTATTCAATTTTCTTTTAATTTTAATTTCATTTAATACCCAGTGTCTATTTAACGCAAAATAATATTTAAAATCTTTGAATTGGGAATTATTAAGTCAAATAAAGTAGATTTCTAATAAAAATAAAAAATTGTTTTTAAAACAGCTTTTTACTACTTTTTTTTATCTTTATATCTATATGCTTCCTCCCTTTTTTTAAAAATGCATTTAAATGTCATTTTTTCGTATTTTTTCAAATGCATGATTTTGGATGCATTCGATTACATATACATATATTTTACAATTCAAGTCCGAAACAACAATATGAAATAATAAATGAAGAAATTATTTTGATTAAAGAATTGCATTTTCCACTTTTTAAGCAAAAATTGTATAATACACTTCTAGAAGGATTGAAAAAAATATATAATGAATGAGAAATTGGCTTTCAACAGTTTATTCATTACGCAAATATATTTATATTTTTTCTTCTTTCCTTTCTGTCTTTCCTTCTTTTTCTTTTCTTCTTCTTTTTTCCTTTTCAAAAAAATAAGAACTCACAATTGTGAAGGAATCGATTCCGCGAATATAGTTATTATTAGTGTAAAGTATAATTGATAAACCTAAAGAATTAATAAATCCAAAGACATTTTTATGACATCTCTGACAAAACTAAGAAGCATAAACATTTTTACATAACCTATGAATTCTTATTTATATTTCCAAAAGCATTCGAATTTTGCTTTTATCTCAATTATAATCGTAGTTATGGTTATCTAAAAAAATCTCATTATCTTTTATAATAATTTGTTTAGTGCCTTAAATTTCAAAACATGTTGTCTTGTTATTTCCAATACTTTTAAATATCATATCTTAAAATATGTTTGCCCGTTTATTTAAAATTTTGCATAACTCTTCTTTGCATGTTGGTCTAGGGCAGTGTTTCCCAAACTTATGACTTTTGTGTACCCTTTCTAAAATTTTTGTAACGCTGTGTACCCCTAATAAAAAAATTTATGTATTTTTTTTAAAAAATATGTTTATTTAGAATGGAGAATATAGTTAAAAATCACAACTGGCTGTTGACACCATAGAGTTGATAAGACACCAGTATTTCAACTCTATGGTTGACACCACTAAGTATTAACTGTTAACTCTGCAAAAAATTGCCAATAGAAAAATACGTAATCGTAAATTTTCATGGCTAGCTTTTTATTTTACATAAAAGTTTTTGAAATTTTCCTTTGTAGCAAGATATTTCGCATAAGAACGCGTACCCCTTCTAAACTGTTCCCGTACCCCTAGGGGTACGCGTACTACACTTTGGGAAACACTGGTCTAGGGAATAGACTAACTGATCAATTATAAAAATGTAATAACAAAAGAAAAAGAATAAAAAAAAAAACAGTAAGTTGCTCTATTCAACGTTTTTACCAAATGCGTTACTATCGTAGCTGTAAATTATTTAAGGATTGATACTACACCAAATGCATAGTATTGTTTAGTATTAAAGAAAAAAAATTTATTTGTAACAAAATTATATGCATCTTTTTTTCATATTTTTTAGAAAAAGTAATTTATCTTAACGAGTTTTAATGACTTCACATCCTTCTACAATTAAAAAAAGTTTTAAGAGTCAATACAAAATTATGTTTTAATACATAATACATTCATAAAGCAAAATTAATACTAAACTCAAAATTTAAAAATGTGGTCTCTCTCTTTATATATATATATACACTGAGTGGCCAAATTATTATGACCACCTCAGAGTTTTATGCAAATGAGTTATTCCGTCACAGCGCTGCCACTAGAGGGCAAGATAACTATAACACGGGAATACTGGACAAATGAGTCATCAGTTATACTGTGTTGCTTGCTCAGATATGGGAAAGAAAAGTGATTTAACTGAATTTCAACGTGGAATGATTTTGGGTGCGAGATGTGTCGGAACGAGTATCAGCAAAACGGCTGCACTTGTGAAGTGTTCTAGAGCAGCAGTTGTTAATGTGTACAAAGAATGGACAATCAAGTCAAAAACCGGGTTTCAACGTCAGACTTGTGGTCGTCGCAGGGTACTGAATGCTCGATCAGAGAGAAATGCTGGCCAGGGTTGTGCAGCGCAACAGGAAAGCAACAGTGCGACAAATTGCAAGTGATCTTAATCAAGGAGCAACTGTGAACGTCTCTGAACGGACTGTTCGACGCACATTGCGCCGTATAGGGTATAGGCCAACAGCGTACTGAAGGGGTGGTCATAATAATTTGGCCACTCAGTGTATATATGATTTAAATTTCATAATAAATAAATAATTATTGTAAATAAATGAAGGAAAATTGAAAGTCGTTTTAAAAAATTACAATTTAGGTTCAATTAAGATAGCTCTCTACCATCCGAAGTAATTTCTGCCTATTATCTTGAATTTACTGAGAGGAGAAGGCTGAAGAAAGACCACATTTAAATAATGCTGTTTAGACCAGTGGGTTATTCTGGATCGAATGAAACTAAATTTAGGACAAATACATTAGAAGTCATTAATTTTTGTGAAAAAATATCTTTATTCTTTACTTATATATCTTGAACTGATTTTAACTTTTTTCATGCAGAATGTTAAAATTCAAATTAAAAAGAAATTTTAAGAAAAATGCATTATTTTGTGTAGTAATGTACTTTTTTTTGCATTGAATAATGTCGTTCACATCAGATTTTTTCTGTTTCATTGAAACAATATATTGTTAGGAACATTATGGGCCACTATATGTTTTAACTTGAATAATTAAAAATTTCAACAAAACTGTTAATAATTATAACTCTATGACTCATTTTCTTTTCTTTTATTACCGTCGTTGAACAGCGGACTCAATTTTGAGTTTACGTAAACCAATGTTCAATTCCGTAGCCTTGTAATTTCGAACCCAATCCAGAAAACAAGCGAACTCTTAGATTAAATATAAGGAAAGTTAGACTTCGTGACGGCTGTTTTGATGGAATTAACCCGCACTTGCGTTACACGGAGAGGAAAACCACGAAAAATTTCCATGGTTTGCCTAACGGCAAAGGGATTCTAATCCATGTTCAATCTATCACTGAGAATATTTTACGTCATCATTGTGGTCGATGTGAGTACGGTGCGACCAGTCATCGCTGGGATTCGAGCCCGGAAACCTCATTTTGAGGAGAGTGCTTTATCCCCTGAGCCACCCCGTCCCCTCACTATAAAAGATTAAAAATTATTCGGGATATTTTGTCCCCCTCCCCCCATATTTTACTATACTGTTTCATAATTAAAATAAAACGGAGAAAGCCACGGTCATTGCTTTGAAGTAAACACAGAGCTTCAAATACAAAAACAGTACTTTCAAACTAGTCAAATGTCTTACTAATTTATTTTCAAATCATACTGAGACGGGTACGGAATTCAATCCCTGATATTTGATACCGGTTCACCTCATAAGAGTCGAGGACTCTATTTTCCGAGCCACCATATCTCTCTATGACTCATTTTATTTTATTTTATATCCGTCGCTGAACAGCTGACTCAATTTTTGGGTTTACGACTACTAATGTTCAACTCCGTAGCCTTGTAATTTTGAACCAATCCAGAAGACAAGGAAACTTCTGGATCAGTACCCCCAGAGGTAATGATTTGTTATGGGAACATGGAGGACTTTGCGACTCGACAGATTTAACGTTTATCAGTCACCATTTACTACACGGGGAGTCTTCGGCCGGTGAGGATGGAACCCACGACCTCTTGGACATGGTCTCAGTGCCCTACCGACCAGGCTATCCCGCCCTTATCTTAAATCCAAGGTCTCTCTTTCACGCATAATATGTCGGCCATTTTTGTTTTAATGTGTAAATGTATGCATTCCTACAAGTAAATGTATGAAGTACCAAGTAATGATCAAATGTATGCTTTTTGTGAACAAACATGTTCCAAATTAGAGAAAAAGAGTACTTTATTGAGAAGTGGTGACTTGCTAGATTGCAGTTTGCTGGTACCAGTTTCTGTTAAAACGGAAAATGGAAAGATTAAGTGAGGCTAAACGTTTGTCCAACTGACATTAAAAATCCCCGATGGTACTTACCAACTTGCTTTCAGATTTTTTAACCAAAGAATTATTTTTTTTTAAATGTTCCTTTTTGAATTGAATAAGTGGAATTTATTTTCTAAGCATGATTAGGAAGTCATGAACTCTCAAAAGTGAGTTCTCTCGCTTTTTGATACTTTTCAGACAGGTTTTTTATGTGGGATAATTGCCTAACGAGAAATAAAATGCACTTTCTAAAACGTGAGACTTGTTAAATTACTTTTGCTGATATCAATTTTCATTAAAACTGAAAATTTTATGGTACAGATGAAGCTTAAAATGCAATGCCAATTTCAAGTGGTTACTCTGCCTTTGTAGGAAGTGGATACTTTACTTCAGGTGGTAAGTAAGATTTTGCAGATATTTCTATGATTCGAAGGTTACTAGCTTTCCAGAGTGGGATATTTTAATTTTGGTAATTTTATAAGCAAGCTTTTTCAGTGATAAGTTACTCTGACATAAAGTGATATGGAAAGTATATTCCTGAAAAAAAAAGAGTTAAATTACAACTAGTTTATGTCTATTACCATCAAAACAAAAAATTTTAAGGTACAGATGGAGTTGAACATTTTCCCACTTGATGTTGAATATCCGAGATGTTACTTACTAGTTAAATCACAAATATATGGGGTTTATTTTCTTTGTTAAACCATAAATGGTGAAACACGTTATAGTGACTGGTAGGGATTGACTTCTATACCCAGATTTCACCAACCAATTACCTTTCAGATTCAAAAACCGGGGAATTCAATTTTATTAGCGATGTCAATTTAAAGTATTTTTTGCCCTTCTAGGAAGTGGGTGCTTTACCTCTGGAGGTAAATTAAGATTTTCTAAACATTTTTGTGATTAGAAAGTCATGTGCTTTTCAGAGTGGGTTTTTAAGAATTCGAGACATTTTTTAAGCAAGTTTTTTTGGTGTAAAATTCGTCTGATGTAAAAGAAAAATTGCATTTCTGATAAAAAAGGAAGCGCCTTAATATACACCTTGCTGATGCGAATCAGAATCAAAACAAAAAATAATTTCAGGTACAGATGGAGCTGAAAATTTCCCCACTTGATGCTAAATGGCCCAGATGTTAATTACAATGTTAAATCACAAATTTCGGGGGCTTATGTTCTCTATTAGATCTATCCATAAATAGTGAAACACGTTACACTGACTGGTAGGGATTGAAGATTGACTTCCGCATTCTGATCTCGAAACTAGGGAATTCAAATTCTTTTTTGAACAATGTCTCAACGTAAAGTGGGTACTGCACCTCAAGGAATACCATAAAAGGTTTTAGAAATGAGAAGAAAGCCGCCAAAGAAGAAGAGAAAAAAAAAGAAGCCAAATTTCACATTCACTTGATAGGCATTCCACTCATGCACCATATTCAGAATTGACATCATTTCTTTTTCGTTTCTCGTCTTTTCAGGCGAAAAGGCCATTCCAAAATGCAAATCCAAAAAACCAAAATCTGCGCTCTCGTGGCTGGTCTTTAATCTGCATAGATGGGGGGAAACCATCGAAGAAGCTATCTTCAAGTAGCTATGTACCCATAGATCTCGATAAAAGATAAGAAAAAAGAGACACCATCTCTTCAGGAATCTCAAGATATGGAAGAAACAGTTACGGTTCGCGCAACTTTCTGAATACAGATTGCTGGTGAGAGAGAGCCCCGAGGGCGATGGTATTGGCAACACTGGATTGGCTTTGGAATATTTTTGGCCACGACCTACCCTTGATTTCTATTGGGCGAGAATTTGGTCTTAGTTTTAAAGTCAAACACTCGGTCTCTCTAACTTCTTTAGTGAGTTTACTTTTAGGAGTTCCTCTTCATTGGTGTCATATTTTGACTATTTGGGGACAATCAATAATAACCAATTACTTATATGAAATGGAGATTTATCTTTATATAATATTTATCATTTTACAGTTTAATCATTTATCTTTTTATCATTTTATTAGTTGAAATTTTGCCATTTATTATTTTATCATTCATCATCCTACCATTCATCACTTTTTTTAATTTATCAGACTACCACTTATCATTTTATCATTCATTTTATCATTCATTATACTACTATTCATCATTTTTTTAAAATTTATCAGATTATCATTAATAATTTATTATCGATTATCATTTATCGTATAAGAAATAGAGTAATTTTCGTAAACATTTTTAGTTTCCATAAAGTTTTTTTTTAAATATGAAGGGAGAATCCTTCTCCAAACAGTTAAAAAACGTTTACAGCAGTAGAAGTTTTTTTAAAAAATTTATGTAAAAAATTGATTTATAAATTGAAATCTGTATATCCCATAGTTGGGTAACAATTAACACGTTTAAAGAGGTTAGAAGTGTTTATTCGAAACAACTTTCAGCAGTATCTAACCGTAAAATTGTTTTGTCGCTTTTTCTTCCGCAATGATTGGTCTTAAAAATGTTTCGTCAAAAAAGTTTGCTTACTAATGCTTAAATCAATTAATTTTCACTAATGTTTTTTTCACTCCATTTCTGAAAAAATATAAAATATACTGGTTGTTTTGCAAGGACTTCCTTTAATATGCCTTTTTAGAATTCTTATTAAAGAAGAAAACAAAAAAAGTGGAAATAAAATTAATATATAATTTAAGAAGAAACAAAAACGCTATTGAAACCCAACTAAATACAGTAAAAGAAGGCGAATGCAATAAACATCAAACTAGGTATAACTGGATGTCAAAACTTGTGGTTGTTTCTAATAATCGTCTTTCAACTCCTTACAAATTCCTCCCGCAATCCATCCTACTCTGGGATTTGTCAAATTTCAATTTTTTTCTTTCGTTTAAATATTTATTTACGAAAAACCCCCTAATGTGTCTAATTTTTAGTTTTAATTTTTAGTAAGGATCTAAAAAACACATTTTAAAGGTAGTCACTGCGAGACACCATCTAACTTAAAGACATTCATTAGCAAAAGCTCTCTTTGATAATTTGGGAAAAATAAATATTTTTCAAAAAAATTGAGTTATATTATGTTAAAAGTATCATTTTTTAATTAAACTACGTGTAAATACACATATTTTTTTAATGATTTCAATCACCTTCTGTAAGAGAAAATGCCTTGTTCTTCCTTACAACATTCTTCTCCTTTCGTGGGAGAAGCTCATAATAATTCTAGATGCGTCCTCTTTTGCAGTCAACTGATCCAGGAATAGTTTCAGGTTATGTTTTCCGGAAAAATCCGAAGCCTATTTCGAGAGAAACTATCCATTTGGATATCCTTCAAGCATAAAAGTTGATATTAACAATGTAGAAATTGGAATTTAAAAGAACTTCTTATTTACATGTTTATTTTTTAAATTTTGTTTTTACATTCATCTTTATTGTTTTCTTACAACACTAATAGTTTCAAAGCGATGTATCTTGTTTTAAATAATATTTATTCTTTCAGTCAATTTTTCTACATTCGAAATTTTTAAACAAACGAAACATTTTGATTAAGTTTTGCAGTGAAACCCAGTGAACATATTATTTTATATATGATACACTTCCTGTGTGTAAGTAAATAAATAAAACGCTTGAATATCGTTTTAAATTTTGAATAATAAAAACAAAACTCAGTGATTATTTTTTTCAGTGAAAACCTAATGTTTATGCTATTTTATATGTATACATATGATATATATTCTGAGTGTAAGCTAATTATTAAAAATTTTAATTATCGTAGTCACTACGATTATCAAAACGACGAACCACTACGTCGTAATGGTTCAAAACGTAGAAAAATTATTTTTCCAACTTTCAAAAAAAAAAAATAAATAATAATAATAATAATTTTGTTGCTTGTGAAGTTTAAGCAGATTATTAAGTCTTTTGATACAGTTTTGTGTTACCGTCAGATGGGGTGACTTTGTGCAACAAGGGGTGACTTTGTGGAAACTGTCATTTTTTCAATTTTTGCGTCTTGCCATCTAGGGGTATTTTTTCTAAGCTCGGTATCAACTGATTTGAGTTGTCAATATAACAAACTAATGGTTTACCAAGAACTGGCAATGTAAACATCATCGTTCTTGGAAAATTGTGAGCTCAAGTTACAAACAGTTTCAAATTTTTAACGTCGCAAAATCGGAGGCTGGAAAGTCTGCTCGGTTGAAGAGGTTCTAGTTATCCTGGCCAGGAAGGTAGGTTATACTTTAAAAGTCCTATCAATTGAGATAACAAATCATGCATATTTTTTTGTTTCTAATAATTATGATGTTAGTTATTCAATAATTATTAAAAAATTGCTCCTTGGGGTGACTTTGTGCAATTTTTTTTTCAGAGAAAAACATGCCAAGGACTTATAAAAGAAAGCCTGGAGCAAGAAATTATTTTAATTACTACATTAAAGAAGCGTTAGAAAAATGCTTGGCAGAAGTGAAAAATGGTTTATCCGTTTCGAAAGTGTCAAAAAAGTTCGGAAATCTCCGAAACACGATTTCGAACAAAATTCATACGAAGCATTCGAAATCTCACTGTGAATATTATTTTTCATTTTCATATTGTTATTTTTCATTTTCATATTGTTATTTTTCATTTTCATATTTTTATTTTTCATTTCAATTTCGATATTTTAATTGTTTAAGACATTTAATAAGAGACTGATAATAAGAGAGGGTCATTCCGAGTTGCAGAGTTGGAGGCAATTTGGGGGCGTTAAATCAGGGAATTCATTCAACTGTTCATTAATGCCAATTTATACCAAATATTTGATTGTACCTGAAAATCATAAAAAACTTACCTAAGATTTAATTAATGAGAAAAAATCTAAAAATGTTAAAGAATCTAAAAATAAAATTTTTTTATGTTCATCTTAAGTAGATTTGTTAATACATAGTACATATTTGTATGTAATATACTTCTATTGTACGTTAACAATGTTAAATACTGCTTATTGAAAGATTTTAAGTCAGAGTGAATGAAAATAACACTAAGTCATTATTTTATTGCATTGCACAAAGTCACCCCATCCACGGGTGACTTTGTGCATTCGACTAATTGATTGTTTGCAAATAATAAACATTTTAAATCAGCTCTTAACTAGGTGCAATTACTTTCCAGATGGCTAACAACAAATGTTAGATTAGATGCTCTACAATTCAGCATCTTTTAACTATTTTTTTATTAGGTCAAAGTTGGAAAACTGAAAATTCCTGCACAAAGTCACCCCATCTGACAGTAACCATTATCTACCAGCAAAAACACAAGGAAGGAGTAGAGGAAGTCAGAAGTGACTTTTGATTTGAGTGTGACTGAAGTTAAAAACACAATATACAAAAATTAAAAACAAGCATATTTTTATTTATTGCGATAAAAATCCTTAGATAGTTTACTGTATCAACATTACCCTTACTAGACCCATTACTAAGGCACCTATTACTAAACAACCTAGAAAAGATAGACAAAAAATTTCAACGAGATATATGAATGTCCGTATCGAAGTTTGACCTGTTCAGAAGAAACAGTTCACGAACTTAAGTCATTTCCGGGCACCTCTACCGGCGATGACGATATTTCCGGGCACGGGTTTCTATACAATTTTAATTCTGATGATGGGCCCTAACTTCCCTTGAAGTTTGTCCCATCATTCACACGCCCCCTGTTTTGCATAACGTTTTTAATCTTGTACATTTCAACAAAAAATATAGACAGCAAAATGTCACTTTTTTAAAACAAAAATCTCTTCCTTTAGAAGCGAAACTAATATCAGATTTGAAATCCCAACACCCGAATTAGGCAAGATCAAGTATTTTATATTTATAACCGGCATTGAACGGCCGACTCATTTCTGAATTTACGACTATAATTTTCAATCCTTGTAATTTTTTCCCCAACCCATAAGTCAAAGGAATTAATAACCACAGGATAAACTAGCCTAATTAACTCGTATTTGCGATACATATAGAGGAAAGGCACGAAAATTTCCCGCAGTTAGCCAACGGCCAGAGGATTCTAACCCATGATCCGTCTACCACTGAATATATTTTACGTTAACACTGAGATCGGTGCGGGCCAGGAGCAGAATCAGTACCAACCAGCCACTGATGGTATTCTAAGCCGGGTCTCTTCATTGGGATGCGAACGCTTCAGCCCCTGAGCCACAAATTGGTTCGCCAATTTTCCTCTAGGTGTTTTTGACCTTAGAATCAAAGTTCAGTAATAATGAACCGTCGGTCACCCTTGACACTGACCTGATTTTGACTATAACAGCAGACATATATTGCAGGCAATTCGAAGAAATGGTGCAAGAACAAAATAAAGCCTAAATTAGTCAACAGATCAATTCCTATCTAGTTGCATGGCAACGCCATGTCACGCCCGATGCAAATGACTGTGTCTAACCTACAGAAATTGGAAATATAACTTCATCATCAGCCATATTTACCAGATTTACTTCGCATTAACTACCACTTCGTCTTCAATTCCAACAATATTTTATAGGAAAGCATTTCAATTTCGATAATACTGTAAAATTGTCCAGGAATTTTTGACTCTCGTTAGCTAAGGTTTTATATCACTAGTGTATACAACCAGCAGCTTAAATAGCAAAATCGTATAGGTGATGTGGGTGCATACTTCAACGCATAAAATAACTCTTTATATTTGAAGTTTTGAACCAAATTCACCTTTCTATCTACAAATTTCATTCTTAACGATTGGTATAAAATAATTGAAACGAACTGGCTTGCCAATCATTAGAAATAAAACATTTTATCAGTAATCCGATATAAATTCAGAGACGCAGATCTAATTCCATGTTTGATACATAAAAATAAGGAAACTCATAACTTTTTTCAAAAACTTTCAAGTCAAATTCCATTCCAGTGAGGGGGTCCTCTTACTTTATACACCAATAAATTGATTCCATCGGAATTTTAAATCCTCTTCGCTGCAAACAGAATCTTTTCTTCTTTGTCCAGAATAAATGAACAAAATTTAACAAAAAAAAAAGAAATTTTCCCATCTTCAATTCGAATAGTATGTGGCCAAGCTCCTGGCCTAACGCAAAAATATTCTTTTCCAAACCAATCAGCCTCTCCGGAAAACCCATCCATAGTTCTACATCTACAATTTCTTCTTCATTCCAATACTGACGTCTTCTGCTTCGTTTTTATACATTTTTTTGTATGTGTTTTATTTTTGTATTTGTTATTATCGGAGCTGGCCACCGCGCATACACGGACATTTCAATTTGTTTTCGTTTGCTTTTTTTTTTCTGGGGAAATAAAAATAAAACTCCAAAAGTAAAATCGGTTTGGACGACAGGCAAGGCGCTGAATTTTTCCTTCGTTTCATCTTCCCTTGTATAGTAATGGCGAAGGCAGCCGAATCAGATTTTACAATTTCCTTCGCTTCACCCAACCAATTATGGCAGATGAAATAGAAGGTTGCTGTTGACCAGAATCTGGATGATAAGGGGACCGTGATCATATTGCTTGACCTTTTGGAATCGGGAATTAAAAAGAAAGGAACGAAAATAAAATGGGAAATGGAACGTCTGTTTCCACAAGATTGTTAAATATTGCAGAGCTTAGAATTTTAATAGCTTTAATATTTTCCAATTACTTTACATTAGGAAATATGTGAATCTAGATGATAAATAGTGGCACATGAGTCTAGATGATAAACATGGGTATATATTAAAATGAGATGGTTAAATATTATAGAGCTTAGCATTGTAATAGCTTTAATATTTTCCAATTACTTTACATTAGGAAATATGTGAATCTAGATGATAAATAGTGGCACATGAGTCTAGATGATAAACATGGGTATATATTAAAATGAGATGGTTGAATATTATAGAGCTTAGCATTGTAATAGTTTAAAAATTTTCCAATTACCTTACTTTAGGAAATAGATGAATCTAGAGGATGAATAGTGGCACATGAGTCTAAATGATAAACAGGGGTATATATTAAAATGAGATGGTTAGATATTATAGAGCTTAGCATTGTAATAGTTTAAAAATTTTCCAATTACCTTACTTTAGGAAATAGATGAATCTAGAGGATGAATAGTGGCACATGAGTCTAAATGATAAACAGGGGTATATAATTCCATAAGAGGGTTAAATATTATAGAGATGAGTATTGTAATTGCATTGTAATAGCTTTAAAATTTTCCAATTACTTTACGTTAGGAAATATTTTAATCTAGATAATAAATAGATACATATGAATCTATATGATAAACAGGGGTATATAATTTTAAGTGATTGTTAAATTTAATAGATTTGAGCATTATAATAGTTTAAAATTTTTTATAATTACTTTAAAAAAGGAAATATATGATTCTAGAAGATAAATAGTAGCTTATGAATTTAGACGATAAACAGTGGTATCTGATTACATGAGATGGTTAAATATTATAGAGCTAAACAAAATAATAATAACAATATTTTCTACTTATTTTACAATAGAAAATATATAAATCTATAATATATAATACACGAGTCTGGATGATAAATAGTGGTTTATGTTTCCCTGGGGTGGTTAAATAGTTTGACGCTAGTCATTGCACTAGTCATAAAAGTTTTTGTTAATTTTTTGATGGGAAATAATGATTGTAGATGATAAATACTGGCATATCTTTCCACGAGATGCTTAAATATTGCCGATTATCCAATCTTTTTAATGACTTTATTATGAGAAGTTATGAGAAAGACTCTATAATGCCTTCAAAATGTAGCTAAATATTTCGGAACTGAACATTGTGAAATTTATACAAATTTCCTAATTCTTTTATGATTGTGGAAATGATGATTGCAAACGAAAAAATATTGCTCGGGGAATTTTCGGGGGTAAGGGTGGGGATGGAGTTGAAACAAAAAATCCCTTGGAATTGTGCAAAACACATCTATTTAAATGTAGCGAAAGGTTTTAAGTAGGTAATTCAAAAAAAGTACATAGCGTTACTGTTTATACACAAATCTTCTAAACTGTCAGTGAACTTTCAGTATCAGTGATTCTATTGATTGCTTTAAAAATATATTGGAATTAATACCTCACTTGCCTGGATAGCAATGTCTGACATATAAATATTTATGATTCACAATTTGCTCTTTTTTTTATATAAAGCTTCAACTTCTTAATCATTAGATCTATGTATTTACGTGAGATTTCGATTCAGCTTGTCTAAATTATATTTTTTAAAGCAATTTACAGCTTTGTCAGAATTATTTCTGCATTCAGTTACACAAGTGTAGGTCACAAAATTTTCGGCCATATTATATAAAATTTCAATAACCATATAATTAGTAACCATAGATTTAGTAACCATAGATTAGTAACCATAGAATTAGTAACCATAGATTTAATAACCATAGATTAGTAACCATAGATTTTGATACGTGGTAAACGGATTGATATAAATATGCATATTTATTATGAATTATATGGAGTTCTTTTACTACTTGGGTACTGTAATTTAATCTGTGAATGACCTATACATTTAACACTGTGGCATTTTCTTAAAATCTAGTTACTGTTTCAAAGGTTAGAAAAAAAAAAGTGTTGGCGAAGTTTAAAAATAAATCTCGCATCTATATCTTGGCGGCTTACTTTTTTCTAATCTTCGGATCCAAAGTATTCGATTGAAAATGTGAAGTTATTTACTTTCTATTTTAGAAAATGACTTTCTAGCTGAACAACAAAGAAAACTAAAATGACAACTTCGCTGGACTTTCATTGACTCTGAAGGTTAAAAAAACGTGATATTTTTTAGATGTTTTTAAAAGAAGGGGAAAAATACAGGAGATGTTTTTATTATTATTTTATTACTTATATTCGTATACATGTAGAGGCAGGGAGACCTGATATTTTCAAGATCTTTTGTTATTTCTTCTGTTTTTTTTCTTTCTTTTTTTTTGAAGAGGGAAATGGTCAAAATATTGTTGCTTCATTTTTGGCTTATAAAAAATTTCTCTTTTTTGTTGGTGTTCTTGTTTTCATTTTCTTGATAAAATTGGTCGTGGTTCTTCGTCTTATTTTTTTTTTCTGTTGCCTCAATGTATACCTAACTCTAAATCAGTAACCTTCGATGTTCTCTTACGTTCTTCCCAATCTTTGAGATTTTAAACTGAAGTGAGGGAAGCAAAACATCCGCAGGGCCTAAAACGAATAAATAAAAATTGAGTTAAAAATGTTTGGGTTCGTGAACATTAGTGTTATGTCTTATGGCACAGAAACAACAATGATGGAGCTAAATAAATTTTATTTTGTTATGAGATGATCAAAAAAATGTTTTGAATATTTATTACATTGAGTTTCAAAATATAAATTTACAGTCTAAAAATGCCCAAAGAAAATAATGGATTTCTTTCCTTAAGAATTTGCTTTAAAAGTTTGTACAAAATACAAAGACATTAAAGTGTTTTAATAAATAAATTGGTTTCAAAGTTTAATCATTTAAGGAAAATGCTGCTTTAATTTTTTTAAAGGTTGAGACTCTTTATACCCCGTGTAATTTGAATTTAATTATTGAAATCAAATAAAACTGTTTCTTTCTTAGAGAAAATTGTACAAATAAGGAAAGTACTCACAAAATAAAAAACCAAATAATCGGTTTAAACAAAATGCCGACCTTAAACAAAATGTTTAGAAAAAATTAAAAAAAAATTAAGTAGAATTTCTTAAAATTTTTTAAAAGCGTTTTCATGTAAACTACAACCACATTAAAGTATTTTATTTAATTAAAGCGTTTTTTTTCGTTCATTATTTTTATATAGTTAATTTATTTAAAGAAAGTGCAATTTCATATTTTTTAGATGGAGTCTATACTCCACAAAGTTTCATTTGACTATTGAAATAAATTCAAAAAGGTTTTTCTAAGAGAGATTTCTTCAACTAATACATGAACATAACAAACGCAGAAAGAAATATTCAGTTTACATTAGTTAAAAGAAACTTCCCTTTTCATGAAAAATTGAAAAAAAGGATATATATATAAATACATTATTTTATTAAAAGCGTTTTTGTGTAAAACGCAATTCATCATTCTCTATTACAATTTCCTTATTTGAAAGAAATGCTCTTATAAATCTATACAATTTTCAATTGACCATTTAAATCAAGTCGAATAAATTTTTATGAGAATTTTAAAACTGATTATTACATAAGCTGTGCTAATACAAATAACACAATTTTCACAACTAGATAAATTAAAATTTCTCAATTAACAGTTTGTTTAATTGAAGTTAAACGCGATAAAAAAAATCTGGGATAGAGTAATTTAGTTTATGTGAAGTATTAAAACGGAATTACGTAGGTATTATTTTTAAAATACTAGTTTTTACGTATATGCATTAACTAAAAACGTATGGTAAATTAATTTGAATCCTGAAAAGTGTTATTTGGAATTTAATTCCAGTAATCAAAATTGTAAAATTTCTTTGAAAATGATCCATATTTTTCAGATTCCAAGATTTAAATTATGGCAAAAAAGGAAATTTAGAATTAGAAATATTGTAGCATAGAAGAAAGCATGCTCATAAATACGATAAATTTTTTAACAAAATAATTCAATTAAGTGTATGTAATTATTTTTAATTATTGCATAAAAATTCTTAATCTTAAATTTGAGCATTTTATTTTGCATTGTGTAGTATATTTTTATAGTATAATTCTACATATTTTGGTTATGAAAAAAGTCCAAAAGACACTCAACTAAATAAGACATTTCTGCGCCACAAAATTTTTCTAAAAGATAATGTGAATTTAACTTAATTTTTGCAGCATAACTGGATCTTTCTTATCTTTTATATATATTTTAGTAGAAATTTAAAAATCCGACCAATAAGAATAGAACAAATTAAATTTTTACATACGCCGGCCAGGTGGCCGAGCGGTTAGCGAGCATGAATGTGAAGAAATTGGCTGCGTGTTCGAATCCCGCTCTGGGTATGGATATTTCTCTCTTTGTGCTGTCCTCTGTTGTGTGTTTGATGTGTGAATATGGCCCACCCTATAAACGGGTTTTTGGAAATGTGGCGTGGGCAATGTTGCTCGCCTCCGCCACTTTGGTTCACAGGTGCCCACTGGGTAACGCGAAATAAACTGCCATTGAAAAAAAAAATATTTTTACATGCATATAAAAGCATGTAAACAAAAAAAAAGAAGAAAAAAGAAGAGAAACAAATATAAAAATATTATTTTTAGGTGCATCGATCGAAGTGTTTCTCTATTTTTTTTAAATTTCGTATAATTCAAGTGTTTCTCTTATTTCTTGCGTGAAAAGTTGTCTAATATATTATGCGCTAGGTCTGAGGAAAAAATTGTTAAATATTAAACAAGTTTTGAAGAAAATTGATTGATCATTATAAAAATGAATTTTCACCACTATAGTTAAAAATTAAAGATATTTTCTAAATTTTTTTTTTGAGACAGTCACGAATTAAGTAATGAACAAATTCGCTTGGGTCAAGGCCTTAAAATTTCAACATCATCACGAAAAAAAACTAACTAACTCTAAGAAACAACACCAATTGTTATCCTTTCACTATCTACCACAAAATTCATGCAACTTTGCCCTTCCTTCAAAGTTGAGGTAAAAATCATAGTTTACCCTCTGTAATAATAAGAAAAAAAAAGTGCCCGTTGCTGTATTTAGAAGTGCCTGTGACATCCCACACATTTCTTATCGGCTGCCGCCCGTAATCATCCAATTGCGTTAAAAGGTGCTAGACGAGCGTGATTGTTCGTCCGTCCATCCCGATTTCATCTGGATCGGTCACACCTCTACAACCATGCCGTCCGTTTCTTGTGTCCAGAGATATCATCGAAGATGAAGGATCACGCAATGGTTCTTGGTCAGCACGCGATGATCTCTGGCAGGGTCGATCGTTTCTTTCTTTTTTATGGTTAACCTTTCCTTTCGGACAGAGGCTACTTCACGCAAAGACCATTCGCCTCCTCTTTTTACCCTAATCCGGAAGATGCAAAAGATGAATACTGTTTTTTTTTATTTAATTGTACTAGATGAAGAAAAGGTATAAAAAATCTGCAGAGTACAATGCTCTGTAATGAATATACATATAAACAGAAATTTTGTCGTCCGAGCATTAATCGGGAATCGATATTAAAGTGTGGCCAAATCAAATATGAGGAATCAATATTGAGGCTAAACGCTGTTAAGGAGGACCTGAAACTATTGAGCATTAAACCGTTGAGCCCATTCCTAGCACTAAAAACTGCTATATTCCTTTTTCAGCGTGATTGATCTGGAAAAATGTTTGTCAGTTATTGAGTTTTTCTCCTTTTTGGTAATTTTTAAGTCTAAAAATATATAACAAAGGTGACGACTGAACTCTCTGTAAATTGAAAAATCGATTTCGAATCAAATGTCATGTTTCATCAGCATAAGCAGCATCTGTTATAATAAATTTTAGAAGCATGTTTAATGATATTTTAAAAACGTCATTAAATATCATGATTTATGATTTATTCGAACAAAATTAAACTAAAAACTGACTAATTTTTGTAATTTCAACAATTAGAAATATTGCATCTTTAAAGCTAGCTTTTCTATTTCAATTGATTAAATATACGGAATATTTTCTTCCTATTTTCAAGTATATTTTTTTCTTAACTAATAGTCCAGTGGAACTATATTATTTTGAAAACTTTGTTGACCGATGAATTGCATCTGTACCTTTCATGTTTACTTTTGATTTAAATAAAAAAATATTATTTACAAGTAAATTTTTACCGTGAAGTCTTATTATACGGGGAAAGTCAATATTGTCAATTGGTACATCATTTTCATTAAGTCATTCATTACCATGATTATCATTAAGTCATTCAGTAATTCCTTACTATAATTTCCATTGAGTCATTCATTATTTTCATAATAAATAAACCATTATTGCCTTTATCAACTCATTCACTATAATATTTAAGTCATTCAGTAATTCATTATGATAATTATCGAAAAATTCATTTTTTTTAAATAACTAAGCAGTTATCCCCGTTATCATTAAGTCATTTACTTTTATCATTAACTTTAAGTTATTAGAAATAAAAATTCGTTGACAGCGGAATTGTGGTATTTGTATCTTTCATACTTACTTTTGATTCAAATTATAAAAGTGAATTAATGTACTGCAAATTTTTACTTTGAGATTTTATCTAATATGCAAAGTTTGAAGTAATTGTTGTGAACATTGAAATAATTGTCACAGCATTCATAACATTGAAGTAATTGTTATGAATTGATAAACCATTATTATTCAATATGTCATTATCATAATTTTCATTAAGTCATTCAGTATTTTCAAAATAATTTCCCCACTTTAATTATTAACTCATTCATTATCACCATTAAGTTATTATTTATTTTCATAATAATTAAGCAATTATCACCTTCATCGTTAAGTCATTTGTTTTCATCATTAACACTAAGTTAATCAAAATAAAACTATACATCATTGCCGAAACTAAAAACGTTATAGGAAACTAAAATATTACAAAACTAGCAATTGTTTTCGAATAACATCAACTAAAAATATTTATCATCTTAAAGCTACTGTTTTTTTCCCTTCAAAAATGTATTTTCAGAATGTTTTCTTATATCTGGAATTCGTTGCATTTTTTAGGATTTTTAAATAACAGTCCTTAGAAACTAAATATTTTAAAACACGTCTTTGATAGACGAGTTGTCATCACAAAAATTCTTCTTTGCTTTGTTAATTTAAAAGCGGAAATATTTCCACCCGCTTTTATTCCAAAAAACGAGAATCCATCTATAAACACACATCTTATTATGATTGAAATCTTTCTGACTACCAGGACAAGCTATAACGTATAAGTATCTAAGAGATGGGTTATAATTTAGTACTTTCGAAACATACAATTTGCGGGCACTTCTGTTATTAGCGTGTTTTTTCTTCTTCTTTTTTTGGTCAGAACATTTTAAAGACAACGAAACAAAAACCAGCAAAAGAATAAAAAAGAGCTAAATCAGTAAAAAATATATATATACTCTTAATGGAAACTTTTTGGAATAGGATAGGAAAGAAAACATTGAAGAAATAAGAAGAATTATTATTGGATTTCTTTAAACGTCCAATGTAGTAGCCGAAGTAAATTTACCAGAACCTTTAATCGTAGTTGAGTTGTTGATATACTTCTTCCGATTTATTTGATTATGTGGAAAAGGCTCTATGGATTCGTCTTCTTTCTTAGCGCTGCATCGTCTGCGAGCTAACCGCAATTTGTGAAATAGGAGGGGAGCATTTATTTATTTCGACCGTCTTTAAGATTAAGTGGAAGGATTTCTTTGTTCCTTTGAAAATACTTAAGAAATTTGATGAAAGACAGGGTAGATCGAATTGTGTCTATTGCCATTCTTTAATATTTCCAATTGGTGGTAGTTTGTTTTAATTTAATACAGTCTACTCAAAATTTGATTGGAAATAGTCGTACTTTTGAGTTTGTCTTTGGATCCCATTATCAAATTGTGTCTATTGCCATTCTTTAATATTTCCAATTGATGGTAGGTTGTTTCAATTTAATGCATTCTACTCAAAATTTGATTGGGAATAGTAATCGTACTTTTGAGTTTGTCTTTATACTCCATTTTCAAATTGTGTCCATTGCCATTCTTTAATATTTCCAATCGGTGGTAGTTTGTTTTGATTGGGACTAGTAGTCGTACTTTTGGGTTTGTCTTTGGATCCCACTATCAATATTTTTCTATTGCCATTCTTTAATATCTCCAATTGATGGCAAGTTGTTTTAATTTAACGCATTCTACTCAAAATTTGATTGGGGATAGTAGTCGTACCTTTGAGTTTTAGTGGTTCTAAGGTTTTTTTTCTACCATGGAGCACTAAAATGAGCACTATTTGAAGAAAAACATTACATAGCTGCATTTATTTGTAGCGTAGAGGTCATGGGTTCAAATCTCCTCGTATCCTTGGATATATATTTGTGATGTCCTTCTCATACTTGTGCTGTTTCTCGACTTGGCATTGGCTTATAAACCGAACTTATTAAGGAGCGCACAAGCTTGCATATGCAACAATATAAAAATATATAGATGCATCAAAGTTGTGAATGGGTTCGAACCCGTTACCTCCTCCCTTCAATTTTCGGATGTTGGGACAGCATTTTTCTTATTTTTCTTAGTTGCTGTTTTACTGCAGCCTTATACAGGCATTGTACAATTTGACAATTACAAATATGTATTTTTTTAGTTTTAAAACCTGGTAGTTGTTAGCCTACTTACATAAAAAGGAAAACAACTGAGGGCCAGGATACCCTGACTGGTATGGCGTTAGGCCTATGTCCGAGAGCTCATGGTTTCTATCCTAGTTGGCCGAAGCCTCTCCGTGTACAAAATGGTAAATGGTGCATGTTAAATCTGTCGGGCTCACAAATTTCTCCAAGTTACCATAACAATTCACTACCTCTATGGGTAATGGATCGAAGATTGATCGTGCTCTGGTTGAGTTCAAAATTACGATCTGCGTATGGATGGATGGTGTGTGAATGTGTCCTCCATGTAAAACGGGATGTGACTCATGTATATTGTCTCCGGATCATCGTTAGGGATGCTTTTTAGACCATCGCCAATAGTCTATCATTCAGATCTAGTGTGACGTGAATAAAAGTACCAAAGAAGAAAACAACGAAAAAAGGAAAAAACAAAGTTAAGAACGGAAAACTAAATGAAATAGTAAATAAAATCGTAAATAAATAGTAAATAAAGTACTAAATAAAATAAAGGTTATCAAACTGAGTATTTTTTCGTTATCCCAAATTATACTAGCATTGTTAAAAATACTCTTTTGGTAAAATTATCAAAGTTTACTTCTTTTACTATTAAGCAACATGGTAATAAAACCTTATTTTATTGTTAATTTTACCCTAAATCATTGCCAAAACGCAAGGGTAAACATTACTGTACTTTTTGGTGTTCATATAGAGCCAGAAAATATGTTGAGTTTTACCGTATACTGGTCATTTCTACCGTACTCTTTTCTCAGTGTATATTACCTGTAAATAGCAATTTTTTCTAACCGCATCAGATAGCAATTGCATCTTTGTTTCGATATGTTTCTTAGGAATTCTTTTTCTATTTATAGGATATTTATTTTGCATTATCTTGTACTTTTATTTTGTATAGTTTACTTGCAATCGTTATATTTTAGAAAAATATTTTTGTAAAATATTTTTGAAAAATATTTTTTTGTAAAATATTTTTGAAAAATATTTTTGTAAAATATTTTTGAAAAATATTTTTGTAAAATATTTTTGAAAAATATTTTTGTTAAATATTTTTGAAAAATATTTTTGTAAAATATTGTTGTTTGTATTCTAAATATTTTAATGCTTCTTTTCAAATACCATGGAGTTTTTCTTAAGTCTATGGCGTCGTTTACTAAAATGCCTGGTTCTGATTCTGTTTTTTTTCTTCCTTTTTGAGAGAGTGTATTCGACTTAATCTTAAACACTGTTACAACTTTCCGAAGTGTTATCCTAGGTAAGAGGAAAGGAATCAAGGAAAGTGATGGTGTCATTTAAGTAAATATTAGTTTCAAGTTAGATTTTCCTATTTTTTAAACATGATTAGAATTTATTTTATTTCAAACAACCTTTTGTATTATAATAAAAGTGAAAAAATACTTTTGAACAAAGATATTTAAACAAAATATTGAAACCATGCAAAACCATAATAAAAAAGAGCTATATATTAATATCACATGCACTCCTACATAAAAATTTTATTCTAGAAATATTTAGTGAATAATCCTGAACTAACTAATATTAGTTTCCTTTTTGAATTTGCAAAAGCGTTTAATTGTAACAAATGAATTTTGTGGTTAGTTATATTTTTAAAAATTGTCCTAATATTCAACAAGTCACATAATATATAAGTTCACATGGTTACAAATATTAGTTAAAATAATTTTCTTAAGATCAAAGATTTTATTTTACCCTATAGGACACATCATATAACTAACCGACGTCGGAGTCAAGTAAATATGACTCTGGAAAAATTGTCTGTTTCTCCGACTTCCTACTACTAGTTTTGGTTTTAAAACTAGTTCACATAGTTATAAATCTTTGTCTAAATTTTCATAAGTTTAAAGATTTTTTTTTATCTTATAGGATAGATCATTTAACTTCCCGACGTCGGAGTCAAGCAAATATGACTCTGGTAAAATTGTCTATGACTCCGACTTCCTAGTACTAGTTTTGGTTCTTACTCTTCGAGTTTTATTTTATTTAATATCTGGAAGTGGCATTGCATTAACCTCAAATACAATGACCCGAAAAAATTTAAATAAAGTATTCCGAGGCAAATGGTCCTGTTTCATGATTTAATAGCTTGTTTCTTAAAATGGACTAAATCATGAAATAAGAAACTGAAAAAGAATTTATTGAACAACAGCAGTAGAAATTTTACTAGGAATTTTAGTTTTTGGTTTCGAAGGAAAAAGTTCAAATTACTTTCTCCTTTTTTGCCCAAAACCAAAGCAAAATGATTCCAAAGGGGAAAAAAAGAAAAAAAAAACTTTTACTAAACTAAAACTAAACTCACTGACGCGACCTCCCATAGAGTGGCAAGGACCACTGTTGCCATCTCAGTTTTCTTGACCTTGAGCTCTGGAGTGCAAGAGCAGATTTTCCGGTTGGGTGGTCAGCCCAACGCAGAACCTCCAATGTTTAGTTACCAATAAAGTTTGGTACTCGTTTTATCGACCCATTGAAAGGATTAAAGATTGAGTCAACCTTGTCCGGCCAGAGCATCGAACCAAGGACCTGCGGCATGACACCGCAAAGCGCTACCACTCAGCCTCCGGGTGTCAAAAAAGCTAAAACAACTTATGGCATAATTATAATTTTCAGAAGAACAAAGACTTCTTTTTACTTAGAGGACCTTTAAATAACCAGAGCATTTAATTAAAAGGAGTTGGAGTCAAGTTATTCTTTCTGACTCTGAATCCTGAAAATTGTCGACGACTCCGACGAACTTTGTTTTATCAATGATTTTAGATTTAAACTTTTCTTTCATTCCATGATCTGGAAATGACATGCATGAACACCGAATGCAAGAACACGAAGGAATTTAAATAAAGTATCCCGAACCAAATTTTCCTGTTTCATGATTTAATAGCCTGTTTCTTAAAATGGACTAAAACATAAAAAAAAAAGCAAGCTGAAGAAGAATCTATTGAACAACAGCAAGTAGAAACTCTACTAGGAATTTTAGTTTTGGGTTTAGAAGGAAAAAGTTCAGATTACTTTCTCCTTGAACGTCCAAAACGAAATAAGTCCAAAGGAAAAAAAAAACTAGATAAAAATTCTAAACTCCATCTATCGCATTTCTTTTTCACTTTCCATTTGCAACTGATTTCGAATTCAGCAATGAACTCTAAAAGAAGAGACGGAGGCTTTAAAATAAAGTAAAATAAAATATATTTCTCCCTGGACCCTATAAGTGAAATTGAGTCCAGAATCGTGAATGTACACGTACATTCTTTTTCCCTTTAAAAATAAGAAAATTCAACCATTTTTTTTATTTGTGCTCTATACATTTTCTTCAGCAAAGCTTGGATAAAAAAGGGGAAAAAAAATGGCGGAGAATATATTATTCACTCACGCTGCCCACAGTCCATGCTAATGGCAGGGCCTGGTATCTAGATGGGACGGTTTTAGGAAGGAAGGTTCATCCTTGATAGATTTCCTTCACACCCCCGTTCCCCCTCATCTTGGTCCAGTCTTGGACTAAAGATGAACGGGATGCGGTTTGATGCCCGTGGGGGGTGAGTTCGCAAATTCTGGACGTCTGCTGCCCAAGCACTGATTTTATTTATATATTTTTTTTTTGCTTTATTGCCTAGTCAGGAAATTTTTCCTTACTGAAGAATACATTTTAAAATATGCCAATGCATTTGGAACGTGTTGTGCATAATTCTGCTTTTTAAGCATCTTAGAAGCGTGGGTGATATCGGAATTTCCATAATGTTCGAATATTTCTTGACTCATGCCATTTTTAGTATCACTTTGGGTTTGTACTTTTATTAAAATACATACGGGTAAAGTGCCAAGATTGATAAAGCAAGAATTATGAATTTTAAAAAAAAAAAAAAAAGGAAATAAAGAGATTTTTGAGTGAGTTTATTTGAGCATCCAATGAAATTTATGAAAATTTTCGTTTTATTCTTACTGTAAATGACAAATTTTAAAACTTAATATGGATGAAATATATGTTTCTAAATTTGATATAATACTTAGAAATCTCTAACTTTTATTCTAATGGTGTATGCTGTAGATAAAATATAGGTCATTCAAAATTCGAAAAATATTGGTTTTTATAATAACTAGAGGGAATTTTGAAATGCATAATTCCGTATAAAATTATACAGACGAAGTGCATGTATCTTAATGAATGGTGTATGTAATGAAAAATGTGCTTATCTAAATATTTGTTCAAATTATATGTAAAATACTAAATTTGTGAACTAGTAGATGGAATTTTCGACAAGCAATCCAGTGTTTATGGAAGAAAAGAAGATGTAGATATTAATCGTTCTTGGCAACACTTCTTTGTTGTAATGAGCAAGTTTTGAGAGACAGAAGCAAGACCAAGTGTTGACTGCATTTCCTCTTCTCAATAAAATTCACCTGGAGTTTCTTCCACGGCATTTATAGTATCGAAACTCTGGCAAAAGAACTGGGTGCTTAGGCATTGTTGGGTGCATGCAGTAATACTGCAGTTAATATGCCTATGTGAAAAGTATGTTAATGTGTGGAACAAGCGATTAAAAGCAAAAGTATTCTTTTCTATATATGACAAAGCGTTGAAGGCGAGCTTTGTTTTCGAGAAATGACAAGGAATCTTTTATAACTTATTTAAAAATATTCGTGCATGTTTCATTTTAAGAAATAGACAGCCTGATATCACTTTATTGAAACTTTTACTGAAGTAAGACTTACCTTGAAACTGATTCAGAAACTAAATCGGATTTATCGTAAGATTTATCCTTACATCTGAACATTTACATTAATGCATCCGTTTTATATTCTAAAACTCAGTGAAACTGTTTACAAAGACATTATTCATTAGGGATCAATTAACATGCACTATGCCTTGAACTTATCACACATTTCTTTAATATGTAACATATTAATAAGTCACACATTTCCTTAATTACATCTTTACTTCTGTACAACATTTATAAATGACAGTACTTTTTTTAAGAACGTCTTACTTATTTAGTTCTTGTGTATTGACTCCTGCATATTGATATTAACATCATACATCTGTAAATTTATGTTTTCGAACATTTTTTAGTTTTAGTTTGAAGTTATGTAAACAGCATATTTTTATATTTGTACATTTACATTGAGAATCTTTTCAATTTCAGTTTTGGTGCTAAGTAGAAGCTAAGTTTTTTTTATGTATGAGACAATGTGCATTTCGCCTATTTTTGAGTTTACACAATTATATGTATGATACATCATGCATTTTGATTTTAAAAAAAATGCATCATGCATTAAGGTATGTTTATGATGCATCATGCATTATGGCATGTCTATGATATATCATGCATTATGGTCTTTGAGTAGTCATGATGTTTTATGTCTGGAAATGATTCATTATGCATTTCGGTATATATATATGACGCATCACCCGTTATTGCATGTTTGTGATGAATCATGCATCAATATCTTTATTACAATGAAGAATGTTATAAAAATAATTTAAATTTAAGTTTTCCTTGTTATTTCTATTTTATATTTTGATATTATTTTTATACTGCAATTTTTCCTTATTGGCAAAATATTGTACTAAATTCTTTCATTCACTTACGGCGCTGTATATTAACAGCTGTTTCAGTTTTACAAATAGCCTAAAGAAACTAACTATGAATAAGCATTTAAAAATACCGCGTTGCTTTAAAATTACGTTCTTTTAAACATTTCTTATAGAAAAACGTTCGAAAATTGCAATGGCAAAAATAACTTAATAATTATTAAAAACCTTTTGGTCTTCCGTCACTATGCGTAATGTTTTGAATATTCGGCTAATAAAATATCATTTCGAACCTTGCAAAAACTTTAATCAGGATTACTATTTTTCTCTTTGATTAATAAGTAAATAGTTAGAACATTTGTTTCATAGTAAATAGTTATATTCTAATGGTTCAGTTATGAATACTTTTGAGGGTTCAATCAATAAGAATATTAATTTAAAAATTTGATATAAAAAACTTATATTACAATGGCAAAGCAGTTTGCTATATTATTAATGATATCGTGAAATCTTTTGGGAAGTAAGTGCATAGTTCGAATATTCGGTATATAAAAAATGTATTTATTTAGCAGAAAAATTTAACCACAAATGAAATTTAATGAAAAAGTACATTTGTTGAAGTATATGTTTTACTAGTTAGTTATTGAGAGTGATACAATGGTTCCCTCAGAAGAAAAATATGGTCACAACTATCAAAATATTTAAAAATTAACCGTGTTTTTGGCTCTATGGAAACACCAAAAGCCACGAAGCATTTTGGTAAAATTTGGATTAAAATATGGTTTTGTAATTTGGATAAAATTTGGTAATTTTAGTAAATTTGACATAAAAGTTTGTACTAAATGTGTGGTAATGAGAACTTTAATTTTGGAAACTAGAATGTCAGGTATAATGTTACCATATGAACGGAAAAGATACCGAATTGATGATTTAAATACCGTATGTTATGGTTTATTAACCATAATTATGGTTTTTTGTACATGAATTGTTATTACCGTACAATACGGTAGAGTTACTAGAATTTTTCTCTCCATGTATAAGTTTCATTGGTAATGTTATTTTATTTATTTTTGATATATAAATCAAATCAGAAATTAAACAAAATTAAGAGTTCAATCAATAACTACAATTTTGAATTAGTATTGATTACGAATAGAAATTTTTTTGTGGTCAAACAAGTATGATAATAATACTAGTTAAAACACTTAGTATGACAAAAAGTCTAAATATCATTAAATGTTAATAATTTAGAAGTCAGTGCTATTAACCAACTGTTTTACTCTCCTCTGTTTTCAAATTATCTGAAATTAATCATTAATTTAAATCGACTATCTATCTTTTAATATTTAAAAAACTAAAAATCTTTTATGGCAGTTTTTAAATCAATATCCTCGCAAATTCGAAGCCTAATATCTTTTTTTCGTGATTGCTATTACCATTTACTGATTTTACTGGCAACTACACAGACAGTTGTAATAAGCAAGCTTTTAAGCTAATTATGACAAATTTGGTAAATATTCTATCATTTTTTCAGAAAAAAAACGATATTTTTTATGCATGTATGATAACAAACATTATGTTCGTAATTGGCAAAAAAAAATCTTTTGTAGTTTTATCAGGAATACCAATTACATGTGTAAAACACGTGATATGAGAACTCGGAGAAACTGAAGGTAATTTCGGTAAATAGTGAAGCAAGCTAATAGCAGGTTGAGTTATAGATTTTTAAAAACATATTCACGTGCTGTTTAGAGTTATAGCGTGCGGGACTATTATAAATGCTTTAGTGCTGTTTTACCTACTCGTGATTCATTGTAAAAATGCATAATGTTCAGAAAATTAGAATGGGTCGCAAAGAAAAAAAATGCAAAGTGAAATCAAGTGGATAGCAGCTGCGTGGGAAAGTGGTATAGTTTAGAAAATAAAATTTAAAGTATCCTTTAGCGTATGTTTCTCAATCATTAAATAAAAGAATACAGGTTTAAGTTACAGAAAAATTAACTTATATTTGATAAAATGCCACTCATACAAGTTACTTCAATAACTCTAGAAAAATAGGAAAGGTTTTATTAAATATAATTCATGCGTGTGCTCTTGAAATTACTAAAAACTATGGGATGATATCCCCTGCTCACTGCGCTTGCCAGTCCCAAGAACGACTTCCTTTCAGATTGTTTCGCAATTAGAGCTCGCTTTCACTTACATGAAATAAGACTTTTCCTTTTGACAATTTAGCTATCCTTGATTTATATTATGTTAATTTTGTAAATTATTTTGTCTAAAGATCACGTGATTGGGACAAAATGCGAATTCTGAAATGTATGACGAAAATGTTTTTTCATCTCAGAACCTAAAGTGCATTGTGAAAGATTTTTAAGTAAAATGAAGAAATTTTTAGTTTATCATTTTACTTAAAATTCTTTGACTGCAAAAATGAAGACTAGAAGATAGAATTTTTTTTTTAATGGCGGGAACTTGGAACTATTGTTCATTGGCCACAGAAAGTGCCAGGACTGCTAACTCTCTTTTCGTTACCCAGTGGGCACATGTGGCGAAGCCACGGCGGTGGAGCAGCGTTGCCCACATCACACTACCACAACCCGTTTATAGGGCGGGTCACATTCACACACAAGTAAGGAGAAAGGACATAGAACACAGATAGAGAGAAAGAAACCTCCATGCCTTGCCCGGGATTCGAACCCAGAACCTTTCTGATGCAAGGGCAGTTCCCTGCCCCCTACACAGACCCGTCGGTGAAGAAAGAAAAATAAAGTGACGAAACAAGTCGACTTAGGCGTTAGGCATGCACCAGGAAGATTCAAATACCAGGTAGGGTTCAAATCCCGCTTCGAACGTGTGTGTAACTCTCTGTCCTTCTTGTGTTGTTTGGACGACATAGATCTACCTACATAATGCCCACGATAAAGTGATTATAAGAAAAGTTATATACATTAGGCACTATGAGGTTTATTTATTTATGAATTTTTTTTGGAATAATAGAATGACGAAAGATGTTTTTAATCTTGACGAAATTCGTTTCTTTGAAGAAGCGACAACAGTTATTTCACCACTTGTCTAAAATTTTACACGGGGCATACACCAGAAAGTGGTATCGTTCAAAACGGAGAAAGTGCAGAGAAAAATTTGAACATCCATTTTTTAAACAGTGCTCTCACACTCATTATATACTTTTATACTTTAGCTTTCAATGCATTCATGAACACTTTTAAAAATGAATAACATATAAATCCTGTGATATACTTAATTTATATACATTGTATTCAATTTATATACATTTAATTTAATTCATGCACATTAAAATAGCACTTTTATGTTAATTGCAATTACATTTGAAACAAGCCATTCATAGAGTTCTAAATTTCAGTATTTGAAGCTCTCATTTATTTAACCATACACTTGTAAAACTTATTAAAACACCAAATAATTTATAAGGAAATAAAAAGAGCATAACAGGTTTATCTTTGCTGATAAAATGCATCTCTCTCTTGCGATAATCATGATGCATCATTAAAACTAAAATATGGCTTTAAATTATTATTGAATTTGTGTAAAATACTAGGCATATTTAAAACAAATGTCTAGAACAATTTGTCTACTGGTATGAGTTTTTCACATTTATCCTTTAATTTCTGCCAACTGTTTGTTTCTTCTTTTGCCCCCCCCCCCACGAGGGAGAAGAAATATTTATTACGAAACATGTGGATATGTAAGCTTGTGCATTAATGCTTAAGAATTCTCATTTGCTTGATATTTCAGCTTTTATTTCTTGTCAAAACGAAAAAGAAATTTTATCGTTTTTTAAACTATTTACGCATAACTATATAATAAGCTTCAAATTATATTTCAACGGAACTATATAATAATAATAATTAAAAAAATATTTTTAAGATTTAAGTTTTTGATACATCTTAGAAAGCAATATATAATACCAAAACTTTAAAAGTCATTTATACAGTAAAATATTATTTCGAAATATTAGATAATTTTGAAGGGCTACATTAATTCCCCAAAATTTTCGATTTACACTTATGTTAAAGTGGGATCTTTTATTAGAAATTTTCCCTACAGTTTTGGAATAATTCGAAGCCTAATCCAAATGAAATAAAAAAAAAGTTTTATTAATTTTAAAATTCTATTGATTTTTTACATCTATATATATTGAGGTTTTTAATATTATTTATAAATAGGCATTTTATAAATATATAAATTGTATATTGTAAGATATCTAAGATTTTTATGAATAAAATGTATTAAATCTAAGCCAATTTTAGCTAACAACATCACAGTATTTTTTGATCTTATCCTAATAGCGTGTTTGCAAATAAAGAGTATGTATTACATTTGTAGTGTGTTTATATTTTATAATAACATTGCTAAATTTATAGTACGTAAAATTTAGTAAGTTTAAGGTACGTTTTTTTCTCTTTAAATGTCTTAGTAAAATGCAATTCTTGCAATTTGTGACTTTTTAAATTAATATTTAATTAAGTAAGTATGTGTTTCTGGTTATGAAACATTATATACAATATATATATATATATATATATATATATATATATATATATATATATATATATATATATATATATATATATATATATATATATATATATATATATATATATATATATATATATATATATATATATATATATATATATATATATATATATATATATATATATATATATATATATATATATATATATATATATATATATATATATATATATATATATATATAAATTATATATAAAAAACTATATATAAAATCCTTTTTATTTTCTGGCTGTCGTGATATTAATTATTGAAATACGATAAAAATGTATTTAAAAAAAATAATGAAGAATCGCAGTTTTATCTTTAATTTTTATGCTTTTTTATGCCATTGTTAATGCTTTTTTATTATTATGCTTTTTATACTTTTTTTAATAAACATAATATGTGACCTTTGAAGATGCAAAATTTTCTTCTAATGATAATTTAATGAATTTAATATTAAAATATTTTTATTTGCTCTTCATGCAAAATTATATTTAATATTTATTTACTGTTAGGTTTTTATAGGTCATTCTGTCGACATTCTAAAGTATTAAAACAAAGTTTTAATTATTAAACTATTTTTACTGTTTTATTTTCAATTCTAAGTTTATTTTTTTAATATTTCGTTTTAAATTTTTAAATAACCATTACATGTCAAAGAGGAATGTTTTTTTTCTCTAAATTAAACTTCACCGCCTTAAGCTTTTAAGAATTTATTGAAATATTTTTAAGTTACTTGTACTTGAAAAATGCTTTATTATAATTTATTTAAAATACACAGCACAATTTACTTTAACAGTAAATCGTGAAGAGAATAGTGGTTTTACAAAAATTTCCAAATAAGAAGCGAAACGCTGCATTCAAGTTGCTTATTAAATATAAAAAAAAACTGCTTTAATCTTTTTAATAAAAGAAAAAACCGCGAACGATGAAGCGAAAACAGAGAATAATATGAAAAAAAATTAAACAGTAATGAACATCCATTACCTATAATTTTCTTAATTTACACCAAAACACGGATATTACTTAAGTCGATTGAGGGAGGTTTAAATGATTTTTTCCTCAAGGTTTTTATTGTTGTCTTTTAAGAAAAGCGGCGATCTTACAAAAAATAAAGATTATAATTAGAGTTTGAGAATAGCGCAATTTATAATGATACAGAATGGTTAATGATAAGGAAAGACGTGACCGCGGCTCTGTCACCTGAAAAGGCGGGGGCGTATAAAAAGGTGAAACTGTATGCAAAATGTTTTTTCAATATCTAGATGTATAAAAAAAATTAATTAAGGTAAAAAAAAATTAAATCCCACACAAAGGTTAATTTATTAGAATTTCTTTATTTGTCACATACTGCTTCGCCAGAAAATTGTCAAGTATATAAATTGAAATTTTTATAATAAGTTATGAATCGTGATGAACATATGCTATTTAAAAACAATAGAAGGAAACTTAATTTTTAAACGTTTCAAAATTGTAACAGTAGAAACAATTATTTATTTAATCATAATTTAATAATTAAATAAATCTTGTAGTCTTTTTGATATTATATATATTAAATATGTGTTTTTAAAAAAAATAAAATAATTAAATCCATCAAAAAATATTAATTAAATTATATTGTTTCGCAAGAAAATTGTGTAGTTTATAAATTAGAACTTTTGTAATAAATTATGAATCGAGAATGTTAATTAAAAACAATTGGAGGGAAACTCAATTTTTAAACGCTTCAAAAAATTGTTACAGGATAAACAATTATTTATATAATCATAATTATATAATTATAATTAAATAAATAAATAAATCGTGTAGTTTTTCTAATATTATATCTATTAAATATGTGTTTTTTAAAAAATAAAATAATTAAATCAATCAAAAAATATTAATTAAATTATATTGTTCCGCCAGAAAATTGTCTAGTATATAACTTAGGTTTTTTTATAATAAATTACGAATTGAGAAGAAAATACGTTAATTAAAAACAATTTGAAGGAAACTCAATTTTTAAACGTTTCAAAATTGTAACAGTATAAACAATTATTTATTTAATTATAATTACATAATTAAATAAATTATGTAGTTTTTCTGATATTATATCCATTATATATGTGTTTTTCAAAAAAATAAAATAATTAAATCCATCAAAAAATATTAATTATTTCAAATACTTTAATTGTTTTATATACAAATTTAAATAAAGTATGTAGTTTTCCTGATTCTGCTCCATTTAAATTTAGGCAGTTAAAAATTAAAATGATTAAATCTGTATGAAGTTTATTTTTAGGAAAAATTAACTTTTTCATCAAATTTTTTTTTAAATTTATTTCTTAAAGCATTATTTTTTCTTTACTTATATTGTAAAAAATTAATTATTTCTTAGGGAAAAATTTAGAAAAAGTTAGTTCAGAAATTCAATAATAAACGTGACTCAAAAATATTTTAGATTTTTTTTCTTCAAATTTTGTTTTGTTACATTGAACATAACCTTTATGATCGAGAATTATTCTAAAAAAGAGAATTATTCTAAAAAAGTATTTCCTCTACTTATAAATTATTATTTTGTTTATTCAATTAAATTAAGTATTCTTTCTTGAAAATATATATTTTACTGAAATACCTTTTTTCTTTTTGAAAGTAATGCTTTTGAATTACAAACTGAGTAATTTTTCTAATAAAATTATTACGGTAAAAAAGTATTTTCCTCATAATTTGTTTACAACAGTTTTTAGTAATGCCGAACACGATTAAGGAAGCAAAACTTTTGTATAAGCAATATCCTTTGAACATTGTGTGCAAAAAGTAATTCCTAGATTAATTTTGTAATTTTGAATTATTCTGGATTTCAATTTTCAAAGCAAAAAGACTTGATAATTGAAATCCCAGTGAATATTATTTAAAAAAAAAAGAAGACATACTTTCAATATTTGAATTTATAAAAAATATTAGTTGATATGGAAATTTCATTCAATCATTGAGAACATGTTCTTCTATAGAATAATTTCAAAATACGACGTTTAAAACAAATTTAGTACCTAGTTAATAAAGTTTCTTTTCTTGATATTTTTATGAGTATTATTTTTAATTTTTAATTTTTCTGTACCAAACTGGTTTTTTTGTGTGCAATTATCTCCTAGTATTTTTTTTTTATTACTTTTTTTCTCGTCGGCATTCGTAAGTAATTTAGTTAGCTTGATTTCATTGCTTCTTCAAACCTACCCCTTCACTCGGTTGAGACCCCTTGCAATAAAAAGAGCGTGTCTGTAGACTCGATGTTTAAGAATGACCTCTGGCGTAGCACTTGCCATTTTTATTTTCAAAATAATGAGCAAAAATATAAAACGATTGCAATAGGTTCAAAATCATGAAATGAAAAAATGTGAAACGGATGAGGTATTAATAAATACGTATTAAATCTAGCACTCAAAATTAAATTGATGGTTGTTTTTTCTAGAGAAAAAGCAGATCTATTAAGTTTTCCCGTGAAGTAATTTTATAATTTAAGTGATCAAAATGTGGATTTAATTTTTTTAAAAAATTATTAATAGTAAATGTGTAACTTTGGAAACATCAATGCAAAAGTTTATAAGAATTTCTATAAGTTTGAACTACCCAATATGTTCAATTTCAAAGGAAAAAAGACTTCTCTCTAGTAAAACTAAGGACTTTCCAAGAAAAATTTAGGTATGAGTAATGTTACCCCACATTGTCATCAAATGGTCATTTTAAATCTTTTTTCCCTTTTCAACTCCATTTTCAAAGAATTCCACAAAATGTTCTAAAGGTAACATTATTAAAACAGTGATTTATGCAGAAACATTTCTAAAAACAAAGGGGAAAAAATTTAAAATATTTTGACAATTGCAAATATTTAAAATATTGCAAATTTAAAATGTTTGTTTTAATTTACCTGTTTATGCAATTTGTGACTATGATAACACGTTGGTTAAATGAAAGAGCCGTCATTGTGAAAGACTTAGGTTCTGTCCCTGATGGTTGCTTTTAACCTACTCAACTTCGGATCGATTTTACCAGCTTGTGTGGGGAGTAATGATAGTTGGCGGCCAAGTTGCCATTATCTCATCGTTGGTCACAAAATTGTGGAGGCTTATGGCAGGCTGTTGAAAGAATGTTATATTTAGTGATTATGCAATGACTTTTATTATGAATATTAAACCATAAAAAGGATACTATAAAAATGTACTGTTATAATTTTCATATTAAAATTATGATAAAATAACCGCTAATATTCTGTACATACAATTCACCGTAAAGCATAAGGTAAAGAATATTTTTTATCTTTACGGTTTTGAAATCATTTACAGTTAACATGGTTAGAAAACTATAAACAGAAAACAATTCAGATTTTAACCATTTACAAATATAATGGTTTCAAAACAGTCGAAGAGAAATTCAACAGGACATTAAAGCTAGGCGTTTTAATAAGTAATGGATATTGGAGATCACAAATTGGGGAAAGCGGGACACTGGATATTCTTCACGTATTGAATAGAACAGAAGGAATTAATGTAGTATCAACGCTGTACTCGAACCCCGTGAATAGTCATGAGATTGACAGATTAACCCTCACGGCTATAATATGTACACAACTGAAAGGAACTAAGTGGCTTCATTAGGTGGGCCAATTTGAAGCAATAAAATACTGGTTATTTAACTGTATTGGGCGAAAGCAGAAAATAAATTGTTTTTCTCACAGTTCATAATTTGAATACCATCTTATTTTGACTGTTTTGTTTGAATATGGTAAAATAACAAATAATTGAATTCTTATTTAACAATCTTTTTCCGAAAAATTTCTAACAATGTAGGTTTTAATTCAATTTTCAAATTTGGAAATTAATTATTTGCTTTTATGTTTATTTTATTGAGGAAATTACTTTTTTATTTGCTGTACAATTACTGATCTGCATATTATTACAAGTACAAGTACATTGCTTATATTAATTATAACAAGTATTTACCTATATATTAAAAATAAAGACAAATAATTTTTTGAAAGTTAGTACTGAGATTGGTATAAGTGTTAAACTTTTATCAATTAAATTACTTTTAGGGAGAGAAAAAGATTTATTTTTGTGAAAAATAACGTAAAAGAATAAAGTTCATGGAACTTAAATTTCATTTCTTCATAAATAAACACATTTCATTCTCAATTAGAAATTTTCATTTTATTTTTACCAACAAAAAAAATAAATAAAAATAGCACTGATTGAAAAGATTAAAAAAATTAAAAAAAGATCTATATTTTGTTTTTGTCACCTAGCAATCACTTCCAGTTTCTAAATGACAACTTTTATATATATATATATATATATATATATATATATATATATATATATATATATATATATATATATATATATATATACTATATATATATACTATATATATACTATATATATATACTATATATATATACAAATTATTAAAAATAATAATATCAGTTATATTAGTTATATAATATATTTTAATTATATTATTATACGTTTAAAATAGTTCTCAAATTGTCAAAAGGTTTCATTACACAAGTTAAAAAAAGGCGCTGGCTTATATTTATATATTTCAAAAATGTGCAAAATCCTTATACAAAAGCAATTTATACCAAATCCCCCAGAACGAAACGTTCTTTTCCATCACCCCCTACTACTTTTTTAATTATACATGGTGTGTAGGTGGCTAGTTTATATTTTGTCCATTTAGTGCAAGCTCAATTTACTCGGAATGCGGTAATTGCACACTGATGCCGGCGTGACCTCTTCTTCTGGCATCGGCCCTCTCTAATTGCCTAATTGAAGGTGGCTATTACTGATACTTTCAGATGACCACAATATTGGGTGAGCCTTATCTTTAGACTATAATGTTCCATTTGCCTCTACTATTTGGCTGGAGTGGAAGAGAAGAAAAAAATGTTGGTTTTATTTTGTTAATTGAATAGGATCGTTATTGTTGTTATAGTCATCTTAAATCATGCGTAGAGTTTGATATAAAGGTGCATATGAAAAAAAGAGAAAGAAATTAGCTAGAAATTTATTGCCAATGGAAACAGTTATAATTAATTTTGCATGAATTCTGAAAGAATAATAATTGCAATTACATGATGCATTTATACAATTTAATTCATTTAGTCAAAAATTTTTTTTATGAATATTTATCATTTCGCGTTATTAGTTTTAAATATTTTACAAAAATAATGTATTGTAGGCTGCATTATTTTTTACGTTCCCTAAAATATCGTGAAACTGAGAAAATATGTATGATAAGAAAGCGATATTGTGATAAACTTTTCCGCGTTTCAGTTTCGATGGAAACACCAAAAAGCTCAATAATTTTTACCAAAGTGCTTTGGTAATTATTTTGATAAAAGTAACTATAAAATATGGTTTTATGATAGGTGATAAAATTTGGAAAATGTGGTAAACTTTGGTAATTTATCAGGATTTCTAAAAGCATTGCATAAAACCATTGATTCTGTTAAATTTACTTTTCAGTTTTGTATTTTGTCACTAAATGTGTGTTAATAAGAACTATAATTTTGAAAACCAAAATTTCCGGAAAACCGTTACCATATGAAAAGAGAAATTATCAAATGAATTATTTAAGTATCGTATATATTAGTTTAATTAACCAGGATTATGTTTTTTTGCTAGAAATATTATTAATATACATAATAACATAATAGATAATTTTACTAGAATTTTTTTTCGATGTGACTTAGAATAATGACAATTTGACTAAAACACTGTCTTCTGATAAAATTATCCCTAAAAATAACAATAGCAGCTAATAATGTAATAAGCAACTTAAGAGAATAATATGTTAGAATTGAATTAACGTTTGATGTTTACCATATAATGCTAATGATGTTTACCATATAATACCATTCATATCGCGTCCAACAGTTCCTCAATCTCTTGGGCTGGAATTAAAAGTACCAGAACTCATATTAGAATGTTTGCATCCACATAATGTAAATAATTATGGGCTTGCTTTTAAATTTTTCAATAAATAAATTATTTTATGGTTTATTTAACGCTTGAACCGAACATTTCTAAAACATATAGGTTAATAAATATTTAAGGAAAATTTAAAATATTTAGCGATCGAAAAGTTTCAAGAACATTACTATTTAATAACGCTTTGCTCTAAATACAGATGGTAAATGCAGACATAATAAAAAGGTTTTAAATATACCTATCATGTGTTCTTTTTATCCTTAGTCATTAGCAATTACAGAAGATAGTATTCAATAAACATTCAGTTCTTCTCACACGCCATGATTTTTATGATTATTATTACTGTTATTATTATTATTATACATTTCCGAAATCAAGTAGGAAATTATGAGAGATTCTGCAGCTTTAGCTCAGATTCAAGTAACAGCGACGACTTTTCCTAACAACAGTTCCTCTATCCTTTGGACTGAATTTAAAAATACTTGTACTCGCAGTTGAATATTTGAATCCGTGTAACGTAGATATTTATGGGCATATTTTAAATTTTTCTTTTTCCATTAAAACAATTAACTGAAGGTTAATTGAATGCTAGAACCAAACATTCCTAAAATATATGGATCGATAAATTTTTTAAGAAGTTTTAAAATATTTAGCTAGTGCAAAGTCAAAACAATGCTTTTATTTTAGAACGCTTTTATTGGCATTTTTATTTTGAATTCAGTTATAGGCATTTTTATTTGAACTAAGTTACAGCGTTTAAACTTAAATATTTAATTTTTTTTTTAAATACCTATAAGTGTCATGCAATTTTTGATGAATTTGATGTTTAAAATTAGTCTATATATTAATTGTGTATTATATTAGCCTCGTACAACTGTTTTCATCTTCTTTTTGGGACAATTGACTGTATTATATAGGATCAGGCGTTATTACCTTGCTTCCAAGCATACGAAACCTTAATAATAAATACTTAAAGGTTTCGTATGTATAGTCTAAATCTAAACAATTTTCATATAAATATTTAGAGATGCAAGGTGGTTCAAAAGATTCACGTGTTTCAGAAAATGATTATTAAATCATACAGCAAAAATAGAACTTGCACTAAATGCAAAGATCATTAAAGGTTTTAAAATTTACCTAGCATGTGTTCTTTTTTATCTTTAGTCGACGGCAGTAACAAAAGATATTATTCAATAAACATTCGAATCTCCTCTTGTACGACGTGATTTTATTCTTTATTTGAAATCTGCCCATTATAAACAAATGCCTAAAAGCCTGGTGAGTGTGGTGGCCATATTGTAAAAAAGGGATATCAGCTTAGAATGTCTAATCCAGTGAAAAGGCCAATTCCGTTAAAGTTATTTTTTCTCACTCGATGCTTTTAGTGGATTTTTCATGCTGATATTAACCGGTAATTTTTGTTATAAAACACGTGTTAATCTGCTGGGGCCCATTTTGTATAAGTAAAGGTATCACATAAGAATGAATTTATTATTTGTAAAAAAAAGGTTAAATTGTTTCAGTATTTATTGCTGTAGTTGTTTAAGTTTTATGATTACTATTATTGTTGTTATTATTATATTACCATTCTGAAGTCTAGTAGAAAATTATGAGAGAGCGTGCAGTTATAGCTCAGATTCAGGTAATTAGTATGTAACTCAAATTCATCATTAATGATTATTGGAACTCGGAAATGTGAAAAGCAAAAAATATTGTCCCGCTTTCGGTGGATTTTTGGTGATTAATAATTTAACTCTAATTTCTGTTTAAAAAAGTACTTTTTAATCAGCTAGTACCAACCTTTTACAACGGTTTTACAAAAGAATAACTGTATTAACTGTGAAAAAAAGTTTAAGTGGTATCAGTTTTTAGAGCTGTAGTTAACGAACTTTTACAAACATTATAATTTTTAGTAATATAATTATTATACCTTTCTGAGAAAGTAGTATATAATGAGAGAGTCTGCAGTTTTGCCTCTGATGTAGGAAGAAGCAGTATTTTACCTAAACTCATCATCAACGATCAGAACACGAAAATGTGATAAATTATTTAGGACTGCATTTGCCTAAGTTTTTTTTTAAAAATATCATTATTGTTATTAACATATATTACACCTTCCTGAAATCAAGTAGGAAATATGAGACAGCCCACAGTTTCAGATTCATGTAAAAATCAATATCTAACCTGAATTCACCATCAGTGATTTAAACTGTGAAATATGAAAAACAAATATTGACATATTTCTCGCTGGCTGTAGAGTATTTTGGGAGCTGATATTTACCACTATTTTCTGTCATAAAACACTTTTTAACCGAGTTAGTGACCCCCACGATCAAAGGATTCACATATAAATGCCTGTATTATCTGTAAAATAGGTTGAATGGTATCAGAATTTAGTGCTGTAGTTAATTACTTCTATAAAAATTATTTTGTAAATATCTAATTATTATACCTTTCTGGAAAAAAAATTCAATTAGGACAGAGCCTGCAATTAAGTCTCTGATGCAGAAAAAAGCAGCACTTTACCTATACACATCAAACGATTAGAACACGAAAATGCGGAAAACAAAATGAAGTTGTATATATGAAGAAAAAAAATTGCTACGTTTTCTCCAAAATTTTTTTCTCCTCGAAAATAAAGAGTAAAAAAGGAATTTAATGCATGTAAAATGAGGTGATTTATTGTTTAAACATTTTAAAAAAGAACGAAGAAACAAACATTTTTTGTACAAATATTAACATTTTATTTCTTTTTAAAGCAATGCATTATCAGTTAGTATATGAAGTAATTTTAAAAATTGCTCTAATACTTCAGTCGGAAAGAAAGTACTAGACGGAGAAAGTTGGCGAAATCTAGCCGAAGAATAAGAAAAACAACTCATGTATTTTTTTCTAGTGGCATGTAACTTTCTCTCCCTTTATTTTGTTTCTTGTCAAGACATGCCCGAAGCTTTAGAAGCTAAGGAACACGTGGTTTACCAGCAGGTTTCCGGGATTTGTTTTTGTTAGGACAGTTCCTTTTTCTGCGATTTACTTTTTCCCGGTTCTTTTTTTTTTATTTGACACACTTACTTAGATCAACTATTTGGATGACTGTTGAAACAATATAAAAGAAAAACTAGCCTTACGGTAATCGAAGAAAAATATTAGTAAAGGTTATGATGACGGAGTTAAATGTTTTATTATTACCACTTTTGTAGATTTTTTTCTGTAAGGGTGTATTTATTTACTAGAACTGTGATGACAAAAGGCGCTTCAGGATTTTATTGGGATTACTAAGGAAAGCTTGGTCTTCTACAACAAGGGTTTTTAAATTATGGGTTGCAACACTTTGGGAAATGGGGCTTCTCACCGAATGGTTGGCAACTTTTTTCGAAAATTAATTTAGAATAATTAATTCCAATGAGCCAATAATTTATTTCTAAGACAAATCGTAGAAATAAAGGAAGGATTTTTTATGTCTAGAAGAGTATTTAAAATAGCAATAAAATTACTTTCGTGAATCGATTTTAAGAAGAAACAAATGTATTTACAGTTATTTGTGGTTAACAAAAAATATTTGTAATTTTAAAATACATAACCTTTACCGTTTCCTTTATTTTTGAATTTATCGTGGGAATTTAATTCTAGGGACACATTAAGTAAAACAAAATGAAACTAGCCCTGACATATAGGGCAGAAACATATTAATTTTGCTCTGAGTTATAAAAACTTTACTCTGCGTCTTTGTTTAACAGATTTATTTTTTAGTTAAACACAAGTGTGCTAATGCTCAAACTCTGACATAGTCAGTTATACTTTATAAGGTCGTTAACATTTAGAAACTCCATTACTTTCAGGGGATCGGATGACATATCACCTCTTTTTAGTCTAAAGTAGTCTAATGTATGGTCGTGTAAGGTATCGCAGTTATTTTTTTAAACTTATTTCTTGTTTCTTAGAAAATACACTCTATCGTTTAATTGTCGCTCTTTATAACCGATTCTAGATCATAAATCTCATTCGTGTTCTTTCAATGTTAAAATTTACTCAGAAGACGAAAGAATTTGTGAACCAAAAACGAAGTCACAGTGTCTGAAAGACTTTTAAATAAATCTAATTGAATTATTTTCAGAAAGCTAATTGATTTATGTACATACAAAATGCACAAATGCTGCTGCATTACTCTTAGCCAGGCTACAATGGGACTTTAACAAAGAATCCATCTACTATTGTGGTTATTTATGTCTGCTCAGAAATCAACATGGATTGGAAGTTGAGTACGAAACTATCTGCTACTATATCACTATAAGCCATGCAGCAGTGTTACTCTAATCTATGACTCGTCTACTATTGTGGATATTTGCATTTACTCAGAGGTTAACATAGATTGGAAGCTGGTTACAAACTTTAAATTGCTAAATCATCGTAAACCATGCAGCAATGAGATTCTAATCTATGACCCGCCTACTATTGTGGATCTTTACTTCTGCTCAGAGGTTAACATAGATTGGAAGCTGATTGTGATTACAAACTTTAAATTGCTACAGCACCGTAAACCATGCAGCAATGAGATTCTAATCTATGACCCGCCTACTATTGTGGATCTTTACTTCTGCTCAGAGGTTAACATAGATTGGAAGCTGATTACAAACTTTAAATTGCTACAGCACCGTAAACCATGCAGCAATGAGATTCTAATCTATGACCCGCCTACTATTGTGGATCTTTACTTCTGCTCAGAGGTTAACATAAATTGGAAGCTGATTACAAACTTTAAATTGCTACAGCACCGTAAACCATGCAGCAATGAGATTCTAATCTATGACCCGCCTACTATTGTGGATCTTTACTTCTGCTCAGAGGTTAACATAGATTGGAAGCTGATTACAAACTTTAAATTGCTACAGCACCGTAAACCATGCAGCAATGAGATTCTAATCTATGACCCGCCTACTATTGTGGATCTTTACATTCACTCAGAGGTTAACATAGATTGGAAGTTGATTACAAACTTTAACTTGCTGACCAGCCTTGTATTGTGGATCCTTACTTCTCAGAGGTTAACATGGATTGGAAGCTTATTACAAACGTTAAGTTGCTACATCACTGTGAGTCAAGTAGCAATGGGACCCCCATCTATGACCCGTCTACTATTGGAGATATTTATGTCCAGTCAGGAGTCAACATGGATTGGAAGCTGAATACAAATCTATCAGTTTTATCCAGAATTATAATCTTGATTTATAGTTTTTTTCAAGACACATAAAAGTATAGACTGATTTTCACTATACATCGAATTAGATATTACAATTTTGATGTCTGCTTAATTAATACAATTGATCGAAAACAATTTAGTTTTATTCAAATATTAGATTCAGATCATATTATCATATTACTATATCACGCCTGAAACTTACACATATGTATTGTTTTTAAGTAGCTTATATCAGTTTTATGTATATTCCTAAACACCAGATAATATTTTATTATCTTTGCAACATTTTGAATTAAAAGAGAGATAAATTTAAAAACCATTCTGGTCAAAAATTTCTTTCTCAGGTGGGTAATCCTCAAACTCTTGTTTTCTAGGTGCAGTAAAAAGAAATTAAATATTTTTAACAAAATAACAAAAAATTCAAGAAAAATTTAATATATTCCAAATAACGGTAATTTATTAATGCTTAGATATAATTTATTTGGAAAACATCAGTCAGGCAAGTTTTTCAATGAAAAGAATAAAATCAATACACATTTATTTATTGAAACATTTTTAAATGTCAAAATGCGATCAACATTAAAGAAAAGTTTTTAAAAACCTCAACCTGCACTTTTTTTTACCTTAATTTAACCAATTCTCAATCTATCACTTCGCTTTGTATAACTTTGTGGAACATAAATCTTCAACAAATGGACGAATCCATCAATTTTATTCAAATAAAATTAAACATTTCAGATATAACTCGATAGTCTTTGATAGATTCTACCATGAATTGGAATAAATCACGCAAATAGATGGTTTCAGCACTGGAGCAATTCATCCTCGTGGTTTAAGCCACGTCTTCAAAACACGTGTCACGTGTAATTAATGGCAACTATGGCAATCGTACCATCGGGCATAGAGTTGTGGCGCAATGGCGTTCTAAATAGATGCAGTTTTGATTGAACATAGCTTTCTGACGAATTGTGATATATGTTCTTGTCCTATGTTCAAGAGGAAAGTTAAATGGTGGAAATATTTCACACTTTTTTCCCTTCCATTGCTGTGGGTTGGTTGAAATTGATTGCAATGCCTTGAAGTTAGGCTTTGATGCGTATCAGCGGCGCATTTCTTTTACTCCCGGGGATTTAAGTTATGAGGATTTTCCCTCCAAGATAAAAATAGAATGTTTTTATACTTTGTCTCTAATAAGATAAAGCAAGAAAGGTTCATTGCAAGATTTAGTAGAGGATTTTTTTTTATTATTTTATTCCATAAAGAAGGATAACAACGATTTATGTTATATTTTTAATTTATAATGTTTCTATAAATATATTTTATATTAGGTGCTTCGTTTTAAAATAATGTTTAGTGTGAAAGGTGCTTTTTTTTAAATGTATCTGTATTGTTTTGCTTTTAAGAAAAATTAAGTTTTCTTCGATGAATCACTATTGAACCGCGATGGCTCAGGGGATAAAGCGTTCGCCTTCCTATGAGGTGAACCGGGTTTGAATCCCAGCGATGGCTGGTCGATACGAATCCGCGTCTGGCTTGAACCGATCTCGGTGCTGACGTAAAATATCCTCAGTGGTAGACGGATCATGGGTTAGAGTCCCTTTGCCGTCAGGCTACCTGTGGCAGGTTCTCGTGGTCTTCCTCTATATGTAACACAAATGCCAGTTAGTTACATCGAAAAGTCCTCCACAAAGGCAAATTCCTCTTAATACTTGATGTAAGAGTTCTTTTATCCTCTGGATTGGGTTTAAAAAATGCAAGGCTGTGGAGTTGAACGTTAGTAGTCATAAATCCAAAAAAATAAATAAATAAATAAATAATTGGGTCGGCTGTTTAACAACAGTTATAAAATAAAATGACTCGTTATTGAATGAGTCTTTATTTGCAATTCGTCGATTGATTGCTAATTCGATAATTCGATTCTGCTTTTGGCTGTTATCTTCTTACTCAATTCGCATAAATTGGCTATAGGACACAAACAAGTTAAATTCCTTTCAGTTCAAACTTTTAAACCGGGCATTTTCTCCTACAATTTTTTTTTTACAATTTATTTAAAATTTCTTTCTCTTGTTTGTTAATAATTGCAGTTGATTGTTTGTTCTGAAACGTTTCCGACAGCCTACTTCCGCTTAGAAGAATCTGTTCAGTTATTACGATTTCTAAAACTCTTAATTTCGAAATAAAGAGAAGAAACAACTGTTCGGAATAGTTGTTGATTAAATTATTTTTAGTTTTTTTACTCAATGTATTCAAGCTGACAGGTCAGTCACATTGCTTCACAATTTCCGCTTTTATGAAATATGGTAAATTTATCTTATTCTGTTTAAATGGCATTAAAACTCAACCTGCAGTTTTCAATGGTAATTTTTATGTTTATTAAACTTGCTTTCACTCTCTGAAAGTATTAGATTTAACTTCGTGTTGGGACCTGTTGAAACTTGGTGTCCTGATTGTTGTATAAAAGCAAAAGTCTATAGAAAAGTGTTTTTTTTGAGTCTTAAGATGCATTCCATTGAAGGAAGAAATGTTCAGATCCACTTTCAGTTTCTAATTTGCCATAGTCCGTCCAGAGAAATCTGATCGAGTTCGGTGCAGTTTATGTCAGATGTTTAATAATTGTCCTCTGGGTAGCTAAGAGTGTCTTGATAAATCCCAAACCAGAGTGGCGTTAGATAATTATATAGTATAATCTTTTTGTGCACATTAATTTTAGTAAATATAAAATCCATTTCTAACATAAAATGAGTCCCCCCAAAAAGTCATTTTAAATATTTAAAAGTAAAAGACTGATAAATATAATGAGCAAAATAAAAAGAAAAGAAAAAAAAAAAAACCTTAAGTACTTAATACTGCAATTTGAACCGGAGAGCAACATTAACGGGGCTGTGGGTAATGTTGCTCTCCTCCGTGACTTTGGTCACAGGGTGCTCACCAGGCACCGCAAAGTAAGCACCACTTCCGGTACTTTCCATGGCGAAGAACGATAAGTTCAGTGACTACCGTTAAAAACAGGTTAAGGTATCTTTGAAAAACTAAGGCATTATTAGAAATATTAACTCTATCTAGAAAATATAAAATCTAAGTCTAACATAAAATGAATTCCCCCCAAAAAATTTATCTAAATGGTCAATAAAATCAATTGAGAACTGATAAATATAATGCACTGACAAAAACAATCCCTAAGATAAAATCCAATAGAAAACCAAGACAAACCCCCTGATTTTAGAAGCAATGTTTCAACTCCTTTACTGATAAGGTATAACAAACTTTGTTAGACCATTTTTGTGAGAAAATATTGTCCGAGCCGCTCTTTGATGTTTTCATTTTCTGACTCCTAACAGTACTGTCGTATTTTCTAGTTAGGAAATTGCTGGATAAAAGAAGTTTACCTTCTTTTTTTATATTCTTTTTCTATATTTTTTATTCTTTTCATCTTGTATAGAGGACGAAAAAGCATAAGAATAAATTGCTTGCTCTACTAGCTAAATAAATGCAATTTTTTTCCCTTCGCTATCGCCGAGGTTATTGAGAAATTTTGATAAACTGTTCCTTGCAATTTTATTTTTTTTTGCCTTATATGTCAAACAATTGTGTTTTTGGAGAGAGTCACATTTTGTGGCCAATTATATTGGCTGATAGAGCCAATAATAAGCTTCCCATACTTGATTTTGGAAAGATGTGAACTTCATTTTTTATCGGAAATAAGTCTGTATATTACTTTTGGAAAAACTTGTTTTGGAAGTTTCTTAGGCATGTGACACTTTTGTTTGTATTGAATTTCGTTATAGGGAAGCAATAAATTTATTCTTTTGACTGTTTATAGCCAAAATTTCAATAAATATAGAGGTTATTGTGCTCTTATAAAAGTTATCAGCAAAACTATAGAATATAGAAACTAAAATATGGTTTTATAATCTGTGATAAAATTTGGAAAATGTAATAAAATTTAGTACTTTTATCATGATACTTTGGAGCATGGCATAAAAAACGTGTATTCGGTTAAAATAGTTTTTGTCAGTTCAATCAGTTTTGTATGTTTTGCAAAACGTGTGGTAATACACACCATAATTTTGAAAATCAGAATTTCCAGTAAAGCGTTGTCACATGATTGGAAAAATTGCCAAATAAATGGTTTGAATACAGTATATTTTAGCTTATAAAAAATATTTTTTTTTTCCTTTTTTTTTCTTTCAAGAAATGTCCCGACTATAGAATACGGTAATTTTACCAAAATTTTTTCTCCGCGTATAAAAAGCTCATCCCCCCGATCCCATTTTTGTTACTCAAACTTGGACAACTTAATTTATATTAGCTATTAAAATTATTTAAGATCATTTGGATTTTGCTTACAAATGTTATTTTCGCGCTTAAAAATGATAATAATTTTAATAATAAAGTTATAATGATAATCTGTATCATCATTCTGGATTATTTAAGCTACTTTTTTAATTTATAGCTTATCAATTCAAGAGCGTTAACTTCAGAGAATAATTAAAATTTAAAATTTTATTCTACTGCTATTATTTATGTTTACGTGTATATGATTTTATTTAAAACAATTGATTCACTCCGAGCTAAGCAGTTGCCACCTCGCGATAAAATTGTAAATTCTGCGAAAAAAGTGTCTTTTGGCGAAAGTGAATGATTTTTTTTACTGAAAAGAAAAATTTATATTCTCTTCAATTTTAAAAAAAAAGTTCAAAGGGATTTTTCAGAACAAATCCTGCATTTTGTATTCGATTACAGTAATTTTCGTTAGATGTGTCGCATATCCAATTAGAATGATATTAAATCCAGATAATGTAATTAACAGCACAGAAAGTGTAAGCAGGAGAGAAACTTCGGTAAAATATACATGGCCACTTTGGTTGCCGGATAACACGAATTTACTTGACAAATTTTTTCCTATAGTTTGTGCTAATAAAACAGATTACGTGGTAGAAATATGCATATTATCATAAAAATATTTTTGCAGAAAATATACTTTTTCGTGACAATAACATATATAATAACGTGATATTAGCATAAGGTTACTTAAGGTTTTCCTTATATTAATGCTCTATTTTAGGAAGTTATCAAAATTAACCCCACAACATTTTCCCATTCTATCCCCCAAAAGCCGATAAAACATCTATATTTTTCATCCTCACTCCCATTCATTGCTTCTTTATATCTTCCCAACTGCAAAATGACTCTTAAATTGAATTTGCATTTTATAAAATAATTCATTTTCTTGTAAATTTGCATTTTGATTTGAAGTTTTCTAAGTAAAAAAAAAAACAATCTTAAGAAATTGTTAAGGCTTTGGCTAAGAATTTTGAAAGCTGGCTAATACTTTTGATGTTTGACGGCTGATGATTTGAAGTCCTTAGCGCTGTTCTGCAAATGCATATAAAAAGACAGGGAAGAATATAGTTATAAACTTACTAATTTCTCTTCTCTGTATTTTTCTGACTAGCTATTTCATTAAACAAATGTTAAGCGCTACATTAGCATGGAATAAATATTACTATCAGTATTTTACGTAATGTATTCACCAAACAGTTTTATTTTAATGTCTACTTACAAAATGTTCTTAATTTCAATACATTTTAGTTTGCCATGAAATCCACTAAGACCCTAATCTGTCTGATCAATATTGTTTAGGTCTATCCCTTGTCCAAGTAGAGTAAAGAAACTAAAGTTCTAAATATCTAATACTGGCCACAATATAACTTTAAAGAAAAGTAGCTCATAAAAATAAATTTTTCTTTCTGTAACATTAAATAAAAAAACATTCTAACAAATTTACTGCTTGTGAAACTTAATAAATTTAGTTTAGTGTAGAATAAACAGCTGTTAAATACAACAAAAGCACGGAGCAAATATTGCTACCAGTATTTTACGTTTAACTAATCTGTATGACCAATATTGTATGACGAATATTGTTTAGATTTATCTTATGTCCAACTAGAGAAAGAAAACTAAAATACCAGAGATCTAACAATAGGCACAATATAACTCTGAAGAAAAATAGCATATAAAAATGCATTTTTCTTTCTGTAACATAAAATAAAAATATATTTTAACAAATTTATTGCTATGAAATTTAATAAATTTAGTTTAATGTAGAATAGACAGCTGTTAAATGCATCAAAAGCACGAAACAAATATTACTATTAGTATTTTGCGTAAAGTAAATACCAAACAGCTCTATATTTTTAATTTTTTATGTATTTAAGTTAGCCATAAAGTATATACTAAGACTCTAATCTGTATGGCCAATATTGTTGAGGTCTATCCCTTGTCCAAGTAGAGTAAAGAAACTAAAGTTCTAAATATCTAATACTGGCCGCAATATAATTTTAAAGAAAAGTAACGAAAAAAAATTTATTTTTCCTTTCTGTAACATTAAATAAAAAAATATTCTAACAAATTTATTGCTATGAAACTTAATAAATTTAGTTTAATGCAAAATAAACAGTTGTTAAATGTAACAAAAGCACGGAACAAATATTACTACCAATATTTTATGTTTAACTAATCTGTATAACGAATATTGTTTAGATCCATCTCATGTTCAACTAGAGAAATTAAACTAAAATACTAGAGATCTAACAATAGGCACAATATAACTTTGAAGAAAAATAGCATATAAAAATAAATTTTTCTTTCTGTAACATAAAATAAAAATATATTCTAACAAATTTATTGCTATGAAATTTAATAAATTTAGTTTAATGTAGAATAGACAGCTGTTAAATGCAACAAAAGCACGGAACAAATATTACTACCAGTATTTTTCGTTTAACTAATCTGTATGACCAATATTGTATGACAAATATTGTTTAGATCTATCTTATGTCCAACTAGAGAAAGAAAACTAAAATACCAGAGATCTAACAATAGGCACAATATAACTCTGAAGAAAAATAGCATATAAAAATGCATTTTTCTTTCTGTAACATAAAATAAAAATATATTCTAACAAATTTATTGCTATGAAATTTAATAAATTTAGTTTAATTTATAATAGACAGCTGTTAAATGCAACAAAAGCACGGAACAAATATTACTATTAGTATTTTCCGTAATGTAAATACCAAACAGTTCTATATTTTTAATTTTTATGTATTTAAGTTATCCATAAAGTATATACTAAGACTCTAATCTGTATGACCAATATTGTTTAGATCTATCACATGTCCAACTAGAGTAATAAAACTAAAGTACTAAATCTCTAACACTAGGTACAATATAACTACAACGATCCAACTGAAGAAAACTGAAAGGAGAAGAAAGGAAGAAAAAAAAGAGGCCTACAAACATATAAAAATAAAAGAAAACACCGAAGCTAGAAAAAATAGACCTAGACTCTGGCTTAGACTGCAAGCAGACATCGATGGTAAAGAAAGGAAATATGTTGTATATATAGAGTAGCAACAGATAGATAGATGTGTAGATATAAAGAAAGGGAAAAAATGGTTTGCTTGCTGCAAGGTCAACGATATTTTGGTGGATTTTCTGATATACGACAATTTGGCGGTCACTCAACTTCATTCTTGTTCGTAAACTCTTAAAGAGTATTTCCAAACAATGTTTATTTGTTGTTGTATTGGAAGAGAAAGGATGGTATAACATTTAATTTGCTCTTTATTAATTTTGTTGAAAATGTTAAATACATTTTTTTTTTATTTTCTGTTTCGAAATTTAGACATTAAAGTAAAATAAAAATTATCTAATGTGCAAGTAAAAAATATTTAAAATTCGTTTATTTTTTCATGTAAAAGTAGGGTTAAGTTTTGCTATTAAGGTTTTGATGGCAAAGTAATCTGTGGTGAGATTTTTTTTTATGACTCATTAGATTCAAGATTTTTTTCACAACGCAATTTTTTAAAAAAATTAGATTGCAAAAAAAAGAAGAAAATTTATTGGCATGTTTTGTATTGAATCTTATGAAAGAAATTTATAATACGGTAATAAAACTGATATTTTCTAATAAAACTATATATTGATTAAAGGTTTTAAGGACTACGAAGGAGTGAGAATGTGTGGCTTATTTTTCATACCCAAATATCATTTCATAGGCATTAGGAAAGCTGAAATATGAGTGAGTATTGTTTTCAAAGAATTAAATAAGAAGTGATTAAATAGTTTCAAAATGTATTTATTTAAAGAATATTATATGTCATGCTCTTTGTTAAAACAACAAATATTCTCCGTGAATCTATAACAAATTTGTTAATTTTGTACAATTAATCCTCAATTAGCCTATAAAACAAGTAATTTATTATGTTTAATTACAAAGTAACGAAGTAGATAATAAAATATCCTTCCTCATTCTTTTAAATTAGCTATAACACAAATAATTTAATACGTTTAATTACAAAGTAACGAAGTAGATAATAAAATATCCTTCCTCATTCTTTTAAATTAACTATAACACAAATAATTTAATACGTTTAATTACAAAGTAACGAAGTAGATAATAAAATATCCTTCCTCATTCTTTTAAATTAACTAGAAAGAGCATTTTCCAATTATTAAATTTACCATTATAGTCTTTGTTCATGATAATGTGTGATGAAAGTTTTCGTGCCACCTCATACTAATTAAGCCGTGACTATATTTTTCTTGAATGAACGAGAAATGATCTAAAATAATGAAAAATAGACACTCTTAATATATTTAACTTTTATTTCTACCCTCCATCAAACGATGGCTACAGATGTGTGTAATCTATTCCTTGAACTGGCCAACTTAATGTTGACGTATGCCTGTTTTAGGCAGAGTGGGTGCGATTGTTCTTGTTTTCCAGGGACGCCATCTATGGCCAAGAATTCGACTTCCTGCCACACCATACATCACACCCGTTTGGGCGGACCCATTCGTACGTCCATTCATTCATCGGCCAACTTAATGATCAGTGGATTGATGAACTGTTTGCCCACCACAAGATGAAACCTAAACAGAAGACATAATGGTAATTTTTCCTATGAAAACAAGTTATCCATCAATATTGTAGGCACGAGGGATGGAAGCTGATAATAGTTTAGCATTTTATCTTTACTTAATTGATAGACAGCTACCTTTTGTCACATCTACAATGCAAGGGAAGTAATATGTTTACATAGCGAGAACCCTCAACATGCCTAGAAATTATCTCGTATTAGACAGATGGTACTATGTTCTATGTCTGGAAATTGCAGGTTTATATCAAGTTTCACGGGAGGAATGTTTCCCTATATTTGCGTGTTCTCTATCCTTTGATTTTGTGATTATTTTGTTGTGGTTCATAAAATATGGGGCTTAATGGCAAAGTGGTGTCCATTAAAAAGTAAAACATTCCCTCAATAGCCCGTTGTGAGCCAAGAGGTACTGGAAGTTGAAGTTCCACAATTTTGTGACCGATTGCATGATGGTATCAATGTGGTCACCATTTCGCACCTACAGCGTTTACTTCCGAAAAAAGTTGGTATCTATTGATGGGATGCTGGGAGGGTATAAAGCAGCAACCGTGGATCGAACCCCAATTCTTCACAATAACCGCTCAGTCCCCCAGCCACTAAGCCATCGCATTTCTTTAAAAATAAGAATTTAGATAGCATGTGGGTGGTTCTATTTTTGTGACTTAAATACAATATCAAACTAGCTTCTGATATTTATTTGAAAGAGAGAAATTAAAAAAATAAAAAATCAACGTAATTCGAATCAAAATAATTCTCAAAATATTGAGATTCTTGGTAAAGACCTTGTTTAGTACGGTTTTCTAATTACAAGAAATTAACCAGATTGAAGACAAGAAAAAACAAGCAACTAATGCTTGGGAAAGATTGCACTAGTGTTATAAATTCGTTTTTAGCTTAAACGCCATTGAATTATTTTAACTATAAAGTAAACAGGAGCTTGAAATTATTTCGATATTATATAATGTTGGCAATAAAATAATTGTATAAATAAAATAAAAATAAAAAAAGTTTAAAAATGAGAAAATACGTAAAGGATTTGTAATAATATGCATAAGTTGCAATGTTACGCCCCATTCTTTTATAATAAGACTTTTAAAGTACAGTATACTCTCAATATTTTTTATGACTCTACTTTTTAAAATAATATTTTAGAATATATTTTTCTACTTTTTGGAACATATTTAGTTCTGAACTTGTTATCTCGAAAATTCGCTATCTCGAAATTGAGAAAGCGGGAGTATAATTGTATTAGGAATCATTCTTAATTTCAATTACTTTATGAAATTTGTGTTTTTCTGTTTATTCTATGTATTATTTTTTGATCATTTAATTAAATTCATAAGAATTTTTTTTTAATGTTTTCGAAGCTCATTAGTTATCATTTTCGATAGATGTTTGTTAAAAATTCTAGGACCATAATTTCAAAAGGCAAATTTCAAGCAAAAGATCTGTTCTTTGTTACTATGCTGGCTTTGTTACCATGACTATTTGTCGCATTGTTGCAAATTTCTGCATTGTAAAAAAAATTTCTATAGTAAATTGAAGAAAATGTTTAAAATGCATATTCTTCATATCTCTTTTTCGAAAAACTGCATATCGTTCAATCATTCCCCAATGCCTTTTTTCTTCACCCTTCAAAAGCCCTTAAATGAAAAAATTTCATCTTTCTTACTTTTTTTTTTATAAAAATAAGAAGAAAAAAGGAGATAGAGAAAGCAGGATAAATCGGAAAGGATGTTCTAACATTCCATCAAATTCAATTAAATTTCCGACTCGCTTGTGTCAAATCCAGAATTCGAATTTTTCTTCAAAAACCAAAGCCAAAAAGAATCTCCCATAAAGAAAAGAAGAAGTAGAAAACTGAAATAAAGAACAGAGGGAGGGGGGCTTGAAAAGTTTAAGGTGCGTGCGGGGGGTATTTAGGCGGAGTCGAACCTTCTATTTATATTAAACCCTTCTTACATATTCAATGGCGACTGAGACTACAGAGCCAAATGTCCTTTTACCCTATTGGACAGATCTTGGAGAATCTCCTAGGCAACTAGCTGTCTCAAAGACGCATAAGGATGAGGATGCTTAGAGGCAAAGGGGGGATGCTTGGGTTCTCAAATCACGAGTCATCCCCTTTATGTAGATTCGAAGAGAACTCGAAAGAATCGGACTGCCTGATTGGGATTGGTTCCCCTTACCCTTCTGATGTGTCTATTTCATTCGGTCTAGCCTTTTTCCTTACACTGGATCTTCTTATTCGAAACTTTAAAAGTCTTTTCGTTTTTCTAGTGGAATTTTTCTCATTTCGCTGGAGTGTCTTTCGATCTCTTCTAAGCGAAAGACTCTTTCCTTGCAATTTAAATATTTACAGAGAATCTGACTGTGGCGGTCGCTTTTAGAGAATTTGCATACTCCTTTCTTTGTCTACCTGCCTTTTGGGAAATCTTTACCTTCAATGAGTTCTGAAGGGGATGATCGAAATTTCGAATTTTTTTTCTCCGCTCTGAACATTAAAAATACAATTTTACAAGTATAGTGGGTCTTCTCTCCTTCAAGAAAGAAGAAAATCGCAAAATCAGAATGATGTAATCAATGTTCAAAAACTATTACTTCCTTTACAAAACTCATAGGTGACCAAACTCAAATGACTGTTTTTTTTTATTTGTAATTCAATTTGATTTACATCGTTCAACTCAAAGAAGAGTTAAATAAAAATATCAATTGGCTTCAATTACTAATTACTTTCATAATTATCTCTAAAATAGCAATATTTTTACTACTTGTATTCATCACAAAAAGAAAAAAAAAAGGAAAAGGAATTTAAGAATCGGAATAGCGAACGGAATTTTTAGAAATTACTATTTTTCCTTGAAACTTACACTGAGGAAAAAAGTATGGTCAAAACTAACATTTACCGTGTTTCTGGTTCTATGGAAACACCAAAAAGCTCGGTAATATTTACCCATGTGCTTTGGTAATGAGTTTGGGAAAATTAACAACAGAATATGGTTTTATAATATGGGGAAAATTTGGTGATCTTATCATGATAACATAGAGCATGGCATAAAAACCATTCATTTGGTTAAATTTACTTTCAGTATTGTATTTTTTGCTAAATTTGTTGCGATAAGAACTATAATTTTGAAAACCAGAACTTCCATCTAGTTGGTTTATTTATATCATAACATTAGTTATGATATAAATAAACCAAGAAACTGAAGCAAAAAGATGGACTTGTCGAATCAAAATTTCGTTCAAATTTTAAAATTGTTTCATTGTTCTTGTTAAATTGTTAGTTTCAGAAAGTAAGGTAATTAATGTAAACCTTCATCGAATGCTTAAAACAGGCTCTCATTATCAAGACCAACCGGTCTTAATAAGGATTGCCTGTTTTGAAATGTAAAAGCAGGTAACATTTTCAACCTTTTGAGCTTAAATGGATCATATACAAGACAAATAGTTTATGAATGTTTTTTTTTTCCGTAATTAAAATGGAGTTAATTTTGCAAATAATTATATGTCTTTATAAGTTATTATGATTATTTAACTTATAAGTTCACATCAAAAATAATTATAAACAGTTGTAATGCTTAAAAAAATAATAAACATACCTTATAACTCTTTTTTTTGTTTAAAGCGGAAAAATATATTCATATATTTAAGTGTATGTCATGGTCATTTTTTTAAATTGGAACTGATTCATAGAAATGAGTGGTGATTATGCATATAAGGAAATAAAGATTCATCAAATTGATTCTGCGAGGAAGGATGAAAAGGAGGGAAAACTTAGGGAAAATTAATAAAAAGGGAAAGGCATCTGACGAGGAAAATATACAATTCAACGAAAGGCAAGAGCTCTCTTTAAGGACTTATAAGAATAACTCCCTTTTATTGACTTCACCCTGGACATTGTCCGATTCTGGACAATATTCTGAGAGAAAGTGGTATGAGTTAAAAGAGAAATCTGTCAATCTGGGTCACCTTGTTGTACTTGGAAATATTTATTAACGGATTGAAATTCACACTGAATACATTAATTTCGTTTTTGTTTTTTAGGATGCGTTTCTGTTACTCACTGCCATTTTTTTTAATGTTTTTATGTATTTGTCAAGTGTAAATATGGTTTTAAATAAATTTTTTATTTAAAAAAAATGTGTTTAAAAAATGTTTAAAAATGATGTGGTTGCCGTTTTTAGTAATCTAATTCATTTTTTATTTCAGTTTGTAGGCATATAATTCAAATTATTGTTATTATTGTCTTTTCAAGAAGATACACTAATTTTTAAAGTCACGGTGACTCAGAGTGAGGGGGGCTCTTAATGTGGCGACCCTGGTTCGAATCCCTGGAGGGACTGGTTGATATGAATTCTGCTCTAGGTTCGCACGAACTACGGTGCTGACGTGAAATATTCTCAGTGGTAGATTAATCATGGGAATCCAGTTGCCGTTAGGCTAACCCTGGTAGGTTTTCGTGGTTTTCCTCTCCATGTAATGCGAATACGGGTAAATTACATAAATGCGCATGCGGGTAAATTACATAAAATAATTCTCCACGAAAACTAGTTTGTCCCAATTCTAAATCCAGGGGTTCCCTTGTCCTTAGGATTAAAAATTACAAGGCTACGGAGTTGAACTTTAGAGTCATAAAGTTAAAATAGGTTCTGTTGTTCAATGCCAGTTTTATAATAAAATAAAATATATAATAAAAAGCTGCAGATTCCTGAATTCAAAAAATGAAGAATAAGTTTAAATTTCCATGGATTAGAGTAGATGCTGTCTTATAAAATTCATTAAAAATACTCCGTCACTAAAATGTTATATAGATAAAATATTCTGTGATCTCATCGTGCGAGCAAGGTGTGCACATAATATACGCTTTCGATAATTATATCAGGAATTATTTGGACTTTTTATTTTTAAATATATGCTTAAAAGCCTCTCTCATTAAAATTGTGAATAAGATTAACCCATCGTGAAATAAATCAGGTATGAGAGTCTCGTGTCTTGTAATGTGCACATGTGCAATATACGTTGATAATTATATCGAATATTATTTAGTAAATTTATTTATTTTATATTTAACTGTAACTATTAGAAATACACTTAACTTCTTGCATTCAAAAAGTGAATAAGTTCATCTTTTTTAAGAATCCTGCAGATGACATCTACAAAATTCATTAAAAAATCATCGTCATAAAATTGTTAGGACTAAATCAAAATCAAAATTTAGTTTTAGCTTCACAAATATAGCACCATGAAGCAACTATAAAAAGCGACTGTGATACTTTTGCACTCAATGCACTCAAATGATGCACTCAAATCATCAAAAATTCACTAAAATGTCTTTTTGAATGTTTATCTACCCAACTCCACAATTGCTAAAACTTATTTCCTAGTTATAATTACTTTTTTTTATATAATACTTATAATATCTAAAATATCTAATTGTTAAAAATATTTTTAATTGTTTTGAACTTCCTCAAGTCTTCTTATAGTGTAAGATAACAGGGAAAAAAAGTTGAAATCACAAAAAAAAAAAAAAAGAACTGTTGTCACAAAAAATATATCTGCGGAATATTTTAAATAGTATGACCTTTATATCTGATATACAATTTTTCTAACTTTCCCTTTTTTTGGTTAACATTAATAACTTTAAAGATTCCACTAATAACGAGTCCACTTTAATAAACGAGTCCACTTTTCTTCTGAAGCTTTATATATACCTCTCCTTTCGGAATAGTCAAGGAAGCAAATAACAGAGCAACTTTTAAACAAATTTACTCATATTCACTAAAGTGTCACTTTGAATGTATTATCTACCCGGAACTTTAATTTTCGTAAATTCAAGCAGTTCATTAAAATTCACTAAAATTCATCTTCATAAAAATACTTAAGGCTAAATCAAAATTTTGTTTTAGCTTCACATATAAACCGAACAAAACAGAGATTCATTGAAGAAACTATAAAGATAATTTCATATACTTTTAAACAAATGTACTCAAATTCACTAAAATGTCATTTAGAACCTTTATACCTCCAAATCTACAAATGTTAAAAATATTTCCTACTTATAACTACTCTTCTTTATAAATAATACTTACAATCTCTAAAATATCTTCCCGTTAAAAATACTTTTAATTGTTTTGAACTTCCTCGAGTCTTCCTATCACGTACGATAACAGGAAAAAAGAAGCTGAAATCACAAAAAAGAACTGTTGTGACAAAAAATATATCAACAGAAACTTTTTAATAGTATGACTTTTATATCTGATATAAAATTTTTCTAACTTTCCCTTTTCTTGGTGGACTTTAATAACTTTGAAACGAGTCCACTTTTCTTCTGAAGCTTTATATATACCGTTCCGGTCAGAAGAGTCAATGAAGCAGATAACAGAGCAACTTTTTCTGCTCTTGAACCTTGAAGAAAATTTCTCTCTCTTTTTCATCTCCAATTCTTCACTCTCTGCTTCTTAAAGAAGAGAAGATGAAAAAAAAAAAATCTCTTCTTGACTTTGGCGGGAATATAACTTTTACAATTTATCATAACTCTTTTGAAGTATATAACATTTTTTTTTTCAGTTTTAAGTATTTCAAATCAATACAATTTTATACTTTTCAAGCATTTACTTTGTTTCAATTAATTTATAATTTCACAGTACATTTAATAATATTTAATAATAATGCGTTGCTTTATTTGTTGAAATTAATCAAAAGAATTATTAATTTCTTATATGGAGGTATGCTTTTTTTTCAAGGCGCTGGTAACTCAAAAAAAAATTTTTTTTCCAGACTAGAAATTTTTTTTGGAAGTATTGTTCATACCGGAAAGTCTTGTTTTTCAAAAATATTAAGGGTCTTAAAATATAAGGTTAAAGCTCTACCATACTTTTTTTAAAATCCATGCAACTTTATGTTTTTCAAAGCTTTGTTTTGTTTGAATCAATTTATAACTTTAAAGTGCATTCAAACGGTATACTAAATAAAGTAGCAAGGTGATATTTTTTGTTAAAATTAGTCAAACAATCATTGATTTATATCATCAATGTGTGATTTTTAGCGAAAATGACTGAGGTAAAAAAAGTTTTTTTTTTTTTTTTTTTTTTTTTTTTTTTTTTTTTTTTTTTTTTTTTTTTCCAGATTTCATCTTGGAAAGTATTGTTTTTGCAAAAATGTTAAAAGCCTTAAAATGCAAGGGTAAAAATCTACCATACCAACTGTCTTAAAAATCAATGCAACTTGAGAACTTTCCAACTTTAGTTAAGTTTTAATTAATTTATAATTTTACCGTACATTCAAATGATACTTAATGCTTCAGTAATTGTTTTAATTAGTTAAAAAAAAATTATTTATTACATCAATGTATGATTTTCAGTAAAATTGGTTAACTCAAAGAATAATTTTTTTTTCAGAAAAAAAAGTATTGGTTTTGGAAAAATGTTAAAAGTTTTAAAATTCGAGATTAAAACTATAATATACCAACTAAACCCCGTGAAATTTACTGATTTAGACAATTGCTATCGTATAAATATATATTATTTGTGTAATTAATTAAAACCTTACAAAAATATTTCAAATTCAATCTCGTGTGAGCCATCTAGCAAAATTATCGTGAAATTAGCTGAAACCTTACCAAAACACTTGAAACGAAATAAGGCATCAAGTATAATTGTTGTTGTGTAAGTAGCTGAAATCTTACAAAAATACTTGAAACTCAATCTTGTGTAAACAATCTAGCATAATTTTTGTGTAAGTAATTAAAGCCAGTTGCAGGTCTGATAAGTTAATTATAGATAGTAATTTAAAATCTTTAGAAATGTTTTTAAATTTTTTAACAAACTTAATTTTTATATTTTCTTTAGGCATCTTGTTAGGTTTTTCTTAACAAATACAAATTTGAAGCTTGAAATGAAATTTAAAAACGTAGGTGTTTTTTTTTTTTAATTAAAGAAACTAGCGAATTCTTGATCTTTCATCTAACTATTACTTTTCTAAATAATTCAAAACTATTTTGTAGTTTTGTTTCACGAAGCAGAGATCACCTAGAATCATGCCAAAAAAAAAATCTGCAAGAAATTTATTTAAAATTTTATTCTGATACTGATAGTCTATAGTAGGCTTAGGTGATAGTAGAGGTAGGGGGTTGAGGGAATGAAGATCGTGCGATAGGTATTGGTCACGCATTTCTAAAGCCTCCGAATGTCCACTCTACGCGCAGATCTATCACTCAGGCGGTCATGGAAAGAGTTTACTTTTATCTTTTTTATTTATTCAGTTTTATTTATTTCTTTTGGACTTCGTTCTTAAACTTTGAATGTTAGTCATTTCCCTTCAATTCTTCTTTGGAAAAATTTGAAACCGGTCGTACGTTCTTTTTTTTTTTTTTTTTTTTTTTTTCAACTCTCTCTTTTTATTATTCAGCCGGACTTAGGGAAGAGTAATATGGTTCGAAATGGAGATGAAGAAAATGTAAAAGGAGAAGTGATAAAGAAAAGAAGGAAATATAAAGAAAGGGGGAAAAGTTTCTGAATATTTTTTGGGAGTAGTTATCTTTCGAATCAAAAGTGACCCTTTCGAAAAGCAAAGAGTAGGTATTTGAAAATGTTCGATATATTGACGAAAAGAATCCGTGCGCTGGGACTTTCTATCAAATGTTTCGAATGAATTGGCGTATTTCTTTATATTGTTATATACCTTTCGACAGGTATGATAGAATTAATTTGGGTATTTAGTGGGGGGTCGGGAATTATTAATAACTAAGTTAAGATGACTTTCAAACAATAAGCAAAACAGTAGTATAAATCAACCACAGATGGCAGCACTGATTAGCGTATGTCTGTCAAGAAATTGACTTCTTAATTGATTATTTTTATTTTTTTAAAATTTTTATTTTAATTTTTTTTATATTTTGGCTTTATTATTTTCAGTACGCTTTGATTTTTTATTTTTTATTCTTTTACTTTACGTTTTTGATTAATTTTATAAGGGATTGAGAATAACATTAGGCTTCGAAACGGATAAGAAAAAATTCCTCGAAAAATTAGTAAAGAATCGATAAAGGGCAATATAAATGTAAATTTGTAAAGAAAAAATTAAATGAAATTGTTATTGTAAAATTCTTACATTTTTAAGAATTACGGATTTACGAATCAGGGACACTTGTTTGGCATTTATAGCAATTTAAAAATGGCTGCATTTACGTTAGAGGTGAGAATAATGTATTACAACAACTTACTATATATATATATATATATATATATATATATATATATATATATATATATATATATATATATATATATATATATATATATATATATTTATATATATATATATATATATATATATATATATATATATATATATATATATATATATATATATATATATATATATATATATATATATATATATATATATATATATATATATATATATATATATATAGTTAAGAGGAAATGATGATAATCAATATTTTCTGAATTAAATAGAAAAAATGATTTAATCATTTAAATCGGTAAATATTGTGTTGTAAATTTCTTTTATATTCAGACAATCCATATCTATTTCATTCTGATAACTTTGAGAAGATTTTTTATGCTGATCAATTGAGCTTTTAAAATTTCAGAAATGCTCATAATTTTATGAAATTAATCATAAACTATGGTTTTATAATATTTGATAAAATTTGGTAAATACTGTAAAATTCGGTATTTTATCATGATACAAAAAGACCATAACATAGCCATTTATTCGGTTAAATTTACTTTATAGTTTTATAATTTAACTAAATGTGTGATAATAGCAATTATAATTTTGAAAACTTTACCATATGAATGGAAAATTTACCGAATGAATGGTTTAAATACCGTGTATGACGGTTTTATCTAAAAGATATAACTTTTTTTTTGCTTACCAGAAACTTCATTATTATACAGTACAATAATTTTACCAGAATTTCAATTAATTATAAAAAAATTCTTTGAACATTTTATGACATTATTTAAGTTACAAAATTTTATGATTAACTTACCATTATCTGAGATATAGATTTCTTCTGAATCGGTTTCACTGCTACAATCAAAAAGTTTGGTTTTGAATATGATTCTTCGTTGTCTGTAAAAAATAAAAGCACGGTATTTGATTGTTTCAAAAGAATTTGTAAATATTTTACAATATTTTAGTGTTTAAAATTATTTTTAAACTACAGTTATTCATTTTTAATTTTCCAGCATTTTATTGTAATAATCTAATACACTTCTATTGATATATCTAATCCATTTGATCATATAATAACATTCAAAATAACTTGCCCTGAAATTTACACTTTTGAGGTTGTTTAGAGTGTTTAAAATATCAACTTTATACTTCAATTTAGGTATATTTCACGAAACAACATTTCTGAATTCCCCTGCAACTTGCTGAATTTTTCAATGTTATTAAAAATCAGAATTCAACTCGACATTTTTATTGCTAAGTGCAATAAAATATTATATGAAATAAAAAATGCTGTAACCAGTAAGCTTTACCAAAAAAATTATAAATTAAGCAAACAAAATTATAGAAACCATTTTCTGTTTCTTATTTTATTTATTATTTCTTACTCACAAGACTTAGCTAATCATGAGACAAATTTTATAAAATTACTGATTTTAATACTTTCCTACTGACATTTTCCGTTTTTTATCTTTTATACAAGACTAAATTAATCATAAAACAAATTGTAGAAATTATAAAATTTCAATATTTTTATGCCGACATCTCCTTATTTATTATAACCATTGTAATTGGAAATACATTTATCATGCCTTCTCTTTAAAAACTATAAACACAACTCGGTAGATAGTTCAAAAAAGAAAAAAAAATAGTGTTATGCAAGTTTGTTTGTGTTATTGTGTTTGTGTTTGTTTGTTTGTTTATGTTTTGCGTTATTAATTTATGGCATAAATTTTTTAACATCAAAAAACATTTTTGTTTAAAACTTTCATTACTTTGTGTCCATATTACTAAAATAATAAAAGATAAAAGGTTGATACTAACATCCCAATTCTTCATGACCTCGCCTTAATTATTACCAACTTTATGATAGTAATAACGAACGATATATGGCCTAAACATACCTATATATTATTATTTTTTGATGGCGGACACTTGGGATATATTGTCCCATTGGCCTCTTATGCCAGAACTGCTACTCTCTTCTCATTACCCAGTGGGCACCTGTGGCGAAGCCACGGCGGTGGAGCAGCGTCGCCCACGTCACACAACCACAAACCCGTTTATAGGGCGGGTCACATTCACGCAATCACAAAAAGGAGAAAGGACATAGAATACAGAGATAAAGAAACATCCATGTTCCGAGCAGGATTCGAACCCGCAACCATCGACTCCGCAGTCAAGCACATACCTATACATAAATATATATATATATATATATATATATATATATATATATATATATATATATATAAAAGGTATGTTTAGGCTATATATGTATTTTTAACCTTATATATTTAAACCAGTGTGGTTATTACGGTATAGATTGTGACTATTTTTAAAAAATACTATATCACATCTCTGAAGATGATTTCTTTAAAAAATATTTATAGATTTCATAAAAGTGTATCTAGATTTTTCTTCATATTGACGATAAAATTGAGGATCAAGTTAAGTAAGGATGAACAAAAAGAAAAAAAAAATCTAAAAGCTTCTATCCGTCCATCCCATTTCCTAAAGCGAGTATTATCTTTAAAAATATTTTAGTCAAACGCATGAAATTCTACGCGTATGTTCTTCTCGAATATTCCGTTTCATGAAAAAATATAGATATAATGTTATAAGCGTTTCCCTTTTAACCTAACTTGGTCTCTTATTCCATTTCGGTTGCAGCTATTATCTGGATTGGTTGGATTTTTTTTTTCAAAATGGAGGCTTATTTGTCGAACGTTCTAAAACTTTATATAAAAAAATTGTTTATTTTTCTCTAGTAAGAATTCCGATTGAAGGCAGTGCTTAAAGTTCTGAAATTGTGTTTATATTTTTATTACCTCACAGATATTAAACTTCGTTATTAATTCTTAACTAATTGATCTGAATTAAGACGAGTTACCTTTGAGACAAGTTAATTATGATACTAATTGAACTGATTTAACTTGGTTTCTTATTCCATTTTGGTTGCAGCTATTATCTGGATTGGTTGGATTTTCAAAATGGCTGGTTATTCGTCAAATGTTCTGAAACTTTATATATAAATTATTGTCCTTTTCTTTCATAAGAATTCCGATAGAAGACAGTGTTTTAAGTTTTGAAATTACGTTTATATTTTTATTTCCTCGAAAATTTCATATGATTAAGAATTTTAAAATTTCGTTATTAATTTTTAACTGATTGAATTAAGATGAGTTACTTATATTATAATTGGCCTGGATTTAAGGTGAGTTAATTTTGTTTATAGCTGTTTTCTGAATAGGTTTGAGTTTCAAAATGGCGGTGTATTCGTCAAATGTTCTAAAACTTTATATATATTTTTCCTTCTTTTTCTCTCATAAGAATTTCGATATAAGACAGTGTTTTAAGTTTTGAAATTATTTTTTTGTTTCTATTTCCAAGCAAATTTCACGTGATTAAAATTTCTATAATTTTATTATTAATTTTTTAACTTATTGAATAAAGACGAGTTACTTATATTACAATTGACCTGCATTTAAGGCGAGTTAATTTTGTTTACAGCTGTTTTCTGAATAGGTTTCAGTTTCGAAAGAGAAGTGCGTTTGTCAAATCTGCAATTTCGTATCAAATTTTTCAAATTGAGAACAATGTTTATTGTTTTAAAATTATGTTATTTATATTTTAATTAATGCAAGGTAATATTTGCTGCAGATATAATCTAATTTGGTTGGATATTTTTTAAAAAAAATAAGTGTATTAGCGAAATCTTTAAACATTTCATATCGATGTGTTTAATTATTTTTTAAATTTTTATCAGAAACATTGTTAGATGATGTCCTGTAATTATTCCTTTTAAATTTTTATTGCATTAATTCATCTAATTTAGAATTATCAATTCATAACTAATTGATCTGAGTTCTGACAAGTTAATTTCCTTCCTAATTTAATCTTATTTAGAGTGGGTTACTTTTTTGTTACAGCCTTTATCTGAAATAATATGATTTTTAAAAGTGATGCTGACTCATCGAATGTTCTAAAAATTATATAAATTTGTTTTTTTTTCTCTTAGAATAATTCTGGATTAAAAGCAGTTTTTTTTTGTTTTAAAATTATATTTATATCTTCATTACCTCAAAAACTTCACGTGATTATGATATTTCTGATTTTATTATCAATTCATAATTAATTATCTGAATTAAAAAGAGTTAATTACACGACTATTTTATTTATTTTAAGACAAGTTCATTTTTGTTACAGCTATAATCTGAATTGGTTGACATTTAAAAGAAAAATGTACACTGCAACTGAAATTTCCTTGAAAAAGCGGAAAAAGTACCAGAAGCAGAGTTGTCTGAAACTTACCGTTACCTAAAATATTTTTTCAGCGTCAGCGTTATATTTTTACTGTGTAGTTACTAAAGTTCCGTTTCTTATTTTTATGTGTTTCTATTGAAAATCTATGTCTTTTTTTCACTCACCAATTCTTTCAACTGTCACAATTCAGTTTTAAGGAGATTCTAGAAGTTATAATTAAACATCAAGATTTGTTCAAATTACATTGGATTTTTTTACAGAACTACTCACTTTTATTTAAAGAAAAATCTAGTGCGAGAATTTAAACTTTTTTGAAATTAATTATTTCGTTTTTTAAAAAAATGTAAAAGAAGAATTAGCTTTCATTTTATTAAAAATTAAAAACTTTAAAATTACACTTAATGGGGAAATACTAAATCTTTTTGAGATTTATACATTAATCTTACATATATTTATCAAATATTATTCAATTTTATGAATATTGCTCAAACATTTCTAATATAACATGTGGCAATACTCAACGCATGCATACGTGAAAGCATTGCTAAATAATTCCCAAGGTTCTTTTGTAAAATATTTCATTTTTAATTTAAAAAATCAAATCATTGCACAAGGTTTTATGTTCCATTTATCAAAAACATATTGTTAAGCATTTATCTTTTTAAATAACACAAAACTAATAGATCTAAGTTACGACAAGTTAATTACATTTCTAATAAGAGAGTAGTTTAATTCTCAAGAAAAATAATTCTCAACATTAAGAATAATAATTTTTTTCACAATAGATTTTTTTTAACTAGTAACATAGAAACTTTGTTGTTTTTAACTAATAAATAAATAGAAACAATTAGACAAAGTTTTCTGATGAATTTTATAACAAATTATATTCATTAATCCTATTGCTTTTACTTTTAAATAAAACATACTTTTCCAAAGTACCAATCAAATTTTTTCGTTTCAAATCCTTTTCCACAACGCATCCTTTAAATTTTAAAGGAAAACTATTTATTATTATCGAAGAGTGAAGAAAACCCTTCAAATGTCGAAAAAATAAATGCAATGTGCATTCATATTTATCGAGTGATTCGATCCAAGCGACCAATCAGCTGGAACCAAAACTTCTGAAATCCTGTCGATAGACTCTAAAAGAGTAGATTCAAACTGAAGTGAAGAAAGTTTTCGAACTCGTTATTTCCATATCTGCCTCCTTAAAGTCTTGGTATCGACGCAGAAATCTGAACAGGAAAGCAAAATAAAATATGGACACCTGAAAGTGTATCGAACACTTCGAGCGTGAGTCCAAGAAAAAAAGAAAACCATTTCCTTTCTTCGATCGTGCGTTTCGAACTGACCAGGCATCAGCACACCCCTTAGAGAAACGGACTTGCCTTCATTGCGGAGGTAAATTTTTTTAAAACTTTACTTCTTTTCCAGTCCAGGAAAGTCCTTAAAATGAAAAATAACAAAATAAAAAGTCAGTTGCATTTAGGAACGTTTGGAGAAGGGGGGTCAGAAGGGATCTCGTTAAAGCAGGCGCTTTGGGACACTACCTACGAAACCATTAGTGAACAACAAGACTTTTCTGCAAGTCTGTCTTCTTTTCCAAGTAAGCCCCCCACCCTTGTCGTCCACTTTCGTCCTTCTAGTCTTTGGACTTTTACGGTAGTTCTTTTTTTCCCCTTACTTTTTGTACTCTTTTCTTGATTCAAGTTTTCTTGAATTAACAGGCTCTGCTCACAAAGATCAAATGAAAGAGGAAGAATAAATGAGGCTACTTGAGTTTGGATAGCAGTAGGGGGGAGGTGAATTTTGTTTGATTCTTGAACCATTCAGAGTGGAAAGAGTGAATAGAATTTCAATGGCTTCAAAATAGGAAAGATCTAGATTAAAGTGTGTTCAAAATAAAAAAAATTTAAAGTGCTCTGTTCTTAAAAGAGCAATGGTTGTAGAATTTTTCTTCTGTATAATTATCCCTATGCGCTTTATGTTGATAAAGATAAATATAAAGATTTGAAAGATAAGATAAGTTTATAATTAATGTTCATTTTCAGTTTAGTTCTTGTTGTCCTTATGATTTTCGGGCAGCTTTTCTTAATATGTTTCTGTACTCTTTTATTGATTAAGTTTTCTTAAATTAACAAGCTTTGCTCGCAAAAATTAAATGATGCTATTGTAGTTTGGGTAGTAGTATTATGGGGTGGTGGATTTTTGACTTGAATCTTTAGCATTCAAGAGTGAAAAGGATTTTTGATGGTTTCAAAATGGTAAAAATTCTAGATTAAAATGTGTTAAAAATATTAAATTTAAATGCTGTTCTTAAAAAAAGTAATGGCTGTAAATTTATTTAATTATTATACATTTGAGAGTAATTTTATAAATGTTATAATTGCTAAATAAATAAATTCTCTTGGAAATAGTTAAAGTCTACATATGCGAGGGCAAAGCCACGAGCAACAGCTAGACGAGAAAAACATTTAGTTAATGTATTGTTTAAAATTAATTAAGGTGTTAGAGTTGGAGGAGGGGTTAAAAAATTAGAACATTTAAATACAGTTGTGCTGTGTATTCGGCTTGGTTACCATTAAAGTTTATAAGTTGCGCAAGATAATTTTGAAAGGTGACCAAGCTGGTCACCAAATACGGCTAGTTGTTCTATATTATCTGAATGAATGCAATTTAATTTGCTCAAATCAAGGCATATAGCCTAATTGTGTTGTTGTTTGAATGCCACTTGTCAGTACCAGCAAGCCTGCTCGGTAAAACTTAGCGAATTAATGGCAAAGGGTGCGTTTTTTGCTTTTAAGTGGTGCCATCTATGGTCAAGATTACGACTTCAGCCACATAGATGTCACAGCACGTGTACAGGGTAGACATATGTCACACCCCATTTATAGGGTGAGCCCATTCATAAATTCATTCATCCACAGATCGTAATTTTGACCGGAATCAGAGAACGATCGATCTCCAATTTATTACCCCCAGAATTTGTTATGGTAACATCGAGGACTTAGCGACCCGCCAGATTTAACGTACACCAGTCACCATCTACTACAGAGGGAGACTGCGGCTTGCAAGAATTGAACTCACAACATCTTGGCAATAGGTTTAACGTCCTATTAATCAGGCTGTCACGGCCCTAGCCTAATTGTATGTAGGCATTGCAGCATGAAAACAGTTGGACATTTTTGTGACACCTAATAAATGATACTTCAGAAGCAATAGTAATAAATAGTTCTGATTGGTTTACTAAAATTTTATTTGAAGTTTGTTATTACTAGTATGTTTTACGCTACTCTGTGTTAATGTTTAAAATCATTTTAATAAAAAAGTGGCCTAAAAGTTTATAGATTTAATAAATTTAATTTCTGAAAGAAAAAAAATAAAATTATAAATAAATAGGCGAGATTAAATGATACACCATTCATTATAACTAAATTTCAACCCTACTTTTAACTACTACTTAATTTGTGCTTGTTCCCTAACTCTCAAATTTGAAGAAGGCATATCCTTGTCCAAGCTTTCAAATATATTGGGAATTTTGTATCCCAACTGCAAATGTCGAAGTATAGCCAGAATTGAAGTTAAAGTTATTAAGCTTTTACTTTGACAAAAATTTAAACTTGGATCGTTCTCCTATATACTCCCCACTCTTTCTCTATTTCTTATTATATTTTTCATTTCGTCTCTTAGACATTTCAATTCTTTATATTCTATGTTCTATCAAAGGTGTGCTTTTTTCTCCTTTTTTTTATTTATTATTATCTAGTTTTAGTGTAGCTAGTTCCAGAGAAAACTGTCCGGTACTATCGAAGAGTGACTCTTTTCGCGCGTTGCCATGGAAACCAATCCAAATCCCAAGTAATACAAAAAGAAACGTCAAAGTTGTCAATAGCAAACCCACTTTTAATAACTAGGGATTTTCGCCTGGCTCTCTCTCGAACTTTTTACCTCCTTTTGCCTTCATTTTGTTTCTTTTTTCGATTCTCCTTCTCACACCCCCTCTGTACTCATTTTGACCGGAAGTGGACGTGATTTTGCGACTTCAAGTATTCGACAAATGACAGAATAGCAGAACAGGAGAAAAGTAATTATGTCACCATCTTTTGTGGCCATCGTCATAGTTTCATTTTATGAAGTTTCGAGTAGTTGGCAATTCAAGGTAAACAAGTATAGCCTGATTGTTTAATATTTTAATCAAGTTGAGATTTCAGTTCTGTTTGCTTCTAAAAAAAGTAACATATAACTCATGGTTATTGTAAATTTTATTTATTGCCTCGAAAGTTTTTTTCTTCTTCTTATATTCAATTCTGTATACATTAAACATTTGATTTTCTGTGACGAAAATTTTAATTACTTTTTGAACATTTTGAAATAATAATGCCAATAAACAGAAATTTAATTATTAATATTTCCTTTAACAAATTTATTTATTTATGTATTTATTTATTTAACTAATTTATACTATATTAAATTAGTCAATTTTTGTTTTAACTAAATTTTATTAATAAATATTAGAGCGTCCCAACATTTAAAAAACATTTTAATGTGTATGCATGGTTACGTGGATTTAGCAAAAATATTCAATTGTACTTGAAAAGAAAATTAAAAATTAAAAATGTAAAACACATGACACATAAGATTCAATAAGCCACAATTCATCGCTTTACCTATTTTTTTATCATTATCGACATAAACTCAGGCCTAAACTTACTAAATACAGAGTTCCAGAGAGATGAATAGCTTTCGCTTTAAACGCAGGAAAATGATTATTTAAAACAAAATAAGTAAGAAAACTTCCTGATAAAAATTCTTATAACTGAATTACAGATATTTTAATTTGATATGTGATGGATAATACAAATAAAAAGTTCAAATTAGAATCTCGAAAAAAAAAAACAAAACCCTAACTGTTATTAAGATCATAAATAAAAATGGCCCTTTGCGCTCATCATATTTCCTCTTTTTAATTCGTCGGTCGAGCTGCAAAGTGATTCGTGAGGTGTATTTTTTTCCTACAAATTTAACAGTTGATAATTTTCAAACTGGTTAGGAATGTCAAATATTTTTATTCGCTGTACTCTTTTTTAATCGCACTTGCAATTTCAAGATTCTAAGCCTTAAAATTACCTTGGGCAGCTAAGCAGAATCTAACGTAAAGGTGAAAACCCAGTGGTGGCAGCGCTGCTTATGTTTCTATAATATAGAAGGTAACTTCTACAATATAGTTCAACTTCTTCAATAAAGAAAGAAACTTCTTAAATATAATAACTATTTCCAGTTTGTATATTTAAGAAATAATAATTATTCATAAGAAAATACTAAAATTTTGACTTTACGGTAATATGGGTTTTTTAGATAACCGTATTATATTTTAAATTCAACTTTCTCTACCCTAGTCCATGCAATCAGGCCCATTCTTTGTTAACGAAAAATAAAATGAAATTTTTTCAAATATTAACCAAGCGATTTTAATCTTTTTTTTAAAATTAAGATATGCAATTATTTCACCACTTTCTTTTTTTAAAAATTAAGTTCGCAGATTAAACTCAAATTGTACATCCATGGCCAATGTTTTTGCCAATTCTTTCAAAGTGCTAACTTTTAATGGCCATGGTAGAAATGCAACATCCCAGTCAGACGACATGGAGTGTTTCTGAGCTGCTAGCTCTCTCTCCAAACTTCCACACCGCAATAAACGAGAGGAGGTTCAACATGAACCTTTCTGCGTATACCGGCTGGTTGTCCAATTTGCGACTAAAATTAAACTACGACTCCCAGCTTTCCAAGATAAAGCAAAAGGGATTATCTATGCATTTTCTTTATCTCTCAATTCAAATAATTAAATCATAATTTAAAATTGACGCGATGTTTGAAATTTATTTTAAAAGCTTAAACAGGATAAGACATCATAATAATTATTAAAATATATATACGTAAATAATGTCCAAAGTGCTTCTTTAATAACTCATGAATAAAAACTAAAAACCATTCGAGCAATAACCATTTTATATTTCATAAAACAAATGTTCTTTTTGAATATATTGCTTTGAGATGAAGAGTCTAAAAAAGAGAAAAAAATCAAAAAAGGGGGGAAAAGAAAAGAACAATGCATTTCTTCTTAGGGAAAATCTTTGAACTTGCTATTGCCATCACTACCCGTTAGTAAAGAACAATTTCAAGTTCAGGGATGTGACTGTCACACCTAATTGCGTCCGGTTCCAACCGGTTCTACTGTGACATACAGACGCTTTCCTCTGCATGCGTAACATGGTAAATGGATAAAATGTTCGCATCACTGGATAAATGTCACTCAAAGTTGATTTTTTCGTGTGTTTCGAGCTCGCTGCTTGCTTTATGATTTCGTTCGTCCATTTATTTGTTTTATTTTAGCCTCTCTTGGATAGTTGGCGAAAGAAGAGTGAAAAAAACTCGCCTGGATGACAGCCAAGTGAAGTATTTGTTGCTAAAATCATTTGATTCGAAATGCGAAGGATATATACAGGAAATTTATCTATTGAATTTGGATGAAGAACCGTCATGTGAAAAAAAGCTACGCGACTGTCTTATACGTCAAATCAGAGATAAATCATAGATTTATTAAATCACATGTTAAGTTGATTAATCATATGAAATTCTAGTCCTTTTTTCTCGCTGAAACGAAATTATGTTATATATTATGCTTAACCTACAACTATGAATCTACTCCATGCTTGGAGAATATAACAATAAAATTTTAAGGAACACAAACAAAGTTACAACAAACAAAGTAATCAAAGTTTTAACAAAGTTATAAACATTGAAGTTAATTAAAGGCAAAGTAACTTGACTTGGATGAGTAACTCCGATTAACTTAATTCATTTTATTTTAGCTTAATGTGCTTAGATTTTATATATCTTAAATAAACATGTGACTTTATATTTTAGTAACACGTGATAGCAAAAATTGTTAAGTTGATAATCTGTACAAATAGACCAAATATTATCACAACCCAATTGTTTCATAAATAAAAAAAAAATTTTTTTTTGCAACATGCTCACCTGTGGACTGTTGAATTAAATCAATTTTGACTAGTTATAATATAAGAAGTCAAATATTTACATGTAGGCGAAGGTGGGGTAATGCCGGATAGATAAGGTTCGAATACCTGTTGGAGCTTAAACTGTTCAACATAGAAACTTACTAATTTGATCACACAATGTTTTGTTGTACACAAATATATCATTCTTCAAAAGTTAGAGATGTGCGGCTTAATTTTTTATAAAATAAATGATTTTTTCTAACAAACATCAAACCTCCCGATTTTACACCACAAGTGGAGTAAAGGACAATGGACTGGATATAGATTAAAACTCTGGGGAAATTAAGAAATACTAGAATTTCAGAGAAAAAGTAAACATTTCTATATTATATGACTATTTAAGAAAATTATGTATATAATTTACAAGTGATGCAATCAAGGCCGAACTCACCCAAGTCAAAATTTTTGGTGGTTTTCTGATAATGGAGCAACATAATATTGATGGTAATCATCAACAATTGCATCATAAATCATCATAATTTTGATGGTAACAAACATAAGTAACCATCACCCCAATGTTGGAATTCGGACTAATTTATGATGGTCCAACATTAAAATAGCAACTTGTTTTGATCGTTTGTTCATGTTGAACCATCAGAAATTTTCATCATAGTTCCTTAGAAATCAAATGTTAGAACTATCATGAACAACCATCACCCCAATGTAGGAATTCGGAATGATTTATCATGAACCAACATGCCAAAAAAAATGTTTTGATGGTATATTCCTGAGAACCAACAAGAATTCTTATTAAACCATCATGGAAATGTATAGTTGGAACCATCATGGACCATAACGAATCCTCATAGATTATTGGTCCATGAGAATCATACTCTTTTAAATGGATAACCATCATAGTATTAAAGTAGCATTTTCCATCATGGAATGATGGAAGTTCGTTGGCATATCAAAAGCCATGGAAGCACAATGGAAAATGCTGAATGATGGTGACCACCAAATGATGTTGGGCCACCATGAATCTCACTGAAACCATCAAAATATTTTGAAGTGATTATCAAGAATTTTGATTTGGGGGGATTGAGGGACAACTCTTCCGAGGACCGGGATAATTGTGGGACAGATTTATTCTATAATAGTTTTTTCTTTAAAGAAAATGGCAGAGAATTTCCTTACATCTATATAAAAACTACAATTTTGTATACAATATCCTCAAATATTCTACAAATAAGGTCAATTGTGATTAAAATAAGGTCTTTTGTGCTTTGAGCATTGAGCCTTTAAAATATTTGTTCAGTCATGGATGTAGTTATTTTTTCCTATGCTTCTCTGCAGCTTCGCTAGTCCAAGTACAGACAGATGTCAAGGGAGGGATCATGCTGTACCGGGTAATGCCCGGTTTTATACCACGAGAAACGAATCAGAATGCTAATTATCGGGCTAAATCCTTATTGTTTGTTAGTGTATGAAACTTTAGTAGACGTACAATGAACCGGACAAAAAATTAATTCTTATAACTGTTATAACTGACCAATTAAGGATAGTTTGAAGCAAGAAAACATTAGAGAGTAAAACAAGTAAAATAAGTTTATCTATACAAAAGCCGTGAAATAATCAACAACAGCAAGCCAATAAAAATAAATCCAAGTGTAATTCAGAGTTTCTCCGCTAGAAAACAGAACTAATTTCGCCCAAATCGAGGTACCTGGTTTCACCCACACATAGATTACAGAAACAAATCGAATTTAGTTTGTTGTGCTATAAAAAGCCATGTGTCTACCTGTATGATGACAAGTGATATAAATCAAAGTTGGTTAGCTATATTACAAAAAAAATGTCCAACTGCATTTTAACTACTAAAATAAATTAAATTTGTCCTTGCTGTATTACAGAAATCTAATCTTTGAAACATGTATGTTGACAACGGGAATAAATTAAGTTTGGCTGAGTTTATTACAAATAGTTAACTTTAATATTGTACTGTGAAAACTGAAAAAAAAGCGAACAAAAGCGAAGCCTATTTGTATCATTAAAAGATTTTACATTAGGGTATGTTCAAACTTACTTTCCACCTGTATCTACTGTTCTAATGAAATAAATTAAATTTGACAAGTTGTATTTTATTAAAATTTATATAAAGCTGGTTAACCACTTATGATCAAAGAAAGTTGGTTCATTTCAATAATAAAGAATAAATTTAATGTTTGAAACACAATCGAATGTTGATTTAAACTTTTTGTGAATTAATAACAATCGAAAGATCATCTATTTTTCAACCAAATTTGCTTTTTCATTTGTTGCTACTTCACCTAAATGCAGTTTGGTGTCATCTAAAAAAGTATTAATGAATTTTTTCATTTAAAATTGAGAATAATAACATACATTTAGAATAAATTTCGATATTAAAATTAAATTTAATTATAAGTATAGGATAAAAAACATTACAAAAAAGGGGGGAAATTTCTTTTTGTAAACTATTAAAGCAGAAGGAAAGAAGTTTCAAAAGGTAAAAAAATAAAATCATACTTATTTTACAAATCTGTGGACTATATGTTTTGTGTGAAAAATATATTTTTATACATGAAATGTTTAAACTATGAACTACAAATTCAATTGCTGTAATCTTCCAGATTTTTTAATAGCAGCGAGAATAAGAATTTTATCTAATAAAAAATTTAATTGATTAGAGCATAATCGCTTCAAGGATTTGCTGATTATTTTAGAATATTATATCAAAGGGAAGTTTTTTTTTGTTGAGCTGAAAAAGCAATATTTTTAAAAAATTATTTTGGTTCGTGAGTTTAAAACGACAATTAATAATTACTTTAAACAAAGCCAAAATAAGACTATTAAAAATCAACCTTTTAACGAAATAATTAATTTAAACTATGGATTAGAAGCTTATTTTTAAATGCTTAGAAAATCTTCAAACCATTATAAGCTTAAAAAATGAAGAAACTTATTTATATAACTAGTTAGAAAATAATTTAGATCACAAATAACAAAAATTAATTTTAATTCCCAATTCAAGTTAAATTATAGATAGATGAAAAAATGTATTTTTTGTATGGAATAGTTAAATGTAATTTTGTAGGCATTAAATGGAAATAGTTCAGTTTTAATTAATCTAAGTTAAAATGAAAAGTTTATATTCGGTTTCATTTAGAAAACTAAACAACTAAAAAATTAGCTAATAGTCTTATTTTAATCTATTTAAGTTAGTTAGGAACCAGAAAAAAACTCAAAATAATTGATAAGCTTTGATTTCTCTATTAGTTTTTAAGGCATATTACAGATGAAGAAAAATTTTTTTTATAAAAGAAATAATGTCTGAAAAGATTTATCACAGTTGAATATTTCATTGAAAGTTTCAATTACTTTGAGAATGGATCTATTTTTATTTATTTTAAATACTGATTTAAAATTATGATTTGCTAACGCAAAAGTAAGAATTTTCTTAAAAGCTCAATCATGAAATTGAAACAATAAATTAAAAATATATATGTAGATGGATTTTTTTCCGTATTAGAATACTGAAAATTTTTCTTGTCAAAACTTCCAGAATATTGTATAATTTGCATGTTTCTGTATTTATGTGAACACCAAATGGCTCGGTAAATTAAAAAAAAAAAATCACTTTGATAGCAATTTTGGTAAAATTAACTATAAATTATATTTTTATAACATGTGATAAAATTTGGTAAATGTGATAAAATTAAGTAATTTTGTCATGCTACTTTAGAGGATGGCATAAAAACCATTTATTCGTTTAAATTTACTTTTCAGTTCAGTATTTTTTATTGAATTTGTGGTAATAAGAAATAATTTTGAAAACCGTAATTCCCGGCAAATCATTACCATATGATCGGAAAAATTACAAAATGAACAGTTTAAATACTGTATATTTTAGTTTTATTCGGTAGGATTATGATTTTTTTTTTACTAGAAATGTCATTACTATAAGTTACGATAATTTTTCCAGAATTTTGATCCCCATGAACAAATAAGTTTAGGGCAGAATTGAATAATTATATAATTGTATAACAATTAAAGTTTATATAAAGCTGTATAACTAATTTATAACCAATTAACAATTAAGTTGTATAATTAATTGTATAACAGTTAGTTTTTCAATTGTTAATTGTTAACAATTGAAATACTAATGATGCAGGGATTTTGTACAAAAATACAAATTCTCAAAAATTCCTAAGCTTAATTTCTGAAATCCGTAATACGAAAAATAAAACAGATATTATAATGACTAAAATTAAAATACTACCGTGAACATTATTCCATTTCACTCTAACAAACTTTAAAAGAAAGATTGAAATTTAGTTGTATTTGGCATTTTATTTATCTTTATATCTACCCATATTTAAATTTTTAAAATTTATTTTATTCATTCTAATCTCACATACACTATTTCACAAGAACAAATTGTAATAAGAAATTTTAAATAAAGTTGGTATATTTTCGTCAGAAATTGGAAAATCTTATACGACAAATTGAACCATATTATTATCCAAATTATTACTTCATAAAACTTTCGAATGCGAAAATACGGTATTCATACCGATATTTTGCATATAAGTAACAAATGCAAACAAAAAAAAAAGTACTGAATCAATACAGTAATATACAGTATGTTTTTCATTCGTTATCGTATTGCAATGTGTGAGGCTAATTAGGAAAGTATTAAGTAGTTTCTAATTATTCTGACACTATTTTTATTATGTTGGCATGGGGCTGGCTAGGAAATTCATCAATCATCGCTCAATTTGCCTGATTCATTTCAGGCAGTTTACAATAAGCTCAGGGCAGTGAAGACTTATAGTCAGTAGCAACACAAAGAAAATGAAGGGAAAAAAATAATAAGTTTTATTTACTGCGCATAAGCTGCAAGTATATAGAACTCATAAAATAAGTTTAAAATAAAGAGAAAACATGGAAAATAACATGATAAAAATTAATAAAAAGAAAGAGAAGAGGAAAAATGATTAAAATAAAATACTTGTATTAATTTTATATTTATATATATATATTTATTATTGTTATTAAATGTTAAGTATTAATTATATATATATATTATAAAATATTTATAATATATATATAATATATATATAATTAATACTTAAAATTGTTGGGAATAAACAGGTGGAAAAATCTAGCTCAATGTCGCCGTGCCTGGAGACAGCTAATTGAGAAAGCCTTGGCCCGCACTAGGCTGTAGTGCTGACAAAGAAGAAGATATATATATATATATATATATATATATATATATATATATATATATATATATATATATATATGAAATAGAATGTTAAATATATAATATTTTCGCATTATCTGAAAAAATTCAATTCGTGATTTGAAATAAAGTGTGCATTAAAGCTTAAGAGATGATCCCTGAAAGCTATGCACAAAGTTTCTTCCCTTTTCTCGGAAGAATAACTTTTAGATGGGGGAAAATGGCTTAAATAAAAAAATAAAAAATGTCTAATAATTCGAGATTTCTATTTCTCACAGGCGTGCATTTTACAATTCTTCTATTTCGCTTTCTTCTCTTAACATCGATTTGAGAGAAGAAAAAAAAGAAAAAGGGCGAAAAACCGTTCTCAACGGCCATCTTGTCACACTTTCTCCAGCCCCCCCCCCTTTCCATTTCTCCATTCCTTCCCTGCCGCATCCCTATCAGCAAGTGACGGACAGGAGCGAGCAGAGAGGTGGGCGTGGGTGGGGTGCCCGCCGATGACCGAGACGAACGCAACTGACGTGATTTACACGGACCGTCTTAGAGGATAGGAAATAAGTATAAGGATAGAAGATTCCTAAAATTTATATATATGTATGGGGGAGAGATTTTCCTAAAAAGAATTCGAGGGTGCAGCTAGAGGGGGGAGGGAGGAAGGGTTCGAAAGGAGCAGAAGTAAAAAGTAAAACGACGGTGATGGGCGTCTGGACATTTTTTTTCTCTTTTTTTTTATTTATTTTCTTAGCACGCTTCGCTGTATATGGCACATACGAAATAGTATTCTTATTTCTCGTATTTTGAGAATATAGTTTTTATTTTTTTATTTTCAATCATTCCCCACCCCCACCTTATCCTTTTTCTATATATATTTTTTCATCTTATGCATCCTTTCCCCAATGCTTATCTTTAAAGAAAAAGGGGGGGGGGATTCCCTTTTATCTTTATCTCTGCATCAGTTTTCTTCTGTCAGCTTCTTTTTCCGGATTTTAGACCTTTTTCTTCTATTTTTAGTTTCGCACATTTCCAGAAGATGAGGACCCCTAAAAAGGCATACGCTGAATGTTGATGATGATGATATTTCTTCGATGGAGCAGCAACGAATGTATATAAGGGGGTGGGGTGGAGTTTTTTTCACTCCAGAAAATAGGATCGTTTGTTTTTCCATTTCATATAACATGACACTTCTCCATCTCAAAAGTCCTTAGGGAGGAGATATTATTAGAGATTCATGCCCCACCCTCTATCGAACAAAATAGATGCAGAAATAAGCGCCAACTGTATCGTGTAACTGTAACTGTATAGCACATTGAGCCTGAGAATAATGGTTCTACAGAGCTATAGAAAATATAACTCATTTTTTATGAATTTATGTGACATACTTTCGAAAAAATTGCAATGGGTAGAAGGTTTAATTTAACGTCAAAAAGTTGCATCAAAATTCATAAGAAAAGGTTTCAGATATCAAATATCACAAAATATACACTTTTTTTTGGGATGAAAAATGATATTTTTTCATTTCTAACCATAAGAAGATAACATTTTTCAATCACTTACAAAATGAAACATTAAGTAACCAAGTAAACTTAATGTACATGTTCCGGCTGCTTACTGGTAAAAAGAAGTAAAAAATGACAAAATTTCTATCTAATAGACTAATTTGCTGCATAATTTTCCGTAAATTAATATTTTACATGAATTTACTGATATACATGTTGGCATAATAAATAAATTTTAAACAGTTTAACTTCTTCAATGAATCGGATCCCACGAAAAAGAGGGAGCTTATTAATTTTTCGATGTTCTATTTTGTTTAATTTCTCTTTTATCATTGCCATCAGTCTTAGTTCGAAACGCCATTTACCTTTTTTATTTTGGATATGCTGTTGGCCAATTTTATTTTAACTTCATAACATCGTTGAACAGTAGACATCGTTTTGACTAACAATGTTCTTGTAATTTGGAACCTAATAATTATAATAGTAATAATAATAATAAAAAGATCATGGTTCAAAAAATATGGGTCAAGCACTGGGACGAACTAGCTCATCGTGGAAAACTTTTTGAGGTAACTAGCGCATATGAGTTACATTGAGAGGAAAAACCACTAAAACCTACCACTGTTAGCCCGACGGCAAGGATATTTGAGGATATAGACTGACGATATTTTTACGTTATTTCGGACGTCGATTTGATCTGAAAACAGAATTCAAATCGTCCAGCCATCACTGGAACTAACACTTTTCAGGCTTGCTGTAGTGAGTCCACATACCCTTAGACCAACTAAAAAATACATCCTTTATTCTTCCTTATTTTCAGGCTTGCTGTAGTGAGTCCACATACCCTTAGACCAACTAAAAAATACATCCTTTATTCTTCCATTATCCCGATTCATTTTATGCTGTTTGCAATAAACCTAGAGTCGCGAAGTGTTTTTGTAAGTGACTTTATTAATTAAGTCTGATTGAGAAATTCTTTTAATCTTAAAAGCATAAAAGCTTATTTTTTGAAGCCCTAAAATATCAGGTAGATTCAGAACTTTACTATAAATTGTTCTAATTATTAATGCTTGCAACGCGTAGGTAACATTTGCAAATAAGTGGATTTTTTTTAATTAGCCTAAGACCGATATATAAGGAAATGTGCAATTGGAGCCGATTATATCTTTTTTGTTATTATTTCAGTGTTTATCTCTGCATTAAGTAGTGAACTTACAAACTACCTTTTTTGAGTTTAACATGATAATATAAAAGCAGCAACAACAGCAACGGCAAAGCAACTACTCGAAAGAACACGTTTTGTTTTTGTGAATTTGGAATTATTATTTTTAAGATAAGTAGAAATTTAGAAAGCTGTCTGCAAATCATTCTTTATTTAAAAAAAACCAACCTCGTTAATGATTTAACTGAATAAATCAATGTTTTTTTTTGCAGCCAATCAGAACATGGAGAAAGGAGCGTTCTATTCTAGCCCGCGTAAAAATAGCCAATTTTTAAGCAATTTTTTTTTTTTTTTTTTTTTTTTTTTTTTTTTTTTTGAGAAACTATTAAAAAGCTTTCTTTCTTATTCTGTGTGACTATTCGCGATGACTTTCAATAAATGGAAAACATTTGGTTTTTCAAAATTAAATAAAAAAACTGAAGTTTTTTTTAAATCTATAAACTAATTTTAGACATATATAAAAAGACAATTCCCTTATTAATGCGGAAACTACGCTATAGATTCTTTCTCTAAAAGATGAGAAATAAAAAGTAATTTTTTTTCTTCAAATTTGCTTAGTACGCTGAGAAAAAAATATACTCAAAACCCCCAGAATATGTCATTATCATATAAACCGTGATCATATAAGCGGAAAAATTACTAATTTAAAATTTAAATAACGTGACGTCATTTATTTTCTCCCAGAATTAAAAATTTTAAAATGGCGCCATAAAAACAGAATATAAGTATTAAGGAAAAATCAACAACGGAAACTAATAACAATATAAGAGGCTTAATAAAACAACAAAAAAAGTTTTTGAAAATCAATATGATACTTTTTCATAAAATAGCATCAGAGTTGGTTATTTTAATATGTATTTGTACAGAATTCCTGATGATGCACGTACCAATTTATGTTTATTGACAAAACATCTAAAATTTTAAACTTTTTTGCACTTAGCGTCATTTAATGCCGGAAAAAAATTGAAAATTGATTTTTCAGTTTAACCACTAAATGTAAACTTTTACATTTTACTGTAATAATTAGACTTTCTGTAAAAATATAAAAATACCTTCAGATTCATTATATGTACAGAAAATTAATTTATTTGACCAAATCCTTAGTAAAACAGTTTCTAGCAATAAATAAATAAAGAAAAAAAATTTCCGGATGTCTGTGAATAGATGATTAACTTAAAATTTAAATGCTTCCAAAAATGGGCTTATAACATAGTCTTCAACTAATCCCAATACTTAAAAGGAGGAACTCTGAATAAAAAGATCCATTTCCATAATTTTGCCGATGGCTTAAAACTTCTTCTCTGTATAGGCATACAATTTTCATAGGATTAAATTTATAGGGTGGAATATTTTTTGAAAATTCTTAGATTTGTAACAAACTGTGGAATGAAATTTTTACGTCTCAAGAAATTACTTTCGAATTTCATGTAATCTATCTGGTTATATTCAAACTCAGTTTTTACTTTTCATTTAGCTATGCTTATTAAATACTTAAACTTGTATCAATGTCTGGAATAAAACCTTTTTGTTTTGAGAAATAACTTTCATATTCTTTTGATCTATTTAGTATATATCGTAGCTCGGTATTGATTTAAAGAAATCTATCAAATACTTAGAGTTTCATCAGTGCATGGAATAAAGTAATCATGAGTTAACCTTTTGCTTACGGCTGGTACAACATTTGGACCACATGTGATGGTACAGTATTGTACCCCGTAAGCAAAGGGTTAAGAAATAACTTTGAAATTTCTTATGATCTGTTTAGTTCAAACGACATCGAAGCTTGCTATAAACACGTAATTTAAAAATGCTTATTAAATTTTTAGACATGTATAAATGCACGCAATAAGATAACACAATAAATCGAGAAATGACTTTGAAAAATAAAATCTTTTATGATCTATTAAATATGTATCGATGTTTGATTTTAATCTTTGATTTGACAATGTCAAGCGAATTCGTAGACTTGATTAAATGCGTGAATAAAATAGTTATGAATCAAGGAACAACTTTGAAATTCCTTTCCATCTATTTTGTGTATATACCAAAACTTGGTTTAAACCTTTGATTTAATAATGTTTAGTAAATTCTTAGATTTGTATCAATATGTGAAATAAAATATTTATTTATCAATGATCAACTCTAATATTTACTGATAAACATCTGGCAATATCAAAGCTTTGTTTTAGTTTTCGCTTTAATGATGTGCAGCAAATTCTTTGACTAAGTACTTCAACACGTTCATTAAAATAATTTTAAAAAAAATTACTTTGAAATTACTTATAATGTACGGAGTATATATCGTAGCTTGGTTTAAGCCTTTGATTTAACAATATCTAGTCATTTAATACAAATCTAAGAGATTTGTATCAGTTAGTGGAATAAAATAATAATAAATCAAGAAATAACTCTTAAATTTTACATGGTTTGTGTACATCGAAACTTAGTTTAAATAATTGATTTATCAATGTCTAGTAAATTATTAGATTTGTATCAATGTAAGAATAAAATATATAATTATCTAGAATTAACTTTGAAACTTAAAAGTTAGGTGTCCGCTTATATCAAAGCTTTGTTTTAGTTTTTGATTTATTGATGTATAGTAAATTCCTAGACTTCTATCAATGCGTTGATTAAAATAATTATAAATCAAAAAATTATTGCAAAATATCTTATACACAGTTGAAATTTTTAAGAAAAATGGGTTAAATAACAATTTATTTAATTGTCATTTCATCATATACAAACAAAATAGTTAAATAACCATAAATAAGACGGTAATCAAACTGTTAACAGTGAGAAAAACCGTTTATTATCTGCTTTTACCTAATACTGTTAAACATACGAAATTTTATGGCCCCAACTAACCCCATGTGATGAAGCCACTTAGTTCCTTACAACTCCATACATGTTACAGCCGAGAGGGCTAATTTCTCAGTCTCGAGAGCGACAGAACTGGGGTTCGAGTCCCAGCGTTGATACCATACTGCTAACTTCATTCCGTTCAGCACTTGGAAAGTTTCCAGTGTCTTCAAGTGTTGAACGGAGTTGCATAACGAAAAGCCTAGCTTCAATGTGCAGTTAAATTCTCTTTTTACAGTTTTGAAACAATGTTAGTTGTAAATGGTTAAAAAAAAGCTATAGTTTTGCTTCCATAGTTTTATAACCATGCTAGTTCTAAACGGTTTCAATACTGTAAAGGTCAAAAATGTTCTTTACTGTAAACTTTCCAGTTAATCGGATGGGCAGACATCTGCCGGTTATTGTACCATAATTTTGGAATGGAAATTCTAACTATGGAGTATATATCGAATATTTGTTTAAACCTTCGATTTAACAATTTCTATTAAATTCTTAGATTTGTATCAATTCATAAAATAAAATAATTATAAGTCAATAAATAACTTTTAAATTTAAAATGATGAATTAAGTATATATAGAGACTTGGTTTAAACCTTTGATTCATCAATATCTGGTAAATTCTTAGATTTGTATCAATGTGAAGAATAAAATATTTATTTATCTAGAAATTTCGTATCATGCCACTCTCTCGCTGCCATCTTTGTGATGGGTAGAGGAAAGCGAAGAGATTAATTTCCTGCTCGAAACATGACTTTTTCCGATATCGAAGATTTTCAATATTAGCCTTTGGCGTGCCAAACATTGGTTTGTCAGGAGTTGCCTTTAGGCTGGGGTAATTGCATTTTTTCCCCTTACCTACGTTTTTTCCACTCAGGGATTGAATCCAATTTTACATCACACCGTAAGAAAAAGAGCAAAAATTGCGATTATCCACCTTACCGTAACGGTGTATAAGATAAATTAGCTCGTAGTACCATCTATCTCTTAACTCCACTCCCCCGCGAACGTCCACCCCTCCCTTACACAACCCACGGGTCCTTCGTCTCCCTCTACTTCATCAGAGAAAATTCTTTCTATCGTTCTGTTGCCACTGATTCATGTAGAAACTATCGAAAACGATGAAAGAATAAAAAAGGAAAAACAAATAATGGTATATAATTTGTAGCGTTAAAAGAAGGTGGCGAAAAAAAATTCAATTTATAGATGTTTCTTGGCGAGTTTTTTGTTGTTTTCTTCATAGTGTGGTAGTGATTTTATGATGAAAAGCACGCTATGAGAGTTGCGTTGTGAAGAGGTGTATATAGATATACATTTTTAATGCAGTTGGTATATTGATATGTTTTTTTTTTTCTCTGAGGATTTAAATATTGGTTTCAGATTATCCAATTTTTTGGTGGGAATTTTTCTAAGATGGCACCGCTGCGTAGTGAAATAATGGAAATGTGTCATTATATTTAAGACGCTATAATATATTAAACAACACCAAAAAGGGAGACGCGTAGAAGTATATTGAAACGAGTATGTATATTTAAGTTTTCAAATTCAATTAATGTATATTCGGTTGAAATTGAAAACGGAGATATTAGTGTCATTATTGAATGAAATAAATCTCGAACTACAAAGAAGAGAGTATGAATGGATGTGATTGTATTTTAGATAAATGTCAGATACATTTGTTCAAAAATATCTTCTTTCTTCTTCATTTTCAGACGTACTTAGAAATTGTAAATACGAAGGTTATATTTGGGATTTCTAAATAAAAATTTTCCGTATGGATTGTTAAAAAAAAAAAATCTCACTATCTGCCATCAAATCAGTAAATGAGACTACAATGCTCTGCAAAATCTTGTTTTGTTGCAATTTTCAAACAATAATAATAAATAAATAAATAAATATGGAAATATGTGGAAACAAAAAGTTTAAAGAATGAAAAAAATAATATAATTTTTCGAATTTAAAACCTATTCCTTGATTTGCGCAACGATTTTTCACGGATGCTTATTTATTCGTAATATATCATAACAATATTTATACTATTAAATTTAAAATTTCAGTGAACTCCTGAATTTTAGTAAATTCCTAAATTCAATTAATACTTTCTTTGAATTCATAAATCCAATAATATGAATTTTAATGACGGAAAAGAAAAAAAATATACTGACAAAGATACTTCAGACTTAAAAGAAGATGAAAAAGAGGCTTTAAAATAGTATTATGTGGGTTGAAATCTTTTTTGCTCCAAAAGGAAGCAAAGAGACATTGCCTATTGCAATGGATCTGAAATACTTAAAAGAAATATGTATTTCAATTATATGAAGAATGCAAATTTAAGTTAAGGACATTTCATTATTAAAATATTATTCACTACAAACTTAAAAATAACACAAAAATAAAATACATATCGCACTGTGTACCGGAAAAAATTCTTGATCAAATTACTGTTCAAAGTATAGGCACTAACGGAGCCAGTAGTTTTTACCGTAAAATCTATTCTTACCACAACGTTTTAGGGAACAAAAATTTGATATATCGTAATTTTTTATTTCTACAGCATTTTTTACTGTTAAATTACTGCATCACTGCAGTTAAATAAATATTCCTGTTCAAACTGCCGTTTAAAATGAATGCGCTGTTAAGTACAAATAATAGAGTTAGAGCTAAAGAAAACCGTAACGCTTGGCAAAATTTGTCTCTCCTTCCTTAGATAATGACTATTTATTAGATAATGACTATTTATTAGAGAATGACTATTTATTAGAGAATGACTATTTATTAGAGAATGACTGTATACTACTTAAATAGACTCTTTCTGTACATATTTCACTGCTTTATTGTCCAAGAGAACTTAATTTCAAAACAGGGCCTTTAACTGGGTTTTATAAAGACCTCTACAAGTCATCTTAAGATTAATCATTGACTATTTTCTGCCTGGGTAAAGAAAAATGGAATCATGGCTAAGACTTTTCTACTCTTGTGAACTGAAACTTGCAAAACAAAATATATCGACATTAGCCCACCTAAATTTGAATTTGAAATGAATATTAATAATTTTAATTTCTGATTGGACAAATAAGGACCCAATACTTTCTTTTTAATCTAAAAATTAATCTAACTGAAGTATATGAAGTTATATGCATTTACCAGAATGCAGTCAACGATAAAATTCCGTTTGTTTGAATATGAAATAAGGCAGGCATTGCACTACTTTGTAGTGCAGATGAATTTACTAGATTTTATTTAGTTACAAATCTAGCTATTGTAAATAAAGATTAAATAACTTTTTTCTAAATATAAACTAATAAGGTTCCAATATTTTTTTCAATTCAATAAAATTAATTCGGCAAACTGAATTTTATTAACGGATACTTTTCTGTGAAAGCATACTCATTGGTTGACTATGGAATAAGGAAGACGTTCTTCTGTCTTTTAATGCAAATAAATTTACTTCAATATACCTCAATAGGTCAGCATATAAGTAAATACTAAGCCACGACTAAGGTACTGAAATGTTATTCTTGTGTACTATGGCTGTATTCCTGGTGGTGACCTATAGTCCATATATCTTTATATCAATGGGTACTAGTTTGTCTAGGAAGTAAAATCAGCCGCACTGCAATTCTGCATACATTGACACCAGCATACAGTTAGTAATGAAACTGTAATATCAATGACCTCCTTGGTCCACAAGAGATTGTTGCGAAATTGCTTTTCATTTTATTGGCGAATATAAAATACTTTTTTCCTGACCAGAGGCTAATAAAAACTGTATGTTCTTTGAAAGATAAAACTTATAACTAACTTATAAGATAATAACTTATAAGATATCTAACTTATAAGAAAGATTAACTTATATTCATTTTATAAAAATCCCTCTTATTATTCACACCTATAAATAAAAATGAAGTACTTTACGCTGAGTTAGTTATTATTTAACACGTTGAATGCCATGGGGGTCACCGGTGACCGGCGGAGCCAAGACTATTAGAAACACATAATTCGAGTAAATTTTGATTACACGAATGATTACAAAATTTAACTGTTTTATTGTAAATAATATTTCATCAAAATAGGCAACGCATACTGAGGAAATCATTTTGGCCAGACGGGCAAGCCAAATTAACGTGGCATTCAACGTGCTAATACTTATTTTACAGTGACACAAAACTTATTGTACTTACTATATTCTACAAAATAATTAAACTTGGATTGTGTAAAAATAAGTACCCACTGTAATTTGTTTGCGTGTGGAATTATGAAGATGTTCAGTTATTTTATAGTTTATTGTTTTGTGATTTAGTCCACCTGTCTGAATTTGGAGTAAGGGTTTATTACAGTCTCTTGCAGTTTTACAGAGCAGTAATTTTTTCTTCACAATATTTCTAGCCCAAAATCTAACGAAATTGTTAAAAATCTAAAAGATTAATATTTATTAATATTGATTGCATAATGATCGTTAAAAACGTGTTTTTAACAGGGTAGTATAGCTCTTAACTAAGGGGAACTGCCCTTCGAAAAGTTAATCAATCCAACAGAAAGATCTTTTAAATTAAGATATGAGGAATATGTATCATTTCAGCTCAAATATTTCTTCAGGAAATGTTATTTTTAAACGCATTCTTCGATTATTAATCAGCGCTCCAACTTCTGTGGTAAGATTTCTTTTTCTTCATAAAGGATCGCGATATATTCTTTTCTCCTTACTACAATACTAAATGCCAAAACTGTCATTTCCACATTCCAGGCAGTGGTATTTTAAACATCTAGTGAAAAATGTTCTGGGCAACGCAGCTAGCAGTCATGTATATCCTTTGTATATAAGCAAGCTGAAATCTTGCCATTTCTTCCCCTTTCATTTCCGGTAACCAACCGGAAATAGAATGGGGAGTTGTCACGTGGTTAGAAGGAATATACTCGGACCAAGATCGCGTCTTCGTTTCCTTCTTGTGCCTTGCACCTAGCAGGACCAGTTTCAATCAAAACGAAACGGACAGTTGAAAACGATTTCTGGTGCCCCTCAGAGAACTAAACGATAGCGAAAGGAATGTTCGAACTTTTTCTTCCTTTTTATTGTTATTATTTTATCTGTTCGCCACTTTTTTCCACATTTATTTATGTTATTTCCTTTCTTTGTGGTCATTTATCTCTTTCATTTTCTGAAAAATGAGAATAGTTTTCGAACATTTTTATGACACCAGTTAGGGTTTCCTACTTTCGCCTTCGAAAAAAAAAATTATGTTCTAATTTTAGAAGGTGAGAATGTAGGTTTTTTGACTCCAAATCTAGCAATGTAGAGAAAAATCATTGCTGGTTATTGATTTTAAATTTATTTGCTGAGTTTAAAGTCCACAATTATTACTAAAATATAAATAGTAAATTTTTTTATAAATCGTCTCCAAAGAAATAACACAAGTTTTATAGATGTATCATAGGCTAATTTCATTTTATGTTGTTACCGCTGCTGAATAGTTAACCATTTTGGGACTTACGACTCCGCCGCTCCAGTTTCGAGGATATTTCTTTTCAACACCGTATGCTTGCAATTCAAAACCCAACCCAGAAGACTAAAGAACTCCTGGATCAATTACTAAAGCAAAACAAGCCTCCATGAAGGTTTTTTATGGTACTTTGTCGGATTTGTGTTGCGTGGAGAGGGAAACCACCCACGGTTATCCCGACGACAGAAATATACGACGACGAAAAATACGAGGACTCTAAACCATGATCCACCTACCACTGAAGATATTTTACGCAAACACTGTGGTCGGTGTGAGCCGAGAACAGACCAGCCATCTCAAGAATTTATCTTATAGGAGAGCAAATCTTCTATCCTCTCAGCCATTGTGGTTCATCATGGGGTCATTTTATTTCTTAACCGTCGTTGAATGGCCGACTTAATTCTGAGTTTGCGACTACCAACATTTAACTACGCAGCCTTGCAATTTTGAACCCAGTACAGAAGATACGGGAACTCTTGAATCAAGTATTGAGAGAAATTTTGCCTTCGTGGAAGATTTTGATAGAAATAACCCACATTTGCTTTACCAGAAGAGGAAAATCAAGAAAATCTTCTATGGTTAGTCTGATGGCAAGGGGATTCTAACCCATGATCCGTCTATAACTGAGGATATTTTACGTCAGCTGGGTGTGGAATTCGTATCGACCAGCCATCACTGGGATTCGAACCCGGTTCACCTCATTGGGAGGCGAACGCTCTATATCATGAGCCACCACAGCTTCATGAACTAATAATTGAATTCATTTAGCATTTTAAGAATTAATGGTTCTGAAATACCGCATGAAGCACCGGTGCCTTTTACTGTGTCAAAGGTAAAATCTTTCAATCACGGCTGACTTCGAAACAATAATTTTTCAAATTTGCACTTAGATCTAAGAGAGACAGTTATTAATTATTTAAATAACTTTAGTTTATAAAATTTATTAATGATAATTTTTCGAATATGAAAGAAAAAAATTGAAACTACTTATTTTGAATTCTATATTTATGTACAAATACAATTTTGATAAACTAACAGATATTGTTTAGTAACTATTAGTCTGTTTTTTGATGAAAAAGCGTTAAAGGAATGAATAACCCTTTTGCTTTAAAGGCAGAAACGTTTGAATAAAATTATTTTTATATTTGGATATCACGCTAATAGGAACATTAAAAGAAACAAAAATTGGAAGTAATAAACATTTCTTAGATTATAAGCTTAAACTAAAAAAAAAAAAAAAGAAAGAAAAAAAACAGTGCTTTTTGTACTATTTTTTTTATTATAAAAGTAAGAATAAAAAAAGCTTTCGTAAAGTCGAAAGTAACGTTTTATCATATTTCCTATATACAGATGCTATAACCTTTCTAATTTTGAACATAATAATAATAAATAACGACAATTCTATTAGTGTTCTCACTGCAAATTGTATTTTTGATTTCGGTTAAAATCAGAATAAGTTTACATTTTTGAAAGTATTGCAATCGCTACTTAAAAATGCAAAAATTAACTGAAAATTATTTTAAAAAAAATTTCATTAAAGGAATTAGCATTGAAACAATGAAATACATTTCTGAACTTCCAGACTTTCCGAACCGCAACTCAATTAAATGAACCACAAACAACGCTAAAGAGATACATTTTACTCTCCATTTATCAGATTTCGCTACTATTATGCTCCCTTGAAAGGGTTATTCATAAAATGGCAAAGTGTGCTTTAATTGAAAGGCTCCACTCTATCGGATAAAAGTCAATCACAGTAACAGTAGGGGTGGTCAAGTCACTCACTGTGCTCTAACCCCTTCTTATATCAGAAAACCACCCTGCGATGTCCAGAAGTTGTTTTCGATTAGGGAGACAAAGGGGTGACTATTGCTAGAGGGATGTTTATAAATATTTCCGAATAGATTTATGATACAAAATAAAATATTGTAACATAAAATAATTATATATGTAAGGAAAACGTTAGGGGTCCAACTCCGGATTCATTTCTGTAAGTTACATACATTCGATTGAATTTTTACTGCAGTGCATGCAAATGTATCAAATTTTTTCTTAATTCAGCCTTAAAATTTTCATACTTAAACTGTTTTTGAAATCCTTGCGTTATAAGCGTTTACAAAATTTAAAATAAAAAATAATAAACATGTCTTTAAATAAAATTGCATATTTTTATTTAACTTTATTATTTTTTTTCTAAATTATATTCTTTAGAAATTTCTGAAAATAAAATTAAAATAATGAACATGAAATTTTCACATGTCTAATTTTAATACACTGATTTTTTAAAAGTTTGGGAAATATTGTTTTGAGGTCGAACAAGTTTGAAAAATCTGCTTTAGACCTCTTCAATTAATTATTTTTGCTACTGTGTAAACATAATTCAAATGTAATACACGTAAAACGGGTGTGTTTACCGTGTGCGATATTTGATGGCCAAAGACACTACTTGTGAGCATTTATTTGACATTTTATTGATGGTTTTTTTCACTGATAGTCTAGAATCATTGATAGTTGAACCTATCAGTGTGCTATCCTTATCTCATCAGACAGTTTTAGTTATTTTAAACTACGAACTTAAAATTTTTGAATATTTCATTAGCACTTTATTTCAATGTATAAAATACACTTAAAATTATTAAAAAATCTAGAAAAAGAAAGATTTGTTATTTTCTTTCAGTTTGAGTGCAAATTTATTATCTAGAACAAAACAAAAATCTCCAGATTATGCATAAAAAGTAAAATTGTATGGGTTTTTTTCTTTAAAAAAATCTATAATTTAGTATTTAAGTCAATTACGCTTAATAAAATTTTTAGCGCTTACGATGTTTAGTCAGTTCCTTATGTCAGCTTTTTATGAGATGAGTTATGATTTAAAAAAAAATATGAAGTTAATTCTTTATGACTTAAAAAAGCTACATAATTTGATCATAGGTCAATCAATGTATACAATTCTTTAGTATGATGATTAAACATAAGGGCCATGCCAATATTTCCTATATCAGAAAAATCAAATTCATTTTTCCTTTAAACCTCTTTTGAATAAATATTCATAAATATTTTCTTTCTTAGTAAACTTTTTCTATTTGCGAGTAAATCAACTCTATAAATAGATTATTTTATTACAATTGCTTAAATCATTGTTAAAATTCAAAAATTGCACTATTTCGACCCTATAGAATAGTCATCAATACCTTGACAACACAATTTAAATTTTTAAAGCTAAGAAACAGATAAAACCTTGGCATAAATTAATAGCTATAACTTGTCAAACTATGAAATATTTCCTCATTCTTGGCAAAGTGTTTTTATTACGTCTAATTATGAGTACAATAACAAGATCAAGAAGGCCGGGATAGCCTGGTCGGTAGGGCGCTGGGCCCATATCCAAGAGGTCGTGGGTTCGATCCTCGCCGGCCGAAGACTTCCCGTGTAGTAAATGGTGACTGATGCACGTTAAATCTGTCGAGTCTCGAAGTCCTCCATGTTCCCATTACAAATCAATACCTCTGGGGGTACTGATCCAGGAGTTTCCTTGTCTTCTGGATTGGTTCAAAATTACAAGGCTACGGAGTTGAACATTAGTAGTCGTAAATCCATGAAATTGGGTCGGCTGTTCAACGACGGGTATAAAATAAAATAAAATAACAAGATCATCAATCAAAAAGAAAAAATCCACTTTTTTTGTTTTAAAAAACAAATACGAACTTTAGATTTAAATGTAATGAAATTTTCAAATACGTTTAGTTCATAGCTTTGATACTTTTTCCTCGCTTTAAATTAATTTTATTTTCTATTTTATATAGAAATAAAAATGCCTTGCATTTTTTGACATGAATAAAATGGTGAATATATTTTAATATGAGGATACGGTCCCTACTACCTTGTCAAGTACCGGAATCATGTAACTCTTATATTTGAGACACTCATCACAAAGGTTATTATCCATGACAAAAGGACCTGCCAAATTAAAAATCACTCTTCCGCAATAACCCCTTTTGCGTTTCCCCTATCTCCCATATGTATATAGGCTTTTTTTATTATGTAAAAGGAAGGGTTATCTGATAGGTAGGCTGATAATTTCACTTCTTTTTCATTGTTAGCAATGATTTGGCTAACACTTTAAATCATGTTCTCTGGTGGAATATATGTCGGAATTTTAATGAAAAAATGATTTTCCTTTTTACGAATCTATACGAATTATTTTTACAATTGAATTTCTTACATATTTAAAATTAAACAATAATTAAGCATTTTTACTTTTCTTTAATATACGCACAATAAATTAATTAATATTTAGCAATAATTAAGCAATAATTTAGCAATGTTAAAGCAATATTTTAGCAATAATAAAGCAATATTTTAGCAATAATAAAGCAATAATTATGCAATTTTACTTTTCATTGTTATACGCACAATAAATTAATGAATGTTTCAATATTCATTAATTCATTATTTTACTATTAACTAATAGTTCCTTTTATTTGTGTTTTTTACTACTTTTTACTACTTTATGTTCGTTAATCATTAATTATATTTTTGTAAGCCATTTATTTAGATAGTTATAATTCACTAGTTATAATAATTCAGATATATATTACAACTTAGATAGTTATAATACATTTGATTATTTTATAATTAATTTGCAAGAATACTTGGTTGATTATTTAATGTATAATATTTACTGCTCAAGACTATTATTTTACGATGAAAAAAGGATTCTTCTTTTTACAAATCTTTTATTTTTACAAATCTTTTATTTTTACAAATCTTTTATTTTTACAAATCTTTTCTTTTTACAATTTAATTACTTACTTACATATTTATAACTAAGCAATTTTACTGTTAACTAATATATGTTTTCCTCTAGTGATTAATGTTTATTTTTTACCATTAACTAAGAGTTCCTCCTATTTGCGCTGATTGCTATATTTTACTACTTTATATTTGTTACTCATAAGCTTGCATTTTTGAAAATCATTTTCTTAGGTGGTTATAATTCAGTTGAATATTTTGCCATTATTTTAAATGAATATTTGATTGCTTATTTAATTTCATTTTAAATGCTCGACACTTTCATATTTATTACGTTAAATTTTCAATGCATACCACTCACTTTAAGTTTAAACGTATAATTGTTTTCCTTTTACAAATAAATAAATAAATTTTTTTATATATTTTTTATTTTGCTCTAAAACCTAATGCCATTTAATAATTGAATTTTATAATAAAGGAATATTACGAATAATCGAGTATTTGTTGTTCGCTAAGATTGATTAAACGTTAAATGATTTAAATAATTCTATGACTCAAAACTCATTGAACAGAAGATATAGATTGATTTCCTGAAAACTGCAGACTTAAAACCCAAAAAATAAATTTTGAATCAAGTTATGAATTTTAATATAACTGAAAGTTTGCAGAGCAAAGTATGATTATTTATTATTTTTTGAATTTCACTTTCAAGAATAAAGATGTATATTTGATGAGTTAGTTAAATTAATACTTAACCCATTAATACTCAGCCATTAAAAGTAGTTTGTACACGAAAAGCATATATCTTTTAGGAAAGTGGTAATACATAGTGTTTATACCATGTTTTTACCCCAAAACAGATAATAATCAGGTAGAGTATAAGTCTAATCTCATTTTTTATACAATGTTCAAAACTATAAAATAATTTCTGAAAAGTAAGACCAAGTATACATAGTAAATAATAGTTGATTGAATTGAAAAAAAAAGATGAATTTAATTTACGGTAAGCAATATTTCATGGCAAGAACTAGATTTGAATTGACAGTTTTGTGATTATGGTAAATGATTCACCCTTTATGGCTAGCAGCATATGGGAGACGATTCAAAAGAGGAAATATCTGTATTTATCTTTATTTTTTTTTTTCTGCAATAAATATGTTTTTTTTTTCTGTAGAATTTACAGTTACTTTTTACAGTGCATTAAACAGGCTAGTACATTCTATGTTAAAATTTAAATCCTTATTTAGTAGTATATAAGAAAAAGGATAGAATTCCAGGTTACATATGCAAGATTTCATTCACCATTTGAAAAAGAAAAACTAGCTTTGTAAATATTGATGTTTATTTTTCAAATAAATAAATAAATATGGAATTCAGAATTAAAAATGAAAGAAAGAAATCTAAATGCAGAAATACGTTTTCTAGACTTTCAAAGCATTAAGATCAAAGAGCAGTATCGAGCAAAGTATTAAGTAACTTAAAAAGTTTTAAAGTTATTGAGGAAGATATTGACTTGCTCGAAATTCGATATAGAGGTTCTTAAGAAATATTTTAAAATTGCATCGGGGTCAGTTAGAAGCTCTTGAGTTTGGAATTTAAGAAATAAAAGTGGTTTGGAAGATTAAGGGGAACATCGAGATAAAGTAACTCTTTTCTAGAAACGGCAGAAGACTATTGTATAATCAATGCATAAAATTCCGATTCCATTGCTATTAGTTTAGTTTCATACATTTAATGAATTTTGTGAGTTCTGGACATTTATAGCAACTGTATACAAATAGCAATTCATAGCATTTAACATGAAGTTACAAAAATGCTTCGAATTTATTGTAACTTTATGTTAAATGCAAAGATAAACTACCTTACACTGTGAAAAATTCCGAATCAAGTTTAAAAGAGTTCTAACATCTAAGGGTGCCGGTACTTTTTAACGTTAAATTCATTTTTTCGGGAACTTGTTATGGAGCAAAAAAAACTAGTTATATCATAATATGTACAGTAATTAATACCGCAATATGTTTGTTATAAATATAATTAAAATCTTTAAAACAATTTGAACCTGCGTACTTAATTTAAATGTGCAGCTAAATATATTGTATATTTACACTATGTGGAATCTATTTTTTTATTTTTCGCATCTAGTGTAACTATATATAATTAAAATTACATATTAAACTTGTATATTAGATTCTAGACTTTTTAAAAGCAGAATATAGTGCGGAAGTTACTTAATCAGGTGTAAAATTCAAGGTTTTAAGAATTAGTATTTTCCTTAATGTCTAACTAAGTTTTCCTAATATTCAATTTATGCACATATTTGCTTAATTAAAATATAGATTAATTAGGTTACAAAGAAACTATACTTAACAGAGACAAAATATTGGTAGAACAACTTTTTGAGGACAATATATTGCAATTATAAAAGTTTGTGCTTGCTGTTTTGTTTCATATATATCTGAGATTTAAGCCTAGAAAAACCACCCCTTGTTACACACATTTTTGTCATTAGATAAATAAGATATTAATAGCTACAAGAAATTAACAGCTACATGAAATAAGATATTACAGCTGCATGAGTAATAACAATATCTATACTAATTAAAATTACAGCATTTTGATTAATTAGATTAAAACTAAGTTTTTTTAGAATCTAGAACAACTTGGTTTTGAAGCAAAAGTAATACGATTTTGTGTAATTTAGACTAGTTAGGATTTGGAGCATCTAGACTAACTCACAGTTCATCAAATTAGATATAAAATAATTTACGAACTTTCTCAAATATTAATCCACATAAATGGATAGCAGCTCCATATATTAATGCACCTATTTTAATTAGACTTACAGCATCTAATTCCACCTATATCAAACATTCTTAGCTAACTAGATTTTCTGAATCTGAAATTATTTGATTTTGAAAAATCTAGATAACCTGAGGTCAGCAAAATTAAGTCTAATTAGATTTTGCAATGCATAGAACATCAAGTAAGATCTTAAAATACTTATGAGCTTTCAAAAATAATCTTTCCCAAAAAATTGTTGGCAGCTTAATTGGTCAGAACAACAACTATAGTATCAATTTAAATTAGATCTAATGTAACAAGTTCAAATAAATTTTAAAGCTTTAAACTCACTAGCTTTCTATGGATATGAAACAACTAGGTTTTGCAGAATCTAGCTTTACTAGATTTTAGCAGAATCTAGTTTAACGTACAAATTATTAGGTTACACCTAAAATAACTAAAGATTACATATCAAATAACCACCCAAAGAGAATTGGTAGCAGCTGCATGCTTTAGAACAGCAACTGTACCATCTATATGAACTATATTTACAGTAACAAGATCAACTATATTTTAAAGCTTTTAATTTTACTAGACGTTTATGAATAGGAAACAACTAGGTTTTGCAGAATATAGCTCAACTAGATTTTGCAACATCTAGTTTAACTTACAAAATACCAAGTTACACCTGAAAAAACTAGAAAGAAATATCAAATAACCATCCACAAGTAAATTAAAACAATCGCTATTTGGCTAATAAAAATATTCAATTTTCTTATAATGTGATGGAAAACTTCAAAAGCTCCGCCTTCAAAAATATATCTTATTACTTCCAACATATTTTTTGTTTTAGGCGCTAAGCTCCTCCTTCATTTTATCTTTGCTTTCATCTTTTTTCATCGGATAATTTCCTCTCTCCAAGATTCTTATGTTTACATATTCTCCAACTTTTCCTTTTTTCCCCAATTTTCCATCTCTTCTTACTTATTGGAAGCTCTCAATTTTCCTGAAGAACTTGAATATCATCATATTTCGTACGCCGCCAACTCCCATCCTTGTTGACTCAGCCCAAATTCTTCACGCTTTCCCTCCTGTTTTGCATACACAACGACTGGGGAACCGTAAATTGTGAAGGCTTGCAGATGAAGGAAAATATATATCTCTATATAAAACCTTCCGAATACACATACGGTAATGAGATTCGTAAACGTAGTTGGTCGATGCGCAAAGTTCTAGATAGATATGACTTCAGTAAGATTATTTCAGATGTAGAGCTCTGGAAAATTTAAGCTTAGTTCAAGAAAAGGCCGAATGCGGAATGAAGAAAGTGAAAAAAATTCCCTGTTCTTGTTATTCTTGCATAAAATGGACACCTGGGGCATATGAGTCAATCCGGGGAACTTTTCTGGAGAGTTTTTTGTTGGATTCACAGCCAATAGGATTACTTGTTGGATCTGGAATATTCGCCTTCAAACTAGAAGGATCCCTTTGTTGTTTGAAGATAGGCAGAACAGGGAATTATTCGACTACGCCTGTTCATAAAGACTTTTCTTTCCCCCTCTCCCCTTTATTTTTCTGCAGATGTTTTGGGCGTTGAGAAAATGAGATGACATTCCAAAGCTTTGTTTGTTGATTTTTTGGTGTGCCCGAGTCTTTTGCATAATCATATTTTCCCTGGCCTCTTCCTGCGAGTTATTCGTCAAGTCATTTGAATAGGGTGACGGATGTATGCTGTAGTTGACTTATTCCAGTTTTTTTTATTTTATTTTATGTATGTTAAAATTTCAAATGGTATGTTCATAGAGATACTTCTATAAATAAACAGCACTTTTAAATAAGATATTTAATTTTGTGTTTCTAAGGGATATTTTTGTGTGTTTCTAAGGAATAGAACTATGAAATAAAAATGAAGTACATCAGAACAGGTGAAATCAAAATGAAGCAACAGCAACAATTCCATAACAGAATCCTCTACAAATGCATAAACAGGTACCAATTGTCCTGAAAACTCCCTAATCAATGCTATCAGCAGGATAAAGGTTGTCCAACACCCAATCATAGATAAACATCTAAACTTTTTTCAGGATTATTTCCTCAACCTAATTCACAATAAAAATATGTAAAGGGCAATCGTAGCAAAACCTGAGACTACACTTACCATTGGTTTTAAATGGAGGGAAGCTTTAAATAATATTAAAATAATCCAACACCCAAAACAAACTGGAATTAACATACAATTACACATGTTCAATTTTTAAATAAGAGTATAATTACACATACATACAATTACACATGTTCAATTTTTAAATAAAAGTTGACTAACGTAAAGAAATTTCAATTGTCTTGTCATCCATCTAAAGGTATGATGGTTTGTGACGAATTATGGTAGAAACAAACAAATTTTGGTGGTTCATCGTAAGTGGTTGCTAGTGGTTCATCGTAATAAAACCATTGACATATATTTGCTTTTTATGTTGCATCAACAAAAAAATTGAAATTATACTTATGGTCAGTCTTCATGGCACCATGAAGAAATAAGATAGTTTTTGATGAAATAGTGGTTTTTAAAGCAAATAAAATATGCTTGTTCGTGATAAATTGTTTAGTTTGACCTTCAAATTACGTCGGTTTTGCTTGTTTTGGTCCAACATAAAGCTAAAAAAATTCCTAACAATGGGGAAATTGACAGATATCAAGAAATAAGATGGTTTTTGATGAATGCTTATAATTGTAACCATCTTATTCCTGCTGGTCCTGAATAATAAGACCATCAAACATAGTCTTGGTGACATAACATACCATTTAAATAATATTGATGCATCAATATTATTTAGTCATATTGATGTGTCAATGTATCAAATCATATTGATGTACCAATTTGATTTAAAATCAAAGCAAATACAAGGGGCGGGAAATATCTACAAATAAAATTTTGTAATCGAAATATCATTGATAAAACTTTAAAATTAATTAAGATTAGTAATATTTATAAAAAAAAAATATTTCGTGGCTTAAAATCTCAAAATGGCTTTTACTGAAATTGAAGAAAATTGAAAGTTATCAATTTAATTGTTCTATACCTTTTACTAAAACATATTTTATTAAAAAAATGATAAAAAATATGAAAACTTTGTTTTTTTGAACAATAATATTCGGCAAATGTTTGACTAAAATATGCATTTATTATTTTTCTAAGCACATAAGATTTGATACTGGATGAATATCTCCTAGTATTTTTTGCTTTTTTATGTAGTAATGTGAATAAAGGAGTCAACTGGTTAAATGAGCTGGTAACTGAATGGATAAAGGAGGTGATTGGTTTAAGCAGTCGATATTTTTAAATATTGTTGTTCGAATACCTGCATTTTTAACACCATATTGCTGTTCTATTTTGGTACAGTTTTTACTCGTCCGCTTTAATTGTATGAACATTAAGATATTAATGTGAAAATTAAAGAAATCATTCATGAGTTTGATACTGAAACTTAAGTAACTTTACACTCTAAACAATTCCGGATCAAATTGCGTTATTGAATACCGGCACTTTGGGTGCATCATCTGTAAAATCCATTTTTACAGTTAAATATTATACAGTAATTTTTACATTAAATATTTATTAGATTAGAGTGATTCAGAGATTTTACGTTAGCTATTACTGTAAAAGTTTCTGTAGATCAGATTCTTCCCCTGAACATGTACAGGGTAAAAAGGAATTTTTCAGTAAACAGTAGCAGCACAGTGAGAGCCGGTACTTTTAATCGTAATTCGATCCAGAATTTTTTTACAGTGTGGGAAACTGAAATGTGTGATTATACTTTCTTCTTGTTCATACCAGATTTTTCATGACTGATTTTAAAAGAAATGTACCATTGAACATAGCAAAGCGTTCCCTAAATGAAATGCACACCTGAACATCGTAGAGTACCTACATCTCATTTATTGAAACTGCTACTCAAAACTTATAACAGCCAAAAAAAGAAAGAAAAATTAGATAAATGAAATAAATGTAAATTTTAACAACCGAATTATAAAAGATCTCGGTTGCTTTAATAGTGATTATGCGCTGACAAATATATAAAGATAAATAGCAAGGTAAACAAAAAACTATATCAAAACACCTTAAAATATATCTTTCCAAACTTGATATAAAGTAACTTACACAACCAACCATAGAACTGTCAGATTTAAAATAGATTGGCAATGGTCGCCATTGTGACTGTAAGTGCTGCTAGTGTTTTGGTCTCAAGGAAATTGCTTCCAACTTTAATCTCCAGAGGAAGAAAACTTCTACGTGTTCCATCCAAACCAACCTGAAGAAGAAAAAGAAAAAAAAAAAATATTTTAAGCTATTTAATAAAACTCCTCCCTCAACCTAACTCCTTCAACATTCTCATATTTCAACTTCCTTTTCTTTTCTTCAACACAGTGTTGACACATCTCTTATACAAGCCTGTCCATTTAGAGCCCCGACAAGAGAATTACTTTACCAATCACAATAAGGTTTTTTTTTCTGAGGCGCAGAAAAAAAATGAAAAGGGGGAGAGAAGACGGGATAGCCCCATCCTTGTCAATCCTGCTTCTCTTTTTTACCAGAAAATGTTGAGGATGGATGAAAAAGGGGGCTATTGACGATGGTTGGAGATTTATATAGAACATATATAGAACCTGGGGAGGGGGAGCAAGTCTTTAAAGTTAACTAAGACTCGAACGGTGAAGTGTTAGATCCAGTTTCTAATGCAGGGGCTTTGTCTAGAATCTTGAATTACTTGAAGTGGGTCAAGATCTCCTTTATTCGGTTGAGTGGTAGTTATATTTTGAAAGATGAAATCGATCCGCAATCTTTCTTTTTTCACTTAATTTAGAGAGATTGTTCTTTTTATGACTACAGTGTCTGTAAATAGAATACTGGGTTTTTGTTCCTTAATTAAGAAGTGTTTCTTTAGAAGTTGTACAGTAAAATTGTTGCAGTTGCGATTGCAGAGGGAAATATTGCATGTAAGAAGTAATTCGTTAAAAGTTAGAGTGGAATGTAAGAAACTGAGTAGTTATGTTTTGAAAAATAGTATCATTTCACCATTTTTTTTAAAACTCAATTCAAATAGATTTTTTCTTTTAATAACTACAGATAATATGAATGGAACACAGATTTTGTTAAAACTATTAAAATATGTTTTTAATTTATACATATAGTAAGATTGTTACAACAGTGATTACAAAAGGAAAGATTGAGCTATGCTTCAGTAGTATTTTTAAAAAAAATAGAGTTAAATTTAATAAATTGGTTAGTTATGTTTCTAAAGGTAGAATAGGTTCTTTTTTCCTTAATTTGGAAAGATTTTTCTTTTTATGACTGTAGTATCTGCAAATGTAAGTTTACTTAGTTTCGTAGTAAAAAAATTTTTTTAATGCACACATTAAAGTTGTAATAACAGTTATTATAAGAAACATTGTGCGTCATTTGTAATTTGTTTAAAGTTAAAGTTGAATTTAAATTTATTTGTTACATTTTTAAAGATAGAATAGGTTCTCCATTTTCCTTTTTAATTTAGAGTTATTGTTTTTTTATAGCTTCAGTGAATATAAATAGAATATTACATTTAAATCCTTAATTAAAAAAATGCTTTTTAATAAGATATGCAATTAAATAGTCACGGTAAGGATTGTAGTAGAAAAAGTTACATAATAGTTAAATAATTTGTTAAAAATTAGTGTTGAATTTATTCAAGTGAGTAGTTATGTTTTGGAAGATAAAATCGCTTCTCTGTTTATTTGTTTTTTTAATTTAGAGAGTTATTTTTGTTTTCTAGAGCTCTTCCAACTGTAAATATTAAAGTAGATTTTGTTTCTTAATGCTTAATTTTGGGAGATTGTTAATTTAGAGAGACTTTTCTTTTTATGGTTGCCCTGGCTGTAATTAGTGAAGTAGATTTTGCTCCTTAATTCACAAATGTTCCTTAAAAATCTATGCAGAAAGAGTTTTACAAATGTCGTAGTCGGAAACACTGTATATCAGTAGTAATGTGTTAAAAGCTAGAACTAGATGTAATAAATGGATGAGTTTTGTATTGAAGAATAGAAAGATATTTTAAAACGAATTTTGATGATATTGTTCTTTATATAGCAGCAGTGCCTGTGATAGCATACTAGGTTTTGCTCCTAATTTAAGAAATGTTTTTGGAAAAGATGCAAAAGGTGAGATTGTTGAAACAGTGATTGCAGTTGGGAACATTATAGTTCAGTTAAAATTTATTAAAAGTTAGAACTGAAATTAATAAATTGAGTCGTTATATACTAATAAAAATAGAATCAGTTCTCCATTTTTTTTTCATTTAGGGAGGATGTTTATTTTTTCTTCGCAGAGCCTAAAAATAGAATATCGGATTTTATTCTCATTTAATAAATGTTTCTTAAGAAGATATATAGTAAGATAGAGAGTTCGAAAGTTTTTGTATGCGTTGTAATCTGTCAAAAGTTCGAGTTTATTTTTAACAAATCGAGTAGTTATGTTTTGAAAAAAAGAATAGGTTCTTCACCTTCATTTTTACTTAAGTTAAAGAAATTGTTCTTTTTTTGGCAGAAATGACTGTAAATAGAATACTGGTGACTGGATACTTTTCTCAGTCGAGAAATTGTTTAGAGAAAATATATAAAACGGGGTTGTTACAGCAGCGATTGTAGTTGGAAACCTTACATGAAATCTGTTAAAAGTTAGAATTGAATTCAATAAACTTAGTATTTATGTTTTAAATGTTTGAGTCCAGACATCGTTTTTTTTATTTAAGAATTATCACACTTTCGTGTAAAATAACAATAGCGGTTCATTTTGTAATGTGAAAATGTTTTTTAAGAAGCTGCATTACAAAAATTTATTCAGTCTATTTTATTCAGTCAGCAACCGATCTTCATTTAAATGCTTTAAAAATGTTAAAGACTACAATTTGTCACTTTAAAAGTAAAAACTTAAAACTCTGTACATTTTACCATATTTTAAGTTTTAAAAACCCATTTTGAATGTAACAAACTTCGTATTTTATAGATTAAATTAAAAAAACAAAACAAAAAATAAAAAAATAAGAAACTTATGACTATGATTAATCATCTACTCTGAAATTTTATCCTAAGTAAAACTGAAATAAATAAAAAAATAATGCAACATAAATATATGAATATATTTCTATTCATTAAACTAGCCACTAAGTTAAAAATGTTCTAAGATGACATAGCTTTACAAAAAATATAAACTTCAGAAGTAAATATTACCATAAAAAATATGCAAAAGGAATTATTTTTGTAAATTTTTCTAATTCTAGAAAAAAATATTTATCGATAATAATTGTGGTTGCTAATAAAAACATCTTCATAATTGCAAAGAACTAACTCTTTAAAGGCTTGTTAACAGCGCTTACAAAAATATATAGATAAGAAATTTTTATAACAATTTATTAAGAAACTGAATCAAATTGTAAATGAAAACATTTCAATTTGAAAATCCTCTTAGACAATTAATAGTGCGTAATTGCATAAAAATAGTTATACCTAACCTACATCAATTTAAATATTTTAGAACTAGACCTCTTAATATAATTGAAACATCAAACATTATCATCAGCCAAAACAGACTTAGATTAATCATCTGTTTATGAATAATAAACAATATAGATAAAGAAAAAAACTAAATCATAATCACATCTTCATTGAAGTCACGATCATCATTAATTATGATATGTTTTTGTTTCTAACAAGGTGTACACGTAGAGATTTTATTTGCTGATTTTAGTTTCATAATTCAGAATTCTTTGGTTCAATGCTTACGAATCAGTAAATGAGGTTACAGCTTTTGTGCAATGGATTTGGTTGATGATTTAAGGAAATGTAGAGGAAAATGTTTCTCTGTGCCCCTGACAAAATTCTTTTCTGCTGGAAGTCGCTTATAAAGGTAAAGCCAACTTGAAGGAACAATTTTCCTCACACAGTTTCCTTTTGCCATTTCTGCATAGGCGTTGATATTTTGAGATTATTTATTTATTTCTATTATAATTTAAAATGTTGATTTATAGAATTAAACATATTATTGCGCTGTTTCAGTAAAGGGAATTCATTATACTTTTTTTCTAAAAAATATTAATAACTACATTTTGTTTCTTCACTTCATTGAAAAATACTTGCTTCGGATTAAATTTGTTAGCAATATAAATGAGAGTTAACTTGCGTATAGCTTTTTAATCTGTGTCTATTATATTTTATTGTAATCCATTGTTTTTGAACATGACTTACGATTGGAAATTTAAGTAAAATTAAAAGGTGAAATAATTTATTATTATTTTCAAACTGTTAATAGTTATTCTTATTTATAGATAAATTTTACATTGAAAATCATTTTAAAAATTAAAACTAATGTTTTAGCAGTGAATCGATTTGTAAATGTAAAAAAATACTACAAGAATGAAAATTTATATACATGCTTTCAGAGTGCATTTAACTGAATTATATATTAAACCAGCTTGCATAAAAGATATATTACGTAGTAAGCTCATAATCTGTTTCAATACATATGTTAATTGCTATAATTAATATAGCTTACAATAGTTGTTTAAATGCTACAAACATCCATTGGTTCAAACGATTTTTTTAAATGCTGTTATCATTACATGCTTCAATACATTATTAAGGTCAATAATTTTTATCTGTTACAATAGATCTATTATATTGAGAGTGCATACGTAAATTGCTACAATAAACAATGGTTTTCTCTAGGATTACATAAAATATTTAGCTCTATTACAATACTAATCAGAAAAATTTTTTGAACAATTATTTTAAAGAGTTTTTACTGTTTTACAATATTACGTCTTTAAAATTTTCGTTGAATTATTTTAAATATTTATTTTTTAATTAAAAAAATCTTTAGTCTTTAGGAAGAAAAAATATGCGATTATCAATTTACGAATAAGTTACCAAAATGTAATACCACAAAGTTCCAGGCCTATAATTGTCGTATGCATGCTAATCAGGTATATGTTAAGCCTAACTCCCGATTTTTCCCGGAAGTTACGAGATCTTTGACGGTCGTAGTGGGGTGATTTCTCGGTGGAAATAATTGTGGATCTGCCGCTTATCTGCATATCTTATTATGACGGCACTTTTTTTAAAATTCTATTATTTTATTAGTTTGTTTTCATTACTTCTCTAACAGAAATCATGAATTTGAGTATTATGTTCATGAAACGTTTTTTAAAGATTAATATAATTATGTAGTACAAAAATATCATCATCTAGAAAAATAATAAATTTACTCCATTGAGCGAAAAACCTCGATCAAACTTAGTAATTAAATAGTAAGTTAGTTAAGTAAGTTAGTAAGTTAGTTAATTTTCAAAAATAGTAAGTTAGTTAATTTTCAAAAATACTAAAAAAAGTATAAAACAGCATGTATTTAAAGTACATGTTTTCATTTAAAAAGTAAATTTAATTTATATTCGAAAAGTACAGTTTAAAGTACCTTTGAATGCTTATTTCCACTTTTTATTTTTTAACTTTGATCTCTAACAAAAATAATTATTTACAAAGTCAACATTTTATGACCAAAAATTAATTATAATGAGATAAGATGAATTTATAAAAATTAAAATAAATGTTAACTTAAATAAATACGGTAACAAAATATATGTATAAATCCGAAATGTATATTTTGACCATTTTCTGTAAATATTTATACAAATAGTAATTTTAAACTTTTGTCATAACAAAATAACAATTCAAATATTCAAATTACTGATTATGATCAAAACGTATAATAAAAAAGTTTAATTATAAAAAATTTAACTATGGAATAAACTAGCATTATGATATTGCAGATAAATGAAGTTACAAAATGAATGATACTTATGAAGCCAAATTTTTGTATAGTTTTCTCTAACAATATTATTTAGACATTCATTAGAACAGTAATTTTAAATTTCTATTAGTAAAAAAAATAGTTAATTAGATTAATGACTTTTCAGAGCAAAATTTTCTGTGAGTTAAGTCGAATTTGTAAAAAATTAAATATTAACGAACTTAAATTTTGTCGTATATTTGAATTTAATTCATGGATTTAATGTTGCATTAAATTTTAATCTTTAAGCTAAATTTTCTGAATAATTTATGTTTATTTTGAATGCACATGATTTCATGTCGATTCATCTATATTTAAGACTTAATCCTACCTCACTGATGATTCAGAAGAAAATTCAACAATTTATGTAACATTTAAAAATATATGCCACTTTAATTTTACATTGCAATTTGTTGTTAAAATGATAGAGTCACCAAAAAATTCAAGAAACATTTATATTACATTTGCAATTAAGAATTAAAATATATAAATGTAAACATTTAAGTTTTGAGCAACCTTAAGGAAACGAATCTACTACAAATAATAAATATTTTATTATTTAGTGGTTGATATGTTATGAAAGAATTTTTTTTCAAAGTATTTTCTAACTCTATTTAATAATCTTTTCATTTTATAACAAATCTAAGTATATTTATAATATAAATCTAGTATATACATTTGCAATGAATTTCGAAGGACGTTAAACATTATAACCAAATTTTAATGATCAAAAGTGTTAGAATGATAAAAGCATTGTCTTTTAATTATAAAAAAAAACTATTTTATTTTATAAACGGTGTTGAACAGCCAACCCAACCGACTATCAAAGGTTTATTCCATAGCCTTGTAATTTTGAGCCAAACCCAGAAGACAAGGGCACTCCCGGATCAAGCAGTGGGACACAGTAATTCTTGGAGAATTACAGTTTACGTCACATAGAGAGGACAACAACGAAATCCTTCCGTGGTCAGCTCGATGACAAGGGGATTCTAACCCATAATCCATTTACCACTGATGATATTTTCCGTCAACACTGTGGTCGGTGAAAATTATAATAATTAAAATTCCTGTTTTTAGCAACCAGCTAATCTCAACTTAAAATATGAACTTATAAAATTACAGCCAGGTTTTAAAACTGAAAAAAAAGTTTTGACTAAAATTGAAAAAAAGGCTTATAATTATTAAATATTTAAATTTTTAAATTTCCATTAAATTAAAATATTTTATTAACTAGCAATGCCAACACATACATCTTACAATTAAAAATTAAAAGCTAATTAATAAAACTATCAACTCTGCAAAAGAATTTCCAGAATTTACAACTTAAGGGATACACAATCTCTCACTTTACGGTGTAACACTATCACCGGAGAACCTGCGTGATAAATGCCAGGGTGGTCACCCCCCTACTCACACCTATATACTACACCCCCACACTGCCCACCTACACCCCACTACATTTTGTGTGGTCAGTAGCATCCTATACAACGTCACAGCCGAGAAACTAAATTGGATGGGAAACTAAACCACTGAGTAACATCGTTAAGGCGTGAAGACTTCTCGTAAGTCTCTCGTATATCTTTTCTTTTCTTTTTTATGCCCACATCGCACCACTCCTATTCTTTTTTTGGACTTTTCTTTTTCTAACGAGTTGCGATCTTATTTCTAGAAATAGCGGAAAGGGATTTGGAATTTTTTTTTTTTTTTTTTTTTTTTTTTTTACACGCGACGAGTTGCGGTGATTATGGTTAATTAGTTGGTCACTGGCTGACCGAGATGATGGGGACCTAAGTCCACTTCTTAACATGGACTTAGCATTAAGGATTTGTGATTTAATCACAAGCAGTGAAATAAGGTGTGATTTGGCTTGGAAAATGGTCGCCAAGAAATTTCGTTGTATTTATGATTCTTAAGACTCTGGACAAGTAACGAAAGATTAGGGGATTTATTTTGTTATCTTGTAAATAATTGGGAATGTAGCGAAGTCATTTTCGTGAGATTTAAAACGAATATTGAGATTAATTGAACAAAATTTATTTATTTTTTATTAAATGAGTTTACAAGGCAGGATGTTGTGCATTAAAAGTGTTGGCGAAAATAAGATTAGTAAGTAAACAAAAGTAAGTAAACAAAATGAGTGAAGTCAACAAAATTTTATAATAGTTCTTCTTTTTTTTTACCTTAATTTTCGCTAGGTAAAATGTCTATTTTTTTCTGATATTTATAATTTGAACTCGATATTTATAATTTGAACTTTAATTTGAATTATAATTTATAACTCGAAAAATTCCAAAATGAAGAAAAATAAAAACAAGTCAGTAAGTAGCTTTAAAATGTTATTACATTTTTAATATATAAAACTTACCGATAAAGTTTATGTAAAATCATACACATATTTATCATGAATTATTTAGTTTATCGCATTCCTTTTTTTTGTTTAATATGAAATAAATACATAAATTAAAAATAAGTAAAAATTACTTGTACCTATTTAAAGATTATTTATATTTTTTCAAAATTGGAAGGTAGAAGATTATCCAAAGTAGAAAGTGTTTTTTTTTTTCATGCATACTATGAATAAGAATGCCTTATACATGAAATTTATCAAACTTATCAACAAAGCTATATAAAGAAGAAGCTTCCCGTCTTCACAATCTTCTTTATCACTCTTTTTTGTAATCTCGACCACAAACGCAAGTCAACGTTTCTCCGAAACAAAATGAAACAAAATATAAACAAAATTCATAATTTATTATACGAAAAATCATAACTATATTTATCACGAGTTGCATAGTTTACAAATTTTCTTTTCTTTTTTTTTGTTTAATTCGAATTAAGTGCATAATTTAAAACGATACAAAATTTATTTTTAATAAGTAAATTTTGCAATAGGCATTATCGAAAGATTATTTTAATTTTTTCCAAATTTTACTCATTACCATACAAAGGTAGAAATTTTTTTTCATGAAGACTATGAATAAGAAACGCCTTTGTATACGAAATTTATCAAACGTATCAAAAATATAACCCCTTGTCATAATCTTCCTTATCACTTTATCACTCTTTTTTGTCATCTCTACCACAAACGCGAGTCAACGTTCCTCCGAAACAAAACGAAACAAAAAATAAACGAAATTTATGAATTTATTAAACGCAATATCATAATATATCATAACCATATTTATCACGTAATACATAGTTTATAACATTCATATTTTTCTTTATTTAATTTGAATTAATTGCATAATTAAAAACGATGCAAAATTTACTTGTAATAATCCAATCCCTATTGAAAGATTATTTAATTTTTTGTCCAAAATTTACGTATTACCATACAAAGAAAAAGAAATTTCTTTCATGAAGACTATGAATAAAAAACGTCGTATATATATATGTAATTTATCAAACTTATTAACAAAGTTTCCCCTAGTCATAATCTTTTTTATCACTCTTTTTTGTAATCTCCAGCACAAACGCGAGTCAACGTTCCTCCGAAACAAAATGAAACAAAAAAATAAACAAAATTTATGAAAAAAGTATACGACACAGGCATTTATTTATTGCCTAGCAAACAGCTCTCTCCGTCCATCAATATTATATATCCTCAAAAACCTCTCCAGCTACAAAATAGAAGAATAAGCAAATAAAAAAAACTAAATAAATAAAAATTCTTGTCCATTTCGCTGGCCGCTTTAATACTCTACTCTAAAAATCTTAGTTATAGGCAGGCAGTAGTTGATGACTGTTTTCTTCGTTCTATCTTTTCTTTCCTCCAATCAGAGAGAAGTTAGCAGTACTCTACACAGAGTGACAGATTTATATACGTGTGCAGTACCAAAATTTTGCGTGCCTTAGAGAGGGGGTGAGGGAGCGGTTTTTATTTTAGTTTATTATTTATTTTTGTTACTCTGTCCCTTACTTGGAATCGCACTTAGGAGCCTCTTGTCAAGAGGGTACTGGCAGTTCATTTATTTGGTGGAAAAAATCCATGATAAATTTAAGAAGGATTTCTTTTTCGTTAGCTTTTTTACTTTTTTATTTTATATTTTTAGTCTTTTTCCTTCCAAGGACGAGATGGAATGAAGAAATGAGATTTCTGTGACGAGCGATTTTTTCGCGTATTCTGTACTTCTTTTTTCTTCACCATCGTTTGCTGGCCATTTTTAATTCATCAACTCCTGAGGATTGTAATTTATGGTTTTTAATAAAATTTGTTATATATATATATATATAAATACAAAATATGCATTGATGATTTCTTATAACTTATTATATCATTATTTTTAGATTGCTTACTAATAATGACATAGAGGGTGATTATAAAATAAATTTTCCAACCTTTGACCTTCTGGAGAATATATAGTTTGAGTGAATGGAATAAACGTTTGTACTATAATCTACTCGCTCAAAAATGATGTTTAAATTTATTGCGTAGCTCTTACGGTCACAGTTACAATGACATAAGTTTGAAATTTTCAAATGACAACCTTACTTTTTTGATAGAAATGTAAGAAGCAAAAAAGCGACAGTAAAGAGCTTAACATGGAATTGGAAAGATATTTTAAGCATAAGGAATTGGAATGCTAGGTGTTTGACAAGCATCACGCTATTTGGTAACGAGACGAGGTCCATTTTAAAAGTTGTTTATTAACGAGAAAAGAGAGTTTTGAAATATTTAAAAACAGAGGGGAATTGCAAAGAAACCGTTTTATGTTTTACAAATTTTTAACATATCTCTTTTTATAAGTCCTAGAATTCCTCTCTTCTGCCATCACTATTAATTTTTAAATCACATGGAAGTAACACTTAAAATTCTTTTTTCACTAAAACATTCTTATATTTCTTGTTTTATTGAATAGGTAAGACTAAATATACGATAACAGTTCCCTTAACATTATTTAAAACGTGTTTTTTTAAAATTCTTTTTATTTATTTATTTTTTTAACTTTTAGTATCAATTTTGTATCTTAGATAAATAATTTATTTTGATAATTTTTAAGGTATAACTATAAGTTTTCTTTTTAAATAAATCACAAGTAAAATATTCCATAAATTTAAGCAAAAACACCCTAAAAAGTATATAGACTAAGCAAACAACCCAATTTGTTATGAAAATACATAATTTTAAATCATGTATAATAATACTATTGCATAAAGTAACATATATAATGTATGTTATTTGTAACATAATCACCATACGTTGAGCAACATAATAATGAAATTTATATGAAAATAATATTAAATTTGAGTCACAAGACTTGGTACATATGAACGTTTTAATTTTTTCATTTTTAATTTTTAATTTTTTCATTGATACTATTTAAAAAAATAAATACGTTTTTCATTGTGCTTAATAATAAAAACATTATTATCATTTTCTTTTAAAATTTTATTAAAAATTATTATGCAGATAATGTTCTATGCAAAGCCAAGGAACTTATTTATTTTTTTAAAACTTAAATTTAAAATACAAATTTAAATTCATAAAAAAAAATCAAATATGCAAACTAGCGATAAAACCTATGACTTACCTCTTACTCAATTGCTTGTGATATACTGACAGGATCAGTTTCTTTCAAATGTTATCATTTAACTACTGTAAGGATTAAATACTAAAATTGTGTTAGTCGTGCGTCACCCCCATAATCCCTTCGCCTACAAAAGTTATTGCCCCTTTTTGCAAAAAAGTAAAAAAAATCCGTTGCATTCAACTAGCGAACGACTAAGGCACGCGGCAAAAAATCGCATCTGGTATGTGGTAGCACCCCCACTAACCTAACCAGAAAAGCACGATCTTAAATTGAATTGAAAAATTTACCCCCACCCCAAAAGGGTCGCCGAACTATGCCGCCCGAACGGGGAAGTGTCACATTTTTTACCTGAATAGTTACTACAATAGGGTACTAGTTGCTATATATAAAGAGTAAAAAAAAGAGCACTAGGGTAGTATTGCGTTTGTTGGATTTTTTTAGTTACCGTTTTTTTTTTCTATCTTGTTTGAGAAAGATACGTTGGTTTCGTATTTTATGATCAATAAGGAAATGTTCGTTTACATAAGAGTTCAGTGTAACTGGGTGAACTCTGAGTTTGTGATTCGAATATGATTGTTCGAAAAAAATGCATATAGTAGGTTTTCAAAATATTGTTTATTGTGTGGGTATGTTTTTACGACCCGAAAGGTTCAAATTTTTTAAAAGGAGTTAGAGAGCAGTGAACTTTTTATATGGTGTCCAATTTAATTACAATGAGAAGTTCGTTTTACATTTGTAACTGTATTTGTAACTGAAATTCTACAATTGCGTCAGATCGACCACTGTTCAGATTTAACATATATTTTCTAGGGGTCCTTTTTAGATTTTATTTTTAGTTTTGTTGAACTACTGAGGTGATGTTTCTTAAAATCAAACATGAGGATTTTAATAACTGAATTAATTGTTGTAGTTATAAATTTAATTAGCTTGAAATTAACAGCTTCAAATTAAATTGGAATGATTCCAAAAATTAAATCAAGATTCAGGTAAATATATAAATTATTTTAAGTCTGTCTTAAAGTATTTTTTATTGATGATTTTATTAATAACTTTATGCTAATAGCGGGGAATCATGTGTTCATTTTCTGAAATCAATCTGGTATAAAAACGCTGAATTAAAAAAAAAAAAACTTATTAGCAGGGAATTTTTAATAGCAAATTGTTCTCTCATTGATGATTCAAAGCTCGTTATTAGGCTATGACCAAATTCTTAAGGAATAGGTGGACAATTGAAATTTTATTTCTAGAATTTTGGAAGAGATTTTTTAGGTCATTTAATAATCACTTACTGTATAGAGTGTATAACCAAAAATCAATTATAAATAAGGTCAAAAAAAAAAAAAAAATGGAAATAAATAAAAAATGCTAGAAAATAAAGAAAAATCTTCATTTGAAAAAGTAATTGAAGAATTTTTCGCCAGCGTCAAAAAAAAAAAAAAAAAAAAAAAAAAAAAAACAAATACGAAGTGCATGCATGAAAAAAGTTCCGATTTTCTAAATTAGAAATTAAAAGTTGTTTAAAGATTAAAAGTGATAAATAAAACTGATAATTCATAAGCAACGTAAACTTATCAATTTCTTATTGAAATCTAACTTTAATTTTGTAATAAAAACGAAAACTACAATTTTGAATGCTTAACTTAATGAAGGAGCGAGAGAGTGAATATCGAAGCTATTCGCTATTTGATCTCACCAGCAAATCAGGGAAATGGTGTTTCGACTAATGGAGAATTGTCTAATTATTAAATCAGCAACTCACTTATTCAATAAATCAATTGGCAATTAAAGGCAAATCGATGACTACAAATAAGTTAAGAAATAACTACAATACGGTTATAACTATATAGTTCGTGTCACCAGATGAAAAACTTTATTAGCTTCAAAAATATATAAATAGGAAATAACAGTTGACATGTTTCAAGCACTCCAAACCAGGCACCCATTTTCAAGACTTGCAGGGCGAACTCCGAACATTCTCATTCACGTACTAGCTAGCATTGAAAATGTGCGCCTGTTGCAGAGCACTTGAAATGTTACGATTGCTATTTCCTATTTATATCTTTTTAAAGAGAATGAAGTTTTTGATGTAGTAATATTTTAACACTTCAGTTTCTTGGGATTAATTATTTAGTATCTCATTATTGGTAAGACAGTGTAGAATCATGCTTTTAATTTTTAGCTTTTCAATACATGTGTTTGCTTTTTGATAACGTGAAAATAGCTCAAATTGTATTACTAACAATCTACTAAGGCGTTTCTTTATGGTTGATGAAATATTCCAAGAACAGAAAAAAAAACGAAAGATTATTTTTAATAGTGTTTGAGGAAAGTTTTTTTTTGTTTTTAATGAACGGTCTTGAGATTTATGAAATTATTTTACGTTCGCAAAAGCTCTAAATAGAGTTTACATATTCGTAATCTGAGATGATGGTTGAACAACAAATAAAAGATTTTAGAATATTTATTCGTGTTATAATGTAAACGGTAGAAAAATTTATGCTAGTTTTCGCAAAACAAAGTACTTACAAAATAAAAGCTATATTCAAATGAACTCTAATGGATTTACAAAGAAAGAAAAGAAATTACTTAAATCTATCATAAAGTATTTTTAGGTTTTTCACCAAATGGAAATCCTTCTATGTTGTCATAAATCATTTTAGATGAGGGGGTCTGGTAATTTAGCTAAAAATAAATGCACTCTTTTCCGTAGTAAATGAAATAAGCTGATTTGCTTATTATAAATTGCTCAACATTTTTCTTACATTTATTTGAGTAAATTTGAATATTTTAATATTCAGTAATGTTATCAAATTTGCATGAAACTCCCTCTTCACAAATTAGTTGCGATTTTCAGAAAATGGTTCCTTTTTTCCCAGTAAATAAAATAAATAACGTATGTTAGAACAATGCAATATTTAAGATGTCATTTTTAAAAACCATTAGACGCGGACGCTGCATATGGACTTTCAAGTTTTTCTCCCTTTTATTGTATTATTCGTGACTATTTCTTTTTTTTTTATATAAAACTTAATTCGATAAACAATATTCATAAAGAATGACAAAGTTAAATAATAATTTTTTTATATTTAACTTTGTATATATTCAAATGAGTTTATTAAATTAATTAATTATATAAGGAATAAATTGAAACACAGTTAAAAAAAAAATGTAACATTGTTATATTTATATATGCTAAAATCCGTTGTATTAAATAGATAGTTTACATATGTTTGAGTATGAAATTTTTAAGTTTTTCAAAACTTCAACTAGCAGCAAATCGAAATTTCGAATTACATTCTTACTGTTATCAATTTTGTTAATCAATTAATTGCTAAGATAGAAGAAATATTTTCGCATCGGTAAGGTAGTAGTCACTATCAATAGTGGTAAGATAAGGATAATTAGTACAAGAGGAAATGTAGTGGTATTTATTAATAGTATTCTAAGGGATTTTTATCTTTAGTGATATTTATTTGCAGTTGTGCTTATTATTAGAAGCGGTGAACTAGTAGTACTTATTAGTAAAGGTAATTTTAATCAACGTTAAGCTTGCAAGTTTTACGGTTTTTGATTCTTTAATTACTTTTAAAAGATACTGATTTGCATCTAAAACATACGTCATTTCTACAATTATTGCCACCATTAATAAATACATACGTCTAAAGAATTCAGTAGCGGATGTGAACTTTCATATCCGCTACTGAATGCAATTGTAATGTAATTGGATGTAATTGGAAATTAATAAAGATCCTTATTAAACTTAATAATTGGCAGCATGAGTAGCAGCCAATTATTATGTACTAATAGCTTAGTACATACATGCTACGCCAAGCTTTTTTCCATAGTGATTGGATGAAAGCATGCAAAAATTCTTTAAAAAATTCTTTGTTTTTAAATTTTACTGTAAACTTTATTTTTGTCTTTTTTTTATTCCTAGCTTTGTTGAGGCTCTCAAATAAAACCTTTGACTCTCGATTTCAGAATGTTTTTCTAGTCTTTAGTGTAAAGGCAGATACAATCTCGATATAAAAGTGTTGTTTCTGCATACCTCACTGCACATATATGTAAACCTCACAGCTTGTAAACTAGCATAATTAAATTTAACACTGTTTCAAGATTGCCTGGTTTATTTGCTAATTATTTATAAACCTTGTTAGGATAAAGGCTGTTGCCCACATTAAAATCAACCTTACACTGCTATATGGGACGTGTCTAAAATAAGCGACTATTTTACAAGGATTATCTTTAGAAGACAGCATAATCTTTCTTTATACTTTCAACAATTAAATATATTCATTAATCACTATTTTAGTACATTTAAATCTAAAAATAATTAGTAATTTATAATGACCTTTAATATTGCATCTTTTATTAATTTATTTTTATTTTCCACCTGGAGGTTCTAATAAGTTTTGTTTTTCAAGTTTTTCAACGATAATAAACATGCTTTTAAAATATACGACTTTTCCACAAAGATTATCTTTAGTAGAGAATGTTTTCACCATAAACTTTAGAACACTTTGATAAGGTGTATACTAAAAAAAAGAACAACTCTTTATCAGTTTCTGCTTGGAGGTGACGGTACATTTAATCGCTTTAATACCCCCATTAATGTTCTAAAATCACCGCCTTCACACAGTATCTTCTAAGAAAATAAATAAGTATACCAAGAAATGCTTTCATTTTTGCTATCAAACCTTTTCTTAACCGTCTTGATTTTACAGTATATTCAAAGAATAGAAACTGCTTTTGGTGCTTAGTATAAAAAGATGAAAGTTTCTCGCGAAACTAGCTTAAGTCAATATTTAATAAATAGTAGAATCTCTATATATCTAACAAAAAAAATCGAAGTCTTGACTTACACCATTTATAAAATCAATTGGCGATCTGTATTTGGCGTAAAGCTAGATAGTAATGTTGCAGTGTTTTTAAGAAGAGATTAAGTATTATTTGAGGAAAAAATTGTCGCCAAAATCAAATTTAAAGTCTTTCGACTTATTCCATTTTTACGAATGATTTCATTGATTTTTTTTCTTTTTTTTTTTTTTTGAGTCTACATTCCGGACTTCTAAGTCTAAAATCGCCAAGGGCTATCCATTACTGCTATGAAAGTTGCTATATAACGACCTGATACGGTTAGCACAGTATTGGCTATATTTTATTGCTCGTTCTAGGTTGTTTTTGAGGTATAGAAGGAACGTCTTTTTGTATGTGGCGTTCTCCCAAAAATTGGACATTTATCCGGAAAAAAAAATCAGGCTATAATAAAAAAGAGTGTAAATAAAGGTAACAGTTCGTTTTCACGTTTTTCCCCTTGGAAAAATACCTTTTCAATTCTTTTCGGTGTCGAGGTGTTCGTTTATTTAGTTTATTTTATTTTTCCTGTGTGGGCCGTTTTTTCGTTTTCCTGCTTGTTGAGGTAGGTATATTTTTCTGGTTTGAAATTGAAAAGTTACAAATCCAAATAAAATATTTTATTCTGGGAGAAAATAAAATAAATGTAATTACATATCACCTGATCAAAAAATAACATTCGAAATTGAAAATGGAATTTCTATTTTTCTTCTTATATTTTAAAAGAAATGAGCCTATTTTTTTTTTCAGTTTCTTTACTAAAATATTTATTTTCCATTAAAAATAGAAAGGCTATCTCAACTATCGAATTTAAGGTACAAAGTGACATTTGTGTGAAAAAAATGGCACTTAACGGTTTTTTCTCTTTGAAATAGTTTTGAAAAATAACTTTATTATCGTGATAAAACTATACCAAATAATTTTTTCAAGTTTTATTTCAATCAAAATTTAAATTTCATTATTTAGTTTATTAACCATGCCGTCAGTATAAAAATTATAAATTAATTTCGATATAAATGAAAGATTAGTATAACAATTTCTATCCCTTACGCAATTTTGTGTTCGATTTATGCAGTTAGAGAACGTTTTTTAGTTGATATTTTTAATTAGTTTTTTAAATTAAATTTTTTGTTATAGTATTTACACTTGAAAATGGAACTAAAGTATAGATGCCAAAATGTCATCCATTTTCTTTAAAATTAAAGATTTTTTGAAAAACACAATTTTTTAATATTTGGATTAACTAATTTAAAAGCTGCATTCTTTTTGTACCTCGAGCTAGCCTCTGTATAATTGTTCGAGTCTGTTCAAGGTACGTGCAGTGCAACAAGTTGAAACAGCCAAAACAAAATTCTATGTGAACCACGCTACTCATGATATGTAACCATATATATGTTCTTTAAAACTATATTTTTTAAAAATATTTTAATGAAATTTTCGTTACTATTACGTTTATTGTTCAAATGAATTTTGTTTAGATTGTGTATACATGAAAAACAAGTTTTAACTGCACGAAAAAAAAAAAAATAAATAAAACAAGTTTGGGAAAAAAAACTCAAACAAAGTTACATTTAAAGTTCTAAGGTATAGCGTATTGCGGATTCAACATCATGCTGTATCTTAGACCGATTAATCTTCTTGTCTTTTTTAAAAAAAAAGTTCTGGTATAATTGACAAAATTTAATCACAAAAAATTATATTATTAAACTAAAGTATCCGCATTTCACATAAATTTTCTACAATGTTCGAATTATTATTTTCTACATAAAAAAAAAAAAAAAAAAATCAAAATTTTAAATCGATTCAAAGCACAAATCTCTTCTCTCTTACCACTAAAAGAACTAAATTAAACTGTTAAATTAAAATTACTTTCTAAAATATAGACTCATCTGACTAGATTGAACAGATTTCATTTAAATGCTTAAAATGCCTAATGCCTAATGTGCCTGTCATTGCTTTCAAACTAGTATAGGTTTATTTAATGGGTTGCATTGATAAAATGTAGTAAATTTCGAGAACATAATTTATGATACGAAGTTTTTTTATACGTCAAATACTATAGAGAATGCTTTTCCTATCAATATTTGTTGGTTGTCTGAATGATTAATATGTAAATTTTATAATAAATGGACTTATAAATATAAATTCTTTAGAAATGTTGGAGATGGAAATAATACTCTTCATTCTTATAAATGATTATCTTGCATTAAGAGTCAAATCTGCACATGTATTTCAATCTTAATATTGACATTTTTTTTTAAATTTTGCAAATTATATATTTAAAAAACCTTGCTATAAATAATAAGGTGATTGTTTGATTTTAAAGTCAAAATACTGAGTTGCAGTTTCAAGTTTTGTAAATAATTTACCTTACATTTTAAAAACAGAATACTTGTTTACATTGAAATTTTGCTATTGCAATAAAAAATAATTCATTCATCAAAAATTGACATAAGTTTTACAAGTAATTTGCCCTACACTTTTAAAAATTACTTATGTACTTAGTTATTATGTACTTAGTAACTAGTTAGTTAAGTTTTGTTATGTTATTATTAAGCTTTCATTAAAAACTGATATAAATATTGCAAATGAACTTTATTAAAAATATAAAAAATTATAAAAACTTATAAAAACTTATAAAAAATAAACTTATAAAAAATTTTAAATTTTATTAGCGTTAGAACGAGTATAAAAATTTTTTTACATAAATATTGCAAATATTTATCCTTAACCTTAAAAAAATACTTAATTAATTATTTTGTCATTTCGTTATTGTAATAAAACAATTTTTTATGTCATAAACTAAACTAAATTTCAAATTATTTACCATAGAGTCATAAAAAATACTTAAGCACTTGTTTATTTTGAAATTTTGTATTGTAATACAACAATTTTTTATTGCTTAATACTTTCAGATGAAAGAAAAGTTTCGAAACTTTTTTCCAATATTACTAGGAAGCAAATTCTTATTATTTTTCTTCTTCTCTTCTTTCAAATATTGTTTCGCTGGGGACACAGACATTGCAGCCTAACACTTCCGAATTCTTAACGATTTTGTGAAACTTTGCGAAAGTAATTTCCAAGGGAAAGTTTCCGCTTTTTCAATCTTCTTTTTATTTCTTTTCAACTAGAAATATTAAACTTTAGAAACAGAGCGAAAAAAGCAAATCTGAAACACAGGTCTTAGCTATTTTCGCGATGTTTCAGCTCTGGACTAATAGCTTTTTTTTTTTTTTTTCGTGTTTTACTCGCGATTCTTGCATTTACTGTTTTCTACGTCGGTTCTAAAATTTTTGCTAGATTACTCCTATGGGTTTGCTTGTATCTGGAGTATTCGTGATACAAGATGTAAAACAAAAAATCGCTTGATACTTTTACTCTTTCTGGTAAATATTAAATTTATTCTGTTCATATTTTTGTGGTTGTTTTGCTTTAGAAGAATATGTTGAAATATACAATCGGCTTGTTGAATCTTTTCCTTCCTAAGTTGAAGAAGTACAAAATAATTATTTATATTTATTTATTCCCTAAAAAGTTACTGAACACTGTTAGAATTTTCTATCTAAAATCACCGTAAAATAAGTGGTGGCAGTCTGTCAATGCAATTAATCTTAAAATTTCTGGTTTGGAACATTTTTTCACCTTTACGGTTTGGAACTATTTACAACTGGGATGGTTAAAAAAACCGTGAATACAAATTTATACTGGTTTGTAACCATTTTAACTAGCATAGTTTCACACCACAAAAATGAAACTTAAATGGACATCTAAAACCTGTGGATGCTACACCATTCATGCGTCAATGATAATTTAATATTCTAATAGTCCAGTGTCACCTATTGAAGAGAAATCTGAACACTCTTCACGTATTGAAAGAATAGCAGAAATATTCTAGTATCAGTGATGGGATTCGAACCTTTTTTGCAGATCATGAGAGTGACCGATTAGCCCTCTCAAATACAGTATATACACAGCTGCATGGAATGAAATGGCTTTATATGGTTGGTCTAGTTGGCCAGGATAGAAATTAGGTTGTTTAACCGTATTTGAAGAAAGAAAAAAAGTTTTTTTCTCATATTTGACTGTAAAAATATAATATTTTTATGCTTATTTAACTGTTTTGGTTGAATATGGTAAAATAACAATGAATAAATTGCTATTTAACCATTTTTGCCAAGAAATTTCTAACAGTGAAGAGATTGAAAAAATAAGGACTATTGTATGAATTCATATAATATTGTATGTATTGTATGAGGACGTTTGAAGGAATCAGTATGCGAATATTATAATGAAAAACCCATCGAATGAATTGATGCTCAAATGACTTATAAAATGAAAAAAAAAATCACAGCTTAATGGATAATAGAGTTAATTACGAACTGCATGAATAAATAATTTATTAAATAAATGACTAAAAGTATGTGATAAATATTGAAATCAATAATAAAGAGAAACAAAGAAGTGTGAGATTAGTATTTATTATTTTAGATTATATTACAAATTATATGGGATCCACATGGATATTCTAAAATGTTATCTTAAGTTCAAATACATATGAGAGACGTGATGTTGATTTGGGGTATAAAATAAATGAAATTCTTTTACTACCACATAACGCAAATATGTTTTTTTTATGATTTGAAGAAAATTAAACATCAGTTATTAAACACTAAAATTAATTTTAATATGCTTTCTCAAATGTTTTTAGCTGATAATTATTGAAATATAACATTTTGATTCAATGCGTAAGAAAAGCATACATAAAAGAATATTTACCATATAAGCAATCTTTTTGACTATTGAAAATTTTGTTAATGAGTTTCATATAAAAAAGGCAGTTCAAATTTGTTAAACTTTGAAGATTTTGAATCTTTCTGAACAAAAAAAGTTATAAAAATATATTTATTAGTAAATTTAAACCCCAACTTCGTTCAGTAGAAATTTATATTATTTTGTTTTATCTTTCTTTTTTTAAACTTCTGTTGTTTGTCTAAGGAGGGTTCGGAAACATAATATTCTTTACGACTTAGTTTTTTTGAGCAAATTTAACTAGAAATATAACTATAATACTAGAATTTTATATTAACAATTCACAATGTTATATTGATTCTCAGACACGTAAGCACATAACTTTACATTTTATCTAATAATATCCCGGCTTCCTTACAATTTAAAAATAAATTAAATAAAATTATTTTTTTTTCCAAAGTCTTTTTTAGTATGCTAACATTACATAAATGAGGTATATGTTTGATCTGCTTAACTGCTTCCATTGAAAGAAAATTTACTACAACAAACAGCTTTGTTATTAAAATATATTAATTATGTTACTATCTGTATGAATTCTAAAAATTTAAAAATGCATACAGTTGATTTCTCAAACATTTAAAAAAGATTATTTTAAGAACAGGGCTATCGTATAGGTCTCTTAATACTAAATATAGAACTAAAATGCAGAATTTAGAGATAATATATGGGTAATATGTTATTTCTGCAATCTCTTGAACTGTAATGTTGAAGACATTAAAACCATAGTGTTTTATTTATTATTTTACTTATTACTTAAACTGTATTTTCCAGTGTATTTAAAGCAACTTTTGCAGCAAATAACTCTCTTCTTTCTGCTGTGAATTCATATATTTCTCTTATATGGGTCAAAAGACTGAAAAAATTTAAATATACTATTGCTTAATTAATCATATATTGTATAGAGTTTTATAAAACATAATATTTAAAAAAAAGTTTTAACTTTAAATAAAATGTTGTTTTTTGAGTAAAAACACAAATTAAATTAAATATTTTTTAAAGCTAAATATTTTACTCAATCCTTTTAACATGTAGAAAACATTTTTTGGAATTAAACTATGGAAAACGTTCATGCTATTGTACAAAAATTCAATGATGTTCAACAGCGTGTATTTAAAAGAGAAATAAATGCGCCTTATACAGTTAACAATAATATGTTTTTTGATGACAGCAAATGATAATGCGTCTTTTGATGATAAAGCCTTTATGATAATCGTGCCTTTCGACGACAATTTATAATAATTCTCTTTTTTATAACAATATGCATTAACTAATATTAAGTTCAAAATAGTTACAATTAATGACCTTCAACAAAAATTGAAACAAATTTAACAAATCAAATCTGTCGCAATTCAAGAGTCTGATCAAGTTTCGAATTGCTTTTTATGTAACTATCTCATATTTTTACCGTACATAATTTTCATCAAACCAAATTTAAATAGTAATAATGCGATGACTTATTACGACACTGTTTCTTTTACCAAAAAATTATAATAAATGTGCACTTTTATGACAAATATGAATGGTATTTCATTTTTAATGCGTTATTGTAATTAAGAACAAAACACTGACCAAACTAATGACACTCGACAATATCGAATAAATTTTAAGAACAAAAAAGCAAACGTAAATTTTTCGAAATTCATAAAACTACTTTGCACTTAATCGATGAAGGTTTGAAGCGCCTTTTTAAGTAGTTAACTCACATCTATACTGTGAAGATTTCATTTCCAACCAAATTTGAATAAAAATAATATTACATTTTTTATGACAATTTATGATACTGCATCTATTGTCGATAATTTATAATGTGACTTTCGATCACAATTAATAATAGTGCTTCACTTTTTTGTCAATTCGCATTAATTATCGTTAAGGATAAAATAATGACCGAACTAATGACAATCTATAAAACTGAGCGAGAATTCTGAAGAAAAAAAGCAAATAAAAATCTGTCGCAATTCATGAGTCAACTGAGCGCCTAGCTGCTCAAGGTTCGAAGCACTTTTTTTTTTATGTAACTACCTCATATCTTTATTGTAAAGATTTTCCTTCAAACCAAACTATGACGGCCATTTTTTAAAGCGCCATCTAATAAACCTCCCCCTTCCTGTGAGTACATAAAGTACATAAACTGAAAACTGCATCCGTACATACTTATCTAAATGGGAACCTTTATCACATTTCCTTGGGAGGTATTCCGGGGCCCCCCCTTAATCCCTGAGAAAGGCTCCGGAGTTCCATTTTAACAGCTTTCTTTTACAAGCAAGTGCTCTTTTGTTTATTCGATATGTCTTTGGGGTTGTGTTTTTGTTTGTTTTCCAAAACTCGCCCATACTAAGGTTCTTACATTATTTTATGATGCTCTCGAGAATTTCGTTTTTACGCAAGTATAAATAGATTTTTTTCGTGACGGAACACAACATGCAGTAATTTTTTTGGAGATAGGGGCTTTAGATTTACAGCGGGCTCTGTTTTTAAGTCGTATAAAGAGCATTGAATTGAAGGTTGACTTAGTATTAAATAGAATGGAAGTAAAGTTGGAATTGTTCTTTTGTGCAATAGGCATTCGAAGTAAAAAATAAAAATGTATATAAATATATTTAGAAGAAAATTTTAAGATTGCATTGAATAAGTTTTGCAAACCATTTTTACATCAAAGTATATTATTTAAATTCATTGTTACTACTGAAAAGAACATTATCCCTATTATTTAAAAAAGACTAACTTAATTATTTCATGAGCACTAACAAATAAGTTTACGAACGCTTACAATATTATGTTAATTACACTGACCCAGAACTGAACATAATATAATAAACACTGACATTCTTATGTTATGAACACTAACATTAATACTTTAAGAACATCGACATTAATATTCGAAGACTATGAGTACATTTATGTTAAGAATATTAACACTATGTTAAGAACATTAATACTATTATGTTCAATAATAACATTATTGCATTAAAACTCGAACACTATTAATTGAAATCAGTACGTTTAAATTTTTGTTATAAAATATTAAGATTGCCTTATTGTCATTGATATTCTTGCTAAGAATATTAAATGCAGACCATTCAGAACATTCCTTAAAATGTAATGAAGGTTTTTAATTTGTACAATTAAAAGGGCCATCAATTTTAGTTTTTATTCCAATTAAAAGTTTTCGAAGTGAGTTTTGGAGTATTCCCATAAATTTTTTGATTTTGGTATTTTACTTACTTTGTTTCCATGTTAACCTTTTGATGCAGCTGTGACTCCGATATCTCTTTTACATATTTTTGCTGGCGCTCTAATTACAAGCAGAAATGTATTTTGGTCGTTTTTAATTATAGAAAATAGACTTGCATTTAATTAAAAAAAATTGTTAGACTATCGGAATTATATCTGTAATAAAATATAAAATCCAAAAAGAAGCTGTTTGGAATTTTTTTATTCATATTCAAAAATTTATCAATTATTGATTTTGTAAATTTTATATTATATTATTTTATAACCGTCGTTGAACAGCCGACCCAATTTCATGGGTTTACGACTACTAGTGTTCAACTCTGTAGCCTTGTCATTTTGAACCAATCGAGAAGACAAGGAAACTCCTGGATCAGTACCCCCAGAGGTATTGATTTGTTATGGGAACATGGAGGACTTTGAGACTCGACAGATTTAACGTGCATCAGTCACCATTTACTACACGGGGAGTCTTCGGCCGGCGAGGATCGAACCCACGACCTCTTATACATGGGCCCAGCGCCCTACCGACCAGGCTATCCCGGCCCTGATTTTGTAAATTGAAGAAATTTCAATGATAAATAACTGCTGCACTTATATATAAATAACTGCAAATTTGAAAAAAAAAGCCTATTGTTTGGAAGTGAGCCTTAACCATAAACTATTAAAATGCTAAATATAATATTTTTTTTACGTATTTTCACCTAAATTAGTACAAAATTATGAAAAAATAAGAAAATTTTGTTAATAAAATTCAGCGTCAATGGGTTAAAATGTAATATAATTTTTAAAATTATTTATGTGATATTTATTTCTTTTTTAGCTTCTATGTTTAATGCTTTTACGACCTGGCATAAAATAAAAAATGCATTTCGGAATTGTTACTCAACATTTATTCACAGTTTCAATAAAAATATTTTTGTTAGTGTCCCGCAACAACGTCGTAAGCATATAAGGCAGGGCAAAAATCCCATTTCTATTTTAAAGCATAAACATCCCTGACACTTTAAGAATCTTAACTTTTGATGTGCATAAACTGTCAGGTTCTTTTGACCGAATGCCATTGCTTCACCTTCACAAAGATAAATCTACGGTGAAAAGCCCGGGCAAAGAGAGTCAAAAGCTGACTTCCCAGCCTACGGCTATATTTTTTCGAATAAATATAGTTCGTGAAATTTTTACAACACGTCTTTGAAGAAAAGTCCATGAAAGTCAGCATGTCAACAGCAATTGCTATTTACAAATATTCATGTCCGAGGCTTATCTGCCTAAAATTCTACGCAGTGCCATTTTCTTTATTTCGGAAAAGAAATCCAATATGGCGTTCGTCAACATTTTGTTGGACTTTCTTCGCTGGGAGTGTCTCAATAACATAAGACAGCAACTTTTGACGTGTTTCGGGGTAAAAGTATTACGTGACTGCGTCCTTGTCTCATTTTCGTACTTCTAAAAACTTGAAAGCCCTCAACGTAAAATCAAGAGTTTTGACAAGTCCATTTCTGCTAGCGTGAAAACTTGAAAATTGGTCTTTGTCATTTTTCAGGGATAAAAGGGAAGTAAATTTTGAAGCAAAATGAAAAATAGAAAGCTTGTTACATTTTCTGAAACAAATCATCCATGACAGATTATAGACTTCCATTTATTTTACAGTACATTCAAATATATTATGTTCCATTCTATGCAAAATATATTATATAAGAATCTCACCACGCATTTTAACTATAAAGAAAAGAACAAACTTCAAACTACTTCAATGTTGAATTTAATAATAATGTAACATTTAAATTATATTAGATTTATACATACGAGTTAGAGAATTTATAAAAGCAAAAACTACAAAATAAAAGACTTTACTGCAAAATTTGTTTAATAATTTAAGTTTTTCAAGTTATTATTACCTAAACCAGTGTTTCCCAAACTTATGACTTTTGTGTACCCTTTCTAAATTTTCCGTAACGCTGTGTACCACTAATAAAAAAATTAGTGTATTTTTTACTGTAAAAAAATTGCACAAAAGTTAAAAATCGCAACTGGCTGTTGACACCACTAATTAGTAACTGTTAACTTTGCGAAAAATAGCCAATAGAAAAATACGTAATCGTAAATTTTCATGGCTAGCTTTGTTTTTGAATAAAATTTTTTGAATTTTTGTTTGTTGTAAGATATTTCACATAAGAACGCGTACCCCTACAAAACTGTTCCCGTACCCCTGGGGGTACGCGTACCACACTTTGGGAAACACTGACCTAAACTAATAATTCGCATAATAGTTTTCTTTTAAAAGAAACAGTATATTCATCATAACTACTAGTATTTTTTAATCTATTCCTTTTTAGATCATATTTTTCCCATCCCATTTTGAATAACTTGGTAAAAAATAATCAATGTAGAACAATTACCGAAAATGAACTTGTTTTTGAATGCTAACAATAGGCGTTGAAGAGTTGAATGTAACGAGGGATTGCTTTATAATTAAAACTAATCTTATATTGATATACATTCTTTGTATATCTTATATTGAAGGAGATATTTTATTGCAATGGGAATTATGAACTGATTCTTGAAATCTTTACGAAAACAAAATATTAAATATTCGTAAAACTTCAGTAAATAAAGTTTGGTTACAGTAACTGCATGACATTTATTCAGAAATACACCAGATGATATTACTTTATTATTTCATGAGTCTTGCACAAAATAAATCCTTAAACTAATTGATGCTAACCCTTAACTAATGAAATCCTTAGCAAATAAAGCTAATTAATGTATAATACTAATTATTTTATTTAATAACGATAATGTGTTTAATAATAAATTTTTAGAAATGCAAAAAACAAAAAAAAAAAAAACAAAAAATGATATGAAAGAATACTTTTATGTTTTAGACATATATTTCACTTTTTGAGAAGGTTAGACAACAGATAAACATATTATTCCATAAAAGCGTATGAGTTCTATTTTATATTTGGCATTTTATAATTTATTTTTAAAATTTATCAAAGCAATAATCTTTTATTTCAAAACATTTAATGAAAATTATCATCATGAAGTTAATTAATACAAGTTAAAAATTTTCGGTTATTTTTTCAGAACCATTGATTACAAACAAATTATATTTTAATTTAGTGTCTCGACGAGAAAATAGCTTAATTTTTCAAAAGTTTAAATAAAAATATGTAAAATAAAATAACTGAGAATTAATATTAATTCTCTCTAACTCTAAAAATTTACATTTTATATTCAATCTTACTTAAACATAATGAATGTGCAAGAATTTATATAGCACTAAGCAGTTTAAAAAAATTCAGATTTATAAATTTCAATGTTTTTCTTCGATTTTATTTGTACTAAAATATTTTTTAACATTGATACCACACACATAATATTTGTAAAAAATTGAAAAATCAATTTGCATAAAATCGTAATTATTTAATAATTATTTTATTTATTATTATTATTAATTATTTGGTTAAAAAATGAAGCAAATACCAACAATATCTAAAACAATGCATTATACTTGCTCAAACTCCATCATGTAAACTTTAGCACATGAAATAGCCTTTAAAATGCTTAAGTAATATCGAATTTCGCTTTTTATGTCATATTATACTATTTTCTAAAGTATATAAAATATTGATAAAATATTAAAATTAAAAAAGTAGAGCTTTTAAATTATAAAACATTTTACATAAAAGTAATACGAATAGTACTGCTATTAACTTTTTAAATCATCTAAAATGTTGTTCAATCGATTTAAAGCAGCCATAATTAATTAGAGCCGATTTATACAACAATGAGTGCGAATAACAACTGAAATAAATAACAATGCATAGAAATTTTATGTATCAGCCAAAATATTGTTCAATCGATTTGCAACAGACAGAATTAAAGACAATTGCAATATTTTCATTTTCCCTAACTTCCATTTTCATTAAGGTTTAGAATTATGATAAGTTTATCAAATATTTATAAATAGATTAATTTTGGCATTAAATTATTTTTTTGTTTAAAATAGAGCATTTAATTTTAAGATTATTGCAGATTTAAAATATATTTTAGGCTACTTTTCATTAGACTATTTAGATTTAAAATAGAGCATTTGCTTTTAAGACTATTATAGATTTAAAATAGATTTTAAGACTATTTTTGACATTTTTCGGCAAATAAATGAGACATTTAAAAATTTCTTGTGATTAAAAATATGAGATACAGAGCGTATTTATTTTCTCAATAATTATGTGAATAAAAATCACTGGGCAGTCAAGTTAAATTTATTTCATTTTATTCTGATTGATTCCAATGTACTAAAAAGCGAATGCGTTTAAAATTTTAAGTAATGAGTAATAACTTAATTAATTCATAAAGATTTAAACTATCATTAAAAGAAAATATAAATTTTTGCTAAACGCGATAACCACAGAAAAAGCAAACCGGTTGCTCCTGTCTTTCGTTTTCCACCATTAACTTTCTCTACCAATTGATTCTTTCTCCGAGGAATCCTCTGCTTCAGTAAATCTGTTTCCCACCATATCGAAGAGTAAGGAGGAAAAATTCTTTTACAGTATGTGTTCGTCATTTCTTACTTTTCTACCTTTAGAGCATTATTGTAGTTAATTTTCCACATTGAAAAAGTTGTACAACTTAAATTTTACAGAAACATGGATGTTAATATCTTACATATTTATTATAAATAAATCAATGTTTTTATTTATAATAAATATGTAAGATATTTATGTTATTGTAACGCATTGTACGCATTCGTGGTATTGAAATAATAAAAAATATTAGTGATTTTTGTTTTTATTTGGGAAAGTACAATGTCTGTTTTTTTTTCTTTCAAATTTTTATTTTAGTTTTCTTATTTAATAAAAGTCAATGATAACTAGCTGTTACAAACCATTTCTCTGTTTTTCCAAAAATAATTTTTTTTTTGTAAATAGAGAAGTTTTTTCTTTTTAAAATTTTTAAATAAAAAAAACCATATTTTTGTTTATTTGCATATTTGTTTTCATTAATTTTTTATAAGACAAATATTGACGAAGATTAAAGAAAATAACACTAATATTTTCTGACGTATAGAATAATGATTAAAAATATTTTTTTAAATAGACTTTTTCAATTTGTATATTTGAAAATATTGACGGTAAGTAACTTTGAAAAAAAAAAAAAAGATAATAGTTAAATTTTTACAATTTAAATCCAGTATGAAAATATTTATAATCATAAATCACCAAATCACAGATTCGTTCCTTAAAGTTAATAATTTTAATTAGAATAGTATGAACTGTTTTTCCTGAAAATGACAAAATGTATCACTATGGTGAAAAAAGAGGAATCCGGCTCAGATCTCAAGTAAAAGTTTCGAGGTCTTAAAATGAATTTGAAACTATGTGTAGAAGGCTTGGGTGCATAAATTTCATTTTGTACAAATGCCTGGATAAAGTTGTGTTATAAAGGCTAAGTAAAGGTTCTTATCAATCATGTCGTTGAAAAAAAGACATTTCTGGAAAAATTAATAAAAATTGTTTGAAATGCAATAAATGTAAAAAGTAGCAAAATTTTATCCTTTTATTTTTGGTAAAATCTAAAACCTGTGATAGAACTTTCATCCAACATAATATATATCCTTCTTTCTTTAATGCTGGAGACGAAGAGATTTAGGTTTTTCTTTTGGATTGACTTTTGGGGGAGATTTTATCAAATGGCTTTTCCTCATATCTTTATATCTACCTTATATGAATATCTATGCATCGAATATACAATTCGAAAAGTTTTTCAAGCAAATGCATTCGATCGAGTACTCTAATGAGGGTACTTTTATGCAGAGATTATGGAGAGTAGAGTACTTTTGAGGACGGGAGGCTCATACGGATAAATTTATCTCTATTATCTGGAGAGAAGGGGGAAAAAAATTCCAAAATACCGAAAGGGGGAAAAATTTAAGAGAGCTACTCTTTTTTTGGAACTGTCGCCGTATACTTGAGTTAAATTATCGCACTTCTTTTCCCCAAAAATGGCTACTTCTTCTTTTTCTTTCTGAAAAACATTACGTATGCGCATAAAAAAAAAGGAAAAAAAAAGAGAAAGAACAGCGCTAGGAAAGAATATCCCACACCAAGATTAAAGCAAAGACGCGAGAAAAAGTAAAGGGGAAAAAAAAAGAAAAAAAAAAATTCCGAAATGAAAGTAGAAAAATCCGCTGACTGGATGGGATCTTCTCTCCGTCAATCCCGTAAAGCATCTTATTACTATGCAGAAAATCCACCCCTGCACATTCAAAAAAATCCCTAAGGCAGGGAAGGGAAAAAAAAGGGGCGGATCGAAATCCCCAACCCTTCCGCCACTGCAGCCAATGCACGGCAGTGAAGTCTCCCACCAGGATTGAAGTGTGGTAAAAATTACGCGCAACGCAGATTACGCCAGAGTTGAGTAAGAGAGGGAAGGGTTCTGCCAAACGACTTTCATTTTACCCAATCAGGAGCTTCCGATCTTCACAACCCCTTTCTCTACAATCCCTTTTTACGATCGGCATAAAATATGGAAGGGTTGAGCGTCGATCATTAACTCTACCTCCCTATCATTTGAAGGTGCTTTCAATTTTTCTAGGGGGGAAGGCAATATGATAAGAAGAAAGAAGCATTTAAGCCATTAAAGTAAAAGTTTTAGGTTCGCTACCCTAACCAGTAGTGATAAAGGGTTTCACTCCAGGGAATTTACTTTAAGGTATAAAAAAACATGTTTTTTATTTTATTTGGTGGAATGATGATGAATGGGCTTTCACATCAGGGTCTTTCATGCAAACTAGAGCGTAAGAGCCACCCATTAAGCTAGTGGAAACATTAGCCATTCCAGTTTCATGAGCAAAAAGTATTTTTCTAAGAAACATTAGATTGAAGTGTGAACATGGTATCAATGTGATGGAAATCAGTTTAATTCTTTTTTAACTATGTAATTTTTTGATTAACTGAGGTAATTACCTCAATCAATGTTATGGATAATATTAGATTGATGCGGAAACAAGATAGCAAAGAGAATGCGATGCAATTAAGAATATTTATTTCTAACAACGTAATGCATTTATTAAATTCATATTAATAAATATTTTTTTATAAGAACTGAACTTAATTTGCTTGACGATTTTTTTTTATTATAAAGAAAATATGATAGTTTTCCCGATGAAATGTGTTGGAAAATATGCGATTGAAAAAGTATTCAATTTGCATATAAAATTACAATTTAAGATGGATCTAGTTTTTGAATTGTTTAACAGGAATTAAATACATTTAATTTTTTTTAATTAAGAAAAGGAGCGTTTTAATTAAAAAAAAAGAGAAATTAATTTGCTTGACGATTTTTTTTATTATAAAGAAAATATGATAGTTTTCCCGAAGAAATGTGTTGGAAAATATGCAATTGAAAAATTATTTAATTTGTACATAAAATTACACTTTTAGATGGATCTAGTTTTTGAATTGTTTAACAGGAATTAAATACATTTAATTTTTTTAATTAAGAAAAGGAGCGTTTTAATTAAAAAAAAGAGAAATTAATTTGCTTGACGATTTTTTTTTATTATAAAGAAAATATGATAGTTTTCCCGAAGAAATGTATAGGAAAATATGCAATTGAAAAAGTATTTAATTTGCATATAAAATTACAATTTGAGATGGATCTAGTTTTTGAATTGTTTAAAAGGAATTAAATAGATTTAATTTTTTTAATTAAGAAAAGGAACTTTTTTTTTTAAAAAAAAAGAGTATTTCTATAAATCAACATTGTTGTTAACTACTTCTGCATAATAATAAAATTTTAAATAAAACATATATTTACCTGACATAACTTAAATTCTTTACATAAATAGCAAAAAATTTTCCATTTCAATTAGTAAAATTAGGTACAAAAATAAGACATTGTTTCTCAAATTGCTAATCCCGTGCTTAAATGTAAAAAAAAAGCAATCTACTCACGGTATCAAAATTGTTGCAAAATAGGAGTTTTTGTAAACGATCAATATATCTCTCACAGATAATATCTCATTTGATGCAAAATTTCTTCCCTTATCAATTGCAATTATTTTATAACTTCTTCAAAATCATTGTAGCAGGAATTAGTAAAACTTTTTAGGTCAAAAATATAATAAAAACTACGCAAATTTAGTTTTTTGGTTCTAACTATGTACAAAATGTCGAATTCTACTTGGTCTCATAATTAAATAATATAAATTGTTATTTTGTTTTATTCAATTTTCGCTCAAAAAGGCTTTCTCCATAATTATAACGAGTATACCTGGTACCAAATGTCGTATTTTTAAGTCTGTAAATGAAATCGAAGGGGATAAAATTTTAAAATATAGTAATTTTTCTACAAAAATAATTGTAATAAAAAAATTAAATTTTCAATAATTTCAAAACAATGCTACAATTTAAAACTTACCAAATTAAAAAAATAAAGATTTGACAAAAATAAATCACACGAATAAAATAAATAAAATTAATTGGATTGAAATATGTTAAAGATGAAATGAAAACAGAACAATCATCATAATCTCTAGGACAAGAATATAAAACAAAAAGAAAGTCTACTATTACAACTATAGAGCATACAAAAAACTTTACTTTATCAATATACTTTTATTGCTGCAAATTGTTTTGCCTAATATTTATAGAGTAGTGAATATAGGGAAACGAAAAACACGTATATATTTTGAGTCTCTTTCAAAAACAATTAAAAGAATATGTATTATACCATCTGAATCAAAAGAAACATTAATAACATTTGCTTCCGTAGAATATAATTTTTTTATAATATATTATACGAATTTATATATAATATTTTCCTTAACGGCAAAGTAACAAGTGACTAAAACTTTTTATTTTGCGAACGAAAAGAAAAAAAAAACTTTTTTAGAACATGTTTCCATGGAAACCAAAACTTTTAGTTTGAGAATCTAAGAGCAAAATGTGTTTTATACAAACAAAAAAATGTATCATTCGTAAATAACCGATCCACTTTTGTTCATAGAAACACATCCATGCTATTATTTATTTGTTTTAACTTTTTGATGCATTGAAAATATGCCTGGAGATTATGTAAATGTTCTCAGAGCTGTAAGAAAAATGTAGATTTTACTTTAAATTGGGGAATGTAACTAATAATCGTCAAACAATCTATTAGCAAAAATGTCTGTTAAAAAATGTATTTTTTATACCTAAAAATAAGGTTATTTACGTGTTTGGGTTATGATGGAATAACAAAGTTAACAAATTTGGTCCGAATTGTTAAGCTAAATTAATTAATTTTCTATTTATTAGTTTTTTTTAACTAATATTTCCTTAGAACGATAATTAATATATTTGAAAAATTTATTATGATATAATTTAAAAAGTTTTTTTTTATTCTATGATGATTTATTTAAATTAGGATTAAATATAGAATTTCTTTTCTCATTACTTTTTCTGCTTAAATCTGATAATTTGTTTCAATTCAAATTTTAATACGTGTTGAATTAATGTAGGGAAAAAAATTGTTGATATTGGCAGACTGTAAAAATACTGGCAGTTTAAAGCAGAATTATTATACATAAGATAATAGGAAGATAATATATTTTTTCTTGTAACATCTTTTTTCTTAAAAGTAATAACTTATTTGAACTTATTCAATAACTTAGTTTATCCTTAATGCAGTACTAAAGTAAAGGAAACTGAAAAAACTTCTAACAAATTGAGAAAAAAAAACTAATTAGATATTCTGATAAGGGAAGAAATACGAAATGTTTTTAATTAAGTGTACCTGAAGTTAAAAAATCATCAATTTTTTGAACGAAACAAATTAAAATCCTCAACTATTTACTATAAACTCAGATTACAAATCTATTTTAGGAATGGGGAATTTTAAACTTTCTAATGTATTAAAGTAAAAAATGCTAAAAATAGTGAAAACTAATCATACAGCTTGGGTTTAAGGATGAAAGATGAGAAAACCCGATTCATTTCTTATTCAGATTAAACAGCAAGGATGGAAGGTCAAAAAGGTGATGGTCTCTTACCTTCTTTTAGGAAAATGCAAGATGGCGGTTGCCAATAAAGACAAAGAATTCCGGAAAAAAGAGGAAAAAGGAAAAGTAGATTCAAGATTATGGTGATGAAGCGAACCATGCGTGGTATATGCAAAAAAGAAATACCCTCGAAATGAAAAGGGAGAAAGAAGAAAGAATAAAAAGAGGGAGAGAGATTGAAAGAAAAGGCCATGGGTGGAATGCCCGGGTAGCCATCGGCCATTACTACTTTCCTCCGTCGCGTGGTCAAATTTACATGGCGGGCATAAAATAAAAAAGGAAAATATTCCCAATCGATATAATCGATTTTTTGTGCCTTATTTTTCTCTCTTTCTCCATTTTCTTCTTTTCCACCTTGGCAACAGGGCCAGCTGAGAAAGCTCTCAGCTCACCCCCCTCTTCGAAAATAGAGCGGGGGTGGAAAATTCGACTGCCCAGCAAAGGGGGGTTCTTGGTGTTGGTCACGTGATGTTAGACGACTGATGACCTGGGAGGAGGGATGAAGGAGGAAAAAAACTGGGGGTGGTAGGAAGGATCGGGATCTATAAGGGACAGTTTCTCTGCATCTTCTCTATGTATCCACCACTTTTTTCTTTTTTTACTTTATCTTTGAGGCCTCGCTCTTTTGCCACGAATGAAATGATGAAAGGTAAAAAATAAGAAAAAAAAATGCCTCAATCACGGATCCTTAATAAACCCGGGAGTTTCTCTTTTTTTGATTGATGGACTTTATTTGGATGAGTAAAATGGACGCCCTGTTCGTGACAGTTCGTAATCTTGCTGATATCTTCTTCTAGTTTGTGTGCAGCTATGGAGGGATGAAAAAAAAATTGTCGATGAGTAGCTGAATCATTCATTTCAGAAAATGAAATTCTACTTTCGTTCACAAATGAATGACGGACTTTTGAAGATTTTTTGCTGCGGGAGTTGGCGATAAGAGCAAAATGAGAAATGGAGCTCATCAACTTGGAGCTGTAAATTCGTAAATTCTTAAGTCGCATCGTCAAAAATATTCCTTTTTAGTTTTCATTTATGGTGATTTTGGAATTTAAATCAGAAACAAATGGTGTTTTTGACAGAAACTGAACGATCATTCTATGTAATTGCGTTTTAAAAAGATTGTCAATTTTAAAAGAAGCTTTTCAAAGATCTGTAAAATTCACAAATCTCAAGAGATTTCCTTCATTTTATTCTTTACATAATTCTTAAGATATTTACGTCAGATCCATTTGCTAATTGAAAATCTCAGCTCTTTGCAAAAATTGACCCTTATTTTATAATGAAGTAACCTAAGAGTAATAATAAGTAAGTAATCCCAACCATATGAATTTTACGCCCACCTTGCACAGTGATAATGTAAATTATTCTCAGTAGATGGTGGATCTTTTTGCCATTAAACTAATAGTTGGGAGTCATGATTACTCAGCGAATAGAGAGTTTGTCTACCACAGAGATGAACCGGGTTTGAATCCCAGTGATGGCTGGTTGATAAGTAATGCGCATCTGGCTTATACTAACCACAATGCTGACACAAAATATCCCCAGTGATTTACATATCATGGGTTAAAGTCACCTTGCCGTCCACCAAAAAGTACTGAAAGAAAGCAAATTTCTCCCTATACTTGATCTAGCAGTTTTTTTGTCTTCTATATTGGGTTCAAAATTACAAGGAATGGAACATTAGTAGTAGTCATAAACCCAAAACAATGGGTCGGCTGTTCAACGACGGTTATAAAATAAAAATTGGCACTGTTTTTGTGATTTACCTCCGCATTTCACGAAAATGAGGGTTAGTTTCATCAAAAAGTCCGCTACAATGGCTAGCTTGTCCCAATTCTTACTTAAGGAGTTCTCTTGTTTCCTGGGTTGGATTCAAAATTACATGGCTACGTATTTGAACGTGGATGATTGTAAACACCAAAATGGGCTGGTTTTTTAACGTTGATTAACAATAATCTGCTTAGGTTTATTATAGTAAGCTCCCATTCTTTGAGGATAATTAGCAAATATATCATTGGCTGCTTAATTAACACTATTTTTTACAGGACATCAAAAGTTCAGTTGAAGACTTTATTGCAAAAGTAAAACTCCACATATTTAGTCTAATTGAATGATTCTTTATTTGAAAGGCATATAAACTAGTCGTAATAAGCCTGAAAAATATATAGCATATAAGAAAATACTGATGAATATTTCTATTAGCCCGTCGCATTGAAAAATTCCAGTAAAATTCGTAAGGAGAGTTTTTTTTACCAATTAACCTCGAACATTGCCTTCAATTAGCCGTTTCAATGGACATGAAATGATAAATATTGAAAATGCATCGAAGTTATTTGAAACTAAGAGACTGCGTAAGCTCCAAGTTTGAAACTCCAAGTTTTGTTAAACATGTCTATCAATTTGGACAAAGTATTGTTTTTCGTTACAACGAAAAATATGTAAAATATTAATGTTTATTTTATTGAGGGGTCAAATATTTTTTCTCAATCAAGTATTTTGTTGTTTGTCAATGCGTAGGTTACATCCATTTTCTACTAGCTGAATTTTTAGAGAACATATCTAATCATTGCTCCTGAATAAAAAGTAGAGGAATATTATAGTGGAGTGAGGCTATTAATCCTTATCCTCAATCCTCATCCTCTCCTCCTCAATTTTAGAATAGATGGCCAATTTTCATTAATGCATCTTGATTTATCAAGGATTGTAGAGTCGTTATAAAATTTATATATAGGAAACAAAAAAAAAAGAGATATTTTGTAGTCTTCCCCTCACTTAATGTTTCCAAATGAATAAATCTAGTTACGAAATCTTTGGGTTCGTTAAGTGTTTTCTTTTGGTTTATTTCAATTTCAAGATGAAAAATATTTAAAAGAAATACTTATCTTTTTTATTGGAATATTAAAACCACTTTTATACATTTTTGAGGATCGTGCAAAACTTGCATATTGCATTACGATTCTACAGACCTAACATATTATTTAATAGAACCTCTTATATAGAACATTTGATGTAACCTTAAATATTATCGATTTTGCACTCTCAGAATTTAATAATAATCGATGTATTTGCTGGCGAGATGAATTAAATACCAGAACTAAACTGACTGGATGAAATATGTAAGGCGTATGCAATGATTCCATAAACGAGTACAAATTTTGAAATGCATTAAGTGTAGTAAAGTTCTTTCGAAAGTGATTGAACAAATATGTATAGTGCGTCAAAAAAATCTGATTTCCCTGATTAATTTTCGATCTAAAGATCAGATCTTCATGTTATCTCAGTATTCTTTTATCGGATCTCAATAATCTTTTATGTTTTGCTCAAAATATGTTGAATACATGAATGAGAGATTAAAATATGCATAAAAATGTCTTGTATCTCTATTACTATTACTTTTATTTCAATTTTAAAAAAACACTATGGCTATCTATCTTAGACTTGCCCTTTACAAAAACATATATTAAACTTTTTAATTTTGATATCTCTAACAAGCTTCAAAAGCTAATTATTAATTTCAGAATAAAAGTTATCTTTCCTTTTAAAAATAAAAATGAGCGTTTTTTAAAGTTTATATTTAGTAAGTTGAACTTAAATTCTCTACGATAAAAATATTATATTTATAAATTTAATAAACTCAATGCTCTGTTAGGATTCAAAATTAGTTTGCATTAATAGTACTTTCAAAATTCAATTAAGGAGAATAAAAAATTTTAAAGAAAATTTAATGATCATTTTATGTAATTAAATTTACATTAAAAGCAAACTTGAATATTTTTTAAATTTTTTCTATGAAAAAAATTTAATATAGCTCAATTCCCCTTTTTTCTTCAAATTACACAAAAATTACCTATTATATTACAATAAAATACAAATTCTTTACCGTTTTACCATAAATGAAATGTTTAAGATATTTTACAGTTTTGTTGGTACAAGAAATTGAGCCTGTGTTAAATAGTTTTTTTTTCTTCAATGTAAAGCGTTAATGATCAAATTTTGGAAAAATACTGAATTAAATAATGAATTAAAGAAATAACGATTCAAATAAATAATGAATGGAATAAATAATGAATTAAATTAATAGTATTATATATATTAATATATAGTATATATAATAATGAATTAATTAGATGAACTAATTGGGAAAGTTTTTTTAAGTGAAAGAAATTTTCTGTTAGTCTTTCACTTATATTACTTCTGTATGTTTCTTTTTCCTCAGAGTGATTGTTCTAATGAGAGATCTAATGCAGTGGAAGAAACTATAAGAAGGAATCAAAGTTATAATAGTGAGCTTTATTTTTAATCAGAGGAAAAATTTAGTCTATTGCCATACATTTCTTAGTTGATAAGCATTGTTTTACAGAGTAATGGTTAAAGTTAAAACTTCTGAGAAACGGTTAAGCGGTGAATCGTAATATCATCACTTCTACTCAATGCTGTGCCATACACTGTAAAAAAAAAATTCGGTAAAAAAGTACTCGCACCCTGAGTGCAGCAACCCTAAAATCCATTTTTACCGTAAAATTTTATTCCGTAATTTTTACAAAAAAATATTTTTTTTTAGTTACATGGAGACTAAACTATTAGTTTACTGTAAATAATGCTGCAAAAATTACAACATATTAAGAGTTCTAGCTCTGTAAGACTTAACGGTAAAAAGTATAAGCAGTGCCGGTATTTTCTACCGTAATTTGCTCCATAATTTTTTATTGTTTAGTTCTGTGTAATCAAAACCAAGAAATACAATAATATAAATTATTTAAGCACTAGAGTTAACTCAATTTTGCACCATGTCATAATCCAACAATTTCTTACACTCTACAACTTTATGGGTTTAAGTTTTATAATAAGCTCCGTAATAAGTTTTATAACAAGACTTAACGATAAAAAGTAAATACCGGCACTCCACGTATCGGTACTTTGTATAGTAATTTGATCCAGAATTGTTTATTTCTGTATAATAAAAATCAAGAATTACAATAATATAAATCATTTAAGCACCACAGTAAACTTAAATTTATACCATGTCATAATTCAACAATTTCTAACACTATGCAACTTTATAAGTTTAAGTTTTATAACTTAAAATATTATTATTTAGCTCCGAGATACGAAACAATTTAATTCGTTGCTGTTAAAAGTTTTATATCTAATGTTTTAGTTATTTCAAGTTAAATTTCTTTGTATTTTTTCTCGTAATACTTATCAAACATCACTTTATTTCATGAAAATTATTCAATACTGAATTACACTGCATGAAGCCAAAATCGATATTTTCTTCATCAATTAATTAAAAGCTTGCTATGCTTCGTCATGATAGAGAAGGATCATTAATTTCGCAATATCCGCAGGAGGGGTCATTAATATCTTAAATGAGAAATCGATATTTCCAAAAATACTCATTTCCTGGTCATCATCATTAAGATTATTACTAGTTTTGATATATTTCTTTTTCATTTAGGATATTACATTCTGTTAATATTTTCTTTATTTAAGCGAGCATTTTAAAGAAGAGTATTTTTTTTCCAGCATCGCCTGAATTATTTATAAGGAGTAGCAAAAATTATTTTTCTTTGTCTTTAACTTAGTTTTAAACATATATTATTAGCAATTTATACTTTAACTTAGTTTTAAACATATATTATTAGCAATAGTAATAATACAAATTATACATACATTAATAATACATTAGTTAAAAATATTGGCTTATGATAAAATATGCATAGTTATCGATGTTTATTACTTTCTTTAACTTATTATAATTATTTATTTGTCTTAAGATATTATTTCTAAAGATAATTATAAGGATAATAATGTAATAATATAATAATTATATAAAAGATAATAATGTAATAAAGATATAATAATAAAGATATAATAATAAAGATAATAATCTTTAAAGATAATTGTTTCTTTGTCATTAACTTAGTTTTAAACATAGATTAGTAGCAATAGTAATAATACAAATTGTACATACATTAATTATACATTAGTTAAAGATATTGGCTTTTGATAAAATATGCATAGTTATCGATGTTTATTACTTTCTTTAACTTATTATAATTATTTCTAAAGATAATTATAAAGATAATAATGTAATAATATAATAAAGATAATAATGTCTAAAGATAATTATTTCTTTGTCTTTAACTTAGTTTTAAACGTAGATTAGTAGCAATAGTATTAATACAAATTGTACATACATTAATTATACATTAGTTAAAAATATTGGCTTATGATAAAATATGCATAGTTATCGATGTTTATTACTTTCTTTAACTTATTATAATTATTTCTTTGTCTTAAGAAAATTATTTCTTTGCCTTTAATTTAGTTTTAAGCATAGATTAGTAGCAATAGTATTAATACAAATTGTACATACCTTAATTATACATTAGTTAAAAATATTGACTTATGATAAAATATGCATAGTTATTTTATGTTTTTTTTTTTTTTTTAATTTTCATAACATTTTAAACTGAAATAATTTTCAACAAATGAGTTTAAATATACTATAAAAAAGTTTAAATTAATCTGTCAAGGTTAGAATACGTATGCAAATATAATTTATAATTTATACAAAATAAGAATCATGATTTAAAGTTAATATGATATAAAAATAGGTATTATCAACATAATTTTATATCATGTATGTCGAACATATATGCTTAATGTGTAACACAAATTTTTCACTTAAAATAAATATTTTTACAAAAATTAAAAAAATAAATATCTTATTTTTTTAATATATTGTTTTTTTCTTTTAAATTTTTATGAAATTTATTTTCAGTTTTGCTGCTAATTGAATTCCGATGTCAAATGTATTTACAAAATGTTGCACATAATGAAATTTACGTTTTAAATCTATTTTAAAGAGGTAGACTATTTTGAGTACAATTTATTTAGATATTTTAAGTTGTGATATGGAAGTTTGGAGAGAATGAGTAATAGCTCAGGCACTGTCCACGTCGTCTGACCAGGGTTGAAATTACGTGACTTTCCTACCAAAGAGATGGGACTTTGGAAAACGGGGTCTAGGGGCTTAGCCTTGTTTGCTGGACGTGTGACACACCTTCTGCGCTACTTTGAATTAATTTAATTGCTTATTAAGATTCAAGAAAAGAATTTTGCATAAGTTTTGCGTTTAACTATAACACGATGAATTTACTTTTTGACACCTGTATATGATGGAATTCATCAAGTCCCATAAACTTAACATAATTAAAAAAAAATTTTCACTTATCATAATGCAATAATTTTGAAATATTTTAAGCGATTAACTTCTAAATTATTTGGCAATAATATTTATATTACTTAATAAAAGGGTGAATTCTAAACATTTAGAATTGGGATGAATGTAGCAAGTTTACCCAAGTCAAAATTTTTGACGGTTAAGAATTGATGGTCCAACATAATATTGATTCCATCATGAACCATTACATTTTTTGATGATAACCAACATAAGTAACCATCACCTCAATGTAGAATTTCGGACTGATTTATTATGGTCCAGCATAAGAATGGCAACTTTTTTTTATGGTTTGTTCATGTTGAACAATCACAAATTTCCATCATAGTTTCTTAAAAATCAAATGTTGGAACGATCATGAACGACCGCCACCCCAATGTGGGATTTCGGACTGATTTATGATGGTCCAGCATTAAAAAAAACACTTTTTTTGATGGTATATTCGTGAGAACCAAAAAGAATTCCTATTGAACCATCATGAAAATGTATAGTTGGAGACATTATGGTCCATTATGGATTGTTTGTCCATGAGAATCAAACTTATCTTGATGGTTGACCATCATAGTATTAAAGTAGCATTTTCCATCATGGAAAGATGGAAGTTTTTTTGGCATATCAAAAACCATGAACGCATAATGGAAAATGTCGGATGATGGTTACCCTCAAATGATGTTGGACCATCATGAATAGCACTGAATCCAACATAAACCATCAAAATTGTTTGATGGGACCATCAAGAATTTTGTCTTGGGTAATACTATATCTTTTCCTCATTTATAAAATATTAATAATAGTATTTTTGTGTGCTTTTGTGTTATTTTTGTTTCTTAACAAGCTTACAAATTTCATTTTTATTATTTAAATAATAACAGAATATTCTAAATAAGTTTTCTAAAATTTTATTTATTTATTAAGCTGTAATGTTTCTCCAACATTCTAAAACAAGAAGAAATATTAAATGAAAAAATATCAGCTAATAACCAGTAAACTTACCAAATTACCGTTAAATAAAAAAGAATTATTTTTCTGGTTTTCTTTTAATTTTTGACTACTTTTCAGAAAATTTTATTAACAATGCTTATTAATTAAAGATTTGTTTTTAAATTTTACCAATAAATGGGAGAAAATGGATAGCTTGAAATTTTAAAAATAACATCTTTTTCTTGGCTTACTTTTAGACTTCCTACTTTTTCTCTATTATTTTTAAGGGAACATTGATGTGGCTTAAAGGCAAGTCTTGAATTTCAAAGTTTTAAAAACCTCTGAAAGCTTTTAAATTTTTTGAAAACAACACAGGGTATTGTGTTCAATATTTTGCAAAGCCGCATATTCTCTCTTATATGTTATCCAAATGTATTATTTACATAAGAAATAGTAATGCAAAAGTAGTTTGTATAGGTTTCACGCACAAGCGAGCAAAAAGTATATGCCATTTCTACTAAAAGGTCTTATATCAGTACTTTATACTACTATATATCTAACTTTAAAGTAAAAATAATGATTCAGATATCTGAATAGCTTTTAAAGAGCTCTATTTCAGAACCTTAATATATCTTAGAACTGAAATTGTATATTTAAAAATATTTTTAAAGTAAATTTTCTTCTGCGATTAATTTTAATAAAAAAGTATCTTTTACGCATTATTGTATATTTTTTATTTGTCTTAGCATTTTAGAACTCTTAAAAACCGAAACATACATATTTGTTTCCATTAAAACTGAAGTTCGTATTATATTTTAATAAATACAAGTAAAAATTTTTAAATATTTTTTTAAAGTCAAAAACACAATTCAATTATAAAATATAATAGCTCTTAAAATTATTATTTAAATTGAAGTATTAGTTTAAGGAGGTTTTAATACATTTCTGCTTTATAAAAAAATTTTAGCAGTGAAATTAAAATATACAGTATTTAAACCATCCAATTGGTAATTTTTTTGCTCGTATGGTAACAGTTTTTTGTAAATTCTTGATTTCAAAATTATGGGTCTTAATACCGCACATTTAGTAAATATACAAAACAGAAAAGTTAATTTAACCAACTAAATGGTTTTTATGCCATGTTCTAAAATTTTCTACCACATTTATAACCAAATAGTATGGTAATAAACCATATTTTTCATAATTTTTACCAAAAATTATTGCCAAAGCACTTTTGGAAAAAGCTATGTTGCTTTTTGGTGTTCTCATAAAGCCAAAAACATGGTAAATTTAACCGAATTCTAGTAGTTTTGGCAATTTTTTTTCAGTACAGGTTGTCGTAGACTAAGATGAATTCTAAAATTCCATAATGTACAATGATACTAAATATGATAGCATTGTTTTAAGCATATGAGATTTTTAAAACATGTTTATCTTTTTCTCTCTTCATTTTTATTTCTCTTTCCTTTAATCTTTGCATTGGTTTCCTTACTTTGGGAAACCTTTATAAAAATGTTTAAATCATAATATTCCTTTTTCTACCTTTTATTTATTAGTCGCTTTTTATCTTAGCATTTATAGTATTATTTTTTTATTAGTTTTAAAATTTTAACCTTTAATACTATTTCTTAATTGCTTCTCTACGCAAGCTATAAGCTAATTTACTGAGTTTGACATTTTGCTGTGAAAATTTTGAACCTTTCAATTCGTTTTCAAGAATTTTGTTGAATTTTATCGATAAGGTAGAAATAGAAAGATGGAAATAAGATGGCTGGTGATTATCGGATTTGTTGAGATAAAAAATAATTATTTTGTTATTAATTAAGTTGCTATTTTGTGATTTCACAACAATACAACATTCATTATTTAAACTTAATTTCATGTGAAAATATAAAAATGTATTGTTAAAAGGACATTTTAATTTAAAATTTTTTAAGTAAAGGTTTTCTATTTTTAAACTTGTGTGTTTGAGCTGAAAAAAAGGTTTCAGGCAATTAAATATGAATTTATGTGGAAGTTAAAACCAATTCGTTTTAGAATCTTTTGTTATGCATCCTAACAATGATGTGTGCTGTGAATGTTTGTTTGTTTTGGAAAATAAAAATACTACAATGATTTGCTTCTAAGAATTAATTTCTACAAGATGGTCTTGAAATTTATTTGATTGAGTGTGTTGTATTGAATTTCACAGCTTTAATTTACTGAGCTAATTTAACTTTATTTTTACCTGAATGTGAGTTATGTTTTGTTTTTCTGTGGTTGTCTATCGCCCATTTCTCTCTCGACCTTTTTATTTATTATATTCATTGTATTCGATTAATCGTTTTAACGCTTTTACATTTTTAATTATTTTTTCGATTTGAACCTTTAAATTTATTTTTTATTTGTTCCCCTATGGATAAAATAAGCTAATCGACTGATTTTGATATCTTCCTGCAGTGAGCTTTAAGCTCTTCGAGAAATTTCTATATGTTATCAAACTAGGATTTTTGTTATGTTTGTTTGTAATGATGCTAATAATCACAAAATTAGATTATTAGATGCATGAATGATGAATATAAAATGTGTTTTATGATGTATATTGCTCAACAAATTTAGAACTTTATCAAATATTTTTTCTCTTTCTTTTTTTTTTCTTTTTCAAATCAAATATTTCTTAACAAGTGTTCCTTTTTTCCTAATTCCACTTTAAGTTAACATACTTCATAGATTATTTTTTTTTACTACTCCACTTTAATGTAGTATTTATTATTAATCATTTCTATTATCAGTAGTTTATTTTTTTACTATAACATATTTTTTTAATTTTGCAGATGGCAAGTTCAGTTTAAATAGGACATCATAAATGAAAAAATAGGAAGCGGAACAAAATACTACTTTGGATAGATGGGCTTCTTTCCACAAAGCCTCACAGATCACTCTTATCTGATAGCTATTAAATATATAAAAATATATTCGGTAGTTATATTTATCCTGAAGCATTTTATTTTATATTGAATTTATTTCTGTATTAAAATATGTTAATTTTAAATTCATTTCAAAATTTCAACTTATAATACGAAGCAATAGGACATTCAGTTATTAGCAATTTCTTTCCGAATAAAAAAATAATATTCAAAAACTTCATAGCTTTAAAAAAACATCGAAATATAATTGGCAGTTATAATTTTCCTGATACATTTTATTTTATATAGAATTACTTCAGTATTAAAATATCCTGATTTTAAATGTTTTCAAAATTTCAATTTATAGAAAGAACATGGCATTTAAATTTTAGCAGATTTTATCATGAATAAAAAAATAGTCTCCTACAATTTCTTTAAATGCTATGAATCACAATTTTTTCCAATATTTATTAACATGAACCAATTTGACGTAAGAATCAAAAGCTTAAATGACATGAAAATATATAAAATTTATAGGAATTTAAATTAAATATTCAATTAATAAAATATTAAATGTTTTGATTAAAGAATATTTAGATTATTACGCAATAAACGTTTAAAATCTTCTTCAAATATTTTAAATATTTGTTAGTTTTATGTTGATAAATATAGTTTATAGAATAAATAATTTTATAGAATAAAATAGCTTCATTTTGTAAAGTTCTTTTGTCCAAACTGCTGTCAATATTTTACGCACCATTAAACTCACAGTTTTTAAAACATGCTAAAAATTGTCGATTTTAATTATAAAATATATTTTACTTTTTTATCTAAAATATAGAATTTAGTATTTATAAAGCCTATAGCCTTTATAAAGTCTATAAACTATATAAAGCCCAACTATCTCTTCAGATTCTGTATAAAAAAATTGAAGTACAGCTTCAAAGATTCTGTTAATAAAAATAAGTCTATATTTTAGAATGTCTATTTTTTAATGTCTATATTTTAGTATGTCTATTGCTTTGTACTTCTCGCTTATAGCTATTTTAGTACAAATTTCATGAAATCTTTTCGCTTTTGACTAAACCGTTTCCTGGTTTATTCTTCTAGCGAGTTTTTCGTCAAAGTGATGACATCGTCATTTCTTCAAGGAAATGAATTTCACAAATATTAAGGAAATGTTTAATTTCTTTTCTCAACTTTCCTTCCCTTTATCGTGGACACCATATAGCTAGATTAATATCGCCTTAACAATACAAGAAGGACAGATAGAAAAATTTCATCTATGCCCAAAACGGGATACAAACCAGTGATCTCCCTCGTATGATGGCTGCTCCTTGACCACCATACCGCCCGGTCAGCTTTTTTCGTCATTTTATTTTTAATCATTTAGTCTTCTTCCTACTTAACAATCTTACATAGTTTACTCCAATAAAGTTTCGAGTTAAGGAAATATTCATTAGTTATTTGAGAGTGCACGTTTCGTCACAAATCATGTGAAAATGTGAACAAAAAAAGAAAAAAAAATCGTCAAAGTGAGAGTTTTATTTTTGAGATTGTATGCTTACAGGTAACTGCTTACTAGTTACCTTTAAAGCAAAAATAATTAGTAAAATATCTAAAGTAGAAGTACAAGGCAAAAAAGGTAAAAGTTTTTGTTTACAAATTTTTGTTACTTTTCCATAACGCAAAAACAGCAGTTTATTTGGAAGGTAGATCTAAAATCGTTATTTTAAGGCAAAAGAATTTTTTTTTTTTATAAAAAATATAACGGAAAGCCAGCTGTTGAATTTCTAATTGAAATTTTTTTTAATAAACACAGGGATACAAAATGTACAAGACTGTTAACTCTTGCCCAAGAAATATAATTACAACTTCAAGTATAAATTTTAAGAAAACATCAGAAAAAGTCAGTTATGTTACAATTACAATTTGTTCTTTGTTCTTATTAAGGGCTTATCACGAAAAAATTGTACAAATCATTTGATTCGGAAGATACTTAACTATAAGTTAAGTTTAAGTAAAAACTAGCTGTTACAAAATGTATTTACTGTTAAGAAAAATAAATTTAGAAATTTAAAAAAATTACTTAATTTGAATTTTTTTTTTTAAAGTTTTCAAATTAAATCTTGAAAAAACTTTAAGGAAAAGTAAGGACTTTTTTCTTTTGATTTTACATAGCCTGCCTTTTTTTCTCCAAAAAACTTAACTAATGTTCAAATAAATGAATAAATTTCAGAAGCAGCCAAGTGCAAGTGAATGTATATAGATGTGTTACTTGTAATAAGAGTAGAAGTATTTCTATATAGAGTAGAGTAGCCTAAATCCTACAACTTTCAAAGTCACACATCACTGACAAATACATTTGAAATATTTTAATAATAAAATATAGTTATGCAGTTTATTGGAATTAACTTTCAGTTACTTTTTTAGAAATAATATTTGTACAGTAAGTACTGAAAATTAGATATTTTTACAAGTTCTGAAAATTGTACAATTCAGGAAACCGGTTGCCTAATTAGCTCCTACGGCTCCCTGAAACGTACCGACCTAGAAAACTTGAGCAAAAAAGTGACTAAATAAATAGATAATAAGCAATGCAAAACATGAATTTAGTATGATAAGGTAAAATATAGAATTACATATTCTGAACTGTTATGAGTTAAGTAAATGGCATTAAAAGTCAAGAGTTGCCATAAAACTTGACAGTTTACTACAAGAACAAACTAGTGTGACTTTTCTGCTTTTTCCAGTTTTGTTTCTTACCCTTTATTTTTCCATTTTCCGTCAACAACTATACGTTTTATATATTGAATCACTTTTGTTTCATCTCATTGCTGTTTGGAGAGTCTTGAAAATGGGCGCTTATTTTTAAGCACATGAAGCATGTTGACTGTTATTTTCAATTTGTATGTTTTTGAAACGAGTGAAGTTTTTAATCAAGTAATACACCGAACTTATTTCTCCTGGCATTGAGGTGTTGTTGATGTTGATTTAGTTTACTATTTCCGATTTTTTTACTGAGTTTGAGGGTTTTAATTCAACATCTCTTATTTCCTGGATAACTTCGCAACCCTTTTTTTTACTACTTGAATAAAGTTCAGTATAAATAACTTGAAAATGACATATCCAGTGGTTGGAGTAGATTCGAGTGGTCAAGTAGATTTCAGTCCTTAGCTGTAACATATTTGATCTAAGATTCTTGACCTAACTCAAGGATTCCAGATATTTTGAATTAATAAAATAATGATCATCTAAAAAATAGAACTTGTATTATAATAGAATGGGTAGGCAAACTTGCATCATGTATTTAAATGAGTAATCAAAAGTGCTATTTTTTTCCTGAATTTCAATATTGTACAATTGGGGTGATTTTTTATTGTTAGTCAAATGTTTGGAATAAATTAAACTAATATTAAAATATATTGAATTATATGGCAAATGTGGACTCTGGAATAGGCTTTTGAATCGCACCGGTATGATTTAGGAGGCTACAAATTGTACAATTTAGGCAACTTTTTAAACTAAGCCTAAATTCTAGCTTTAACTAATAGTTAGCTGCTAAAAACATTAGTTCAATACTATATCACATGTTCAAATATTACAATGAAATTGTAAAACATACAAACTTAAATAAAAACTTAACTCCGGCCGCTTTACTCGTCTGTCACGTGAACACAGCTTCTAATTTATCCTAGTATCCTTCCAAACGTTGTTGAAACTATCGGAATATAGTAAAATTTACCATTTTTCTGTGTCTATGCTAATACCACAATAATCGATAGTTTTTACAGGAGCGCTTTGGCAATAATTTGGGTAAATTTAACAATAAAATATGGTTTTATAATATGTGATAAAACTTGTTAAATTTGGTAAAATTTGATAATTTTGTCACGATGATTTACTGAATGGTACAGAAACCAATTATTACGTAAAATTTACCTTTCATTGCAATTTTTGCTAAATGCTTGATAATAAGAATTATAATTTTGAAAACCATAATTTCCGTTAAATTCGTTATTAAAAATTCTAGGTATGAAGTGAAAAAAAATTCATTTTCAAATATTTTTTTTAAAATGCGAAACTTATACCGAAAAATATATAAATAAAAAATAAACATATAAATAATATATATAAAAAAATATATACATAAAAATATATATATATAAATGTGTGATGTCGAAAAATGTATTCATAATTTAATTCTACCTAGGCTATTTAATTCTACCTAGGATTGAGAAATCTAAAGTTTCAACTCTTTTTATTCAGTAGAAGCTAAGAAAAACTAACATAAATTATTTTAAAAAAATTGGCGACAGTGAAGAAATATTTAAATGGGATAATTAATATTTAAATGAAATTAACTTACGAGGAACTTGACTTATGATTATACATCAGCACTCTTTTTAACTTTATTTTCATGTAGGTTCTTATTGACATAATTGCAATAATTGATACAATATCAATAATATACATATGTATTCATAGATTTGGAATAATATTTTTAACAAATTCTTCAGTAAATATTTTTAATTTATTAAGTAATTACTACTTAAATGAAGTTATAAATTTTATAAAAGGTAGCGTTATATTTTCTTGAATTTATAGTAATATCAACCAAGATTATCTGAAATCGTCATCGTCGTTTCATGTCACTACAAGGAGAATTGAGTTGCCTAATACAAAGTCAACATTTTTAAATATGTTAAAATTTCTTAACATGCTACATATCGTCTTAATCTTAAAATGATATTTTTAACTACCCGGCCGAGCGTAATTCGCAAAAACTGTTTTACCAACTATTTAATTTTAATTTTTATATTTTTCGAAATTTTTATTTTTTAAGCTACCACGTCGATTATTTTTTTTTTCAATATTGTACTCATCTAATTTTTTAGTTCTTTAATTTAGATTTTCTTTTAAATTAAACGTTCTTTTTTAAGTAATTGTCAAGTTCTCAAGAAAATAAAGCTTAAAATTTCTTTCAGCTAGGTGATAACTAAACTTGTTAAAAAATCAAAAGCATTCTCCTGCTTTAAAATTACTTCATGCAAAATAGCTGACTATTTACTTAACATAAATTTTTTTTTTAAGAAAATGAAGATAAATTACTGATTGTTTTTATTTACTTTTTTTTTATTTGAGCATCGTAAACTACTAAGTAATTGCATTTATGTGCAACACAAAAATATACATTATTTTGCTTCATCTTAAGGACAAAAAATTCTAGAATTACCACTTTATTCGATGTTCAAAATTATTCTCTCCCAGTAACTTTAAGAGAGTTGCCCTTTTAGAAATAATAATCTAGAAAAAATCTGCATAAAAAAGTTGATCTTTCTCAATTTTAGCACAATTTACAAAATAGTGCTATATCAGAAAATTGCTCAATATGCCTAATTTTGACAATAGCAAACAGTAAAAACAGAAAACTGTAAAAAGATTCCAAACAGTACTGTTTTTAGAATCACCATCTCAGAAAAATTGTTGTCTTCCTAACTGTGGTTTTTCTTAATAATAAAATGAGGTGTAAACTGTTATTATTGTGTCCTGCAATTTGTTTTGCTATAGTTTTTTTCAGAAATTGCGAATAGAAGTTGTTCTCATATTTCGCAGTAAGGAAAGAAGAATGTTAATATTTCATTGATGATTAATTGAACTATGGCAATGATTTTAATAATTTCTGAATTGAAATCTGCTTGGACGAGACATTTTATTGTTTAAAGCAGTTAGAAACAATCAAACTTTTTAAAATTAGTAGAAATTAAATTTATTCATTTATTTGAGAATGGAAGGAAAGATGAGGAATTGCAATGTAATGTCCCGTTTACCATCATACTATTCATATAACTTGAGTAATTTTAAGCAAAAAAATAAATAAATATAAAACCTTAAAAATACAAAAATTCAAATATAAACTCTTATAGGGTAAACCGACCAGTGAAGGAACACTACCCAGTGAAGGAACATTTCATATATATTGATTAAAAATAAGAATTTAAAAGTTTTTCTTTAGATTGATTGGTAACAATAGCTTACTGCCAAACAATAGGAAGTCATCTAGCAATCTAGCAATGTTTTGGATTACCTGGTCAAAAAGACTTCTCTGTAAAAATTTTTTAATTTGTTATTATCTCTGCAACACCTTGCTTCTCTGAAAAAATTATAAGGTGAGTGTTTGTATTTATATGTTTGAAGGGTAATTAATTGCATGAAATAGTTTTATTTTTCTCAGTGCGAAGAAGAGAATTCAAAATATAGTTATTGAAGTTACGTTTTATATTTTTTTAATCATCATAGCATAATAAATTGCTGAGATAAGGGGGTGTTTATTCATTGGATCAGCAAACGATGAAAAACCAGTGAAGGAACAAGTGTTCCTTTACTGGGTTTTTTTCTAAGTTAATGAAAATAAAAGATAAATTTTAACTTTCTTGTACCTTTAGTGATGTTCCGCATCAAAAGTATGTTAAAAATACGAAAAACAACTTCTAACCAGTGAGGGAACAGGCTTGTTCCTTTAATGGGCATAGTTTTCCCTGTGAATGAACAGTATGTGTTAATATGTTGACACTTTAATTTTCAATTCATGATTACAAAAAAAAGTTAACATTTTCCAAGTATTTATATGTTATAATTTCAAGAATAGGCTTGTTTTAAGTATGTGTATGGCTTATAAATTCATAAAGAGCATTAAAAAATAACCAAAATTAAGTGTTCCTTTACTGGGTGTTCATTCACTGGTAAGAGCTGTTCCTTCACTTGGTCTTCTTACTACTTGTTATTTGAACCCCCAAAACTTTAAAACAATATTATATAAGTTCTCTACAAATTTGTTACATAATTTGAAATTAGTAAGAAATATGTTGACACTGTCATTTAACTAAAATTACCAATTTTGAAATAAATATGATTTTTTAAAATACAAGCGAAACTTAAGTGTTCCTTCACTGGTCAGTTTACCCTCTATGAACTGTTTAAAATATAAACTCCATCGAAATACACCCTTAAGTATACTCTAAAACATATCTAGAATAAATTTTAGATAAATGAATAAAAAATAAATTTTCAAAAAAATTTTGAATTGGGTGGAGGCGTTAACTTGTCCAAAACATATAACCTTATAACTGTGCAACTTTGATTCCAGGGGAGAGGGGTCATTCAATTGTCTCATTCATCTTTTGGAATTGTAGATGGAATTGTTTAACAAACTAAAAAATGTTTCATCAGAGCTGCAATCAAAAATAAATAAATAAATAAATAAATAAATAAATAAATAAATAAATAAATAAATAAATAAATAAATAAATAAATAAATAAATAAATAAATAAATAAATAAATAAATAAATAAATAAATAAATAAATAAATAAATAAATAAATAAATAAAATAAGTAGAAAAAAATAGAAAAAAATAAATAAAAAGTGTACAGCTTTTGTTTTTCAGACAGTTGCGATGATTTATATCTTATTATTATTTTCATTCTAACAGCAAAAAACATCATCTTACCTAAAGCATATTTTAATATCACGTAAAGTATTTTAATTTAATAGACTGTGTTACTAAATGAATAATTCGAGAAACTGAAGCAGAAAGATAAACACTTCATTAACTTTAAAAAATTTGAAGTCGTAAAGAAAAATCGAAAGTGCTAAAAAACTCATGTCACGAGTCATTCGAGTCTGGGTTTTCAAGACTCAGCAGACGTGAATGAAGAGAACAAAAGGATTTGAGACAAAAAATGTATAGATGACAATGAAAAATGGAAAATAAAAGTGAAAAACAAATCTAAAAAAAAAAAAAAAACCGTGGTAGTTGAGAGTGAGACAGGGAAGGAATACCTTGCCAGTGCTACCTTGGCTACATCGGGTAAACCAGTAGAGTTTTAAAATTTAGACTACAGGAACACTGACCACAAGTCCGTTATCAAGAATGCGATAAATCATCATTTGCCGCAGATTCTTGAAACTTGGGGATAAATTCAATTTCGATAATACTTAAATTCTTATCATCTCTATCACAACAGCTCATCTTGACATACGGTTATCCTGTTTTGTTTATATTAATGCCAATTTCATTGTTAACGACATTAGTTCCTCTTCATCTCTCCATAGCTCATAGAATTGCTTTTTCCCTGATTTGCCTCTCTCGGTCACTGCGGTTTTTCTAGTTTTGTGTTTGTCTTTATTTTAATTTTTTATTTTCTATTTCATGCTCGGGTAATGTAGTTTTTCCAGTTTATTAACATCTATTTTTCATTTTTTTTTTTTTTTGGCATGTTCTCATTTTCGGTTCCAAATTACCTTTATTTCCTTTATTTTCGTCTGGTAAGACTTTGGAATGGGCGTTTGTTTCTTAGCGCTCGAAAGATGCCGAGTTTTATTATTCTATTCATATTTTTTTGAAGAATTCATTTATTAATTGATTCAAGTTTTATTTTCAAAGGAGATGGAAACAAAAATAAGGGCAGAAATCAGCCCGAAGAATGCCCTTTATCTGGAAACTTCGAGATTTTTTTGAATAATTATTTAAAAAAAAAAAAGCCTTGCCAACCAAAGATAATACAAAACGATAAATGATAACACTCCAGTTTTTATTTCATTGGTTTTTATGGTTTCAACTTGGATGCTTAGCCATGGAGAAACCCTAAATACTTATCCCTTGTTGATCCAACAGTTAGTTTAGAGTTATCTAAAATTATTCCTCCCGCTATGACGATAGCACTTGGCTTTTTTGGGACTAAGCCAAATATATGTAGATTCCTGGCACTCCAATTTTTAATCAAATTTTTTGTCAAACTTTTGTCTTCCTTTCCTCTATTTTTTGAGAATCAAGAATCAAAAGATGCAAAGGAATCATGTTTATTTAGAGAAAGTACGTTTTTGTATCTGTTTTCTTATCATTATTAACTGCTAGACAAAATTTATTAGCATATTTGAAGTCACCTCCGGAAACCATTTAAATTGACACATAGTTTGTGAAAATCCGATTATTAAAATGAAAGTTATTCTGGTTGATATATTTTTTATGAGAGCAGTACAAGCTTTTTAAGAAAAAAATTCAACGTACAATTGAATATATAATATATATTTATGTAAAAGGAGATTATCATTGTTGAAATACTTACAGTATAGTAAATATCATGTATACATTTTTCATGATCTTAAAATTTGTGAGCCCCCTTCTGGATATAATACTATAATTGAATAACATTCTGTTATTTCAAAAATGAAATTGATGTAAAAAAGAAACACAAATGAACACTAAAATGTCTGTATTTGGAATTGTGATTACTATTTTAAAAAAAATATTTATCCATAGGTGCTTAGAAATACTTAAAAAAATGAGCTTTGAAACAAAACACTTATAAATTAATCACCTAATATTATAGTAGTCACAATATTAACCAGTATTTTTTCGTGGAAGTAAATTAAAATACCTCATACATCAAAGTTTAAAATAAATTCATTGAATAGTTCCTAAAAATTACTATTTAAATGCAATAAGTTTAATTAAAAATAATAAATATTGTATATTTAATTTAAATATTTGAATGAACGCGGGTGGCATATTATTTTTTACCTAAATTAAGATATAGATTTTTTTCTAAAAAACGTTTTGAAAAATATCAGGTGAAAGCATTTCTTTTTAAATTTTTTAAGAGTGATGTACTTTTATTAGACAGACATTAGAGAAGACAGACATTAGAGACAGACATTAGAGAGATTTTATTAGACATTGGAGAAAGTATGTTATTTATTAGATATATATATATATATATATATATATATATATATATATATATATATATATATATATATATATATATATATATATATATAAATATATATATATATTGAAAAAATATATATATAAATATATATATATTGACAAAAAAAAATTGAAATCTTTTAATTGCATAATTATTAATTTTGTTGTTACTATCTGTTTATCGTCAAGAATTGAAAATGATTTCAAAACAATTGTGAGGGTTAATGAGCGAAGCAGGCAGGGGGTGGTCGTAGTCTTTAGTTAAAATAACTCTCTGTTTAGAATTAAAAACACTTTAAGACGAATTTTGTTACAAACATTTTTCTTAACAGAGCACTTTTACTGTGAAAATACTTTTTTTTTAAAACAGAAATAACATAATTAAAAATTACAATTAATGAATTTTTGCCCACAAAAGCTTTAATTTATACTTATTACGCAATTTAAAAAATTTTTTGAAATGATTTTTTTTTTTTTTTGATTTAAAAAAAAACAACTTCAATTCTTAAAATGCTTAACTGAAGTAACTTCGAAAAATATTAGTTCCATTAATGCATTATTATTTAATAATTTAATTTAAAATCGTAACAAATATGTTTAAAATGGCTTATATTTTTTATAACTACCTGTTTTACTTCTTAAAATTCGGTTACATTCCTCAGGTGTAACACGTGACATCGAACAATAGTTAGAAATAAAATATTCTTAAGACGTTGTATTGACCCCGATGTAGTACGGAACTCACTTTACTTCCTAGTCCCACCCCTCTTTTTTTTAGATTATAAAAAATACTCTCATCTGCCATGTCCTTTACCCTCGTAACAGACGACTTATTGTTAATTTTTTTTTTTTTTTTTCTGAATGAAAAGTTCAAGATCTTGAACTTTGGAAAATGGCCACACTTATACCGTTTTAAATGCAAATTATTGATTTACCTAATAAAACGCTATTAATATCCCATTTTATTTTATTTTATTTTATTTACTTATCTTTTGGAAATGCTCTAAAACAGTGCAATACATAATTTTTTATAAGTCAGTTTCGTAGAAGGTTTTATTATTACATATTTTTTTAAATTTTATTTTAAATAGGTACTTAGTAAAAATCAGCCATTTTTTTATCAATATAATCTTTTTATCTAAACCATTTAATACATTTTGCGGATACATTTTGATGATTTCGTTAGTGAAACAACATTTAAAAGTCAACAAGAACATTTTGTAAGGAAAATGATCTAATAAATTTATTTCATCCTTAAATAATTAGCTTGAATATTTTTTAACTGAATTAAAAAATGTAGAACAAAGAGATTTCAAAATCGAAATAGTAATGCAATTAAAAATTTTTAAGATGTAACGTAAAACTTTTTTATAGTCTTGAAGTTAAAAAATGTATAATACATCCGTAGGAAATAAAATTTTTTAGCAGGCATATTTTTTAAACGAAGAAAATATTTATGAACAAAGAGATTTCGAATAAACAATATTGCAATTAAAATTTCATAAAATCTGACCTAAAACTTTTGTATAGTCTTGAAGCTAAAAAAAAAAATATAACACATCCGTAGGAAACAAAATTTTTTAGAAGGCATATTTTTGAAACGACGAAAATATTTATAAAAAAGGAGATTTTAAAATATAAATAGTTTTGCAATTAAAATTTCTAAAGATCTAACTTGAAACACTTGTATACTCTAGAAGTTAAAGAAAATTACTTTTAATTTTTAATAGGAAAAACTCTAAACATAATTTTATTTCAACTTCATAATTATTTTAATTTTATCGCAAATATTATATAACTCATTATCGCAAAGTAAATTATTAGTCATCAATATATGTAATCATGTCTTACCATGAATGTAAGCGGCACCATAGCACAGTCTATTTTAAAATTTCTACTGCCATTTTAGAAAGTATCAAAAAGAAATAAAAATTATTATTTCGTAATTGAGTTTTTATATCTATAAAAATGCCTAATTATTATAAATAAACACTTAACGATTAACTAACTATTCACCACTACTTAATTCATTACTTAAGATAACTTGAAAAATAACTATGCTTTAAATAGACCGATAAATACACGAGTTTATGGTACCACATAAGAGAAATATATATTCATAGATTAAAAAAAGTGAAATTTTTCTAAAATTCTGTCATAAAAATTGTATAGTAAAATTAGTCACACAGTCAAATAAATTTGTAGCAATAAAATGGTAATAAGAAAATTATATAAACACATGAAAAATTACATAATGCGCCTAAACCTCCCTGAATAACTTTTGATCTAATGATCCGATCTCCATGTTGTAGGACTCAATTTTAATTGCTCAAGGAGCTCAACTCGAATATGCTAATTAATTAAAAAGATACAAATTGATTTAAGTTAGATACAAATCATATTTTATATTAGTTATAAAATTCATTTTTCCAAAGGTAATTGCAAGCAAAAATTAAATTTTAGAAAATATTCAGTATTTTATTAAATAACAATCGAAAGATTTTAGTATTAAAAAGTAAAAATTTGTTACGTCATTATGAAATATGTAAATACAAAATACAATGGTGAAATCGGTTGATTCGTTCCTGAGAAATCGAATTGTAAAGAATTTGAATATTTAAAATTCGATTCGTCAGGAACTATTTTGCTGATCTTGCCTAAATTTTGTATTTTGAGTAAAAAGAAATATAGAAGAAAAGAAAAAAAAAAAAAAAAAAAAGAAAGAAAAAAAGAAAACGTGAGCCATAATAACAGAAACAATACAAAGAGAATTTGAAAACTTATTCTCTATTTTATGAGATAAATGTAGATCAAATTTGGTTTGAATTGTAATACGGTTTTAAACATTAGAAATCCACGCAAGAAAGTTTCCGGCAATTTACCAAGGGAAAAAAGGACTAATTTAACAATTTGGTTGAGTTATGCACTTATTCCAGTACTATTAGAAAAATTGGTTCAATTTTAAACCATAAAATGGTTGATGAATATCTTAAACAGTATTACGGCTCAACCTAATCAATGTGTTAAACTCAACCATTTTCTCTTTCAAGTTGAACCATTGTGTAATATCAACAAATTTATCGTGTAATTATTGAATCATATTTTTAAGTATGATTATAGGGTTTAACTTTGAAACACATGGCTGAAGTAAATGTTATCTATATTATGGTTCAAAAAATTCAAACATTGTTTGGCTGTGTACTTCCTTAGTTAGAAATCGGTGTAAAAAAAGTTTTTAAACTATGCAAATCAAATCTTAAAAATTCAGCGCATATTTTAATTAAATCAAAAATTAAAATAAACTTTTTTTTCCTTCAAAAAAGTATTTACTTCGATATTTTGCTTAAATTGCAAGTTTAATAAAGTTTTTCTATACAAGTTTGCAATGAAAACTTTAATTTCCTTGTATTGTTTTTTTATAAGATCGCTACCAGGTTTAATCATTATCAGGGTTGTAAAGAGTTTTTTAAACTTAACAAAACTAAATCAGCAGCTGAATTAAGCTCAGATTATATTTTAGTTTTATATTAAATTAAAATTAAAATTCTTTAACCGTATACTGGTTTGTTTAAAATACTCATTACTTAATAGAATGTATTATTAAATAAGTATGATATTTTATAATTATTTTCATTCTACAGTTTTGTTATTAAAAATATATGTAATTATAATTTTTTTTATTGTGAGTCAATGCTCAAAATTTTTATTTTTCCTATCAAATCTAATACAACATAATTTTTTGATGTAATTTACACTCTATGGAGTTTTGCAATTTTTTCTTGATACACTAACAACTTTCTGTTACAAAATATAACGAAATTAGTAAAAGTTTTATTTATATAAGTTAAAAAATAAAATTTCATGGAATAGTTGTATGAAGTTCACATTTTCTTTATTTAATATAAAAATAAATAACTGATTTTTATATGAAGGAACTTTATTATGTTATTCAATAAATCATGCAGCAAAATATATTGGTCATGCAAATTTAGATAATCGACAAGGTTTACATAAATCTTCATAAAAAAGATAAGTTAAGTCTTTATAACTTCAGAAAGTATTTTTCTTGTTCTAAGTGAATCAGCTGATTATTCTTTGGTGTGACGATGTAAAAATGAACCATCTTTAAAGAGGTAAAAAATTTTGATTTATGATAATTAAATATAATTGATAGAAAAGGGTATGTTTTCTAGTTGAAATGCATGTTATATTCCACGTAAAAATTGATGTAGTTTTCAGAGTCATTCAATCATTTTATTAAGTTTTGTTTCTCTTGTTATAGAACATATTATAACACTGGGTTTTGAACTATAGCAATAATTTATTTATTTTTTTAACATTTTCCTCGGTCTTCCCTCCTTTAATGTATTTTTAAACATCTTTTTTTTCATCATGTTTTATAAAACCATACTTTATTGATAATTTTACCGAAATAATTGCCAAACAACTTAGGTAAAATTTACCGAGATTTATGGTGTTGCTAGAAACACTGTAAATGTCACCGTATTCTGTTAGTTTTAACCATATTATTTTTCTCAGTGCGAGATCTTGTTACTCTAAGAAATTGACTTTCAAACCCAGAAAACAGCAAGATACCTTAGGGGTAAATTCTAAATGATTGGTATGAACCATTTCTCAACACGCGGCTGTCAGATACAATGAAGAAATAAAAACAACATCAAAATCGCTACAGGTTATAAAATGCGAGATAAAAACGGGCATTCCTATAACAAAACGATAGCTTCTTTATCAACCTAAGGGACATATCAAGGCAAACTAAGTGATAAAACGGTCCGTTTTACCTGATCCTAACCCCAAAATGTTTCACAGGTAAGCCAAGTGATAGGGAGACTCAGAAGAGGTTTTCTTGGCTGAGCGATAGATTCCGAAGAGAAACTATCTATTTTTGAGATAAATTGCTCTTCTTGTAGCTGCGGCCAACCGGCAAAACTGTTTCTCGCTATATCTCTATTTTTTATTTTTTATTTATTTTTGAGAAGCAAAAAGATAGCAGAGTTTTGAGGGTAGGGGAACACAAGACAAACGGAGTTGTTCATTTGTGGGGATGGTTATTCCGCTGATGATTTTGATTGATTTTCGGTCAGTGAAAAGACTTGAGAATGAATCATTGTTAGGCTAGAGATTTCACTATCACTTAAAAAGTTCAGAAAATTGAATAAATGCAGATTGTATAGACATTACTGGAACTTCTGATCGAAACAAACTTTTCGAGTATATCATGTCTTAAATTATATTTAATAGATTTCGTGTGATTAAAATATTGTTTGGACAGTTTATTAAGCTGTAAGAATAACACTTATTTAAATATTTGAAAAGAATAGCACTAAAAACTTATTAGAATGACGATCGAAGAGTTTTGAGGGTAAGGGAACACAAGACAAATGGACTGGTTCATTCGTAGAGATTGTTATTCCGCTGATGATTTTGATTGATTTTTGGTCAATGAATAAAAAGAACGAAAAGAGTTTAGTATGAATAATTGTTAGGACAGAGATTTGACTATCAATTACAAACTTTGGAAAAGTCAATTAATAAAGATTGTATCGAAGCTATTGGAATTTCTGATCGAACAAAACTTTTCAAATATGCAGGTCTTATACATTATCATTTTTTATAGCTGCCTTTAAACTGCCGACCCAATTTTGAGTTTATAAATACCGATGTTCATCTCAGAAGCCTTGTAATTTTGTACCCAATATAGAAGACAAAAGAACTCCTGGATCAAGTATTGGGAGAAATTTATCTTCGTAAAGCACTTTTTGATGGAACTAACCCGCATTTGCGTTACGTGGAGAAGAAAATCACGAAAACTCCGCATGATTAGCTTGACGGCAAGGGGTCTCAAACCCATAATCCGTATACCACTGAAGATATTTTGCGTTAGCACTGTGTTCAGTGTGAGCCAGGTGCCGAATTCGTATCGACTAGCCATCACTGGGATTCAAACCCGGATTCGATGGGAAGGCGAGTGCTCCATCCTCTGAGCACTTAAATATTATTTAATATGTTTCATGTGGTTAAAATATTGTTTGGATTGTTTACTAAACTGAAAGAATAGCACTTATTTAAATATTAGAATAGAATTTCAATAAGAACCTCTTGTATTTATTGGAATAGCACCAAGTAAATGGAGTTATTGATTTAGGAGGATGGTTATTCCACAGATGATTTTGATTAATTTTCGGTCCGTGTATGAAATGAAAAGAGTTGAGAGTGAATCATTTTTAGGTTACAGATTTCACTATCAGTTATGGACTTAAGAAAACCGAATAAATGTAAATTGTATCGACGCGCTTCTAGTAGCGTCAATAAGTGTGTTAATAGCTATAAACAAAAAGTTTGTATAACACCTGATAAGTTCTAAACTAATATCCAGATAGCAGTGTGAGGTTGACTTTAATGTTTTTTTTCTTCCAATGCCCACCTTTTTGACTTTAATGTCAGCAGCAACATTTATCACAGAGCCCAACGAGGTTTATGACTGAATAGCAAATTAACCATGCAAGCTTGAAACAATGTGGTTAAAATATTGTGCTAATTCCATGCTAGTTTAATCACTATGAGGTTCGCATTAAGCTTAAATAAACAATCCTTTTATACCGAAAATTCATTATCATCTTAATATCTTTTACAAAACAAGGTTAGAAAAACTTGGAATGGAAGATAAAATATAATTCGCAAATAAAGAGTAGAAAGCGTTTTCAAACAAATGACAAATTCACTTTCTCACGGTTTTTCTTATATTTTATGACAATCACTGAAACACGGTTTATTTGCGCTGGCTTTTATGTATTTTTCACTTCAAAAGTGAAGGTTTGTTTGATCGCTAAGTTTTCTATATAAACAACGAAAATAAGGTTTACAATACCTGATATAAAAGCTAAAAAATGATATTTTTATAAAGGTTATTGTATGTCTTTATTCAATCTCTTAGGAAACAAGCTTTGCTTACTAATATAGTCTAAAAATCTATTAATTACTCAATCTTTCTAAGTCAGCACAATAAAAATAAATATAGATATTTTTTAAAGTTGCCTGCTATCTGGATAGTTTTAAATAATTAATTTCTCTTCAAAATTAACTTCGGTGGAAATCACACAATATGGTTATTATTGTCATTATAATCTTTAATATCTTTTTAGTACAAAAATTGTCAATAATTAAGAATAAATGAACAAAATATGTAGTAGTTTTTTTAGGAACATTTTTATTGACTAAATCTTGGACTCTTTACAGAAATATATTGATTTTCATTCCAAACTGCTCTCAAAAAATTTCTTTGACAAGGACTAAGGAGCAAGTAAAGAGGGAGAGCCTGAAGATAAAAGAACAGCAACGAAACAAAAATATCAGGAAATATAGAGAATGCACTTGAAAGTGAGTGCGCCGTTAGCACAAGTCTATGTCTTTTCCTTTTATCCGGAGTAATGATACGCTCTTGTTGTGTAACAGGTTGAGCGCTGTACATAATGATCAGTGCATCAGTCTTCTTCGAATCTTTCAGGCGATTGAAAAAATTCTAAAAGAGGGGTGGAGGAGATGGAAGTATCTTTTTCAGTCATTATAGCACACACGACAGATGTGAATCTGAAAGAAAAAAGAAGAAAATGATGGAGTTTGGGAAATGAAAAATAAAATAAAATAAATTGCTAAACTCTGAAAGAGAAAATACAGCTAAGTACTATAACTTTCGACAACCATAGATGAAAGTATATAAAAGAAATTCGCAGTCATTAAGTAAAGTTGTCCCCTGGGTTCTGCTTTGTCATTATCTTTTCGTTAAAAGGTAAAAAAAAATTGGTAAAAAGTCGGAAAAGGGGATGAGATTGGATGGTTTAAAATGAAGTGCAATTGGAAAATAACGGTAAAAGGTGGTTCTAAGTATCGTTAGGGGATCAGAGTCTTACCTTTGGTCTAATGATGGGATTTTGTTATGAGTTCAATTGGAAATATCTGTTCAGCTGATCTGCCATTGTTGAACAATGTCATTAAAAAATAATCGATATTTTTGTTTTATAAATTTATTCTTTCTTACATTTTTCTATTTTAATTTCATCATGAATTGATGTTATTCTTCTCATTAAATTGATATTATGTTTTAAAGGAATACAAGGAAAATAATAAGAAAAATAAGTAAAGAAAAATGAATGCGATAAGATTGGGTTTCTGTCAAATGGAAAACAGTGCAATTTCAAAACAGAAAGATTTGAAAACATTGGCTCTATGTGCTGTTATAAGATCACAATTAAGAGACAAAATGTTTGTTAATGACAATTAAAAGACAGATTTTCAAATTATTCTTAGTTGAAACCAGGCCTCTTTAAATTTTTTGAGATTATGTTTTTCATAATTCCGCACCTCATCGCATTTCTTTAAATATATGCGCCATCTTTAGCCAAAACTTGGATTTTAGTAAATTTTAAGTAAAATTTTTTTCTTTATAATATTTTATATTTTTTCCTTTCCTTTATTGTATTTTTTATTATATATTACTCAATTTTAATTATATCTGGCTAGTAATTTTACTGATAATCAATCAAATCGGAAAATTCTTAAAATCAGGCTATATATATATATATATATATATATATATATATAATATCGAAAAAATATCGAATATCATAAATTAAAAAGAAAATACAAAAGTTGTTATAACTCTCCCAAAAAATAAACCCAATCCCAATGAAATTTGAATATGTTGTCTAATAAGAGTTTCTAAGAAAAACAGCAATATGTCAATAAGTAGCGATACAATGGAATGCCGTCATCTGCAATGAGCATAGAGTTATATGTTTGATGGCATGTCTACGAATTTCGCTGAGTAACTGAAATTAGAAATTGATATAACCAATTTGCAACAATGATATCCAGATATTATTCTCTCGAAGAACTCCTAAGGGAATCTTTTGGAAGACTAGAGGCAGAAAAAAGTAAGATAGAAGTGGCTAGATGGATAAATGTGAGTCCTTCAAAGGTTCATAGATTTTGGCAATAATTTCTAACCACAGGTTCGGCATCCAAAAGGTTCAGTTAAGGATGGTCAAATGCTACGTCGTTTGACGATATCAGATATTTATCGTTATATGCCACGACAAAATAGAACAACAAGTCAGCTCAGACACTCTTTTAGTGCAACCAACGGAAGATTGATGTCAACATTTAATGTGTATAGAAAGCTTCACGAATGTTGTTTGTTCTCTAGGTGACGAACAATTCATCTCTCTCCTCACGCCATAGAAGGGAAAGTTTGAGGTTTGGGCAGCAACATGTCCATTTAATGGCTGAGCAATGGGAAGAGGCTCTTCTTTTTGCGGAAGAGTGCAAGTTTAGTTTCCAAAGCATTTGTAGGCGTTGTGTGATTTGAAGAGAACCAGCAACCTGATATCATCCACCAAATATCTGTGAATTAGATGCATACGCAGGAGGCACTGTCTCACCAATGAAGCAAACGAGACTGTGTGGCGGGGTGTCTTTTTGGGTGGTTGCGCAGACTTCTTTCCACGTGGAATATGCTCACCGTGCTCACGTGCATAGCGATGCCATACTTCGTGCTTATGTGCTCACCATGGTGATGCAGTAGGCGATGATTTCGTGCTACTGGACGATAACGTAACTCAACACAGGGCTCGTATCATGGATGATTATCAACGATTCAGGGGGTGGTGAGACCAGCTCGATCACTGAACTTGAATACTACCTAACATGTTTAGGATGCTTCGGAAGGACGTGTATTTATCAGACGTGTCCTTTTCAGCCCCGTGCCCCACTTGCAACTGATTTACAAAAGCAATGGCTTGCACTTTGAAAGGAATTGGAAGACTGCATAATTGAAAGAATCACTAATCACTGTATATGCTGTTTTGTTTCTAGAGGATCACTGTATATGCTGTATTGTAGATCATAATCCATACTGAAGGTACTTTTTCCATTCCAAACTGACAGAATTTAATTTATTCATTTCCAACACATGCCAATTTATGTCATACCATAGTTGTCAGGTTAATAGTTTTTATGCTATTTTATGCATTAAATGTGTATTATAATGTATGCCAGTTTCATTAAATTCTATGAGTATCTTTTTGAGGTATGGTCATTTTTGTGAATTTTCCTAAAGTTATACATAGTCTAGTAAAATATGGAAAAATTAAAAAAGTAAAATGAAGACAATAGTAATATTCAAAAATAATTATAGTGCTATTGGCCTTTAAAACAAATGCAACTCATTAACGCTCAAAAAGTGTTCGAAATGTTCAAATGGAAGATAAACGTCCAACTGCACTGAAAGCGGCAATAGAAAAATAAACAGATTAAAAGGACTCTAACATTTATTTTATAATTATTCTTAAATAGAACGGTGTGCATGGCTCTATAAAATATGTTTCTTTTAGCATTCAAAAGAAAAAAAATATTTTTGTGAGTAAGAAAAGATAAAACTTAAAAAAACTTTTCATCTTGATTTGAAACTGTTTTACTCACGCAAGACATTTTTTTTTAATTTTCAGCGTTTTTCTTTCAAACATTTTTCATTCTAACAGTTTGCAGTGAACTCTTTTCAAATGAAAGACTACTTAAAAAAATTTCTCAAAAATCTTCATATAAAACACGAGATAAAAATCTACAACATAACAAAACATTTTTGCTTTCAACTCTAAATTAGGTTTGTTTTTATGTAACTTCTATTTACCACTTCATTTCAAAGAAAAAGAAATTACACATGTTACTTTGCGTGCAAGTTCAACACCAACTTTTACAAAGCAACCTAAAGCAAAGTTACAACTCTACTAATAGACCATTAAACACAAAACTCAACGGGTACCAAAAAATAAAAATAAAACAACCACTATTACATAAAAATCATAAGAGGGCCTATTAAAAGTTAAACAATCACGCAGACGACAATCTCGCGCAAGGTTGCATGGAAGAATCTCTTTTAGCTTTTTAAAAAGTTCCATTTCTTGCAAATATCATTAACGAGCTCGCACGCGTTGCATTGTGGGCGTAAATATAGCTGGGTAAGATACATTATTCATGTTTACTTAAAGTAACATCCATTTTTTTATAGCATTCTCAATTTGTGTTGAATTAATGGGAAAAAAGGATTCATCATAAACTAATTTTCTTGTTTCACGGGCATTAACTAAAAAGGGGGAAAGAATATGTTAATATCGGATTCATCTCTGCCTTTTTATTTTATTAGCTGCATTCGTTTCCGAACTTTTATTTTGCCACACGCAATTGTCAGATTAATCCGTTGCGTTCGGAAAGTTCTAAATGAGAGTGTTACGAAATCGTCATTTTATATTTATTATAATTTGACTTTTGCAATTTATTGAAACAGAAATAATACATTTGCGTATACGCTTAGTTACGATTATGCATAAAAAAATAAAAAGAGTTTTGCGTGAGAGACATTGGTGTCTTTTATTTGGTTGTTTCAATGATTGTATTAACCTAAACGTTCTTTATTCATTTAACTCAATATTTACTTGATGAAAAAATAAAGTGAAAGTCATAAAATAAACTTTTCTTAGGAAATGTAAATATAATTTCTACCATTACATGGAATACCTCTTTATAGTTTTGTATGCATTTTCGTTGTTATTATATAAAACATAATTGGATTTTAAGATATTCTATTTTAGTTAATAAAAATTACAAAATGAAAATGAAACACTTATCGTTATTGAGTAAATATATTTTTGAATATTGAATCATTAGATGTACTTCACATACAATTTCGTTCCATAATTATAGGTCTGGGGTATGAGAATTATAGATCAATATATTTTGTAATTCCGATAATTGGAATAATTGGATTTCTTATCGTCTGCAAATAATTGTATTTACTATCGTCTTATAATCGTCTGCATTGAAGATATAAATGGTTATTACATTTACTGGAAATCAATGAGCAATTTTCGAAAATGACGATATGAGTAGAATATTTTGATATTATTTCTTTTTAATATTTTACATTTCTGTAAGAAATTATGACACTAAAAATTAATTCGCACTATAGAAATAGATCTTAAATCCTTTCAAATAGATGTAATTTCGAGTTTATCAGTGAAAATACACCATTTACTTTTATTGGAGTTTCACTTAACCAAAATATACAATATACATTTATTTTTAATGTTAAAAACGCTAAATTAAATATTTAACACATAACAAAACTTAAAGTAGTTTTCCGATATTGTAAATGTTTTGAATAAAGAATTGATGACAATTCATATCACTATAATTTGTTTAAAAAAATCTATATGTTAAAAACGTTTAAATGTTTAGATCATTTTCTGAAAATAATTTGAATAAGAATTTTTCAACTCAATAGATTTTTTTAAAAATTATCGCATTTAGTTTAATATAATCTTACATTTTCAAATGAGATTATACGTACAGCACGCGATATAAAAAGTTGACAATTTTGTATAACTGTTGATCTAATGATCCGATCTTCACATTTTAGGACTCAATCATAATGGTTCATGAGGGTGACCTCAAACAGGTTAATATATTTCAAGTTAGACACAAAAACGTACTTTTTTTTAAAATCAATATATATTTTTTGAAGTATTTGTATTTCAGAAAAATATTGTCTCAATTAAAAATATGGTTCTGGAAAATATGGTCTCAATATTTTGGTCAGAAGAGCGGTCCAAAGTTTGAATCCTTAATGGTAATTTTAGCTTGAATCAAAACACTTTTGCACACAATTATAAAATTCATTAATCCAAAGATAACTGCACCGCAGAAAATAACTTCTTGTAAATATTCATTATTTTTATTGTTTATTAAATTGTAAGGTAGGCAATTTTTTGCATCATTTTAAAGTATTTTACTTTACATGGCAAAATCCAAAATTTGAGTTTTTGAATTTGAGTTTAGAGAATAGTTCCAGCGAAGATGAATTTTAAATACCACAATACCGCAATCACGCGATTTTCTCCAGTATTTATCCTTTTAAAGGATCTCTTCACAGTATTTTTAAAAGTTCTGAGTATTGATAAAGGTTTAGTAGATATCAAATATACTAATATAATATATAATAAACATATTTGTACATTTGGTACCGATTAAAACTGCACTAACTACCATAATACCACTAGCGTCTATTACCAAAATTAATTAAGCATCATTACCGTCAATAATAGTTTGGCGATTTTGTACATTTCTCCTAAACGAATTAGTATAATTTCTCCATTAATATTTTTAACAGAGCTTATATTTTTAATTTCAATTCAAATTAATTAATATCAAAATTAAATAAAACTTAACTCGTCCATAAAAATCGGGCGATTTTTTATTTTTTTCCAAAATGATTTAGAACCATTTCTCCATTACTATTCATTTAATGAAATTTATCTTTCAATTTCAGTAAGTAATTATTACCAAACTAATTAAAAATTAATTGCTTCCCTAATAAAAATAGCAATTTTTTACATTTTTTCATAAATGATTTAGTACTATTTCTCTATTAGTTTTGTATTATTGTATAGCACATTTTTCTTTAATTTTTTTAGTACTTATTTTCAAAGTTATCTAAGCATCATTGGCGTTTATAATAGTTTGATTTTTTACTTTTCTCTTGAACGAATTAGTACCATTACTGCTATATATATATATATATATATATATATATATATATATATATTTATTATTTTATTTAATAATAGGGGAAAAACTTTTGAATTGTAAGGTATACAGTTTTTTACACCATTTTAAAGAAGGCAATTTTAAATAACAAAACGCAAAACTTGATCGAAATCAGTCAAATAGTTTTTAAGAAATCAAACTTTGAAAATGTCGTTTTCTTAAAATTTAATTTTTAAGAATTATTCGATCGATTTCGCTCAAATTTTGAATTTTTCAATATATATATATATATTGAAAAATTCTTAAAATGTTATATATTGAAAATTATATATTGAAAAATCCTTAAAATGATGTAATAAATTTCATATCTTGCTATACAAATGTTATTAATTATTATAAAATAAATTAATAAAAAATAATAATTAATAAAAGTTATAAAAGTTATATTTTGCATGGAATTATCTTTAGTTAAACGAATTTTATAATTGTGTGCGAAAAAAAATTCTATCAATTTGCTTAAAACTTTGGCGAAATGCGCAAAAAGTAAAATTAACATGAAGAGGTCCAAACTTCGGACCGATCTCCTGCCTTATAAACTATTGGGACCATATTTCCCAGATTGCAGCTACCCCCTAAAATTTAGGGATCATAATTCCGAATCTATAGAAAAAATGGTACGTTTACTTAGAAGTTATATGTTTTGTATCTAACTTAAAAATCTTTTGCACTAATTAATGCAAACGATATTATTCCATTTATATATTTGAATATATTGAAATATATTTGAAGTCACCCTCACGAACCATTATGATTCCTAGAACCATTAAGAGTCCTAAAACATGAACATCGGATTATTAGATCAGAAGTTATTCAGGGTGATAAATTTTTTTAATAATTCACACACTGTACATTGCAAGCTAATGCTAATTTGACGTAACTCAATTTAACTATACTTCTAGTTTTAAAGATAAAATATATTACTTGAAATGATTAAAAAGACCATCTTAATGAAAAAAAAAGTCTTTTTGATGAAAAATTTCCTTGCTACTATCAAGTTTTTATTCCATAATTATTTGAGTGAAATTACTTAAATTAGCAGATTTTTTTTTATTAAATTTGAATTCAAAACATGTTAAATATTTCTAATTAATAAAACTACAAATTTTATTACAATAAATTTAATAATTATTATCATACTTTTTTAATTATAATAGTTAAAATAATTTCAAATATAAATATAATTTTTTTTCGCTTGAAGACACTTTTCTATTCTAAAAATATAAAACAAGATGTTTAAATTAAAGTTGTAGTGGCTTAATGGAAGGACGAGGAAAAGTAAAAAAAATATGCATTCATAAACTACCACGAGATGGAGTTATACATTATTTTTGAACAGGTTTGACTCTCTGATCCCCTGACTTGAATTTTTTCAAATTTTGTTTTTTTTGGAAACCTCAAATATCTGCTATTCTCTGTATAAAAAAAAAGACTGCAAAAACCATAAAACTGGCTTTTTGACAGTTCAAGATCTAACTTGGAAATTCTATTTAAATATTTCTTTTAAAAGATAATATTTGCATAGAAAATTAATTATAATAATATTGAAATTTATTACATCTGACTTTTTTTTAAAATTTTGACCACTTTCCTTACCAATTATTTAGAAAAAAAAAGTGCAAAAAAAATAACTTTTTTTTTTCTATTAATAATACAAGAAACTAAAACAAAACATATTACACTAGTTTTAAGATGAAATTTTAATTTTTTTAATGTGGAAGACACAATTAATTTACTCTCAGTTTACTATCCCGAATTATCTCGGGCAAATATAAAAAGTTATATATTAGTTCTCGTATGACAGTTCTTAAAACAAGGGACTACACAAAGTGATACTTTTCAATTGTCAGTGAAGGGATACGGCATTTTTTAATCTATCGATTAAATGTATATATTCTATCGATTAAATGTATATATTCTATCGATTAAATGTATATATATTATGTTTTATACTAAATATTTCTCTTAAAATTCTTAATTTTTTAAAATTAATACATTGATACAAAAATACGTTCATAATAGAACAAACTTTAGAGGTTTGACTATATTGAGGAGGTATGATCAACCTTATCTAATCTATATTTATTTTGTTGACGAACACCAGCCTTTATGGAATAAGACAGAATCACATTCTGTTTCGACCAGTCAGTTAATTGTAATAAAATTCAAGAAAAAAATCTTATGCTTAATCATTTTCATCCGAATTTTTTTAAAAGTCTAACGCAATTTTTATTAAAAACTGCAGAAAGCAAATTGTGCACAACGATTGATTTAAAAAAAAAATCCCGGTAAATATTTTTTTTTGCTTTGTTTTTCAATATAAATATGTTTTTTTTTCCCCTTACAAAATGATATTGAGGGAGCTTTAACCCACGATACCCAATCAAGGATTTTAATGGCCCTTTTATTAAAGTCCTCTATTATAGCTACACTGTACAGTACTGTACTTTTACATTTGTATATTATTAGTATACGGTTCTGTAATGTACTTTTACTGAGTTCTATTATTGTAGTATTGTACAGTACTGTATTACTGCATTATATTAAAGAATAGAATTCACGCAGGTAAGTGGAACAGATTTATTAACAAACATCTAAAATATATAGAACATGGTTGCTACTTTTTCCCCTTAAAACGCATGAACTTATATAACAGTGTAATTAGGATACGGAAATGACGTCAAGGAATGTTCTAGAACATTCCATAATTAATAATAAAACTTAACCACTTCCCTGATTATCCCGAGTTAATTGGGGTATGTATATGTTGCAAATATTTATTAACCCGAGATAACTCGGGCATAGCAGAATTTGTTAGTACGTTTTGTTTTATCACATTTTTACTCAGCCGGAAGCAAGGGAAAAAAATAATAATAATCTGCTGTGATTGGAAGTTTGCCAAGTTTTGTTTGCGAATTTTGCTGTTGGATTGTGGAACTGCACACGTGTTTTGTGCTATTTTATATACGATGGTTGCTGAATTTGCATAGGAAAAAAGGGTAAAATAATGACGTATCACTTCACTGGTGTTTGGAAAGTATCGCTTTGTGTTGTTCCTTGTTTTAAAAACTATTATACAAAGACTAATATTTAAATTTTTTCCCTTTTCTCCTTGATAACTCGGGATAGTAAACTGATGGTAAATTAAATGTTTTTTATAAATAAAAAAATATATAAATTTCAACTTAAAACTTGTGTATTAGGTTTCGTTTTAGTTCCTTGTATTTATCAATTTTTTCCCCCAATGAGCTGCCGATGAGCAGATGAGCAGACCTAGTGCGTTCTCCAGAAGTGGTATCCACTCTTTCAGGACCACCACAATGGGTGAGATCCCGTTGGCCATGTTAATTTGGACGTCTAGTTTCTGCCACACTAGATGGCAGAACCAAGGCTCCATTTGGATGCTAAAGTGTACTAAGAATTTAATTTTACCGGAAATGCCAGGAGCCAATAAGGCACTCCAGGGATCTTTTACATGCCGCATAATCATTCGACATGGCCGCTTAGGATTTTCTGCATCCCGAAAATCCGGTGTCTGGGCCGGGGATCGAACCCACAGATTTGGGCTCAGAAGGCCGACGACAAACCAACTGCGCCACCCAGCCACTGTATTCATAAATGAAATGAAAAAAATATGTTGATTTTTGGCACTTTTTTTTTCTTCAAAAAAATTGGTAAGGGAAACGGTTAAAGCACTAATATATTTGTTTAAATACTTCTGAAGTCTTATTAAAAATCAGGAGAACTTGGTAGATCAAACTTCTGACTTAACAAGTTAGTGCCTTTGGTCGCTCTGTCATGCTGACACGTTTTGTGCCAATATTTGACTACTTATTAATAAGGTAGTCAAAGAGAATATCGAGAATAAGCAAAAAATGAAAAAAATCTAAACGAAATAAAATAGAGAAGACTGTAAACCAAAAGAAAAAATATGTAAACATTTTATCAAACCAATCAAATCAAATCAAATTAATCAAATCAAAGATTGAGCAGAAAAATTCAAAATAAATTCATTTAAAAATATCAAGCCAAAATTTTTGTCAGCAAATAAATATTTGATTTTCTTTAGACACAACTATTGCCTGTTACACTTATTTATACATTTATTAATAATAATCAATATGAGCTAAACGATCATCAATCAGAAAGCTCTGTTATAGAGCATAGTTTATACACTCTTAGAAAATTATTAATAAAGTGAATAGTTTATAATTTAAATGAAAGATAATAGCATCAGTAAAATAAATAAGGACAAAAAATATTATGCTATTGTTAATTTTTGGTTTTTGGCAAAAATGTTGGTAAACGAAAAACATATCTGCTATTTATTTTATATCGCTAAACATATTAAAATTTTTGATAGAACTAAGCTTCAAATAAGTTAAAATAAATATTATTTTAATATTTAATAAATTATAGATTTATTTTTTTAATTAAAAATTTATAATTTTAAATTATAAATTTTTAATTATAAATTTGTTTTTAAAGCAATTTCTAACTGAAAGAATGAAGGATTTTTAAAACAAAAACCTGAGAATATATTTTTCTTACTAACTCTAAGTTAGTGTAAAAATAAATAATATTTAAAAAAATAAACATGGATTTTTTAAATAGCGATTGTGACCAAAATCCAGTGGTGAGGTTTTAATTTCAAACAACTATTTGCTGTTATTGTAATTGTATTTCATAGTTATTTTAATTGCTAGTAGTAATTTTGATTGTAATTAGTAATCACTATTCTTACTTCTGGTAATTACGATTATAGATTTTAGAAAATTTTTAAGTCTTATCTTTATTTACTGATAAATATAAGAAAAGGGTAATAAGTGGAAAATATTAAAAAAGTAAACAGCTAATAAGTAGTACTTTAATTAAATTATTTTAATTAAAATAAAATTAAGGAAAGATTTCATTTCGAAGAATAAGTTAGAAATCGAATTAATCGTAATTGTTAGAATCGTATTTAAAAAAAATTAATAATAATTCTCCTTGATTTCATTTTAAATTTTATATTTTTGTCTCTAAAAACTTAGTCCTTGCTCAAACTGATTTACTTTAGAAAAAAAAGTAAAAAAGTAAATGTTTAGCAATATTTTTAAACGAAGAGAACAGCATATTATTAAATGTAAGGAATAGTGTTCGAGTTTGCCGTTAGATGGCGATGCTATTCCGAAGTTGCTCGACACCGCTATTCCGAAATTTTTCTTTGAAAGAAGATTGTTTTTTGAACAAGGTTTAATCTGAACAGGGTTCAAGCCTTGCTACCACAGAGAAAATGAGTAACGCCATTTCTTTCTCTGTTTTCTTTTAGAAAGAAGGAAAAAATTGAATTGATTAGTCGGTAAGTTTCTGCTGCAAAATGAAAAAATTTCGACTTAAAAAAGTTTAAATTTCGGTTATACTTAAATAAACTTCGAAATTCATTCAAAAATTACATTAGTTTTCTGAGATTTAAAATTGAGAAAATTAACTGTTTAGGACAGATGGAGCTTTTAAATTTAAAATAATTGTATAATAACAGTAACTCACTCACTTAGATTGGTAATGAATAACTTTTATTTTTTGTAAAAAAAAAAAACTAAAATTTTTTTGTTTTGCTTTGTTTTTGATCTACACATATACAAAAGGTAGTTAATCCAGCATAATATCAGTTAAATGTTGTTTATTATATTTTTATTTTATTTATTTTATTTATTTTATTTATTTTATTTATTTTATTTATTTTATTTATTTTATTTATTTTATTTATTTTATTTATTTTATTTATTTATTTTTTTACGGATTGCTTAAACTTCAATTTCTTTATTCTTCTATTATGTTCTACTCCTTCTTCCATTATGTTCTTCTGTATGTTCTTTATTCTATTATTTATTATGTTTTTCTATTTTGTTCTACTTCTATTAATTCCTATACCTTATATTTTTGTAAATAAACGTTAAGCAATAAACGAATAAATAAATACTTTTACCATTATTTTCTCAATAAACTCTTATTTTATAAAAGCATTCCCACCACTGCCCTACGAAGGCTAAGGGGGTCATGGAGGCTAACGCTTAATGACCAACCTGATTGTGAAAACACGTCCAGAATTGCGAAAAAGCCGCCTTTATTTTCTAGACAAGTTGATACCCATTTATCTGAATGGGTATCAAGCCACCACTATATATATATATATATATATATATATATATATATATATATATATATATATATATATATAAAACTTTTTATTAAAACTTTCTAAAATATGAGACGATCGCTAATGAAAATAAATTTACATAAAACTCTATAGTAAATACTGATTTAGTTCAAATTTTATTTTTGTTATTATTATATTTTTGTTTATCATTATATGTAAGCAGGTTTCTCAGATAGCAGTGTAAGATTGATTATACTGTCTGCATCAATCATTAAGACAAAGACTAAGGTTTATAAAAGATTAGCAAATAAACCCTGCAAGCTTAAAAAAATGATAAGTTTAACTATAACGCGCACTATGAGGTTCACATTAAGCTTGCTTAAATCGAGATTAAACCTGCCTTTACTAGACAAGCCTAGAAAAACCTTCTGATATCGAGGCTGAAGCACCATTCGTAAAGAAAGACTAGAAAGCGTTCTCAAACTTAGGATAAATTTACCTTCTGAAGGTTTATTTAGATTTTTGGCAATCCCAGGAGCAAGGTTTTATTGAGCAGGCCTTTATATAATTTCTTAAACACTTAAAAAGTGAAGGTTGGTCAGATCATTAAGTTTTTAACACAAACAAAATTTTGCATTAATTATTAAAGTAGGTATCAAATAAAAAGTAAAGTAAAAATAAGTAAGTATTAAATGAAGTAGTAAATTAATAATTAAAGTAGTTGCTTAAAAAAAGTGTTTATAGTAAAGCTAAGAAATGAGATTTTTTTTGTAAAGTCTTTTGCATGCCCTCATTCAATCTTGAAGAAAACAAGCTTGGCAGACAAATATTTCAACTTTCTAATTCTAAGTTTTAAAAAATGATTAATTAATCAACCTTCAATGCACAATACAACGTTTGCCGTAAGGTTGTCTGCTATCTGGGTTGTGTGTTCATTACTAAGACGGCTTATAAGCCCAGTTTAAATTGAATTAGAGGATATCACAACGATGCGTTCAGAGTTCAGGCACGATTCAAACCCGTTACCTCTAAGTTACAAAGAATATTTGTCAGAAAGATGAGTCCAGTCGGCCAGACAGACAGTAATTTCAATTTTACTCATTGCAATTAATATAAAGCTACTGCAGTTTAAATTTTATAACAGAGTAAAAACTTTAAAAGGAGATTATTTTGGTCTAAAATCGTGAAGTAATCTCTTTAATTTAAGACTTATTTTTTATGTGTAAAACAGCTTATCACGATTGTTGTTAAAAAACATTGCATGAATTTTCGAAATGTGATCTAATATTTTTTTCTTTCAAAAAATGCATTCTCACATCTGCAAACGACAAAACCTATTTTATATTCCCTTCGTTATAAGAAAGAAAACGCAAAATTCAATTCCGTTCTTCAACTTAAAAAGAAAAAATTGTTTATATCCTAGTTGGAAATAAGCCTCTGGTCATCGTGAAATAAACGAGAGAGAGAAAAAAAAAAAAACAAATTTACATTTTTCCAATTTCAAAGATGACGACTTGAACGACATCAGCAAGAAAATAAAATCCAGCGCGTTCCTCGTTCTCTTTCAAAATTCAAATATGACTCTAGAAGGGACTGAACGTTGTTTACTCTGTCCTCTAAATCCGACACTGGTCCATACGCATACTCAAAATAAATATTTCCTCCGCTTCGCCTTAAGACCATGTAAATTCTACAGCCTTACCTATCGTCCACAAAAGCTTCCGAAAACCCTTGGTCCACCCTTTTCTTTCCTCTACCCCTGTACATGGTGGGTGAGAAGGCCAGGGCGGATATTTCAAATATCGATCAAAGCTGTATACAAATAAACTGGACGTACTCTTTTACATTAGACATAATAAGATGAAATAGGTAAGGAAGCTATTTATTTTTTTGTAGGGAATAAGGGATATTCCTTATCTGTTATGCACTCTTTTTTTGGGGAAAAAGCAGAACCAATAGCTTGTTTGCGTAAATATCCTAAGGGCTAGTCCATCCTATTGGAAATAAGCTTTTCCAAAGACCATTATAAAAGAACATAAAAAGTAGAAGAAAAATCTAAATAAAGGCTATATGCAAACGAAAACTATGAAGAAAGATTCGAATCGTTTTATTTCTGCATTTTTATTGTCTTTTTGCTAGCTATTTGGGCAAAGGGGAGGACAAAATAAGTAGAATAGAAAAGTAATCAAGCTGGATCGTATGAAATGTTAATACGTTGAGCTTAACATATTGATTCGATTTGCTTTTATTCATTTATGCAAATTTTTAAAGAATTTAAATTAACTTTGAGATATAAACTCTTAAAATGACTTTTTTTTAAAGAGGTTTGCTGGTGAAGTAAATTTGAGATATATATATATATTTTTTTCTTATGGAGTTAGAGAAATTAAATAGTTGAAATACTCATTCACGGTTGTTGAATTAAGCATTAATCCACATTTCTTCTATAAAAATTATATCTGCATTCGGTTAGTGTAGTATTGTCGTGAGCTAATTGTATAAAATATCAATAGCCATTCCTAAATTGAAATAATTATCAACATTTGTTTAATAGAACATTAATGTGAATATTTATATGACTAATTAATTCGCAATTTTACATGAAAAGTAAATATACATATCTGATTTAAAAAGCAAAACCACATTTCTTACATGATGTGTAAATCTGATTGGATATATTTATATGTCTGTCAAAATTCAATTTAGGAAATGTCCAATGACATTCGATGTAGGAAATGTCGAATAAAATTCGATGTAGGAAATGTATATCAGTATTTGATGTATGATGTATGTGTTATCAGAATTCAGTGTATTAAATGTTAATCAATATTTTATCTATGAAATGTTTACCAACGATGATAAACGTGAAACCTTTAAGTTTCAAAAGTTGAGTTAATTAGTAACCATCATGATACTATTTAGAATTAAAAATATCTTTCGTGGTTTAAAATCAAAGTTCTTTAAAAAAATAAATTTGAATAAAATGTTTTTAGTTCAAGAAATTGATAAGTTACAAAAATAATTATTATTAGATAAGAATATAATACGGAATTTTTTCTTCTTTGCTGTTACAAAGCTTATTGCTTAGAAAGTTTCATAACTATTTAAGTTACTATGCTTAAAATTAGTCAAACTACAATATATGTATAATATGTACTTAGTAAATGATATTAACTTAATATTGAAAGGTTATAAAAGCTCAGAATTACTTTTCACTACTATTTACAAAAATAATTTTATTCATTTAAGACAAAAATGTCATGCACAATACATAATATCATTTTTTTTATTTTATTTTCTTAAAATAAGTTTTTCTCAATTATAGAATATCCACCATTTTTTTAATGGAATAGAGATATTACCGTTGCCAATGGCAATACAAAAAAGTGCACTTTTTTAAGATTTATGCATTTAGACTTACGTTTGCACAAATTGTTGTGGTTATATGGGAGACTGCAGTGATGATTTATTTATTATGCTTCTAAATGTCAGAGTTTGATTGGTGGAAAAGTGTTATAAAAAAAAAAAAAAGATAAATTCTGCAATAACTCGAAAATGAAAAATTAAACTTTTTATCAATTTCCATTACATGGCAAAATACACTAAATTTAAGTCTGCATTTGTCCTGGTAAATATAAATTTGTTTCAGTATGCGATGTAATCATTACATAAAGTAGCGATCCTGACTTCCTAAATATGATATTTATTCACAATTTTTATGAAATTCATGTCTCAAAACTTTTTTGAAACATCAAATTTATAATGCACATAATAGAACATAGGAACAATTGTTGAACACAAAAAATTTGAATTGATAAATATTTTTTAACTCGTAATCAGTTAATAAAAGGGGCAAGCAATAAAAAACAATAAATATCCTCATTTTTTTATGTAATGCTTAATGACTTACGTCCAAAAACTGCCTTTTTCAAAATTGCCGAAATTATATTTGTATAGATCATACTGTAGTTCATGGAAGATAAAAATTCTTTTTATAATCTGCAGGATATGAAGTAATAATTATGTGTGTACTCTTTATTGTCCTTAAAATTATGTGTAGATTATTATATGTTTTATTTCAATGTGAATTGCACTCACAAATAATGGGCATTTAAATACGAAAAAAATAATTATGAACACTTAATTGACTTAAATTGACTTTACGCATGTTTGAAATATTTTTTTATAAAAATTATGATATTTCTGTTTTTTATATATAGTTACTAGAAGATGAAAATGATTTTTTTGGCTCTAAAAATTCCGGAGCAATTAGTTATCTTTGTTAAAACTTTGCCAATATTTGATGTATAATGCAATTCAACAATTTTATAAAAAAACAAGCATTTTTTACAAAAAAATAATATTATAAGCATTTAATTCTGCACTTTTTGCATGAAGAAGAACAATGATACATTAACTAAAATACCCTATAATCCGCAAGTACGTAATAGAAAAAAAAACCGTTAACAATATTAAAATTCTGGTTTCCAGTTTTATTCCTTTTATTTTGAAATTTAGTAGTTATTCATTATCTTGAATAATGTTTTAAACAGTATTTAATTATCAATTAAAGTTTTAAGTGTAAAAAAAATTATTATGTACCCATTTTTTATGTAGTCATAAAATATTTTTTAATTAAGAAGTATTTTTTTATTTTCCTTAATAAAAGATTAAAAAAAATAGCTATTATTGAACATTAAAATTCGCTATTTTCACTCCTTTTAAAAATTAGCTGCAAATCAACGTATCATATCTTTCGAACATTTCACAGTATTCAATTATCTCTAAAAGTATTATGTGAAGGTACAGAGTAATATTTTTTCTCCAAAATTCTCCTGTATGTGCCCTTATGTGCTTAATAGAAGATAAAGGAATTTTTCGAACATTAAAATTCTGAAATCCTCAATTCTTTATCACTTTTTTTTTTAAAAAAAAAACTTAGTCGTTATTCAGTATGGCGTGTAATTCGAAACCATTTTATTTCACTGAAATAAAAAAATAATAAATAACAGGCTGAAAAGCAAGGCGTGAAAAACAAGAAGAAATAATTTTAAAACATTACTTTTCGCACAGCGAGGCAATTTTTCGATATTTCAGATCCTGGTTTTTAGATATCCCAAAGCGCCTATAAAAATGAGAATTTATTTCAGCCCTTGGTATCTAACGATAATGTGAGGCAGGGAGGGTAGAAAAACAGCCAAAATCTTATTTTTTTTTACGCCAAATACCTCGTATTGGCATGTCGTACACTCTGATCTATTTCTTACGGCCCCTTGCTTGTGACTTTTTAAAACTGCATTTTTTTTGTTTTATATTTTTTTGTGCCTATTGGCAGGGCTCGTTATTTAAAAATATGAGAATTGGAGGAATTCTCCAGAAACATAGCTTAGTCATTCATTTCTTTTTTTTTTTTTTTTTCGTTTGTACAATAGTACTTTATTAGAACATGTATTACGACAAAGCTTCGAACCTTATCGTCGAAGTATTCGTTTTAAAGAGAAATATAAAAAGGTATAGTTGAAATTTGTCTTCTCAGTCCTTACAGTAGACAATAAAATATACCAGGAAATAACATTATTTTAAATTCAAATTTTTCTTTGAACCATATTATATAAAAAGTTTTTAAACACATTGAACTATTTTTTAAAAAAATTTATATTATGACAAAAATCAAAAAAAAAAAATAAACAGAAAAATATATTTTTACCATTTTCTAACTTTTATTCATCAAAACATACAAAAAATCAATTATTACAAAAAAATTTACTAACAAAAGCTCAGAAAAAAATAAATAAAAGTGCACTAGCTGAGAAAAAATAAATAAAAAAACAAACAAACAACATAAACAAAAAAAAAATACACTATCATAATATTTTTTAAAATATTATAACCAAACTTAAAAAATAAATAAATAAATGAATAAATATTAAAACAATATTACTTATGACATATTTTCAAATTTTGATAGCGGTAACTATCGACCATAATATAAAACTGTAAACAAGATTCAAACTTTTCTGCTATGAGCCTCAAATGACCTATTTCACCTCATTGTATACTCAAAGTATATCCTAAGGTTACCTAAATCTTAAGTGTTTAACACAAATCCTTGTCACTAAGATCTGTCAAAACATCTCATTAGCTATTACATCCTATTTCCGTCAGAAACAAAATAGAGTGTTCTGTAAAGTACTATATATTTTTAGAATCCTTATCAAATTAAAGGAGATAAAAAGACAAATCAGATGCCGCTATATAAAGGTGGGAAATTAATAATGTAGTCATTGATAAAGGTGATTGGTAAGTGGTAAAGTGGCTTGCAAGTCTTGTTAAGCACCTTGCGTTATTCTTGAGCCCATTTGGCTCCATGTGCTGGAGCATATTCTTGTAGAAAGTTTTTAAGGAACTTTTGATTTTTACGTTAGGTTTTTAAGGGGACGTTCCCTTACGTAAAGAACGTACGAACGTAAGGAACGTTTGGTTTTTAAGGAACTTTTGGAATAAAGGCGGCATGACATTTTCCAATATGAGTGTTGGGATAAATATATTGAGATTTTAACTTTATCCAAGTTATTATTCATAATTTTATTTTAAGATTAATATAGCAACAAAAAAAAAATTTTTTTTCTTATTAATTTTCTACATAATTTTTAAAATGAGTGCAACATTTTAAACTTTACAAGAATTTATCTGAGTTTCATTTACTGTACTAAAACGTTTGTTTTTAATGATTTTTAAAGTTAGAATTGAAAGTCAATAACTTTAAAAGCGAAAGTTAAAACCAATACAAATTTTAAATGAATTATGAAAAGGACTAAAAATATTATTTTTAACTTTTTAAAAAATTATGTAGCATTTCTAACACGTAATTTTATAATGTTTCAAGTTAGCTGTTATAAAATATGTCTTTAATAAATTAATTAATAAAATTTGAGTTTTAAGTTGCAAACAGCATCGATCAACAGAAAAAAAAAGAGTAATATCTCTATTTTGTAAACGTATGATAAATTGTGCTCCTTTATTGTAGTCATTGAAATTTTCTTGAATGTATGAAAATACTTTAGAGAAAGAAACGCATTGATAAATATTGTAAAAAAACAATGTTGACAGTAATGTGTTGTCTAATCTACATAATAATGGCTAATCTTAAGCAGATAATTTTTTTCTCAATTTGATTACTTTAAACAAATTAAATTAAAATAATACGAAAATATTAAATATATTTATTTAACAAGTTCTTTTTACCTTCCATAATTAAAATTTAAAAAAAAAAAAATGTTTGTGGATGAAGTTAAAATATAGTAGAGGAAAATGTTTAGGTTTAAATTTCACTTTGATCAAATCAGGAGCTATATCTATAATTTCATTCGATGAAAAACTTTAGGGAACTTTTAATTAAATAATATTCTTATTATAGTTGATGAATGAATGAAGCTGAAATAAAAGCTTCCCTGTATATATCTTATTAAATTACATGCTTTTATCTATATATGATTACCTCTTCTAAGTAATCAAAGAACAATTCCATATTCTCATGTACATAAGACGTAATTTTATTGCTATTGTTGGAGAAAACATTCTTCAAACAAGTGATATCCTCCATTTTCTTTTCATACTGTAAAGAGAGTAATAGAATAATTATAACACAAAAGTTTTATGGAAAGATCTTACTAAAATTAATAGTGAAAAAATTAGATTCATGAAGTTGTGAACATGACTTGGAATGAAACTAGTTGCTACTTTTCACCTTAATACTGGTCATTATTGTCAATAATAGTATCTGCATTGTTTCAAATCTTGCTTGCAAATTTTGAAACTCTGATTTAATGAACACTTAATATTGAAATAGTTATCCATGCTTCTAAGAAATTTTCGTAAATTTCGGAAAGTTGGCCATTAATTTATACAGCCAGCTCCCTTTGTTGACATATAAACTAAATGTAATAAACATGTGAAAAATAAGTAGAGTTGACCATTACCTTATAGGGTTGTTATACGAAGCTTCCTAACTCAATTTAAAAATGTACATCCTTAATTTCATAATGGAATCAAACTATGGACACAAAGATCCTGGGTTCGAACTCAGCACATTTATCTCGCACTCCCTCTACATTGGTGAATAAGTACATAAACACACAAGTTTCTCTCTCCTTAGCAGATACATTATTTCCTCTCGGTACTTATTTCACCCTTATTTGACAAATATATCGTCTTAGTTTCATACAACGGCAAGGTCCTAGCTGTAGGTAAACTATTTCTAGCATAGCGTTAATTTACGGTCAGTGACCATATACTTTACGAGGCGGCAGATAATTACAGACAGGTCTGTGTTATTATGGTCATGAAACTTTAATGACATAAATTTATTTCATGCTCACTATCTTGAACTCTCTTTTCTGGTAGCTGACCGTAATTTAAAGGTAAAATTTCTTAGAGTGAGTGTTTGGGTTAGCTTCACGTAAGATATTTGGAGGGGAGATACAAAAAAGTTTGAATTGGGATTAATTTAGCAATAAATTTTCTTTTGTTGTGCACTGTACGTAGCTTATTTTTTCGTTTTACTGATCTGAGCTTTTTGTTTCATTCCACTGCTTGCAGTTGTCTTTGCACTTTACCATAAGAAATACAAAAAGCAATTGCTTCCATATAATTGGTTTACGAAAAGTATACTTTTCTTTTGTATTTAATACATTGAATTGAAAGTCGCCCTAAGTGCTTTGCTTGTGTTCTTGACTTGTCAGTAAAACTACACAAAAGAACAAAAAGATTCTTATTTTCTCAAGCCTGGAAGCATTTACGAAAACTCCTTTTCTGGAAAAAGTTTGCAACATTTAAATTACTAGCTGCAGCCTTTGCAAGCAAGGAAGGAGATACAGAGATAACTGTAAGATAGAGAACCTCTTTGGTACCACCCACTCTACCGTGTCGAATAGAAAAATCTTTCCTTGAATACAAAAAAAAAAGAAAGAAAAAGGAGAAAAAACAGGAAAAAAGAAAAACAGGAGAGAACCTGCAAATAATAGCAGGCTGAAAAACTTCTCTTCACAGAAGAAAGCTGTTGAAATAACAAGTTATCAAAAACATCTGTCAAGAGAATACGGTTGGTCTAGGAAGGCATCATTATCCTTAATGCACAAGATAGATTTAGATTTTTACAAGGAAAAGATAATAAAAAGAAGGAATGAAATAAAATTCGAAAAGGGGGTGGAGGAATGCGCAGCGCATCACGTGACCTATATCTTCCTTCACACACAAAAAAAAAATGTGCCTTTTCTAAACACGCCTGAATTATGATGACTAGCTGAAATAGTGCCTGAAATTTTTTAAGATCGTTGGAGAAAAAGGAGATATAAGCATAGATGCTGATGACCAAAAGAGAGTTCTGTATACAAGGGTGGATGGGGTGTTCGAAATTCGAAGAACACTGATTAAATGACCCGTGAAGGATCGCAAACTGACAAAATTTGCAAATCGAGCTTTAAGAAAATGCTATTCAGTTTGTGTTGGAAGAAAAATTAGTTCTGAATCTGGATGGACGTCGATATTTGAACTTTGATCCATTTCTGATTTGCAGATTTTTTTTTCTTCTGGAGTTTGTAAAAGAATAGTTTTTATAGCTTTAGAATTTTAAAAAGCATCAAATTATTCAGTAAAATAGTCTGTATAAGCCAAATTATATTAAAAGGTTGGCAACTGTCCTAAGAGCAATATAACGTGGGCTCTCATTGGACAAATATTCACGAATCTTGGATCAATAAGGGTTCAAAGGGCCGTTATTTTGCCGATATTGCCTTTATATAGAAATGTACGATTCACCCGATATTTTACAGTCATTTTACAACATATATTGGCCTTATATAGAATTGTCAGATTCACCCGTTATTTTGTATTTATTATTCAGTCAATATATGCCATATATTGCCTCTATATAGGCCGATATTGGCGCTATATAGGACGATATTGGTGCTATAAAAATCTAGACACCCTAATATTGGTCCCTCGGTGCATGTTCATCATATTTAGCCAAGTATTAGCCCAACTGGGAACAAGGTGAAATTGTTTTTAAGATGTATTAGACGCTACAAGATCCAGTGGTGAAAATTTGTCGAAATAAATTAATATAATTACATTAATGAATAACAAATATAACAAATTAGTAATTACTATGATGCAATAGATGGACACTCAAATATCACGAAAATTTCGTCGTTTTTGACAAAATCGTTTCCTGGTACATGCTCTAAGGTTTAGTATAAGTGACGAAATGACTATTGGTATTCTCTTCGAGGAAAAAATGAATGTCGTCAACATTAAAGAAATAATTCGCATTTAATTTTTTTAAAGAAAAAAAAAACCTCATAGTGCCTAATATAATAACTTATCTAATATTCACTTTATCGTGGGCACTATATAGGTGGATTCATGTCACTCCAACAACACAAGAAGGACACTGTAAAAGATTTTGGATAATAGTTCAAATCATTTTTGATTTCGAGGTAAACTAAAATATTTTTGCATTGTATATTATCACATTTTTCATTTACGTTTTCACTATATAATTCCATTTCAAATTTACCATTTAATGTTTTGCTACTTTACTTGCCGTCAATGTATATTTTCATGTTCATTAAAATAAATTAATTGCTTCATTAATAATATTTCGATTAAATAACAAGCACATTGAGAAGAAAAGCACGACCCAAACTATCAGAATATGGTAATATATGAAACGTGCTTCTGGCTCTTTGGAAACAAGAAAAAGCTGAGTAATTTTTACTGAAGTGGTAATGATTTTGATAAAATTTACAATTACATATGGTCTTATAAAGTGTGATAAAATTTGGAAAATTTTGCATGATACATAAAAGCATGGTATAAAAACAATTTATTCGGTTAAATTTACTTTTCATTTTTGTATTTATTACGAAATGTGTAGTAATAAAAACTATGATTTTGATAAACAGAATTTCTGGTAAACTGTTCCCATAAGAATGGAAAATGAGTGATTTTATATCATTTGAATGTACCAAATGATTTTATTACCGTATATTTTAGTTTTTAAACCAGAAGTATTATTTTTTTTTTTTACTAGAAGTGTCATTACCATACAGTACTGTAATTTTTCGAGAATTTGTTTTCTACGTGCATACTTTTACTATATATTCACACTACTTCTTTAAAACAAACCTTATTTTGTCAATTATACATAATTATTTTGCACCATAACTTTAGTTCTATACTTAAAAATGTATTTTTTTAGTAGTATTAAGTTTGCAACAGATGCCAAAAATGGTGACAACAATGCACCAAATTTTTTTACAAAGTACATTATAGTTAAACTAAGATTGTAATGTATAATTTTTCCACGGATAACAAAGAAGTTATTTCATATAATTATTTCGTTAAGTAATTACGTTTGTTTTTTTTTCATTTGACTCCCGCTATATTTTATTTTTAAAAAATACTTCTTTTACTTTCAAACTCAGGAAAAGTTATATATTTTAGAGAAAAACCAAATTTTCTAAAACTGAAATAAAAAAAAAATAAAAAAAGATGTAATTTTATGGAGGGTCCCTCTCAACAACTGTCACCAGAAGAGTTCTGCCTGTGTGATGATGCCTGTGGAAACGGCGTAATTTCCTGCCGTGAGTTTATGGCAGAGCAAATTTTCACCTCCACGAACTCACCTTTTCCAATTTTCGCTACGAAGGTTTTTCTGTAGACAGACACAAAGTTATATAAGAAAATTTTTCTTTCTTATTTATTTTGGTCTTCCCGTTTCTTCCACCTTTTCGCGTAACTGAAGAAGTTCTAACTGTGTCCCTTGTAGGCAAACGAAAATTCATTTTCGGTTCACAGGATTGTGAAGAAAATGTGCTCGTGAGATGAAGCAAGCCTTGAAAGAAAAGCATCCTTCCGCGAATGCATTATTTTTCTGTCTAATGCAATGCGTCTAGAAATTTCCTTCTGATACTTCTGTTTCTTCGTAAATTTGTTTAAAAGAAGAAGTTCAGTATTCTTGGGAATAAATTTGTTTATAAATTTACTGGATTCTCCAGATTAATAAGGAAAAATCATAATAATTTACAAAGAAGGTATTAAGAGTTGAAGCTTGATTGATTCATTCAGTGTCATTTATTCACCGTACTTGATGTAAACTTTTAGGATCTTTGTTAAATTAAAACCAATGCATTACTTTCCTGTCTAAAGCATTGCATACTGAAATTACTTCCTGACACTCCAGTTTCTTCGTAAATTTGCTTAAAAGAAGATGCTTATTATTCTTGGGAATAAATTCGTTTATAAATTTACTGGATTCTCCAGATTATTAAAGAAAAATGATAAGAATTTACAACGAAGTTATTAAGAGTTGAAACTTAATTGATTATTATTCACCAGTGTGATTTATTCACCGTACTTGATGTAAACTCTTAAGATCTTTGTCAAATTAAAACCAGCGCATTATTTTTCTGTTTAAGGAATTGCACACAAAAATTTTCTCCTAACACTTCAGTTTCTTGGTAAATTTGCTACATGAAGAAATTTGGTATTTTTTTTTTGAATAATTTTTTTTATAAATTTACTGGATTCTCCAAATTAATAAAAAAATCATAATAATTTACAATGAAGGTATTAAGAGTTGAAACTTGATTGATTCTTTAAATGTTCTTTATTCACCGGACTTCATGTAAACTCTTAGGATCTTTGTCAAATTAAAACCAATCTATTATTTATCTGGCTAAGGCATTGCACACAGAAATTTAATCCTGACGCTTCAGTTTCTTGGTAAATTTGTTTAAAAGACGAATTTCGGTATTTTTGGGTATAAATTTGCTTATTAATTTACTGGATTCTTCAGATTAAAAAAAATATATATAAATAATTTACAAAGAGGGAATTACAAGTCTAAATTTGATTGAGTCATATAGTGTTTTTTAACCAGATGACTTAGTGTAAACTTTTAAAATCTTTGTCCAATCCAACACCAATCCATCATTTTTTTTGTCTAATTTAGTGCATCCAAAACTTGTTCTAAGATTGGCTCAAAATATTTAAAAAAAAGGAAAGTTACGCAATTTTGGGAATGAATTTTTTTTATAAATTTAAGGAATTCACCAGATTATTAGAAGGACAACAACATCTTTAACAAGGAAAGTATTCTAATTGACACTTGCTAATGGATAAGATTTTTTATGCACTATGTTCCTTAATCGCCTGCCTTAATTTACATTTTTAATATCTTTGTTGAAAATTAAATAATAAAATATGAACATATGGGATCACAATTTAATATTTAAACAAGGAACAAAACAAAACCTTTATCTAAATTTACTGAACCATTATTGATAAAAGCAACATTAAAAACATTATAACCTGTTTGATTTTCGAAGAAAATTGAAAAAGGGAAAGCAAGTCTGGAATTGTAAGTGTCTTCAAGTTTCATTCGGTTATCAAAATGTTATTTTTAAACCCCACCTTCGTAAATAGGGATAGGCCAAATTTTTAAATTGTTTTTTCTTTCACATTGCTTAAATTTTATCATTGATTACTCATTTATTTTCCATTGCGTATTTTGTTTTACTTTGTTTTTGACAAGAATTCTAAAACAATACAAAATTGAGTGAGGAGATTTTGTATTGTTTTGTTTATATTGCTAGTGGGGGAGATTTTGTTCCCAAAACGGTTTTTTGAACAGTTTCTTGTCATAGTTTTGTAACCGAAATCTAAAAAAAAATAACGTTTCTATACATTTTTGCAAGTCTGGAAAATAATGTAACAGTCTGACATAATTGTCATTTCTGAGATTACGAAACCATGTTGCTTGTATTTCCTTAGTTGTCTCTGCGAAACTTTGTCTAATATGCTTTGTGGTACTTATTTACGGCATTATTCTCATTAAAGTGGGAATTCAGATTTCTAACATAATAAACAAAATATATTTAATAGGAAACTTTATTTTCAAATAATGCTAATGTCATGTTTGTTTCAATGTTTGTTATTATTTTATGTCGTATGTGATATTAATGCTTGTTTTAATAATTGATATTATTTTATGTTTCATATGTTGTTATGGTTTATTTTGACCACATAGTACAAGTGGTTAAAATAAGGAAAATAGAAAAAAAGAGGTAGTGTACAGTGTACACTTACAGCTACGTAGAAAAACAAAATAAATTAAGCACAACTATTCAGTACTTTTATTTTTGCTTTACTTACGTTAGTTTGCTTTATCTTTTTATATTAAAGGAAATAGCTTGAGAAAATGCTGAAACACCAGAAATTTATATGTGCTACATTATAATTCAGTATTTTGTCAAAATGTAACCTGGAAGAGTACTTGCAGATATAGATGGAAGTGAAGAGGTAAAAGCCAAAACCTAAGGCAAAAGAAAGGCAAAACTTAAGGATACTAAAGGCAAAAGAAAGGCAATGTGCGCTTGATCAAACTACTTTATATTTTCTGGTACAAATAAGTCCCACTTCTAAATAAAATCTCTTTCATTATTCGATGTTGATTTTTTATTTTTCATGATAAATAATATCAATATAATAAGAATGAATTATAAAACTAATTCTGATAATAAAATTAATAACAATAATAGCATTAATAAAAACTATAATAGCAAATTAAAAAAATTTATTTTGAAATTTTCAGTCTTCATCCACAAAATGTAAAAAACGAAATTAGATTTTGAAAATGTAACTTTTGATTATTCTACAACAAGAATATTTTCTAAGTGCTAGAATAATAATTAGTTAACTTTGAGACTAATTTTTTTGTCACAAATTTACCTTAATAAAGTAAGGGACTTTGTCACAGAAAACATTTGTTTAGAAATTGCTTTGGCAATTAGACTTAAGTTTTAGTTTCATTGGGAAATTGCTTTTGGACAATATAATTTGTAAAATATTTTGCTCATTTCAGTTTTACCAAAGTGCCAAAATAAATAAATTAATTAATTAAGAAATATGATAAAATAAAACAAAATTCACAAAGTGTCCAAATATTATTCCATTAAATTTTATAATGTGGAGGTAATTATGAACCACCAGGCATATAAAATTTTTTTACATACTCTTCATTTTTTTAAATATTTCTTCTTTCAGTTTCGAATGTAAATAGATTTCGTTCATAAATATAGATGTAATGGCATAATGTGATACTACTCCTAGGGACATAACATTTTTGTTTCCCATCCACTGTTAGGACTTTTATTTTTGATAGTAAAATTAATTACAGTCATTGCTTTCTTTTAAAAAATAAACTATGTAGATATTAGTATATACATAATCAAGAATCTTCTTCATAACGAGTGGTTGTCATAGTAATGGTTACAATATCAATTCTATACTTATTACTGAAAAATAAACTGCTTTTATATTTGTATGCTTTTACTCTTAGTTCATGGCTTCTTTCCTCAGAAAAACGTAGCTTTAAAACTTTTTTCAAATTTTAAAGGCGTCAACTGAGAAAAAAAACGTGTAATTAAGTATTTTGAATGAGATTTTGCAAATTAGCCTTTTATTTTTATTAAGGTTTCATTGCTCAAAAAAGAAGTGAAAATATTCATTTACGCAACTGCTGAAATGTTTCATGAAAAATATTATTTTATAAAATGATCTTCTTCAATATAAAAATAATTTTAGACTGTTATAATAACAAGCTTTATAAATATTTTCATGCTTTTGAATAAATACATAATTCAAAATCTTATTTCTTGAACTGAGCAGCTTTTCGGTTTGTAAACTAGAAAAACAAGTATAACTTTACGAATGCAAAAGATTAAAATAAGTAAACCAGTTTTGAAGTTTTCGAAAACAGTGCCGTTGTCTCTCTCAGTATTAAAAGTAAGCGAAATTCTAAATTTTGAAGAGATGAAGAAAAATGCAAAATCCTTCGCCCAGAAGAAAATTTAAAAAACGAAACCATTGAACCATTTAAACAAAATGTAAAACGTTTTTGAGGCATGAGCTCTGAATTTTTTGAAATTCACAAACCTTTTGTAAATTCGAAAGAAAGCAAAGGGAAAGATAGATTTACTCGTACAATAACTTAGGATTGTGAGCACTCAGCTTACAACTCACTTTACCCACACTTCTCAATCCAAGGAATATTTTCTATGAAAAATGCAAAAACTTAAAGGCGCGTGTGCCGATTTTGTTATAAACTGCTTAGTTTGACAGCTTTACCTTTGCTATCAGCAACAGTAAAGTGTATATATAAAGTTTAAAGAATCTTTGCTTCAGCCATATTATTTTTGCTCCTTTATTGTATGATGAAGGCAAAAAATGCAATTTTTCTTTGATTTTAGCAATGATAGTTGAAACACAAAAATATATTTTTTGATAAAATTTTGATAGAATCTATATTTTTACAAATATTTTTCTAATTTCTTACTCAATTTTATGTATATTTTCTTTTTATTTTCGCTCTTGTAAACAAATCAGAAAAAAAGTTTAAAAAATCTTTGTAGTTTAAAGAAATTTTAAAGAATTTTTGCTTCAGCCATATTATTTTTACTCCTATATTGTATGATTTAGGTAAAAAACGTAATTTTTATTTTATTTTAGCAATAATAGTTGATACACAAAAAATACATTTTTTGACTAAAGCTCATTTTTTACAAACGTTTCTTAATTTCTCACTCAATTTAATATATATATATTTATTTTAAATTTTTGCTCTTGTAAACACATCACAGGTCCAGTTATCACACATTAAGTTAATTTCAGTAAAAACAAATAAAGTTCCAACTCAAAAAATAAATCAATAAAAATAAAAATAAAGAAATTAATTAAAAAAAAAAGAATAAATAAAATAAAATAAATTAAAAATAAATAAATAAAATAAAATTGCATATAAATCAATAAAACTTGTACATACTATAATTTATTAATGTCTAAGAGCATGAACAAACTAAATCAACACCAAAAATGCAATCCTAAGGGATGTTCGAATGTAGTTAAATCGCGTCATGACGAAATTTTACAAAATTTGATTTCTATAAGATAACTTGAAACAGCGCCATCTCTTGGCCTGTGGAGATTTCTGTTGAATAAATTGAAAAGATATTATAATAAATTCCTGACGAAATGGATATTACAAAATAATAACAACATTGCAAACAGCTCTAACTAGATAGCGAGCGAATAGAGTTAGGTTCGCAAAGCAAACCACCTAAGAATGCGTATTAATCTTTAGGGGGTGAGCACTAGTGAGTAGAGCAGTGGTTCTCAACCTTTTTTTTTTTTTTTGTCGCGGCACACTTTTAACGATTTCAAAATTTGGCGGCACACTAAGAAAGAGATAAGTTTAAAAGTTGTTTGCTTACCTATAATTCTGTGTAAAATAGTTTAGGATAATAATTTGGAATGTAAAATAAAATAATATAATATGTTCTACAAAAACAACGTTTATTAAGGGAATAATTACAAATGAATAATACTTTTAATGAGAAATTTGATGTTTTTTGATAATTTCATTTATATTTGGTCGTAAAAAATGACAATGCTACTCTCATATCGTTTTCTACATTTTTGTCTTTTTTTTCGTTTTTATGTAGGTTAATACTGAAAATCCGAATTCACATAAATAAGTTGTAGAAAATTGTAAAAATATTTTTAAAGCTTTTTTAGGATAATCGCATCTAATGTTAATCCAAAATGAATTAATGGATTCTTCCGAATATTTTAAAATTAAATCTCGATTGTTAGAAAGCGAAATTAATTCTTCCTCTTCATTCAAAGTTAATTCAAATACAAAAGTATTTGTTATCACAAATTATGAATAGTTTTATTAAAATCTTTTGGGACTCTACTCGTAAGAAAAAAAGCATTATAACTCTTACTATATAGATTTCTAAAATTTGGCGGCACTTTTTAAGAATGTGGCGGCACACAAAAGTGCCGCGGCACAGTGGTTGAGAATCACTGGAGTAGAGGATAGATACCACTATTCTTTCTAAAAAACTAGTTGAAGGGTCAGAAGCATTTTTGGCAGAGACGTATTACTTTTCGAAAAAAAGAATTTTCGTTCAAAGTCAAGGATGCTGCCGAAAGTCTTCTAGCAGGGGCAATGACCCGAAGCAATTGGAGGTGCCCCCACCTGGACCATACTCCCCCTCCACCAACCTCGTAATTCAGAATATATTGTTCAGTAGAGCCGTTGAACATCTGTTAATCAGAAAATATATGGGTCAACATATCAAATCTGAGCTTATCTCCTTCCCCTCCCCTTCCAACCATTTCCCCAGTATAGAACACGAACTCTTACATACGGATTGTAATACTGAACTAGAATTGTCGTTTTGTCGAATATGACAGGCTATTGTACATTTGTACATAACGTAATCTGAATAAGTGGAATTCGACGTTTCATATGCGTAGAAGTCCGAACGACACAATATTTTAGTAATTTTAATATTTTATGTCGTTGTTGGCCTACCGTGGTATATTGAGGGTTGATACGTAAATAATTTTTAATGCAGAAAAAATTTAGATAAATAAATCTGAAATTAAGCTAATTAAAATTTATTTGTGCATACAAAAAAGCATACAAAAAAAAATATAACTCCATTGTATATTCAAAATCAAGGGGGGTATCAGTAAGTGATCTTAAAATTTTTAAAACGCTTCATTTAAACTGATCGGAGATTTTAAAATATACTTTTAAAGCATTTAGATTCATTAAAAGCTTTTGATTTTTGCTATTTTGACGGATTTATTTAAATAAATCCTAAACTAAACTAATTTTTTAAACTTTTTTCATTAAAAAGTTTGGTAAGTGATAGATGACTAAAATTTGTTGGGTAGTTTATTTAAACTTCTAGTTAAAAACTGGTGGTCATGGACTTATTTCTGGGGTCTGAATAGGGAAAGTGGGGGTAAAGACAACAAGAGGTAACCCTTTTTGGTATGGTCTGAATTGAGATGGTAGTAATAGGTCAAGCATTAGCGTCTAAACAAGCAAAAAATTACGTGCCTTTTATTTCAAAGGCTTATTGAGTGATAAAGTTTGCAATGAGATTAAGGTAGTTGTAGCGTTTTTAATATTTAACAGATGACAAAATTATGTTAATTTTAACATGATTTATTGTTTCTTTTTGTTATTTTAAATATCTGAATGATTTTTTATTTCATTCTCTAATTAAAAAAATTAGAAATTCGTTCTGGAAATTCTCGGTTCGTTTCTGACTAAAAATATAAATTAAAAATTTATATTTTTAGTCTCTTACTTAGATAATATTTATAAATTTTTTCTCTTTAAAAAAACTCTAGCGATAGTTTTACTTTTTTTTAAAAAAATAAGTGCGAAAGTTAATAAATTTTATTTGAAATCATCAAGAAGATATCAAAAAAACCTTTTCACTGATGGCCTGAAATCACGTTCATCTTCTGCAGTCACATCAACACCTCCCACCCTTCAAAAAAGGGGGACAACGACTTTCTCTTTCCACCCTCATCCCTCATATCCATTACGAAAAAAAAGAAGTATCTTGTGATAGCGATTTCAAAATAAAAGATGGAAAAAAAGTATTCTGGATATTAACGACTAATAGCTATCTATCTAAAAGACATGCAGCCCATTTCAAAGCCAGGACCAAAGACCTACAGAAAAAGGAATGAAGTCCTTCTTTAGATGAAAAGTGGCCTATAAACGAGTAAAATAAATTGGTGATTTTATGATTTCTAAATCATTAAAATCAGGTATCTGAATCAATGACAAAAGAATAACTCGAAACTGAATTTGTTAAGAATTCGTTTAAAAATCATTCGCATACAGGTTTTAATAAATAGATTTAATTTGAATAATTTAGTTCCTTTAAGGCCTTTTTGGTTGAAAATCTGATTAAATTTAAATAAAATAAATTATTATTTGATAGTTCCTAGATGATTTATATCAGGTTACCGAATTAATGAATGATGGAAAAAATATTCTTAATTTTAACGTCTAAAAAAACAGCCCATTTTAAAGCCAGGAGCAAAGGATTTAAGAAAATGGAATACAGTCTCTTTTAGTAAAAAAAGTAACCTATAGTTCAATAAAATAAATCATCGGAGATCTGATGATTCCTAGATAATTCATATCAGATATTCAAGGATATGACAATACAATGACTCTTAACTGAACTTGTTAAGAACCAACAGATTAGAGTCAGTCAAATAATTTATTTAATTAGATAGACTCTATTTGAATAAATTCGGTCTTTTTTGTCCTCTTTAATTTAAAAGTGACATTTAGAAGAGTCGAATGATTCGGTGATTTGATGATTTCTACATGAATCATATCATGTATCCAAATAAATTATAGAAATGAAAGATGGAAAAAATGCAATCTGGGTGTTATCGAATAAAAGCTATCGCTGTAGAAGACATGCAGCCCATTTTCTAGCCAGGACCAAAGAACTTTATCTAAACAAATGAAGTCCCCTTTAATAGAAAAGTGATCGACAATCGAGTATAATAAATCATCTGAGATTTGATGATTGCTAGATAATCCATACCAGATATGCAAGTATGAGCAATACAATGAATCGAAACTGGATATGTTGAAAATTAGCGTTTCAAAATCATTTCAACAAATAGATTTGTTTTTAATAAGTTAATTAAAGTCAATGAGTTTATACAACTATTTGAAATCAACAGCATTGATTTAAATAAATTAAGGTTTTGACTTAATATACATTAAGTAATTATTCCATGAACTAGAAGACTGAAATAACTGATTTGAATGGATAGTTTTGAATCAATTCATTATAATACATTTTTGAATCAACATAATTAAATCACCTTATTCGAATCACTGGTTTAAAATCTGGTTACTATTCATTGGTTAAAATCGACATAATTGATTCACTAATTATCACTAATCAAAATTTTCGACTTAATAAACTTGAAGTTACTAATGCTATGATCTGAAGGATTATAATTATCACTTTGAAAGTGTGAACGTTTGTTGAAATGAAGGAAAAGTTATTTATCATCGAATTATAATGAGGTATTCGAATGGAAACATTAAAAAGGTAAGTAATTGGAAGCTAACTAAAGCCACCTGGAGAATCACCATTCATCCTACAGGCATTTGTAATCCAGATTTGTTGGCCACTCTTTCAGGGGCACCATATTAGATGGGGCAACGCTGCTCCTACAGTAAGGACTGACAGTACAGAGATGGAGAAAGAATATCCTTGCCTTGCCCGGAATTCGAATGCAGAACCTTTCCGATGCAAGGCCAGTCCCCTGATCCCTAGACAGTTCGGTCGGCAAATTCCAGCATCTAGAAAGTGCTTTTAAAAGAAAACGCGCGTTTACATAAGAAACAACGTTGTTATAAATAAGTGATTAAAAATTTAAAACAACAAAATTATTATTCATAGCAAGAAAAATATGCAAATGAATGAAGGCTTTAGTACCATGTCGGGCAACCTCCTGCACAAATCATGATACAATACGGTCAGGCATTGATGCATACAATCCCCTTATGATCCACAGTTGCAGCTAACACGTATCTAATTTGACTTAGCTTGGTGGCTCTCTAACTTAACTTCCCAACTAATCACACATATGCTTGATTGGTGGCAAATCTGGAGATCTAGCAGGCTAGGGAAGAAAACAATATGGTGAAGGAAGTCCTATGGCAACCATGTTGTGTATACTAAGCGTTGTCCTGTTAAAAATGGTTACTGGAAGCCCTATCATAAGGGACAGCACATTTGGTTATAGGATGTCACAAACGTACCTCTGGACTGTCATGGCTCTATGGATCAATATTAAAGGTAATCTTGTGTTGTATATGATGGCACCTTATATCATCACACCAGCTGTATGAGCGGAGTGCTGCTGTTCAACGTCGGCCACATACCACTCTTCCCTGAACTGTACGATTCCCAAATTTGTCAAAGATGAAGCATATCCAGGAAAACAATTGTACAGCTACTGAGTTTAGTCGAATCAGAGACTCACACTAAGTGAAAGTGTTACCATGGAATTGTCCTATGATTAGTCATACTCGTGTAAAATAAATAAATAATTGAAATTTTTGTATACATGAATTATTATTAATTTTATGGAATATTAATTATTTAAAACATTCGTATTAGTTATCCATATCTCATTATTAAATTCGAAAATAAATATTTTTTCTTTGCATTTACATGTGAGTTGATTATTTTATTTTACAAAAATTAATTTAAACCAGATAGAGAAGGACTCATTTCACTTCTCCAGAATTTGAAGAATAAAGAATTTAAGGGCCCGATGAAGGGGGAAGGGGGTTTAGAAATCTTAATGCCTCCCTCCTTGAGAGTAGTCATGGAAACGATTGATGACGTCACAGCGTGGCCGTTTGTCATCTGGGTTACGGTTTGGTGACAGTAATCGCGCACGCTCGGCTGCTTGATGGCCAACCGGCAAGACGCCGTGACACCTTGCGCTTTGAATAATGCGGCCCAAAGTTCTTTCGATAACTTTTGGACCGGGAAAGGATACATTCTTTTTTTCTATTTTTCTTCAGAGGGGGGACGTCTTGATGTCCAAGAAATTGATGCCACCGGTTACTGGTGGGCAGCGGTTATTACTAAAATTTTATTTATTTTTTTGTCTCGCATGCGCGAATATATGGGTCTTTTTTACAGCTATTATGATTCCTTGGGTTATTTATTTTTGACTCGCCATAGAGAGGGGGTTGACAGTTATCAAGGAAAGTGTGAAATGCATTCAAATGACTGTAGCATGAATTCTAAAATCATTACTTATGAGTGAAAAGGAGGGGTGTGGGGATTTGATGGATGCAAAAAACTGGAAGAAAGACATCTTTCAATAGCGTCATTTGTTATTGATTTTTTTTTTATTATATATTTATTTTCAAGATGGAATTTTTTGTTCCTTTTTCCGCATTAAATGTTGAAAGTTACTCTACCTTATATGATAGATGATTCCGGGTAATGGTAAAATAATTTGAAGTTGAAAAAGCTTTTCAAGATCCAGAAAAATTATAATTATTATAAAAGATTTACGATAATGAATTGCTTCACAGATTTAAGGGAATTTAAATATTTATTTTTTGTTTAGTTGATTATATTTACACCACAACTACATTTATGGGCTGTTGTCGCTGATTTTGAATTTATCATTAAAGAAAATACGACGACAAATTTCTGGAACACACCATACAGTACGAATGGGGGGTTTTCGCACCATGCTTTCCAAACGCCAAACCATGCATTAACTTTTCTCGGCAAGGAAAGCACCGGGAACTATGAACTAGTAGATTCTGAATCATTAAGAAATGATCGGAGAAAGAGTAATTCAATCAGACATCCAGCCTTTGGCACATAGAATCAAAACGATGACCGTATCCCTCATAAACAAAGATAAATAGATGTCATAGACACACTGGGGTCATTTATTTTTTTATATTTCAATCATAACATTTTAAGTATATTAAAATGGCAAAATAATATAGAATAAATCAAAGCATTCCAGCTAAAGCCAGTTATTGGACATAGCGGTCAAAGTAGACAATTTTGAGACCTAAGTCCTGATGGTGGCAAAGTGATAAGCATTACATACTTGTAGTCCTTACTTCCCAGACAACCTGGTGCGCAATGATCTGGAATATATTTCTGTTTCCAAAAAGATGGTTATTCTTCTCATATCGTTCGTATGGTTCAGTAGTGATATCGCAAACATTTAGCTAACTTTATGTGGAAAAATGAAATGGCCTCCCAACTGCCCCGATCTGAACCCGCTCGATTATTTTGCTCAGTCATACATGCATTCCTGACATTGGCTGTGTGGCGCAGTTGTTTATCGTCGGCCTTCTGAGCCCACGTCTGCGGGTTCGATCCCCGGCCCAGACAACGGATTTTCGGGATGCAGAAAACCCTCAGTGGCCATGTCGTGTGATTATGCGTCATGTAAAAGATTTCTGGAGTGCCTTATTGGCTCTTGGCATTTCCGGCAAAATTAAATTCCTAGTGCACTTTAGCATCCAAATAGAATCTCGGTGCTGCCATCTAGTGTGGCAGAAACTAGACGTCCAAATTAACATGGCCAACGGTATCTCACCCATCGCGGTGGTCCTGAAAGAATAGATACCACTTCTGGAGAATGCACTTGGTCTGCTCATCGGGAAGACTGATTGTGCAGCTCATGGGAAATTAATAAAAACATGCTTTCCTAACTTTATAATTATAAAATCACCAATTTGAGCAAATTCAAAAATGTAAAAGAACTTATTGGTCACCGTATATATATATATATATATATATATATATATATATATATATATATATATATATATATATATATATATATATATATTTAACTTTCTTCGCTTTCCAGCCAAGTGAAGTATTTTTTCCAAAACAAATCAATTACCGGGTAAGTTTAATTCGATAAAATACGGATTAATAGGTAGTGGTAGTTTTTAAATTTAAATTGTACTAATTTTGACACACATTTATCACACTACAACTATTCACGCTACAGTGAAGTATGACAAGAAATTTTGCATCTTCTCAAGTCCGGTTTATATCCCGATATCTACGACTGATTTTCTTTTTCTTCTATGCTTAAGGAAACGGTAGAAACTACTTATAGACATTTAATTACAAAATTCCACGGACTAAGAAAACATTTTATAATCTATACTACTATTTAAAGAATTTTGAAAATAATGTTGTCGCAATACTCATGGGGTTCAAATTTTTGTAAAAGAAGTTTTGGACATGTTTGACATTTAAAAAAAAATCGAAACAAAGATGGATGAGAATAGATGTCATGCATTTTTGACACATTTCTTTAAAATAATAAGGAAACGGAGATACTCCAAATTTACTTACCCTTAGGATATACTTTTTTTTTCGAATAAGAAGCATCAGTTCGAAGTATTTAAAAAAGTAATTAATAAAACTATTTCCCCATTTCAAAAATTGTTACTATAAAACACTAGTAATTTATCATTTTTAGGTAGCAATAATGTTCTCCTTGAAATAAATAAGAAGGAATAAATTTTGTTCAAAATTTAAACTGATACGTTACTTAAAAGTTAACTAATAACATGAATAAAGAACCATTAATTTCTTCTAGCATTTTGTCAAAAAAAATCATTTTGTTCAGAATTTAATTATATTATTACTTAAATACTGAATCATTTAATTATCAGAATTGAAAATTATTCCATTTTTCCACAATTTAAACATAATCCTATTTTATTCGGAAGAAGATATGATACTATTGCTTAAATGGTAAGTACTAATCTGATTATTAATAATAAATAATAATTAGAACCTTTTTTTGTTTGAACAGTTAAAAATCAAACAATTTCATTTCAAAGTTTTATTTGTCACCACCGTTACTTAAATTTGAACAGTAAGCCATTTAATTATCAAAATCAAGTATTAATCTTTGTTTTCTCAAGTGAGCCAAAAAATGATATCGCGAAACTATTACTTATATTCAAAAAAAAAATTCACACTTGGAAACATTACTTGTAAAGGTAATATTTTAATACTTAGAATCAAGAATCATGCATGGAATAATCAAAATCAAGTACCATTTTTTGTTTCAACCATTGAGCAAAAAATTATTTTATTAAGAAAATATTACTTACATTCTGACCTGATATCATAACTTAAATATTGAATTTTTTAATAATTGAAATTAAGAATTAATCATTGAATTAATCATCATGAATTATAAAATTATCAAAATCAAATATCATTCTTTGCTTCAAAATTCAAAAATTCATTCTGCCATTCAAATTCTCAAAATTCTTTGGCTATTCATTCAAAAATATTTAGGTTTGATAGCATTAATTAAATAATGATTATATTAATAATTTGAATAAATAATCAATCATAGTTTTAACAATTGACCCAAAATGTTTATTTGTCATGTTTCTGATTTTGTATTTAGTAATTAAATTTTCTGTTTTGTTATTCAAATCAATGGGGGGGGGGGGGGGGGAGGGGTGTTTTCAAATTAAACTGCACTAATAACTGAGTATTTTTTAAAAAAGAAACAATACTATTGAGAGAAAAATAAAAATTAAAGTCAAACAAGGATAAGTTCAGTCACCATAGTCCTTCAACTGTGAATTATTATAAAATAAGAAAGATTTTCTTTAAAAGTTTCATTATGAAAGAATTAGATATAATGGGTTGGATACGATTCATGGATATTCACGATGATACTATTTACAATGTTTTTTATTCGATATTTGTCTTTAGCGTTACTTATCACTATGCTTTTATATTTGATATTTACTGTTGTTTATAATTATTACGATATTCTCCTGTTCAATGAATCAGGTGTACTTGCTATTTTCGTAGTCACGATACATGGCGAGAATTCAATTTAAATATCTTTACTTCAATAGTTTAGCAATATCGATAAATCATGATAAATCTTCTAGCTCTAACGGGAGTAAGAAATTAGCTTATATTAGCTACTTCATAGTCAATTCCAAGATTTGATAGTTGATTTTAGCGTTCTCCAGGCACACAACACAAATTTTATCCTTATTTTATCCGAAATTTTATCCGAAACACAAGTTTCATCCTTATTTGTAAAAAGAGTTATGCTACGTTTTTATAAAAAAAAAAGTAGAATTTGAAAGTTTAATTGGTCGTTTTATCTCCAAAGTCATTTTGTTGACGGATTCCAACCGTCTACAGAGACATTTTTTGACATGCGCATTACGATGACGGAGTCATTTCATCGATAAGCGGTTCGTTTGAGTGGTTAACTCGTGTTCAAAAGATAAACAATTAATCTTATTTAAATGAAGCCCGGTGGTTGAGTGGTAGTGTTACGTGCTCCTGGGTTCTATTCTTTGACCGGTAAAGGTTGGTTCAGCCTTTCATCCCTTCAGTAGGTCGACAAATTGAGTACCAGGCATGCTTGTGTACTAAACATTGGGGGATCCGTGTTCGTCTGACCACCCAGCCGGAGCATCTGCTCCTGCACCCCAGAGTCCAAGGTCAAGATAAATGAGATGGGCACTGTAGGTTTTCCCCCTCCACGAGTTTTAGTTTTTATTAAAATGATTACCACCCTTTAAAAAAATTAGGTGTTTCTTAGGCTAATTTGAGGTTGACAAGTGAAAAAATACACCTGAGGTTGAAAATAAAGTTGCGTTTGGCACTAAAAATAACATCATCAATACACCTCATGAAATTATCCTCATATATAGCTCAGCAGTACTTTAATCTGAAATCGGATGTTATTATTCACTTCTCAAATATATTTGTTTGCAAGAAGTGCAGAAAAATTAAACTTTGCACCTCAAGAACCATACTTCTAAGTTGGTTGCTGTAGATTTTCATCAACTTCAAAACAACCTCAAGTGTGAATAAAACAACTTCAAGCAACTTAATTATTAACCTTGGAAAGTGGATTTTTTTAATGCTTTTTAATCAACTTCAAATAAACCTCAAATCAACCATACCACCTCAAACAGCCTCAAATAAATGAAAAAAGCAACTTAATTTTTTGTAAGGGCGTGAATAGTAACTATAAGTAATTGTTTATATAGTAATTATATTGTAATATATTGTTAATTATATAGTAATTGCTTGTTCTGCTATTTATAGCCTCACGAAATTTCTAAATAATTTTAAAAAATCCTGATATTCAGAGTGGTATTTAATTTATAATTTCGCTTTAATCTGTTTTAATCGTTTTATTCTTTAATCTGTTTATCATTAAACACACATTGGTTTTATTTACTCTTTACCTTTTGAAGACTTTAATAAAACATATAATCACGAAAAAAAAAAAAAAAAAAAACTTCGTACTATATAAAGAGTAAAATAAAGAAAGCGCATTCTTAAATGGTACATTACTATTTATAGCAAGCGAGAGTATTTGTAACTTGTTGGAACTCAAGACATGTGCTCAAAAACAGCTGACCATTTTCGTCCGTCGCCATCTCACAAAACTACTGGAAACTAAGCTCTAACATAGGGTTTTTACTACACAGAAAAATTCCCAGAGGATAAAAAAAATACAGCTTTCAGCTCCTCTGAGAATAGCCACCAGTAAAGGAAAGGGAAAAAATATATAAAGCTAAGGGAAAAATAGTCTATATATATAAGTTTAGGCCAGTGGTAGACGAGAGCTAAAAAAAGACCGATCTAAGAGACATAGAAGAGAGAGAGAGAGAGAAAAAAAAAATGGGAGAAAAGGCTGCAGACGATTTCAGTGGGTCAAGGCCGGGGTCATCGTCTGAAAAAAAAGAAAGAATGATGGAAAAAAAAAGAAGTTCAAGAGGCAAGGTCAATAACATGAAGAGAAAACGAAAGTAGGAAAAAAGGAACGAAAAGAGATGGTCAAAAAAGAAAGAAGAATGATATGGGGACATGATGTCATGGGAAGAAAAAGCCTGCTAGGGTATGTCCAGTGGGAAAGTTCGTCTGCTATTGATGGTCAACCCGGAAAATGCCCCGCTGAGTTGATATATACAAGAGAATGTGTGTAGCCAGGAATATCGTGTCTGGATAAACGGGAAAAAAACATTACTATACGGGAATGTTTTCTTTCCCTGGGCATGGTATTTTATATGTTTTTATTTATGTTCTTATTTCATGTTATTTATAGAAGTGGCATTTTTTTTTTTGTTTCTTTATTTTATGTTATTTATAGTAACAGATGATGTTTTCATCATCTGTATTCGAGACAATTTTAACATTATGAAACTATATACGTTGTATTTTTCAATGGTATGGGGTTTACAGTAAAATACAATTAGAGGATAATGTACATATTAATTTAAACTTATAGGTTTAACAAATTTTATAAATTAATTACTCATCGATTCAAAACAATGCTAATGAGATGTTTTCGTCCCTATTCTCTTCAAAATAACTATTAGCTTTTTAACCAATATTGTAATGTAACTCTATAATGACTATAATGGCTAATGTGGTTTTCCAGTTTATTTAATAATAAATGAAAGTTTTTTTAAGGAAAAGTTTCTCTTTAAAAGATGATTAAAGATGTTAATAAAGTAAATTTTTTGTGACATAATAAATTTAATTATTTATTTACTTAGAAAAAATATTTTTTTCTTAGAAATTTATGTCAGATGATGGTTAGGAACATTAGCAAAAGATAAGTTTTTTTTAATTTTTGTTTTTTGGGTAGCATAATTATTTTAATAACATTTTAAATAAACAGTTTCTGAGAAATTGTTTTTTAAAGAATTATTAAAAATGTAAACACATTGTGAGTCATTTTCTTCGCTTATTAAATATATTTATTTATAAAATTAATCCCTCTTTTTTAGAAAGTTATGTTTAAAAGATGATTAAAAGTATATAAGCATAGGGTAAGTCTTATTGAGTGTCTTAGTTATTTTTGAAAACAGACCGTTTTTGAGAAATTCTGTTTTAGAGATAGATTAATAGATTTTGTTTAAAGAAAACGTTAAGGTTATGAAAAGGGTCATTATTAGTTATAGGGTCAAAGTGCATTTAGAGGACAATATTGAATGTCATATAGAAAAATAGTAAGTGCTTAAAAAGAATTATTTAAAACTGATAGGTTCATAATAAAATTATCCAACTGAAAAAAGACATGAAAAGATACCTATATGTGTTGATAAACATTTATGGAATAAATGCTTATCAACAAACATTTAACTGATATAAATGCTTATAAATGGAAAACGGATAAATGCATGTTGCACTAATTCTTACATTAGAAGATAAAATTACGCAGTATAACTCTGTTTTAGCGTTAGGATATGATCTGATATGAATAATAGTTATTAAATTTCGAAGAACACATTGTTTGCAATACTTATTTTTAAGGCCCGGATTTTGATGACATTTGCATTTTTTTGCATTTTTTGGACATTTTTTGTCCTTTAGAGCATTTTTTTAGATTTATAGGGCATTTTTCTTTAAATTTTGGGGCATATTTTGCATTTTAAAGCATTTTTTAAATTTTTTGTTAATTTTTTCCAATTTTTATTATTTCTTATCATTTTTCATTATTACACTGGCTTCCAAACAATGAAGAAAATCTCTAGGATATTAACAGGTGAAGCAACATCTTTTTAAATTGAAGAAGAATTGTCAGTAAGTGAGACCGTCTTTCTCAAGTACGCACCAATAACATCAGTAGACGTTGAAAGAAGCTTCTTCAGGTATAAAAATTAACTTTCAGACAAGAAACGCTCGTTTACATTTCAAAATATTAAAAAAAGATTAATAATCCAATGTAATTCTGATATTTAGTAATACTATTATGAGATGGAAGTTGTTATATTCATTAAAGTTTCTATACAAAATAAAATGTTTTGGAGTGAATATATTTTCCTTTTTTTGTTATTTTAGGATATAAAACATATTTTTCAAACTTTAATGAACGTAGAACAAGTATTGCAATGTTTATATTTTTTGAAATGACTCATAATAATTTTAAAGAGTAAAAAGTTGTTTCAGTTCAATATTTTTACTTTATTTAAGTCATGTCATAAGGCGTTTTTAGCGCAATTTTCGCATTGCGTTTTTTTCATTTTTTAAGGGCATTTTTCGCACTTTCAAAGGGCATTTTTTGCACTTTTTAAGGGCATTAATTGAGATTTTTTAGGTCATCAAAATCCGGGCTCTACTTATTATTATATAATTCTTATAATTCTAAAAATGAAATGTACATTCATATAAATGTAAAAATAAAGTGTACTATTCATATAATTCTAAGAAAGAAATGTACTATTCATATAATTCTAAGAAATAAATGTATTATTCATATAATTCTAAATATAAAATGTTCTATTTCATATTTATTATAAAATCTAATGTATGAAATATACGATTTTATATTAAGTATACTATTTTATATTAAGTGTACCATATTATTTACGAAATATGCTATTTCATATTTGGTATACTATATCATATATGAAATGTACAATTTCATTTTTGCTTTTAACTTAGAAGTCTGTTTTTATTTACAATTTTCGTTCAGTAAATTTATCAGTTGTTTGGTACAATTTGCAACATACACTCTTTCTACTAAACAGGTTTGTTCTGATTGACAACGATAATGATTAAATTAAATTTTAAATGCTTCTTTTTTATTCAATTAAGTAAATATTAATGAGAATATATATCAGTGAAACTAAAATTATTTTTTCTCGATATAAATAGTCATTTAAAAATGAGCAAAATAGTCTCTTATATGTCAAATATCAAACAAAATGGCTATCAATTCAAAATTTTGCTAGTATCCAAACAAAATTATGAAACATTTCAAATGTATTTATTTATACAGCTTTTCCTTCACCACATTTCAGTTTACTTACTTTCTGTTAGGCATAGTTCCAACAATTTCCTATACAGTAATGGGATATTCAAACGCAAAAGCTCCTAACTTTTTTTTACCTTCTGTAAATCATTGGTTAAACGTAAAGACAAAAATTTTAAAAAAAAATTGTCAATCGGGCACCAATTAAATATGGTTACCAATCAATTAAAATATCAAATAGCAAGTGAAAATGTATACCCATTAACTTACATTATAAAATAAGAAGGCTTATCTATAGATCTAAAATTACCAGTATCAAACTGAATAGTTATCGATTCAAAATTCTACTATTAGTCAACAAAGTTACAGAACACTTTAAATTTATTTATTTATACAGCTTTTCCTCGCCAAATCTCAGTTTACTTCCTTTCTCGAATATATAGTTCTATCACTTTCCTTCAGTAATGTGATATCCAAACGTTAAAGAAGTCTTGCCATTCTTTGGTGAAATGTCCGGTTCTTTTATAAAAGCCAATCCCTACATTGGCTGCGATCATGGTAAGTAAATTCCAACTCTTAAAGTCCCTAAGGCTTCTAGTTCGTTACCTTTCCCCCTCTTTTTAAAAGCCTTATTTTGTTTGTTTATTTTTTTCCACCCTCTTTACTTCTTCTAACGGAAAACGCAATTTCTCGGATTGAAAAGTTTAAAATTTGTCTCCTTCTTCTTTGCAATCAAGATGGTGAAATGCATTCGTCAAAGAAAAGAAACGTTTTTGCTTTTTGGTACTTAGTTACTTCTTTTTTCTCTCAATAGGGGGCGGGGCACGTGTGAGCTATATAGAAGAGTTGATGCCATGGACTTTCAAAACTAAAACAATATTAGTAAAAGGCGCTTTTGATAGAGAAGGACCTAGAGGTCCAGTAATTTCATCGAATAGGTTTCATTTTCTTTTTTTTTTCCTTTCCTTTTTTGATGTCCTCTAGAGAAAAGTCATCGCTGCGTTTATTTGGAACAAAATTCCATTAGAGTCCGACTCGCATTTAATTTTATAGTCCTTTCCTTCAGAATTTTAAGCTTCTACTGATAACTTTTGTTTTAAAAGTCATTTCAGATAAAATTTGAAATTTTTCCTTGGGAGGCTAATGTAATACTTCAATTAAATTACACCGGTCAACAAAAAGTAGGTTGCAAAGATTTTCTTCAATGACTTTGTTAAGTATTAAAGTATTCAGACATATTCGTATTTTATACTTGAGCATACTTAGAGTTTTTATATCTGATTTGACTGTAGGTTATATTTAAATCTTACCTACGTAGATTCTTGTAATTCACCTCCAATAACACCTACTTATGATCATGTTTTTAGCCTATTTTCAAAGCCCACGACTGAAACGTCATGTGTTTTTATTTTGATTCATCAGACTTCGTGGTCTGATGGATAAAAGTCAAAATTTAGAGAAGGTCTGCATGCATCTCTCTGAACTTCCAAAAAGCATCAATTAGCTCGGTTTCGAAAATTAGAGCATACAACACCACACGCGTACTGGATATTTAGTCGATTACCAGATTTACGGTGCTGTAATTGACTAAAGTTTTCATACATTATCTAAAATAATTTCCCTTATTAACAGAAAATAAACTAGGTGAATATACTTGTTACTAATTATTCTCAACATGGAAACAAAGGTTTGCTAAAAAATTTGCAAAACTGTGTCAAAATAACTCCGAAACAAATAACAGTCGAGCTCGAAAACCCCATGTATGAAAACTTGAAACAGCATAAGCTCCATTTTGAGCAAAATGCATGTGGAAAAAGAACTATGTGAGACAGATACTAGCTGGCTACAAGCAGTATTCAAACCAAGAATCTCCGGGGTTGTAGTAGAATGCTGTAACCACCATCGTTCTACACCTCAATCCAAAGAGAGATAGGAAGCCTTATATTGTGTCCACCGCAGTGATACACTTTGGTATGCTAATTTCCAATTCCAATGGTACGAAGGGTTGCAATCTGAAAAATATAGTCACCAATTGCTTAGTCCGCTTTTGCTTATTTCGCTATATTTTAAAAACTTTCAAGCGAACGGAGTTCGTGTCACGATGTGCTATTACGGTAGTCAATATATAAAGCCTTCCGTCACTCCCTTGACTGAGGCTTACAAGCATGGTGGTTAGAGCAACCTTCTACGAATCCGGATGTCCTTTGTTCGATCTTCATCTCTCAGCCTTTATCCTGCAGCCAAGCTCTCTCACACATTTCTTCCGCAACATGAGTCTTGCTCAAAAATCTGTATATGCTGCTTTAGTTTATGTAACATTGGGTTTTTAATATCGACTATTAATTCTTTCGGAACTTTTTTTTCACAATTTCACGTGCATTTGTTGTTGTAGTTGTAGTTTCATTTACATCACACAAGAGCTTCACAGAAGGCTATTGGTGATGGTTTGGGAAACATCCTTGAGGATGATCCGAAGACATGGCATTACAATTTTGATCCTATGCTGAGGGGATGGCACTCCTGCTCGGGAGGCCTGCGTGTTAAGTCGAGCACTTTATGGTAGAACAGTTTGACGAGGACCAATACCGCACATCATCAGTCCCTTCGTAGACTGATCCAAGTGGTCACCCACACGCACACTGAATGCAGCCAGTGATGCTTGACTTCGGTATTCCACTGGGCACCGTGTTTAACAATCAGTCCACTGCGAAAATTTGCGTAATTTTGAGAAACCCATTTTTACAGTGAATTTGCTATATTAATATGAGCGTAATTTATATTTAAAAGATCGCAACTAATATCCAATTTTTTCCCAACTGAATGCTTAGATAGTATGCAACACACTCAGCCATGTTCAATACGGTAGACAGTAAAGATTCCGTTTAAAATTGCATATCACGTGGAGTGAATAAATTGTGTCCTAACTATGCTAGTTTGAATTTAGATTTGTATTGGAAACTTTTAAGTTCTTCTCAATATTCCGAGCAAATAAATTGAAATTTTCATGAAAACATATTCCAAAATGTGAACTGTTGAAATGGATTTTTACGTGGGGCAGACTACATAAAATTAAGGAACAAATAGTTTCATAAAGCTTACTAAATTACTTTTGAAGTTTAAGAAACACCAAACACATTATGGAAATATTCTCATTAGTTAATCATTTATTATAAAATTGAACTTTTAAAATCGTTTTTAGAGACAAATATGAATAAAGTGGTTAGCAATATCTTTAAAAAAAAAAGTCAGTCGTAATTAATAATGATGGCTTAAGAGCCACCAAAAACATTATGGAAATATTGTCATTTGTAACTAATCATGTATTTATTATAAAACTTGGCATTAAGATTTTTTCAGGACAATTCTGAAATAAAAAATGGCAGGTAATATTAAAAGTTTAAGAACTACCAACAATATTATGAAACTATTGTAATTTGGGGAAATTTTTTTTGTTTTAAAATACAATGCAGCTAAAACATTTTAAATTATAAAATAATAATTACCATATTTAGTAGTGATTTTTTTTCGTAAATTCAATTATCTTATAACTCCAGCTACTAAATAAACAGAGATGGAAAGAGCAATTTAAAAAAATTTTCAATCATCCAAACTTTTAAAGTGTGTTGGCTTGCTTTTATTGTTATTTTCCTCTAGCACTTATCTTCGATTTTCTTGTAGCAGGTCTCTTGAATTTTTTTTTTTATTCACTTTTATTCTTATTCTTCATTGGGCGTTGGCGGAAGGCGCAATTTCTTCGGCGATGACTAGCGGTTGAAACAAACAATGAAGGAGATAACTAGATGTAATTCTGAAAGCAATTTTCGTGAATCACCTTTGTCTTCAATTTCGAAGACGTTGATGTGGTGCGCTAAGTCAATAGCCTGGGGGTTGTCCACTGAAAAGCAATTGCCACGATTTCAATCTTTGTTCTTTTGGAATCTCTATATCGATTTATCAAAACGGTACTCGACAAATATATAAAAACACTAAGAATGTTCAATTAAAAAAGCAGGTACCATTTTGGAATGCATTTTTATTCTCTCATATTCGTTTAAATTAGTCTATGGTACTTATACTAATTTTACAAAATAATGTTTCTAATTAAAAATTGGATTGATTAAAATGCATTTTATATTAAAAAAAGTTAAATAATGCTAAACAATGTTCATAAAGTTACAATTTAAAAAGTGAAATCCTGTTCTCTTAAAGCTGAAATAGCTTTTTCTAAACTGCATAAACTACGACGTATATTGTTCGAGTATGCGTGTTAGGGAAGTCATACGAGTAGTGTTTTTGTTGATTTCAGATGGTAGTGGATTGGTTTTCAGAAAAGGTATGTGTAACGTACACTAAAAGCACGTTCTATTCTTATTTTTGACATATTCAAAGCTCGAACGAGTGCATACCTTTCAGTGTAATTCCCAGTACAAATGTTGTAAAAGTATGGCGATAATGTATATTTTGTTTAATTTGGGATTTTAAAATAAATGGTTTAGTTTTACTTTTGAAGTTCATAATAATTTATCACATGAATTTTCCCCCACAAATATTTGTTGTTCTCAACAGATGCATTCAAGCTTCTACAGAAATGCAGGGATTAAAAGAAACAGAATAACTCTTTTAAAGTTTGGTTCTAAAAATATTTTTTTTTTACTGTATCTATTAAAATATGCCTTTTAAATTAAATTCTGTAAAAAACGTACGTTTTAATATCATGAGTCATATATGCTGAAGCGTTAGATTTTTGTAACATTGTTTTATGAAATGTGCTCACAGTTTATATATATTTAAGGAAGAGCAGCCTTATGAGTGGGAAAATTAATTTAGTACGATGTAATACAAATTAAATTAAAATCCATTGACTGTAACTGTAATCATCGTGGTAGACAAAGTCTCTACCCACCATACCGATTGACCACACCACACAGATCCTTAAAATTACCAATTAATACTCCCCTCATAAAAAATACATTTTTAATTATTTATCATTACAATGAATAACTAATATTTATACTAAAAGTTGAGATTCTTTGAAATGCGTTTCTCTAAACTTTATAAATTTCGCAAAATTGTTACTAGTTGATAAATATTTATTAGTATTTTACAGATATCTTCATTGATGTTTTTAAAATTATTTTCATGCATTTCTTACCAATTTTGTATAGTTTCTGTTGTTATGAAATTTAGAAAATATTTTTAAACCAAACAAACAGCGTTCTCATTGGGCCAAATTTTAATGTCAGCACTTAAAATATTCATATATTTGCAAAAAGTTTTCACTCGATATTTAAATAGTTTTTAATATATTTAAATAGTTTTTACGTATACTAGCTGACGTATACTGACGTATACTAGCTTTTATTTGACCTATACTAGCTAAAAAAGACAATAGACAAATAATATTTTTTAGAGGTATTTAAAATTCATATTTGATTCAGAATTAAAAAAGGCTAAAAATAATTAGTAGAATACCATTTAATACCCAAAATTCCATTAATTCATTTATGCACCAATATTTTATATAAAGCATTCATTTAATGTTCAAAATTTCCTTAACTCATTTATACACCTACATTTTATATGAATGATTCATTTAACACATAAAACCCCACTATCTCATTTATGCACCAATATTTATTTAAAGCATTCATTTAAAGCCTAAAACTCAATTAACTCATTTTTGCACCAATATTTTATCTAAAGCATTAATTTAATGTCCAAAACTCCATGAAATCATTTATTTCAGGTAACATTTCTAGAGCAGTTTTCAATTACAAATGTCATAATCAATTTTGATACGCGTGTGCAGGTCATTTTGATTTTAAAAAAAAATCTACTTTCAATGCACTTTTATCAGATAAAAAAACAATGTTTCAAAACATCATCTACATCCTAAAACAATTCAGGATCACTTTTATATCCGATCCCTGGGTGTAAGCTTTTAAGAAAAGCCGTGCTTCTTCCACTTAGTACTAGCGAGAATACGTGTCAGTTGTAACAATGGCAACACGTTTATATCCACCACATTTCCACAACCCCCTTTTTTTCTATAAGGATTCCCCCATCACACACAAGTATACGCCACGTTAACAGGAGGCTGCGTCAATTCTTAACAGCTAACGTCCCCCCTTTTTCTTAGCCCCCCTTTCGTTTCCTTATAATTTTAGTGTCTTTCATCCTTCTCAGCCCTCCCCTCCCTTAAGACCAAACGATTTTGAGTGCTCCCTCCCTCTTTTTAAGTATTTTGATGGCATGCTCTTGGGTAGGCATAACACCCAAGTCTCGGAATGGATATCTCTCGGGCTTTTATTTTGAAATTTATTTTCTTTTCGTAGTTTTATTTTACTTTTTCGTTGTTAAATTTTCACTGGAATTGTTTCTCTATCTCAATGGATTAGTTTGGTTTTGGGAGACATTGGCTGCTGGATTGACGTTTTCATCTGAGGGAAATAATTTTTTATTTTTTTTTTTGAAAGAAATGTTACTTTCTAGCAACGACGTCTTTCAAGAATGTAGTTTTGGACTTGTGTTGACATCGGCAGTCAAATCATGTTAAGTATCTTTAATTTTACAGTGCTTTAAAAAAGGATGAATTAGAAACAGCACAGGTTAGATTAAGACGTTCTTGTTTCGGCATGCTGAAAGTTTCGATTGACAATTTTAAACAGGCAGTATGTTAGCAACTACGACTGTAGATCATGAATTTTAAGTAAAAAAGATATACTTCAACTCGTTGCCGTTTCGAAAATTGCGGTTTTGTAAAAAATTACGGTCGTTTAGAAGCACATATTTTTAAATTTTTAGTAGCTTCTAATATTTTTTTAATAAATGTTACCAAACTAGACACACACTGTAAAATATAACCGTTATTTTTTTCTGAATTCATCTTTATATTAAATAATTTTATGCCGTTTTGTTAACGAAACGGTTTTTCTCCCGTTTCACTCTAATCGCAAACGGATTAAGACCGTCAGTTAAAATTTTAGTTTTCATTATGTAAATTTTCTTTCAATAATATAACTTTGCCTTTTATCTAATCATTTTACAGTTATTTTTTCTACTTTCTGTTATTTTTCAGTTTAAGATTTTGAACACCGTACAAATACAACTGCAAATCATCAATTTTCTTGTCGAATTCATACTCTACCTGATTATAAAAATTTATCTTTTTGATGTAATTTTTCCGTAAGTCAAGTTGCCAGTCATTTTAATACTGATAGGTCATCATAGTTTTAAACGTTTTTTAAACTTAAATAGTATTTAAATATGTAAAAATTTTAAGATAAAAACAGTTTTAGGTTTTTCTTCATACTGAGATACTCGAGCTGAGATATCTCAAAGGACAGAGTGATTACTTCCCAATAAGGTGACCCAGATTCGAATCCTAACAATGACTGTTAAGTACAAATTCTGTCGGCTTAAAATATTCAATTCTAGTGCGAGTACAAATGTAATTTGTAACTTTCTCAGAGAAAACTTGTTCCTATATAGTAATATAGTTTCTACCCCGACCCCCCAAATATGGGTATCCGGGATAATATGGTAAAAGTCTGGTACCCATACGGTAAAAGTCTGTTGAAAAAACTGATTTGTTTTTGTTACAAAAACTTGTTTTTTTACGGTAATAAACAGTCTGATTTCTTTCGTAATTTTTACTGAAACTTTTTTTTATTTTTTTATTATTTTTTTTTATTTTTGCGGCAAAAATCGTTTAGGCTGCATATCGCACATTTTATGGTTTTGTATAACCAACCCAACTTTCAGCTTAAAACCGTAAATTTTACGGGATTTTACAATCAGTGCAATGCACCGAAAAGGTTTAAAACATGTATTTAAAAAAAAAAATTAAAAATACATGAAAATCTATTGGAAATCACGTATCAAAAGTCATAATTTAAAATTCATTAATCTCAAAAGATCAAATTTTAATTCCAATACTGCTAAACTTATTTGTTCCAGAACATTTGGTATCTCTCTTTTTCGTTAAGTTTTCATTTCTTGAGAAAAATCTATCAATTAAATCATTGCATATTAACACAAAGCTTCACAATGTTGATATTTCAGGGTTATATGAAGAACGATTTGCATTTTCATTACTTCTATAGTAGACTTTGAATCGTTTATTTTGTTAAGTCTCATTTCACTACCTTTACTTCCTACATATCAAAGTTAAATAGAGTTTGCTTCTATGAAACATTGATTAGTTTTTAAATCAATATTTCTAAGAATTGTTTTATGTTGCTTAATCATGAATGTGATACAATCATTACATTAGAAACAATCATTAGTTTTCTCAGGCATGTCAAGAGAACATGTTTTAAAAAAATTCTTTTAGCTGCTAAAAATGCATTTCAATCAATTTGATTTGAGAAGAAATTCAATAACATTTAGATTTAAGAACAGTATTAACTAACATAAGTACAAAAATGTCAGTAATTCTTAGATGAAATACCATTTTCTTAAAAAAAAAAAAATTAGTTTTGTTAGGCCTAAAAAAGTATGTTTTATTTTATATTTTATTTTAAACTATAGTAGTGTACATTGGATCAGTCATATGTACTTACTACCGGTCAAGTCGGCAGAAACATCTTTCCCTGTAGACTTTCCTATTCTCAACGTGTGAGGATTTTGAAATTTACTGTAAAAATATAATTTTTTGAAATATTCTAATAAAATATATATTTGGTATTACGTTTATGACTAATTTTTTTTGTCCAAGGTACAACACTATGTTGAAATGTTTTTCTCTGAAATACATAACACGAATGTGTCCAAAATTATTTGACTGGACAAACATATAATGTATTAAAAAATTAAAAAAAAAACTTTGTTAAAGGTACAATAATAATCTCTCCTATATAAAAGTGGAAAAAAAAACTTTTTCAAGTAAATAGTCGAAAGGTAGAATACATGTCTGCTTAAAACTGTCCATTCCAGTTGATATTAAATTGTACTCTGACAGTTGAATTTTACACATTCTCCAAAATCGAAATGAAATATAAAGTAAAAATGAATGCTTTCACCCAAAGTGCCGGAGTGGGATGACTGCATATAGAGTCCGCTGGAATAAATAAAATCTTTCACATAGAGTCTACGAAAAGTAGCATATATCTATGAAATAACAGAATGAAATAAAATCAAAATACGTCCCACTATCGATGTAGTATAAAATCAAACGTACAGCGCCAAGGAGCTTCAAGGGAAAGTGCCATGGTAAGGAGGTTCCAATAGGAAAAGAGTAGAAGGCGAGTAATGCTGATTTGATTTGAAATCTCAGCTGCCGGGGTGAAGGAAGACAGTCTTTCCATGTAATAAACTAAGCCTCCATAGATAGAATATGATCTACACATGGAGTTGACGTGAAATTCTTTTACTTTTCTTGAATATTGGCTCGAATCCGCCTCGGGACCTTACGCACCCCCGTTTGTCTGTTCTCTAGAAACACTCCTCTGTCAAGCAGGAGGAAGACAACTCTACTCCAACGACGCGACATGTTTTTTAATATCTTTGTACTCGCCCTCTTTCTTTTTTTTCATTCCATTTTTCTCAGAACATTCGAGCTTCTCACCCAACTTTAGTTTTATTTTTAGATTTATTGCCATACTCGTTCTTCTTTGAGATTCGATATGTCTAATAAATAGGCAAAGGATCTCGTAGATTCGAAATCTTCTTCCATATCCCGACTTTCGTACTCGGGAAATTAATTTTGATACTTCAAAGCCGTAGAAGAGATAAGGTTGACTTCTATCCCCCTCTTGGTTCTTGATATCCGTGTAGAGACTTTGTTAAAATTGCTTTATAGATGTTCAAAATGATAAGGGAATTTCATGTATCTCAATTTTTTGCATATTACTGCAACCCTGGAATTTATTGAAATCAGATCTGGAACTTTTTTACTTTTAAACTATATGCATCAAGAAATATGGAGTTTTATATTTATTGATACTTTTTCAACAAAAAAACTTTGATATGATTTATTTATCTGGAATTAAGTTTTTCCTTCTATTAGGTTGTTCAAAATGTAATTTTTTTTTTCTAACAGAAGACTTAAATATATTTCTTCACTATCAACTTCACAACTGCATTATCATTATATATTTTGACAGCTGGGCAAGGCTTACTTGTGAAAAAGTTGCACTGATTCTATGCAGGAGTTTCTTAATTGCTACAATTTCAAATATGGGATGGGGAAAAGCAATCCTTTCGGAATATTTTATATCCTTTTTACTATCGAAAAAGTAAAATGCAATAGAAAAATTATCCGATGCGTGTGGATGACACATATTAACGAAATGCCAGTGCCAAAACTGGTTTATGAAACTTTGGTCTGGCAATTTTTGATGCCGAAGATGCACCACGCTCTGGAGAACCAGTTAAAGACAATGAAGACTCTATAAAGTCGTTAATTGATATAAAAAGGTGAAATACAATTCCTGTGATCGCTTTCGAATTTGACCATTCTTGATCACTTGAAACTTCCAGGTTTAATTTCAAAGCAAGACATATGGGTTACTCGTATCAAAAAAACATTTGTGCCATCGCGTTGGCATCTGTGATTTACTTCCCAAACGTCAAGAAAGTAAACCACCTCTGAAACGTATCATCACTAGGATCGAAGAAGAGGTGGTCTACAACAATGATCTGGGTGCCTTTGTGACTCAGGGATCGAGCATTCGCTTTACAATAAAGTGAAGTGGGTTCGAATCCCAGCGATGGCTGCTCGATACTAATTGAGCAACTTGCTTGCATCGACCACAGCTCTGACGTTAAATATCCTCAGTGCCATGCGACGGACCATGCGAGTCTAATTACCGTCCTAATACTAACCGTGGAAGATTTTCATCGTTTTCCTCTCCATATAACGCAAATGCGGGTTAGTATCATCAAAAAGTCCTCCACAAAATCAAATTTCTCCCAATACTTGATCCAGGAGTTCCCATGTCTTCTGGATTGGTTTCAAAATTACAAGAATATGGAGTTGAATACTAATAGTCGTAAACTTAAAAATTGGATCGGCTGTTGGGAGCTGAACTCTGCAAAAGTTTTTAGACAGTAAAAATCTTTGCAGAACCCAGTTTTGCAGTAAAAAATTTTCGAATGAGGTGGTCAAAAGTTACCTGGATCAGTTTTTTTAGCCAGCAAAGAGCAAAACTTTTATGAGCGTGGATTTATGCTATTGCTAGAGAGATGGCAAACTGTATTAAACCGGAATGAACAAATTAATTTCAATAAAATATTTATTTACTATAAGAAAATCATCTATCATTTTCATAAAAAAAAAACACTTTCCGAATAAACTACTATGAAAACACATTTAAACTTGAGCTATACATATAATAAAAAAAAGAATGTGTGTTGTATGGCTACATACCGGTCTGCGGATATACCGACGCTATTCAGTTAGAAGCAAAATTAGTTCAATTGTAAACAAATTATAAAGCCCAATTTTTTTAATCCTATTTTTAGATCAGACATTTAGAAAAATGAAATTTTTTCGTAAATTTAACGATAGCCATTGTTTTAAATTAAACTATTGATGATTCAGTTTCGTCGAATATTTTAAAGATAACATTAGAGAAAATTTCTATCTTATAAGTCTAACCAAAAAAGTTGTTTATTTCTCCACCTGTAATACTTGATTATTTTTATTCATTATGCCAGATTACTTGAACGGTGATCAGATTAGTATTTTAAAGTTATCTGAAACAACGTGTTTATTTTTTTTATAGTTATACTCTTCAAACGTGTTACTACAAAACTAAATAGTTTAAAATCCACGGTACCTCAAATAAAAAAAATTTGTTCTGTAAAGCATAATCAATGGAGAAATGCTACTAATTCGCCAAATCCGGAAACTTTTGATTCGACCTCAAAATTTTTGAAACGCAACATGAGAAATTTTTTTATTTTTTATATTTTTATTATTTTTTTTTTTTTTTTTGCAATGGGGAGAATTTAAAATTTACCAAATTTGTTTTAATTTTAACATGCATAGTTTTTATTTATTATGGTTTATATTTCGATTAAAGAACATTCCCTTACCTGAACTCTAAGAATTTGTAAATTGAATTGATATACATCTAACTGTGGTATTTACAAGAATTTCTAGTTAGGAGTTTCCTGATAAAAGGAGAGCTGGGCATCTCTTATAAATTTCACTTTATCTTAAAAAAAGTTTTTTTTTCAAAGCCTTTATTACTTTAATGAAATCTTTAAATTTAATTCCTTCCTTTTATACATAGTAACAGAAAAAACAACAACTTATGATTTCAAGCTCTGAAGAAATTCTTAAGATTAATTTTTCAGGAAAATTGAAACTTCTTTCATCGGCTGTGTACTTTATCTTTTCGCTACCACGTAATCAAGAATTAATCAAATAAATAAAAATAGTTTAACCAAATAAATAAAAATATTATAAACAAATAAATAAAAATATTATAAGCAAATGAATAAAGTTATTAAAAGCAAATAAATAAAAATATTATAAACAAATAAACAAAAATATTAGAAACGAAATTTTGGTAATAAAAATCCTACACATTAAAAAGTCTTAAGTTGTAATACATAAATTATGTAATATTTGGGAAATCGGTAATATTTATAACTTTAAAAACATTTTAGTACAACCGTAAAAACCAGATCGTAAAAAAACATTTTCCTTTTTTTTTATAAAGTAAGCACCTTAAAACTTAGTAGGCAACATGATGATGTAAAGGGATTTCAACAGCTCAAGTAACTAATATTTAAAAAAAAATAGCTCAAAATGTAATCCTTCGCTTGACTTAATTTTAAACAATTTATTTTATTAAAACATTTTTAAAGATATAAATTTCTTTTTTCTTTCGAAATAAGTACATTTAAATTCTGTATGAGTCAAAGATGACAAATAGGGGGATCTCAAATAACTAACTAAATAAAAAACTAATTAGTACAAATTTTAATCAGCTGCTTTACTCAATCTTAAACGAGCTTGAAACGATATACATCTTTTCTTTTGAAATAAGCACATTCATTCTCTGTATGTAACAATGATAACGAAAATAGGTGGTTGCAATATCTCAAGATGCTAATATGTTTAAAAAATAAATTAGTGCATATTGTAGCTGATTATTTAACTTAATTTTAACTAAACTGAAGATATATACATCTTCTCTTAGAAAAAGTCCTTTTATACTTGAGATATTGCAACATATTGAGATATTGAGTTATACGTATGCAACAAAGAAGACAAAAGGGGGAAAATACTCCAATACCTCAAGTAGCTAATATGTTTAAAAACAAATTAGTACATATTGTAGTCGATTATTTAACTTAATTTTAACTAAACTTAAGAGACATGCATCTTATCTTTTTAACTTTTCAAAGCAAATCCTTTTATACTTCATATACAAGAAAGAAGACAAAGGGAGAGGGGATACAGTACCTCAAGTAGCTAATATGTTTAAAAACAAATTAGTGCATATTGTAGCCGATTATTTTACCTAATTTTAACTAAACTTAAGAGATATACATCTTCTCTTTTTTCACTTCTTAGAGCAAATCCTTTTATACTTCGTATGCAACAAAGAAGACAAAAGGGGGAAGAAGAAAAAAAAAAAGAAAACTCCAATACCTCAAGTAACTTCAAAGAAAAGAAAGTAGTAAGAAATAGGTCTTAAGTTATAGGTCTTCGATAAGGTATAGCATACATATATATCTCTTCACCTTCCACGCAATCAGGCACCGAAAAATAAAGAAAAATTTTCTGAAGAAAATCTCAAATCGAAGATTGCCATAAGACGCCATTCCAAGCATCCTTCTTTTCATCTTTTGATCCCCCGTTCCTCTTATTTCCACCCCCACATTGCCCAATTTTCTTGCAGCACCCCTCCATTCCCCTACCACTTCATCAGGATGGAATTTTTTTGGCCTTGCAGCTGCAATGCACCAATTCGAAGCATTTCTTTACTTTCTAGCTAAGAATTGACATTTTTGGGCCCTTATTTACCATTCTGGTTTGAAGTCTTGGATTTTAGAAGGAGAGAATAAAAAAAAATATATACTGTTCAGCTTCTTTAGGATAAAATCGATTCTGAAACTGGTGGTGGCGACTACACACCACCAGGCAAAGGCAGCATTTTAAAAGGAACAAACTTTCTTTCTCATAACGAAGCAGATCTAAGGACGCAACTATTGGGGACCTCCTGCCTTCTACCTTCCCTTCCTTTTTTTCAAGTTTTCTTACTAGAATATACAAGTTCTTCCCATTTTTGCATTCAAAAAGACTTAACTCTTGTCGAAGGGAAAAGTGTTCGAATTGGATAGGAGAGATTCGTGAAAAGCAGCATTGATTGCTCTCGAATCTTATTTCGATACATTGGGAATTTTAAATAAAATTGCATTTTTTTCTTCAGAACATCTGCTGTACTTTCACATTGAATGAAAAACGACTCTTTATTCAAATTTTAGTTCTGAGATTATAATGTTTCTCAATGTAATTATGATAATATATAACACTATTACATATTAATAAAAATGATAAAAGTAAAAATGATAATAATAGCAACAGTGGCCATAAATTTACCATCATGATTAGAATGAATAATAATGATTGATATAGTTATGACCATTATAGTTGATTACCTTAGTGAAGGAACGTGACAAGGCTTAAGTCCGAAAGCCGAAAGTTTGGGCTATGAAACACGTTTCGGGCATCTATAAGTTTTGAACATTTATTGTTGTCCTAAGTTAAAATTATGGGCAATATTATTGGAAAATTATTTATATCATGTATAAATATGATACTTATTCAAAATATAAATAAGCCCAATATACAATAGTGCGCAAAAACATATAATAATACTCATTTCTAATTGCTACAAATTTTAGGCTTAAAACATATTACGGTCAGAAATAATAATAAATATGAACTGATGTTCTGATTATAAATATGGGCGTAAGTAAATATTCTTGAAATTATATTTATATAGTACCATACTCATACATGATATGAATATGCTAATGCAACAAAATGGGTATAATTTTAAAACCGTTATAAAGAAATTAAATTAATAGATGTTGCAAATAATAATAATAACAATTAATAATTTTAAGTAATGAAAATAATTTGATGTTACAGATATAGAAGAGTTCATTTATAAATTTACTATACTGTAAAAATCTCCGGATTTAATCACGATACAAATTACCGGCACTGAAAGTGACGATACTGTTTACCGGAAGTTACAGAAAAAAAAAATCTGATGTACCATAATTTTTGCAATAGCAATTGCCCTAAAATTGCTGAACCATTCTAATTAAATAAATATTACTGTAAAAATTGCTGTGTAATATTTTACGGTAAAAATGGATTTTAAGGGTAGTGCACTTAAAATGCCAGCATTTTATACTCTAATTTGGTTCCGAATTTTCTTTTACAGTGTAGAGTGTCTTGAAATATATCATATATATATATATATAATTATTTCATGATTAAAATTTTAAAAACTACCAGTTGATTCCACTTTATTTCGAATCTTGGGAACTTCGGATCTTTTTTCTTTTCTTTTTCAATCATCTATTTGCTTTTTTTCATGTGCTAAATACAGATTTTTTGTTGTTTTAACATAAATGGAACTTTGCTTTTCCCCATAATTTGGCTTATTTTATTGATCAATTTAATTATTTCATCTTCACTTTTGCATGCTGAGACGATTACCGTCCCTCAAAAGTAGATTTGCAAGGAAAGTCTAAAATTAGCCTTTCATAATTTCTCCAAACCAACAAATATTTATAGCTACTGAAGGAAGATAAAATTCGGATGAAAAAAAATTAGTAAACAATTAAGATGAAATTCTTACAAAGTCTAGCAAGGAACTAAAATATGAGGCCATGATGCCATGAATCTATGAAACATTTCTAAAATTTGAAACTTTTCAACGGGCATATATAAACGTTTTGAAACAATTGGAGGAAAGGATCAAGCATGACAGGTTATTTGTGAGAACGAGAAATTAAAATGAAAACCATCTATGTTTTCTGATTTGCTAGTGTATTAACGATTAATATTGGCATTTAGTTGCTGATACTTTTTACCGTAAAATCCATTTTTACCGGAACATATACGGAAAAAAAATCTGAAATACCGTAATTTTAACAGTAATAATTATCATAAAATCACTGAATCCCTCTAATTAAAAAAATATCCTAAAAATTACGATATGTTATTTTACGGTAAAATAAATTTAACGGATGATGCACCCAAACTTCAGTATTTTGATCCGGAATTTCTTATAGTATATTTAAACCATTCATTTGGTTACTTTCTGAAGAGAACCGAAATTCCGGTTTTCTAAATTATAGCTCTTATTATCACAGATTTAATAAAAAAATGCTTAATTTAAAAGTAAATTTAATAGCATAAATGTAAAAATAAATCTCATTCCAAATTTTATCACATATTTTAAAACCCTGTTTCATTGTTTATTTTACCAAATAATTACCTTAGGTAAAAATTATCAAACCTTTTGGTTCTCCTATAGAGGCAGAAATATGATAAATTTTACCATATTCAGGTAGTTTTGACCACACTTTCTTATCCTCATTATCTTTCCTTAAGAGGTCATCTTCCTCCAAGAATCTTTATCGTATATTGTCTTTATAATGTCTTCTTGTTTATTTTTATATTTTGCATGTTTGTTTATACATTTTGTTTTGTTTAATAAATAAGAGATTTTTATTTTCGTCTCGAAAATTTTGTTGATAAACCATTTATACGAAATTACGATGTATTGGAAAACTCCTGTAAGTATAGTTGAAAAAATAAACAAAAATTTCAAATTTAGAATTTTAAGCAGATTAAAGAAAAGAAAAAAAATCTATTTTTGGCAGACCAAACACGAAAAAAGTATGACGCGTAAATTTTTAAGTATAATATGCAAACCGAGTATGTAAATCAGACCGATTATGTGAATCAGACACCAGGCTTACATATATGGTTTCGCATTGTCTCATGCAGTTCTTTTAAAACTAAAAAACAATTTAAGTTCCCTATAGAGCTTGTGTCATGTCAACAATTTTCATTTCGTGAAAGGGTAATGCTGAATATTTTCAATGTAATGTCTTTTTATCAGAAAAAAATATCCAATTTTTTGTCCTTTTTTTTTCACGGTAATTCTATTTAAAATAAATATTTAATATAAATTCCTTTTCTTATTCTTATAAATCTTACTATTTATATAAACAGCATTTTATTAAAATATAATTTAAGCTTTAATCGAGAAAAATATTGATTTTCAAATTTTCAAACAAAAAAAACATGGATTTTTTTAAAAATAAAAATCACAAAAAAATTGAAGGTCGTGAATTATTATAAAAATATGCCATGTTTCCAAATTCAAATCATTCAGAAGAGAATTTTTGTTTACAAAAATATAACGATTTTCCAGCAGACAATACAAAATTTATACGTACTCTGCTGCCATCTAGTGTAAATTCAGGAAACTTGTAAAGTAACTATTTGTAAATAATACTCAAGAACATTTTGATGTAAAAATATATCATTCGAAAAAAGCATGTATCATTAATAAATTTTTTTAAGATATACGAGAAAAAAATGCGTAATTGTTAATTTGGAAATGCTAAAGAAAATAATAATAAATTTAGAGTAAGCGGAAATATTTGCAGTTTTAAAACTTGCAGAATTAAATTTAAACTAGCAGTAAAGTACGGATTCAAGGCAAAAATCGAAAATAAAATGTTTCGTTTTTACAAAAAGGTCAAAATTACGAAGCAATTGTTATACTCAGGTATGTGAATCAATCGTAGTTCGAAGTGTACGCATATACGAACACAACCACTTATTTAAGATTATAATAAGAGATTATTTTATTTCAAATTTTTAACAATAATTATTTATTAATTTTAATTTTTAACGATTTACTTTAATTTTTTAAGAATAATGACTAATCCTTTACAGGGTGATGTTTTATTACAAATAGAACAAAACGAATTCCGTTGTAGATTTAGGTCTTCAGAGAAAAACCTAATTCTAAAATGCAAAATGTGCACCCACTCTTCCAAATTATGCATTAGAATAAAAATAAAAGCAAATATAATGCAAACTAAAAGATTTATAGTCAGCGAAATTTCAATAGTAAGTTACTCAACCTAACAGCGAAATAAGGATCCACGGATTCCTCATGCTCAGATCGTTATTTCTTGCTGAATCTTCGAAGAACAACTCAAATAAATTTAAAGAACGAAAGAACCTTCACTTTTTTTTTAAAACAATGGCTAGAAAGTTCTTTTGACTATTTACCCAAGGAGAAACTTATGAATTATTCATCAAACTCCTCGCCAACTTCGAGTCCAAAAAAGAAGCCAGAAAGAGCAAACCAGTTCATTATCTGATTCAACTTCTCAAACATCTATAAATTAAATTTAAGAGACTTTCCATCTAAAAAATAAATTTCATATGCGTGTGGCTACTAAGCCATTTTCTTTGGCGAGAAAGATTCATTAGTTTTCATATAGTTCATAGGGAGGGAAGCACTTACCGTTATTGCTAGATACCGGTAAATATATATTCTCAAAACAAAAGGAGCTTTCCTTCGTAATAGAAGCCATATTTTCTGGACCTATTTTTGCATTAAAGTGACCGGGATGGCTTTTTTTATTTTTATTTATACATGCTTGGAATAAGCTTCAAGTGTATGGAAGGGAAAATAAAGGATATCAGCCATAAATTTTTCATAAAGTAATGTGTTTAGAGGCATCTGGGATTGCCATTGGTTAATGTAAAGTACGTGTGAAGGTATAAGAAATGAATCTTATGAGAAGGGATAAAAAAAGGGGGAAAATGTTGTTGCCACTTCATTGCCCTTAGTTTAACCTATGAATATAAAATAAATGAGAAAAATGTTTTTTTGTTAGTTAATTTAATATAAGAAAATAAAAGCGTACGCGAATCTTTGGCATATTCAATACATTGCCCTTTGTTGCAATGCGTTGCCCTTTATTTAACTTATGAAAATAAATGTGAAAAGTAAGTGTTCTGTTAGTTCCATTTGATAAGAGAATGCATGTAAAAATCAACACAAATCTTTGTTTTTTATTATCTTCTAAATATAAATGATGAAAACATGTTCATATAATGTTTTGAAAAATTTTAACGATTTAAAATAAGCGCTTTTTTTATCGCTTAAAAAATATTAAAATGATTTTAAATTGAAAATAATTTCAACAGAGTAAAGGTAAAAGCTTTTTTTTTCTGGGCCTAGCATTAAAGTTACAGTAATTGTTATTTCTATTTAAACATACTTATAAGAAGCTAAATGTGTATAATGAAAAATAAAATACACCAGCAATTAGTTTTTTTTAAAAAAGAGCCGTGCTTCGAGGCATCTGGGGTTACTATTGTTTAATATAAAGTACCCGTGAGAATATGAGAAAGGAATCTTATGAGTAGGGGAAAAAAAGGATAGTGTAGTTACATTACCTATAATTTAATCAATAAATATAAATTAAGTAAGAAAAGCATTACTTTTGTAGCTGATTTCCCTTAGCATGAGAATGCAAATAAAAGCCTACCCAAACTTTGACTACCTAGAATACAAATAATAGAATTTGTGTGAATATTTTGGAGCATTTGAATTGTTTTAATAAAAAAGAAATTCTCATCATAAAAAATAAAAATGATTTAAAGTTAAAACAATTTCAAGACAGTTTTAAAAATTATACTTTTTCAAGCAAGCTTAATAGAATTATGTGTAAAATCAATTGGAGATAAATTATTAAAGTATACATTTGAATCGTCAACAAATTAAAAATAAAAAAAATATTTTATCTAAAAAAATTATGCTAGTTGCTGTGTTTTCAGAAGTCAAGTCAGTTGTGTTATTGCTAATACTAGCTTCTATCATCAGAAGATAAATTAGCTCCTGCATACAAATCTCCTGAATAAGAAATTTCTTTTTAGTCTCTGAATATTTTTCTCTTTTTAATCGTGTCTCTTAATTTACTAATAAATTTGCTTTTTCTCTTTAGAATTCCTGGCATCGTATGCTTCTCTTTTTTTCTCACATTAAAAATATTTAGAATATTATACATCAATAATACCTTCTATTAAACAAAACTAAATATTTAAGTTGACTTTTAGTATGAATTTACCAACTGTTTTGATGTTTTTACTCAATAATTTCTTTTGCATTTTTCAACCTCATGAATCATTCTCATTCATGTCTTAGAATATGCTCATGTCATCCTGTAGTGGACTGATAATAAAAACACGGTTCCCAGTAGAACATCGAAGTTAAGCATCATTAGCTGTGGTCAGTAAGCGGGTGGGTAATTACATCACTTTAATCAGCCTGCGTAGGGACCGAAGGTGCATGGTATCGCCCCACGTTAATTTGCTTTACATTAAAGTACTCGACTTCGCGCGCAGGTTGTCGGACTAACAAAACGGAGGAGCCATCCCTTCTGCAGAGGATCAAAATTGTGATGGTATCTCTACGGATCATCCTCAGGGATGTTTTCCAGACCGTCGCCAATAGCTCATTGTGCAGTTCTTGTGCGACGTAAATAAATTATCTACATGCCTAAGCAAATGTTATAATAGTAGGGTTGCCGTGAGATACATTTAAATCTCATAAAGGTTTCACAACTCAGAAAATTCAGAAAACCCTCTTCTACTAACTTTAAGAATTTCTTCAGACTTACAGATTTTTTTAGTGATGCATTTCCTGCCATCCATAGTTTCAAATTTTAATAAGCGTTTTAGATATGTTTCATTCAAATTTTTAAACCAACAAACTTACACGTTTTGATATCCATAAAACATGAATTAGGAGAGTGTCGGGTACCCCCGCCCACGGTCAATTTCATATGTATAGAAGATTTTTTCAAGTCAATGGGCCATCGGACATTAATTGTTATATTAAAAAAAGATTATTTTCAAAGTTTCAAGTATTTATGCAGCTGGTAATATGGTAAATAATAATAGTTTTGAAAATATGTTGAATACAGTAGTCAAATTTTTTTATATTTCTATTTTTTTAAGTTAAACTATTCTTTTTTTTTTTTTTTGGTTTATTCTTTTTGCATTATTTAATTAGATAATAAAACAATAGAAACATACAAAAATATTGATTATTACTCAATATTGTTCAGAAATATAAGCAATACTCCTTAAGTGGGCGGGGCTACCCGACTCTCCCCTACATATTTATGTTTTGAACTTTGCTTTTCTAATCTCCTAAGTCTAATATAATTTTGGTTTTATAATAATCTAAGTTATTTTAATGTTTCGAATTAAAATATTTAATGTTCTTCTTCTATTTGCCTTCAATAAAAGAATCATAAACTTTCAAACAGGTTTTTTTAAAAATTTATAAACCAGAGTTTCTTATTACATCTAGAACTGTATAGTTTCTATTTGTAGTTGAAGATCGGTTAAGTTCCTAATCTATGAATAGTTTTTTTAATAGTTTTCAAATAATTAATTCCTATTATTTTTTAGAAATTCGCTCTAAATTCCTACTCTAAACTAAGAGTTCTTCAGAAACGACATATTTTAATAACATAATCAAACATAAATATAGGAAAGTTTTATTTTTTTAAAAAAAATCATTTGCAATAAATTAAAAATGTTTGTGAGATATTCACTAATGATTAAACAATTTATTTCAATATTGTTGATCTCTTCAAACAAATGTCTTTTTAAAACTATCTTATCAAGGCATTTAACAATTTTTCGTAATTTGAGGACAAATAAAATTCTTTAAAATGTGCATATTTGCATGCATGATTTAAATATACCTTTTAAAAATATATGTTATTCTCAGTATAGGAAAAAAGTTATTTTAATATTTTTACTCAGATCAAAAGTCATTTTTATGTACTATATGATATTTATTATACTTTTATTTTTATTCTCATTTTAATGTATCATTGTTTTTTATGATTTAGCGGAACGAAATCCTTTATGTGGAAGGAGTACCAGTGTTCCTCGTAACACCACCAGTTAAAACCTTTTCTCCAGAGAGTAGAAACGATCCCTACTCCCCGGAAATTGACAGTTACTCAAGAACGTACATCCTCTTTCCTAATTATGCAGAATAATTCTCCCTCTCACCTTAGAAGAAGCACAATTCCGCGCAGAAGTCAATTTAAAAGTAGACACCCACAGCGCATGCGCCCGGTAGCGCACGCTTACAACAAATGGGCAAAATCTGCAAGAAAGCAAAGCAAGCATTTCTCTCTCGTCTTAAAAGAAGTAAAAAGAAGATTTGGAGCAAAAAAAAAAAAACGAAGAAGAGGAAGAAGAAGAAGACGAAAACTAAATCCGTATTCCTGGCGTAATTCTTGCCGAAACTGGTTTATTCATAATACTCGTCAAAAAGAGAGGGAAAAATATAAGAAAGAGGGAAAAAGTAAATGAAAAACTCCACCTTTAGGGAAACAGATTAAAGTAAGAATAAATATGTTGAAGCCGACCGTTGCTTTTTAACAGGAAAACGCTAGGGATGCACAACGCGTAAGCATGTAGGATCGGGAAAATTGCGTTTTTCTGTATTGTAAATAGAATGGAAAAGAAGCTGTCAATCTTAAGATCTCCACTACCCCACCACCGAACCGTCCGTTTTTGCATGGTGCACTAGACACAATTTTGTATTTTTTTTTTTTTTTTTACTTATCCTCTTCCCTTGATAGAGATTGTTATCCTATAGGAAGCTGAAATGAAATACGGAATGAGAAACTTTTGGGTAACAAGGAAAATTTATTTTACTGACGGTTTCTTGGGGGATTTAAACAGGATTCGAACATTTTATTTTTGTTTTTTTTTTTTTTAAAGCTGGAATTTCTATAAAGAATATTGATAAAGACTGTGTTTGAGAAATTCGATCAAGACTAAAATAGTAATTTTTTTTAGAAGGTTTTTTTCGAATGCGTCATATTCAAGTAATTTGTTAATTACTTTTTAAGTACTTCAATTTACATGTATTTGATTCTTAAGTTTTTGATTAAATATCATAAATTAAAAAGAAGCTGCCAATCTTAAGATTTCTACTACCCCAACACCCGAACCGCTCATTTTTGGACAGTGTGTGTTTAAACCAATATATATATATATATATATATATATATATATATATATATTATTTTAGTTGGAGTACATAGACAGGATTTGAATACTTTATTTTTGTTTTTGAATTTCTAAAAAGAACTTCGGTAATGATTCTGTTAAATTCGGACTAGATTAAAATAGTAGTTTTCTATCTTAAAAAAATTATTTTGAATGTGTCATATTTCATTTACTTGTAATTTACATTTTATGTACTTGTTCTCTTCTCTTGATAAAGATTGTTATCCTATAAAAGACTAAAATGAAATACAGAATTTGGAAGATTTGAACAACAAAAAATATTTGTTTTACTGATGGTTTCTTCAGGGGATTTTTACAGGATAAAAATATTTTCCATGTTTTTTTTTTTTTTTTAAACCGAAATTTCTGAAAATAGCTCTGGTAAAGATTATGTTTGAAAAGTTCTCTCTAGATAAAAATAGCAATTTTAAATCTTAAGAGAATGCTTTTTGACTAATATTTAATTTATTTAATTAATTTTATGTACTTATTCCATTTCTTTGCTATATGAATCCTTTATGAAACAGAAATGAAATGCGGAATGAGAAATTTCGGGTGAAAAAGAAAGTTTATTTTACTGACAGTTTCTTAGGAAAATCAAACAGGATTCGAATATTTTATTTTTTTATCGGAATTTTAAACTGGAATTCGTAAAAAGAACTTAAGTAATGATTATGTTTGAAAAATTCAAAATTGATGAAAATTGTAATTTTAATTTGATTTATTTTAAATGTCAACACGTCATCATCTTACTATTCATAGCCCACTTATTTGTCTTTCTTTATTTTATTTTTACTTAATATTGTTCGTTATAGAATGCGGATAGTTTTTCTATCGTTGTCAATTAGCAATTATTTCAATGAAATTTTTTAAAATTCTTTTAGTGGAAAAAAAAATTAGTTTTGTTACATTATTTTGTTTTGTCTTGTTTCATGTATTTTTTTGATATTCCATGTTTTTCGCTATATACTCTTTTCACCTTCTCAAGATTGATAGCAACAGCGTACAATAATCTCGAATGCAATTTAGAATATAAAAGCATGTTAAATGTTTGTGACGCATTAAATCTAAAAGTAATAGGAAAAGAAATTTTAGTATTTAATATATCAATATAAAAATTTGAAAAGAAAATTTGATTACGAAATAACAAGCATGGGAGCGAACTATTTGTACAACATAAATAGGAATTCTTGCAATGTGAGATTAAAATATGTTGTTTTATTTCATTACGTTGAAAAATCGATCATTAAAACAAAGTATGATTTATGCCTAATGCTGGACCTAAGTCTGCTCTATTTTTGTTAAACACATTTAAGCTTTCTCCAAATAAACAATTTTAAATTGATGATTTTTTTCTTATTTTGGAACAAAAATAGTTAAAACTAATACGTTCTTCGCGTTTTATCAGAATTTATTTACATAAGCTATTAATTATGCTTTATTTTTTATCCATAAATTTCATTGTATTTCGCGATTTTAAAAAGATTTTTTTACTTTCATACTATAAGGGTACATTATCTCAAAATGTTTACCGAATTTTATTAGAATTTACCTTCATAGATTCTTAATTTTTTTTTATTATCACTCTATGAATTAAAAATCATTCTTCTGACAACCAATTGAAAAGTGATTTTCTTTTATTTGTTACAAAAACAACCTTTTTTTTGTATGCTGTAGTTATAAATAATATGATTGTTAAATTTTGTTAGAAAAACGTATCTGATAAGAATTTACTTACGTCAACTTTTAAGTATAAATTATTGTTACTCAATAAATTTTTACTTCTCCTTCCACTAAAAACTCTCAAATAAATTTTGTTTTATGTTCAGTTCAAATAGTTGAAATTTAAACAATCGTAGAATTTTATGAGAAACATTTTAAATAAGATACTTTATTCAGAACTACAGTAGACCCCCAATCTAATTATCACCCCATAAGGTGCTAACTTTAGTTCGGACTATCTTACCTTTTGAACAGCTGCTATTAAAGCTGCAAAAAGAGTTTCTAGATGTAATAAAGTCGCTACTTTCGTATAGATGAAACCACTTATAGCGACATCTGCTGAAAATCTTTAGAGTTAGCGTTTCTATATCAAAAAAGTTTCTTTTTTTTTGGGGGGGGGATAGTACAAAGTTCTTAGACAACATTGATGATTTAGTACTAATAGATACATTGAGGATATCAATGTTAAGACAGGAACATTTCAAACAGGTATTATTAAAGCTGCAAAAGGAGTTTCTAGATGTAATAAAGTCGCTACTCTTATATAGATGAGACAGGTTACAATGACATCTCGCGGAAATCTTTAGAATTAGCGTTTCCATCTCGAAAACGGTTCTGGGGGGGGGGGGGAATTACGAAGTTCTTGGACAACATTGATTTAGTACGAATAGATACATTGAGGACATCAATGTTAAGAAATGAACATTTAAAACATGTCTGTATTATTTTGTTCGTAATATCCTACATTGTGATGGGACGAAAGGATCCTAGAAAAAAATGTAACTATCTATCACAAGGTACCTAGATTCTTTTTATTTTCAAAGTTACCTTAAGTTTGTACAAGGTGGAAAAATACGAACGTTAATAGCTTTTGTTTTAATAACCGGATTTTAATGTAGCAGAACACAATTTCATTGAGGTCTTAATTCTGACGATATCTTAATTTACGGAATTAGACACATACCTTTTCTGAATAATGCAATTTTTCAGTGAATTTTAATTTTTAACCTTAAAAATATGTGGAGGGTGTAGCCCCAATAATAAAAATATGGTCCAAAGAAAGCAGGGGCAAAGTCGAAAGTTTGGATCCTGCTATCCCCTTCTCTTATTTTAGTTTTGAATCCAATGGCATTGAAAAAGTTACTTTTTATTAAAAGAAAGCATGTTTTCGAGTCAGAATTTCAAACTTAAAATATCGTCTACATTTAATACTCTCAAACCATTTAGATTGATTCCTAGTGAATTGAAATCCGTTTATTCGACCAAAAGATGCTAAGTTGTTATCTTACTTTGCTCACGGAGCACCTCAATGTATTTTTCATCTCCCTTTATTCTTCCATTATATTGTTTCGTCATGATTCCAAACATTCTTTTCTTAGCTATGTATTCGAAAACCAAATCGATGCTTTGTGAAGATAAAATATGTGAATTTTCTTAGTCTTAAAATAAAATATTTAAAAGCAAACATTAAGAAATTTTGTTGCATTCTAAGTCTTTTTGTTAGATGCTGAGCCACACTCAATTTTATTTACATGAAAATTCAAATGCAAAAGCTGCCATCATATTTGCAACTACAAAAGAATTATGATAGTTTTTTTTCTCTTCTTTTCATACGAAAAAAAAACAGTTTAAATTTCAAAAGAATGCATTATTTCTTTTCTTTCCACTTTTTAGAAGAAACCTCACCAGAAAGTTATGAATGTGCATTTCACACATACGGATGATCATAAATAAATGCAACACATTATGGATTAATACAAAAGAAGATGAAAATTGTTAAAACTGAAAAATTGTACAAAAAAAAAGAGATTGACAGAGAAATCATTATTATGAAAAGAGGATTGACAAAAGAAATCTATTAAGTAAATACTTTGTCAAGCACTGTTAAAATAATGCAGTTAAACATCAGAAGAAAACATAGCAACATTTTTTTCAAAACATTTCCCAGAAAATTCGATATTTTTTTTTTATATTTGTAAAATGATTTTAATTTTATTATAAAAAGCATAAGAATATATTGAGGAATATGTATTGTTGCATACTTGAAGCTTTTTATGTCATGGACTGAAATGTATAATATCGAAAATATATGCTCGCATGTATTTATGTTCGATATTACGAATATATTCATATTTCATAATCATTATGCATATAAATATTATATTACATATTATAAAATTCCAATTTAAATAAAATACATGACAAAATGGATTAGAAAAATATATTAAATGAACATTTGTCCAAACACTGTTAAAAAAATTCCTTTGAACTACAAAGGAAAATGTAGCAACTCATTTTTTAAAACATCTCACATAAAATTCGATTTTTTTTTAAAATTTTGTAAATTGCTTGCAAGTGTATCATAAAATTTATAGGAATTAATTCACGAATATGTACTGCTACAAGTTTGAAGTAATTTATGCCATGGACTGAATTGTATAATATCAAACTTATATGCTCACAAGTGCTTGAATTTTTCAGTAAAATGAATGACATGTTCGAGAATCATATTTTGAACATTCTAGCTATGAATACTACATTATACAAAATACAGGAAGCTTTTAAGATAAATTTTACTGTATGATTTTTTAATTATAGCAGCATTCAACTTTTACTGTAAAAATTGTTAATATTATATTTGATTATTTTCTATTATTTAATGTTATAATTTTCGAAAAATGCGTGAAGGTGTAAAATCCTTTAAATTATTTTATTTTGTTTAATTTTTCATTATTAAATCTTAAATTTAATCAAAACCTGAGAGATAGTTACGGGGAAAGAAAATTTAAAAAAGTTAAACGTTTTTTTCCAGGGTTTTTGAAAATTAAAAATAACGCGTTAATGAGATTTTATTGCTCACCTATCTTTTTAAAATTTTCTATTTTTTCATTGAGATTACATTTCTAAAAGAAATGCAAAATTTAATAATTTCTAAAAATATTCTTTGATAATGTTTGAAGTAAGTATTAAAAAATAATAAATAATGACTTATTTTTTAGGACTTATCTTTTGATGGACTGAGTAAAAAAAACATTGTTTCGTGTGAAATGTTTTAAAGATAGATGAAAATTCAGAAAAAAATTACTGTTTATATGGCTAACTTGTTGGAGTATTAAACCCATTTTTTTGAAGTTATGCTCTGATTGCTTAACATATGAACATCCTCAAATTTTTAAGATGACATTTTTTTCACATAAAAGTCTTAGTATAAGGTTAAAAAATATTCATGGAATCACATGGGTTGCTTTGCGTAATGTACAACTAGCATTTTAGTAAAATTAATTTTTTTAATATATTAGAACATTCTTATTAAATTGTGCATTTTCCTCTAAAAAATAAGAATTTTCAAACAATTACATTTTTTTTAAATTTCTAAATGTTTCACAAATGTTTGATTCTTAGCCGTTTTTTAAGTATGCATTTTAATTAAAATAAATCAAAATTTAAAGGAGAGAATTTTGATATCTGAAGTCAAAACTTTTTAGAAACAACTCTCAGCAACTTTTCACGTTTTCTTTAACTGGCGTTCACCAATTATTTTTACCAATTTTTATAATTGTTATTGTTATTAGCTATTTTATGCAACTTAATATTTTTTCCAAATTTAAAATAAAGCATCATCTTAATCGAAATTTAAAGAAAAAGAAAAAAAATTTAACATCTGCAATTTCTAGGATTTCTCGTCAGAATAATTCAGAATTTCTTATCAGCAATTTTTAGTATAAGTTCCAAAAATTATTAATATTACTACAAACTTTTTTTCAGGGTTACAGTAAAGTTTTGTATTAATGTAAGCAATTTTTTCTAATCACAAAAACCGGTATTGTTGATAACTTTTAGTATCAGCATTACAGTTCTGTCACAATAGTTTTATTATTATTATTGTAATCATTATCAGCTATTTTGAGTACATTCCTCTTAGAAAAGGATAAAAGATTGTAATATTAAATTCGATTTGCCATTTCCGAAACTTTAAAAAAAAATAATTTGAATTGAAATTAATTTCTTTAATTTAATAACGATTTCTTGCTGTTATTTACTAAGAAAAAAAATTGCTTTTTAAACGTAATATTCATATAGTAAAGATATTATTTCTCTCTTGTAATTTCAAAAGCATTTAATTCGTTCCTTCAGTTCAGTATTAAAGTTTCCAAGTTCAGTATATTTTCCAACCATTGTATCAAGTATACATTTTTGTAAAAATGTATACTCAAACGATGCTTTAAAAAACTTTTTAGAAACAAAAACTCTGAGTTACTTCATATCGAAAACTGTTTAAGTTATCCGCATTTTCTTTCCTTGGCGTGCGCCTACCATTTTTTTTTTCCTTTTATATGGACTCTCACCTCGCTTCTTTCTCTATAGATCCTCTTCCCACCTCAGACACACGCTTAGTTTTTTTGGAGGAGCTCTTTTTTAGATATTTTTTCATTCATACTTGGCCCGATGTTCGAAAATGCTATATAGGATGAAGGAAAGATCTATATGGGGGAAGGAAGAATAAAAGGTATAAAAAAAGGCTGTTGCAAAAAATAGGTGTCAGAAAAGAAAAACTACAAGAGGACTTTTTCACCGATATTTATAAGAGTAGTGTGCTACAACATTTCCTTTTGCAACACCCTTCTCCGAAGTCGTTGACCCTCCAAAAAAAAAAGTGGATCGTTTATCATGGGTCGCGCGCCCACCGACAAATTTAATAGTATATTCACCTTTTTTTCACTTTACATTGTGAAGTATTTAGATAGTACTAATGTAAAAAATATACTAATAAAAATAAATATATGAAGAAATAAACAAATAATATTTAGTATATCATCTAATATTTATAGAGTTGTTAATCATTTGTACTATAAGACTGATTATGTTCACAAAAGCCTCGTACTTTTTAATTAAAGTCAAAAGGAGAAGTTTTGGAAAAACTGAAATGCTGTCTGTCTCGTCTATCAACAACTTAATTCTTAATTTATTTAGTCATTTCTAAACAATTGTAATTTCTCATTATCATTCAATAATCCTTAATTTTTTGACCAATTCTTAATATCTATCAATTATTTTTATTTTAATTGATTCAACTATTAGTATATTATCAATTAACTTATTTATTACAACAGTCATTAAATCTTTACTGCAGTTATCAAATAATTACTACACTGTTAAAATTTTCATTCTAAAGTATGGTTAAATAATTATCAGCTGTCTGTCCATCCGATTAACTGTAAAGTTGACAGTAAAGAATATTTTTTTTCCTTTATGGTTTTGAAACCCTTTACAAAAAAGTATGGTTCTAAAACCATGAATACAAAACTATACAGTTTTTTAACCATTCACAACTAGCATTTTTCAAAAACGTAAAAAAAATATATTATTTAAGTAGACATAGGAACTCGGCTTTTCGTAAGTTAATGGACATTGGTGAGTGACGGACACTGGAACTTCTTCATGTGTTGAAGAGAATGGAGGAAATATTGTGGTGTCAACACCAGTGGACTCAAACTCCAGTTCTGCCTTTCATGAGATTGACAGATAAGATTCGGCTATGATACCGTATTAGGTGAAAGCAATTAATAAACAGTTTTTCTCAAACTTATCAATTTGAATATCATTTTATTTATGGTTAATTGACTGTGTTTTGATTAAATATGGCAAAATAACCCTACAATAAATTGCTATTTAACCATTTTTTGCGAGAAATTTCTAACAGTGTATGTTCATTTACACATTTCATAATATAACTGAGGCATTGAAACACTTCTTTTTTTAATTTATTAACTCATCACATTGTAAATTCACTCAGAATGTACCTCCTCTAAAGATGAGTTACTAATACTAACACGTTGAACAAATTTTTTGTTTTATTTCCTTATAGATTTTTTTTCATTAATAAATATATTATTCTGTTCATTTACTTATAAGAAAATAATCCTCGACTTAATTTGTTTGCTCATTTATGTGCTTACGCTGTGGAAATCATTTATTACATTCTAAACAAGTTAAAAAAAATTGAAACTCACCTCAAACACAGATCACATTGTAAACAGGAGATGAGATTAGGAAAAATGTTAGTTGCTAGACTTCTTTTCCTGCAATGAAAATACAGATAATTATCGCAAAGTAAATGTACAGTGCGCAAAATAAAAAAAAAACTGACCCTAAATAATTTTAGATCTTTTAATCAGATCTTCACGCTCTAAGATTCAATTTTAATGGTTTGAGGGGTGACTTGAAATATACTAATTATTTAGTGTAGACGATATTTTAAGTTGTGAAATCAGACACAATAACGTACTTTCTCTGAATAAGCATACCTTTTTTTTTCTCGACGGACTTAGATTTTTGCTCCCCAAAATATAGAGGGCTTCATTAAGTGGACCTAGTTTGTGTGATAAAATTGTAGTTTTTTAACCGTATTAGGTGAAAATCGATAAAAAAAAATGGTTTTTTCTCGAAGTTAGCAGTCTGAACACCATCTTATTTATGGTTATTTGACTGTTTTGTTTGAATATGATTAAATAACAATTAAATAAATTGCTATTTAACCATTGTTTCAGAGAAACAAAGTTCTACTCAGTGGTCATCGAATTTTTCGTTTAAAAAAAAATAATAAGTTTTTTTTTTTTTTTTTTTTTTTTTTTTTTTTTTTTTTAAAAAACATCTGAACTTGATGTTTTTCAAAATCATTTCTTGACATTAAAATTGTTTTTATGTATTTTTCAATTCAAATTCTTTATCCTTATTCAGGTAAACCATAAATATTGTCAAAAATGTTAAATAATTTCTCATCTAATATTAGAATTTAATTCGTTAGTTACGCCCATTAATTTGTATATGAAAAATGTGCTCTTTTAACCACTTAGAGCGGAGTAAAACAAATTGCTTTCTTTCTAATTACCATTCAGTTAAACACAGTCATTATAGATGAATAGAAAAATGCTTTGATTTGTATAATTAGTTACAATGAAAATTCAATTTCACGTCTAATTTCATAATTCAATTCGCAAGATATACTAATTAATTTTCTTTCAAGAAGTGTGCACTTTTTGCAAGAAACTACTAAGATCGTAAGAAAACAAATTACTTTCTTTCAAATTGCCATTCAAATAAACGATCATTATAGATGAAATGAATGGTTTGATTTGTATAATTGGTTACAGGAAAAATCCAATTTCACGTCTAATTTTATAATCTAATTCGTGAGATACACTAATTTGCATGTAAGAAGTGTACTCTTTTAGCCATTAAGATCGTAATAAAACAAATTGCTTTCTTTAAAATTATCACATAGTGAGATACACTAATTTGCATGTAAGAAGTGTACTCTTTTAGCCATTAAGATCGTAATAAAACAAATTGCTTTCTTTAAAATTATCACATAGTGAGATACACTAATTTGCATGTAAGAAGTGTACTCTTTTAGCCATTAAGATCGTAATAAAACAAATTGCTTTCTTTAAAATTATCACATAGTGAGATACACTAATTTGCATGTAAGAAGTGTACTCTTTTAGCCATTAAGATCGTAATAAAACAAATTGCTTTCTTTAAAATTATCACATAGTGAGATACACTAATTTGCATGTAAGAAGTGTACTCTTTTAGCCATTAAGATCGTAATAAAACAAATTGCTTTCTTTAAAATTATCACATAGTGAGATACACTAATTTGCATGTAAGAAGTGTACTCTTTTAGCCATTAAGATCGTAATAAAACAAATTGCTTTCTTTAAAATTATCACATAGTGAGATACACTAATTTGCATGTAAGAAGTGTACTCTTTTAGCCATTAAGATCGTAATAAAACAAATTGCTTTCTTTAAAATTATCACATAGTGAGATACACTAATTTGCATGTAAGAAGTGTACTCTTTTAGCCATTAAGATCGTAATAAAACAAATTGCTTTCTTTAAAATTATCACATAGTGAGATACACTAATTTGCATGTAAGAAGTGTACTCTTTTAGCCATTAAGATCGTAATAAAACAAATTGCTTTCTTTAAAATTATCACATAGTGAGATACACTAATTTGCATGTAAGAAGTGTACTCTTTTAGCCATTAAGATCGTAATAAAACAAATTGCTTTCTTTAAAATTATCACATAGTGAGATACACTAATTTGCATGTAAGAAGTGTACTCTTTTAGCCATTAAGATCGTAATAAAACAAATTGCTTTCTTTAAAATTATCACATAGTGAGATACACTAATTTGCATGTAAGAAGTGTACTCTTTTAGCCATTAAGATCGTAATAAAACAAATTGCTTTCTTTAAAATTATCACATAGTGAGATACACTAATTTGCATGTAAGAAGTGTACTCTTTTAGCCATTAAGATCGTAATAAAACAAATTGCTTTCTTTAAAATTATCACATAGTGAGATACACTAATTTGCATGTAAGAAGTGTACTCTTTTAGCCATTAAGATCGTAATAAAACAAATTGCTTTCTTTAAAATTATCACATAGTGAGATACACTAATTTGCATGTAAGAAGTGTACTCTTTTAGCCATTAAGATCGTAATAAAACAAATTGCTTTCTTTAAAATTATCACATAGTGAGATACACTAATTTGCATGTAAGAAGTGTACTCTTTTAGCCATTAAGATCGTAATAAAACAAATTGCTTTCTTTAAAATTATCACATAGTGAGATACACTAATTTGCATGTAAGAAGTGTACTCTTTTAGCCATTAAGATCGTAATAAAACAAATTGCTTTCTTTAAAATTATCACATAGTGAGATACACTAATTTGCATGTAAGAAGTGTACTCTTTTAGCCATTAAGATCGTAATAAAACAAATTGCTTTCTTTAAAATTATCACATAGTGAGATACACTAATTTGCATGTAAGAAGTGTACTCTTTTAGCCATTAAGATCGTAATAAAACAAATTGCTTTCTTTAAAATTATCACATAGTGAGATACACTAATTTGCATGTAAGAAGTGTACTCTTTTAGCCATTAAGATCGTAATAAAACAAATTGCTTTCTTTAAAATTATCACATAGTGAGATACACTAATTTGCATGTAAGAAGTGTACTCTTTTAGCCATTAAGATCGTAATAAAACAAATTGCTTTCTTTAAAATTATCACATAGTGAGATACACTAATTTGCATGTAAGAAGTGTACTCTTTTAGCCATTAAGATCGTAATAAAACAAATTGCTTTCTTTAAAATTATCACATAGTGAGATACACTAATTTGCATGTAAGAAGTGTACTCTTTTAGCCATTAAGATCGTAATAAAACAAATTGCTTTCTTTAAAATTATCACATAGTGAGATACACTAATTTGCATGTAAGAAGTGTACTCTTTTAGCCATTAAGATCGTAATAAAACAAATTGCTTTCTTTAAAATTATCACATAGTGAGATACACTAATTTGCATGTAAGAAGTGTACTCTTTTAGCCATTAAGATCGTAATAAAACAAATTGCTTTCTTTAAAATTATCACATAGTGAGATACACTAATTTGCATGTAAGAAGTGTACTCTTTTAGCCATTAAGATCGTAATAAAACAAATTGCTTTCTTTAAAATTATCACATAGTGAGATACACTAATTTGCATGTAAGAAGTGTACTCTTTTAGCCATTAAGATCGTAATAAAACAAATTGCCTTCTTTAAAATTATCACATAGTGAGATACACTAATTTGCATGTAAGAAGTGTACTCTTTTAGCCATTAAGATCGTAATAAAACAAATTGCCTTCTTTAAAATTATCACATAGTGAGATACACTAATTTGCATGTAAGAAGTGTACTCTTTTAGCCATTAAGATCGTAATAAAACAAATTGCTTTCTTTAAAATTATCACATAGTGAGATACACTAATTTGCATGTAAGAAGTGTACTCTTTTAGCCATTAAGATCGTAATAAAACAAATTGCTTTCTTTAAAATTATCACATAGTGAGATACACTAATTTGCATGTAAGAAGTGTACTCTTTTAGCCATTAAGATCGTAATAAAACAAATTGCTTTCTTTAAAATTATCACATAGTGAGATACACTAATTTGCATGTAAGAAGTGTACTCTTTTAGCCATTAAGATCGTAATAAAACAAATTGCTTTCTTTAAAATTATCACATAGTGAGATACACTAATTTGCATGTAAGAAGTGTACTCTTTTAGCCATTAAGATCGTAATAAAACAAATTGCTTTCTTTAAAATTATCACATAGTGAGATACACTAATTTGCATGTAAGAAGTGTACTCTTTTAGCCATTAAGATCGTAATAAAACAAATTGCTTTCTTTAAAATTATCACATAGTGAGATACACTAATTTGCATGTAAGAAGTGTACTCTTTTAGCCATTAAGATCGTAATAAAACAAATTGCTTTCTTTAAAATTATCACATAGTGAGATACACTAATTTGCATGTAAGAAGTGTACTCTTTTAGCCATTAAGATCGTAATAAAACAAATTGCTTTCTTTAAAATTATCATTCAGGTAAACGGTTATCATAGATGAATGAAGAAAAATGCTCTGATTTGTATAATTAGTTTCCGAGAAAAATACGATTTCACGTTTAATTTCATAATTTAATTCGTGAGATTAATTTATTTCGTATTAATTTGCAAATAAGAGGTGTGAAATTTCAACACCTAAGATCGGAGCCTAGAAATTGATCAAAAGTTCACTCAAAAATCATTGAACTGAATCATGAATTCATTAAGCTGTTTCGTTATGAAATTCATTAAATTTCAATTTTTTGTTCCATTTAAATCATTTTATTACTTTTCTAAGTAGTTAGGCAGAGTTAATATTGAAAACTAAACTATTATTAATGACAAATTTATAAATGAGAAAAAACATTCTTAGTTTTATTCTAATGTTTGAATTTTATCTTTCTTTTATTGTAAAATGAAAAAATAACTTAATCTTAACATTTAAAATTCTCTAAAAGAAAAAGCACTTTTTCTCCTCATTGCTATATATTTATAACAATATAACAGTTTCAAAGCAGTGCCCTCTATTGCCCGTGTTGCGAAGCAAATACATTTTTCCAGAATAATTATTTATCCGAATATTTTATAAATGTTTTCATTATAAAATATGTCAAGAAACGTAAATGCTTAAGGTGGGTATTTCATATTAAGTTAACATTCATTTCATAATAGTTAAATAAACAAATTTATTAAAAACAAACAAGCATTAATTTACTTAGTTGTGTCTGAATTAAAATCTGTTTTGAAAATTACGGAAATAAATTAAATTTTTATTAAGTTCAGTTTTAAAACTTTTATTTTTAAGAACTATTTAGATGAAGCAATTTTTCTTTGCTTGATAATTTTTACTTGCTTACTCTTATTTTCTTATACATCTTACTTGGTTATCTATTCCGCCTTATTTTATCATGATATTTTTGAATGGCATTTTTGAATGGAATTTTCTTAATTTGAAATAAATTTTTATAAATAGCGATGTGGTATTTAGAAGATAATAAGGCTTATTTTTATTTGGAAATAAGAGTTTTATTAAAATACTGCAAAAAAGATTATTTGTCATTAAGAAAATACAAAAGAAAAATTAATTATAAAAACGAATCAACTTAACACTACATAATTCTTTAAAAATATTTCTTCATTTATATATTCTTAAAAATTATTTTTCGCTAAAAAATTATTGGATAGATTCTCAACACCAAATTTTTTTGGATAGTATGTATAAATTCTTAATATAAATACTATATTCGTTTACTATATTCATGTTAATCAACAAAGTAAAGTCTACAAACTTAAAAAAAGAATTTTGATTTCATTTACAAAAGTTACATGATTTATTGTAATTATTAAATGATCATCGATTATAAGATACAGACTTTAATTATCTTTCCTTATCAATGTAACTTATGAATGAAAACATGGTGTTCAGTCATTTGATAATTGAGAGTAGATAATAATACCTCTTATAATATTTAATATAACCTATTATTCTTAAGTCTTATTCATAAACTGTTTTCTGCTATGTTGTGTTGAATATAAAATATGGATGCCAATTAATAAACTGAATAATTGAATTTATTCTAATTTACTTATATTTTTATATCATTAAACATTAACTGTAATTCTTTGAACCATGTATAATTAATCGATATAACAACAACCAGTAAAACTGCTTTGGTAAAGTTAATTTACTTATTAAACGATCCTTAATTTTTTTTTCTAGGGTCCATATGAACTTGTAAATATGCTTAATTAATTAGAATATAGTTTACATTTAGATTTGAACATGAGAAATGAGATATTTATATTTTTTTACAAATGTTTTATTGTTTTGTATTGATTGAATATATTTAAGCCAAGATTCCTAAATGTTCTAAAAATATTTATGTATAAACTTTCTTCTTCTAAACTGTAATAAAACATTGCACCACATAAGCGATAATCTATTTAAATGCACTGTGCACAAAATCATACTAAGTACTATAATTACTGATTAAAATAAATTAGAGTGCGCAAATGTATTGAAATATTGTGTAAGGTGATATTTAAATAACTTTACGAATTTTGTATCGTTAATTATTTTCGGTGAGGCCAATGTTTTACATAACGCTTAAAAAAATTATTTATTACAGTTTTTTCTAAGTTGCAGGGAACATAGTAATGTAGTATGTGAATATTTGAATTATCAATGAACTATGAACTTAATAAACTTTGAAAATGAATTTTTAAAAAAAAAATTTAATTAATATCGCAGTTTCGAAAATTTTGTTGTTTGTAATTTATTGATGTGTTTGAGTCATATCTTATTTAGATATTACTTTTCAGAAATAAGTTTTATTCCCATATTCTTTTCTTGTTGAAATAGTTTAGCGAATATTGGTTTTAACATACGTTTGTTTGTTTGATTTATGTCCATAAAATTCATATATTTTCTTTCGCAGTTATACAGGCGATTCAATATTCATTGATGGCAACTGCTGAATAAAATCAGTGTCTAAAAAAACTTTATTTAGATATTAACCGACAAATGTTGGCATTCAGCATGACTGGCGATGAATATTGAATAAAACTTATTTGTTAAGCATCTTTATTTCTTCCTTAAACCAGAAAATATCAACATCCAGCATGTCCTGACATTGAATTTTTTGGAAAATTTTTTTGTTATTTTTTTTTTTTACCTATCCCTCAAATGTCAATATTCAGCAAAGTGCGACAATAAATATTTAGAAAATATTAGAATATTTAAAATGCCCTGATACATAATGTTGATTTTTTTTAAATTGTCTTTATTCTTTACTTAAATCTGCAAGTCTTGGTGGAATGAAGATCTGCAATATTGAATAAAATTTGTGTTTTTGCAGATATGCATTTTTCACATGCGGTAAAAAAAGTCGATATTTAGTGAATATTAAATAAAGTTTAATGAATAAACAAGGAGTAAATACATTTGTTAAATATCTTCATTATTTATTTTTTCAAGTAAATATCGGCATTCACCATCAACTGTCGATGATTTTTGAATGAAATTCGGTTGGTATATATTTTCAATTCTTATATGTACGGCGAATGTCACCATTCATCATGTACTTTAGTAAACAGTTAATGAAATTGTGTTAACGAATATCATTATTTCCCTCTTTCATATGCACCAACAATTCAGTCAGTGTACATGTAATGTTGATTTTCAACATACACTGATGCTGAATATCGAACAAATAAAATTTTAATTACTCTTCTCATTAGAATCTAGTCCATGTATGCTGAACGTCGACATTCAGCTAAAACTAATCTCTAATTAATAAATGAACACAAATATAATTTTTGCTTCCATTATAATATTGACGCCAGTACATGCTGAATGTCGATATTCAGTATACTCTAAGGGTGAATGTTGAATGAATTCACTTTGTAGTATTTTTTGTTCTTTTTACAATTTCGTTATCAGTTCATGCAGAATATCGAAATTCAGCAAACACTAGATGATAATCTAGAATAAATAATCATTGTTGTTTGTTCTCCTCTTGTTTGTTCTCATTGTTGTTTGTTCCAGACCAGAATATTTTTATCGAATTTCAGCAAACACTAGATGATAATCTAGAATAAATAATCATTGTTGTTTGTTCTCCTCTTGTTTGTTCTCATTGTTGTTTGTTCCAGACCAGAATATTTTCATCGATGTATGTTAATACTGACATTTGAAGGTGAGGGTGTCAATGGTGTTTGATAAATATTTCTAAGACTTACTTCAGAAAACGACTATATAAAGTTCTACATCTACTCATTTTGCTCTCAAACAGTAAAAAGTATGAATAATAACTCATATCTTGGTGTCTCGTGAATCCTAATAATAGTTCTTTGCAGAACTTTTGAAGGTTTAAGTGTTTTTGATGGGAAAAATCCCTCTAAAATGTAGAGGGAGAAACCAGGAAGCAGCAAAAATTTGTATTTTCATAAAAAAAAAAAAAAAAAAAAAAAAATAGATTGTATAGGCTTTTAGTTGTGCTAAGATATGGTGTTGAGATCTTTCAAAAGTAGCGTCAGCGATTGCGACCTTGAAGAGTGGGGGATGGAGGAAGGTTAAGTTCTTAGGTGCGTCACCTTTTTCAAGGTTCCTTCCTCCTTCTCAATCGCGGAAGGTGCCAGGGGTAGATAGGAACTTACTTTTTTATGCAGTCTCGAGACCTTTTTTTTTTTTATATCTAAGAAAAAAGTTGTTAAAAAAAAAGTATCGTGATTTCCGGTACTTTTCCGTTCTTTGACCTGTTAAGAAAATTTAGGATGTTTACTTTTTATCACCACATAAATCATTTTCTTTTTCAAACTGTTTTCTTATGTGTAAGAAAATATAAAAGAAAAACTGTATTGAATGGTGGATATCACGAATTTTGGCTATTCCAGGTTTTTAAAACATATTTATTTCTGAAAGTTATAAGAAATGGCGTTTTAAGTTAAGGTATTAAATTTTCGAATCAAGCGTGAAACACTGCTTCATATACAACTTATTTTCAAATATTTTAGTCGCATTAAGTACTTCAATGATAAATAACATGAGATAGTATAAAATTGTTTGTTACTTTAAAGTATTTAAGAGTAGTTAATAGTTTAGATAATTTCAGTGAATTTAACAAAGTTTAATAATGCTTAGTAATTTAAGACATATCTAAGTATATTTTTATGGTTTAAATACTATAAAAAATTTCAAACTTATTCACAGTTCAATTCCTTCTCTGTTTTTCATAGATAAACATATTTATTTCTAAAAGTTATAAGAAATAGCGGTTTAAGTGAAAGGATTAAATTTTCGAATAAAAACTTGGAAGAGTAAAATTCTGCGTCACATACAACTCATTTTCAAACTTTTTAGTTGCTAAGTATTTCAATAAAAAATAATATAGGCTAGCTGAAGATAGTTTGTTATTTTGAACTATTTAAGGAGAGTTAATAATTTAAATAGCTTAGGAGAATTTAATTTTTGATTTGATTAATATTGTTTAGTAATTTAAGACACGTCTAAGCACACTTTTATGGTTTAAATAGAAGAAGCAATTTCAAGCAACTAGTCACTGTTTTTCAGTTCCGAAATTTTAAACCAATTATTATTTAAAAGTCAAGGTTATAGTAACTTCAAACCACATAACTAATAAATATTTACATAGTTTAAGAGCTTGAAATGAAAAGTTATGGTTATGAGTTATAAGGCAACTTAATAATGTGCTGCCTATATATATATATATATATATATATATATATACACACATATATATATATATATATATATATATATATATATATATATATATACCAAAGACAATCTTAGTTTTTTTTTTTGTTTGAAAATAACTTTACACCAATTGAAAGACAAAGATATTTGGCAATGTACTTCATCACAATTGGGCACATTTCCAGCTAAAGCATCTTTATTTCAATTTTATTAATCTTACAGTTTTACTCTCTTAAAGTATCATTTTTATCAAATCTATATACAATTTCTTCACTTTCTTCAAATTTCCTAAAACTATTCATACATATATCTTTTTTTTTTCTTTCCTACCTTCAGGATATATTTTTCAAACTGAAGAGTAAAAAAAAAAAAGTGAGACATTCACGCTTAGCAAGGCACCCACTAACAAATTCCCATATCGTCAGAGAAAAAGGATAGAACACTTTCAATCACAAAGCGCGTATGAAAAGGCAAAACAAAAAGAAAGAACAATGAATACACGTTGAAAAGACTCTATAATACATATACAAAAAGATATTTGGAATGGAAGTAGTTTTTCGGAGTAGTGCTGTCCTTTTTACTCGCGAGACCATAAACTCGCGAAGGAAAACGATTATAAATGAAAGAGATGTTAGCGATTCCTAGTTTTTGCTTTTTCAGCCTTACAAGCGTCTCCTGGGGAAAAAGTCAGACCTGGAAAAAGTGAGAAGACTTGAAGTGTGTATAGCGACTCCTGGTGGTGGATTGAAGAACTTTATATACTAAAAATAAAAAAGTTGGGGAAAATTTTATACAAAGTATATAAAATTCGTTTCATGGGAGTTTATCCGTGTTTTTATTATTCCATACCAAATATAAAATATTATTGAACCTATTTAGAAGACTTATAAACTTTTTTATTGACGGTGGAAACCTAATATTTTATGGGTCAGTTTTTCATAAATAGGATATTTTATAAATTACGACTCAAAAAATTGAAGGAAAAAAAATGATATATACATTCGAACGCAAATTAGCTGTAGCTTAGACTCCGCAATTTAAACTGCAATTGTTCTGAAATAGTTTAAACTTTCTGAATTAGTGGTCAAGAATAAAAATTAGAACAAATGTTGCTTGGAATGTTTTTATAAATGTATTTTTTATTAGCGGAAAATAAATAAATAATTGAAAATAAAATTTTTCATGAAATTTAATGTAAAAAATGCGAAATCAAATGCTCGTATTTAGCAAAAAATATTTCATAAGAGAAAACTTAAAATGTAACATTCCATGATACATTTGAAATGTAACATTTCATGATACATTTGTTCTAGAACTTATTTGTGATCAGATAATATCAAAAGTAATATTATTTTTAAGAAATTATAAGAGCAAAGCATTTATAAATATTAGTTAAAAAAGTGTATTAAATAATCTTTCCATTCGTTTTTTTTTCTGGAAAAATAAATTTTAAATCTTGTTCTAGTAAGAGAATAACGATATTCACTTGAATAAATCACTTGTATTGTATAAAGTTCACAAAAAAGTAACTAGGTTTAAAAATAATAAAAATGTTGTAATGATTTTAAATATCCATAAATAAACCAATAAAATACAAGGGAAATCTATTGAACTTAAAAAGGCCAACTACTTTTAAACTATAGATTTTAAAAGCACTTATTTGTATCTGAAACTTTTCAAAATTATTGTCTATTATTAAGTATTAACTTTTATTTAAAGTTTTAATAAATAAGTCTATTAAATGTGAATTTAAAAATATATACTCTTAAAATTCGCTTCATCGTCGAGGTACCACAACGAGGTACTAAATTTTTCTTTAAATTAGAAATGCAATCAAGTTGAAAGAATCGGTACAAATAAAATTCAACTTAGCAGATTGAACGATTTTATGTATAAAGTCGCTTTAAAATTTCTAATAGTGTTTAACATCATTTTATTTGGTTGAATGATGTTTTTTTTCTTTGCACAATTTTATTAGATTTGATTTGTTTAAATTATATGGTTAACTGCAAATACTTTTGTGTGAGAACAAAAAAAAATGAAATACGGAAAAAAATAAATATCACAATCAAATACTGTTTCTTAGAAATTACTTCGACAATGAAAACACTATTTTAACTATTAACACTCTTTATCACTATTTTATTAATAAGAATATAATTATGAAGCTTGCCGTTTATCTAAAAAAAAATCAAGACATTTTTAAATTCTTACTTTTTTTTAAAATTTACTTTTTATTAAGTATTATTATTTTTTTTTTTTTGGAAACATAAATATTTTTTTCAAACCCAATAGTGAAACAACATGAAATACCAGAAGGGATTGTTTTGGATAAAAATTGCTGCTAGAGTTCATTAAATTTTTAATTGCATAAAAAACTTAAAAATTCAATGTAATACTAGTAAAACCATCACTGTGAACAAGTGATTTCATAGAATCGCAGTTTTACTTCTTTTTGAGGAGAGATTAACTAGAATAAATAATTGCAATTTTTTTTCTGAACAACTCTTATCGTCAGTATAAGGTCGCTTTCTTTGCATTTTATCATACAAATTTAGAATTTAATGAGCAGAAAAATAATAAAATTCTAGTTTCCTTTGCATCAATTTTATCCTACTATTTATAGTAAAAATTGGTATATCTTTAGTGCACATTTAGCTCCTTGGAAATTATTTCATAACGTTTAAAGATTTTGATAATTGATAGAGCTTACATTCTGAAAAAATTCTTTTCTACTCCTTCAAGTCTTATTAATACTTACCTGAATGTTGGTTTGGTGTACGGAGTGAAAAAAGTTAATAAACAATAAATCAGTATCAGTAATCAGTATCAGTATCGGTATCAGTAATCAGTATCAGTATCAATAATCAGTATCAGTATCAGTAATCAGTATCAGTATCGGTATCAGTATCAGTATCAGTAATCAGTATCAGTATCAATAATCAGTATCAGTATCAATAATCAGTATCAGTATCAGTAATCAGTATCAATAATCGCTACAAAATCATTCACAGAAATTAAAGTTTTATTAAGGCTATATTAATAAATTAAAGTGATTTAAATTTTTTGCCATTCCTGGTGACTTTGAAGAAGATAAATATTAGAATTTTTTTTCACTAAAGTTTTATTTATTGATTCATATTGTCATATAGGAGAAATGTTGTATATATTTTTTTATTTCATGCAGGAAGTACATTGAAGAAATTCCAGATCAAACTACGGTAAAAAGTACTGACAGTAAGAGTGCCAGTATTTTTCGCAGTAAACTCACTTTTTACCGGAACATGTTAATGAACAAAAAAATATTACGATAGTTAAAGTAATTTTTGCAGTAGGAATTACCAAAAAATCACTCTAATAAATATTACTAAATATTACTGTATTATATAATATATATAAATATTAAATAAATATTACTGTAAAAATTACTGTTTCATATTTTACGGATGACGCATCCAAGGTGCTGATATTTTATACCTCAATTTTGATTCTTAATTTTTTAGAGTATATCCATGAATCTTGTACGATTGAGTGTTACTCCTCGAATAATTCTAATTTTAAATACTCTACTTCGATAATTTGAATATTCATACAAAATAAAACTTATCCATAGGTTGTATCGCGTATTAGAAATGTAACACAATATTTAATGCAAGAATTTTTATAATTTTTTTAAAGAAGCCAATTGATTACAATAACAATTTCTCGACGTAATAATTGATATCTTTTTATATTTTATCTTTTTGAAGAAAAAAAAAAGGTAATAGCCACCGCCATTATTTCGGGTGATGAACTTTTAGGGAAATTTTATTTTGCTGCAACTTGACTTAGAAACATGAGACTTGAAACTTAGACTTAGAAACATGAAATTACAAAGGTGTGCATAAAAATGTTCAAAAAGTAAGATAAAATAAAATAATATGTAAGATTTGATTAGTAGTTTGAGAATTATCAGATTTTAAAATATAATTAAAAATACCATATGTTCTGATTTACAACCCGTTGAAATACAAACACAAAACTGAAATTTTACGTGCTGAACGATTTTTATTTATAAACTAATGCAATTCTTTTTTCTTTTCTTTTTTGAAATTCCAATTTGTTTGAAAATCATTGCAATTTTAGTGTTTTTTTTCCTCCTTTTTTGATTTCAAGTAGACTATTTATCAATTATTAAAAAAGGATTTGTTCATCACTCTCGAGATTTTCATTTTTAAAGTTCGCATTTAACTTTTTATCGAAAGTAACAAAAAAATAAATAAATAAAATGAAAGAAAAATTATAACAGAGAGAGATTAGATGTTGTTAGTTATAAATCTTAAGATTTGATACAAAATATTAAAAAATATAAAAGACTTAATAGAAGAAATTTGAGCTTTTATAATGATATAAGAACATTGTTTTATTATATTGTTAACAAGTAAAATTCCTTCTCATTTAATCTATCTTGATACATCAGCAGATCTGTATATCGAAGTTAAAATATTTTTATTTTCAATTAAAATTCAGCACGTTTCAAATCTAGTTAGCCTTTAAGCCTTTAATTTTGTTTTGATTAACTTATTGAAAATGTTTTTACACAAAATTATAATAATTATATATTTTATAAACAAAATAATCTTTTAAAAAAATTTTAAAAAAATCTTGAAACGATAAAGAAGCGAAAATATAACATATATATATATATATATATATATATATATATATATATATATATATATATATATATATATATATATATATATATATATATATATATATATATATATATATATATATATATATATATATATAGATATAGATATATATATATATATAGATATATAGATATATATATAGATATATATATATATATATAGATATATATATATATATATATATATATATATATACATTAAGGACTGGAAAAAAGAGAAAACGAAGAAAATTAAGCAAACGATAAGTTTTATTTACTGCGCAAAAGCGGCAAGTTTATAGAACTCATAAAATAAGTTCAAAACGTAGAGAAAACATGAAAAAAATTACAGAGTAATAAAAGAAAGAGAAGAAGAAAATAATTAAAAATGAAAAATAAATTTTAAAAATTAAAAAAAAATATTTTAAAAAATCCCGAAAAAAATAAATTATAATTTTTTTTTATTTTTAATTATTTTTTTCTTCTTTAGTTTCATTATTCTGTAATTTTTTCCATGTTTTCTCTACATTTTGAACTTCTACATAATCTTGAATACACGATTTACTAGTGGAAGAATTCAAAAAGTTTAGAACTCCTTTTGAAAAAAATTTCTTCAAAGTTCAAATAACCACGTTTCAAATTCAGTGCCAAGTACCTCAAGTGCCCTTCACACCACATACATCTTCCTTCCAAGTTTAAAGACACTAATAAAGTTCATGCGCTCTCATAAGAAAAAAATATATATCGCTCCACGCGTCTTCAATTCTTATTTGACAATAAAAACACGCGCCAGGGCACGCGCACTCAACTTTTAAAGGAGGAAAAAAAATCTTTTTAAATTTTGTATAAAGGGGAGAAAGATAACGGGGAGCAAAGGGGCCCTCAAAAAGGTCTTCACCCCACCTGGACAGGTGAAGTAAAGAATTTCAATCTAACCAACAATCTTTGAACTATCTTCTGTCGCGTGGCAAAAAAAAAGCGTGCTATTATGAGAGTTCGTGAACTTCAGAAACACAAAAAAAGAATGCCCTCAAAAATTAGGTGGGCAAGATACAATATGTAACGCAGTTTGCTTTTTTTTAAAATGCAGATTACCCTCTTACCCAGAGGGTTCATTTTTTGTTCGAGTTTTGGTTCATTAGCCATCTCAAGTTTTGATTTTTTATGGAAGGGGAAGAAATGTGGGACAGCCGTTAAAGTGTTGTGGATAGTAATAGCTATTTTATAGAGTGCAAGCACCTATAAATAATGTAGTTCTTTTTAATGGAAACTGTTAAAGGATTCTCTAAGTGAAATGCTACACTTTTCTGAAGTTCAGTAACTCTAATTTCAGACTTAGTTCGGTGTTAAATAGAAGCCTTTTTTTTATTTATTGATGTTAAGCTAATATTTTTTGGTCGAAGAATAAAGGTTTCAAAACAACATTCACATATTTATATACCAGCGGCCTGCGGCGCACAGCAGGTTGCTTTACACGTGATCACCACTTTGTTTTGATAAAAACGCGTTAGTTTGTTTTTTAGGCTTATCACCTCAATAATAAGAAAATACTAAATGAATCTTTCTTTATTTTTTTCTAATTTTTCCATGAAGAACACGTGTACCAAGATTGAGACTTCTATCTAGGTTTAGCTTTACGTTCAATTAGAATACGTACTTCGATAATAACACAATATCGAAATCAAACTTTGTTTTTAGATCTGAAAAGGAATAAATATATGGTTTAATTTTAAGACTTCTTTCTTCATGAAAACAAGTTAAAGCATAACTGTCAACTTTTTTTTAAAAGTTTTACTAATAATTTCCTGAAGCCCATGTGATCCAAAATTAAGATTTCGAGAGCTTTAATAATGCTTTTAAATTACGGTAATTTTAAGTTAACAGATTATTGCGGTAACAGATTTAGGATTATGTAAACAGGTTTTAAATAGCTAATTTTAAAAACATCCGAGATAAACATGCGGAGCAATAAGTTCTGAATGGAAATAACATACTTACAGGTAAAAAAATAGCTTCTTCTACTAGAAACAATGTATACATTTAATAAAATAAAAATTGATAATTTTATTTATGCTTTCAAACGGAAGCAAAACTTATTGTTTTTAGAAATTTTTTTCATTAATACAACATGATGAATAATTAGTTAACGATAAAAAGATATTTAACGTAAAATTGAAATTTTTTAAAAAAGAAAGGGAAAAAACTGAAAATCATAAATCTTAAAGTTTTTCAATTATTACGTATGATAAATGGTAAATTATTCAGGTAACAACAAAATTTAAACATAATGTATAGACATGCTTAACATTAGTTTACAATATTATAACGAAATATCCAATAGCAAATATCCAATAATTTTTTCCTTATTAATTCTTTTTCATTATTAATTTTAAATAATCCGTCAGGCAAATTTTGCAATGAAGAATGAGTCACAAACACTTTTAAGTATATTTTATAACTTTTCAAAACAACAGTGTTTCTTGAATTTTAAACACGGTAATTTATATAATTTACTTTCCTATTTGTTTAATTAAAAAAAAATTTAAATTTTTATTCTAATCGAAATATTGAATTAAGAGCATGTTCTAAAAGTTAACTTTTTTTTTCAAAAAAAAAAAAAAAAAAAAAAAAAAAACTCAGCGTTCTAAATGTTAATTAACTGATTAACTAATCGATGTCTGAGAAGTTCAATTTTTTTTTCCACGCCTAAAATTAACTCTTTTGCACAAATGTAAATAGAGAGCCGCGATGGCTCAGGAGATAGAGCGTTCGCCTTCCAATGAGGCGAACCGGGTTCGAATCCCAGTCGATACGAATTCCGCATCCGGCTTGCACTGACCACAGTGCTGACGTGAAATATCCTCAGTGGTAGACGGATCATGGGTTAGAGTCCCCTTGCCGTCAGGCTAACCGTGGGAGGTTCTCGTGGTCTTCCTCTCCATGTAACGCAAATGCGGGTTAGCTCCATCAAAAAGTCCTCCACGAAGGCAAATTTCTCCCAATACTCGATCCAGGAGTTACCTTGTCTTCTGGATTGGGTTCAAAATTACAAGGCTACGGAGTTGAACATTAGTAGCCGTAAGCCCATTAAGTTGGGTCGGCTGTTCAACGACGGTTATAAAATAAAATAAAATGTAAATAGAAATTTAATTTTTTTTACTTAAATTTCTTAAACGAATATTAAATGTTATTGATCAAACAATAAAACCAAAGATGCAATATGGATTAAAGAGAAACAATCTGACAATGCTCTCCAAAGAAGAGAAATGCTAACTGATTCTTGTTTTTAAATTATATTGTTTTGAATTTTTAAACCTGAAAGTAAAAATACTGTCGATTTAAGGAAGTAAGCAACAAATTCAATAACTGCTGGTTTTCGCTTCAATCTTTTTCAGTTTGATCATAAATGGGCTTTTGGATATTTTTTAAAGGTATGAGACATTTTAAGTATTAAGTATAATTGTAAAATTTTAAAATTTGATTTACTACCTTTGTTCTTAAGACGCAGAATATTAGAGCCATATTTGTTTAAAATATACAAAAAAAATATGATCATCATGAACTACAGAAAGACAAGTATTTTTCTTTAATTTTAATCATCTATTGAAGCGCTAGTTAATTGATTCCCTGATTCGCAGTTGCACTGATTCTCTGATTTATCCATTCTCTAATTTTCTGGTTTTCTGTTTTCCCTATTCATTGTTTCATTTTCTTCTTTTTTTTACACTCAGTATATCCAAATCCTCTGTAGTAGTAGTTGATTTAGATACACGCTTTTCATTAATATTATATTACAATATTCATATTATATCATAATAATGTAATAATAATTAATAATGAATATTATATACCATTTTATATCCTTTGCATTAATATAGGGTTAATATACTTTCAAAATAAAAAATTCAATCTTAAAAATAAACATATTCAAACAATCTAGTTATGAACAAAAACAAGAGCAACTCTAAAATTACTTAAACATTACTTAATTACTTAATAACTTAATTAAATTATTACTTAAATGAACACATAATAAGTTTGTTAATTATGATTTAAATTGCAGTAAATATGCTTCCTTAATAGCGGAAAGATTAAATATTTCTCGCTATTTAATAAGAGCTGCTAGTGAATGTTGATTAAAATTTAGATTTTGACTTCCATCAAAAAATTAGATCTTAAGTTAAACTCTAAAATATTAGGTCTCTTTCCATTTTAAAGTAAATGAGGTTGCTTCTTCGTGAACTATTATTTTTATAATTATTATTTTTAAATTTGCGAGAAATAAACTTTATATCATTTTAAAGATTTTAGGTAACACATAACCTTTACTCCTGACAATCACAAGAGATGCCAACAATGTATATTATAGAATTATAAAAAAATATAAGGTTGTTAATAACCATAGATTTTATCCGTAATTAGTTTTTAAAATTATGTTGCTCTACTCCTAACATTGTAGATGCCTGTTTAGTGTGTTTCATTGCCTTAACTGTTTTTACCACAATTTTCATTAAAAAAAGATAATTTTAAAACTTCCATCTGAAAACAGTTAGTTTTTCATAAATGTATCAACTTACATCAACAACGTATAAATAAGATACAATGATATAGAACTAGTTCCTAAGAGAATTACAACAACAACAAAAAACTAATATATGGAATCAAACAAAGTTTCGATTCGTTTTAAATTACGTTAAAAGTAATCGCTTATAGAGCCGGAAAAGTGGAAAACCTTAAACAAGATTATTCTTCACGAATTGTATACAAACTTTTTTCTGTACAAAAAGTATTCTAGATAATGCGAAATTTCCGCTTGCAAACCTCTGACAGAAAAAAAAAACCTAAAACAAAATTTCTGGTTGACGTAAACATCACCATGAATTATTTATAGTCTTAGAGCCATACCGAATGTTTATTCAAGCAAGATTCCAATTTTCTTTTTCCCCCACCCCACATTACTTTTTTCGAAAAGGAGTTCCATTATTATGAAAGGCCAACAAATGGAACCTTTTTCTCATCAGTTTCAAAGAAAATGAAGACTCGGCGGACAACAAGGAAGAGGCGTTACGCGCGCCAAACGGCGCCACTTCTTAAGATGAGAGGGGAAAATAGGTAAGAAAAAAGGGAAAAATAAACGGAAAATCTTCAACCAGTCAAATTGCAAATTCTGGAGAGTGATATTTTTGAGGGGAAAAAATTTTGCTTGAAGATACATTTTAGTATAAACTGTACAATATGATGAACGACAGACGTTTTGCGTTTTGGCCACAATTGCTTTTATTTTTTCCCCGAGTAAAGATTCAAGATTTAGCTTTCCCTTTTTTTTTGGAATCTTATGCTGATGTCCAGAAACGAAAAGAATCTCATTTGGATTCGTAATATGAATTCTGATGTATTATAAACAAAAAAGTTCACAATCTATCCTGTACATATTCTTTGTAAGATATGATGATGATGAGAAAATGTAGAATGAAATGGATTGGGCAATGGGTATTGTAAAAGGTAAATTCATCTTAGCAGAAAATATATTGTATTCAATTAATTTCATGATCCAATGACTCCAGTTAAATTTTTTTTTGGCTTATTTGAGTTGTTTAGAAATACCTTTGTCTTTTGTTTCGATTGCTTTTTTTTCTATCAATGTCATAAAAAGCAACTTTGTAAGAGTAAGAAAAAATTATCTTTTTACCCTTTGATTACGGCTGGTACAACTGATGGACCAAAGTAGGAGGTGTTAGGCCCAGTGAGCAAAAGGTTAAAAAAGTGTTTTCACGTTCTGTAAAGATGTGATCATCATGTAAGATTGTACAATGGAATGTATCGTGAAATGTGTTATGAATAATTATCACATATTAATGTGTTTCTTACATCTCAATAAGACGGGTAGATTCCGTAACGAGTAAACTTCTATATAAGATTTCATGATGGTTAGAAATAGTGGAAAGGGGTAGATAGGGGTAGTCATAAGTAATAACTATTAATGAATATTGTTTCGATTCTTTTTTTCTATCCATATCATAATAAGCAACTGTGTAAGAGTAAGAAAAAATTATCTTTTTACCCTTTGTTTACGGCTGGTACAATTGATGGACCAAAGTGGGAAGTGTTAGGCACAGTAAGCAAAAGGTTAAAAAAGTGTTTTCATGTTCTATTCTCAGCGAGATATGATCATGGTGCGAAATTGTACAGTGGAATGGATTGAGGAATTATTTCATATTATTGTATTTTTAATCTCCCTATAAGTTGGGGTGGATTGCGTAACGCGTAATAAATAAATTCTTCTCCATAAGATTAAACAATGGTTGGAAATCGTAGAATAGGGTAGATTTTTTAATTAGCCATAAGTAACAACTATTAATTTATAATTGTGTCCATATTTTACAATAAAGAGTTCTCAGTGAGATTTGATCATGATGGGAGATTTTAGAAAGGGGGGATTGCGTAATAAGTAATAAATAAGTAAAGTTAATGAAAAATTGTGTTTCGTATTCAAACTATGCCGAACGTTTGTCTATAAGGCATGACATTTGTAAGAGATTACAGCATATGGTTAATTGTGTAGTGAGTTATAAATGCGTGCAGTTATGAATAATTTTGTATGCTATCTATGATTAACACTGTAAGATATGAAGATAAAAGATTGAAGAATAAAACTGATTGTATAATTGGTATTAACTAACCATTACGAAAAAATGTACAAGTAAACTATGCTATAAATTCCTCTATACAATATCACGATGAATAAAAACTAGAATAATTGGATTATGTATTTGAATCCAAATAGAAAAATTTTACGATCTAGGATTTTTTTTCTTCTTGTTTTTGCTAATAAGTTATGTTCAGCAAACATCTCAAAAATGATAAGAAATCACAATTATTTTTTTTAATTTGTCAGTTTCTTTCATGAATTATTCAATTTCATTCATCGATGCACTATTAATATATTTGTTCATAATCTGATTTAATTATATATATATATATATATATATATATATATATATATATATATATATATATATATATATATATATATATATATATATACATATATATATATATATATATATATATATATATATATATATATATATATATATATATATATATATATATATATATATATATATACATATATATATATATATATATATATATATATATATATATATATATATATATATATATATTAACTCTTTTGCACAAATGTAAATAGAAATTTAATTTTTTTTACTTGAATTTCTTAAACGAATATTAAATGTTATTGATCAAACAATAAAACCAAAGATGCAATATGGATTAAAGAGAAATAATCTGACAATGCTCTCCAAAGAAGAGAAATGCTAACTGATTCTTGTTTTTAAATTATATTGTTTTGAATTTTTAAACCTGTAAGTAAAAATACTGTCGATTTAAGGAAGTAGGCAACAAATTCAATAACTGCTGGTATTCGCTTCAATCTTTTTCAGTTTGGTCATAAATGATGAATTATTCAATTCATGAATTATTCAATTTCCTTCATCGATGCACTATTAATATTTGTTCATAATCTGATTTAAATATTTCAATCTGTTTTGACTCATAAATTAAGTATGATGTGTGTTCTTAAAATCAAAATCAAGATTGTCAAAATAATAACTTTAAATATTAGAGAGAAGAAATAAAACTTGTTTAGAGTTAACTAACGCTTAGAGGTATGATTTTTTTTTTCATTTTTAAAAAAAGAAATTTAACCCCTCAGCGCATTTTTATTTAAAATTTTAATTAGAATGTAACTTTTAAAACTTAATTTTTTAATTAAACAAATATGAATGTGAGCTATAGAAATTATTGTAAAATTGAGAAGCCTCCTGTTTGAAAAAATACTAAAACTTTGTATAAAATTTATGGGGACTCATCTCTATATTGAAAAATATGCAAGACTAATTATTTAAAATGAAATGACTGTTTTTCTTTCTTTCATCAAGTTTCTCAATGGCTCCTTATTAATGCAAGGTTTAACTAGAAATTTTGGTATTTATGTCTTTTTGCAAGCCTAAAAATGCCTTAAAACATTAATGCAACCAATTCTCCATATAACTTTTTGCATGGTGAAATGAAATGGTCAACACCCGAGTTGGAAACCTCTTTCTATAATATATTCGACAATGGAAAACTTTCAGCTATTACATGAGCTTTAATTTCGCCAATTTCAAATAAATGGGGTAATTTGTACGGTGTTTCAAGTTTGAAGATGAAAATGTCCCGTTTAAACGAAATTAAAATGAAATTGAACTTATTTCGGTTATTAGCAAACACATATATATCCTATTGCGTTTTCGAATTATTGCATGATTCACTTAACATTATTTTATAATATTCCATTTTTCCTCAACAATGCATAACTAAACAATAATCGAACTTTCATCAAAAAATTATTATTAACTAATAACCCCATCTTTCTTGATACAACGGAAATTAAAATATATCCAATATTCAACCCACCCCAAAGTGATTTGTTTAATTCAAAGTTTTTTATTCACAGCTAGTAAGCATAAGTAATCACCATCAATAAGCGAAAACTTATCAAATTCTCTAAATTAAACATACTTTCAGGCAGCTCGATTCTTCAAACATAGAAACATAAAAAATATAAATGAAAAATCTGTCAACGCTGCTTGAGCCTTAAAATAAGCACTCTCGTTTACGTTATCGATACCTGGTATTCTAGTACTCGTTTGACTCATGATACCTGTTATATCTGGTGCTTTTGGTAACTGGCATTCAAATATCTCCTTATGTAAACTTTTTATCATTCCGATCAAAAGCGCATACATATTCCAAAGTATTATTATGCATAATATAATTCTATGCGTCCCAAGATTTTCTGGACGACCATTTTTGTCAAGACTTTTATTTTCTCACTGCATGTTATTTGAGAGGCTTTTTCGAATATGGAAGCCGTTCCCCGGGTGGAGCAGAATAAGAACAGGGATGAAAGAATCTGGAAAGAAAGAAGGCATTTGACTCAATCTCCTAACATCTTATGGGGTCGTAAAAATTCTCTCTCTTTTATCACAATCTACCTTTACTGGCGGTTTACCTGTCAGTCAGTCTCGTTCAAGTCTATAGCGTGAAATTTTACCAGCAAAGGCTAGACGTTTTTATTGTTGTTGACGATGTTTGTTATTTTCTAGGCAGAATAAAAAGAATTAATTTAGCTAGTAGAAAAATACATAATTCCAATGCTTTTTGTTGGTAGAGATGGTAAATTTTAATTTTCAAGAAGGTTTCATTTTCAGAAAGCTTTGTTCTCGTATTTCTTCGGAAATGATTCTATAATTTATGCCTGTTGCTACAAACAAAAAATTAGAAATAGTCACAAAATATAAACGTTTTTATATTTATAGTTGAATTAGTAATTAAACGTTATAAAAGCAATCGAACAAGCGTTAGGTTTCCACTTCAATTTTAAAGATAACATCACTCTTGGAAACATTGCATCTCTGTGTGTTGTCTATTGGTGGTGAATTGTGAAGCTTTGATAATAACACCACTTTGGACTATCGCAATTCTAGACGTTGTTGCATATCATGTCCTTATTGGTGGTCACTAATGTTTTTTTTTTCTTTTTTTTCTCTTTTTTTGCAGATAACTCTGCTTGTTGCAGTACGGTACATCTTAACATAGACTACCATCTGTGGTAGTCTCTTGGGAAGATCTGTAGATAACGTCACTCTGGAACTCACTATGTAATGTATCTCTAAACGTTACCACTTTTCTTAGTACAATCAGCTTGCACTTGTGAAGTTTTGAAGATAACGCACTTCTAGAACCACTGTGTAATACATCTCACAGTACGATGACACATAACATGCACTGAGAAAGAAGCTATGGTCAAAACCATCAGAATCTGGTAAAATTTACCATATTTCTGGGTCTCTAGGAACACCAAAAAGAGCGTTGGTGATGATCTTGGTGAAATTAGAAATAAAATATAATTTTATGATGTATGATAAAGTTTGGTAATTTTATCCTGCTAGCTTAGAGCATGGTATTTATTCGGTGTTAAATTTACTTTTCAATTGCATATTTCTTTTATTAAATGTGCGATAATGAGATTGATAATTTTGAAAAACAGTTAACCTTTAACATATAAATGGAAAAATTTCGAAATGAATGGATTAAATATCGTATATTTTAATTTTATTAACCAAAATTATGTTTGTTTTTAACCAGTGGAAATGTTCTTACCATACAGCACGGTAATTTATTTTTCTTCTTCGCGTGATCACTTATGTGATTTTGTCTACAAAACTTGAGACTTTTGTCTTCACTTCATTAGAAATAAATTGCACTATAATATATATTTAAAAATATGAACAGGCCGGGATAGCCCGATCGGTAGGGCACTCGGCCCATGCCCGAGAGTTCGTGGGCTCGAACCACGCCGGCTGAAGACTCCCCGTGTAGTTGGTGACTGATGCACGTTAAATTCATTCGATTGGCAAAGTCCTCCATGTTCCCATAACAAAGAAAAACCTCTGGGGGTACTGGATTGGAGATCGATCGTTCTCTGATTCAGGTCAAAATTACGATGTGTGGATGAATGAATGGATGTATGAATGGGTCCGCCTTATAAATGAGTGTGACGCAAGATGTGGCTGAAGTCGGATTCTTGGCCACTGAAAAACAAGAAACGCACTCTCTGCCTTAAAATTGCTCGGCTTCGTCAAACAGGCTTGCTAATGTGGCAAGTGTCATTAGAAACAACAACAAAAATATAAACAGTGTCTAAGTCGCACAAATTTGAATTTTTCCCACGAGCTTGTATATTAAAAAACTTTTTAATGACCTCTTCAAGTCATCATTCAAAAATAAATTCATTCAAATTATAATTGAATGAATTTTATTTAGGTACATATTTAGAATTGTGATTTTTGAGTAAATTCAGTTAACAAAAATTGTTAATTGTTTTTACGTCTTTAAAGTGGATATTTTCGATCTAAAACTGGAAAAGTTCCTTTGGAAAAACCAATTGAAGAAAATAGGAGAAAAATATAAGTACACAATTTTTGCATATAAAGTAGGCAAATAATGAAGACGAAAAATAACTTGGGAAGAACAATAAAATCGTTGACATTGCTCGAATGAGAGAGCAATCTCAGTACCCGCATATCATGCATATTAAAGTAGATCAACTATGAAGGAACCCTAATATTCCTTGCATATTCTGCCTACTTATTGCAACATTCTTCATGCAGAAATTGAATGGAAATATCTATTTGAAGAGACCCCTGAGATAAAGGTTTGTTCTTGCATAATTTTGTATGCTCCCACCCATAGACCCACTTTCATTTTTTTTTTCAACGAATGCCTATTGCATTTTAGAAGTTTCGAAAATAGAGGAAGAGTTTTAGGGAATAGTATTTCCTTGATTTAAACTAGATTTTTATGGACAACTTAAATAAAATATAATCTCTTTGTATTGAAATTATTCTTCAATTTAAGTTTTTTTTTTTTCATTTCTGATATCTCATTTGTACTTTTTTCAATTTTACTGTATGATTGACCGTTCTTCTTTCGTATTTGTTGCGTTGTGTCTTTCGAATTATTTGTTTTAATTTGTGTTTAAATTATTTCTTGAATTATGATTTAAATTTGTACCATAAGGAACACTGATTGATATTTTTATTTATCAGTACTTTAGTAGTTTCAAGAATGCAGTATTAAAAAATCCTAATTTTTGAGACATCTCTAGAAAAAAGCAGGTGGCATCACGAAATTTATTACTATTTATTGATACAGTTTTACAACTATCTAGTACAAGAATGCAAATTGATAAATGTAAAATATTTTAATATCAATATATCTTAATCTTAATATCAAAATATCCTAATCCTAACATCAAAATAACTTAATCCTAATGTCAAAATAACTGAAGACAGGTCAAAGAAAAAAAAACTATCATAACAAAAAATATATGAATAAAGAAGTGTAGGAATAATGGAAATGGAAAAAAATGGATGATCAGTACATAAAAATTATGAATTAATGAATCAAAGTAAAATTTTTCAAGGTAAATTACGTGGAAAAAAAGAAATAAATGAATGTTACATGCTGGGTAGTTGAAAAAAAAAAAAAAAAAAAGAATGCTTGTTAAATCAAAAAAAAAAAAAAATTATATAGGAATGTATATGTTAGAATAAGTATTTATATATTTTTACAACATATAATAATAGAAACAAAAATAAGTATCAAAACAAATATAAAGTAACAAATGTTTCAATGAGAACAAAAATAAAATAATCTTCACAAAAAAGCATTAAAAAAAATAAACAAAAGCTAATGGTTGAATTTAACGAGTACAATAATCAATCAAGGATTAAAGAGTAAAGAAATAAATTGAAGAATGCATGGATAAAAGAAGAATAATTAATTAGTAAATACATGACTGAATAAATAAATATATTTGGAAATGCGATTAAGAAATGAAGAAAAAAATAACGAAAAAAAAAAAAAAATGAAAGAAGAGAAGAACGAAGTAAGAAAAAGTTGTGTTAAAGAAAGGAATATATGGAGTAAAAAAATAAAATTACAATGAAGGAATGCAAGAAGAAAGATTGAAAAATTAGATACAGAATAAGTTTTTCACGAAATGTTTGTAATGCATTTATTAAGTTTTTTGTAATATTTCCCATAAATTGAATAATATAATGTAAAAGTAAGTTTGTCTGTGGTAAATTTCTTTAATTTTTAATAAGATTTAAGTTTAAATATATTTTTTTGTAAAAATACAAGATTTCCAATAGTAGTTCTTCTTTCCATTGTACAGTGCGTCGAAAAAAAGGACCACCCTGAATAACTTTTGATTTCACGATTGGATCTTCATGTTCTAGCACTCAATTTTAATGGTTCAAGAGGGTGACCTAAAATATGCTAATTAATTAGTGCAGAAGATTCGTTAAGTTACAAAATCAGACACAAAAACATTTTTTCTCTGAATAAACATACCTTTTTTTTTTTTAAACGGATACAGGTTTCTGGCCCCGAAAATATAGGGAGTTGCCGAAATCTCGGAAATATGGCCCCTATAGTTTGGTGAGGAGAACGATCCAAAGTCTGGACCCCTTAATGCTAATTTTCCTTTTTGCGTATTTCGCTATACATCGAGAACTTTTTAAGCGAGTTGAAAAATTTTTGCACATAATTATAAAATTCGCTTATCCAAAGATTATTCCCCGTGAAAACTATTTTTTTTTAATATTTATTATTTATTTATTATATATTTTATTTAATGAGATACGAAAAAATTTGAATTATGAGATTATAATATTCACAATATTTTGCATAACTTTAAAGGATTTAATTTTACGTGACAAAAGGAAATATTTTAGCGAAATCGGTTGAATGGTTAATAAGAAATTGAATTTTAAATAAACGACTATTCTAAAATTCGATTTCTCAGAAACTATTCGACGAATTTCGTTCAAATTTTGTATTTTGCCATTTTAATTTACATAGTTTAAATTGATATCGTAAATTGCATAATTTGCAATTCATATTTTTTTCAACTATTTTGAAATAAAATAATAAAGAAATTTAAATATTCACTAAAATTTGTTTTTGCATGGAATTATCTTTGGATGAATGAATTTTATAATTGTGTGCATTAAAATTTAAATTAACTTAAGAAGCTCTCGAGATCGTTTTCCTCATCAAAAAATAAGAAGTATATTTCCCAGATTATGACTGCCCTTTATATTTTGAAGGTCAGAGACCTGAATCTGTTGAAAAAAAAGCATGTCTATTCAGAGAAAGTACGTTTTTGCGTTTGAATTCGTAACATAAAATACCATATGCACTAATTAATTAGCAAATTCGAGGTCACCCGCTTGAACCATTAAGATTGAATATGAAGATTTGAATATTAGATCTAAAATTTTTTCATGTGGTTTGTTTTTTTCTTCGGCGCACCGTACATTCAACGTACTGCAACAATCATTATTTTTAATCAAAGCAAAAAAAGTATATATATATATATATATATTGGTTTAAACACTTTTCTGATAAAAGTACGACTTTTTCAATCGCCCTTTTTTTCCAATGTTCATTATAATCACTATATATTTATTTTATAAAAAAAGCAAAAATTTCGTTTTTCTAAATTTAAACATTTTTTTGCTGAATATACGGATTATCCAACCGTAAGTTTTCCTTCTATTGTGCATTCAAAATATAGCTACAATAATTATTTTTTAATCAAATTGAAAGAAAAAATTTATAGTTTATTTCGTTTTTTTTTTTTTTTTTTTTTTTTTTTTTTTAGTTTAAGCATTTAATTGTTAAACGTACGGAATCTATTCTCTTTCTATTGAGCATTTAAAATATTGCAACAATCATAATTTCTTAATCAAAGGAAGAAAAAAAAAATTTTTTTCCCCATAGTTTAAACATTTTTTTAAAAATAAACTTACGAATTTTCCAATCGTCATTTTATTTTCCAATATCCATTCAACACATTATAAAATTCTCTATTTTTTAATTAAAGCAACAAAAAAAATTGCTCTTTCTGCTCTAAACATTTTTATGTCGAAAGTACAAATTTTCGAATCGAATTTTTCGTTACGTTGTACATTTAAAATATTGCAGCAACTATCATTGTTTAATCAAAGCAAAAAATAATTCTTCTTAGTTTAAACATTTTTATGATGGAAGTACGAGTTTTTTCAACTATCATTTTTTTCTTTTCGCGGTTCATTCAAAGCATGATAAGAATCTCTATTTTTTAATCAAAGCAAAACATTTCTTCTTCTTAGACTAAACATTTTTATGCCGAAAATACGAATTTTCCAATCGTAATTTTTCTTCTCAATGTACATTCAAAGTGGAATGTGGAGAGAAAAGAAAAGTTAAATCCTCAGAAGTTTTCTAGTTCCATTAACAGCCAAAACCAAAGCTTGTGAAAAGAGTTGCATAAATCAAGTTCCATCCAAATGATTTAGCAAAGAACTGAAAAGGGTGTCGTCATGCAAACACAATGGTTTTTGTGTCCTATTGTACATTCAAACAAATGTGTCTTTCCACCTTCCGGGATTTAGAAACCAGAAATCTTGTGCGTCATTATTGATTTTACACAAAACACAAACTCTTTTTTAGGGGAAAAAAAAGAATTCCGTGATCCCCCAAAAGTTGAGAATGAAAGAAACTTTTCTCTAAACATTTGAAAAATAGCATATTTTAAAACAGCTCAAGCATAAGTATTTTCCCCATACTTTTGGATTTCAATAAATAGTGCGAGGCGCTTATCACAAAATACATAAGCTGTATGTTTTTTTTTAAATGCATTAGCAAACGTTAAAAGTATGTTGTATTTTTTTGAACGTGATGTATAAATGTGGGTACTTAAAACTATTATGTTTTTCATTTTAACCCCTTAAGGTTGTTCATTATATATTCTGATGTTCTATGAAAAAACATTTTTGTGAATAATGTGATATTTTATTGATGTTGCGAGATTGCATTACATACTCATGACTGATAAATTAAGCTTTGCTTATCTTTAACCAGCACCACCTGTGTTAAATACTGTTTTTTTTTTCAAATTGAAATCTTAAGGCTGTTCTTCGAAGGCTCTGATTTGTACTAGCACTTTTTAGTGAATAATATGCTATTTCATGGCTAATTTACATTAGATAGTCATGATGGACAGGCTGAACTTTATCCATCTTTATCCAGCACCAATGTGAATTAATGTGTTTTTTGATACTTTAAGGCAGTTCTGCAAATGTCCTGATGTCGTGCGAAATAACATTTTTAGTGAATAATATAATATTTTATTAATGCTGAGAAATTGAATTCGATACTCAAGACCGATAAATTAAGCTTTGTCCATCTTTAACCACCATCAACAGTTTTATTTTTTTCTTAAATCAAAACCTTAAGGCTGTTTTTAGATTTTTTAGTGAATAGTATACTATTTTGTAGCCAATTTGCATTAGATATTCATAATGCCCCGGTTAAACTTTATCCATCTTTATCCAGAACTAAACTGAATTAATGTTTTTATCTAATTATTTATTTTTTCAAATTGATACCTTCAGGCTGTTCTTCAAAGACCTTAAAGTCATGTAAAATAACATTTTTAGTGAATAATATAATATTTTATTAATGCTGAGAAATTGAATTCGATACTCAAGACCGATAAATTAAGCTTTGTCCATCTTTAACCACCATCAACAGTTTTATTTTTTTCTTAAATCAAAACCTTAAGGCTGTTTTTAGATTTTTTAGTGAATAGTATACTATTTTGTAGCCAATTTGCATTAGATATTCATAATGCCCCGGTTAAACTTTATCCATCTTTATCCAGAACTAAACTGAATTAATGTTTTTATCTAATTATTTATTTTTTCAAATTGATACCTTCAGGCTGTTCTTCAAAGACCTTAAAGTCATGTAAAATAACATTTTTAGTGAATTATATATGTTATTAGTGTTGTGAGTTTGCATTAGATACTCATGACTGAGAAATTAAGCTTTGTTCATCTTTATCCAGCACCAACTGTTGTTATTAATTACTTATTTTATCAAATTGAAACTTTATGACTGTTTTTCGAAGGCTCTGAAATGTAATGGCGCTTTTTAGTGAATAATATGATAGTTTATGGCTAATTTACATTAGATAGTCATGATGGACAGATTAAAACTTTATCCACATTTAAGCAGCAACAATGTTAATTAATGTGTTTGTTTGCTTGGTTGTTTGTTTTTAAATTGATATCTTAAGAGACCTGATGTCATATGAAATAATATTTTGTAATGAATAATATGATATTTTATTAATGTAGTGCGTTTGAATTAGATATTCATGACTGATCAATTAAGCTTTGACCTTCTTTGACCTGCAATAACTTAGCTAAATAATGTGTTTTTCATAGTAACACCTTAAGGCTGTTCTTCGATTTCTGCGATATGCAATAGGGCTCTTTGGATAACGCTATTTTATGACTATTGGTAGTTTGCATTAGATATTCGTGACTGATCAATTAAGCTTTGACCTTCTTTGACCTGCAATAACTGTGCTAAATAATGTGTTTTTCATAGTGATACCTTAAGGCTGTTCTTCGATTTCTGCGATATGCAATAGGGCCCTTTGGATAACGCTATTTTATGACTTTTGGTAGTTTGCATTAGATATTCGTGACTGATCAATTAAGCTTTGACCTTCTTTGACCTGCAATAACTGTGCTAAATAATGTGTTTTTCATAGTGATACCTTAAGGCTGTTCTTCGATTTCTGCGATATGCAATAGGGCCCTTTGGATAACGCTATTTTATGACTTTTGGTAGTTTGCATTAGATATTCGTGACTGATCAATTAAGCTTTGACCTTCTTTGACTTGCAATAACTGTGCTAAATAATGTGTTTTTCATAGTGACAACTTAAGGCTATTCTTCGATTTCTGCGATATGCAATAGGGCTCTTTGGATAACGCTATTTTATGACTATTAGTAGTTTGCATTAGATATTCGTGACTGATCAATTAAGCTTTGACCTTCTTTGACCTGCAATAACTGTGCTAAATAATGTGTTTTTCATAGTGACACCTTAAGGCTGTTCTTCGATTTCTGCGATATGCAATAGGGCTCTTTGGATAACGCTATTTTATGACTATTGGTAGTTTGCATTAGATATTCGTGACTGATCAATTAAGCTTTGACCTTCTTTGACCTGCAATAACCGTGCTAAATAATGTGTTTTTCATAGTGACACCTTAAGGCTGTTCTTCGATTTCTGCGATATGCAATAGGGCTCTTTGGATAACGCTATTTTATAACTATTGGTAGTTTGCATTAGATATTCGTGACAGACACATTAACCTTTATTTATTGTTAGCCAACACCAATTGCGTTAATTAATGTGTTTTTCAAATTAATACCTTAAGGCTGTTGTTCTAAAGTTCTGATGTCGTATGAAATAATGTTTTTTAGGGAATAATATGAGATTTAAACACAATTTTAAGTTTGTATTAAATATTCATGACTGATTAGTTACTCTTTGTCCCTGTTTAGCGAGAACCAGCTGTATTTCTACAACTTAAAAGTAAGCTTTATTTCGAGTTCAAAACATTAAACTTAAAGTTAAATGTTTTAAAGCTTCAAAAACTATAAGTTGTTTAAAGGAAACTTTTAATTGAAAGGGGAATAATATAATGCATATTGCTTGAATGGGAATTGAGTGATGCATATTCAAAATCAACTAGCATTTAGAATTTTTTTTATTTCGTTTAGGAAGTTCTTAATGATTAAATTAATCAAACTTAAAATAATAATAAAATAGTATATATGAAACATAAAAAAATGTGCTTTTTCAAGATTCTTTATGCTATTTTTCAAATGTTATATTAATTTTTTATACTTTGTACATTTTTTTACTTATAACATATTTTATTTTTATTAACTTATTTTATTTTAATGCATTTTTTTATTTTATATTAAAATTCAACAGAAAGGATTTTAAACTTGTTAGTGTAAGTTGGAATAGGTATAAGGTGGAATTTATTTTTCGTTCTACATTTTAAGTTTTAAGTATTCATTTTTTACTAGATTAATTTATAGTTATTAAGACTAGATTAATATATGAACCTTAGTTATGAGAGAACCTCGGTTCAAGTCCCTGCTGCTGCATGCTGTTTTTATAACTTCTGTAACAAAATCAGAAGGTGATGAGAAGAAGCGATTTGTGCAATATGGTTTAGCAAGCGCATCAGTTCAACTCAACGCCTATTTGGTATGGAAATCACATAAATTTTGTTATTATGCTAATAAATAAGATTTGTCATACCTTTGCGATAGATTCAAGTTTAAAAAAAAAATGTTCAACGGATGTTGTACGTCGAAACTTATAACCCTGTCATCATTTTCAACCAATGAGTATTGCGAGATGGTCTTAATTTATGGCGATTGTGAGTGCCAGGTAAGAGAGGCACAGCGACTATATCAAGAACGTGCCGGCTAGGTGGCTGAGCGGTCAGCGTGCCTGACTGTGAAGCCAGTGGCTGCGGGTTCAAATCCCGCTCTAGCCTTGGCTGTTTCTCTCTTTCTGTGTTACTTACAGTTGTGTGATGTGCGAATGTACCCCCCTCCCTCCTATGAAGGGGCAACTGTGGGGCAGTGTGTCATGGGTTATGAATTTTCAATTGACAACAAACATAAGCTTGAAATTAAGCAATATTAAAAAATTGAGATATGTTCATAATTCTCTCGTGAGCTTTCAATTGACAACATTCATAAGCTTGAAATTGAGCAATATTAAAAAATGTATCTGTGTTCATGATACTCTCACGAACTTTCAATTGACAACAATCATAAGTTTGAAATTAAGCAATATTAAAAAATTGAGCTGTGTTCATGATTCTCTCATGAACTTTCAATTGACAACAGACATAAGCTTGGCGCTAAGCAATATTAAAAAATTGAGCTGTGTTCATGATTCTCTCATGAACTTTCAATTGACAACAGACATAAGCTTGAAACTAAGCAATATTAAAAAATTGAGCTGTGTTCATGATTCTCTCATGAACTTTCAATTGACAACAATCATAAGCTTGAAATTAAGCAATATTAAAAAATTTAGTTGTGTTCATGATTCTTTTATGAACTTTCAAATGACAAACATAAACTGAAAACTAATATAGACTCCAACACTCCAATAAAATTTTGACTATACTTTTTACCAGTGCTAATATTTAAAATTACTAATCTTTTCAATTAGATAACTTTGTCAATTATTTAAAATGGAACTATAAAAGCTTTCTTGAAAGCAAAGAAGTGTCCAAGAAATTTGATATATTTTTTATATAAATTTTTCTTGGAAAGAAACATTTTTTTAACAGTCAACAAAAGTTAGTAGTAAAGTTGAGATTTAAGACAAATTTGTAAGAGAAATTCCACAAGAATTGATTTTTTATAAAAACAACACCAAATAGTTTTTTTTAATCTTTTCTCTTTCAAAAATTTAAATTTGTAAGAAGTATTTCTTCTTCTTTTTATTTTTAGTGGGATTGGTATACCCCTACAAAAACTACCAAGAAATACGCATATTATTAAGACGTTTCGAAGAACTCGACTGAATGCATTAAAAGACGCCACGTAAAGAGGAATTTTGCTTCAAGAATACATTTAGGTAAAAAGTTTGAAATTCCATTTGCCGAAATCCCTAAGGTAGAATCCCCCGTATACAAATGACCCCTCTGCGAGCGAAGATAATGTGATGCAACAAAGAATAAAGTATTCTTTTTCTACCCTTCACTCAAATCACTTAAAATAAAATAATAATAAAAAAAAAAAACATAAAAGCATGCCAAATAGAGAGCATTGATTCATTGTTATCCATTTAAAGAAGTTTTTTCTTGGACCCAAGTTTTGCAGTACTCCTATGGGACTAATAAAAGAAAAATGATGAAAACTCAGGCGCAAGAAGCTGAAACAATATGCATGCGATTTTTCCTCATTAGCTGATGTGAAGTGGGGGAGTTAAAATGCAAACCCCCTTGAATAATTTATCCCAGGTAGCACTACTAGGAAAGGGGCCGTCACTGTTAAGTTGGTATGCAAATTTCTGCCTGGCTCTGCCAATCAAGGGGCGTGGTCACCCCCGCCCCCGTCCAGTATCAGCCTATCACTGCGCAATCATTTCGACCACAGAGGCTATTGATCGGTGGCTCCTTGCATAGGAGGAACTTTTATGCATCTCTCTTTTCTCTTCCACCTACGCCTCCCACTCCTCTAACAAGGACTTCTCCTTCTTTTCTTTAAGCATCTTCTCCACAATCCGCGACAATGGCGGATTTTTGCTCTTGCGCTTCTTTTTGCTCTCCATCCTCCTAAAATCACTTCTTCCTCCTAGTGTGTCAGGAGGATGCTAAACTGGTTTATGAGGCTACTCTTGCCTGGGAAATAGGTGTACTATTAATCTTGACTAGCAACTATTAATTTTTAATGAGATAATTAATTGGTATAGAATTTCTAATTAACGAGTTTTTAATTTTTTTACTCAATCAAAATTACAGTAACTGTTAATATAATAACTATTTGGATGCCTTATTTATAGATTTAAAGGCCAATTTGTCTTTTCTTTTTAGCTAAACATATCAATCTTACTATCTTTATACATTAAATTTTGAATTATTAACTTATTTTTATCATATAAATTTTATGATTTAAAAATTCTTATCAGCGGATAAATTTAAAAATTTTTTTTAAGAATTATTTTGAGATACGCGATAATCGATGCACAGTTATCAATAAAATAAATAAAATACAATGATTTATACTGATTATATATCTGCATTAATTCATTCATTATTCTTTTGTATTTAAAATTAAAAGGGTATGAGTTGAGAGTCATAATCCTCCTTCAAAAATTTGCTTCGAAAAATCAAAACTGATTTTTATTACTTTTAAAATCATTGTTTTAAAGCTAAACTGTAAATATTAATTTAAAGTTTCAAATTCATTTCTTTAATTGATCTTAAAGTATGATTTTATTAATGAAGTTTTATATCTCTAACTATATATCTTTTGAAAAAAAGCGATCTATATATTCAATTATTCTTATATATTGTTATACTTATGATGTCAATTTAACAATTCTTACTAAGTATGCTTGTTTTATGAATTTCATGCTATTAATTTACCACACATTCGTTGATGAAAAGTGAAAAAAAAACTTTTAAAAAAAAAACATATATAGAATATAAATAATATAAATTGAAACGTGCTAATACTATAAAAAAAAGTATTTTATATGTATGCTATATGCAGTAGAGCACACATTATGTTCTCTATTGCAAAATGAAATGTATTAGATGGTGAATCTTACGAAATGTAAATATTATTATTAACGACACTTATTTTAACTACATTTTTAATCTTATTTATCAATAATATATTTTTAATTTTCTCCAATTTAGTGAATATAACAGGTTTAAAATTTAAGAAAGAACTATTAAAAAAGTTTTTACAAAGTGTAACATAATCAAATTTTGCTTATAATTTCTTTCATTCTAAATGAACATGCTAAAAACTAAGTGCTACAAATAAATGCTAAAAATTAAGCTCTAAATAGGTCACTAAGGTTTAAAATAAAATATTAAAAAAAATGACTTACCACTATTTTCTTGTAATTCAAAGAAAGAGAAGGAAAATATTTTACTGTGAACAATTTGAATATTATTAAATAATTTAATAAAATAATTTTTTCAGTTTTCAATTTATTTTTCTTTGCATAATGCGCTAAAATCAGTTGAAAAAAATTATTCACAATCACTGAAATAAAACTATAAATAAACTGCTAAAGAAAAGAATAATAATTTCAAAAAGTCTAAGTTTTGAAATCCAATTATGCATTTAAAATTTGGAAAGACGTCTCAAAAGTCACAAAATAATTGCTTAAAGTGTATAAAAATGCGTTAAAAATATGTGCTGAAAAACGCAAACGCAGTTGCTATATATATATATATATATATATATATATATATATATATATATATATATATATATATATATATATATATATTCACTTAAAAAATATATAGATTGAAAATACCAACAGTGGACTTGTTTCAAACGCTCAAAATTAGGCACTCATTTTCAAGATTTTAGTGTTTTTACGTGCATTTACACTTGCTATGGAGAGGTGGTGATCAACTAATGTCGTTAAAAAGAGTTGTCAAGAATAAAAAAAGAATCCAGGCCATCTAGATGAACTGAAGTGACTGGAGTGGAATTAATTTTGGCATTGTCGATATGTAATTTTCCTCATTTGCTTTTCTCAGTCACAGCGTTTCTTTTCTATCTATTTTTCATACTTATTTTTATTCACTCACGACTTTTTCTTGTTTCTTTTTCTCGCCTTTATTTTCCACTTTCAATTGGCATTCTCATTCATGTCTGGCAAGTCTTGAAAATGGGCACCTATCTTTGACCGCTCATAACATGTCGACTGTTATTTTCCATCTGTATATTTCTGAAGCGAATGTTTTTAATCAAGTAATATCTTACTGCTTCAGTTTATTTAGATTATTTAGTTTACTCCTTCTTATACTACTTTCCTATGTATGTTCCTATGTATTTCCTTTTTTATGTGCTTAGGTTAACTATTTTATTTTACATTGTTGAACAACAGACCCAGCTTTAAGTTTACGAATACAAATGTTCGACTTGGTAGCCTTGTAGTTTTGAACCCAATTCAGAAGACAAGGGAACTAATGGATCAAGTATTGGAAAAAATAAGCCCTCGTGGTGAAACTAACTTTTTTATGGAACTAACCGGCATTTTCGTTACATGGAGAGGGAAACAAACCACGTAAACCTAGCACGATTAATCTGACAGCAAGGGGACTCTATCCAGTGATCAGTCTACCATTGATGATATTTTACGTCCACGCTGGGGTAGGTGTGAGCCGGTTGCCGAATTCGTATCGACCAGCCATCGATGGGATTCAAACCCTGATTACCTCATTGGAAGGGGATTATTCTATCCCCTGAGCCACCACGGCTCATGTATCAGAACTAGAATTAGATTCACAAAATATTATTTCTTGACTTTGGTTTTAGTTTTCTTTTCCCAAATTTTCAGTGTCATGCTAAAAATAAGACAATTATAGAACAATGGAATTATGTGATGGAGCCTGACAAACATAAGGGATGCTGGCAAATGAATGTTTTTTCACTTGCTTATTATCTAATTTATGAACATTTGAAATATTTTTGAAAATGAGTTTGTAATGTTTAAAATAAAATTTTATAATATGTAACTTAATTATTGGTAACCAACTTAGAAAACATTAACGCCTAAAGCCAAAGCTTGTTGAACTTTAAAATTAATTTATATATTGCTAGAATTTAATATTAAACCCTGATATTTTTTTTTTCAAGATAAATCATTTACTTAGGAATAAAGAACGCTTTCTAAGCACTTTATTTCAATATTTTCGGCTTAAATAACAGTAATAATGACCTCAAAGTTATGGATATCAGATACAAGTCTTATCCCTCTTAAAAATAAAATAATGCCTCAGTCTAGCGACCATATTTAACAGAGCAAACGTGATCAGACTTCAGAAGTTCCGATAAATCGCCATCTTGTTTTGTCGTCTGATTGCGGGTCACTGTAAACTATTCCATTGGGTAATATAATGAAAAGAAAGCAAAAAAAGACACGCTACCCCGAAACCATTCCTCCAACAAATCTAAACGATGTAGAGCCTACCTAGGTTATGGAGTTTCGCCAACTCTTGGCAGTTAGAGGTGCCCCCTTTTTTCCTATTAAAGCACCCCCACCTCCTATTAAAGTCACCACCATAGACTACGTGGAGGGAGGTGTGCTATTTTACCCATAGACGTCGAAAACTGGCCAATTCAATCAGCTTCGGTAATTTCGTTCTTCGTTCATTCTTTATTTTAAAACCTTCCTCCCTTTATTCCATTTTGTAGTCAGTTCTTTTTTTTTTTTCTTTTTTTTTTTCTTTTTTTTTTTTTATACTTCTTTTATTCGCCTACGCCACCACACACGTCAAAACAGGATTTTTTTTTAAAAAAAATTTTGACATCTGTCCGTTTGCATTGAAGTGAGGTATCTTAAAAAAAAAAAAACCTAAATTTAGGTCAGTAGCGGATATAGAACCTAGCAATTTCAATGTATGTCTACAAATATGGTAGACATATAACGAATTCTCAATTTTCAAGGGTGCAATGAACCCGGGTGAATTTTCATTCTGGGACCTATACAGGGGTTGGTACAACCTGGGGTAGGGGACCCTAGCTCAAGACGCGTATACACACAGGTGGGGTAGGGAGTTATAAAAAATCGAAAGCTTGAAAGAAATTGGGGTAGTTATATACGTCGTTTGTATGGAAGCTAAAAAAAAGTATAAAACACATTGCATAAAAAAAGGGGGAGACTAGCGTTCAATGCCCTCCAAAGGGATACTTCCGCTACGCAATATCCGTTTCTAGATCCCTAACCAGAAAAGGAATCTTGAAAAATTCTTGAAGATTCACCGCGAAGTTTAAACCTTCGGATGGTTTGTATTCGTCCTTGGGGACTAGTTATCCAAAATGTTGCTTTCTTTGCCAAACATTGTAGCTCGTTATGCGGGCAATGTTTGTTTTCTTCATCTTAAGAAGGGCCCACCTTTTTCTTCTTCTTTCACGCAATTCCACATACACGTTGTTTCATTTGGATTACAATTTATTAAGGGCAAGTATAATTTTATTCAAATTTCTTGCTTTATTAATTTGGAATATTATGCTCTGAATGATGAGTTTAAAAAAATATTTATGAATTTATATCAATTACATTAAAAGTTTTTAGTTCTGCATTAATATGCAAGAGTATGCCTTAAATTATGGAAAAAAAAAACATTTATTGTTTATGTAATTTAAAAGTTTATAAATTTGTGTTTAAATAACTATTGCTTGTTTTTTTCTTTAAATTTAATTTGAATTAATTTTAATTATTTAATAAAATCAAATTATTAATTAAAATTAATGATTTTTAAGCCAACTTAACGTTTATATATTTTTTATTACTTCATGTTTGTTTTATTTTTTAATGTAATTCCTTTAAATATCCTTAGAAAAATATTGCTTTTTTGTGATTTTTTCCTGTAACATATGTAGATTATAATATAATCTGCACATTTTATGGGTTTTTTTTTATAAAGATTTTATGAGCCAAGCAAAATAGCAAAGCAAACAGTAAAACAAATGTATAACAAAAAGATTAATTGATTTTCTCTTTCTTTTTTATTTTAGAATTAGTTGAAATTGAAATCATAGAGCTGTTTTTTTTCTTTCAAAATAAATATACTTAAATAAAGGTACTACTTCCCAGAAAAATGAAATGCAGAGTTTCAGTTGTTTTATGGAAGTAGTTAAAAAAATGCGGCTTTACTTCTATATATTTAAAATGAATTAAATGTATTTGATATGTTTATAAATAAATTTAAATTATATATAAGCAGCCTTGTAAAGTTTTTACGTTTTATGGAATTAAAAACCTACAAAATATAAATAATTTCGTAATTTATGTTCTTGAATTTTAAATGAAAGTAAATCAAATAAAAATAAAAAAAAACTCTCTGGTACGAACAAATGAAACAAGAGTATTAGTTTTGAAATCTATGATTGAATAAATAATTATTATTATAATGCGTAAAATATATTATAAAAATTATTTTTAAAATATATAATTATTATAAAAAAATAAAGTGAACTGTTTTAAAAATTAGTTTTATCAATTCTTCATGGAGATAAACTTCAAGCATTCTAAATATATTTAACCTCTTTGAAACTTCAGAACTTGATATTTTTAACACTTATAAAATCAGATGAATTGAAATAGTAAAAGTTTGGAAACATTCAGAGGAATTTATAAAAAAATACAACGATTGTAATAATATCCATGTGAAAGGAAATAATTACATTATTTAAAAAAAACTGATTAATTAAAATATTTAACAAAAATTGGTGTAAAATAAAGAAGATTAATTATATCTTTCGTTTTAAACAACATTTCAAAAATCATAAAAATTAGTAATTTCTATGATTAATGCTGTTTTTATTTTTTAAAAAAATCTCCAACATTTAAAATAAAGTTATGTAACTAATTTCTTTTTTTTTAAGTTTTATTTAATTTCATAAAATTATTTTTATAAAGAATATGAAATCATTCTCTTAAAAAATTTATGAATTATAATTTTATTTTCCTATACACTGTAAAAAATTCCAAATCAAATCGCGGTAGCAAGTACCGGTATCCAGGGAGTCGGTACTTTGTTCCACAAAATCCATTTTTACCATTAAATTTTATGAACAGGAAATCATTACAATCATTCAAAAAATATTACAATTTCTACAGTAATATTCATTGTAAACTGAAGTTAAATAATTATTAATGTAAAATATACGGTATAAAAATTTACTTAAGAAATGGATTTCATGGATTATGCACCCTGGGTGCAGGTACTTTTAACCGGAATTTGATCCGAAAATTTTTTACAGTGCATATTTTTGTAATACGTACATTTTGGATATAAAAAGAAATTTTTAAAACTTGGCAACAATTTAAAATATAAAACAAAATTAGTTTTGATGTAAAGTATTATTTGATTTAGAAACCAAAAAATTGTAGCTTTTTTCCTAAAACAACATTTAATTTAATCTTGCAAAATTTTAAATACTTCTTAAATGTCAAGCTATTCAGAAAACCTCTTGTTAAAGTTCATTATATATATATTTCTTTTAAACAAAACTTAAACTGTTCTAAGGAAAAGATTATTTTTAGAAAAACTTAATATAATTTAAAATCTACGAGGACACAAGAAATTCTTAACATATTTGAAATGGCAGGCCTTGATGAATAGACCAAAACAATCTACTACTTTCTCTTTGCACAAGCTTTCAAAAAAGAAATAAAAATAAAAAAATAAAAATGAGTTTTTTCTTAGGTTTTTAGAAATCTGCTGTTTTGGAATTCTTCCAAATTCTTCTCATTTCTTATTACAGGACCAAATCCAATTTCAGCTCCTTTTACTTTATTCTTGGATAGCAAATTTCTACTTCTTTCTTGTTTCGGTTTTCATTTTAAATAAAATGGGACTCGAAGAAACTATAAAGCTTTTAGCAAGAGGCAAATCCTGTTATCTTAGGAACTAAGGAACAGAATAAGTAGAAGTTCTGCATACACTTTCCGAACTATTCGTGCAGTGTTCTTGTTTCCATATAAAGTACATTTCAAAACTAAATATCTTCTAATCAAAGTTTCTATAAAAATACTTAAAAACGGAGATTATTAAAATACATGCATAATGTTTGACTTTCGCTTATGTTAGTTACTGTAAGAAAGTTTGGAATACGTTTAACAATTGTACCGTGGTTCAAGCCATTCCGTGTTTCAATGTTAAAGATAACATAGTTCTTTTAAACAACTTAATTAAGTTTCCACACTGCAAGAAATCCCAGTAAAATTTCAACGCACAAAAAATTTGATAAATCACAGTTTTAATACAGTAATGCTTACTAGTAAATAACTGAATCACTGTATCATGTAAAAAATATCATGTAAAAAATTCGGTATAAAATTTTACTGTTAAAATGGTTTTTACTGTAGAAGGGATTTCACGAATGATGCACTCAGAGTGCCATTACATTTTCCCATCATTTGATTCTGAATTTTCTACAGTGCAGCAAATTTGAATATTATGATAAGGCAAAATAAAGATGATATGGTTCAAAGCACGCATAGTATGGTTAAACACTGACACAATTTTTCTAAGTGTGAATAGAAACCAACCTTCAAACATAACAGTGGTAAAATGAAACTTTCTAGCGAAGAAGTGAATTATGAGAATAAAGCAAAGAAGAATATTTTTTAGCATTTAAAACTTTTCAACGAAAAATGTCATAAAAACAGAATAAATAAAATTTCCTAAAATATAATTATTGTAAATACTTTATAAACCTTATAATATTTTGCATGAAAGTTAGTAAAAATGTATTGATAAGAATATAATAATAATTTAAAAGTAAACGAAGAAATAAAAATGGTAGCCGACACTCTAAGTAAAGTATCATGGTATACTTTTATGACTTTTAATTAACATCAGTATTGCAAACAACTGATCAATTTCAATTGTTTTGTCTTAAATCGAGATTCTGATATTTAAATAGAGATGAATAGAACTACAAAGATAACAAAGTTTATATGCCTTATTATATACTTTTTTTAAACTTTATTTTTGAAATTAATTAAATCAAAATATAAATACTTCTTCAGATAAAAAATTAAAAAGTTGATACGTTATTAAAAAGTTTGTAAACGTTAATGATTGCAAGATTTTTGACGAAATATTTCAATTATTAAGTTATTTTAATATTAGTAAAAAATATAAATGTTAAAATCAATATTTCTATAAATATTTTATTCTAAAAAACGAAGAATTTTTTTTATATTCACTTTTATTGTTTTTTTAGTTGTTATAATCTCTTAATTTTAATATCTCTCATTTAATAAAAGTAATTTCGTAAAAGAAAACAGCAATTTTACAAGCTTGTATAAAAATAAATAAACATAGAGAAAACAAAATGCTTTATCTCAACATTATTAAGCAGCCTCTTCCGCTCATGTTTGAACTTGCACATTTTCTTCAAAAACTAGATAATAATAATATAAAATATCCGTCAAATTGTTGGAGTATTTTTTAAAAATTATACCGTTTTTTATTTAATTTCACTTTGTTAATTTCTACTGAATTTTCCCCATATTTTGTTTTTAATATTTAAAATCTTGTGTATTCTTTAGAACGTAATGGATGGTTTGGGAGTTTGGAATTCGGGCTGCGTAATTCCCGCTCCAAAGTTCAGCCAAATGTAATCCTTACACCTAATCAATACCGTGTAATCGAGGTTACATGTAATCAAGCTCATATGTGCAACATTGTTATCAGACGGTATAATGCTTTCTAGGGATCATAGATAAACGTTTGTAATAGCAGTTATTGATTTATAGCAATAATCATATTTAGACTGATTAGCGTAACTTATGATTACTTATATTCAATAAAACTTTACCGATCTCATACTCACACTTTAGTTGAGAGCAGGGGGTTGTAAATTCGATCTTGAGCCCTATATATAATCCATCATATAAGTAAAGTATTTATGTGCTGAACTGTGCACTAGTAAATATGGCGAGGAAATTATAAGAAGCAAATAGTGTATCAGATTTCAACCATATGTATCACTCGAGATCAAGAAAACACGCCGTATTGTTCTAAATAAGAATATAAAAAAAGTAGTAGATAAGTGTAAGTTTAGGTAATTTTGCAGTTTGTCAATGAGTATTTAGTAGTGTGTGTTATTTTAACTATTGATATAAAAATTAATAGTTAAAATAATATTGTTGTGTCTCGTTTAAGAATTTCAAGAACATTAACTTTGTTCCAAAAATTTTTAATACTCTTACGATTCCTGAAGACTTGAAAATAGAAAAAGGGAAAATTTGATATCTGAAATGTAAAACGAAATCGATTTTTTAGTTAAATCAATAAAAAATTATTTGAATTTTTCACAAAAATGATTATATCTGAACTCAAAAGTCAAACGTTTAAACCAAAAGTAAGAAACCAATGAAAAATCAAACGTTCGAAGGATATTATTTGTCTTAGCACATTATTGCACCTTTCATTAATTTTGATGCTGAAAGATACTTTACTTTTATAAAAACGACTAAATTATGCCTGCTAGAACTAAGAAAATAACACTTGTTGCTTTCGAAGTTTTGTAGAAATAAAATTGTAAAATACTTTTCATTGGAACATTGAATCGGTGATATTCATTGTAAAAACACAATACAATAATATACAGAAGAAAAAAAACTCCATAATTATAGCATGCGTAAAAACATGTGTATTTTTTTGTTGTTAGTATTTAAAAAATTTTTGAATTATTAAACTTCTACAAAAAATAAGATTTGTTACAGTTTAAGTGTGAATTTTAATATAAAGCAATAATTCATAAAAGACAGAATTGAAACTCTGCCAGATATTTTACTCGTATTAAAAGAAGTGTTCCTTATAATTTTCACTAGACACAAAAAACAGGGACATTGGTCCAATAATTTTCAAGGGCCTACACATTATTTAAAAAATTGAAATGACAGTTTTTGTGACATTTTTGATTCAGTTAAGAAAGTTTAAAAGAGCCAACACATGTAGTATATTTCAAATTGTTATTAGCTTGTTATTATTACAACATTTCAATTAAAAAATAATACATTCAAAGTCTTACAGTTATTGGATCTTATAGTACGTCAATACCAAGTGAAACCAAAAGTAATTAACCTATACTAATAACATTATATTTATAAAAAATAAATTTATTTGTGTAAAACAATTTATGTTGCTTTTCAAAACATAAATTAATCATTTAATTAGGAAAAGCAGTAAAGAATAAAAACAATTTTGTTTGTCTTCTTGATTTTGAATACATTTCTAAGAAATTCCCAAGCAAAATTTAAATGTAATTTTAAGGGATGTGTTTTGCTTTTTTATGTTTGCAGGTGTAAATAAATAAAATATTAAACATAATTTTCAAACGAAAAACAAACATTATAACAATTATTAAATTTTTAAAGTTTTTATAAAAGATAATAATGAATAAAAAGTAGCATTTTAATAGGTATAGTCTACTTTACTTTATAGGTACATTTTGCTAACTTTTTACAAAACTTTAACAAAAATCACATCTGTGAAAAATATATATTTTTTGCAATAAATTGCTAAATAATTTTTAAAAATTCCTTATAAAACTAATTAACAAAGAAAAACTTTGTTCCAAAATCATGGCAATGTATACAAAAAAATGAGAGAAACTAAATTTGACTGAACTATAACTTTATACTCTGATTTAGCTAATTAAAGTTTTATTTAAAAAATGTAAACTTCGTTATATGAGCGTAAGTTGAGTACCCATGGTACCCATGTACCGATGGTTCTGGATTGCTGGCATGGTTCTAATTATGCTTATTCTGGTTTGTTGGTCAGCATAATCTAAATGAATTTTGCGATGTATCGCAACAAAAGTATAAAACATACACATTTAAAATTAATGCATATCTGAATAAGATGGATGCCGTTGAAAGTTATTTTTAGTGGCAATTAAAATTATTAAAAAATAATAGCACGCATAATTAAAGATTATTATGTATTCAATATATCCCAATTTTTATAACAATTTAATGGCAAAACAAAACAAAAATTCAAATTTTGAATCTGAATTTCAATACTACTTTTGTAATTTCGAAGACAACTGAAATTTACACATTCTAGTAATTCTAGTAAAACTACAGTTCTGCATGTTAATGACATTTTAGTAAAAAATACCATAATTCTGACAATAAAAGCCAAAATATATGGTATTTAAACAATTTATTTGGGTGATTTTTCCTTTCATGTGTTCACAGTTTACCAGAAATTTTGAATTTCAAAATTATAATTCTTATAACTACACATTCAGTAAAGAATACAAAACTGAAAAGTAAATATTATGCCATGCTCTGGCCAAATAAAGGGTTTTCAAACCATGCTCTTAGGGAGGATGATAAAATTACCAAATTTTTATACATTTACAAAATTTTATCACATATCATCAGACCATTTTTTTTTACATTTTACCAAAACCATTTTTAAAGCACTTCGGTGAAAAATTACTGTGCTTTTCGGTGTTCCCATAGAGCAAGAAACACGATAAATTTTGCCATATTCTGCAAAATTAACTATGTTTTTTTTCTCACTCAACGTTCAAAACAAATGTTCTACGTAAAGCTTAAATCTGTGCAATATAATTACAACTGGAAAATATAATATTAAAATTATAAAAATTTTCAAAAATATAAATATAGAAAATATAAAAATTGGCAAACCAAAAATTTATTTTAATTTTAGCTTAAGAGTATTAGTCATTTTTAATTCAAGGCTTTCGAAACATAAATGTGTCCCCATAATTTCTGGGAATATTATTACCATCAATTTTAATTCGGATAACTGCAACTAATTAATATGTGCTCGAAAATAATTATTTTGTACCATTGCACTTGAGATATACCTGTCTGTTAATGGATTTGTACACTTACAATTATAGAGTGATATCGTGTACATAGATTCCATTAAATTTACCTAAAAAATTCAAATAAATTTGAATTAAATTCATAATATTTAATTAAAAACCTCAAAAAATACCTTCTACAGTAATTTGTATTGCAAAAAACGAAATTTTTGAAAATTAAGACTTTAACTTTTAGATAAACAAAAGAATAAAAATATTTTTAGAGACAGGGATTCAAAGACATACATGGAATATAATCATTTAAGTATTGTTTAAATTGAAAACTGAGATTCTTAGATGAGAACACGATTTTTAATTAAAATTGCATCCGTTTTGTACATTTAAAAATTTATAAGTAAATAATCAGCTATGGATAATAATATAATGAAACGAGAAATAAATCGTATTCCAACATACGTATAAAATGTTTAAATGCACATGTAAATGTTTAATGCAAAAATACTTCAAAGATAAACTTTGTTAACATTTTTAAAATCTGGGATTGGTATGAAAAATAAAACTTGATAAATAAATGAATAATTTAATAAACTGCATTTTGATAAAATCATGACTGCAAATACTAATAACAAACATATATTAAACTTCATTTAATCGTTGTCATTTTATAAAATAGTTTTGCATTCTTTAAACACTATAAAAATAAAATTTAACAAAAAAATATATGTGAGTTCAATTTCCAAAATATTAGAGTAAGCCAAACAATAGGATTGATATAAAATTAGTTTGAATAAAATTTTGGCTAGGTGTTGTTAATCAAAAAGAGGTTGTAAGTGTTTCAATTCAACTAATTTATTGTTGTTAAATCGAAAATTAAATATGATTCTTAATAAAATTTGATTTATACTTGAAGATAAACTCATGAAACTCATGAATTTATTGATTTATATGTTAGTAAAATAAATAGCTACATTTTTAATAAGAAAAATTTACTTAAACTTAGATTAAATAAACTTAGATTTTTCAAACTGTAAAATTAGGTTATTTTCAACTTTCTCAATATTTATACTGTTGCAAGTTTAAAATATTTTAATGTTTGCAATATTACAACATTGGAAATGTAGACATTTTTCAACAAGTGAATAATGTCTTATAGTTTTTGGAAAGTATTCTATGGAACGGGCAATATTCAATTTTAAATATTTTAAAACCCATAAATTGTCGGTTTAATTTTTTAGCTCATTATGCAGCTTAATTATCAAGTTTCACTTAATTCTCACTTATCAAGTTTCACTTCAAGTCTCACTTATCAAGTTTCACATTTGATGCACCAGTATTAAAATAGATATTTTAAGACATGAAACTTATCAATAAATCTTTTTACGAACTTACAGTTTCAAAAATATAATAAAATTACAGTAAAATTTTTTTCACAAGGAACAAGTAAATAATCTAATAAAAAAAACTTGTAAATAGTCGAAGATATTTTTTTCAAATGAAAAACAAATGCTATGTGTTTTGTTTATTTCATTCAAAAATTGAAAATTGACTTAAAGTTTTAAATTTTTCTGTGAGCATTCTTAAGTATACAGTAATTAAAATCTTGTTTAAAATAAGCTATATGGCATATATTATTGCTTTTTCATAAATTTAAATATCAAGATAGTTATTTTTTACGTGTTTTAAGTATCTAATGGACAAAAAATCATTAATAAAGTATTACTTTTGCTCTTCTAATTCATACTAACTTTAATGATACAGTGTTTATCAAACATATTGAAAACCATTTTAAATGTGCGATTTTTTTAAATAAACCTTAAGTTTTTCAAACCTTTAAAAGAAATTTTCTTAAAATATTTAACAAAATATGTATCAATCTGTTTATTAAAGTATTTAAAAAATGTTTTAAAATATTTATAAAAATTTATTTTTTAGAATGTTTTATCATTTGATTTTTTTGTTATTTTCTTTCCTCGTTGTTATTTTCTTTCCTCGTTGTAATTTTGAAACATGAATTTTAAAAAAATAGATTTTCATGATCTGACATTTAAATAGTTGGCAAATCGAGATACGTTACATATTTGACTTTTTTTACTTATATATATCCTCAATATATAATAACTTGCCACTCGAAGTTTATAGCGTTCAATATTTATGCATGTGTATTGTTCTATATTTATGCATTATATTTTTTATACATTATGTTTAATTAATCAAGGCTTATTCTTTTACCTAAATATGTTAACTAGATATTAATACACGATTTGAATGCTCAAAATTTAGAACAGTTAACGAAATTAGAAACAAATAAGTAGACGTTATTGAATGGTTCTTATTTTTCAAAGAAATGTAATATCCATTTCTAATAAAAATGTTCAAATTGGCAAATAGAAAACATCGATGTAGAGCCTGAAATTCTTTGGCAGCTAAGATTTTAAAAAGAGAAATCGTTTACTAAAGAACTTTTGAAAGTCATATATTATATGTATATAATACATAATTAATCAAGAATTATCGTATTTACTCTGATTAAATAATCAAGACTTTTTTCTTCACCTAGATATAGTAAATATGTATAAATACAGTATTTAGCTGTTCAAAATTTATAACGTTCAACCAAATGAGAAGCAAATAAACAGATATTCTCAAACTGTTCCCATTTTTTTTTAAAAAATAAAATATCGATTTCTAATACTTGATATATTTCTAATATCGATTTCTAATACTCTTTTTTCAAGACAGAGGTAAAAGAGAATTATTCCTTAGAAGAATCTTAAGTAGACAAAAAAGCGTCGATGTAGAACTTAAAATTCTCTGGCTACTATGGTCTTAAAAAAGGAAATTATGTGCTAAGTGACTTTTGAAAATTATATTTTATGTGTCTATACAATGAAGAATTATTGCATTTACGTTGATTAAATAATCACGGCTTTTCTTTTACCTAAATATAGTTATTATTTAGCTGCTCCAAATCTATAACGTTCAACAAAATCAGAAACAAATAAACAGATATTCTCAAACTGTTTTCATTTTTCAAAGAAATAAAATATCCATTTCTAATAAAAATGTTCAAACTGGCAAATAGCAAGCACTCTTCTTTCAAGACAGAGGTAAAAAGGAACTATTCCTTAGGAGAATTTCCCAACTCTTAAGTAGACATTACGTTAAACTTAATTTAGTTCTGAAAAAGCGTCGATGTAAAACTTGAAATTCTTTGGCTGCTAAGGTCTTAAAAAGGGAAATCGTGTGCTAAGGGACTTTTGAAAATCATATATTATATATATACATCGAAGCGTTATCGTATTTACTCTAGCGCTTTTTACTACTTTGTTTAGAAAGCTTTAAAAAAATAAAAAAATATCTATAAAAAAAAGAAAAAGAAAACAACATTTTTAGCGTATGCAGAGAGGCCTTCACCACAATTTTCTTAAAAAATAGAAATATATACAGCTATGAAATTCTTGTTTTGGATTCTACATATATTCTTGTTACCGTAGCTTTCTGTCGCTTTTCACCCTTGAGAATTTGTAATGTTGACTCTGAAATTCAGTTTTTTTTCTGTTGAAAAAAAATGAGCTAAAGCGAAAGAAAGCTTCGAAAGTCTAACAGAAGCATAATAAAAAAACAGAGAATTTTTATCCTGTAGTTACCGTACGCTCTCAGCAACCTATTATTGGATTTGTTCTGTGCTGACGGATGTGTTTTCAAAATTTAATATTTTTTAAACTTTCATGTCGTCAGCATTCCCTATTATTTTATTTTTGCACGATTTTATCAGTCTCTATACTCTGAAAAACCAATTTCGTCTTACTTAGGAAGAAATTCATAAAACATTCATTACTCCAATAGGAAATTTTTTGAAATCAGACTCGAACGAAATTCAATTCAAAAAGTCGGTATTAACTTTTAGGCTTATCTCTGCACGTTTGCTAGAGATATTCTATTGAAACATGGAATAATACATAAGAAATAAATAAACTCAATACGTACACTCTTAGATTTTTGTTTATGTCTAACAAATAAATTTCAAAAATATCTAAATTTTGAATTATTTTTGGATAGTAGCTATATATTTTAATGTTGCTATAAAATTTGTTTTTAGAAGTTTTTTGATAATACAGGTATAGGTTGTTTTATAAACGCAAGCTTAAAGTGGAATAAATAATTTTTCGAGAATCAGAAGATTTAAAGTTAATGCTTTCAATTAATTTTCATTGTCAGTTTTCTTATTCTTTCTATTTTCATTGACAGTTTTCTTATTTGAATAACACATTAATAAAAAAGTTTATCATTTAGTGATTGTTCCTATTATTGAATGTTTAAATATTTTCATTTTAAAAAAGCATGTTTATTTTAAGTTCAAAAACTGGAAACAAGATACAGATTTAATCGCAATCTATGCACAAAAATATTCCATAGACAAAAATAAAACAAATATACTATATATTGACTTAAAAAAAATTCATTCTCGAAGCTTATAAATGCTTTTATCAAAAACATCTTTCACTTTCAAAGTTGTATTGAATAATAATTAAAGTAAGCAGAAATATTTCGATTATACCAACAAATGAAAAAAATCACCTTCATTATTATTAAGTAATTTATAAACAGGTTCATTTTTATTTTATATCGGGTTTTTTAAAAATCATTTAAAAAAAGGTATTGAAGCAAAAACTTTTTCACCATCAGGTAAATGTTTTTCAGAAGGAAAAAAACTTCTATTTAGTATCGTGAGCGCTGTGCTTATGAATAAAATGTAGCATACTTATTTAAGAGCTAAAAATTTTTGTTATTGTTTAAGACCATTAAATTACTAAGAATAAATTAATAATTTCTATAATATAATTTATTCTACATACAATGTAAAAGTAATATTGAGAATAATAATATTAATTGAAACATGATGTGAGAAAGTTTAGTTAATTTTTTTCTAACAAATATAGCATGAAATGCGAAAATAAATATATCTGTAACAATGATTCAACTTGTTTTCATTTTATTATATATATATATATATATATATATATATATATATATATATATATATATATATATATATATATATTATTTTAATTGTATTTGTTTACTGGATACACTTTTACATATAGATGATATTAAAAGTAAATATTACTTAACTCCTATTCAATAATTATACAATGGTTAATAAATTAAGTAGAGTATCGATTAATTTCATCTCAAAATTTTGAGTTTGTTAATACTTTTTCTCAATGCACGTTTTCGTTTCAATAAATAATGTATAAAACTTCTTCATAATTAAGTTAAGCCGCTTGTAGTTTGAAGCCTTTGACTGGAAAAAAATAATTAAAATAAAAAACGCAGCAATTACTGTGGATATACAAAAAAAAAATTACTTAAATTAAACATTTCACGTAAATATCACTAAATAAAGAGATCGATTTTTCAGGTAAAAATATTTTTATTTGTTATAATAAACCTTATTAATTGATTTTTTGATGGTGACAACAAAATGAATCGAGATCTTCTTTATTAAACAAGGAACCATACAATGTGATTTTCATTTCTATAAGAATGTCAGAAGAACAACGAAAAAAGATTTTATTATATATCCACTATATTTATTACGTTATATACAGATAAAAAAAACAATCACAATCTCATTTTTGTATTGCCCAACTATTTTTTATTTGTTCAGTAACCGTATTACTAAACACGAGGGAAATCAAATTACATAAGAGAAATTAATAATGCATATAAGGGAAATTAATATACATAAATTATATACCTAATTAAATAATATTAAGCGAAATTAATATACATAAGGGAAATTAAATGGAATCGAATATTTTGTGAATTAATGGTCTTTTAATGGCACTTTCATTTATGAACTTGATTAGCTTTATTCAAATAGCTTGGAAGAAGGTAATATTTTAATTAAAGGTAATATTTTAATTTGACATTGAAATGTATTTCTTGCAAGATTTTTCTGAACGCGGAAGTTGCAGGTTCCGTTTTACAATACAACATATCCGAGTAATGCAGAACTGAGGGGCTTAAAAAAGAACGTTGGGAGTATCTATTTCCGGGAGGTAAGAAGGAAGAACAAGTGTGTGTTGAGTTCTTTTTTTTTTATTCGCACCACTCCTTAAGCCTAACAGGTGGAAACTACAGCGCCTCACCTCAAATAACTTCCCGCTTTCTCACGCGTCCTCGACCGCCAAATCTCTTTCTTAAAGAGCGTCTTCCTTTACCGGTTCAGGGTTAGTAGGTTTACGGAAGTAAATAGTAACTTATAATAAGTAAAGAGTGAAATCACTAAAATTTAGTAAAACATGTTCAAGATTAGTAGAGAATTATGATTTTAATCGTCAATACATAATACATCAATAATGAAGGCGTAATTTTATCTCAGATGTAACCACAAATAACTATCTGTGATAAATTTTATTTTTGTGCAAATTCAATTAATATCTTAAATTAAGAAGATTAAATGTAAATAAATATTAAAGTAGGCTTACAAATAAAAATATAATATGTCTATGTTACTACCAAGCCCAAAAAGTTTCAACTAGAAAAATCTTTTTTCCCATAAAAGAAAATTCTTCATATTATTTGTGAAAACTTTGTTCTTTACATTTTGCAGTCCTATCTATTTTTTTACTTGTCTTCTTTGAATAGTGGTTTATGTAAGCTAATTTCATAATAAAATCCCACATACTATGTGGAAAATTTGTAACACAATTTGCGTGTGAAAAAGATAAAGTTTAATGTGTATTTTTTTTATTTATATATTTTACCATCTCAAATCTTAAGAAGAAAAAAATTATATTTTATTAAAGGATACTTGATGTAGAAAATAATACTCTATAAAATGCAACCATTGTTTTTATACCAAGTTTTACACTGTAACAAGAAGAAAAAAACTTCAGCATACTTAACGTGGAAACTTTATTTTTTACAGTTTGCTGTCAGATCCCCTATTTTTTATATTTTTCTCTTTTTATCAGTAGTTTATGTAAGCAAATTTTAAAATAAACACACATATACTATTTTTTTAAATTTGTACTGAAATATGCGTGTGTAAAAGATAAAGCTTAATATGCAATTATTTATTTATTTATTTTGCAATCTTTAATTTTAACAACAAAAAAATTATCTTTTACTTAAAAATATTTGAGGATTAACACACAATAAAATGTTGCCACTGTTTTTATGCCAAATTTTACACTATTATAATCCGAATATTTATTGGAATGATTATCAAAATTTTCAGAGTAAAGGATTAAATCCCTATAATCACAAATCTTTTGCAAGAATGAATAAATATTTAAAATGGTTATTTGTAATCACTATTTCAAATGATATTTCCTTTTTTGCGATTTACAAAAACATTATTTTTTTTTACAGTTATTTTTAATGATTAATTAAATGGTCGACTTAAAACCGCATAGTTTAAAAGAACATTAATGTTATTTCTGTTAGCTGATATACTTAAATACTTAGGTATCTAACTATTTAAGTATATTAATAAATTAATTTTAATAAATATAGTAATAGTATATTAAAAATAATTATAATTATAAAGTAATTTCAGCTAGTTGCCTTCAAAAATCGTGAATTTAAACTTAATTTTCACAACTTGTTGGAAAATATTTCAAAACTGCTTTAAAAATTTTGCAGTACTTATGCAGTACTAAAAATATGCTTAGATAAAAATTGTTTTTAAATAAAAGTATAATGAAATTTTTTATAAAAAGAAAAGTAGAACGAAAGAGTAACAAGGCCTGAAATCAATTACACATCATTTAGTTTTTTAAACCTTAAAAACACATATATAAAGAAAAAAGAAAACATAAATGGCATTTTGCTAACATTTTTATATAAAATCAAATCTAACAACTAGCCACTAAAGTTACAAAATCTTAACTTTTTAAGCAATGTACTTGTTTCAGAAAAAGTCACATTTCATTAATCACTAGACTTTAAAAATTTATTTTTACGTTAGATTTTAAATATATATATAACAAATTTAAATCTCTTAAATTCATTGAAAAATAAAAATTTTTAATATAAGCATCAAATTAAGCATATAACATAGTAAAACATAGGAAAACGATTATTCTTTACATGTTTAATAGAATTTATATTCCAGAAATGTATTAAAAAAATTTTATTCAGACCTAATGTAACAAGTTATTCTGGAAGCAATTAAGCTCTTATCAATAATTTATTTCTTCAATTTTCAAAACATCAAACGTTCCATAACTTAATAGACTTTATTCTATGACGGAACAATTAAGTACGTAATATATAATATCTTTCCGTAGATAAAAAAAGAAACAGGTTTATAAGAATAAATCAACTTCAATCACGAATCAATCAAGAACGAGGTATAAAAGCAGTCTGAAAAATGATATTTCTTAAAACTTCTTTCCCAAACAATACATGTTTTAAAGTTAAATTATAAATTTCATGAATAGAATGAGATAAATACGTGTCTTTCATCTTTTAAACCATTTCAATTTGTACTCATTTTCAGTTTTTAAAGAATTGAAAATATGCAAAATATTGTAAATAAAAATAATATTCAAACTTTTTGAATCAGCAAGCAAAATAGATCTTACTATTGAATTTTTGAGTTACAATTTCAAAATATATTCCTAATTACAAAATGCAATTTAATTTGAATAAAAATTGCAATTTGAAAAAATTTCTGGATTTAAAATATTTTATGTCACATTCGTTTAAAAATTATTTGATTGTAAATAATGGGGCAAATATTACTGAAAACAAAAGTGCTATTTTTACAAAGTGAGATGTTTAAAAAGTTAATGTTTAAAACTTTTGTATATTTTTCTAATTTGGTTGCTTTAAATTTCTAAAATATTTTCATGCTGCTTTAATATTCTAGAATATTTAAAAATATTCTAAAATACTTTTAAATAATTTCAGAAAATTTATTTATGTAATGGTTAAAAGTTATTTATGTAATGGTTAAAAGTTATTAATGTAATGTAAATATTTTATCAATTATTATCTCAATTTATCAATTCTCAATTATTCTCAATTCTCAACTATATTCTCAATTCTCAGCTATTTTATCAATTCTCAATTATTACAAAACACGATTATATTCAATTAATTTATTTAGAAATAGGAATAATTTAAATGTATTTCAGAAAATACAAATTACAATACTGATAAAGTATGTGAAACAAAAATAAAAACATACATTTATTAAAAATCGTATGTTATTTTGTAGTCAAAAACCATTTAGTTTTAAACGCTACCAACAACTTTGAAACAAACACTAAGGCCTTTTAAAATTTACGTGTTGTTTCTTCACAGGAAATTTAATTTTTTTATAGAATTTTTTTTTCACAATTTTGTCTCAAATTCATTTAATCGTTTGCTTTAACTTCCAGTTTAATCTGTTTAAAAAATTCTGATTAAAAACAGTTTGTAAAAAATGGTTCTGGAGATTCAGCATAAAAATTATGTGTTTAAAAGGAAAAAAGCTAATACTAAAACAATCCCGCAATGGAATGATATCTTTAGTTTTAACTATGAATTGTGTTTCAAATATTTATAACGAGTATTGTTTTGATTATCAGTTCAATCCTTTTCTTTATTTCACATATCTTTTTATGATAACAAACTGCCTTTCGAACCTGATCATAAGCAATATTATACTTTCTATTCACCTAATATCATATTTTCTATTCACCCAATATTATATTTTCTATTTTCCTGCCAGCAATTCGAAATTTATTGAACATTCTGTACAAATATAAATATTTCTCCCCAAGCTTGTGAACGCATTTCCTCTTTAATATTCTAAAATTCGAAATATGAACAAAAGCTTAGGTATTCGATCTATGAACATAGACATGATTAAATTTTTCCTGCATAAGCATTAATAAGAACGCATGTTTTTCAATTCGGTGAGCACCTGCAATGCGTTATCTATAGCCTCAAGCGGATTTGCCCAATTTCAGAGGAAATATCAATAACCCATTACATTGCTAGGATAGTACCATTCTTCAATATTATTGCATATGTCCTTAGGTCGGATTTACTCTTCTTATTATTCTTATTTGTTTCGAAAAAATTTTGAAAGAGAATAATTTCTTTCTTCGTTCAGTGTAGTTGCGATGAGTTGCTATTTTTGAAGGAAAAAAATTTACCCTATTCGATTTTTCAATTTATTTATTTTATTCGCAGTATTTTCATCATTTCATAAGTTAGTTGAATTCCGTTCCTGAAGAACGTTAAAATGATTTTGGAATCAGTCTGAATATTTCATTTTGCAATATTGAAAAACCATGAATTTCAAATACCAATTCACATTTCGAAGAAATGATGAGATTGGTCGCCAACTGTATATTTTCGTTCATTTTATATGAAAAATAATGCTTTTTAGATTTCATTTTCTGAGTGCAAAAATGACTACGATTTTAAAGGTTAGAAGGTATATAATTTTTGTGCGATAATTTTATGCAGTCTTTGTTTTTATTAGCAAACCCTTTATTTTAAAATTACTTTTTATTTTGAAATTGTCATTTCTGCAATAGCTTTTATTATTCATAAAAATATATATGAAAGAATGAGATTTTTAGTTAGATTGAAAAATATTAAGGAGTTTTAAATAAAGTTAATATATTCAAACTGGTAAGTAAGGCAAAACTATTTGAAGTATAATTCAATGTTTATAGCTAAATTTAAATACATAGAATCATATTACACTATTTATATTTTGCAAAATATTTAAAAGCATGTTCATAAATACTGTATTAAATAATTTTTAAAGTTATAACTTTAATTTTGACAAGATTTGTTGCATAATAGTACATAACACATGATAGTACATAGTTACATAATTATTCATGGTATTAAAGCATTTTTTAATTAATCATAAATTTCATTTTGTTTTTATGAAAATATGTATAAATATTTTTCTGGAAAAACTGCTAAGATTTATTTTACGTGTTCGCTAAATAAAGCGAAATATATAAATGTTTTTTCTTTTTCCTTCTTAAAAACCTTTTCACTAATTAATTTTTAGTTATGCATCATTAATTTGTTTTTTAATTTGAATGATTATCTTTAAAGTAATTTACATTCTTACAGATTCTTGTACAAGGATTAACGATACAGTTGAAGCTCACAAATAAAAAAAAATTATTTTTCCTCTTACACGAAAAACGCATGTCAAGTAACAACTATTAAATAGATGCATTATATTCTCTAATTTTTTTATATAATAATTAGTAGAATATAAACTTATTAATAAAATAAAAATATATTTAGGAACATAATTTTTATGTAATTAAATGTTAAATCATTTTTAACATTGAAAAAAGCTTTTAAAATTCGTCTCTAAATTGCTTTCTGAATAAAGTGTAAATTCCAATCAATTGCTTTCTTTAAAATTTTAATAATAGAAAAATATATCAATTACTTTTTTTACTGACACTTATATACGCCGTATTTTATATGATACTAAATACCAAATTCATATTATAGTTATATATATTAATTACTGAATACTAGACTTTCAGACTCCTAAGATTACACGAAAAACGTATATATTAGCTAGTGTTAGAGCATATATTTGCTAATATACACTTTATATATATAGTATAATTTTTTTAATAGGATGTATTTAGCAGTTATATGCATTTTTATAACCATTCTTTACGATAAATACCCATCTAAATTTTACGAGGCCAAATTGTTAAACTTATCTGAAACTTTTTACCTCTAATCATCAAATTTTGGAACGATTCTGCTTAGAAACGATGTTTATAAAATTTAGATTTGATAGAAATAATAAACACAAAAAAATTAAAGCACGAAAATAAAATAGTCAACCTTAAATAATTTAAAAGGATATTTAAAGTTAAGTTATTTAAAATGTTTTTAAATAGTTATTTACAACACTGTAATAAATTCCGGATCTAATAATGGTATAAAGCATTGGAAATTTGGGTGCATCATCCATAAAATTCATTTTACCGTAAAATTCATTTTTATCATAAAATATTATTCAGTAAATTTATAGCAGTGTTTATTTCATTAGAATGATTCAATTATTTTACGGTAATTAATATTGTAAAAAATTAAGATATATAAGATTTTTTGTTTCGTATTTATTTCATTAGAATGATTCAATGATTTTACGGTAATTAATATTGTAAAAAATTAAGATGTATAAGATTTTTTATTTCGTAACACGTTCTGGTAAAAGTGGTAATTTGCAATTGCGTCGGTATTTTTTACCATAATTTTATTTGGAATTTTTTTACAATGCACGTTATAATAGGAATTTATTCAGGTTATAAACATTTAATATTCTGTCAAACTCTCCAAGGAATTAAAGATGTAACATAAATAATTAATATTATTAAAAATGTTTGTTTCATATAGCATACGTAACATATAACCAAATGTATTAATATTTAGGGATAACTATTTGATTTACCGAAGATATAAAAAATTTAAAAAAAAGCCGTAATTCTTGCTAGCTTATATTTTTCTGAATATTTGTTGGCATCCATTTTTTTCAGAATTTATGTGTGTTTCGCAGCCAACAAAACATATTTTATCTTATGTTTTCCCTTGTTTCGTTTTTTACTTTTTCCTCATGAATTGTCTCGTTTCTCTCAGCATCTCAACAAGACATGCAAAATGCAAAATATTTTGACAGCCGTGAACACTATTCCTGAAAGACTCTTCATTCAATGTGAAAGTCTTTATGCCGCTATGAGTAGCAAAATGTGACACTATTTTCATATCACACATTACTGGAAGTTGTTGTAAAAGAAGGCGATACATTAGATGATATTCTTTATCATGTTAAAATCATACAGAAAATGTCAGTGATATTTTAAACAATTTTTTTTCTCTTTTGAAGAAGGAATGATTTTTTACGGCATAAATAATTTGAGCAAAATTTATAAATGTATATTTTAAATGTTCATTATGTTTCATTCAAAAAATTTCTCAAGATTGTAATTTCCTAAGCCTGCTCTCAGTTCCACATTTGTTAAAAATTGAAAAATGCATTAAAATTCAACCATTTCTTTCTTCAAAAGTTAACACTTACTTGATATTACTAATTAGTGAAATTTTTATAAAGATTTAAATTTATGCCAGTTTTGAAATTACTGGTTTTGAAAGTTTCTCCTTATATAGATAAAAAAATTCTAGTAAAAATACTGTATTGTATGGTAATGATATTTCTGATAATAAAGAATATATAAAAACATAATTGTGGTATATAAATCATTCATTTGGTAATTTTTCCCTTCATATGGTGACTTTTTAATTTTTATAAAGATTAAAATTTATGCCAGTTTTGAAATTACTGGTTTTGAAAGTTTCTCCTTATATAGATAAAAAAATTCTAGTAAAAATACTGTATTGTATGGTAATGATATTTCTGATAATAAAAAATATATAAAAGCATAATTGTGGTATATAAATCATTCATTTGTTAATTTTTCCTTTCATATGGTTAATTTTTTACCTGAAATTCCCTTTTTAAATATTATAATTCTTATTACCACATATTTAGTCAAAAATTACTAAACTGAACAAAAGATTTAACCGAATAAATGGATTTTTTACCATGTTAAAAGGAATCAAGATGAAAATTAATATTTTTTATCATATTTAACAAAGTTCATTATTTATTATAAAATTATATATTATTGTTAATTTTACTAAAATCCTTACCAAAGTGCTTACGTAAAAAATTCCGACCTTTTCCGTGTTCTTATAGAGTCAGAAACATGATAAATTTTACCATATCCCGGTAGTTTTGACCATACTTTTTTTTCTCAATGTATTTTCATGCTCAGGGGCTCTACATCCAGATATAATATTTATGCGCATTATGTTGAACCTTTAACAAACTGCTATGCAAATTTCTTGCAACCAAAGTAGAATGTGACACTGAACCATGTTTTCTTTCCGATTGAATCATATCAAAGTCAAAACTCTTGATGGTCCCATCAAAACATTTTGATGGTTTAGGTTGGTTTCAGTGCAATTCATGATGGTCCAACATCATTTGATGGTCACCTTCATCCAACATTTTCCATTATGCCTTCATGCTCAGGGGCTCTACATCCAGATATAATATTTATGCGCATTATGTTGAACCTTTAACAAACTGCTATGCAAATTTCTTGCAACCAAAGTAGAATGTGACACTGAACCATGTTTTCTTTCCGATTGAATCATATCAAAGTCAAAACTCTTGATGGTCCCATCAAAACATTTTGATGGTTTAGGTTGGTTTCAGTGCAATTCATGATGGTCCAACATCATTTGATGGTCACCTTCATCCAACATTTTCCATTATGCCTTCATGGTTTTTAATATGTCAACAAACTTCCATCATTTCATGATGGAAAATGCCACTTTAATACAATAATGGTTAACCATCAAGTGAAGTTTGATTCTCATGGACCAACATTTCATGATGATTCGTCATAGTCCATGATGATTCAAACTATACATTTCCATGATGGTTTAATGAGAATTCTTGTTAGTTCTCAGGAATATACCATCAAAACAATTTCATTTTTCTTTATGTTGAACCATCAAAAATTAGTCCAAATTCCTACTTTAGGGTGATGGTTACATATGTTGGTTACCATCAAAAATATAATAGTTCATGATTGAATTATTGATGGTTACCATAAAAAATAAAATGGTTCATGATGGAATTATTGATGGTTACCATCAAGACTATGTTGGTCCATCAATGGAAAACCATCAAAAGTTTTAAATTGGGTAGTATCATTAAATCAAGTATGAAAAGAATTTATTTTTACGATAAAATGGTTCAGTTCGGCACCATCAAGATTTTGTGGAAAAATTTAGTGAATTTTGTGGTTCATTATATTCTAAAATGTCTAACAATGTGCAGTGCTTGACTTTTAGAAAAAAAAATTGATGACATAGGCATAAAACATTATGAATGCTAATAATTTATTATAAGGATATAAAATGCGCTGATGCCATTATTATGTATAAAACAAAAAGTTGACGTATTTCTACATTTCATTATTTTGTATTCAATAAATAAATTTTCCCTTTTCACTGTGTGAAACAAATTTTATATTGTAAATTTAGACTAGAATTTTAATATAATCACATAAAAAAGCCGAACATCATTTAAAATGCATGCATAAACACGTGCATTAGCGTGTACTAATTTTTTTGAACTGCAATTGTAGGCTTCGTTAATACGTTTTATTATATTTACAACTTGTTAGATTATATTTTAATTGCATTATTTTCGCAATTAATTTCTGTCCTTTATAATAGTCCTTTATAAATCTTCCTTTATAATAACGAAACAAAATAAAAATTCATAAAAATTTATTTTTTAATAAATATTATTTCAATAACAGGAATTTTGGTTCATTATTTTTCTCAAAAATACGTTATAGAGCGATTTACAACTTTTAAACACCAAGTACGAAATTTCTTTTATTTTAGTATATTTCAACATAACTAATTTATCTTATACTCTATTTTACTATTTTACTTAATTTTACTTTTAATGATTTTATTAATTACAATTTTATATTGTGTTAGTTTGTAAATAATAGATCAGTTATATACATAAAATTCTATAAATATGTTTAGTTTAATAAAAGAATTTTTTAATTAAAAAAAACTATAATTTCCAGATCAGATGATAAGCTAAACTAATATCTTTTTCATATTGGACATTTTAAAAAATCATTTTTACTGTAATATGCTATTGCATAATAATTTTCGTAACATGTTGTCTGTTATCATAGTTCACTTAAATGTGTTCGAAAAATAATGAACGCACTACAATTGGCTTAGCGCACAGACTTTTACTAATTATGTTAATTTACAGATTTAAGTACATTTTGAATAAATCTATTAACTTTTAAAAAGTATAGTGCGCAAGTATAGACATCATTTTATTTGAAAACTTCATAATAGCTTTAAAGTTATGTAACTTATTTTTTCAAACAATTTCAGCATCTGAATAATAAATAATGTATTCAAAACCATTCATTCAAAAGAAAATATGAACTTACGTGAAATTTACCATTTTTTAATTTACCATTTAATTTACCATTTTCATTTGTGGTTAGTTTTTGATTTAAACAATATAGCTTTAAGCAATTTTTTTACACAAATTGCTTTATTTACTTAGCATTCACAAATTTATAATTGTCTTGCGCATAAAAATTCCTTAAGAAGCTCTTGAATTAATATTTCAAGTCTTAAAACAATTTGTAATATTTAATTAGTATACCTTTAATTTTACAAAATTCGTTCTGATTTAGATGGCTGTTTGTTTCTCTGCTACTTATAAAGCAAATATGCTTTATTAAAAACCACCTCTGACATATTTTTAAAAGCAGTGCATACAAAAGTATTAGCTTGAAGTTTTAAATTAAAACATGACAAAACAAGTTATAGCATAATAAATCTTGCTATGTGAATTGACAATATTAAAGTATACGCGAGTGTTTTCTTTACAGACACTATACACTTTGAAAATCTGTTATACACTACTCGTATTTATTTATGCAATTACTAAAAATATTATCTTATACTTAAGACAAATATCTTTTTATCAAAGTTTTCTGAGTTTAATGATATTAAAGGGAGAGAAAGCTTCATTGTCTTCACGAAAATTGTTAAACTCTAGTTAACTATTTACATTCTCAAAAAATTCACGTTATTTTATAAGAAATATATAATTTGCACCAAATACAATTTCTATAATCTTATTTGATTGATTGATTGATTCATGTGAAAACCTAATGATATTTCAAAAAGAAAATAAAGAAACTATACTATTTTAAATTGCAATTTAATAAATAAAATAAATTCTTTTAATAAATAAAATAAAATAATTTAGGAATATAACTTATAAATATTACAATTGATTCTTAAGAAAAGAAATGCCATATAACTATTCAATTTCATTCAAACATTTGACCTAATATTAAAACAAAACTCTCTGATTTCTAAAAAACATCTTATAATTAATATTTTTTTATTTAAACTTCTTAAATCAACCTCAAACAGTCATTTCATCTCTATTTGATATTTAATCTCACTATATTACTACTATTTAATTATTATTACTACACAATTTATATATTACTACTATTTAATTTCATTTATACTAAGGAATATGTTTATAACAGCTTTTAACTATTCTCTTTTCGTTGGCATTTATTTCCAAACGTTCAAAAATGTAAAAATGTTCCTCACATTTTGCCAAAATTTTAAACCTATTATAAATTGTTCAACCCCATTTTGTGAAGCAATGTTAAATATTTACCACTTTAAGAAGATTTTATGTAATACAAAAATAAAAATGTTACGTAAAAAATTTGTCAATGGCTCATATGCCAGGAAAATTTCTCCTTATCATTAATAAATTGTTTAAAATTGTTGAATTGTAAATATACAATCGTAATAAATAGCGTAAAGATATTTTTATTTATTTGAAAACAATACGATAAAGAGTATTTCAAAAGGTCATAAAATCTGTCACAGAAATAGCTATATTAAACACATCATGAAAATTTGCACTATATATAAATCTTAGTGAATGGCAAAACATCAAAAATTAAATTTTGACAATATGCATTTCCACAAAATATACACTGATAAGAAAAATTATGGTCGAAACTACCAGAATATTGTAAAATTGCCGTGTTTCTGAGCTATAGAAACACCGACAGGTAACGGTTAAATTTTACCAAAGTGCTTAGGTAGAATTAACAATAAAATATAGTTTTATTTTCATGCTGTTTGGTAGTAAATGTAGAAAAATTGGGTAATTTTTATCATGATACTTCAGAGCATGGCATAAAGACCATTCATTCGGTTAAATTTAGTTTTCAATTTTGAATTCTTACTAATAAGAGCTATAATTTTGAAAATCTGAATTTCTGGCAAATCGTTACAATACGTGCAGAAAAATGGACTATTGATTAATTTAAATGCATTACATTTTGATTTTATTACTAGATTTATGCCTTCATATTTACAAGAAATTTCATTACAATACAAGTATGTTAGTTTTACCGGAACTTTTTTTTACCCTGTAGATTACAGTTCTAATGCATCATATTAATTACTTGAACATTGCATTGTACTAAAAATGCAATATTTCTGCTTGTAAACAATGTTATCCAAAACTTAATGTTTATGTCCAGTTACTTAGCTGAATAAAAATTATAAGATACCTTCTTTCAATCCTTTCTTCCTCTTCCATTTAACAATCATTTTAACTTTTATTCCTAAAAGATAAAGTATACGTTAAAGTTTTTTTTTCGATTTCTTAGAGCAGACACCATTATTAATACTACGTATTAAATTTGCAGTTGAAATTAATTACTGATTCTAAATATTTCATGTTCTGCCTCATTTTGAACAAAGTTATAATGCTCACATTACATCTGCATGGTGTAACTATAAATATAAGCATAACACAGCATAAGAATAATATAACTTGAACAATTTTAACATTACACATCCTCGTCGCGTTATTTTGTTGATCAGATATTTTTAGTTATTTATATTCAATGGTGGTTTAGTCCCCACAATTTCATGACAAACGGTATGATGTTGTCAATATAGTCAGCAATGCGTAGCCTTTACTTCCCAAAAAGATTCGCGTCTATCAATCTGAAGCTGTGTGAATTTCAATTCGTCACCGGAATTCCCGTGATTCGTAACAGTTCAGTGTTCTAACTACTGAGCCATTCTGGATCGTAAATATATGCAAAAAAAAAAAAATTAAATCTAAACAATTATTTATAATATGAAAAGGCAGAAAATTGTTTCTTAATAGGATTTCAATTTTAAATGAAAAAAAATAATTTTCAAAATCCCATAAATAATATATTTTTCAGACTCTTCCTGTGATTGAAATTATGCACAACACAAAAATTTGTATATAAACTGCATAATTTGAAATTGTTACCATACAAAACTGCTTAATTTGTTGAGATGTATTTTTATAATTATGTTTAATCATTTAGAATCCTTTATTTTCCTAGTTAGGCACAGTATCAAACATTTAGCAACATATTAAATTTTGAAATTACTGACAGATTTCAATTAAAAATATGAGATTGGGGACAATTTATTGAAATGTTGTTAACGATATTTAACTGCAAGTTCTTATATTTTATAGAAACGTTATGCGATTGTAATATAATCTAATATAAAAAAAAAACGAATGTTCAGAAATTTTTAAAATATTTTTTTCATTAGAATATGTTAAGGTATTAAAAGCAATAAAATAAAAATAAATATTAAGAAAATTTTTTTTTCACTAAACTATTTATCTAAACTATTTCAACTATTACTGAAACTATGCCTCTGAAAATATTGATATTTATCTTTGAAAATTTGAATAATTTGCAATATCTTAAGTTGAATTAAACTCTGTTAAGAAAATAAAATATTGTAAATCTTCGAAAGTTGTATAATTCTATATAAACCTTTAAATTTGATAATAATTTTATTTCATATGAGAGAAAATGGTCAGGTATTTTTTTCACTTGTATTCCATTTTGTTTGTTCCAAATATCTGAAGCCCCCTAGCAATAAATAATGCAAATATAATATTTAACCAATATATCATAATATTTTCATCATTCCTGAAAATCGAGCTTTAATAATCATTGATTCGTTAAACATTCCACTATATAACCAATTAAAATCAACTTAATCTTAATAAAATTTAATTAAAAAAATAGAGCAGAGATTAAAAGACATGATGCAAGTGCAAATTGTTACATGAATATTTAAAAATATTATTTTTTTCTCAAAAATGTGTTGTCCTAAAACTAATATAAATGTAATGTATTATGTCCAAAAAAAAAGTTTTTTTTTTAATTCATTTTCCGTATATATTTTTATTCTAAATAAAAATCTACATTACATTTTTTCCCAATAAAAATCAAAAGATTGTTAGTTTACATTAAAGTGCTATTATATTAACAAGTATTCCACGTTAATATTTTAGTTTCTTTCTTAAACACAAATACACAAATTTTACTACGTGATATAAAATAATCCAGAATATTATCTACTGAATATTAATAGTTTTATTTCTTTGATTTATTTAATAATGATAAATAAAGATTGTGAAAATAAAATATCATTAGCTAAACATTATTATATCATTGTTTTCAGGCTTGACTTTCTACCGACATTTTCAATTTATAGAAAAGAACATTATAGATTTTGTTTCATAACTCCTTTTTCCGGCCTTTTTTTAATTTAATTGACAGGTAAAAAGTAATTTTTTGATTCAAATACTTTATATTAGCGTTGGTTTATTTATTATTTGAACTTTTAATTATTGAAAAATTAAAAAACTTGGATTTAAATAGCGTTATAGCCCACGCCACAATATTCTACGAAGGGCAATGACTTACCTGGATTTTTTTTCGGATACTTTTTTTACGCATTCATGTTCTTTTGTGAATCTCCCTTCTTTTCTTGAAGGAAAAAAAATCTTAAGGATGTGTATGGGGCATAAGGCCATCTTGAATGGTAAAAGCAACGCCCCTGGCACGCGTTCACTCAGGGTTGCTCCACTTCCTTATTGTTGCCATCGGACGTCGTAAAATGTCGCTATAAAAAGACAAAAATGAACCCTAAGATTTATAAGTCATTCAGGCTAGCCTTACATTTTTTTTACCGATTTTAGTGTCGTTATTTGCCAATATAATAATTTCTTTAGTCTAACGTAGAACATGATGGGGATTTCCTGCATCTGCTTAAATCATTTTGTGCATTTTCTTACACCTGAAAGTTATAAAACCCATCGCAGGTGAAAAGTGTTTTATGGTAAATTATGGGTTTATTCCATAATTTATGAAAGTTCATCGCCCGGTAATAAATGTATAGTTATTAATAGAAGAAATGATAAAACTTTTCTTGCATTAATATCGCTTTTCCTGGAGATTATGTTAAATTTTTTTCTTCTTTTTGAAACTAAGTTTTTATTCCTCAGAATATAATAAATTTGTCTTAAAGTGAGTTACGATATTTTCTGGAAAGAAACTACAAGCCGAAATATGTTTTAACAGACAAATAGTTATTTGATCAAAAAAATAAATAATCAAAAATTCACTCCATCATTTTAACAGTGTTTCATTTTTATGTACGAATGATGAAAGTGTTAACTATCGATAGTTCATAAACAACTCGAAAGCTATAAAAATAATTTTAATAAATTTTAAATGAACTTTGAATCGTACACTTCAAATACGTTGCTATAGTTGATCAGATTTAAAGTTTAAGATCAAATTGGAAAATTTATTTCACACATCTCTTCTATGAGCTATGTTCCTTGTGAGATTATGTTTTTTTTTTTTTGTTTTTTTTTTTTTGTTATGTAGGTAATAAGTTTATTTTAAATTGAGTTAATCTTTCTTTTTATAAAAAAAAGAATCAGATTAAAAAATACAACCATTTAATTTGACCTTATAAAAACAAAGAAATTCTTTTTAATTATTTATAACATATTTAAGATGCATTTTTTTATACAAAATTAGAAATTGTTATCGACCGTGAAAATAAACTTCTCGCAAAAGGATAGGTGAACTTAAATGAAAGTATTTTCTTAATTCATTTTAAATGTAAATTAAATTGTATGTTTCCAATTTAAGCATAAAGCAATATGAATGTTTTGATACTATTCTATATTAAATAATTATCTTAACATTTCAACGAAATTTATAAACTTGGATTTCTTGGAAACTCTATGAGCTATGTTCCTTGTGAGATTATGTTTTTTTTTTTTTTTTTTTTTTTTTTTTTTTTTTTTTTTTTTTTGTTATGTAGGTAATAAGTTTATTTTAAATTGAGTTAATCTTTCTTTTTATAAAAAAAAGAATCAGATTAAAAAATACAACCATTTAATTTGACCTTATAAAAACAAAGAAATTCTTTTTAATTATTTATAACATATTTAAGATGCATTTTTTTATACAAAATTAGAAATTGTTATCGACCGTGAAAATAAACTTCTCGCAAAAGGATAGGTGAACTTAAATGAAAGTATTTTCTTAATTCATTTTAAATGTAAATTAAATTGTATGTTTCCAATTTAAGCATAAAGCAATATGAATGTTTTGATACTATTCTATATTAAATAATTATCTTAACATTTCAACGAAATTTATACGTTATAAGAGAGGAGTTTATAATGATTACAAGTAGGTGGTTGCACATTTCAGCCTTGAAAAATAAGTCTGAATTTGTACCTATAATATACATCTAATAAATGAAGTGTATAAAAAGTTTAAAAAAAAACAGAAACAAAAAACAAAGCTGACAGTTAAAAATTAAATTTACAAAAAATTAAAGTTCAAATTGCTTTATTTTTTGTAAGTAAATTATTGTAAGATTACTATTTCAATGAAGAAATTTAGATTAATAATGATTACATTAATGGATGATTAGATTAATGATGATTAGATTAATGAAGATTTACATGTTTCTTCATAAATTTTGCCCCTAAAGATGATAATTGTGAAAAATTTCTAATTTTGTATTAATTATAAGCTGACATTTAATCATTAAAATTGAAATGTTTATTAAAGTTCTAAATACTTAAATTAAGAAAAGATAAATGAGTAAACTTTTAAAATAGAATAAAAGTTTTTTTTAATGAGTTCTTAATGTTATTTTATGTGAAATCAATAAGCTATCTATTCTTATGTGAAATTAATTATTTAATATTTTTATGCAAAATTAATTAGCGAAGGGGAACTATTTCAAATAAAAGTATTTTAATTTGTTTTTTAAAATTAAAAATATATCTATTTATATAAAGCTTATAAATAACTACTATTACATAAATAAAAGTTTTGTATTTTTATACATTTCAAATATTATGAACATAACTTTAAGAAAAGCAAGTTAAGAGATGACCTATCTTTATGAAGTATTCCGTTATAATTAAGCATATAAATTGTAATATTTTAATCAAATAAATATAATTCTATTTTAAATGTACGATATTTTATTTTGAAGAAACTTTACGATACGATATTTTAATTGCAGAAACTTTTCTCACAGTGATATTGGGAAAATGTAGCTCAATATCAAGCAAATATGCCAGCAACAATGATAAAGTGTTAAACTAAACCATGAATCCGTTGAAGTCGAAATGTTATCATATCAAGGCATCGCATTAAGATTAATGTAAAAATGTGCATTATTGTGATTTATAACACTTAAAAATATTCAGATTTACTTTCAGTTTTTCTTTCGTGTAATTTCAAAAAAACTGTTGTTACAAAATCGGAAAAAAAGCGTAGAAGGAATTATTATTAAAGAGTGATAATGTATTTTATCTTATGGAAACTCTTTAACTTAATTTCGTTATAATTTATCAACTATTAATCAATGAACACAATAAAAATTTGATGAAATTTTTAAATTTTTTTTTTTTTTAAATAAATGGAATTTTATAATATTATATAAAGTTTCCTAAAAAGTAAAACAAAATAATCTCGTTCTTTGCATTATTTTAAATCATATGCCTTTTGTATCATATTTTTAATTCTGAATAGTTTTGATCAGGTTAATATTAGAACTAGTTTGTATTGTTTAGGGGTCAATAAATTCTTGGTTGTTTAGTTAAGGGGATCACTTCGCGAAGCAGAATACTTATAACTTCAATAGTAAAATGCTACTTTTAAGAAACATTTCTAAAAGAGATACTACGAAAACATTTGAAAAATCATCCCAATTTCGTTCATTTGTTTTTCGAAAAACTAAACTAGAGAGTTCCTTAACTTCATGTAAATAATGTAAGGATTATATATACCAAAATTAAGATTTATTGGATTTTTAGAGAAAATGTTATTTAAGTGTTGAAATTTTCAGTTTCGGGAAAGAGATATCAAAAAGGAATAGCGAGTTGCGCAAACAGAAAAAAAGCATGAAAATACTTCAATGTGGCTAGAAAAAAAAATAGTTTAGAATCTATAGAGTTGGATCTTAATTATACAGAGAAAATTAAAATATGTAATTTTAGTTTTAAGACACGTGAAGTTATGTAATTCGATTCTATCAAGGTTATATGATATTTAGTTGAAACTTGTTTGATAAAATAACATATAAGCCAAAGCTTCTTCTATATAAGCCAAAGCTTCTATTTTCTTTAATGGTGCTACACATTTTTAAGAATGTAGAAACTCATATTACTAAGATTAAGTTTCTAATTTTTAAACAATTTGGAAGAATATGCTTGCATCTCTTTTTTAAGTATTTTTTTTTTAAATTTTTAATAACACTCATCAAAATAGCACCTTAATATTTAAATGATATCATTATTTGCTTAATAAAAAATGACTTTTCCATAGCATTAGATTTTGACGGAGTCAATCACTTCATAAGTTTTTTGGATAATTTCTTAAGAAGTTTCATATAACGAAATCGGCAATTGTTGTTAATAATTGTAGTACAGTTAAAAATGATAATTCAATAAATAAATAAAAAATCTCTCCTAATAACTCCTTTTTCAATTCAAATGAGGTTCATCTTTTCTTCATATGAAAAGTTATTCAAGTCTCAAGTTATGGAACAAACGAAACTTCTTCATTTTCATGGCACAGCAGCGCCACCTGTCATCCTGATTTTTGCATTTTAATGCTGAGTTATTATTTTCACTCAGAAAGGAGTTGAAATAATTTTTGTTTTTTTTTTGTTTTTTTTTTGTTTCTCATTTTAGTCTTTAATTTATATCTATTTCGCCATATTTAATTGCTAATTTATATATTTATTTTTGAAAATATTTTTAAGCAAATAACAGAAAAAATATTTCAATTAAATTCCGTTTCTGGTTTTAAATACACGAATTCTACAGTTCAAATTTATAGCCAACTTAAAAAAAAAAAAAAAAAAAAGAAAAAAAAAAAAAAAAAAGGCAACTATTTCTTCAAAATATTTATTCGAATAAGAGAGAAAAACTTCTCTCGAGAAGTTTAAACTTACACTTCTCACGTTTGTTATGTCATAGAAATTTTAAAGGAAAAATTCATGCAAACTATCTCCAAATAATTTAAAAAATTAATTTTTAAAATAATCCTTCAATTTTTCAGTTTTGACAAGATATACATCATAACATATTGCGATAGTATTTAAATGCATTTCTAATCAATGTTTTAACACATAACATCAGATAATACTAGATCGTGAAAAGATATTTGCTTCCGTTTTAAAATTAATATTTGCAAGTAAATTTTTCTACAGTTTTCTGGATAAACATTTCGAAATAATGATAAAATGTATTTATTTCCTAAAATGCATTTTGCTATTTCGTTGCTTTATAGTTCAAAAATTTACGGTTAAAAAATTAAACTTAAAACAATCTTAAACTTTTTGTTTTTTTAAGAATGCGATTTTTTTTTTAGCAAATTGAATTATGTCTCCAAAAATTTCATGTATCTTTCTTAGAAACTATATCTTATTTTGACATATTTTTATAGAAAATTAATTTCTTTTACTCTTAAAGCAAATCTGTGAATTTTTTTTATCTGTAAATTTATTTTTTTAAATTAATTTAAAACAATTATCAAACTTACAAAGATTATTTTATCTATGGATATTTTATTACTGGTTATATAAAAATACTATATCAAGTGATATTTCAATGAAACGGCTTCGTTCATTCTAGCTTAATTTCTCAAGTGTTGTGTATAAAATGAGTTGTTATTAGAGTATTTTAAATAATTAGTAATAAAACATTAGTCAGAGAAATTATCCAATGTTCATTTATTATTTTTTTGCTACTTTTTAGATAAAATACTTCGTGGATGAAAGAAAAAGTACTGGTGTTGTTCTAAGAAATGATTTAGTTCTTTCTAATATCATTCTTATGCATATTTGTTGCAATTGAATTATTATTTCTAAGTTAAGTGCAAAACCTTTTAGAAACAAAGGCTAAGTATAAACAAAAATAAGAGTTATGTTAACAATTATATTTCTCTCTCTCTCTCTTTATATATATATATATATATATATATATATATATATATATATATATATATATATATATATATATATATATATATATATATATATATATATATATATATATATATATATATATATATATATATATATATATATATATATATTGTGTTGGTATTAATTTATATCAATTTTCAGTCCATTAAAATGAAATGTCAAGATAAGGAAAAAAATTTACTTTTCGAAAATCTCCTCCTTTTTGCTTTTCATTAAAACTCTAAAGTATTCAAAACAATGCTCATAACAATGTGGTTTGTAAGGTGGGGGTGTCATAAATGAAAGAATCACTTATGGTTGGTAAACTAAGTTTGTAAATGGAAATTTTGATCTCAAAGATGCGCCCCCACACTTGAAACTTTTAAAAATTTGAAGAAAAAAAAAGGAAAAAAAAGGAACTTTTGTTTTTTGCGCAATAATTTAATATAGTATAGTTTATTTTAATATAGTTTAATTTAGTCTACTTCAACCTTTAGTCTACCTAATTATTTTCTTTAATTATTATTGAATTTTCAACAATTGAAAAATTATTGAATTACATACCATGTTGACTTAAGCATGTCTTAAATCATAAAATTCAAAATAAAGTTTTAATACTGAAATTCGGAGCTTGAAATAAAATGGTAAGACTCATTTTCAATTCCAAGCTTAGAACAATTAATTGTAAATTTAGAACTAATATTAATGTAAATGTAAGAAATCATTTTACCTGAACATTTTTTTTTCTGAAAAGCCTATTTATTTTCTTCAAGTCAAATATTCTGAAAAAAAAAATGCCCCTTATTAATTATGTAGTATAATATTATTGAAGATTTACTAAAAAAGAAAATAGTTTATATAATTTTCTTTTTACATGTAACATTTCTGTAATAGTTATTTTATTTTTATTTTTTTTTTTACTTGTTGGAACTTCTAATTTATCTTTAAATCTATAAAAGATAATTACATGTAATAAGGAGTCCTACAAAATACTTTAAAAGAATTGATTTTTCTTTCCTCTACAAAATACTTTCCTACGAGTTTTATGACCGCTAGAAAATGAACAAGTAATTTAAGGGCATTTTCAGAACAAAATAGAATTCCCTAAATAAAACCAATATATTTTTTTTTATTTATTTATTGATAGCCAATATTAATGGGGTGGGATGTTACTTTATCGTTAATGTGTGAGGCAAAGTAAGAAACCCGCCAATCAGACGACAGTCACTAACAAACTAAAGTAAAAAATAATGAAATAAAAGAATAGGTGAAACAGGGGGGAAAGCTGTTATAGTGCCCCGGAATCGACCTTGCATCTTTTCCCTACCCCCTTTGGGGTCGAAAGGAGAACGTTGATTGGACGAAAGAAGAGCTTGATTTCCACCAGCCAACCAGTTTTATCGAAAAGAGTCGGCTACATTCTAGCTGTAGGCACTAAGTGAAATCGGATTGTAAATTCGACAGGGTTACTTATTTAAGTATTTATCGCCTTTTTGCAAATTATGACGATGAATCGTTTCCAGATATGTTTTTTGACTATGCATTGTTTGTTTTTAATTTATTAAATTAATTAACACAATTTAGAATTTTTGTAAAGTATGATAATTTATTTTGCTAATTAATCATAAAATTTTTATTTTTATCAAATTCAACAGGGTTACTAATTTAAATATTTCTCGCCTTTTTGCAAATTATAACGATGAATCGTCATGAATCGATGAATCGTTTCCATATATGTTTCTGACAATAGTTTTTAATTTATTAAATTAATTAATACAATTTAGAATCAATGATAATTTATTTTGCTAATTAATTATAACATTTTTATTTTTATCAAATAAATTAAGAAATCAAATAATTTGCTCGAACTAATCAATTAATTAGTATTTTATGAATATAATATCATTTTTTCATTAATCTAACTTAATTTTTTTCATTAATATAGTTCGTTATTCAAAGGGAAGAATCCCAAATATTATTTAAATGAAAATCAAATTTGAGTTTAATTATAAAAACATTTCATTCTCTAGTTAGTTTTCGCTCTAAAAATAAATTCTCTCGTAATTTTTTATTAATTATATTTTTAATTAAGCATAGTTAATATATAGACAATAATAATTTATAAAATATAAATAAGATATAATTTATCGTTTTAACGAAATAAGTAAAAGCCGCATATTATTTATATAAATAAAATAATTTACAAACTAAATAAAATAATTAAACAAGTAAATAAAATAATTATAAAATTAAATAAAATAATTATAAAATTAAATAAAATAATTATAAAATTAAATAAAATAATTATACAAATAAAATAATAACCAAATTTTAAAGTATTGAGAATTATTAGAAGTGTTTCACCTATTAAATTTCTTTGTACACATAATACAAAGCAATGCACATTTTTTATGTGGACTGTGCGTTTTTATTTAATGTGAAATTAAATCATTTCTAAAATGTATTCTATTTTAAATTAAATAGAATTCACATATTATTTCAATAAAAATAAAACTTGAGTATAATTACCAAACGATTTGTTAATTAAATTCTTTGTGTGAAACAGTTCATGATTAGTTATTCAGTTTTTGAGTGTAATTAAGTTGATATCACAAATTTTTTCTTACATATAGATTGCTACTTTTATTAAGTAAATAAATTATTCTCATATTCCTTCAATAAGAATAAAATTTAAGTATAATTAAAACAAAGTATTATATAGTTTTAAAATGGTTTTTAATAGTATTCTGTTAATTAATTTAGAGTTTCTATAGAATGCGCAAACTTTTAGTAAATTAGAAAAAAAAGGACTGCAGGAATCAGATTAAATTTTTTCTTACTAAATTCTTGAATACATTAAAATCTAAGATAAAATTCATGAGGTAATATTAAAAAATATAATTGTTAATCAATCAAATCTAAAATGTATGTTGTGTATTGCATTGGAATAAGCAGATTTTAAATATTTTTCAAACTATAAGACATCTTTTAAACATTTATAGTCCTCAAAATATAAAGTTTTTCAAAAAAGGTTGTTTTAAACCATTAAAGCAATTATCAACATAATCAGATATTAGTTTAAAAAATACAAAATTAAATTTGAAATTAGAATAAAAATTTAACAACTTAAAATAAATTACTATTTTTTTAAAACATAAATAGTTTTAAAATATATTAGCTATTGACTAAATAATCAATAATATAACTGACCTAACATTCCATTGTTGTTAATAATGATGCAAACAATTATAGAACGATTTGTAAAATAATATGCTTCATTTTTTATTCTAATTCTTTTGCATGCATGATTGTTTAAAAATATCCATGAAATTATTTTTAAAAAAAATTATGATAAAATTAAAAAAGAACATTTTTAATTTTGCCGATTCAGATGAAGAAAATTAGCGTGATGAAATTAGAGAATCTAATATTTTTTAGTAACGTTTTAATTTCTTTAAATTTCTGCTGTAGTTTATGAGTATTTCTTTATCATTCAAAGCAATTAGTACTAGTCAGAATTAAATATTTTTTAGATCTTTATTTAAAATTTCTTACCGTTGAATACGGTGTTAATTAAAGTATTATTGGTATTTGCGGTTACAGTGTTTTTTTTCTTTTGTTAAATTTATAAAAAAAAAAATTAATTTTAATCATTTCTTCACAAACTATTTCTGAAAACAAAAATATAAATCATGAAATATAAGTTGGGTTATTGAGTTATTGAAAATTATTTAATAAATAAGAAGCAAAATAATTCTTTTAAAAATTCGAAAATTAATTTTAAATCTTAAAATATTTTTTCTTTGCTAATTTTTGAAGTCCAAATTTAAATCAAACATTAAGAAACTTATTAAAAATTTTAAAAGGGATTTTAGTGTTTAATCCGAGGGTTTTATTTTAGTATGCTCAAAATAGTTAAACAATAAATAACACAAACTCTCAGCAGGGAGGGTAATTTTAGGACTTTTTTATATTATGCGTTACATTTATATAACACATTTTAAATAAAATAATATCAAAAAATTTATATTATTGTTATATTATATAATTTTTTAATTGTTAGCAAATAACTAAAGGATATAGAGATCGTCTAAAAAAAGATCTCGTAAATAAATAATAAAAAAACGAATATCGTGTTCTTAACGTCTGCTAAGAGAGGGCGCTCCTAACCTGCAATGTCAAAAGTCTTGGGTTTCTTTAAAAAATTGAAGAATTCCAACGTTTCTTGAAATTTTTTTTAAATTCATTTATTTATTTTTATTAAAATTTGTTTACAATAAAATACGTTTTTAATTGGCTAGAGTACGATTTTTATATGAATGCGAAAAATATTTTTTTTAAATTATAGACAAATGTTAATTGTAAAATGTTTGCATTTATTAAAATTCGTAATTTTTTTTTTTTAATGCTTTCCAACCTAATTTCATTTAAAGTCTTCATCTATATGTTTAAATAGCATTTCGCCATAATTATATTGATTTATCTGAATTTAAATATTTTCCGCTCAAATTAGCGAATGTAATTAAAAACGAAGATGTATCTCTCATTAAAAAATTTCCATATTGACAGTTGATTGAAGAACTCATTCACAATAAAATATTTACCTAAGATTTAATGACGAAAATTGACTGTAGTAACTCATTATCTCTAACCTCTGCCCGAAATTTATCCTCCATCGAAATTCGATTAATTAAACATCACCTTGCAAATCTCACAGTGCAATTTAGATTACACATATAATTCATAGATGATTGAAGTATTAATGTGTAAGATAACACGATTTTTAAACCCATATTTTAATGAAAAAAAGACCATTTTTGTTTGTTTAAATGCCTTAGAAATAAAGAATTAAAAAATCCGCTATTACTCAAGTTTTCACAGTAATAATGCAATTGCAAAAAAACTTTTTTTTCAAAAAAATAATAATAACATTAATGTAGTTGATATACACATGTCTATTAGCTAAAATTAATTATGATTATTATTTTAATAAAAGAATATTTTTTCGATGAAAAAATATTAATCACAAAAAAGTCATTAATTCTATCTACAGATCTTAAAAATTACTACTTAAAAGTTCCCCATCAATTAAAAAATATATATATACAAATTTTTCTTTATATTAGAAATGGCACCAGCTATTGAAAAATTAATTAACATAATTACGAATGAAATAAATCGTGTAATTATTTATAGAGATAAAATAAAAGGCGAACGCGAATAGTTTAAATATTTTTTTTAAGCTGATCGACTCATTTCCTATCTTTTTTTTTCAGGATTATGATTAACATCAAAACTCACAAAACTAAAATTAATCACAATTCTGTGCCTTGGCGAAATTTCTTACGATTGGCGACAACAGTTGGCTGTTCTTGTCATTCCAGCAACCAAACATAGCTACTTTTATCGATAAGGCAAGTTAATTGCTAGGTATTCCTTTTTTCGTTTATTTCTCTTTTTTTTTTCAGACTCCACCCTCAGCCTCCTGTCCATTGGCAGCCTCAAACGGGCCCACTGGGTCCCATTCCGATCGGGGCCCTGCATTATCGAGTCGGATAATGGTTTCACAGCACAGGTGAATACAGAAAATCCGATATCTCAACTGTCTAATGGTCCTTTTTGCAGACGCATATCATTTGCAGAGACAGTTAATATTTTTTTCTTTTATTTTTCATTGACGCACACACGCGATTGGCTAATAGAAGTAATTTAAGTTTGACGTGTCCAGGAAAATTTATTGCCTCGTCTTAATTAGGAGGATTGTCTCCGTTTTATGAGATGTATTACAGTAAAAAGTATCTATAAAAATGTGTAGAAAATGAATATAGATGTATGTTCGGAATGTATGATAGTTGGGTTGAATTATATTGCATAATATGTTTTAATTAATGCGTTATTTAAATTTGGTATTTTACTGTTTAGAATAATTTTTAATGTGCAAATTCTTACTACCATTTTTTTTTTTTCTGAAATAATTTAGGTGATGGGAATGCCTAACAAAAAAAGAGATTTTACTTTTTTTTTTTTTTTTTGAATTATAACAGGGATAAATAATCATAAGTAATATAACAACGATAAGTAATCATATAAGCACCCTCTATAATTTTTTATTTCTGTATTAATTAATTTTAGTAATTACCGCTTGAAGTAATATTTAGTTCACATTCCTGTTTTCTTTTCTGAAAAAATTTAAGTAGTGGTTTTTTCAGGGTTTCTATTTTTTTTTAAAGTTCTTTTTTAAATCATAACAATAAAAAAATTGCATAAATAATTATTATTATAAAATTATTACTATACAAAAAATCATACAATCTGATATATTTTGATTTTTTAAACGTTTTTGAATAAAGCAATGCTTACGTTCCTTTTTAACAAATTAAAAATATTTTATAAATTTCAAATGTTTTTGCTCTCTGGTAAGGAAAAAAACCTGTAAATATTGCGGAAAAAATACAAAAGTTCTCGAGAAATTTGGTATTCAACAAATTTTCTTTATTTTCCTTTTTTTTTTTTTTTTTCTTTTCTGGTTGAAGGGCAATGTAAATTTTTAAATTCAATTTAGGTAATTTTTATTTATTTATTCTTTTACAATTTAGATAGTTATATAAAAACTGATGTATATCAATAGCAATTTTATGCCTAAAATGAAATATTATTAATAATGTCACATTCTCTGTCCAGCAACGATAGCACATCGATTAATTCATCGAGCAGTCATTGTGGAGGGCCAATGTGGTAGACTGAAATCTACCTAGCATCAGATGGATAGGTTTCTGACCATTTGAGAAGTAAAGACTGCTGGTGCGCAATGTTGAATACGTAACCACATGGAATTTTTAAACCTTATCCCCCATGACTCCCTTTACCCGGAACTTGAGGTTTCAGGTCTGATTTACTAAACCATCACTACTTCAAATTCCGTTTAAAAAGGTTACTTATTTAATTTCTAATTTGAAATTAAGTAAAGATAAAAAGAAAAAAAGAAAAACTTCGAAAGAAATCTTTCTTTATCCACATATTTTTATAATTGTATATCAATAGTTGAAATAAATATGTTACCGTTTCATCTCAAGAGCCATTAATGTGCACATTACCTAGCTAATTTGCTGATTATCTAGGGTAATCCGGAAGCAAGAGTTTCCGCAATAAACCTAGATAATATGCACATTAACGGTTTCATATCATTAGAGCTCGACTATTTGTTTGTCCCATTCGATCAACTAATTTGTTAATTGTGTGATTGTATTGACTAGGTTTTTCTGCTATCCTAAAATAAATAAAAAACATTATGTTAATTTCTTTTTTTTCTTCTTCTCTGAGTATTTTAAACCACTCGATTCGCATAGCTTTATAATTCATTAATTCTATCAATTATTGTGCGGATTGCTTGATTGTGTCTACTTGATTTTTTTAAATATAATATAATATAATATAATATAATATAATATAATATAATATAATATAATATAATATAATATAATATAATATAATATAATATAATATAATATAATATAATATAATATAATATAATATAATATAATATAACAATGTCTTAATATAATATGATATAATGTGATCTTATATTATATAATATAATATGTATATATCGTAAATAAATTAAATTTCATCAATCGTGCTTTTCATTCAATAATATAATTTATGAATTAAAATAAAAGAAGGTGAGTAAATTTAATAAGTCCCATATGTAATTGTACTAAAAATTTTGGAATGAGAGTAATAAATAGTAATTAAATTAAATTAATAACGAAAGCAACGTAAAATTAAATACATGAGGAAAAATTTTAATGAAAGCATTTAAATTTTATGAAACCCGTATGTAATTGTGTTGTAAAATTGCTGAATAAGATTAATAAAAAGTAATTAATTTAAATAAATGAAGAATGCAATATAAAGTAAAATGAATGCAGGAAATTGTAAAGAGAGATTCAATTAATCTCGCTTTTCATTGTATAGTAACAATACTCAATGAAAAGAAAATAATTCAAGATAATAACATCTCGAGTGTTTCTCATCAATATGTCAGGAAAATACAATATGCATAAGAAACTAATGAATGAAATCATTAATTAATACAGTATAGATACCGTATGCATTATCATATAGTATTCTAATTATTAGTACACAATATGTATTATTAGCATACAGTATGTATTAGCATATAGTATTCTAATTATTAGCACATAGTATCTATTATTAGCATAAAGTATGCATTAGCAAACTCTATGCATCAATACAGAGAGCAATACCCAAAGGGCGCTAAAACATGAAATACTTAATGCAGATTTTTCGTGAAAAGTTCGGCATTTGTACTATTATTTCAAGTTGATTTAATAATTTATGAGAGTTTGGTTATTTTTTTATGAATAACAAAATAAAATATAGTGCTTAACTAATAAAAAACTTTTGCTTTTACGAAAAGTGAGAAATTAAGCATTTGCAAAATTTCAGATTGTTATGAAGAAGGTGCTTTTGGGGTATTATTTTAGATAAAGATAACTACAAAAATTCACCAAATATTTTTTCGATTAAAACTAACTAAATATATTTGCTTAAATTTAAAAAATATTTATCTACTTTATTTATTTATTTTATATTAAAATCGTAAGTAGAGAAGTGAAATCATTTTTTTTTCATTTCTCTATGTACGATTGAAATTAAATATTAAAAACAGAAAAATATTTAGTAAAATAGATCTAAAAAAAAGTTTTTTAATTTAAAGATCATTGCAAAAAATTAAAAAAATATTTTAAATTCAAAATTATTTATATATATTTTCTTGAACTATAAGATAAGGTAATTTACCTAAATTTTTTCCTACTTTTCTACTAAAACTGTAAATGGAGAAAGAAAATTCCCTTTTTTTTTCATTTCTCTGTGTACGATTAAACACAAATATTAATAGCAAAAAGGAAAAAAAAAATTGAGCAAATTTGATGTGAAAAAATAAATAGCTAGTTATCAAACGAAAAACATGCGCTTTAAATACAAGCGCTAAATGACAAAGTTTGTTTACAATTCAGCCCGCCCTATTTATAAAAAAATCCCCTATACATATAATCATAATTTATGAGAAATAATATGAATATAATAATTCATATATTTCGCAATTCATTTTCAAATATTACGTGTTATTCACATTTTTATGTTGAGAACAAACAGATGGTTGCATAACAAAATTTCGTGAGTCAGCAATATTAAGCAAGTTCATGAATATTAGCGGTAATTTTTTTAAGAAAAAACATCGCAGATTTTCTAATAAAGAGTAATTCTAACCAAAATAAATTGCTTTTTAAATTATTAGTTGCGTGATAAAATGATTTTTATGCGTGATTAAAATTTGTGTTTAGGAAAGATAATATGAACAAATTGCACTTAAGTGGTATAGGCAATAAGAAAAATATTTGACTGAATATTTAGTTGTAATGACTACTTTCATGAAACATTAAGAGAACTAATTCAGGATATTTATTTATGTTACAACTCAGAATATTTAAAAAAACATATCTAATTTTTAAAAGATCAACACATAATTTACCATATAATCATTACTAAAGGTAAAACCTATCTGTCATTATATGCGAGTTTCAGTAAAACATTAGAGGAATTATTTTATCTTTTTAAATGTCTATTATTTGTTGTTAAGAATCACAAGTTTTTTCAATAATATAGATTTATAGAATAAAATTCAGAATGTATATATTTTTTTCCGCTGCATTCCCTACTTTCCTCATAACATTCAAATTAAAACAATCACTGCCCTTTCAGTTTGTATAGTATATAATGGCCCATTACAATATCAGAAAAATATTAATATATATATATATAATATATATATATATATATATATATATATATATATATATATATATATATATATATATATATATATATATATATATATATATATATATATATATATATATATATATATAATGCTTTTTACTAAACAGATGGAAAAAAAATTGCTAAAACTACCGGAATATAGTAAAATTTATCTGTTTCTGGGTATTTGGGAACATTAACAAGCACGAAATTTTTACCGAATCGCTTTGGTAATGACTTTTTTTAAAATTGTTAATAAAGTATAGTTTTATTACCATGCTGTTTCTTGTTTGATTTTAATTTCTGGAGAAAATTTTCAAAGTTCATGTAATGTATTTTAAGATTATGCAACGTGTTATTAAAGTTATCAGTTTGAAAGAAAAATTAATTAAAATAACAATTTCTTAACACACTTTATTTAAAAATAAAAAAACTTAGAACTTTATGGTTAAAATAAAGTCTAATTTCTTCATTTTTAAATATGTTTTAATTAGATTTTACAAACTTATAGATTTAATTTTCTGCACTGAAAAAACAATTTTATCAAAACAACAAGAATATGGTAAGACTTACAGTTTTTCCGGATAGGTGGGTGAAACAATAAGCATAGCAATATTTACCTAAATGCTTTGATAATTACTTTTGGTAAAACTAACTATTAAATGCTGCAAATTACCATTTAACTAACTATGTCATTTGGTAGTAAATGTTGCAAAATTTAGTATTTTTTTGTGATAACTTAGTATGTGGTATAAAAACCATTTATTCACTTGAATTTACTTTTAAGTTTTCTTTTTTTTTTTTCTGAATTTGTGGTAATAAGTACTATAATTTTGAAAACAGAATTTCCGGTAAGCCATTACCATACGAACATAAAACCTACCAAATGACTGATTTAAATATTGGATATTTTGATTTTAGAACCAGAATTATGTTTTTGTTATAAGAAATGTTATTATCAATCAGGCGAGGTAATTTCACCAGAATTTTTCACCGCGACTTGGAAGATAAATAAATCCTATAAATATTCTTCTGATATCTCATATTGATTAATTGTGTCCTTGTGCAATAGTAATATGAATATTATTGTTCAATTTAATTTTATCTATTAGATCAATTTAAGGTCAAAATTAAAATAAATTTATTTAATTAATAAATCTTTATTATTTTATAGATTTAAGGAAATCACGTGATCTTGTCAAGGAACTGCTACCTGTATTAGTTCACAATATGTTACATAGATGGCGCCATACATTTCATAAAATGAATAGTCCCGAAGAAGTAAATAAATTTGTATAGAATATTTCAGAATTGAATTAAGGAAATTCTGTTGTGAGTATATCATAATTTGAATAAAGGAATAATGAAAAAATATGTATTGACTAAGCTTTTTCTGGTGATGTAGATGATATTCTTAATTTTTTTATTGAAAATAAATATATCAATTATAATCATTGGTATCTTAAAAATTTGTTTCATTACTTTTGTACATAAATGTGCTTACATATAAATGCGAGTGCTTTTAATTTCTAGAAATAACTAATCTATTTAAACAATTAAGTTTAATTTATCAGTATGTCCTAATAATTCAAAACAAAAATAACGAAGTTTTTTTTTTAATCCAGTGAGTCAGTTATATAATAATTTTATTCAGAATTAAATTTAAAATTTTATTTACAGTTTGATTTAAGTTTAAAAAAATAACAATATACAATGAAAACTTTAAAAATATTCCAATTATAAAATGATTATATACTTGGTTTCTTCATTATTTTATTCTTCGTAAAATCAAATAGTTAAAAGTGATATTTTATATTACGAAATTTGCAGATTCCTGAGTATTTTAAAATTAATAAAACAGGAAGAAAAAATTCATTTGGATTCATAGTTTAATTTGTATCACTTGGTAATTTTCCAGCTAAATATCTTAAAAATATTTTTTTATTTATATTTTTTATAAATTATTCGCATAAGCGTAATAAATTTAATGAAAACAATTAATTCCATTCTGCAGAATTAGAGCAAAGAACTGTTCGAAAGGAAATTAAATTGTTTATTATTAACAATACAATTATTAATTAATTATTGACACTCTAAATGTAATTATTATTAATTGGTTTTATTTATTAACTTATCATTACCACCATAATTCTTGATTGTTAAAGTTTCCCAAACCATATTAATTCACTATTACCCTTTTTTACTAATTATCACAGTTTTACAATTTTTTCCATAAGTTTCACAATTATTTAATAATAAATATTATTCAGAAATTTTTAAAATAATATTATGTAAACATGTATTATTAGCTTTATAATTATTTATGTATTTTGCCATTGAAATTTTTAATTTAAAATTACTTTCTTGCCTGTTAATTAATCATGATATTTTTTGCCTCTTCTTGTACTACTTAATGTACAAATCCTTATTCGTGAAGTTATAGAAAAATATTAAATTTAGCGCATTTAAGACAAAAGTAACTTTATTTTTGTACAAGACAATCTTTCCCTTATATAGGATAGTTAAATTGCAGTTAGTAATTATTAATTATTGTAATAATTGTTATTATAATTATGAATTATTAAATGCAAAATTTCAAAATATTAAATACCATAACTGTAAATTATTAAACAGGGTACGTATGAATTATATTTAAAATAATTAAAATATTTTAGTTTGTATCAAATATTAAAAAATTACGTTCATACCAAGAATGACATACTAAGAATGTTGAAATAGTTTTGAATGAATAAATAAGAATGAATAACAATAAACTAGAACAATGAATGAATAACAATAGCCAAGAATGATTAAATACTTTTGACACACGAAGTAAGAGATTATTTATGAAAAGAATATATCTCAACGTTCTATGCGGCACTTCTGTAAACTATTCAAGCAATATTTGTTTTGCGGTACTTATACAACTGTAATAATTATAAAAAGTAAAATATTACAAAAATTTGCAAGAATTTTTCATAATTAAGATAAAATTATTCTTTATTTTCAGTAAAATAGTGTATGCAGCTTGAAATTGAACACAGATTCGAATTTCCTGCTAATAAGTTGAGTTTTCTCCTCTTAGCTTTCATTATTATTTTTCGCTTTCTATGATCATTAAAAAAAGGGCGCAAAATGTCAACATAGCAGAGAAATAACAGAGTTTTCTTCTTCTTTTTTTTCCAAATGAAAGTGTCTGGAGCTAATTTCTTAATGCTTGAAAAATTTCCCCGCTTTTGCGTTTTCTTGACTTGAAAAATTACGCAAAAACTACAAATTATTAATTAGTTTTAATAGTTCTTACATAAATGACTATACATCGTCTAATTGCAGGTTAAGACATTTCATGAATATTTTTAATTATTTATCTATTTTGAAGTAAGTTAAATTTAACAAAGATTGACAATTTAAAACTGCTACATTGCTTCAAGTGTAAAACGTTTATTAAGTGGAAATTTTATTTTCTTTTTAAAACGATCTTTAAAAAACAATCTACTAATAACGTTCCTCAGAGATACATTGCCTCGTTTTATTAATTATAAAACTACACAAAGTAATTTTTTCTTAAGCATATTTTTATTTCATATGAATAACATAAATTAAACGGATAACCCAAGTGAAAATAAAATGCATGAAAATTTTGTTTCCAACATATTAACCGACTCCTTTATAAAAATAAAGCCATTACTATAGTACTTTTAATGCTATTAAATGAATTGCATAAAACTGTATATAGATATTTAAAAAGAAATGAATTGTGTTCAGCGTTGCGATAAATGTTTTTTCGTTGTAGTATCAGAGATAGACAAATTAGTTCCGGTGAGGGCAGGCTAAAATGCCGTGGGAAAAAAATGACTTCGGATTGTTGAGTTGGATCAAACGTTTGTTGCGTGTTTTGAGTCAAATGACTCATTTCTACTTTTTGTATCATGAATGGTATTTTGTATTTTAACATTTGAATTACTTTGACATCATGCTTTTAACAAAATAACGTAATGGAAGCATAAATTTCAATTGAATTCACTTTATTTTAGATTGAGAACAGGTGAAAAGAATGAACAGTTGCATGGAGATGTCATACCAAAATGACCTACAGCAAAAATACAATTGAACTTAAAAGCATTCACTTGTAACTACAGACATTTTAAAGTACCACGCATTAATGAAACACTATAAAGGCACTAATGTCACTTAAAAATATAATAGTTGTCAAAATGGAAATAACTTATCTATTTAAATTACGGTGGCATAGTTACAAAATTGTTTTTTTAATGCTATCACTGCGCTTTGATTTAAAAAAATTTTTATATAAAATATATATTAACTATTGAAAGAATATATATTTTTTTAAAAAATACAAGAAGTATTTTTAATAAAAAATAAGTTTAAATTTAAAAAAAACAAATTAATCTTAAAAATGTATTTTATTTAAATTTTTGTAAAAAAAAAGCTATGAGAGTTCATGTACACAGAGAAAACAATACTAGTAAAACTGCATAATATTTACGCTTCTGGTAAAAGAAAAAAATCGTTCTGGGAATCAAAATCAAAATATAGTATTTAAAATACGGTATAGTATACATAGTATACAATATAGTTAGTAATTTTTTTCCGTTCATATGATAATGAGTTAAAAGAAATTCTTGTTTTCAAAATTACGATTCTTATTACCAACATTTAGTAAGAAATTGTAACTGAATTGAGAAATTGAAGCTGAAAAGTACATTTAAACGAATATACATTTTTTATGCCATGCTCTAAGGTATAATGATAGAATTACCAAATTTCAACATATTTACTAAATTTAATCACACATTATGAAACCCTATTTTATTGTTACCAAAATAATTACCAAAGGGCTTCAGTAAAAATTTCAGAGCTTTTTGGTGCACCCGCAGAGCCAGAAACAGGGTTAATTTTACAATATTCTGAGAGTTTTGACAAAACATTTTTCTCAGAGTGGAGCACAAAAAAATTACATAATATGAATTGTTTTCAAAAGATTTCAACATTGATTATTGAAGCATGGTACTTAAATATTCTTACTAAGCTAATTTATTAATTATGCTACGAAACTAAACACAAAAACGTGATTTATAAACTTGGATTAACTTCATTTTATTTGAACAATTATAATTTTTATTAGTTTAATTAATAACTACATTATGTACTATAAATAAAAAACAAACATTTTTTTCTCTTTTTTTTTGCACAATATCATAAAATTAAACCTAACTATAATTATAAGAAGTATTTTTATTTTCTGATTAAATATATAATTTTTGCTTGATGATAAAAATTAAAATAACTTTAAAAATAGGTTTTACTGATTGAAAATTTTATAACATACATTTAATTTGTTAAGGATGTAGTAATGAAATAGTTTTTTTTTTTTTTTTTTTTTTTAATAGGACTCATTATCCACTGACAGAGCCACTGACATAGACCACTGACAGAGCCACTAATATTAGCCACTAATTGGAACACACATAAGGAGTCAGCATTCAACGTGACTGGTGGATTTACTTGGCTGTTTTTTTTAATTCACTAAAAATTAGTTAACTGTTTTATTAGCCAAAAATATTAGATTTAATAATTAAAAAGAAAGTTTTTGTAAATTTTAATTATTAAAAATTTATAATTTAATTAAAACTAACGTTTTATGCTTAAATATGCCTCCGATTATCTATATACATATAGGACTCTAATTTCATATTTATTTGCGAGCGAATGTCAACAATATGAAATTGGTTAATTCAAGCATATTTTTTTATTAATTATATAAAACAAATAAAATATTCTAAGGACTAAATTTATTTTTTTTAAAAATAAAAGGCAAATGTTAACAACATAAAAACTAAACGTTCTTCATTTAAGAGGACACTAATTAAATTATTGTTGAATGCTTTGCTTAAGATGAATTCTTTAAATATTTCCTAATATTTTCTACTATATATATATAATATATATATATATATATATATATATATATATATATATATATATATATATATATATATATATATATATATATATATATATATATTATGTTAAAAATTCCCTTTTATTTCAAAAAAAAGGTTTTATGTTTAACCAAAAAAACAAATTTTTTTATCTCTAAAAATATATATATATGTTTAATTTTTATAACTTTTTACTGTTTATTGGTCAAAGTTTTTATCATATAGTGAAATACTAAATATCAATATTAGCTATTTTACTCTAGCATTGAACATTTCTTTAGGACTTAAATTACTCCAACTTCATACCATCTTCGGTTAAAATGTTAAAAATATTTATGATTATTTTCCTTCTACAAATATCCGGTCGTTCTCACATTTCCATTGAAAATAAAAACAGCCCTTATCTTCTTTCTAATTCTGTTTTATGACCCCTAGAAACATTCAAATCAAACATGAATATATTTATTCTTTACTTTTAGTGATATGTTTTGGCGATAATAGATACTAGCCAAATTGTGTTATCATAGCCAGGTGGCAGTTGTTATCTAACATGGAACTGGGGGACGGGGAACTGCAAATGTGAGTTTTTGATGTTCATTTTTATTTTTTTCATTTTTAATGCACGCAACAATATTTTAGAATGTGAATTGGCCGTTGGGTTGCATTTAAATGCGCAACATAGTTGCAAAATAATCTTAAGTTCTGTATGCACAAAATTGCGCTAGAAAAGAAAATATTTTAAATAAAAATAAATATTTTATCTCGATGTTGAGCAGAACTCTGAGGGGAAAGAGGAAGATATTTTCGCTTTCAGGGCACCTGGTTGTCTAGATAACTCTAAAAAACAAATAAAAGTTATAATTTTTTCTTTTATGTTTTTTTAATTTTAAATGTATTTCTAAATTTTAGATAAGATTTTATTTTTTAATTTAATTTTGAAATCAGAAATAAACAATTGAAATTTTTCTTGTCTGCATGATTATCCAATTTACTTACAGTTGAAATTTATCTTGTCTGCATGATTATCCAATTTACTTACAGTTGAAATTTATCTTGTCTGCATGATTATCCAATTTACTTACAGTTGAAATTTTTCTTGTCTGCATGATTATCCAATTTACTTACAGTTGAAATTTTTCTTGTCTGCATGATTATCCAATTTACTTTGAAAAGAAATTGATTCTTTCCCTGATATTTAGTTAACATTTGTAGTTCGATTTAAGAATGTATTGATATATAAATGTTTGCATCTAATTAGAAAACTATATTATTTTCTAATTTAATTTTGAAATTAGAAATAAACAGTTGAAATTTTTTCTAGTCTGTATCATTATCCAATTTACTTACAACTCAAATTTTTCTTGTCTGCATCATTATCCAATTTACTTTTAAAAGAAATTAATTCTTTCCTTGACATATAGTTAACATTTGTAATTAGATGTAAAAATAAATAAAAATATTCATTTGATATGATCTTTAAAAATTAGAACACATTTTTTCACTATTTAAGCATTTTGGAAAATGTGTTTAAAATTTAGCAAATAAAACATCTTCAATTGATTAACTCGATGGGTAAAAACTTAAATAAAAAATAAGTAAATATTTTATGTGGGATTTGATAGCAATTGATTTACTAAATAAAAGTGAGAAAGAAAATTATTATTTTAGTCAGACTGCAATTTTTGAAAATAATTTAACGTAACGATTTATGATGAATTTTCTTGGAATTTTCTTTTACAAAAAATTCTTATTAAGGATTACCAACCTTCTATGAATACTACTACTATAATCTATGAACGAAAGAAAAGTTAATTGAAAAATTAACCAGCTAGGTGACTGCTCCCCAGCTTGCTCTGCTCACCAACCTTGGCAAATGCTTGTCATTCAGCATTGTAGTTTTTTCCCGTTAAAAGTTGATATTTTCCCCAGAAACACATAACATTTTATTACTTTACCAAAACATTTCGCTAAAAATTATCGCTTTTTGGTGCTCCCATAGATTACGGAACCCCAGAAAAGCGGAAGATTTTATCATATTCTGCTGGGTTAGGCCATACCTTTTTTTTCTTAGTGCATGTTTGCATGTAATTTTGGCTACAATCAAGCATAATTTGAGGTACGAAATTTTGTTTACAAGTAATTAAGAATAATTTATTTAGAACTAATGGTGATTAGTGTACACTGTTACAAAATTTTTTAAGTTTAGAGAGAATAAAAAGCTGTCAGCTGGTGTGCCAATATAAAACTGTTTATTTAACGGAAAAATACTGATATTTAAGATATTTAAAAACGGGGGACTTATTTTTTAGCCTAATTCTTTGTTATTTTATATTGCTAATTCGGTTTAAATAGCAGCAGTACTGTTATTTTAACAAATAAACTCTGTTTTTTTTTCACCAAAAAACAAAAAAAGAAACAAAACTATAAAATATTTATCTAATCATTGTAGTCGGGGTGAGCAAATTCGCATGTACAGTCCACTCAGGGATTGAACCTAAATTAACTCACCGGGAAGCGAGAGCTCGATCCCCTGAACCAGAGCAGCTTGAGCGTTTGGTTATGAAGAAAAAGTTAAAACTGTTTTTGGCTTAAAAATCTTATTGAAGTCATATTTATGTGTAAAAACGTTTAAAGTTATATTGGCTCAACCAGATAAAAATTTCTGACAATTTACCGTAAAATTATATCTAAAGACAGATAATTATGAGGTAGAGATAACAACAGATAATAATAAGGCAGAGTATCAATTCGACATTAGAACAGAATCGCTTTTTTATTTATACGATATTCAAGCCCATAAAAATTTCTGAAAAGTAAGAGATTGTATAGAAAGTAATTGCAAAATGATTCGACAAAAGATAAAGTTATATTACGTAAGCAAGACTGCAAGGGAAAAAAGTTGAATTTGAATTAACAGTTTCAATCCGTTTATGATTATGGGGAAAAGCAGAGAAAAACTTTAAACGTTCAAAAATGCGGAAAAATCTGAAAAAAAAGCAGCGTGCGGGTAACTATTAAAAACAGAAAAAATTGTGTTAATTTTTGAACGGTTTTTTTTCTGTCAACAATATGTTTTTTTCTGTAGAATTCATAGTTATTTTTCCAGTGTAATCATAAAATGAACAATAATCAAAAATATAAGTGACTGATAATTCATCATCACCATCATGACTTTTAGATTGCAAATTTAGTACATTTTGTTTTGTTTATTTTCGAAACAATATAAAACATAGTTCTATATTATTATTATGATCATTATTATTATTTTCATTATTATTATTATTATCATCATTAATATTATTATTGTACATTTAAATAGAGTAATACTGTTGAATACTTTATAAAAAAAAAAAATTCATATTTATACTTAGATTTTTGTTGGAAAAAGAACTATTTTAATAAATTCTTTCCATATTCAAATGAAAGCAATGTAAATATAATTGTTTTCATTATACAACATTCTCAGCGTAAATTGTAAAGAAGCAGCGAGATTATGTAAATAGCTTATGATTACATGCATGGCGTGGTTTCATCATAATTACTGTAAAGACTTAACAACTCTTTATGATGCATAAAATTACTGTTAATTGTTTATTCGCAATCTGTATTTGTTCTAAGTTGAATTTTTATGAAATGGCATTCAAATCTTTCAAAACTCTGTTACGATTTTGATTACTTAAATGTTATGAAACTTATATGAATAATAATAAATAAAAAATAATAATAATAACGAATTAGAATTTTAAAAGAAGAAGAATACTTCTTCTAAATTGATTTAGTTAGAACGCATTTTAAATGAAGTTTAATTTTTATTTTTAAATTAGTATTTTATTTATTATTTTTATACAGTTTATTAGTAGCTTATTTATTTGATGGTGATTCTACTATACAAATGTTAAGTTTTTCGGCTCCTAGTTGAATTAAATTTGCACTTAGCCATATGGATTGTAAAGGGTGGTAAGGATATTATCTCTTCCTGTACTATTCTTTTAAAAATATTTTTTGGAAACGAAAATATTTGAAAGAGATTGAGAATCGTGAAGAGTAATTTTTTTTATTGAACCAGTAAGTGTTAGCTTAAAAAGAAAAAAACACAGAAGTGCATTAAATAAATAATTCTCCTCAAAATGCGAACATTTGCTTTCTTTTAATAGCCTTTTCTTTTAATTTTTTGTTGAATATGTTTCTAGTTAAATCTAATTAATCTGTTCTGGTGCATTTTCAGCATATTTCTCATCCGTGAAAAACATTTTTTTACCAACATTTCTCTCTTATCAAATTTCTACCTTAGTTATGCATAGCGCTTTTATTAGAATTAAAGCGTTATAGAAAAATAATAACATCAATAAAAACTACATCAGTATTCAAATACAGAAAGTTAAATAGTTCATTTTGACTATCAAAAAAAACATTTTTTTTTCAGATTAAAAATTTTGAATTTTATTTCATTAAAAAAATATTTATTTTAAATTAGAAGAGACTATATATTTTTTTAAGAAACTAATGTGCAACCGAAAGCTCATTTCAATAGAATTAAAATACTAATTTAATACATTTGAGACTAATTTGGAGCACCGGAGAGACTAATTTTAGTACGGAAGATTCATTTTTCCGCCTTCCGTGACGTATTCAATACCGTATGAAGGAAGAATAAAAATCCATTATTTTTATCTCCAGTAGGATTCGAGTTTTGGAATTCCAAACATTCGGAAAAAAAAAACTTATTCCAAGGAAGAAAACTGGGTTTAATTCTTATTTCCTATACACGAATAGGATATAGGTTGGAGGAGTAGAAAAAGGGGGGTAGTCAAAAGAAATCTTTAAAAGTCTCCACCGCCCCACACCAATACACTCCCTACCGAATCGATAGCAATAATAAGAAACGTCCAATACGATGGCCAGAAAAGGGAAAAAAATCCCTATACCGCGCTATTCTAAATCCCTGTATCCAAACACTTTTAACTGATACGATCCCACTCGAAAATCCTGGAAGCAAAACACGCATTTTACGAGGAATTGCCAGCGTCCCTGATAGCGCGTCTTCCCTTTTTTATAATCATTTGCTAGATGGACCGAGAATTTAAAAGCCTTATTTTCTTTCCTGTTTTTTTTTTCTTTCAAAAATTCCGATCCGGCGTGATGAGGCGATTTGGGGAGGAGTGGGCCATGTGTATTATGTGCTTCATAAAGGAAAATGTGCATTCCTCTCAAATATCCCCATTCCAAGCACCCCTCATTTTTGCTGTTTGCACAAAACTGATTATCACTACGTGTTTTTCACCACAGAAAAACTGATTTACGCGTAAAACCGAAGAAAAGTCTTGCACCTAAAAACATATTGTTAAATCTCCAGAAAGTTAATCAATTAGTAAATAATAATAGGTTAATTAGACTCATTTTTGCTGTTTTCACAGAACTGATTTCCATTACGTGTTTTTCCCCACACAAAAACTGATTTAAGCGTAAAACCGAAGAAAAGTCTTGCACCTGAAAACATATTGTTAAATCTTCAGAAAGTGAATCAATTAGTAAATAATAATAGGTTAATTAGACTCATTTTTGCTGTTTTCACAGAACTGATTTTCATTACGTGTTTTTCCCCACACAAAAACTGATTTAAGCGTAAAACCGAAGAAAAGTCTTGCACCTAAAAACATATTGTTAAATCTCCAGAAAGTGAATCAATTAGTAAATAATAATAGGTAAATTAGACTCATTTTTGCTGTTTTCACAGAACTGATTTTCGTTACGTGTTTTTCCCCACACAAAATATGATTTAAGCGTAAAACCGAAGAAAAGTCTTGCACCTAAAAACATATTGTTAAATCTCCAGAAAGTGAATCAATTAGTAAATAATAATAGGTTAATTATACTCATTTTTGCTGTTTTCTCAGAACTGATTTTCATTACGTGTTTTTCCCCTCACAAAAACTTATTTAAGTGTAAAACCGAAGAAAAGTCTTGCACCTAAAAACATATTGTTAAATCTCCAGAAATTGAATTAATTAGTAAATAATAATAGGTTAATTAGACTCACTTTTTCTGTTTTCACAGAACTGATTTTCATTACTTGTTTTTCCCCACACACAAAAACTGATTTAAGCGTAAAACCGAAGAAAAGTCTTGCACCTAAAAACATATTGTTAAATCGCCAGAAAGTGAATCAATTAGTAAATAATAATAGGTTAATTAGACTCATTTTTGCTGTTTTCACAGAACTGGTTTTCATTACGTGTTTTTCCCCACACAAAAACTGATTTAAGCGTAAAACCGAAGAAAAGTCTTGCACCTAAAAACATATTGTTAAATCTCCAGAAATTGAATTAATTAGTAAATAATAATAGGTTAATTAGACTCACTTTTGCTGTTTTCACAGAACTGATTTTCATTACTTGTTTTTCCCCACACACAAAAACTTATTTAAGCGTAAAACCGAAGAAAAGTCTTGCACCTAAAAACATATTGTTAAATCTCCAGAAAGTGAATCAATTAGTAAATAATAATAGGTTAATTAGACTCATTTTTGCTGTTTTCTCAGAACTGATTTTCATTACGTGTTTTTCCCCACACAAAAACTGATTTAAGTGTAAAACCGAAGAAAAGTCTTGCACCTAAAAACATATTATTAAATCTCCAGGAAGTGAATCAATTAGTAAATAATGATAGGTTAATTCGTACATATCAATGAAATTTTACTAGTATATATAATTAGTACAAAATAGCGAGAGTTAATTGTACATAATGATCATAGATTTGACTATCTAAGACACGTTTATTTAAACTTATAGTTATTAATTAATGTAAATAAACAGTTGTGTCGTCTAAATATATACAGAAGATTATATGTAAGTGCTGTTAAATATATCTCTAAACAAAATATTTATATTGCTCAAAGAAGATAATTGCTAAAAAAAGAAAAATTAGGTACGTTATTTATAAACAAAATTAAGCAATAATTGAGTTATGCAAACGTGATAATTTTTAAATTTATATTTGCATTTTTTAGAACTGATAAACATTATGCGTTTTTCACTGGACAAAAACTGATTTAAGTGTAAAATCGACTAAAACAGATTTACACTTAACAGAATTATTGTAAAAACGTATGAAAGGGAATAAATTAGCTCATAAAAGTAATTAGAACAAAATAAAATATGATAGTTTTGCTACTTTGAAATACATTCATTAATCTGGATATGATTAACGCAGTTTTATCATTCCAGTTTATACAAAAGATTATACTTAGGTGTCTTCATATTTTAAGTTTATCTCTAAACAAAATATATAAATCTTGATTAATGAAGTAAACGAGTAAAACTGGTCGCTATACAGGAGAGTACACAAGCCGCAAGCTTGTGCAGCCGCAAGCTTGTGCAAAGCGCGCAAGAATGTCAACGTCTAGTAAAATCAAGCAGTTTAAAAACCAGTTAAACTGTAAAGCTGTTTAACTTTTTATACCAAGACATTTATATTAGCATTTAGAGTCAGCTGAAAATCGTTAACTGTTAATTGAAAATTGTTAATGTGTTGAAGCACATTGTTTCAGTCTTAAATTCTAAATTTATATAAATATAATTTTTTTATCACAACATTTAACACAGCAATGATGTGAACACCTATATTTGAAAAAGTATGCATCCTACTTGCAAATTAATTAAAGTTAAGAATATTTTAACAATAATAGCGTTAAATTTAACAATAACTTTACATTTTTGAGCCTAATTATAATTAAGACCTAATTCAAAAAACCATTTAAATTGCTGGTCAGCACACTATCATAAAACAAATAGTTTTTTAAACTTTTACCGTTTCTTTCGCATAGTATATAAATTACTTACTTCTTAATTAAAGGCTATAATTGAGCTATTACTTTTTACCCTTTTTTACTTAATGTTTTATTTTCATTTTTCCTTCTAAATGACTGTACTCAAAACGTACCTCACACCACTGTTGTGTTAAACATTACCAAATACGCTTTTTTTTTCTCCTGTTTACCTTATTTTTCCATTTATTTTTATGGTAAACACTCTCATTTTTTGTCAGTTTACTTTCTCTAATATACTTTACCACCCGATCCTAGTCCATGAGCCTGATTACAAAATTCCATATATACAGATAATCGGAGTATATATATTTCTAAATTCCTCTGAACACAAACCACTTCTAAATCTATATTGCCTATGTGAACTTGGAAAAAAAAAAAATAAAACTTAAGCCGGGGTTTATGGGATTGGTAGACTGGAGGAGTTTTCGATGATGATGATATTTACTTTATGAAAGCGAATATGGGTGCGCAGGGAATTTGCAGCGCAATCCACGATTTGTATGTTAATAGGAGGGGGGGGAGAGGAAACTCCGTATCTTTTAGACTAAAAAAACTAAAAAAAACACAGTTTAGAGTTTGAAAAGGCACATTCCTTTGCTACGGTTTCTAATGACCCATATGATGTGGAAAAAAGGTAAGTTTATTTCATTTTTTTTCCCATTTATATCGAAGGATATTAGTGTATGATCATAACATTTGGATGGAAGATTAGTTTTTTTCTGCATACGTTGGGATTTGCTCATCTGCTTAATGGTATAGTCTGTTTCTTATAAAAGGTTTTAAGCGCTGGGAACAATGGAATTGATTTGTTTTAAATGGTACTTTTCTTCTGTTTAAACGAACGCATGAGAAAATACAAAATTTGATTTTCAAAATAAAGCAGTACTTCTCAGTTTGTTTTTATTTTGTGATTCTATTTTTACGCTATATTTACTGAATATAATAAATCATTATAAGGTAAAAATAAGTAAGTGTATTGTTACGTCTAATTCCAATTTTGTTAGAGATATATCTTACGTTAGAGATAGATATTACGTCTTTTTCTAGTTTTGTTATTATTTGGCATGGTTTTTGTAATAAAGCAAAATGCGATCATCCGTTTTATTTTTTTTCATTTAATATTATAACTTATATGAATAAAATAAAAACACGCTTTAATTCTGCAATTTGAGTAATAAATTGAAAAAATTATGCTTACACTCTCAATTTTTTAAATTAATTGTTCCTATTTTTATGGTATTTATTTTGCTTTTAGTTTTTAATTCATAAAAAAGGAGGTAATTAAAAGTGGCTACATTATCTTTTTATTTAAGTGTGAAGTTATGTGGTATTAGTTGCCTATTTTGTTTTAAATATTATCGTTTTGATGCCCTGAGAATATGCACTCTTCTACATGCTCTCATATACATTGTAAAAATGGCAATTTATTACGCATAGTCTTAAAATGCGTAATATATAATCAACAAGCAAACAATAAGTATAAAATTTTGATTAAAATATTTGATTTCTTAGGTAAAACAACCTCAGGCAGAAGTTTTTTAAAAACAATGCTGGAAGGTGATTAATTAAGATTAGTTTACTAATTACTATAAATCCAAAATAATTAATATGACAAGAAGAAGAAGAATTTTGTTATTAATTTATAAAATTACATTTAACTCCTAAAATATCAGTTTTCATTTACATAGAACATTAAAACCAATGCAAACAATATAATTCTATAATTTTTCTATAATTTTTATTATTAATGTTAAATTAAAAATTCAATATTTTTTGATTATGTCAAACATTTTTATAATATAAATTATTGCTAGGTATTATTTATCTACATAATAAAGGAATTTTGACATTAAGAATTATTTATGCAAACTAAGAAATAAGACAAAAACTAATTACAACATTAAACAGTAGTAATATTGCCTCGCGGAATTTTTTTAAAATTTTCTTTAAATGTGTTTTGCCAAAAAACTACTTTTGTAAAAAAATTAATATGTTTTACAATTTGTATATCTAGGAAAAAAATCATAATTATCTTACACTATAAAAGTGAGATATAAATATATAAATATCATATGTTTGTGTATTATTTCAATTAGTTAATATAATAATCAATAAATCATATGGGGCGAAATATTTGAATTTGAGATATTTTTATCATTTAACCATACATCTTACTAGTATCTAGTTGAATTCATTTTCTTGGCAAAGAAACCATTAAAAAGATTTGTATTTTGGGAGATAATCATTAATTTTATTTCTCCACTGTAACTTTTTCAACGTGCAAGACTTCATTACAACGGCAAGAGTAGCAAAAACCATTTACATCCTTTTTCCAAAAGTAAATTTACGCCAAGTCAGCTACTAAATTAGCGAAATTCTCGAAATTACTTCTTAACTTCTTTATTTTTCCCCTCTGTTCGTGGTGTAAATGGTGTTTTGCAGTAAAGGAACATTCTAAAGAGAGAAAACAACTTTACGAGCGCTCACAATGAAGATGCATGCATCAAAGTCTGACTTTTGCAAAGGAAAAAGGGGTAGGGGAAAACACTGAGAAATAAGGGGAATAAGAAATCTGAGGGGTGAGAGGATAGGGAAGAATCTTTCCGTTCTTTAATCTCAGTCACTCCTGACATTCTAAATTGTGCTAATGACATGTAGCGACGCTGGCGCCCTCTTTTGGACAGCATGCCACTCTGGGGTACCTATTTGCAGATTTTTTGAATTATTTTTTACTTTAACTTTTTGCATTTTTTGTTCTTCAATGTCACTAGATTTAGTCATTACCATGAGGCGCATACTTTCGTATTTCAGTCTTCTAAAGAATGATTTCTTTTTTTTTTTTTCTTTTTTTTAACATTACTTGCAGGAATGAAATTTTTTACTCTTTAAGGGACGTGCTCTAAAATAAAAGAGAATTCTGCCATTTAAGGGTGAAGCTGTTTTTCTTCCTTAGAAATATTGGCTTAGAAATTATAATGCAATATTTTTCTCCTAGTACTCAATATGTACGGTGTAGAAAATTCCGGATCAAACTGCGGTATAAAGTATTATAGTTGTATCAATAGTAAAATCCATTTTTACCGTAAAATATTACTCCGTAACCTTCGTAGTAATATGTATTTCTTTTAAAAAATTCAGTGGTTTTGTGAAAATTATTACTGTAAAAATTACGGTATGTATTCCGTAACATGTTCCACTAAAAATGAATTTTGCGGTAAAAAGTACCTTTTGCGGTAAGGTAAATACTCCCCTGCTCAATTTACCAGCAAAAGGTTTTATTAATATGCAAAAACGTATATTTTATATCATCAAATAATTTTATAGTGTGTTCCTGGTCACAAATGATATCATGCAAGCAATAAAAAAATCAAAATCGCTACCAACAATTCAAAGTGGGTATCGGTAATTTGAACCATGATGATTTGTGAATTTGCTCTAATCTTAATATGGGGATAAATTGAACTATATTTCCGTGCGACTTAAATATAATATGGCATGATTAAGTTTAAAAAAGAGTTATTTGCATGATATTGCGCGATGTTATCGACATCCTCTTAAGATTGAAAAGGGATTCTATACTGAGAAAAAAAATATTTTCGAAAGTTCCAGAATATGATAAAACTTTTACTGTGTTTCTGGCTCCATGAGAATACAAAAAAAAAAAAAAAAAAAAAAATGGAGATGTTTACCGAAGCTTTTTTTGTAATGATTTTGGTAAAAATAATAATAAAGTATGGTTTTATAATAAGTGCTAAAATTTGGCAATTTTAGCATGATACCTTTCAGTATGTATTCCTTATAAAAAACCATTTGTTCGATTAAGCTTAATTTTCAGCTTTGCATTTTTTACTAAATGGAGCGAAACTGATAGTGAGAACTATAATTTTGAAAAACATGATTTCTAGTAAACCGCTATCATATGAGCAGAAAAATTACTAAATGAATGGTATTAAAACTTGACATTTTTGTTTTATTAACCCGAATTTTATTTTTTACCGGAAAGGACTGATACCCTACAGTACGGTAATACTACCTGAATAATTTTTTCCTCCTGCATATCCTCCATCCTAACTTATGGAGATTTCTTATGCAACTTCTTTAATACTAGCTAATATTTGTGTGTTTATTTTTTTATTATGTAGGGGAGAGTGGGGTCAATTGTAAAATTTTTTACTTAACTATTTTTAACTAACAAAACATCCAATATATTTTTAGTATTAATTGACAGACGAATAAAGTAGACTATCCTCTACTAGAAAAAAAAAATAAATGCCTTATTTTAAATGTTATTATATTAGTTATTAACAATTTTTAACAGTCGTGCACTTTTTACAATTGTCCCCACCTACGGGGTCAATTGTAACAGTTCATAAATTCAACTAAAACATAGTTAATTATACATATTATCATAGTTGTGATATATTTTTTTATTGATCAAAATAGCAGTGATACTTTAGGTGTAAAAATAATAATGAGCAGAGACCTAAAGGGTTAAACTTTTAACTTTAAGGGGTTAAAAATTTTAATTTATGCTGTGAAAGGTGACAAATAAAATAATGCACATGCAACATAATATAAATGATATAGGAAACTATTGGTGGTTTCCTATATCATTTATATTATGTTGAAAGAGTTAAGTAATGGTTTGTAAACATAAGATTATTTATTTTCAGCTGTTAAATTCCTCCCTTTACTTATTGTTACAATCGTCCCAAAGACGCCATTTCAGCTTCATTTGTTAAAAACAATGCTAGTTAATTAACAAAGCTAATCTTTTTTTTTAAATACTAATTAAGGTGTCCACTTACATATTCGGTTAATAATTTTTATTTGTTTATACAAAATTCTTTGTTACAATATAATATTCTAATCCCAAAAAAATGTACTTACGTAGCGTGAAAATATCTTTTGTGATGTAACTCTTTCAAAAGTACATTAAAATGGTTGCCAGCAGGGGTATACATGTAGATTTATTAAATACAACTTGTGCTCCACCTAGGAACCAAATCTAGAACCAGACACTCGGAATTTTTGCTCTGTTACAATCGTACCCTGTTACAATTGACCCCACTCTCCCCTATCATTTAAATGTTCTTTATTGAAACTATTTACAAAATTAAATTTTAAAATTAAACTTTTTTCAATAGGTTTAAAAAAAATTCCATCCTTCAAATTTTAAGTTAACGAATATATGTAATATAAAATACTATTTAATAAATATTATTAGATAAAGATATTGCAAAATATTAATTACTAAGTTATTAAATTAGTAGATTGCAGTCTAATTCTCCGTAGATTAACATGCAGGTGATGGTATCGAATTTTTATCTGAAGAGAAAGTTAAACGCAATAATAAACTTGCAGTCAATTTGAAAAATATTATGGTCCAACGAAATCTGCAGTTTCTAACATTATACAATGTAAAAAATTACAGATCAAATTAGGGCACAGAGTACCAGCACTTAGGATGCATCATCCGTAAAAATCATATTTACTGTAAAATAGTACAGAAATTTTTAGTGTAATATTTATCTAATTGGAGTGATTCAGTTATTTTACGGTAATTATTAGTGTAAAAATTACGGTTATGAGAGATTTTTTGTTCTGTAACATGTTCCGGTAAAAATAAACTTTACAGTAAAAAGTATCGGCACCCTGAGTTCCGGTACTTTTTACAGTAATTTGATCTTGAATTTATTACAGTGTTGGTAGTTTATTGCGAAAAAAAGTTCTTTTCGATATTCTCATTTGCGTGATCCCTAACAAAATAAATATTAGGTAATATTTCGAGATAGTTAACTAAAAACTTTCTTCTATTTTTGATTAATAAATATCAAAAAAATATTCAGATCTGTACTCAACTTATCTAACAATAAAAGAAGCTTTAAACGAACTCATTCGCCTGAATACTTTATTGAAGGCAAAGTTGATTTATTAATATCATTTTTGAAATTAGTGATTAATATCCAAAAAAAAAAAGACATGGATACTCACCAAAATGGATACTCAAATCTGACGAACATTTTCCGGTATTTGCTCCGAGCGAAACTTTTGTCAAAATGACGGAATAACTACCACCATGATCACTTTCACGTGGATAAAACAGCGAGATAAATCACATGCCCGAAGTGGGATTCGATCCCAGGGTCTTTCTAGTGTGAAGTTTACTCTTAGACACCATACAATCCGGCCGATTCCAACTTCGAATGTCTAGTCTTCACTCTAGTTAGCAATCTCCTTCAATGCACAGTGATGAGGTTCCAAGTTAAGGAAACATTTTCGTCATATATTTGAGAGTTCGCGTTTCCACACAAATCGTGGGATTTCGTGATTCTCAAAATTAATTAATTACAGCTTAAAGATTGTAAAATCGTCAAAAGTGATAGTTATATTTCTGAGAGTTCAGCTTTATATTCAATTTTGGAATATTCTTAAAGAATTACAAAAATATTATCTATTTGGTTCAAAAAAGATTGATTTAAAAATTGGATACTATTGCATGGTTTCATCGGAATATTAATATCTTGTGAAGATGTATCGTAATATTTTTTCAAATTTACCTAATTCTTATTACTTTTACATTGTTTAGCGTTTTCGTATGCTATATGAAACTTTTAAACATTCGCATCAGATAATGTTCAACAATTATTATCAAAGATGAGAAGGAATTTTGAGATCAACGTACCGCAATACTTTCCCAAATTGCTTGGTTTACATAATTTTTACATTTCCCAAGTAAAGTGAACCCATGTAAAATTCGACAATTATCGTTATCGATAATATTATCTATATTGTCTTATTCGATTTGCAACATTGACAATTTAGTATCAATGATGACTACCGTATTATTTTTGTCTACCCTTTATTTTTAATTCATAGTAAGGTATGATATTCCTGCTATATCGTTATATAATCGCTAAAATAAAACATAAATTTAGCGATGTTTTAAAAACATCAATATTTAAAGATGTATCACATAAACATTACTGAACACCTAAATATTTTATAAGCTATAATCTCAAGTCTATATAATTTTATTTTTTTTATTTTTTTATTTAGGAATAATTATTTCTAACTGTACGGAATACTTCGTTTTAAACTAAACGCGTTTTGACGTTTATTTTAAACTAAATGTTTTTTATTAAATTTAATTGCTTTAAGAATTTAACAATCAAAACGTGACATATAAAGCTACATTAATCTCATCCATTCAGAATATGTTCTCATACTGTATCATTAAATAATTTATCATATTAAAATATTTAATTCTTCTGTAAGGTCCTTTTTAACTCGCTTTTTACAACAGAATTGCACATTTTTATGGCAAATATGACACATTTTGAATAAAATAAATCATTTTAAAACTCTTAATTCAAAAGTATGAAAATAATACTTCATTAAATGACTGAATTTATTATATCCTCTCTTAAATTAAAAAAAAAAAAGTCTCCGACGTTTCTCAATCAAAACTGGTCATAATAAATCAAAATAGAATAATGTACACGCTTCCTCACGTCATCATCCAATTTGTGAAATATTGTCGTCTGTCCATTTACACTATACCTAGAGCTGTCATTTTATCACCTATACTAAATCTAGTTTATCATCACCCATTCTAGGGCTTAAAATTCTAAACTTATATTTTTTAGACGTGTCTATCTGCCCTTCAAACAACTTTTTTCCTCGCTTCGCCTTGTCTATTTTACGTCTTCCTACCTCCTTAACGTCGTACTCTTCAATTTTCTCTCCCCCCAAAGCCTTTCTCAGAATCTAACGGCTTGTTTTTTAATCCTAAGCCTCCCCCTTTTTCCGTTTTTACTCTTATGCACAGACCACACTTCTTTTTTTCGCCCGTTTCACAATTCTATCGAAAACTGTGTATGTTCTTCAATTCTTCCTTAGGCGAATTTGCAGAACAACCCCCTGCCTACATTAGCATAGCCGCATGTTCATTGGAGAAGGTGGGGGTTGTTAGAACTGTTCTTCTTTATCCCCTCCTTCCCTCTTCTCTCTAAAAGAAAATTCGTTCTGTTCTTTAATGTTCGATTCAGTTTTTTTAATGTCTTCTTTTTTTTTAAAAAAAAAAATGTCTTTGCCCAAAGGTTCCCCCTAAAAACATGTTTTCTATGCCACAGTCAATATGGGCACCCCTTTTGGGCGGAAAAAATTTATGTAGAAAATAGACAAAATAGAAATACAAACCAAAATTTAACTCGAATTTTTTCCAGGAAATTTAAAATGCATTTATAATACGTAACATCATTTCATTACTATATGCCACGTGGTTAGTAAAGGGTGATGAAAAATGAGTTAAAAAACAACCTACTACCTATGCGTTAAAAACTACCTACTTGTTTGAATTCCGAAATTGGCTTGCTTATTCAAGTTTGTAGATTTAAAGTTCTATTAACTTTAAATATACATTATCGTTATTATGTAATAAAAATATTCATAAATAAATTTCAGAATCTAAATCCCATAGTCCCTTTAGATATTTTTTGCAAAAAAATTATTTCATATACAATTACACTAATAAGACTTATGAAGAATGTAAAATTATTTTCAAGTTTTTATAATTGAAATTCACACATTTTTAAAGATGCTAGATAAAAGATGTAACAGTATAATTCATAACTTTCTTTCAAAATTAAAATCCTATAATTCCACAAAATATATTTTTTTAAAAAGTTTTTTTTATATACTGTTTCTCAACTCAGACTTTTGAAGAATTTAAATTATTTCAAGTTTGTTTATTTGAAATTCATACATCTTTTAAGGATGCTCTATGAAAGATGTAACAAAATAGTTCATGACTTATATTTCTGAAAACAAATTCCATAATTCCATTAAATATTTTTTAATAAAAATTTATTTTATATATTATTGCTCCACTCAGACTTCCGAAGAATGCAAAATTATTTCAAGTTTGTGTATTAGAAAGTCATAAATTTTTAAGGATACTATTTGAAAGAATCATTAGAATTATTTCTTATTTTCAGTCATTATTTCCATTAGATACATTTTAATTAAAAAAAATTATATAATTATATTCAAATTTGCAGATTTGAAATTCAAACAATTTTAAAGATGCTCAATGAAAGATGCATATTATGTGACATTATAATTCCTAGCCTAATTCTAGCGTTTAAAATTCATAATTTCATCGGAATTTTTTATTAAATATTATTTAGATGAATTGCTATATGAAAGAATGACTAAAATAATTATCTCTTATTTTCAGTCCTTATTTTCATTCCATGTATTTTAATAAAAACTTATTTTATATATTACTGCTCAACTTGGAGTTAAGCATAATATAAAATTATATTCAAATTTACAAATTTGAAATTCAAACATTTTTAATGATGCTCATTGAAAGATGCATATTATGTGACAATATAATTCATATCCTTATTCCTGAGTTTCAATCCCATATTGTCATAGTGTTTCTTTATTAAATATTTATTAGATGCATTGTTCAAATCATACTTACAAAAAAAGAAAAAGAAAATTAGTTTCATACGAAAAGTATAAATCGAAAGTGATCTTCTCCCCTTATCTGTCTCAAGAATTTCTCTTTTCTCTTATGTGGACAAAAACATAGAAGGCTAACAAGGTAAATGTTTATGTTTTCGAACGCCAGCAAACCCAACAAAATATACCCAATAACGAACCGAAATAACGAAATTAACCCAATGAAAAATATTATCCTAAGGTTTGAATAATTTTACATCTTTATCTTATCAGTTGTAATAATATTACTTTTTTTATAATGTTTTAGATTTTTTTCGTTTTTTTCATCAAAATTATGTAAGAACTTCATGAGACATCCTCTAGATTTTTTTTAATAAAATATATACTTAACTTTGTAACTAATATGTACCGCTTACCTTCAAGAAGGAAACTATCATTATTATAAACCCAATATTCATGTTACATGCACTCGTTATAGTAACCCTATACCAATTCCAATTAAGTGTTAATTTGATATATAAGTAAACTATGAAAATAATCATTAAATAATGCAGGGTGTTAAACTATAATATTATTCAAATTTGCTGCCACCTTCGTATGATTTAAGTCTTATTATTGCACTTTTTGAATTTGATTACATGATACTATGGGTCAACTAAGAGAAAAACATAGTTCAATTTAATATTGTTCAAATTCGAAGCAACTTTAGTATCAACTAAATTAAACCATGATATTGTACTAAATTTGATTACATGATACTATGGTTCTACTAGGGCAAAAACAAGGTTTAATTTAATATTGTTCAAATTCGCTGCAATTTTCTAAGTTAAAACTTGATACTGTATTTTACGAACTTAATTGCATGATATTATGACTCAACTAAAGCAAAACATGGATCAAATTAATTTTTTTCGAATTACAGCCACTTTATAGGATGCCATGTAGAACAATGATATTGTACTTTTTAAACTTGATTACATGGTACTATGATTCAACTCGGACAAAAACATGGTTCAATTTCATATTTTCAAATTATCTGCAACCTTAGAATGGTGCTAAGTCAAACCATGCTATTTTTGTTTTTATACTAAATTGCATGATATTATAAATTAACTTGAACAAAAACATTGTTTAAGTTAATTTTATTCAAATTGTTTCAACCTTAATGTGATTCTATGGAGAACCGTTATATTGTACTTCTTAAACTTGATTATATGACATCATGGTTTAACTAGAACAAAAAAATTGTTCAATTTAATACCTTATTGAGGTTGCTGCAAAATTGAACTGCATTGTGATTCAACTATGAACCATTTTTTTCTGAGATTAAAGAGTTTTCAACAACAGGTTGATAATACTCACTAAGATCTGTAAAGATTAAGTTTGCTTCCGAGTCAGAGTAAAATAAAAGTAAGAAATGAGACTTGAAAACAAAAACTTCGAAAAAGAAAGAAAAAGAATTCAGGAAATAGAAGGGGCCGAAAATAAGACACACAATAAAAAAAAGACAACAAAAAAGAAGATACTTTTCTTTTGGATAGTCTTCAAGACTCGTTACAAAGTGAAGCAGGCGCAAAAATGGAAGCACCTGCAACAAGCCACCCCCACTGACCCCCTCTCCTTTATGCTTCACTGCAATCAATGCTTCTCTTCCTGTCTCTAAAGAAACCGATATCTTAAATTACGAACTTGTGCGTTTTTTCGTCAACCCTATCCCCATGGTAAAGTAAATAATAAAAAAATAAATAAAAACTCCTCAAAGGCACCCGTGGAAAAAATACCTCATTTTTCCACTACTGTATTCTTGCCTTTGGTGATCTACGTCCTATGAATAATGAGGAAGATGTTTTTCAAAAGAAATAACTAAAAGAAACCGAAAGGATAAAAAAAACGAAACTATACTGGAAGACAATAGTAAATTCCTGCTAGATATTGAATCTGTTTCTTTTTTTTTCTTCTTCTTTTACGAACGGTTCTTGTAAGTGGAATATGTATATCGTACTCGAAACGATGGTTGTAGTTCGTAAAGAACGAACGGAAGCCTGGTAACCAAACCGTCCTTTCCAATGTATTGAAAAATAATATTGTACACGGGGCTACAAGTTTTCATCTAGTTTTAAGATGTAGATTCTGGAAGTATTGTTTTGCACGAATAAGAAGTAGAAACGGGAAAATGCATTTCTAGCTGAGTAATACGACCCCATACGAAATGAGAACAGGAAAATAGACTTTTTTTCCTCCCTTTTTCCCGTTTTCTAGTATCCTTTTCATTTTTTAGCCAAATCTGAAATGAAAAAAGAAAAAAAAAATTTTTTTTTTCACTGCGTCATCACAAACACTTTCGTTTCGCTCTTTATCCTTACCAAAGTGAGCTTCATTTTTTAGAAAAGATGTAAAAGTGATTTTTTGAATTATTTTTCGAACATATATTCAGGTTTATAGAAAAGCATTTTGCTCTAGAATGTAGATGGAAATTTTCAATTGTTTTTTTACCCGAAGCATACGAGTTTCTCCCCCCAACCTCCCTCCTTTTTCATGAAAGTGAAAAGCCTACTTTGAAGTGATGTGTGAGTAATCTCCACGTAATATAAGTTATTATGCATCTACAGTGGACGTTAAATGCATTTTCAAAAACATATATGGTATTCTACCAATACAATTTAAAATTGTTTTAATTAAAAGAATAATGTTTTTCTGGAATAATCGTGTGTAGAAGATAAACTGACTGTCTAATATTTAATCCTATGTCACATCACTTTTATGATACAAATTTGTCACACCTTTTCCCTTATTTAGTATTAATTTGGGCCTAAATAAGTGAAAAATATTATATTCAACATTTTAATAATTAAGGGTCATGAAATACCGATTTAGGGTGATGATATCATTAAATCTATTTAACTAAGTAGAATGAGATGGGCCGGGTATGTAGTGAGAATGAGCCCAAAACGAACAGCATTGAGAGTCTCTAATGCAACCCCCTCCAATAAAAGGTCAAGAGGAAGACCCAAAAAGAGATGGAAGGACTGTGTGGATGAGGATTTTGCCATCCTAAAAGTAAAGAACTGGAAAACAATTGCCAGGAGAAGGACAGAATGGGAAAAGCTGCTGAGGAAGGCCCAGTCTCACAAAGGGCTGTCGTGCCAATTCTGATGATGATGAAATACCGATGTGTTTTTCTGTGTTCATGGTAAAATTTTTCAAACACGTTTGCCTTCTAAACAACAATTTTCAAATTTGCACTTATATGCAGTTATTTAGATCTACGATAAACAGTGATTAATAATTGAAAATTTCCCTAATATAGAAAATCAATCATTGGTAATTTTTCAATTATGAATGACAAGAAAAATTGTTCAAACTACTTTCTTTGAATTTTATATTCTAGCACAAATATAATTCAGATAATCTAACAGATTTTTTTAGTAACTATTAGACAGTTATTGTAACCCTCCCTTTTGTAGCTAGAAAATACAAAAATATATTTTTGCTTCTAATTAGAGTGTCAGAAAAAATATGTATATATAATGGACACCGGTGTCCCATCTGCATCAGAAGGATGAATTAAAATATTTTATCTATTCAGCATTCCTGATTGTAAATTTTGTTTACAATTATGTACGAAGTTCTCTAGAGGATTCAATTTTAATATCCTTTTTAAAAACGAACCCATGCAACGTTGTGTTCGCAAATTATAATTTAAGCAATGTTTTGCAATTCTTCATAAAGTAATCTAATTTTTCGAGAATGGGTGATTATTTTTAACTGAGAAATACGGCGCATTGATATGAGGAAGGTATGGGGTTTTGTCCTTAACTTCGTCATACACACGTTTCAACTGAGGGTTACATAAGTTATGAGAGATAGAGTAGGAGAATTTTATTTACTCGAGAAAGCTCGTGTTTACTTAAAAAAATAAAACTGGGAGGGGTCAGTGTGTGATTATTACACTGCTTAATTGTTTGAAAATTTCATACTTAAAACCAGAACACATGTGTCTAAGTTACTTATATATGTAATCGTTTTACTTTTTTTGTTTTTGTATAATTTATTAGGTATGCAAAAACTGGCTACGAATCTCGTACGTTATATTTTAATAAAATCCTAAAATTCTAAGATTTGCAAAAACTGATGTTTCTATTTCCTTAAGAATCAAAATATTATTCTAAAAAATAATCATCGGTAAATTTTTTTAAAAAAGTAATCATAATATAATTTGTTTTCAAAACTACATTCCAATAGATTTAAACATTTAAGAAGTTTAAAAATAAAGTTTTTTTTTAAAAAAAATTAAACTAAATTGCAATAATATTTTTATTTTTATTATTTTAGGGACTATATTACAATAAACAAACAAGAGTTTTCTAATTCTTAAAAGACAAAAATAAATGTTGGAAATCTAACTTGTATTAAGTTCAAATTTATGCAGTTATAGTTTAAAAGTTTTTACGATAAATCAAGTAAAGATGAAAAAATGTAAGACAAAAATATTCAAGGAAAAGAAAAACATTCAAAGTTTCAAACATCATTTTAAGTTCAATATGGTGAACAATTTGTCAAATTATTAGAACAACAAAATATTATTTAGGTTTCAAAATTGCTGATCCCGAACCCAATTAGTATAAAAATTATTCAATATTTTCTGAACATTACAACAACAAATGTAACAAAAGTGATTACCACAACCAAGAAAAAATATATTCAGCAAATCAAAATCAATCAACCCAAGGGAACATTTCTCACACTTTTTCTTCCTTATCATTCCTTATCTCCACTAAAAAACATATTTACACTGTTCCTGAAAAGAAAAGTCATTTTTCTTTGGTTGACATTCTATTCAACTGTCCCTCATTATCCATTATTGCAGGGAAGAACCTCCCCCTACCCCTAAGGCATCCAAAGCACCCCTTACAATATGCCTCCTTCATTAAGAAGACATTCCTTTGTGCATCCTTCGATCTTCATGAATAATCTTGTCAATGCTTAGCATTTCTCATTTTTTCTCCTTAACAATGTTTAGTAAATAGAAAGATTGGATGCTTGATGCCTAGGGGGGTAGGGAAGCGTGTGTACAGGTAAGTGATTTTTCGCTTCCATATTTTGCGGAATTTTTCATTTTTCTCTATCCTGGCTTATCACCATTTTGGAAGAAAAACATATATTATTGATTTTGTAGAGATATTGTTTGATGTTTCAGTGGAAAAGTTTCTTAAATTTAGAAGTAATTTGATTTTATTTCATTTCATAATGTGCTGTAAATTGGACACTGTATTTTAGAATTTGAAAAAGTTGATTTTTTTTTCAAAGTTTCTTTTTAAATAAAACCTTATGAAATGTAAATTTTTTTTTGTATACACATTTAAAATAATTTTTAAATTATAATATTTCTGCTTTTTTTACCAAAAAAAAACAGCTTATATATTTATACAAGGACTTTTTTAGACATTTTTCTTTTAATTTAGAGCACGAATTATATCAGCCTGATACGCACTTCTTATTTTATTTACTAGAAAAATTCCATTAGTTTCGTAAAAAATAAAAAGAGACTTACAACAATGCTTACATATATATATATATTTAAATTTCGCCTCATTGTTTCCTTTAAGCTTAAAAAATAATCTCTAAGAAAGGATTTGAAAATCAAAATTCGTTTTTTTTTTTTAGGTATCTTTGCATTTTTTCATATATTTCGCCCGATTCGATAGTTCTCTTCAAAAGTGAATAAAATGAAAAATGCATTTTTTGTGCATCAAAAATTTTATTACTTTCCCGCAAATATATCATTTTTAAGGATTGCACTAGATTTTATTCCATTTTAAAGTTCTTTTTATGCGGAGTATTAAATAATGTATCGCAAACAAACCTTCGTTAGAATTGAAATTCCAATATTTGGTTTGCTTTTGTACGTGGTATTGTGTTGTAGAAGTCGCTCTGCATATTTACTTCTCAAGTAGGCATCGAATATACAAAAGTAGATGCAAGCAGCAGAAAAAAAAATAAAGGATTAGAGCTGTATTCTTTTGAATATTAAATTGAGCTTGTCGAGTTACTCGAATGCGAATTTAAGAATAAAAGCGAGCAAACTGGAAATACCAATTTCGGAGCTGATCTCTAATAATCCTTGTTTCCTGGATTCTCTATTACATTTCGAACGAAATTCTCTGTTCTCTACAAATGAGATATAGAAGAAAGGGTTGAATGAAAAATACGGCTCCATGAAATCGAAAGGAATATATTTAATATATCAGTGAAAAAGAGATGATGTGTATGACTTAGGCTTATTAAATTTTATATTAAGATATTTCAATTTTGTTAAAATATTGTGGGTAAGGTATGGTAGAAATATCTTAACAATACCTTATCCACAATACTACAGAAATTTACCCACAATACAATATAGAGTAAGGTATTGTTAGAAATTTCCTTGAAAAAATGGTTAAATAACAATTTATTTAATTGTTATTTTAGCATATTCAAACAAAACAGTCCAATAACTATAAGATACTATTCAGGAAATTAACTGTGATAAAAAAGTTTATTAAATGCTTTCACCACACACGGTTAAGCAACCTATTTTTAGAAATTTCTCGGAAAAATGGTTAAATAACAATTTATCAAATTATTATTTTTCCATATTAAGAAAAAAACAGTAAAATAGCCATAAGATCGTGATCAAGCTGTTAACTGTGAGAAAAATCATTTTTTAAATGTTTTCACCAAATACGGTTAAGAAACCAGAATTTTAACACACTAATTGAGCCCATCTAATAAAGCAGCTTAGTTTCTTGCATATGGGTACATATTATTGCTGAGAGGGCTAATTCGTCAGTATCATGACCAAAGGAACTGGGATTCGAATCCCAGTGTTGACGTTGTACTAGTATGGTTTTATAACCATACTAGTTGTGTAGGATTTCAAAACCATAAAGGTAAGAAATGTTCTTTACGCAACTTTACTTAAAGTTAGATGTTGGATGGGCAGACTGTTGCCGCTTATTTTACCATAGTTTTAGAATGAAAATTCTTATAGTGTGTAGTGCGGAGAGTTCTGTATTACGAAATTCGTAAATATTATATATATATATATATATATATATATATATATATATATATATATATATATATATATATATATATATATATATATATATATATACACGGAAATACTGAGTTTTTTACACTTGTCTCAAAAGCTGAAACACAAACGATAACGATTTGATTTTTTAAGGAAAAACAAAATATTAAGAAAAAAGTCATGCAATGCAATTAAAGAATATATAATATTGAATATTTATTATTTATTAAATATTTATTAAATATTATTAAATTTCATTATTAAATTATCCCTTTCATCGAATGTTGACATTTAGCTTGCACTGATGGAGAATATTAAGTAAAGTAATTTTGTTAAACATCATAATTTCTGGCTAACATCGGCAAATGTAGACATTCAAATTTGACTGTTGATGAATATTGAATAAAATACTTTTGTTAAACATCATTATTTTTAACTATTGGGAGCAAACGTCAAAATTCTAAACGTAAAGATGAAATAAATTACTTTTGTTAAACATCATTTTTTTTATTATCACTATCAGACATCATTCAGAATGCATTGAAAATGAATGGTGAACAAAACATTTTTGTTTAATATCATTATTTCTCACAAATGAAAATGGCAGCGTTAAACAAAGTACTTTTGTTAAACAGCACTATTTTTCACTAAGAGCGGTAAATCTCAGTATTTAGCATCCGCTGATGCAAGAATTGTAAGTGGGAAACAATTTAAAATTTTTTATTTATTTATTTATTTATTTATTTTTTTGTTCAACAGAATTGAATCGATAAGTAGTTATATATAACAGAATTTGATGAACAAAATATAGAGTGAGTAATGATTTAATTTCTAACATTCACTAAAATGACTATGTAAAATATAATAGCTAATTCGTAGTATGGCAAAGTTTTTAAAAAATTAATAAATTAATAAATTTTAATTATTTTTAAAATAATAAATTTTGCGTTCATTTCATTATATATCAATTTCAACATTTTCTATGGCTGGCTACATTCTATATTTAAAAAAAAGACTGAGACGTTTACACTGAGATAGCAAGCTGTAAAAATTTTAATAATTTTAAAAGCGCTAAAAAATTCTTAAGTAGATAAATAAAATCTAAACATCAAAAAAATATTAAAAAAGCACTTCTAAGTTATTTCTTTTTTTACTAAAGAAACCACTTCCTCATTGCTTAAAATCACTAATAAATAATGATAACAATAATAAAGATAACAATAATAATAATAATAAGGATAATAATAATAATGATAATAATAATAATGATAATAATAATAATGATAATAATAATAATGATAATAATAATAATGATAATAATAATAACCACTAATAAATTTAATAAAATTTATAATGCATATAGAAAAATGTTTTTATTTCCGGAGTAATAGAATACTTTTTTTTAAATTTGTGTGTAATGAGGTCTATTAAAAATCACGTGACACTTCTGTACTTTTAAACAATATGATAAAAAAAATAAACGTGGATTTTCAAAACTAAAAGAAAAACGTGCATAATTTAAATATCTTAAACTAGATTTAAATTTATCTTCACCTCCTATTATTTATTATGTCGTTTTAGATTTAATTATAATTGAAATAAGGATCACAATGTACAAAAATAATAGTTCATTTTTAAACGAATTGCGTAATTTAAAAATATTTAACCTAATTTTTAATAAAATTATTTTTGAAACCATCAGTAGTAAAAATATCATCTAAATTATATGATGGCAATGTTGATAAAGAAACAAAAAAAAAGTGTTATAGCACATTTTAATTTCATTGCCATATACTATATCAATAAATAAATAAATAATCATTTCAAATGTGACCTTGCTGTCATAAAAAAAACATCTAAAGATGTCGTCAAGCATTTCTTTTTTCTAATTTAGCAAACAGTGCAATTAAAACTATTAGAACCAAGTAATACTACAACAATTATATTATACATTTGCACATTTGTTATATTATACATTTGTATATTTGTTATTTGTATATTTGTTATATTATTTGTACGTTTGTTAGATACAATGGTAGCATACAATTTACAATAGTTTTTGTCTAATACTAGTTACAATAATATATGTGCATTGGTTGCAGAAATTACAAACTAATTAATTTTTAAACGTTTTACTTTTTTCATAACTAAATGAACAAAAAATACTCTACGCAGAAAAAAGAGTATTGAAGAATTTATCTAAGTCCTATTATTTAGAATCAAGACAGTATGCAAAAAGATTTTCTAGAATTCATAAGAATGGATACGCTTTAAAGGTTTGCATTTAATATCTTTATATGTGTATATTTATATATTTATTATAACGTATACATTTGTTTATTTTTACTGTATAAGATTGTTATCTTAAAAAGTTTATAAGAGCCTTATTAAATATGTAAACCCTTAAATAAAGTAGAAATATATTTTTAAAAAAATGTTTAAAATGACAATGCATTAGACAAATATTTGCACTTAATACAAAAAATGCATGCTTCTGCATTTATATCACATGTTTTAAAAAATAAACTTATTTTCGCCTACTGTTTCCTTGGAGTCTTTAATTATAAAAACTTAATCTTTTAATGTTTCATCATGTTGTTCAAATATAGGTGAATTTTAATGTGACATTTTTCATATTTATCGGTTAGTTTGATTAGTATTCGAGATTTTCAGATAAATCAAGTTTATTTTCACTCATTTGTAATGAATTAAAAAATGTATTACTTCAAAATTTATTACTTAAAAGTATAAATGTAGTTTAGCTATACATTTGAAGAGTTTGCAGATAAAAGTAACATAAACTAGGCATTTTAAAGTATATTTTCTGTCAAAAAACTAAAAAACAAATATATACAACAATATAAGTAGCAAAATTGTATGAATTACATAAATAAAAATCAACTTAGTTTTAATTTTTAATTTCCTAAAACTCTAAAAATAATATTCAACTGCATGGTTTTCAGAAAATACAAGTTTAAGAGCTTAAGAATTTCCTATTCTTACAAATTTATTTTCTTTAAAAAATTTAAAAATGTTTACAATATTATTAACTGTCATGATTTTTCATTTCTATTAATTTTTTCATTAATATTTATTAAGTTTTAAAACAAGTTTAATAAAATAAAATACTAAATATAAAGACAATTCTTTTAATTTTGTCAGTTTTACTATTTAATTATTATTTGTCAGTTATGCGATAACAAATGAGGAGTTAAACAAGACAAAATTTTGCTTTGCCGAAACTTAAAACAAACTTATTTTCACGTACACGCTTAAAACATCATTTTTTTTCTCATTTATAGTTATTTATTTTTTAGCAACACTCATATTTCTAGAAACATTTTACTTAATGCAGGAAACCCGAAATCCATATTTTCAATTGAAAATGGCATTAGCATGAAAAATAGAACACGGCATATAATCCTTACAAAGATCACTAACCCAGCGAACCTTCACGAATGCATCTTAAAAACTCTTTTTTTCAAGCCATAAAAAAAACACAAAACAGTATGCCAAGAAAGAAAAAAAGAAAAAAACAGCCACGTGGCGAGCTTTCTTCTAGTCGCGTGGATTCAACACTCCTTCTCTTATTTCTTACTCGCCGAACATTTTTTTTTTTCATAAATACTGCCATATTTTGACAGAGGGGCCTTCTAAGATAGCAAACATTCGTGTTCAGAGCTATTATCTAAGGGTTCACGAACCGATGAACTCGGAGAAGTAGCGATGGTGAGATGTTGGGATTTAATAGTGATGGGGAGTAAAAACTAGGATGCCTGGTTCAGTGAACGAATAGTATCTGCTCGACGACTTTTTTTTTTTTTTTAATTCCTTAGGGTAGGGAGGAGAAAGATTCGATCTTGGTACAGTACCCTAGTTTATAAGATTTGAAGTTCGATGACTGAGGTTATGTGGTTTGGTTTTTATTGAGTATTGTAATCTTCATGTTTTCCGTTAAGTTACGAAAGCTTTTGGTTTACTAATGTATGCTAATATATTCAAAATTCAGCTGCATACAGCTGAATGTGGCATATTAGTGATATCTGAATAATGTCCTTTTTGTAGCGGATAATATTGTCCTAAGTATTTATTATCTGTTAAGAAATAGCATTTGAGTCTTACAATTAACGATTTAAAAGTATTTTATTTAAAATTAAATTTTTCATATTAAAATTATCGTTAAATAAATAAATTTGCAAAACATTTTTTTTACGAAAATTAGAAAAACATCATATTAATATTTCGCATGCATCCTTCCAAAATAATAAACTTCTCTTTATAAAAAGATTCCAGAACTAGGAAGTTATTATAAATGGAAAATACTACTTTAAATGACTTTAAAACTATTATTTTAACTGACTCTTTTCTTTTAAATAATAATAATAATTTATTATTGTTATTTGTATTAAGTATTAGTTTTGTAGTTTCAAATTTTTTCAATCATTAAATTAAAAATTGTCGAAAACAAGCAAATGTGATACATTAAATTTATATTGAGATATATTTTAAATAACTATATTAATATTCATTTTTATTCATATGATATTTTTATTCATATAATAAATTTAAATATTTTTCCTAGTAATCTTCATAGCCAACTGGTGTCGGAGTCGAACTAATTTTATTTCGTTGACTCCATAATTGCTTCCCCACTCTTGATCTAGTCAAATTTCTGTAAAATTCCAGATCAAATTACTGTATTAAGTAACCTGGGTAAAATATATTCATAAAATCAATTCTATCGTAATATCCTTTTTAATCGTAAAATGTTACACCATAAACTATTTTATAATAAATGTAACATTAATATTAATTTAATTAAAGTCATTCAATGATTTTACAGTTATCATTACTGTAAATATAATGGTAGATCAGATTTTTATTAAGTAACATGTTCCTGTATATATGGATTTTACAGTAAAAATTACCGGCAACATGTTGAGAGCCAGTACTTTGTAACATAATTTGATCTGGAATTTTTTAAGTGTATATTTTTTCAATAACATAAACTTGAAAATAATCAGGGTATGTACTTCAAATAATATTAATGAAGGATTTAATTTAAATAATAATCTGTGCGAATTTGATTCAATTGCACTTACTTAATCTTCTATTACACATGCTACATTATAAGATGTTTTAAAACATATTTTACGATATCGGGAAAATTTGTAGCATTCTTAGTTAATTTCGAATTTAAGCCATTTTATCTTGCAAATCTGTCTTCATCTTTTGTTAACTGTTGTTCAATTTCTATGCTCAATCGTGCACTTAATGTGCAACCAAAGAAATTGTCAGATAATAACTCTGCAAGATATTAAGGTGCAAAATGTTATGATTTTAATACATTATTACTGAAATTACGATTCATGATTAAACTCAATTTTCTCAGAAACGTAAAACTTTTTTTTCCACAAAAGTTGCGCATATTTGATAAATAAGTACTTCGAATACTTCTTTTACTTTTTTATTTTCATTAAAAAAATAATTTTACTACAATTTCTAAATTTGTAAGTGTTTTTAACATTAAATAAAGTAAAAGAACTTATTTCTTCTTAACAAACAGAACTGATTTGAAAACTTTAGAAGGGTAAAATTGCTACATAGGTTCTTCTTTTACGCCTTTATATTATTCCAATCGTTCAAAATCTATGGATTTTAAAACCCAACTTCTTTTGAAGTCTTTTTTAGAGATCTTAGCAATTGTTACATGAATTAATTATGCACAGAGACTAAAAATTTAGTCTTCATTTAAAAATCTTCCTCAATGAGAAAAGTACTATGAACAATTAGGATGTTTAATCTCCGAAAGTTAGACCTGGAAATAACCACTCGCCATATGGCGAGTCAACAAAAAGGGGGCCAACCTAAATTAAATAAACAACTGGTCACTTCTTACCATTACTTTTTTCATTAATTTTTTTTTATTTTGCAACAAGTTTTCTTTCACGGTAAATTTAGTCAGCACATATAATTAAATTTTGTCTCATTTTTTTCATATTTTATTGATAAATTTATTTTTTATAGCCGTAGATTGTTTCTAATATGAATAGTTTTTAAGAAAATATAATTTAATCCTAGAAAAAGAAGTTAAAAGTGGCTATTAAATGAAAGGAACGAATAGGTATTGGTCACCGACTCAGGTATGATGAAAAAGTGGTTATTAAGTTATTAGAGTCTATACTGGCCACTGGCTTTTTATTGAAATTTTAAATTTTCAGGTCTACTGAATGGAACAAGTAAATAAGAACTCTTTGAGCTTTTTCTACTTTTTTAATTTTTTATAAAAAAAATAATTTTACTGTAGTTTATAAATAAATCTTTTTAGAAAATAATTTAGAGCTTTAACTAAGTAAAATTGTCGCATTGGGTTATCTAACACACTCACATTAATTTCATTCAATTAAGTTTAAAGCGTAAGGATTTTCAATCTCTACTTTTTTGGATATCTTTTTTAGTGATAAGACTTAAAATAAGGCCTTGATTTGAAGATCTTACTTATTGACAGAAGTAATGCAAAAATTAGAATATTTTATTACTAAAAGTGACTATGTAAATAAGAACTTTTCATGCTTTTCTATTTTCCTATTTTTTATATAAAAAAAATATAATTTTATTGCAGTTTATAAATTAAGAAGAATTCTCATTTAATTAACTAAAAATGATAAACTAATTTCTTTTTAGCAGATAATTTAGAGCTTTAACTAAGTAAAATTGTCGCATTGGGTTATCTAACACACTCACATTAATTTCATTCAATTCAGTTTAAAGCGTATGAATTTTCAATCTCAACTTTTTTGGATATCTTTTTTAGTGATAAGACTTAAAATAATACCTTGATTTGAAGATTTTCCTTATTGACAGAAGTAATTCAAAAATTAGAATATTTTATTACTTAAAGTGACTATGTAAATAAGAACTCTTCATGCTTTTCTGTTTTTCAATTTTTTATATAAAAAAATATAATTTTATTGCAGTTTATAAATTAAGAAGAATTCTCATTTAATTAACTAAAAATGATAAACTAATTTCTTTTTTTAACAGATAATTGATAACTTCACAAATAGGCCGCATAGGTTAATCTTCGTTGACATAAATTGCATTCAAACTCCATGGATTTTCAAGCTCAACTTTTTTTAAAAATTTTTTCGTGACAAAACTGAAAATAAGGTCATAGTTTGAAGATCTTTCTGAATGAAAAAGTACTGAGCGCAATTAAAATATTTTATCACTCAAATTGGCAGATAAATATTAGCACCATGCGTTTTATTTTACTTCTCTTTTTTTCTTTAAAAATAGAAATTTATTACAGTTTCTAAATCAACAAATGCTCTAAGCATTCAATGAACTAGAAAACAATCTGATAAACTTATTTCCTTTTAACAAACAATTAATCTCATCACTGATCGGAAAACTTCACAAGAGTGGAATTGCCGCATCGGTTCATCTTTCACGCTCGCCTTGATATCATTCCATTCAGTTCAAAGTCTATGGATTTTAAAAGCTCAACTTCTTTTGAAGTCTTTTTCAGAGATTCTAAGCAACAATACTCGCAGAGACATATGGCACTAATAATACGCAAGGACTGAAAATAAGGCCCCGATTCGAAGATCTTCCTCAATGAGAAAAGACCGAGTTTATTGCCGCTAACATCTTGGTCTTAGTACTTTATCTTCAATGTACTTCTTTTCTTTTCTTATTTTTTTCAACCATCTTACTTTTGGAAGACGGAGTTTTTGAAGAGTTATTGCGGTCAATAATCGATTTGGACAATTATAAGTCGAGGGTATAGATGGGGGTTTTTTGAGCAACCCCCTCTGACTTCCCTCGTTCACGCCACTGAAATCGCATTCTTATCTGAAAACTTTTCAGAAGGCATGGGTAATCGAAAGAAGTTTGGAAACTTTGTGTTGGATGAAGTAACAGATGCGGCGCCAAAGTCATTATTGTTTTTTTCTTTATTAAAACGTAACCAATCAGTGAAGTAAGGGGCAAGAAATAACAATCTTAAGCAATCTCAAAGTTAATTTATAATATGTATTACGATGTAATAAATTAGGGGGCCATTTTTGTATTTTATTTTATATATTAAATAATTTTCATAAATCATATAATTATGAATCATAATCTATTTATCTATGAATCATATCTATCATAATTTTATTTTATATATTAAATAATTTTCATAAATTAAATCACCATATAATTTGGAAACTTTTCAAATGGCATGAGTAATCGAAAGAAGTTTGGAAACTTTGTGGTGGATGAAGTAACAGATGCGGCGCCAAAGTCACTATTGTTTTTTTCTTTATTGAAACGTAACCAATCAGTGAAGTAAGGGGCAAGAAATAACAATCTTAAGCAATCTCAAAGTTAATTTATAATATGTATTACGATGTAATAAATTAGGGGGCCATTTTTGTATTTTATTTTATATATTAAATAATTTTCATAAATTAAATCACCATATAATTTGGAAACTTTTCAAAAGGCATGGGTAATCGAAAGAAGTTTGGAAACTTTGTGTTGGATGAAGTAACAGATGCGGTGCCAAAGTCATTATTGTTTTTCCTTTATTGAAACGTAACCAATCAGTGAAGTAAGGGGCAAGAAATAACAATCTTAAGCAATCTCAAAGTTAATTTATAATATGTATTACGATGTAATAAATTAGGGGGCCATTTTTGTATTTTATTTTATATATTAAATAATTTTCATAAATTAAATCACCATATAATTTGGAAACTTTTCAAAAGGCATGGGTAATCGAAAGAAGTTTGGAAACTTTGTGTTGGATGAAGTAACAGATGCGGTGCCAAAGTCATTATTGTTTTTCCTTTATTGAAACTTAACCAATCAGTGAAGTAAGGGGCAAGAAATAACAATCTTAAGCAATCTCAAAGTTAATTTATAATATGTATTACGATGTAATAAATTAAGAAGCCATTTTTGTATTTTATTTTATATATTAAATTATTTTCATAAATTAAATCACCATATAATTTGGAAACTTTTCAAAATGCATGAGTAATCGAAAGAAGTTTGGAAGCATTTTAGCGAAAATTTCGAATTTTCTTTTTATTTCTTTGGTGAACATTAAACGAAAAACACTGTCAAAATTTTTAATTCTAATTTAAAGACTTGAAAAAATAAATCAATTACTATCTAGGTTCTTTAAAACAGTTTTCCCCAAAAATTTAAAAAAATTAAAAAGTAATTATTGAAAAAAAATTTATTTAAACTTTTTTTTGTAATAAAATATTTGCTAAATAGTATAGATAACTTATTCGCTTACGAAACTTACTTAATTTCTAAGCATATTTCTGTGAAACATTTTAAATGAAGGATAGAAACCTTTTCATGTATGGAATTTACTTAACTTCTAAACCAGTGATTCTCAAACTTTTTTTTTTGTGGAGGCACACTTTTAACGATTTCGAAATTTGACGGCACACAATGAAAAAAATTAGTTCAAAAGTTGCTTACTTACCTATAATAGAATATGTTTAATAGTCTGTGATAATAATTTTGAATGTGAAATAAAATGATATGTACTATAAAAGCACGTTTATTAAAGGATTAATTATTTCTTTCGACTAATTTTTCATTAGTTAGTAACAGTTATTTTTTTGCTAGTTATTAATTGTTAGCTTGTTTTCTATAGTTATTAACTGTTAGTTTTTTTTAAAATTAATTATTATTTTTTTGTGATTTTTTCTTAATTAGTTTTTTTGCTAATTATTAATTACTAGCTTATTTTTTGTTAGTTAGTCTTTGTTAATTTGCTCTTATAACTATTAACTGCATAGTTTACTTTAATGATTAGCTTTTATTTCCTTTGAAAAGTTAATATTTAGCTCGTTTAAGCCTTTGTTAATTATTTTAATAGTCATTAAATTTCCTACTTATTTTAACTTATTTTAAGATTGTCAGAGACAAGACAATCGCCGACAAAGATGTTCGCGTTCTAATAGCGTGGAAAAATTATAGAAAGTATATATATATAATATTATATATATATATATAAAATATTATATATATATATGTAATATATATAATATTACATATATGTACACTATTCCTTAATTTAAACTTTACTCGTAATAAAAAAAAAGCATATAATTAAAATTTATTATATGTATTATAATTTTTATTGTATCATTTCAAATATTTTGAGGCACATTTTAAGAATTTGGCGGCACACAAAAGTGCCGCGGCACAGTGGCTGAGAATCACTGTTCTAAACAATGAAGAGTAAAAATTTCTTCATGTAGTACATTTACTTAAACTTTGAACATATTTATATTAATCAATTGTTAAATAAAATATAAAAGCTTATTCACAAATGAAATTTGCTTTACTCAATGAAATTTTCATAATAGGTTATGAATATTAACAAAAAAAAATTTACAAGAATAAGTCAAGACGTTGTAAGGGTCCAGACATAAAAGGCCGCCTGTGACTTTTTGGTCGTTCACACCTAGCCATTTGAGCGGAAGATTGGAAGGAGGCTAAAAACTCTTAAGAGCTCATATAAAGGGGGGAGGAAGAATGGCACACAATAGGTCTGTGTGCCAAACACCCGGCGTTTAAGAAAGGAAGTGCCAAAATATGGCACGCGACTCCTTATTCGTGATTTTTTATATTTATCACTGATATGGGTTCAGTGATCTTACATAAGATGTGTATTTATCTCAATAACCCAATTTAGGTGACAATCACAGCATGAATATGACGAACGAACTCAGTATGTTTTCAGCATCCCAACGTGTCACAACATTTAACTAAGGTTCAAAACTAGCAATTTAAGGTAAGAAATCGTATCATTTTGTTTAATTCATAATTTTATTGTTGTCATTGCATTCTTTAATTGCATTTTTGCTGTATGTGTAATAGTAATTCTCTTGCATTATTAAAAAAACGTATGACTTTTAAATCGTTAAATCATGCGGTGATTATCTCCTACGCTGTAAAAAATTTCAAAACAAATTACGGTTAAAAATATCGGCTCTTACAATGCCGACACTTTTCATTGTTAAATCCATTTTTACCGGAATATGCTACGGAACAAAAAATTTGATATAGCGAAAATTTTGCGGTACGAATTACCATAAAATCATTAAATCATTTTAATTACAAAATTGCTGTGAAAATTACGGTATTATATTTTACGGTTAAAATGTGTTTTACAGTAAAAATTGATTTTACGGTAAAAAGGGATTTTATGATAAAATGGATTTTATGGATGATGCACCTAATGTACCGGTACTTTATACCGTAATTTGATCCGGAATTATTTACAGTAAAATCATGGTTTTAATACTATAAATTGAAAGTTACGACCTTTTTGAACTTTATAGTTTTAAATACTGTAAATTAATATATTTTATCATATGAAGGTATATCTCAACAAAAATTTAAACGGCATTTTAAATTTAAATAAAATTTGCTAGGTTTAAAAAATAGAATTTTGAGTTTCTTGAGATTTCAATTCATTTATAGCCTATATTTTAATATTTTTTATAATTTAATAGATTTAAAATAATAATATTAGATTCATTGTCTATGTATTACTTATGGTGCAATATTTAAGTAACTGTCGAAATGTTAAGTGATGGGAAATACTGTTGCAAGTTTCGAAATATAAATTAATATGAAATACCACTGTAAATGCTGAAATTAATGCAATGTAACTGCTACATTATAACTGCTGATTAGTATATCTGTGAAAATGTTATTATAAATAATAATGTACATATAAAAAGGTAAATTGACATGTTATTGTAAATGTTTTAATTTTTAATTAAGTAGAAGATAAGTGTGACCTTGATTATAGAAAGAAATTGTTTATTTTTTTTAATTCAATGCTTAAATATTATAAAAAATATGAAAAATTAAAATCTATCTGCCCAAATTTGTACATGTAAGACAATATTGGTTAGATCTTAGAAAATGTTAAGTGTAAAAAGTGTAAATCTGAACTAAGCAAAAAAAAAAAAAAAAAAAAAAAAAAAAAAAAAAAAAAACAATCTTAAAGACCATGTTAATGTTTTAAATGTCAAATATTTTATTTTTATTAAAAATTAGGTTATATACCACATTCCAGACTTTAAAATAGCTTTATGTTTATCCTGTATTATGCTTTATCTGTATTAACTGAGTACAACTATATAGATTCTACCAAAATTGCTGTTTCTTTATTTTTTCCAACTACACTACTTCTTTGTAACATAAGTTTAATTTCTCATATAAAGAAACAAGTTATTTATTTAGAGTTTTAGAAATTTCATGGGAAGTCAATGTTCTAGTCTTGATTTTTATGGAATATATATTCTTTACTTATTTTTCTTGGATCTGTAAACATGAATACTTTAAATAATGTCGAAATATTACTGCACAAAGTAAATTAATAAAAGATTCAAAATTTTTTACTTAATCATTATAAAGTACTCCTCTTTTAATTGATGATGTTTTATGAAAATATTCATTTATAATTTATGTATTTATATAATTTTTATACATTGTTTATGTATTTTATGTTATATAGCTGTTTTCAGTATCTTTATGTTACATGCATTTTAATATTTTAAAATTAAATATTATAAAGCACATGACTTTTTAATGTTGCAAAATTTTTATTTATTTTTAATATGCGCGTTTAATATAAATATAGCTTTGTGTTGTGCAATATGTTTTTTTTTTTTTTTCAAATAGGTTTCTTTTAAAAAAATTATGCCCAAAAATTACTGCACAATGAAATTTAATGAAAGATTCTTAATCGAAACTAAAACTATTCGTTATTTTTTACGCCACAGTATATGAAAAGTAAAATTGTTAAAGAAATAATAGAAAATTACTTAAAACAAAACTGATTTTATTTTCATTATGTGTATTTTAAAATATAATAAAAAGGAATTAAGTGACAAACATTATTGTAATATGTAGCATTGACCTTTATTATTTTGTTTTATTTCACCCCTTAAACGTAAACACGATTACAAAAAAAGGGTATTTTGTTAAGAGACTTCCCTAACAAATTAAATAGTTTGTCTTAAAATTTTCATGTGGGAGAAAACTTTTTTTATACAGTTTGTGGAAATTTTTGATTTTTCAATATCTCACTAATTGTTTATATGATAAATTTTGTTATATTATATGATAAATTTTGACTGTCTACATTGCTAACATAATTTCAAAGTAAAAAAACTTATGCTCATTCAAAATATATATATTGATTCCAACTCTCCACATTAAAAATCTTGGATTCCAAATGAAAATTTATTTTTTAATCAAAATATTTCCAATTTTAAAACTTTTAAAAAAATTTAACTATTTCTTAATGCAGTAGCAAACTTCTAAATTTTTGTCAGTTTAATTAAAACTCTAAATCCATCTATGAATAACATCTTTGCCGACTTTGACTAATTTATTCAAAAAATTCTTTTTTCTTCATTGTTCACTCATTCTCAAAATAACTGTATTGAAGGATTAGATATGACATAATAAAACTAATCACTCGATTTCCCAACAATTAAAATCTGCAGAAATCTAAATATTTGAAATTTTTAAATTTTTAAAAAATTTAAACTATTTCTTAATTTAGTAGCAAACTACCAAATTTGAGTCAGTTTGATAAAAACTCTAAAACCATCTATGACTAACATCCTTGTTGAATTTAATCTTCTTTGACCAATCAAAAATTATTCTTTTTCTTCATTGTTCACTCATTCGCAAAATAACTGTATTGAAGGATTAGATATGTCATAAAAAACTAATCACTCGATTTCCCAACAATAAAAATCTGAAGAAAGATTTTCCAATTAAAAATGAATATTCAGAAATGTGATTTAAAAAAATTCTGTATGCTCTCATTAAAGTTTTATATATTTGAAAATGAACTCGTTAATTTTATCCATATTTATTATTAAATGCAAGTATCATTTAGTAATAATTCATTAAATAATTTTAACGGTGGAAAAACCAAATTGTGAGGGGAAAATGTTAAATTTTGATTTTTAATTTAATTTAGATTATTAAAATGTCAAGTATTACTTTCTTCAAAAAATGTATAGCTTACATTTTATATGAAGTTTATTTATGCAAACATTTATCATACAAAAATTTAAGCTATTTTTATAAATTGGATTTAACTCGATGATTTTATTTTCTATTATTTGAGTAGATAAAGTTTGCTTGACGTTTTACATTAAATTTTCTAAAGATACTTCACTTTAAAAATATGAATTGATCTTTAACAAAAGGATTTAATTTAAGTCTCTAATTTTTTTGATTTCTTATAATATTATGTACCCTCAAAGAAATAAAAAGTGTTACTTGTGTATTTTGATATTAAACTTTACATGAATAACTGGGAAAAAAATTATGTACTTCTTAAAAACTAATTCGTTTCTAATTATGTCTTATATAATTAATTACAATCTGTAATTAATTTAATTTAATTTTATATTCTTTGTAAAATATTTATTTCGACACAAAGAACGAATTAAAAACCGAAAAATAAAAATATCCTAATTAATAGAAAAGTTTATTTTTTTTTCTCCCGAAAAATCGTTCTCTATAAATTTTTAACTCAACTCCAGAGAGAGCATATTGCGCATAATAAGAAAGGGTTAGACTGTCATTTTTATGAGCAAGATTTGCGCAAACTCCGCTGCGTAAGACAAGGTTCTCATTTCCGATTTGAGGAGTGCCAAGTTTAAAATGGAGATCGTTACCTTTACTTTCTTCATCTTCTTTAAAGGGGCACTCTTTGCATCTTCAACTTCGTCGCATTCACCATGGAAGCCATCATCCTAATCGATGACGTCACAGCCTCGGCTTAAAAACACCATTTCACAATGGCCGCTGCTCAAATCCTGTGCTGCCATCTATTGGCTGCGCGATAATCAAACCACGCCAGGTAATCAGCATAATAGCTTCACCCTTTCTCCTATTAAACTCTTTCGATCCGCCATTATAAAAATGATGTAGGGAACCATTATGGGCTGGCTTAATGGAGTTTGGATAGGGTCGTTTAACGAAATTTGTAACGTTAAATTCTGAAATAAGAGGGATCTATATCGATTGTATTCGCTAGAGCGTACGTTTAGAATGTTGATTTCCATACTTGTTGACATTTTAAAACTGTGTTTTTAATGTATTCCATTTGTCTTGTGGTGGCAGCATGCATGGAAGGGAGTGTATAGAGAACGCTGTTAATCTTTTGTAAATGTAGGGATTATTTAGAGCTAATGTATCGTGTAATTTGTAGTTGTTTTATCTATGCAAGCCAGGCGCTTGCACATCCTGTCGTCTGCCGTTTAATTTGACGTCAAAAAAATCCGATACATTATACTGTGTAAATCGATATTTTTCTTTTAACTCCGCCCATTTTTGCATCTTCCAAACATTTTGAGAAACGCTAGAGTGCGTTTTGCCTAGAGAAGCGTTTTTGCTTATGCCTTCTCTTCTCATTTCAAACTTTTTATTTTATTTTATTTATTATTTTTTTTTATATTTTTCGCTCGTTACTACTTTTCTCTTTTGGCAAAAGTTTTAAAGCGGGTGAAATGGAAGTTTCTTTTATTATTATTTTTTTTTGTTCCTAAAGCTTTTTCTCGATGTTCTTTTTTAAAAGGATAAAATTCCGTGAAATAGGAACGCGTATTTTTTTTCTCTTCACCCTCGAGGAATTATGAATTTTTCAGGATTTTGAAGCGTAAATCTGATAAAACAGGGATTCATAAAATGATGAGTTATCAAAAATGGATATATGAAAGAAACATTGAACTAAAACACCGTTTTATTCCTTTTTTTAGGATGAAATATATATATTTTAAATAAACAAAGCCTAATAACCCAGTCATCTGAAAAGTATTACAAACACATCTTTTATAAATCTATTTTATGAAAGATAAGAAATATACAAATGCAAAATTTACAGGAATTCATGTAACAAAATAATGCTTTAAAAAACTAAATTGAAATTACTTTTTTATTGCACTTGTTATGACAATAATTAAACACATATTTTACAAATTTATTGTATGAAATGTATAAAACTTTAATATAAAGCCGCAACATTAAATTATTCATATTTAAAATATAAAAATAAGACCAAAATAAATTCTTAATTTTAGTCTTATTCTTTTCGTTGAACTTTTCAAATATCATAGAGAGTTATCTACGTTTGTAGTGCATTTATAGCAAAACGTTATTGAAGTATCAGAGAAATTAAAATTTAGAAAATTTGTTTTCATCAATATAAAACAATAATCCTTCATAGTTAAAAATTAACGCAGTTATTATCAACAGGATTAAAAGAAATTAAGACTTTATTACCTATTACTGAAAATTTTTAAACTTAATATGTTAATTCAAACTGTTAAAATCCGAATTGAATATCAATTTTATCGATCACTATTGAATGTTTCAGTATTTTTAAGTAAATAGTTTTGTTTTCAATGTAGTTAATTTATTTAAATTTATCCTGCTATGTATATTTAATAGAAGATAAATTTATAACTAATTGCCTAGTAAACTGAGGACGCAATAGACAATGTTTTGGAAAAAGATATATTTTCTGTTTGATGATTAAATGGTTTGATGATAATTTTTTTCATGATTATTTTCTGCTTGATGATAAAAAATAAAAATGAAAAAGAAAATTATGTTTTGTTCACAAATTTCAAACATCTTAAAAAGATGATCACGTTATTTTTTTAGTTATCTCCCTTAAATAAGGATTTATAAAAAGGAAGAGACAGAAAGGAAATACTGGGACTTCAGTCATTTTAAAACACAGCATTACTCAACCCACTAAAAATATGATCACGCTATTTTTCTTATTTATCTCCTTTAAATTAGGATTTATAAAAAGGAAGAGACAGAAAGAAAATACTGGGACTTCAGTCATTTTAAAACGCAACATTCACAACTCATTAAAAAGATGATCACGTTTTTTTTTCAAAATTATCACCTTTAAATAAGGATTTATAAAAAAAAAAAAGGGGGGGGGAAGAAAGAAAGAAAGTTCTGTGACTTTCAAAACACAGCAATACGCAACCGATTCCGAAGTAAGCTTTAAAAGTCTCTTCACTGCCACTACACGCGAAATGCGGCAAAACAAATCTCAAGTTAACTTATGATTGTTACGTTACGTTTATGATAAAGGTATTTATCGGTCCGCACATACTTTTAATTCTCACAAATTTATTCTAACTTTTTATTCTCAAAAAGTTATTTAAAAAAAAAAAAAAATCATGTTTTTTTTTTAAAAAAAAAAAAAATTTTTTTTTAAAAATTAAATATTATTTCAGCGTGTTTATTCACTTTTAATTTCTAATTTTTTTAAGAAAAATAAAAATAAATTGAGATTTAACAAAGTAAAATATAATGAAAAAAATTTAAAAATGAACATATGTATTAAAAGAAGACTTAATATAAAGTTTTTATTTAGAAAAAAGCTATTATTCATAAAACAGAATATTTTATCTCTCTTTTTTTGCTTTTTTTTAAAACATTCTGCATTTTATTACGGAATATTACAAACATTATAAATAAGTAAAATAATTTTATAATACATCTGTATTTCTAAATAGCTCTTGAAAAGTATACGCTTACTTTACCCTAGCTGTAGTAGTATTCTTTCTGTAGCTTTACAAACAGTTAGTTATTATTTAGAATCGTTACTAGCAGTTAGTTATTATTTATAAAATGGATTATTTAAGCCTTTACACCGGGATATAATGTATGGTTAAAACTACCAGAATAGGAGAGTCTGGTTCAATAGGAATGCCGAAAAGCTCGGTTAATCTTAAACTTTAATCTTAAATTTTTCTTCAGTCTAAAGCTCAGTTAGTTTTGAAAACCAGAATTTTTGGACAATTCATTAATATATGCACGGAAAAATTGAGTAAAGAATGCAATAAATACCGCATATTTTTTTTTTGTTTCCAGAATTATGGTCTTTTTTTTACGAGAACTGTTCATTTAATTTTGTTTGTTTTTAGAATTTTTGCATTTTTGCAAAACAAAAATTTAATGTATCATCTGTTCCTTTAAAAAAAACATAGAAAAAATTAATTTTGTAAAAGATTTATTCTTTTAATAAAACTCAAGTTTAGCGTCATTATTGTTTGTGCATTGGAAATTAATTATCTTCATGACAATAATTTTATGCCTTATTATGATAAAAATATAATTTGTAATCGAAAAGGATAAAAGCGTTTTAGAAAAAACTAAATGATGAATTATTTAAAAATAAATAAATCAAAGCATTAGATTTCACATAGGAAAAATAGAAAAGAATAAAAACTTAGCGTTTGATATCAGAATTAATTTATGCTTGAATATATTTTTAATTTAATCACTTATGTTGTTTTAGTGAGGATAAACTTAAAGCAATATTAAGGTCTTATTAATAAAGAGTATGTGTTTATAGTTAGTGGAAATGTTTTATAGAAAAACTGAAACAAAGATTTAAATAAAATATTTCCATAAATCTAAATATTTTGATAAAAAAAAATTTAAAAATAAAACAAGTACAATGAAGTACAACAAGTACAATTGTTTATGCTCTGAACAACTTTTGAACTTTCAATAATATTATTTCGATATAATAGGACTCAATCTTCTTAATGTAAATTGTTTCCTTAAGATTTTACTCAATAATTTGCACTAATAATAACTTAGTAACTTCAAAAACACACTTTCTTTTAAAAAGAAACTTTTTTAGGGATCAATTGAAAGCGATTTAGACGTTATAATCCGGATAATTTAGTAAAATAAAAAGGGAACTAAAGTTTAGTTTTAAAATTATTATTTTTTTAAACTTTTTGGCATATTTTTAGAATTATTTGCTTGATTCAAACAAATATTTGTTCGAATTTTAAATATTTCATAAAAAAATATTTTCCCCAAACATTTTTTTTATTTTAATACAGATCAAAAATATTTTATGTAATATAACAATATATTTTACGACGTAAATTGAAATTAAAAATGAAATATTATGACCAATTTCTAGATTCGTCTCCTAGAATTTATATCATAAAATTGTCAAAATTTTTAAATAGACTTCGTATAAATTTTATAATTTGTAAATTCGTATAATTTGTAAATAAACATATAATAAATAACTCTTTAAAAAATTTTAAAATTTGTAACATATAAATAATAAGTAATGTAAAATATATAATAGATACAAATCAATAATAATCATTTAAATATATTTAATATTAAAATGAAAATTTTAAAAATACATTTTTATTTTAAAAAATAGAATATACTGCTAATTTATAAAGAGAAATAGACTATAAAAATAAAAATCCTAAATATGCTCCAAGATCACTGAATGGTAATCAGATGTAGTATTTAGGAAGATGAGTATATAATAAGATAGCAAGTAGCTCTTACTTATTTAGTTTTTGTTCTCAATATATTACCAACTCCTGAAAAAAACATTTCGATCAAAAGCGTATTTGGTCTACCGGAACAAGATTGATAAAAAACTTTTTATAATTTTCCAACAAAATAGCAACAATATTTGAAACAACATTTCTAAACAGTTATAAAGGGGAAAAATTGTAAGCATTATTAATAATATTTAACGAAAGCTATTAACATTTTTCAAAAAAAAAAAAAAAAAAAAATCTAAAAATTATAAGAATGATCATCCTCACTTTTTGTTTGCTTCAAAGAAACTGATGTAAAAATAATAAAAAAATTATTCACTGAAGACGAATTTCTTTTTAAACGAAGTTTTCTTAGAGACAAAAGCTCATCTTGCAAACGAAAAACACGCCCTTCTTACTGTTTCAATTTGATGGGTGCAGTATTTTGTCTCATAGCTGTTTCTTCCCTGAACACTCAATTCTAACTACTTTTCACAGAAATGCATCTCTAAGAATAGACTCCATTAAATAATAATCAATTCATTAGTAATTTACTCATTGTTTAGCAGGAAAAAAAGCATATTAAATATATTCTTCAGTATATCTCTTATGTTATGAATTAATGAAAATATTCTTTGTTAATAATCAAATTTTTTAGGCTTCATAATTTTAATATTTCATAAACTAGTATTTCAATCTAAATTTTAATGTGGTGTATTAGAAAAAATTCATTACCAAAAGAAAATAGTTGGATGAAAAGATAGATTATAGAGATTGAGAAATGTCGTTATAACAATTGCAATATGCAACACTTATTCTATACTTATTTATTTGAAAAATAACATTTTAGTAATTTAATAACGCTTTTATAAATAAACTTTTTTGTATTAATTTTAGTTTAACTAATATTTGTTTAAAATATGTTTATAAATTTATTTCAAAACCAACTCAAGTCGATTTCATTATAAAATTAACATTTTGAGCATTTCTGATGAAAGGAACTATTCAATCTTTTTAACAATGCTTTATTTTATTGTAATTTCGCATCAAAATTTGATATTAATCTTGGTTATATTTAAAAATTAAATGAAGACGTAAAATAAAAAATGGAATTAGTTAAGACAAATTTTTTTTAATCTTAAAAAACTTCATAGATTCTATTATATCTCAGACCTACACTTCCTATAAATTTGATCGAAAGGGAAAAAATGCAATGTATGAAATGGAATGCATAAAGAAATGTATGAAAAATATTGATTATTTGTTTTCTAATATATTTTTTTAAATTTATAAATTTTTGAAAAAAAGTATAGCTGAGTAAAAAATGACGTAAGTATATTTAATTTTTCTTTACGTAAAACAACAAATCAGGGTCTTTAATGATTAATTTAGGATAAAGACAGTTCATATCTATATTAATACTTTTTTTTATTTAAAATTGTTTTCATGAAGAAAACTATCTTCAAACTTCGTAGACTCTTTTATATTACAGCAGTATATTTTCTAAAAATCAAATCGAAACGGAAGAAGTTTCTTTAAACTAAAATATGTGAGCACTTTTTTAATACTTTTTTTTTAATTTGTCATTTTTATAAAATAAAATAGTATAATACGATAAAAAAGTAAGGTAAAAGCAGCTGGCTTTCATCAATCCAAAAATTGGTTCTTGAAGAATAAATTTAAGTAAAAGGCAGTTTATATCCAGATTAATTAAATTTTCTTAATTTGCACAAAAGTATTTTTATGCAGCAAACTGTCTAAACACTTGACAGGTTTTTTTTACATAACTGCGGTATATTGTCTAAAAATTAGATAGAAACATTTTATGAAACCAAGAGCCAAGTTTAATTTTTTTTTCTTGTTTGATAATTAAAATCTTTTGAATAAGCAAAAATTATATTTATCTCTCCTTTTTATAAAAAATATCTGATATACTTTAGTGTTAATAGAGTTTTAAAAAAAGGGTATACTAATAAAACCAAACAAGTATAAATAGTCACCACATAATGTTGGGAAAAACCAGAATTATGTAAGTAACTGTCTCAATATCTTATTTAATAAAACATTTATTAAATAAATAACCTCATTAAATTATTAAAATAATTTGAAAATAATTTGAGCAATAAAACTAATTTTGTAATAAAAATAACATTGTCAAAGTCTTGTTATTTCTCGTATAAATTCGCTCATACTAATGACAATAATATTATAAACAAACTTTAAATTTTTAACTGGAATTTATAAAATTTAAATTCTTTAATACAGTTTTCTTACTATTAAATAACTCATTAAATTCCGTTACTTAAATTTATTTGACAACTATTCTAATTTTATGTTCAATTTTCAAGTTTGATGTAGTAAAGTACTGGATACCTAATTTTTCGTTATTATACATTTTAGGAATTTAGGTGATAGTTTCAATACCTAAATTTAGGTAATTACCTAAATTTAAATAATTAATTACTAACACTATTAATTAATTAATTACTCCTACAATTAATAAATTAATTATCTGCATTTCAGGCCATAGTGGAGGTAATTAATTTAGTGTTAAATTAATTTAAAACTAAATTAATTACCTCCCAATTACCTGAAATTTAGGTAATAGGAAAAGAGACTGGTGAGGACATGGGGCTAGAGGGGACATCTTGAATAACTTTTTAATATATTAGTCAAATTTCCTGAGCTAGATTTCGTTGATTGGCATCATTAATATACATTTATAATTGTTGTTACACTATCACCCTGTGATATCTTTAAAAGAAATTTGTAAAAGATGGTTTTTAAGGTGCAAAAGTAGCTTTAAAATTATCTCTTTACTCTTTTGCGCATTTTTTCAGAGTTTCAACAAAAGGTGATAACATGTTATGAAATATACGGTTTTTCACCTAATTTGATAATGACTTTTGATCTGTATAGTTTCAAGTAACAAGGAGTAGACGTAAGCAAACAGATATTTACGTAAGACTAGTGTAGCCACATGGTGGTTGAGCTTGCGTGGATATGTTTGCACTACACCATTCAATTTCCAATAGCAGAAATATAAATTGGTTATGACGTTTGACAGCATATATTTTCTAAAATAAAATGATTTTGTAGAATAATATATCTTTATATAGATAATTTCTATCTCAAGTAATAAAAACTACCACAAGGTATTTATATTAATCCTTTTTTAAAAGAGTTTAAGAAAATTTAAAGAGGAGACATTAAAAGATGAATTAAAGAAGTAAACTAAAGCATTAAACTTAAATAGAACAAGTGAATAAACTTAAAAAGTATCATTGAATGGTCCCGTCTTCTTTCTTGAAACATTAAAGTTACATTTCTCCAGTGTTGTCCATTCGGACAATTTTAACATCATATAAAAAATATGGTTATTAAAATTGACTCAACTTAAAATTTGTTCTGTGCTTTAAAATAAAACAAATTGAATAATTATTTTCAAATACACTGATTTGCTATCAACGTGTCTTTCTTAATATAGTTAAAATGCTTTTTTACAAATTAGTATTTTAACTCAAATATATCAATATTCTTTCTCCATTAAGGATTAGATTGAAATTAATTTCATTATTGCATTAAATATACCTTTATGATTCATAATAAACGACTACTTAATAAGTTATCAAATCTATCCACATTAGTCCCATAGCTTGCCCACCTAAGTTTTAAAATCTTTCTGGTCGAAGGAATGTAAAAGAAAAGCAAAGTTAAAAAACCAGAGAAAAAATTGAATGTCAAGTAAGAATTTAACCCCGTGTATTGGGGCTAGTGTGGACAAAAATAAACTTTTTTTTAAAAAAGAACTTTTGTAAAAATTCCTGATATAAACTAACTGCAAGTTAATATTCAAATTAGTGTTAAAAAATATTTTATGAGTTAAAATAATATAAAATATAGTTTTTTGACAAATTTGTAAAAACAATGTCCACACTAGTCCCCATCTCCCCTATCAGTATCTTAAATCCAACCTTCGAGTTTGATATCTTACTTAAGCAATTTATGTTTCCGAGAAAATATAGCACATTCTCTTGCTTTAATTTTGTGTTCATGGTTTATAAATATTTGAAAATCGTATTCATTATACATATTAACCAATGTATCATTCAATATTCAATGTACAATAATGTTCTACTAATTTTAATATTTTTCTAATGCATTCATATTTTTTCTTTTCTAACATTTCTAAAAACAATGTCCTTACTAGCCCCATCTCCCTTTCAGTATCGTAAATCTAACGTTCGAGATTGATATCTTGCTTAAGCTATTAAAGTTTCCGAGAAAATATAGCACATTCTCTTGCTTTAATTTTGTGTTCATGGTTTATAAATATTTGAGAATCGTATTCATTATACATATTAACCAATGTATCATTCAATATTCAATGTACAATAATGTTCTACTAATTTTAATATTTTTCTAATGCATTCATATTTTTTCTTTTCTAACATTTGTAAAAACAATGTCCTTACTAGCCCCATCTCCCTTTCAGTATCGTAAATCTAACGTTCGAGTTTGATATCTTGCTTAAGCTATTAAAGTTTCCGAGAAAATATAGCACATTCTCTTGCTTTAATTTTGTGTTCATGGTTTATAAATATTTGAGAATCGTATTCATTATACATATTAACCAATGTATCATTCAATATTCCATGTACAATAATGTTCTGCTAATTTTAATATTTTTCTAATGCATTCATATTTTTTCTTTTCTAACATTTGTAAAAACAATGTCCTTGCTAGCCCCATCTCCCTTTCAGTATCGTAAATCTAACGTTCGAGTTTGATATCTTGCTTAAGCTATTAAAGTTTCCGAGAAAATATAGCACATTCTCTTGCTTTAATTTTGAGTTCATGGTTTATAAATATTTGAGAATCGTATTCATTATACATATTAACCAATGTATCTTTCAATATTCAATGTACAATAATGTTCTACTAATTTTAATATTTTTCTAATGCATTCATATTTTTTCTTTTCTAACATTTGTAAAAACAATGTCCTTACTAGCCCCATCTCCCTTTCAGTATCGTAAATCTAACGTTCGAGTTTGATATCTTGCTTAAGCTATTAAAGTTTCCGAGAAAATATAGCACATTCTCTTGCTTTAATTTTGTGTTCATGGTTTATAAATATTTGAGAATCGTATTCATTATACATATTAACCAATGTATCATTCAATATTCAATGTACAATAATGTTCTGCTAATTTTAATATTTTTCTAATGCATTCATATTTTTTCTTTTCTAACATTTGTAAAAACAATGTCCTTGCTAGCCCCATCTCCCTTTCAGTATCGTAAATCTAACGTTCGAGTTTGATATCTTGCTTAAGCTATTAAAGTTTCCGAGAAAATATAGCACATTCTCTTGCTTTAATTTTGAGTTCATGGTTTATAAATATTTGAGAATCGTATTCATTATACATATTAACCAATGTATCTTTCAATATTCAATGTACAATAATGTTCTACTAATTTTAATATTTTTCTAATGCATTCATATTTTTTCTTTTCTAACATTTGTAAAAACAATGTCCTTACTAGCCCCATCTCCCTTCCAGTATCGTAAATCTAACGTTCGAGTTTGATATCTTGCTTAAGCTATTAAAGTTCCCGAGAAAATATAGCACATTCTCTTGCCTTAATTTTGTGTTCATGGTTTATAAATATTTGAGAATCATATTCATTATACGTAAACTACATTCGCCAATGTATCCTTCAATATTCAATATAAGATAATAATCTATTAATTTTAATATTTTCTGAAGCATTCATTTTTTTCTTTTCCAAAATAATATTTAAAAAAAAAGTCATTTTATCTAACACAAAATAAGACAGAAAGAGTAAGTATCTAAGCAAATAGTTTTATAATAATGTCATTTAAACAGAAAAACAAGTTACTTTTGAAACAAGTTTACTTTCCTTAAAACTGTAACATAAAATGCGAATATGATTACAGTTTCTATTTCGTTGTCTCCCTTAAAAAAGTTTTAAAAAAAACATGCAGCAAAACGCACACACCAAGCAAAACGTTCCCTCTGAAAAGTCTAGAATAAACAACTGCTTTTAAAAAGCATTTGATCATAAGGCAACGAAACTTAGTTTTAAAATCTTTCTGGTTGAAGGAATGTTGAAGAAAAAAAAAAGATAAAAATCCGGAGAAAAAATTGGATGTCAAGTAAGAAACTAAGATGATTTAGTAGAGAGGGCACGAGCTTCCATTATGAAACACGATAAAGTCTAATGGTCTTTTCGTCTTTAGAAGTATTACAGGGGAGGAGGGGATCTCGTTGGAATTTTCTAGATGGAACCAGATTTCTTGCTCTACCCTTAGGCTTATTTTGCATGTTCTTTAATCTCCGGACCCCCTTTACCCTGAAGAAGAACAATTACTGGTCAATCGATGGCAACAGTCTCGAGTGGGGACTACGTGCGCGACATCTGGGGACGGCCATTGGAGTTTTTTTTTTTTTTTTTTTTTTTAAGATTCTCTCTTTTGTACATTTCTTATGGTATTTCATTCGCCGTCCCCTCTTTTGACTTTTCTTTAAATAACGGCGTTTCATCTTCTTTTCCAATCTCGGTTTCGCCCCTCCCCCACGAAAAAAAATTTTTAGTCTCATTTTATTTTACCCTGGACAAATGAGAGCGAGTTTGAAAATTGCATTTCTTTCATTTCGCCGTTTTTCATTTCATTTCTCTTGAAACGTTTCACTTAAATTTTTATTTTTTTATCCTTTCTATTATTAATTTTATTTCTTTTTCATTACGTAGCGGTTTTATTTTAATGGTAAATGCATTTTTTTTTTTGCCATCCGTTTTGAGTTATTTTACGTTTTATGTTTTTTTTTTTCTTTTTTATTGTGAGGGGAAGCAACCATTAGCTTTTGTTATTTAAATGTTGCAACAATATGAGATGAATTCATTCCATTTTCTGAATATTCTAATGAACCTAATATGGATATTGTTTAAATCCCTTCCAGTTGATATCTTTTTTCTTCTACTATAAATATGATTTGAATTTCTTCATATGCTGATGAAACTTTTTTGCATTTTTATTTTTACATGTATTCATCTATTTTGCATTACTTAGCTGAATTGCAAAAATATTTTTCTTGCTTTCTGAGATTCAAGCTATAATGTAATCCTTATTTTGCAATAAAAACTCTAAACCCGTCCGTAAACTTTTATCGATTTTAAAGTATAGGCTTGCTTTTATTAAACATTTTGAATAAATATATCTAGTTGCATTCATATACAAACTTATATATCTAAATACATCAACATAATAAAAAATAAAAGTTTTTGATAAATGTTTTACTTATATTACAAAAGCAAAGTTATTATACATTTTAGGAATTTAGGTGATAGTTTCAATACCTAAATTTAGGTAATTACCTAAATTTAAATAATTAATTACTAACACTATTAATTAATTAATTACTCCTACAATTAATAAATTAATTATCTGCATTTCAGGCCATAGTGGAGGTAATTAATTTAGTGTTAAATTAATTTAAAACTAAATTAATTACCTCCCAATTACCTGAAATTTAGGTAATAGGAAAAGAGACTGGTGAGGACATGGGGCTAGAGGGGACATCTTGAATAACTTTTTAATATATTAGTCAAATTTCCTGAGCTAGATTTCGTTGATTGGCATCATTAATATACATTTATAATTGTTGTTACACTATCACCCTGTGATATCTTTAAAAGAAATTTGTAAAAGATGGTTTTTAAGGTGCAAAAGTAGCTTTAAAATTATCTCTTTACCCGTCCGTAAACTTTTATCGATTTTAAAGTATAGGCTTGCTTTTATTAAACATTTTGAATAAATATATCTAGTTGCATTCATATACAAACTTATATATCTAAATACATCAACATAATAAAAAATAAAAGTTTTTGATAAATGTTTTACTTATATTACAAAAGCAAAAATTTCACGAATAAAATTAGTTTTAAGAGTTCTTATTTTTGTTTTGATAATTTAACTACTGTTTTTGATAATTTAAAAGAAATTAACTATTCATACTTTGTTTTTGAATACTAAATCATGCGATTTTATACAATTAAGCGTGGACTTAAAATTTTAATAGTTGATGTAATGATTCCACTTCTATTTCAATATACATCGTGGTATGTTTAATATACATGGTATATTTCATATGCATCATAGAACTTGAAATGCTTGAGTCTTTTTTATTATTCATTCCAGAAATGTGAGAAAATTTTAACCTATGTAAAAATAATCCATATTCCTGATATTATATCGTATGTGAAGTAATCTACGTAGTTTTATGTAATTGGCGCTACCCAGGTTTTGATTTTTCTACCATACGATATATTTTGTTTTACTTCGCAAAACCCATAAGATTTCAGAAAATGAAATACCGAAATTATGTTAAAAAATTTACTGTACTGCACTGTAATCACCACTTTAATCACCAGTATGATGAAATATAAAAACAGTTAACGTTCAACAGTTGGTTCAACTGTTAAACTTGTCGTAAAAAATATTATGCGGCTTGTTTTGCAGATCACAGAAATTTAACCACAGAGTTGAAATTTGACAAAGTGAAAGGGCCAATTTTATTTCTGACTATTATTTTATTTCTAACGAGGGCTTTTTTTTCTTCCAAAATTTCAATTTGTTTCAAAAATCTTTGCAAGTGCTCTTTTCGTGATTTTATTCTCACTTTTGTCTTATAAAAAATTGAGTACGTATAAATTGTTGTAAGAGAGTTTATTTATCTTTCTTCAGATCTTTATTTTAAATGCGTTCAATCAAAAAAAAAGTAAAGGAGTTCATATGAAAAGTAATAAGTAAAAGAAAGATGAAACGATATTTGATCCTACCAGGTATAAATCTTAACATTTATAGTGTAATTTCAATAAATGCAAAAACTTTATTCTAAAGAGAAAAAAAAAATTCTATTTGAGCTGTAGAAGTCTAGTTAAAGAGTAAAATTGCATGTTATTAATTCCTTATTATTATAAAAAAACATTTTTTATTCATAAGTTTAATTTTTTTCAAGTTCAGTTGGATATTTATCTAATTCTTAAAATTGTTCATTTCGTTAAAATATTAAATAAGATATTTAATTAAATATAAGATAATTAATTATATATTATATTAATTATATATTATATTAATTATATATTATATTAATTATATATTATATTAATTATACATTATATTAGCAAAATATAATTTGGTTTTTGAGAAAATAATGATATAAGAAAAATTGATGAATGAGAAGCCGTCACAGGGACTGGTGAAACCCGCCTCCTAGCTTTTCTTTTATTTCTCTTTATTTTTTTATTTCATTATTTCATTACTTCTGATATGGTGTACATTACAAGATAGGTAGTTTTTGAAGTTTTTGGTCGTTGATGATTTATAAGTTTAAAGTGAGCTAAAAAGATTTTTAATCTTTAGTTTCAAAACTCAAAGAAAGTAATTGTTTTAAGTTATATTAGTAAATCCTTTTAATCAAGTAGAGAGTTTAAACATTTTCTTAAATCAATTCAGTTGTTTCTCTGAAAAATATCATTAATTTTAACCATTTCAGCGAAAATGTTGACCCTCTTTTCTTGAGTTATGGAATATTTGCATTTTTAGATTTCAGAAATTAAAGGAGAAGGTTTTGAGAATCTTTGAAAGCGTTTTTATTATTTTAAACTGAAATAACCCAACTGCATTTTCAACGTTTCTGCATTCTATGCAACAGTTTGTTCATCGTATGCGTACTAATGAAAAAATCCTCCCAATAATATTAACTTCGTTTTACAGTTTAAAATAAAAAAGATGAAATGATTTACTATTAGAAATGTGCAATGATTAAATTGAGTGGGTCATATTTTATAGTTATGTGGGCAACCATATTTTGATGAACTAAAACTGAGTAAATATAAAAACGAATACAAATTACCACCTTTTTTTTTAAATTAGAAGTTTAACTATTTCATACTTATTGCAAGAAGATTCCTTAAAAATGATTGCACTTGATTTTGGAGGTTTAAATTTACCGAAATTGTTTCAGAAATCACTTTTACTTTTTTTATTTTTTTTTTATCAAAAACGGTCTTTGTTTTTACCGGAGATTTACGCCTATTTATTTAAACAATAATAAGAATGATTATTTTTATCTGTACAAAGCACGATTCAAAAAATCAATGATTCTAAGAATAAATTATAGAATATTAATTCTAATTCTTACTGAGATATGTCCGCAATCATTGTTGTTAAATAATTTATAGTTTTCGTTTTCGTCGCAATTTGAACGAGTTTTATTATTTCACTGATACAATAAATATTATAATAACATTCCTCGGAAATACTTTACTCACATTGCTATTTAAATTTTTTCCAAATTAAGGAGCATTTATTTATTAATCATTTAAAGGTAGAATATGTTTGATAATTCAATGAAATAAGTATATTTTTAGTTCTTATCTGCATATTGCGCCATCTACCGGACAAACCATCGTGGTGAATCTGCTTGAGACGTCTAGGGTTAAAGAAAAACTCCCATCAATCATTTGGGGTTCTCAGATCTGGCTTGCATATGCTCAACCACATGCAAATCAACGATGGCTGGTGCTCTATCAAACTGAAACGTGCACTGACAGAACATCTTGTTTAACCTGACTTTCAAAAGCTTTACTGAGATAGAAGAGTTTTTTATTGCTTGGTCCGCCATTGGGTTTCCTACATCTTCCGTTCTTTATGCCGAAGTTGAAGTAGAAGTGCTTTTTTCCTCTTTTTCCCTCATGTCGTCGTTTTTAAGTTTATTTTTCTTCTTCTTGCTATATCAATTTTATTCCGACGACAGGAAAGCTCGATAAAAGTGAAGTGAAGTGGTTTAAAATGGCAGAAAGTTTATCGGCATTTTAGGCGCGTTTAACTGTGACTGAATGCGAAAATAAATTCCGATACATTGACTTCGCCTATCGGCTATTCAAAAACGTATTTATACTTGGCCATGATCCCTGTTTCCGTTAGAGGAGTATGCATAGGCAAATATTTAGGGTAAATGCCGTGTGAAAAAGTGAAAACGATATCTGTAGTTTAATATGATGGCATCATGAAACAAAGTGTTATATTAGATAAAATGGGTGAGCGACATCACTGAGTTATAAGACTTTATCCATTGTTTCGCTTGAAATGGTTTTTTGTTCTGATTCTTTTTCAGAAATGAGTTTTTATTCCTAGATATATGAAACTAAAACACTAAAAATATTGGAATCTTATCTTATTACATTATTACGAATCTTCAAAGTGTTTGGGAGGGAAATAACTAAGCGAAAAATAAAATGAAACTTTGAACATCAAGATTCAATATACCGCTATCGAATTCAAATCATCACTACGTCATTTACGGTAAAAAGTGAGCTATCAAAAATTGATTCAATGTTGAACTATGATGTATATAAAGTGCAGAAATCATGATACCGTTAAAGTGCAGAATTAAAGTGCAAAAAAATACCGTTAAAGTGCAAAAAATATTCATTCTTTCGTTAAAGTGCAGAAATAATGATACCATTGAAGTTCAAAAAAATCATGATACCGTTAAAGTACAAAAATCACTTTAAAGATTATTTAGGTAAAGAGCAGATTAACCAGGGTTATCCATTAAAGTATTTCTTAACATATCTAGGCAATATAAACATTACCTAGATCAGTGTTTCCCAAACTTATGACTTTCGTATACCCTTTCTAAATGTTTCGCAACGCTGTGCACCACTAATAAGAAAATGAATGTATTTCTTACTATTAAAAAAATTGCACGAAAGTTAAAAATCACAACTGGCTGTTGACACCACTATTTATTAACTGTCAACTGTGCAAAAAATAGCCAATAGAAAAATACGTAATCGTAAATTTTCATGGTTAGCTTTGTTTTTAAGTAAACTTTTTTGAAATTATCGTTTGTTGCAAGATATTTCGCATAAGAACGCGTACCCCCGCTAAACTGTTCCAGTACCCCTGGGGGTACGCGTACCACACTTTGGGAAACACTGACCTAGATAATCTTGCTCGTAAAATTAAAAATTAAATCTTTGCTTTAACAGCAGCAGTTTCTAAATGCTTTAATTAACAAACTTTATTTATTTATTTTTATATTTTGATATCCGAAGAATCTAGTTAATACAATCGAAGAATCTACAAATCATAATAAATATATCATAAACAGTCAACATCTTTTAGAACTTTGGTGACACGGCAGCTGTTAATATGCACTTTACCTAGAAAAGCGTTAAACACTTTATTCGCTCTTTAACGCAACTTTAGAAAAACAGTTAATTTACAGATCAGATAGGTAATGTGCACATAAACAGCTTTCGAACTTGACTGGTAACATATACTTTAAAATAAAATAAGTTTCAAATTCTTTTCAACTTTAGTAGCGTGTTAAATTGAGTTATGCTTTTGTTTAAAATACAAGAAGTGTCATAACATTGCTTAACTTAGAGCCATACTAGCGTTATTATAGTTCTAAGCATTGAGCAGAATCGAACAATATAATAGTTCAACATTCTACGGAATTTCAAACAGTGTAGCGTTAAAAAATTAGACTAACAATTTATTAGATTAACACAGAATTATATTAACACCGATTAGCAATAAAGAGAATACCATTACTATTACAGCTTAGTTAATCTGCAGATTAACTTGGTAATATGAATATTACAAACTTTCGAGCTCATGTTACAGCTCATGTGTAGTAATACATTATTCCGAACGTTGTTAGTCCTTGTTACTTTTGTTATTTATTTTTTTATTTATCCTTTTCTTTTGATTCTGAGAAGGAAAACTACTTACCTCAGAAATCTTAAAACAACTCAACTCCTTCTACGTTTCAATATTTTCTTAGTCTTCTTTTAACACCGTTTTCGTCTCCATATTTTTTCCTTCATAAAATTCCGCATTTTAATAATTTATGCACTATTTGGTGCTATTATCATTTTACCTTTCAGAGCTCTTATCTCAAACATATTTTATCCCTACATATACGACAGTCAGCTTTTACCATTTATTATTAGCAGAATTTTACCATTATAATTTTTATGGATTTGCAATGCATCAATTTTATTCAGATTGTGAGCTATATGAGAAATTATATGCCCGATTTTCTTATAATAGAAGAAATATATTTTACCTTTAGATAGATAAATTGCGAAGGCAATTGTCTTCTCTGCACAGCATGAATTTAATGATATTAATATTAAAAACAAAAATATTATTCTAACAAAATTTATAACTTGAATATTATCAGAGATTAAATAATTTACATATTTCCTTACACAAAAATATTCATCTCTATTTACATTATTAATCTCCTTGTTGCTCTTTTTTTTCAGAAAAAATTTTATAAGTTATTTTTCCTGTTTTGAAAGCGTACAATTTATTCATTAAACAAAGGCTGTTCGTTTTACTTTACGACTTTGTTTTGCTTTGTTTTTTTATGTATGTTATAACACAGACATCATTGTAGGAAAATTATCGTGATAAATTACTCGGAAAAAAAAATTCAAAAATAAAATTCTAAACAGTGAACAATATAAAACGCATGCAGCATTTGAACGCGTTTAATAGAATAAAGGTGAAGCTTTTCAAAATCTCAATTTAAACTTAAAAATAAATGCTACTTAAACAATGTTAAAAAATAAAAATAACACCGATTAAAATGTGTATATAATTAACTTAGTATAAAAGTAATAAGTTTTTAATAAGATTTAAAATAAATATCCTTATAAATTTAGTATTAATTTGATATTAGCATTACCCTCTCAAATACTGACCTTCTGATAAAAAAAAAATCAGAATAATAAGTAATAATAGTTAGTATAAAATTAGTGGTTTTTTTAACAAGATTTAAAGTGAATATTATGGGTAAAAAATACTCATAAATTTTGTATAAATTTGATAATAACATTACTCTCTTAAATACTGAAAAATAAAGAAACATAATTTTTTCTGGTCTTCCTTTTGATTCAACAGAATCAGAATAATAAGTAAAACTCTTTCTAGAAAAAGTATTCACCTATGAAATCCTATTCTATAAACAAACTTTTAAATCTTTTTTTTTTTGTTGATAAATTTGTAAATGCCCTCTGGCTAAATATATTACCTCATAAATCAGGAGCGTTTCAAAAAATATATAATCATTATTCCTCACAGAAAAAAAAAAACTTAACCAGTTTTATGCTGACTAAAAAAAATAGCTTGCTTCTTTCCATCTTTAGCCGCCATTAAATCGTTGAAGCACGTGGGGCTATAAATTCTTTTACAGATGGGCCTCGGTGTTCGATCACAAGCTGATTGTTTCTCTCTTATGTTGAGATCGGGTGCTGTATGTAACCTCCCACCCTTGCTTCAACTATGCTCTTGTGCATACTTCAAACGAACTACCCCACCCCCTCTGCTTACTAACTTCGATATATAGGCTTGGTCACCGGGCATTTAGTTTTTATAGTCTTCGGTTGCCCACCTTCTTCCCCGTTTTAGGAATACACACAATTTTCTGAATCTATGGAAATGCTTTCGACACAGCTGGACTCTTGAGTGTGGGGAACGGCATATTAAATAAATTGTGTGTTTGTAGATAGTTTATGCAAAGGCTAGCCGCTAGGCGTTTACTTTCTTTAGCAAATGTCATTAAATTTTCTTCGTTTTTGACGAAACCTTTTCCTGGTATATGCTCCAATCAAGCATTTAATCAAAATAATAATAATAATAATAGCTAGATAAAATAGCGAGATAACTATCATCACTTCTTGGAGGAAATGAATTTCGTGAAAATTAAAGAAATATTTTGAATTTAAAAATTTAAGAATTTAAAAAAAAAAAAAAAAAAAAAAAAAAAAAAAAAACTCAAAGTTTATGTAATGCATGTATTAATCCATCTAACGTTTCTACTAATCACTTTGTCATTGGCATTATATAAGTAGCACAACACAACAAGTACAGATAGAACGGAGAGCTAAATTACGCCCATGCCCGAAGCGGGATTCAAACCCCTCAAACCTGACTCCGAGCAAACATTCCGTAAAGGAGACTAAATAACTATCATTACTTCTTAGAGGAAACGAATTTCATAAAAAATTACATAATTATTTTGCCATTTGATTCCCCCCTTCCGAAAAAAATATAACCCTCCTCAAAGTGCCCTAATGTAGCTAACTTCACTTATAATGACTTTGACGTTGGCACTATATAAGTAGAGCAACACAACAGGAACGGATAGAACAGTGAAATAGATGACACCCTCGACTGAAGCGAGATACGAACTTCGGATATTTCTGGTACAAATACATTATCATGATTATCACGCAGCCGGTTATCTTAATTCGTCACTTTATTTTCGAATGTCTTAGTCGTTATTCTAGTTTTGTCATTCTAGTTAACTATCGCACGCAAAACGCTACGATGAGTCATACATTTGAGGGTTTTGCGTTTCTTCACAAATCACGTGATTTCGTGACGAAATGATTCTCAAAATTGACGAAATACTACTCAAGGATTGCTGAATCTTCAAAAGGTAGTTTTATTTCTAAGAGTCTACCTGTGTAGAAACCATTTCTACGAATATTCTCGATTTATAGAAATGGTTTCGTCGCAAATAGACCTTGAACTTGTAAACTTGTAAAACTATAATTGTAAATGGTCAATATGAACGCTTGTGTTTGTAAATAGTGTTATGCATTGGATAATATTATCCATTGTTCACCTGTAATTTAACTTACATAGTTGCGATTGTTTTCCTTTCTTCCCTTATTTTAATTTTAAGAAACACAGGCTATTGATCTGGTTGAAGCTCAATAAATAAGCTTATTCAGTAGATTTTTTCCATCTGACTTTCATTTTCTTAAACATCCTAAGCAGTTTTTACGTGCTAAACAGTAAGAAAATTTAAAAGAGATTTCATTGATATTGAAGATTCAGAATTTCTCTAAGTCAGACATCTATACATTAAATTTTATATAGTATATTAAAGCAAATAGATCCTATTTTAATTAGAAAGCAGATTTTGAAGAAAAAGATATGATGCGTTTTAAATATTCGTTTTAAAATCTGACATTTCATGCACACCAACTGAAAACATTAATGATCAATACGTTTTTTATGTTGGGTTTATTTTTAAATTTATTTAGGAGGAAGTTCATACTTGTGAAAGTTTGGTCATAAGGTTAGATTTTTAAAGTTTATTCTGATTCTACCTTCTTCTCCACATACAAAATTTAGGGATGCACTTATTTCTTGTGTTCATTCTTAAAATTTACATAGGCTTTAAATTGTGTTTGCGGATAACTTGGTATGTTGGATTATTTATTAGGTATTTCATTTCCAAAGGCTTTTGTTCAACTGCTATTTCCTCCGTGCATAAATTTTATGTACGCGCACCACTTGTAAATATATGAAAATATTTTCAAAATATATGGGTTCTTAATTAAGGGAGAAGTATATAATGTTAAAAAATCAATCCTAAATAACTCACAGAAAGTGATATATTCGTGTAAAATATTCGAGAAGTTCAACAGAAGTATAAGTTGTATGTGTACGCTAAAGAAAAAAAAACTTTTCTTTTCAAAGAGGATAATTAAGAGCCCTTTAGCTACAACATGACATCAAGTATTACATATTTAAATATGAAATCATGTTTTTTATAGGTTATGATGTTTTGAATTCAAATAAGTTATTTACTTTGAGATATCTAAAAGTGTTTAATTCGTATAAAAAATAAAAAAATAAACGTAAGAAGGAGTTTGCAAGATACGTACCTCTTTATAAGTTAACGAGAGGAAATTATTGCATAAAAATAATTTAAATGTAGTAAAATTTCCTTTCCAGCCAAAAATGTCACCGTAAGTAGAAGGGAAAATGGTGGTTGACCACTGACCATGTAGGACTCGCATGCGAGAAGTGGTCCTAATTTTCACCTGGTCTTAATATAGTATGCGCTCTTATTAATCAATTATGGAAAGCACAAAATTCAGCGTCTGAAACGAAAATAACCAATAACCCTTTTCAATCTTAATGTCTGAAATGAGACACATGAGTCAATTAAATCTTTAATTTATGTTTAATAATTCTATGAAAATGTTCTTTTCATTTTCTTGGCTGGCATCATCTTCTTGAGTGAAAAAAAAAATGTCTGCTACTTAACTGTCTCCCCATTTCCTTTTCGAACTATGATAAAGAATCTCTCTTTTCAGCTTTACGTACTTTAAAAAATTGAAGCAATTAATGTAAATGTACGTATGTAAATGTAGTGTGTAAATAAAAACGTGAGTCAGATAAAAGAACGAGGAATAACTTAAAAGATTTATGTAATTTTTCCACCTGATAAGTCCATTTGCTATGTCTCTTCTTCTAATTCTGTTAATTTTATCACTTCAGTAAGTCAATAAAATGTCACAATTGATCATTGAAATCAAACATCCAAAGGTCAAAAATAATTGCATTGCATTTAAATACTGCCATACCAGTCTGAATAGTAATAAAGTTGTTCACTTAGTATACCAGTTTAAGTTGGCTATCTAATTGGAGCCTCTGAAATGGTCAACTTACAAGAGATTTCATTCTATGTTTCCTACATTAAACCAGTTTAGCTTATCACGATAATAATTTTTTAACGATCTAAAGGAACCCCGATAATCAAGCGTTAAACTGTTAAAAACAACTGCACCGTCTCTATATATGATGTACACTAGTTTGAATCTATTAAAGACAATTAGTGGTCAACTTACGCTGTTTTTATTGTTTTTACCAGCATTTAAATTTAAAAACGCCGAGGATTTATTATTGTTACTTTAATGAAACTTGTGAACATCATAATAATAATAATTGTTTAAAAAGCCATGAAAATAGCACATGCTAAATGATTTTTCATTTTTAGATCCTCACCATTAATGCGATAATTTTAATTGCAACTAATGATACTTATTTCAGGCACGTTTCCATGAGATAAGGACAAAAATATTTATATAGTATTCAGTAAACCTAACCAAACCAATCTCTTTAAAATTTATTCCGAATATATTTATAAATATCTTTTTCCTTATCTAAAAAGATACCTCTATTACTATTTTGAGGATTCTCTTTTAGAAAACTTATTTAAGACAATCACACGAAACGATAACGATAAGCGAAAATCCTGGAACTTGCCGTCTCGAGGTCTGGAATGGCTTTTTAAAGATAAACTCACTTACTGTGCAGCCAACCAAATTACCATAGAATCCCTAGAGAAAGCTGATTTGTACCAAAAGAAAATCCCTCGAAATAGCATTTTAATATCTAATCTAAAATAGACGGGAGCCATAAAAACAATAAGAAGAAAAAAAAACTTCTTTCCATCGCCTTTCCCATATTTAATCTCTATTGCATCCCTGCACCCTCCTAAGAACAAAAACTCAAAAGAACAGAAATCGAAATAGTGGCAATAATAAGAACTCCTTTTCAAAATACAGTGCTTTTCAATATATCTATATACAGAAATAAAAACAAAGCACAAAAATTAAGGAAAAAAAGGGGGAGGGCATCAGCACTTCATACCCCTCATACTATTTCATGTTCCTGTAGATTTTCTAAATTCGTGCTTGACTTTATTCTGGGGTAACCTTCTTTACTAACGGCTACCAAACAAGAAGAATGCCAATAACAAAAGAGGGCCAATTGATAGAGAAAATATATGGGAAGCAATAGGAGAGGCGCGTAAAAATGCTCCCATGTACAAAATTGAACTATAAAACACTACAGTCGCACCTCCCCCATACCCCTGTCTCAAAGGCAGTTTCCTCATTTCTTTTATCCCCCCCCCCCACTACCATTTCCACCTCCCCTTTATCCCCGACATATTCCAAACTCTAAGCATATTCTAAGTTGTATTAAAAAACAACGAAGCGTTAGAGATAGTTTTCCATCTCTTGCTTTAGATTTCTCTTTTATTTTGAGTTTATTATTTCATTTGTTGAACGTTATTAGATAAGGATTCTATATGATTATTCTATAAGGCACATTTACAGAAATGGAAAGTTCGTTTTTTTAAAAAATTTCTGGAGTGTTTTAATTATGTTAAAATCGAAGCTTTAAATATACTAATGACAATAATGAAGGGCCTTTTCTTTGTCATTTTCTTCTTGTTGTTAATGTTGTAGTTCATTTACGTCACACTAGAGCTGCACAATGGGCTATTGGCGACAGTCTGGGAAACATCCCTGAGGATGATTCGAAGACATGCCATCGCAATTTTGATCCTCTGCAGAGGGGATGACAGCCCCGCTTCAGTAGCCCGACGACCTACACGTGAAGTAGAGCACTTTACGAAAGAATAGTTTAACGAGGACCAATACCGCACACCCTTGGTCCCTACGCAGACTAATCTAAGTGGTCAACCACCCGCTCAAAGACCACAGCCAGTGATGCTTGACTTAGGTAATCTGCTGGGAACCGTGTCTTAACGATCAGTAAACTGCGGGACTGTCATTTTCTTATTTTGTTTTTATCTCTTTTGAGTGTCGTGCCAATAAAGTCATGCATGCATATCACACATTATATGCACATATTATACATTAAAGGCACACATTATATATTTCTTGCCTATTCCATTTCAATTATTTCTTAAATTTCAGAATAATTCTCTAATTATTTACTCAATAAAAATATCTATGCCAACTTTTCAACAGAAACAATAAAGAAATTAAATTCTATAAATAAAATTTTTTTCAGTAACTGCTACAAGAGTGACATAAAGATTTAAGACCTATATAGGTTTGCCGAAATTTGTGACGTCCTTTAAAGTTTTTCTATTGGAAGTAATTTCATATTTGCAGTCCTTTTTCAAAGCTTTATTTTTTGATAAATTTCAAAATAATTCCTATATGCACTCAGCAGCGACTGCTTTTTTTTACATTCTTTAAGAACAGTTTAATTTAACAAGTCACAAGGGTCCTTTGGCTCTTATGACCTGTTTCATATAATGATGTTATTTGCAACAAAAATTTTAATTAAAAAGTCTCTTTTTTATCAATTTTTCATGCTTAAAAAATAAGATAATTTTTTTTTTCATCAGGAAAGCTCCTGGAATAATATTGATTTCGAAAAAACTATATTAAAGAAGATTTTTGAAAATAATTTAATATAAAGCTATGTTCTCTATCAGTGTTTCTCACCTCAACTTTATGATAACAAATTTTTACCGCCAACAACTATCATTATACTGAGTTTTACTAAAATTACTAAAACATCAGTCGAAACAAAGCAATAGTTGTCCTAGTTTAATTAATAAATAAAAAAAAACACAGGAGTTTAAAAAAAATATCGAGCATTTATATCTGACATTCTGTATAAATGTAAACAAATTATATATCTGTATATGATTAACCTAATAACATAGCATAAAGCAGCTGCATCAGTACACATATTTATAATCTAAAAATGTTCCAATAAGCATAAAATTCCATTATTCCAACATTTTATTCTACATTTAAAACATGTTAAGTTTAATTTAAAAATATTTCGTAACAAGTTTTGAGTTTTGATCACTTTAAAGCTGAATGACAACAACTAAGTAGACAGCAACTAAGTTCTTTAACAGTTTAACGAAATAGTTTAAACACTTTTAGAGGATTTTAGTGAGGGAAATTAGCAGTTCTGTCTTCAATTGCGTTGTCCGATTAATATCAAAACTGCTTGATGATTTTTAGAACACTTTCATCGCAGCGAAATTAGAGGAGAAAAAGTGCATAACTTTAAAATTGAGCCTAAAAAATAATCCCTTACTTTATTCAATGAGCGAAAATTCCTAAAGACAATCCACGCTGATGTCATCTCAACGCTTTTCTAAAAGTTTCTCCTCACCCAATGATGGCGTCCTCTAGAAACAATACAAGGGACTGATCAGATGAAATTGTAAATTTTAATAGTTGACACTTTATTGCTTATAATAAGTTGAATTTGTTATATTTTATTTTTATTTTTTTTGCTTCTGTGCAGTTTTATCACGAACGAATGAAATTCTTCTCTTCGTGTGTAATTTGAAGAAGTTTTTTTTCGTACTTCATTCTATTAAAAGTTATTGTAAAAAGGTTTTCGTGAATTTATGTTAGTGTTTTGAAATTTTTTCATGCTATAAATTTTCTTACAATAATGCATGGAAATAAAATAAAACAAATAACCTAGCTATAACAGAAAATTTCCCAATTTCTATTAAAAATTATGAAAAAGGTGATAAATTCATTAATATTGTAAGTAGTTAAGTTTTTTACCGTAACGTGGTTGCTGAAACCATTTGGTCCAGTGTTGTCATTTTATCAAGCATTGAAAAAAAGCGTGTCTCTTTTTATATGCTCTAACATTGGAATGAAAACGCTTTATATGTTTCATATATGTGGATGGCATCTGAGGTCTGAATAAGTGTTTCTAAAGTTTAAGTGTTTAATTTGTTTGCAGTTACACTTTTGAAGCGTTTTTCAATAAAATGAAATTAAAATTCAATTGCAGAATTTAAAATAAAACTATTTTTTGTTCTAAAAGCGAAAATAAAGAAGAAAAAAAAACTTATTTTAGGGGGGATGCAAAAAAATAACTCACTATACTATTATTGGCACCACTAGCACTTAATTTTAAAATATGCACTGCTATTATTGTAGTAGTTGGTGCAGTTTCAATACCTACCAAATGCGTTAAAAAGACCTAATATCGGTACCAAACTACCTAAAATAGCTACTGTAGAAAAAAAGTTTTAATAAATATAAAATTTTTACCCAGAAACAAATAAATATGAGGCGATGGTGATTGGTGTGTTTTAATTTTAATCATAAACAAATATTTTTTTTTATTAAATTAGATTTTGAAACAGCATCTTCCGTAATACTATTTCTGAGATTCAGGATTGTTTTCCTCCTCTTGGGCGCTAAGACTTCATATCTGGTAAAAACAGAATCCTTAAAAAAAATACTAGTATCTCAAATGCTAACAACTGTTTAAGGAGAATGTTTCGTGTTAAGTGGCTCCGTAAAATTTGTAAATCAGAAATGCTTAGGACAGCAAAACAAAAACCGATAGGCCTATGAATTAAAAAGTGTAAAAGAAATGGATTGGTCATGTTCATGAAAAATTTAAAGCAAAACAAGTTTTTAATTGGAATCCTCAGAGCAAAAGGAAAAAAAAAAGGAAAACCTAAAAAAACTTGGCGCAGGACGATTGTAAAAGAATTGAAAACAGTAGGAATGACATGGGGAGAAACAATATCTGACCACAAATAGATCGAGACAGAGAGCTATGATAGAAACCCTACGCTTCAATTTGGAGAGAAAAGGAATATGCATGTATATGCTTGAATTCTAGAGTCAAGACACGAAAGTGTCCATGTTTCTTTTTATACAATATTTGTATAAAAACTTTTAATGTATGCAACAGCATTTTTCTCAATCAAAATAAATAGAGTTAACAATCATTTTAATAAGATTAACTTCTAAAAATTATAAAAGATATTTTTATCCTAATAATGTAAAGCCACCGAGAAGATCAAATAAAAATATTTATAAAAACGAACTCTGAATTATTCTAGCTTTATTTGTAAACTTTCAATTTTGTGGTAAATTTCATAGCATTTATTAGTACCAAATTATTATTTGGTGTTTTTACTCCGTTTGAAAAATGGGTAGTGGGCTATTAAGTTCATAAAAATCAATGCTTTCGATTTTCAACGTGTTACATTGTAGCGATGTATCTAAGTACTTCACCTTTTGAATATTTCCTTTTTATTATGCAAACTTGTTATTTTGAATTTCTCTTATAAAAGTTCATAAAAAAAAACAATGTTTTCGCCTTTAAAATTTACCTTCACACTCTGGTGATTTTTCAGATATAAGCGTTACTCTAAATCCTTAACTTTAAGAAGAAAAAAAAAATTTTAAATATTAAAAGTCATACAAGAGTTAGGCGATATATCGTCAGGGGAAAATTGTCCATCAAGCTCCGCCCTTGTTTTCTATTCGAGAACTTTTTATTAAAAGTAAACTTCTGCCACGAATCTTAAGCCTGAGTTATGAAGGGATTATTGAGGCCCATCATAACATTTTGCAACGGAAACCTTTTACTTTTTCCATCCCTTTTTACAGTAGCAGACGAAGAGGGATGATACCTTAGGGGGTCATAAGACAACCCTAGACCCCCTTGATTTACAGCTAGTCGAAGGGTTCAACATTGATCCTTCTTTGCTTGCATATGTGAAGATTACAATAAGCTTTTTGCCGTGGCGCATTTAGACACGTTAAGGTTGCGTTACACCTGCGCGCAAGGTGCTTGAATTTAAGATGGTATTGGGATTGGGGATGCTCTGGGGCTGCAACCACTTTTCGCTATCCCTTAACCCTTGCTTTATTTTTTTTTTCGCCCCACCCTCTAAAAACAGTTCGTGATGCATAACCGTTAAAAATATCTTTGATGCAGTGGAAATGTGGGATGCTTCTTCTCTGAAATGGATACATTAAAAAAAATCTTGATGGTCGCCCAGTTCCGGCGGGGAAGAGGAAAAGAAATTCTGGGAAAGGGAAGAGCGATTTCACGAGAGGATATTGGAAAAATGATAATGAGCAAACTTTTTCCATTTATTTATTTAGGTTTTTGTATGTATTTATTTTTACTACATGGTAAACAAGTTTGTCATTATAGAATTTTCAAAATGAATACACTAATTTAAATTTAAAGCATGCAGAGTGAAAGGGAGAGTGGTGTCAATTGTAACATTTTTTACTTAACTATTTTTAACTAACAAAAAATCCAGTATATTATTAGTATTAATTGACAGACGAGTAAAGTAGACTATCCTCTACTAGAAAAAAAAAATACCTTATTTTAAATGTTATTATATTAGTTATTAACAATTTTTGACAGTAGTGCACTTGTTACAATTGTCCCCACTTACGGGGTCAATTGTAACAGTTCATAAATTCAAGTAAAACATAGTTAATTATACATATTATCATAGTTGTGATATATTTTTTTATTGATCAAAATAGTAGTGATATTTTAGAAGTAAAAATAATAATGAGCAGAGACCTAAAGGGTTAAACTTTTAACTTTAAGGGGTTAAAAATTTTATTTTATGCTGTGAAAGGTGACAAATAAAATAATGCACATGCAACATAATATAAATGATATAGGAAACTATTGGTGGTTCTTAAAGAGTTAAGTAATGGTTTGTAAACATAAGATTATTTATTTTCAGCTGTTACATTCGTCCCTTTACTTACTGTTACAATCGTCCCAAAGACGCCATTTCAGCTTCATTTGTTAAAAACAATGCTAGTTAATTAACAAAACTAATCTTCTTTTTTTTAAATGTTAATTAAGGTGTTCACTTACATATTCGGTTAATAATTTTTATTTGTTTAAACAAAATTACTTTGTTACAATATAATATTCTAATACCAAAAAAAGTACTTACGTAGCGTGAAAATATCTTTTGTGATGTAACTCTTTCAAAAGTACATAAAAATGGTTGCCAGCAGGGGTGTAAATGTAGATTTATTAAATACACGTTGTGCGTCACCTAGGAACCAATTCTAGAACCCGACACTTGAAATTTTTGCTCTGTTACAATCGTACCCTGTTACAATTGACCCCACTCTCCCCTACTAATATGTCAATTACACAGGGGAACCAATTAACTGTTACATTTATACAAAAATCTGATATTTCCTAATTCGGGTGTGGGGACTTCAAATCCAAAATTAGTTTTGTTCTTTAAAGTTGCAGAATTTTTTTTAAAAATAATATTTTTAGATTATTTTTCGTCGGAATCTACAAGCTTTAAAACGTAATATATAACATAGAGTTGCGTAAAGTTTGTGACAAACTTCTAGAGGAGTAAGTGCATATTATCAGAATTAAAAGTACATAGGAATCCATGTCCGGAAATGTAGTTGTACGCGGCAAAGGGCGTTTTCCTATTATAGCCTGTTTAGAAGCGCATGAAGAAACCATTTGCACATTTCGACATAAAATAGACTAAAAATGACATTTAAAAAAATCTGTAGCTTGGAGATAAAAATCAATTGCAGATTTGAAACCAGCGATGCGAAAGCATTTAATATCTGTTAAAAAATCTCATACAAAAAAAAATTGTTCCTAAGTGTTATTAGTTTATAAGAATCTGTTAATTGCTATATAGTGTATTTGTTAAGAGACCTTTGATTTAATATAGATTAAAGAACATTTGTTTAATAAAAAAATTTATGCATATTTAAATTTTTTGAACCAACATAAATTATTATGAAACTACTGCAGTAGTTTAGTGTTTTCCACACATAGACATGTAAGTGATGTAGCAGCTAAAATTGCGCATTTGAATGTTAGTATTATATTCATCTTCTGATAAAAAATAAAGAAAACTCTGCTAATGATATTTTATTAAAGTTGCTTTAAAATCAATATTACCCTTATGTTGATGTCTTTTAAAAATTTTCTAGAGCCAGTTTAACTACCAATTGTAGAGACTATGTACACTGCTGGCCAACCAAATTGCAACACCGAGAAAGACTAGAGATATCACAACAAAATTTATTCTGTAGATAACACGTTGACCAAGTATCAAATAATTAAATTTATAGACATCTGTGAAGTGTGGTTCCTGCCAAAATCAGTAGCCAGAGTAGCCGCCATTGTCTGAGATCACCGCTGCCACATGCCTCGGCATTGATTCAAAGAGACTTTGGATGTGTTCTTGGGGTGCAGCAAACCAAGCAGATTCCACACGTTGCCAAAGTTGATCTGGTGTGGCAGCTGGGGATGTAATCTGGGTCAATCGTTGAGCAATCATGGACTACATGTTTTCTATCAGCGAAAGATCCGGAAAGTGAGCTGGCCAGGGAAACAATTCAATCTGGCGATTGACGAAGAACCCTTGGACTATGCGTGTCACGTGTGGTCGCGCATTATCCTGTTGAAATATGGCTGGGGGAAGCTCTGAAGGTAAGGAAGCACAACTGGCTCCAGCACCTCGGAGATGTAGCGCTGGCAGTATAAAGTACCGGCAATGCGTACTAGAGGATTGCGAGAGTGATATCCAATACCGCCCCATACCATAATACCCGGTGCAGGACCAGTGTGGCGGTGCATAACGCAGCTGTTCAACATCCTCTCTCCACGGTGTCTCCAGACTCGAATGCGACCATCGTGGTGTTGCAGACAGAAGCGTGACTCGTCAGTAAAGACAATTTCATTCCATTCTGTCGTTCACATTCTTCTTTCATCGCACCATTGGCGGCGGAGACGTCTATGGTTCTGAGTCAAGGGTAGACGAAGCAATGGACAATTGCGGAGAGACCACTCTGCTGTAAACGGCGTCGAATGGTACGCGTAGACACTGGATGATGCGTTACAGACTGAATGTGCTGTGCTAAGGTTTGTGATGTGACTGAGCGATCAGTCATTACCATGCGCACAATTCGCCTGTCATCACGTGAAGTGGTGCACTGAGGTGAAGGCAATCGAACACGTCGGTCCGTCGTACTTTCCTGCATCCATTGATCACATATCCGCATAACAGTTGTTTGGTTTCGTCCAACACGATTACTGATTTCCCCGAAAGATAATCCACAATCTCGGTAGGTCACTATACTTCCTTTGTCGAACTCGGATACTTGATCAAAAGATGATCGCTGTTTTCAACGAGGCATAATTGATCGTTTTTTGAAAAAGACAAAAGAAAAACACAATTGCCGAACTTGAAATCGTCGAAATCTTCAAGCCTTAAATAACGCTTTAAAGAGGCGCCACAGGTGCGTGTAATGTGCGCCTGCGCTGAAATTCTAATCATTTGCATATCTCACCTCCGCTAATGCATGTTGTAAATTTCATGTTATTTACATGCTTCCTTCAGGGTGTTGCATTTACGGTGGCAAGCAGTGTATATTACAGATGATGTGATTTTTAAAATAAATACAGAAATCTTCTTTAAAGCTTTTAATTTTAATTTGACTTTGCAAAATTTGTCCAATATACGAAGATAACAATTATCAGCCTGAATAACTTAATTTTTAATAAAAAAGTTCGGAAAATGTATACTGTTATTATAAGGCTGGACACTTTACAATACAAAATTCTTATGAAAATTTGTTTTAAAATGCTTATATATATATATATATATATATATATATATATATATATATATATCACACCAGTTCCAGGTTCACATTAAAAAGTAGCGTCAGTTTGGTTGAAAACTCCCATATGTTTGAAGAAATATTTCTAGAAATTTATTTTAGTCCAAAAACTACTAAATTAAGAGTATGTATATCGTTATTATATGGATGACTACGATTTAATCCCTAAATCATTAAATAAAACATGTTATATCACTTATGGTTATATGGAAACGAAACTCACTAAAAACTCGAAAATCCGGAAAATTATTTCTGAATTCGGAAAAACTTTTATAAACGTTGTATGTTGTTCGCAGCATTAGTTCCTCACCACAATTTCATATTGATTAGAAATGCATTTTACCTTATACATTACCCCCTCTCGGCCACAGTGATATTCCTTGTTCATTTTCTTAATCTTTATTTTTGTTTCACGCTCGACTTCAGCAGTTTTTCAAGCTTTGTTTCTCAGCTTTATTTTCCGTGATTTTTGTGACAACTTTATGATTTATGTTTCAAATCACTTTTAGCTCTTTTTATTTACGCCTGGAAAGTCCTGATGAGAATGAGCGCCTATTTTTGAACGCTAGAAACCTGTTAATTTTAATTTCGGTCTATATTTTTGAGGCCAATAAAGTTTTTTAATCAAGTAATATCTTACCACTTCAGCTTCTTAGGATTTCTTGTTTAATATAATGTTTAATGTTTTTCAGAAATATACTAAGAAATATATATCTGCAAAATAATAAACCATTATCATGAAGCATGTTCCATTAACGGGATCAATTAGATCCTAATAATTTGAGTTTTGATAACTGATTTTAAAATTTTACAAATATTATTATACTCAACATATGTTATTTTCTTCCAGCAAATAAAATAATTTAATTTAATAAGAATGCTTTAAAAATATTCTTTGAATCCTTTGAAAGTATGAAGTTGCCAAATATTTTCTACGTTTTTCCAATTTATTTAAAAATGCATGATTGTAATTGTTTTTTCCAAGAACTTTAGTTATTTAATTGAATAGATATGTTTTGAAAGATAGAAATGACATTCTAAAAAATAAAAAATAAAAACTCCCAGAATCGATTTCAATTAGAGCAAAATAACCATTTTGCTTTTTCCTAAATACTGTGAAAAATTTCACGAAAAAAAAAAAAAAAAACGGTTGAATAACTAATTTAATTGTTATTTTACCAGACTCAAACAAAACAGCCAAATAATCGTAAATAAGGTTTTATTTTTAAAAAATCACTTATTAATCTTTAATCTAATGCGATTAAACAACCAGGGTTTTATCGCACCAACTCGACCCACCTCATGAAATCCTTTAGTTCCTTGTAGATGGGTACATATTGTAAGTAGGAGGTCTAATCTGTTAATCTCATGACAGACAAAATGGGAGTTAGAGTCCCAGCGTTGACAACACAATATTTCCTCCATTTTCTTCAACGCATAAAGAGTTTTCAGTGTCTTGCATTCCCCAGTTTGTGACCCTGGGCTATATTGGAATACGATACACTTTTTCACGCATAGATGGCAGCACCATAAAGCTGCTAAACTATGTAAAGTTAAATTTCTTTTTTACGGCTTTGAAACCATAAAATAAATTGTTACGAAGCCGTATAGTTTCGTAATTATGGTTTTTTTTTAACTATACTACGTGTATATGGTTTCGAAACTGTAAAGGTAAAAATGCTCTTTAACTTAAACTTTGCAGTTAATTGGATGAACAGACTGGTGCCGATTTTTTAACATAATTTTAGAATTAAAATTTTAAGTAAGTTGGATTACCTTCATAAAACTAATACCATTAAAATAAATAAATATGAAATCATTTAATTCAATCGAATACTCTTAAACTTAAACCATTAAATTAAATCAAAAGGCAAAGCCATTAAATTAATTTAAAGTCATTTGAAACAGATCTATGAATAGTATTAAATAAATGATTTGATTGCCAGTAATTTGTCATAAAATTATAATCTAGAAACTCTTATCTCAGTAATTGTTTTTCTTTAGAAACATAAAATTATTTACTTGAAATAAAATTTTCTATCAAAAAATCATAATCACAGACTTGAACTATGAATAGAAGAAGAGAAAATCAAATATTCTATAGGATTTTTCGAAATCTGGGTAAATATATTCTGAATAATACTTAACTATATAGCTATTTTTTCAATAAAAAAATTGAGCCATTAAATTGAATCAGAATCCACCGAAAAAACGTAAATCATGGCAATGAAATAAAAGTAGTTGCGAATCATCATTCACAAATCCTTCTTTTCCAGATCTTGGACTTTTTATTTAAAAATTCTACTCCTTAGTGTATATTCCCTGAGGGGTGACCCTCTCCATCAGTTTTCGAATATTTTCCTCTCTAAATGATAGTGGGATTTTGATGGGGACCCCCTGAGGGACATTTTTGAAGAAGAAGAGTATCAAATGATGTCTAAAATATATGAAATATGGTCTGAGTCATTGAGATTTAAATTTTGGGGCAAAATTCATTTATATGAGATATTTGGAATTTGCAGATTTAATATGAATCTTAAAGTTTAACTTTTAAAAGTAAACCAAAATTTATTTTTAAATAGTTTTTAATGGTAATTCAGTTTATATGGATCTGAAATTTTAACTGCCTGCATTACAGCTACATGAATTACTTGTCCTGTATTTAATTAGTGATTAAGCAATAAGTTACGTTTTTAAATCTTAAATACTATTTACACTGAAGCTATGCAAACTGAGTAAATTAAAATATATTTGCTCGTATGCGAATCTCTTATACGATTTTCGCTTAAGTAAAACCACTTAATTGTCACGTTTAGTTAATTTATTCAGTGCGAAATAATTCCTAATTCAAATTATTTCACCTTTATCTAGCATAATCTTATTATGAAAATGGCGAAATTCTTCAGTATTAAAAGAGTTACATATTTATGTAAACAAAAATTTATGATCTAGTTTTCAGGTTATTTGAAAACTTATTTCACTCCTTATTTATTTATTTATTCCTGAGCACTTATAAGAAGTATTGTTTTTATTGAATTTTTATCAAGGCCCAGAATTGACAATTTTAAAAAAAAGTTTTAATTTTTTTTTAATAATTCAGTTATTTACCTTTTATCTGCTTTAATCATGTTCTAAAACTTACATACATATACTTTAATATTCACTTGCGACTTGCTTCGCCTCGGTCGCTTTGGACGAAAAGGTTCTTTCCATCCATTTTTCACCGTTTGCAATGTAAATTCCTTGCAACTGATTTTAAATTAACCGAAATTTTAACAAACCATGGAAATTTTAAGAGATATTTATTTCGTTTCCATCTGGAGACCAGTGGAATTTGTGCTTGTGGCGATGCTGATGAAGATGCTGAACATATTCTTCTTCATTGCAATCTGTATGCGAGTGCCCGAATGAAATTAAAGACTGATTTGAGGCGTCTTTCTATTTGTTGGCCTCCTGTCTTATCAGAACTGGTCAAAAGTATTGAAAGTCTTGCTGCCTTGCGGAATTTTGTTTTTAATTTAAATTTGTAAATTTTTCTTCTTTTGTTTTCTACTTACAACTGTAAGCCTCATGTTATACTTTGTGGTGCATGAGGAGTTTTAAGTCGTTTAATTAAAAAAAAAATATATATATATATATACTTTAATAGCATTAATTTCATATAAAATGATTCTTTATCTTATTTTAGGAGATTTAGTGAAATTTGTATCTTTAGTGAATAGATTTAGTGAATGGGGTAAAAAAATCTCTATATTTGATGTAAAATTATGTATCTGAATTCGTAAAAATATTCTCGATACATTACCATACGCCGATAGCAAGCAACCAGACTGCAACATTGTGTTTTAGGTTTTTTTGGATTGACTCAATAAAATCATAATAATCATTATTCTTATAAAGCAAAGATGCTACAATGGCAATATTCTTCCTTCAGAGATTGAATTATGGCATGCAAAAATAACTACACAAAACATAATTTCTCAGTTTTTATTGCATACCTTGTTATTGAACTTTTATATTCTTTTGTAGGCTAAGGTTCTCAAAAACAACATTTTTTTAATAATGGTGAATAGTATTTATCGCTCCCGTGCCACAGGTTCTGGGTTCGATCCTCGAGCCGGACAACGTTGACTCAGCCTTTCATCCCTTCAGTGGGTCGATAAATGAGCACCAAGCATGCTTGGGAACTAAACACTGGGGTTTCAACGTTCGTCTGTCCACCTAGCCGGAACATCTGCTACTGCATCCCAGAGCCCAAGGTCAAGAAAACTGAGATGAGCACAGTAGACTTTGGCCCTCTATGGGCTGTCACGCCACTGAGTTATGAGTTAGATTAGTATTTATAGATTCGATATAAAAGGGTTGTTAACGCAAGTTTAATGCGTACCTCATTGCGCGTCAACTAGTATAATTAAACTTAATGTTGTTTCAAGCTTTCATGGTTCATTTGGATATCATTTATAAATCTTTTTGTGGTTAAATTAAGGGTAATCTTTTGAAATTTAGCCTATGAAGCTTAAATTGGTAAATTATTTAGTACAATGACGGTCTCTTTATGCGATTGAAATTTGATTTGAAATATCTATTGAGCTATTTGAGACATTAACTTAATAGCTGTCTGAGTCTTTGTCTGAGTTTGTGAAGCTACCGCCTGGGGAAAATGTTTGGAAGGAAGATTCCATTCAAAGGAAATCTTTTTGATATCATGATTTTCAAATCGTGTGAATCTTTAGAGACATTATATACACTGCTAAAAATTCCATATAAAATTATAATTAAAATTACAGGCACTAAGAGTGCCTATATTTTTTATATAGTAAAATCCATTTTGTCGGATTCTTTCTAAGTCTCTATCATAGAAAATATCTCATGAAATCATGATAACCAACTCTCTATTAGAGACTTTTGTGTAGAAGTTATTTTTTGAGCTTGACCTCTGAAAACATATTCTTGGAAAAAAAAAACTTTAAAATATTTTTAAAAATATCAAATAACTCCTAATAGGGAGTACTGTTTTAAACACACAAAAAGAAATGTTTAAACAAAAAAGCTTGTAATTTGAAAAATATATAAAAAAATTCCTTTAATACTTTATTTTTTATGTTATGCAAATTTTTCAGAATTTCTGGCGTTTTCTTCTCATTGGAGCTGACAGGCCTGAGTAGAGGGGGAGGGGGCAGGGAACTATCAGAAAAGTTCTGGGTTCAAATCCCGGGCAAGGCATGGATGTTCTTTTCTTCTCTGTACTATCTGTCCTTACTGTGGGAGCGACGTTGGCCCACCTAATATGGTGCCACCTAATAAAGAGAGGCCAAAAAAATCGCCCTGTATATGCCTGAATTGACGGATGTTAACACAGGTGGGCATTGGAAAAAAATCTTCTCATTGGATATTCAATTATCTTATTCAAATTCAGTAAGCGATATAAAAAAAAACAAATTTGTAATTAAAAAGCTTTGTTAATTTTTTTTCTATTGTGATTAACTGTTGATTTGAAACGTTTATAATTGCTCAATTTATAAATTTTTTATTCAACTTTTTCAATGAAAATTATTTTGAAATTAAGAAATCAGCACTAAGAAATACTCATTTAAAAATTGCATAAAATACATACCAATACATGCAATAAAAAAAGCGTATTACGTGATATTTCTACTCAACATAAAGCTACTCAACTATTCAGCTCAACATTTTTATAAAGCTGAAAAATGTCAAAATATATTTATGTTAAAAAAATCGTATAATTCTATATGCCAAATTCTATATAATTTTTTTTTAAAAAAAATCTCAAAAAAGCACTTAAAAGAGCGAACTGGCTGCAATACCTTTTCAACAAATTGGAATTCCGAAAAAAACTCTCTTTAAGTTTCTAATTCCAAAATAGTCTTTTTAACACCTCAAATGCAAACACGAATTTTTAATGAAGAGAGATATATGATAACTATTATAGTATAAAGTTCATGAATTTACTAAATGGTAGGATAACAAGCACAATATTTGAAAAATAAAAATTAATAATTTGTACTAATTATTATAGATAAAAAAAATTAAAAAGCTGCGTTCTTCTGTTTCATTTTGAACAGAGTCAAATCAGCTAGATGTATTTTCAATAAAAAGCCAGAGATAACACGTTCGTCTTCCAATGTGTTGCACTGGATTCGAATCCCAGCGATGGCTGGTCGATACGAATTCCGCATTCAGCTTACACCGACCACAGTGCTGACGTAAAAATACCCTCTGTGATAGATGGATCACGGGTTTTAGTCCCTTTGCTGTCAGGCTAGCCGTGGGAGGTTCTCGTGGTCTTATTTTCCATGTAACGCAAATGAGGGTTAGTGCCATCAAGAAAATCCCCCATGAAAGCAAATCTCCCCTATTACTTGATCTAGAATTTCCCTTGTTTTCTGGATTAGGCTAAAAATTACAAGTCTACGAAGTAGTAGTCGTAAACCCAATACATTATACGTACATTTGTAGTCGTAAACCCAAATACTACATAGGAAAAAATACCTCGCTTGCCAGGATAGGTATTTCAGAAATTGTACTTAATTATATTTGTTACGTACAAAATCTCTTATAGAAGCACGATGACACAAGGGAAAGAGCGTTCACCCTTCAATGAGGTGAACCAAGTTCGAATCCCAGCGATGGCTGGTCGATATGAATCCGCCTTGCACCGACCACAATGCTGACGTGAAATTTCCTCAGCTAACAGTGGGAGGTTTTCGTCCTTTTCCTCTCCATGTAACGCAAATGCGGGTAAGTTCCAACGAAAAGTTTTCTACGAAGGCCAATTTCTTCCAATACTTGATCCAGGACTTTTCTTGTCTTCTGGTTTGGGTACCAAATTACAAGGCTACGAAGTTGAACATTAGCAGTCGTAAGCCCAATAAATTGCGTCGGCTGTTTTACGACGGTTGTAAAATAAAATATTTGCCTTTAAAATAAATTTTTTTACAATGATCCCAAACGGGGAAATATGTTGTTGTTGCTGTCGTAGGCCATTAAGTCAAGGGATGTTATTGTTCTTGTTTTCCAGTGGTGCCATCTATGGCAAAGAATTCGACTTCCGCAACATCGATGAACCCATTCATACATCCATTCATTCAACCACAGACCGTAATTTTGACCTGAAACAGAGAACGCTCAATCTCCAATTCAGTATCCACAGAGGTATAATTTGTTATTGTAACGTGGAGGATTTGGCGACCCGACAGATTTCACGTGCACCAGTAGTACTACACGGGGAGTCTTCAGCCGGCTGGACTCCCGTTCTAAGTGACGTGAGTCCACCCCCCCCCCGTGCCAACCAGGTTATTCCGGCGCCACGAAATGTGCTTTGTCTGTGGTTTGAGCTTGGCGTATTCAATTTTGGGTTTGAAAAAAATTTTCCATAAATGAAAAGCTTACATTTGAATGGATAGGATAATTAATATTTATAAACCAGATTAGTTGAAAAATTCAAAAATAGATATGTAAAATGAAATGGATGAGGTTTTAGTTATATATATATATATATATATATATATATATATATATATATATATATATATATATATATATATATATATATATAAACATAATAAATAAATACAAAAGAACACGAAGAAAATTAAGAAAAACAATAAGTTTCATTTATTGCGCATAAGCTGCAAGTAAATAGAACGTAATTAATTAGTAAGTTTAATAAATAAGTTTTGGCTAAATGGGTTTTTTTTTAAAAGAATTCTATCCTTTTTTTTTTCCCCTTTCTTCATTTGTCTGTAATTTTCCTTTGTTTTATCTTCTTTTTGATTTTATACATATATATATATATATATACATAGAAGAACAATACTGCTCAATTAAAAATAAAATATACTTCAAGGGAAAAGTGTAAGTCATAGATAGATTTGCCGTACTATTATAGATATGGCGTAATATTTATTTTAAGACGACAACTATATAACACTAAACAATTTCTACTATAACACGACAAGTATATAACAAAACATCTGAATTTCGCCTTATTCAATGATAAATTGAACAATTTATAACTAAAAACAATTTGTAAAGAAATGACTCATTCTTCTTTTTATAATTTATGTTTTTAAAACAATTTTCAAACATACGACTTGTTTTTTTTTTCATTCTGCTTCGTAAAAAAGGGGGAATGAAAAATGCAAAAATCAACACAAAACGCAAACATGCATGAGTAGAAACATTTTGATCTACTAACAAATGCAACAAAATAATGCCAATTTTGTCTTTAGAGTATTAACGAAGTTCAAAAAGTCAGTTCGTTTACGAACCAAACAGAAATCGCAATTCTCAAGAGAAAGAAACATAACGAATTATTTTCAGCAAGGCTAAAATGAAATCTCGGAAATGAAAGAATGCAAATCTCCGAACAAATAAAAAAATAAAAAAAACTACTAAAAACGCGTAGGAAGTGAAATTTAATTTTTCGCCAACAAGTTTCCTTATATAATATTCACGTTTCAAATATTCAGAGATTTCATTTCATTTTTCGAAAGAGAAAAAAAAAATTCTCGCATTTCGAACTAGTGCAAGAAAGACAATAACTTAAACAAAAAAAAAGAAATCTTGCTTTGCATTGATGCATAAAGAATGCATCTTGGGAACCATCTTAACAAGATCCCTCTCAGAAAGTCTGAAATTTTAGTCGTGCGTGCATATTTGAAGCTATTTGCATTAAAGTAGAACAAAAAATCGTCCCATGTCAATTTACCCTTAGTCCTCATCGGGGGTAAAAGGCGCGACGTCTATATGAGAGTTGCATATATGAAACCGTAGCACTCTTGTTAGAGAACGAAATGTCGTAGGGGGTGGGGGCGAATAACTGCAAGAAATTTCGTTTGAGACAAAAGGACAGACAGCCAAATGAAAGGCATATACTTGTACAACCGTTATAAGTTCGCGCGCGCATGCAAATGCTGATTCCTATTTTCCCCCTGACCCCCCTACAAAACACTCCTCCAATCCGACTCAGGTGGAAAAAAAATAAAAAAAATGGATAAGAAAAGGTGAATAATAAGGCAGAGAAAAGTCGAAGTGCGTTGTCAGGAAAGAAGCTCATTCCATTTGCAAATACAAATGGGGTTGCTGTACGCGCGTCTTGCATTCTGGCACGACCACTTTGGAACCTCCATCCTACCCAGTCCCCCGACTCTCCCGACATAGCACCCCTTTTCCTTACTTTTCTTTTAGGCTGAAAAGAGAAATAGGAAAAGAGATAGGGAGAGGGGTAAAAAAGAAAAGCAACAAAATGGTTGCTTAGAAAATGCACGGACGAAAACGTAGCTTGAGTGAAAAATCAGAAAGAAAAAGTAGAAAAAGAATTGACGTTGAAATAAATGCAATGATTTTTTTTTTTTTTTTTTTTTGGTTCTTTTTTGCTTTTTAGTGGTGACCATAGTAACAATGCTGCAAGTGAGAGTGCTCTAACGTTTCCTATTCTCATTTTCTTAACGTGACAAATTTCTTGAAGTGTGAGAGGGTGAAATTCTATCTTTTATCCTCCTTGTCCGATTTTGGGTGAAATAAATTGGATCGAAAGTACGGGGGGTATTGATCCGAATTTCGCATTAATGTATTCAGCCTGAAGAAAAGGGACGTTAAAGATATGCTTTAAGGGAATTTTCGCGAAAAATTCTGGCAGGAAGCAACAAGAAATTAAGTTCTTTTTAACGTATTAGGTTCTAATGTCCCCAATGAGGGAACACATGTCTGTTTTATTTGTAAAAAAATAAAGATTGATAATTTAATTATTTAACTTCTAGAATTTATCTGGGAGTAAATATATATTATATAAATCTCTCTGTCTCGTTATATACATATATATATATATATATATATATATATATATATATATATATATATATATATATATATATATATATATATATAATATATATATAACTAGTCGCCAAAGGCAACTAGTATACATAATAATAATATATAATAATAATAATAATAAGTATATAATAATAACTATTATATAATAATAACTAGTATATAATAATGAGAAATTACTTAGATCTAATATTATAAGATCGCCATTCTTTTATAAATTAAAGTCAAAGCTGTAACTGAAAATATATTCACTTTGTTTATTTGTTATTAATACCACTTTTTGATAGAATTTACTTTCCTCACTACAATAAAAAGTCAGATTTCCACTTACTTGGTAGGTAATGGATTTCTTGAAGGAATCTTAAATAAGTATGTCATTAGTGAATTAATCATAATTGATTAAATCAAAATGACTATTTCATAATAATAATAATTAAATCGTGAATGAGTATGTCATTAATTGATTAATCATAATTGTTTAAATCAAAATGATTATGCCGTAACAGTAATGATTAAATCTTAAATGAGCATGTCATTTATTGATTACTGATAATTAATTAAATAAAAAAAATTCTAATGAGTATGTCATTAACTGATTAATGATAATTGATTGAATAAAAATGATTATGTCATAATAATAATGATAAAATCTTAAATGAGTATGTCATTGATTTTCATAAAATTTTTTCACGCTCTATATTTAAACGTATTTAATTCATATTTAGTTAAAATTAGTTCCTGACATTTAACTATCAAATTAAATCAAAATATTCAGAAAATAGAAATGGCAGCCACAAGAAGTATCCATAATTAAAAATAATTAGAAATTTTCTTTTTCATTATTCTAACAAAAAGAAATTTTAGTAAATTTTTTTTTAAAAATATTTGGGGAAAAAATTATTGCCATCATTAAATATTAAGAAAATTCAGTGGAACATAAAAAAGCGAAATTGAAATTATTAAAAACATGAAATTTTCATGTTAGTGGTTAATCTATTCGAAATATGTCGATAACGATGAAAAAGATCATAAGTTTTTTTATTTCTTATTTTTTCCGTTAATATGGTATCGGTATTACGAGAATTTCGATTTTCAAAGTTTTCATCACTTAATGTTTTGTAAAAAATACAATACAAAACTGAAAGGCAAATTTAACAGAATAAAAAATTTTTATAATTAAAGATATACAAACAAAGAGATTACATTTTATCAGGTCGTTAATTTAAGATAAAATACTTCTATTTATTTGAATGGTGTCACTTAAATTTGTTAAATGGAACAGTTATAATTTCCTTCAAGCAATTAACTTGAAATAAAATGTCTATATATTTTTTTAAATAATGCAAAAATACATGAACAAAACAATTAAATTTTTTAGGTGTTTATTAAATAATTATCATATTAAGAAAGTCCGTTTTTTTTTCTCTATTGCTTTCGAAATTCAAGCTCCATACTATGCACACAAAAAAAGAATAACATTTTTTTTTCTAGTTTTTAACTTATTATAAAAATGTATAATTCTGAGGAAAAATAAGATATTTTGCAGTATTTATAAAATATGCATGCATTATTTAAAGAGCAAAAATGGTTAAAATATTATATTAGCATTACATGATAATAATAAGGACTAAAAATGTGCTTAAATTTATTTTAATTTTTCAGTATTTAAGGAAAATTTCTTTCAAATAAATTAAATAAATATATTTAAATCCAAAATTAAAAAGCTCTTTAAACTTTAAATTAATTTATTTTATTTTCAACTGCATACTTCCTTTAGCAAGCCAACGTGATAGTAATGTTGTCGGGAAGCTGACCTCACGTCAGACAGGGTTCCAGGTTCAAATCCGGGATAAGACATGGATGTTATTTCCTACTCCTCTCTGCAATATATGTATATCTTACTGTGGGAGCAATGTTAGACCATCTAATATGGTTTCCCTGAGAGAGTGGTCAACCATTCTGCCCTTCTGACATCCGAATGATGAATGTCAATATCCGTAAGAGCATTGGATTATTTTTGCCTTCTTATGAGGTGAACCGGATTCAAATCCCAGTGATGGCTGGTCGATACGAATTCCGCACCCAGCTAGCACTGACCACAGTGCCGATGTAAAATATATTCAGAGGTAGACGCCTCATGGATTAGAGCCCCCTAGCCGTAAGGCTTACCATGGGAGGTTTCAGTGGTTTTCCTCTCCATGTAACGCAAAAGTGCGTTAGTTTCATCAAAAATCCTCAACGAAAGCAAAATTTCTCCCAATACTGATCCAAGAGTTCTTTATAGTCTGGATTAGTCTCAAAATTACAATTCTACGGAGTTGAGCATTGGTAGTCGTAAATCCAGAATTGGGTCAGCTGTTCAACGACGGTAATAAAATAATACAATATGCTAGAAAAAGCTAGACTAACATAAAATTTTTCTATAGATTCTAAATTCTAAGATACCACAAAACAATACATAAAGCATTAAAACAGAAAAAAATACTCAACTTTTGACTAGTTTCAACTGCCATAAACGTTTAAGCATAAATGACAATATTTATTTTACACTTTTTTAGAGCAAGTAACACCGCAACTAAGCAGAACACCTAACCAGTTAACAGAGCACCTAAATTACACTGTTTTCTCATCGATACATAGCATATAAATCGATTCAAAACCATATGATACGTACTTGCGAACCCAATTTAGTCACGCTTGTTTATGACTCATTTTAACTCAAGAAATTCAGATCAACTTCCGACTTTTGTTGTATCTAACTTTATGAGCTTATCTAAGAATGAGAGTTTTTGAAAAATATTTATTTATTTTTTGATGTCATTAATTGAAAGATTTTGGTTAGAAGTTGATTTTTGAATTTTTCTATCATCAGGTTTTGCGGTTTTTAACATCATAATTATGGTTTACAATTGTTGCCATGAACTGAAAGGAAATTCTGAATATAACTCAGTTTGAGTGATTTATTTAAACTTAGATTCATGAAAACTTATTTTCAAAATTTAGTCCCCGAATTCCTGAAATTTTGAATAAAATTTCAAATAACCCCCAAGGATTCATATTGACAGCTAAAAAATGTTAAAACTTTTCGATTTTGGTGTTATTTTTTAAATATTTGAATTAACTCCTGTGTTTAAACTTTTGGTGCAAGTAACATTTCAATTTATTTTGTTTTGTCTAAATTTTAGCCAATTATTTTTCCTTAACTTCGAATTTTCTCGTATATGTTTTAGACTCTTACAATAAAAGACTCTTACAATAAAGTGTGCCTAAACTTTTGCGGCATACTGTGTTAGGCATATTTATCCCCTCGAACTACTTTCAACTTTGTGCCCTGCACATCTTTAATGTTTCTTTTCCAGCAAACAAAGTTTTTTCGTATATTGCAGAATAGTGCACGTTCAACAAAAATCAGGATTTAACAGTTCTGTAATTAGAAATCGGAAAAGTGATTAAAAATGTACAATTAAAACTGAATTAGCAAAATACATTGTACAAAGTTTTCTATTAAACAGGGTGAAAATTAAAAAAAAAAATTCCATAGAATTCGAGAAAATATCGTAATATTAGAAAAATTACCATTTAAATGTAACGAAAGTTTATTTTATCCTTATTCACGTCGTCATAAAAAGTGCTCTGTGAGTTGTGACTTTATATGAGTTTAAAATTTTGTTTTTAAAATTCATTTTTTAAAAGTGCATACTTAAAAAAAAAAATTCGTTTTTCGGAAATTTTACAATTATGAGACCCAGTGAAAAAAAATTAAAGCAGTTATTTTAACAATATCAAAAATTCATGAAATTCATAAAAAAAAATTTTTTTAACTTAGAGTTTCATTCAGACACAGTTTTTAATGCAATATGTATAACAAATGTTTTGTCAATAAAGGAAAAGTAATTTTAAAAATTAAGTATAGGGTTGTTAACGCACATAATACAAATAATTGGTTTGCAAACAATTTTTATTTTTTTCCATGTTTTTTAAAAACTGATTTGCCCATTCAATGAAAAGCCCTGTCTGTTCTCTCATTTACTGAATCACAGATTTATTGATTAATTGATAATTTGATTTGCTGATTCAATAATTCGCTGCATTTCTTACCTCACCTTCATTCATTTACTCTTCATTAAAGCTCTCTGTCATTAACTTTATATTTCAAATGGCAGATATGAAATAATATTTTCTAAATAAAAGTATTTAAAATAAAAATATTTAAAATAAAAATATTTAAAATAAAAATATTTAAAATAAAAATATTTAAAATAAAAATATTTAAAATAAAAATATTTAAAATAAAAATATTTAAAATAAAAATATTTAAAATAAAAATATTTAAAATAAAAATATTTAAAGTAAAAATATTTAAAATAAAAATATTTAAAGTAAAAATATTTAAAGTAAAAATATTTAAAATAAAAATATTTAAAGTAAAAATATTTAAAATAAAAATATTTAAAATAAAAATATTTAAAATAAAAATATTTAAAATAAAAATATTTAAAATAAAAATATTTAAAATAAAAATATTTAAAATAAAAGTATTTAAAATAAAAATATTTAAAATAAAAATATTTAAAATAAAAATATTTAAAATAAAAATATTTAAAATAAAAATATTTAAAATAAAAATATTTAAAATAAAAATATTTAAAATAAAAGTATTTAAAATAAAAATATTTAAAATAAAAATATTTAAAATAAAAATATTTAAAACAAAAATATTTAAAATAAAAATATTTAAAATAAAAATATTTAAAGTAAAAATATTTAAAATAAAAATTGAATCATCTCTATAATAATCATCATCTCCATATTGAATAATCTTCATAATAATCATCTCCATATTGAATAATCTTCATAATAATCATCTCCATATTGAATAATCTTCATAATAACTGTTTATGGAAGGTAAATTATCCTTTTAACGATAGGAAAAACTCTAAAAAATTTAAATACATTAAAAAAAACAGATAGTTCTTTTAGTTTAAAATGTATTTTAAAAGACTCATGTCATTTAGTGATATTTGTTAGAGTTATAATCTAATCCAAAATTAACATAGTGATGTAAGACTTTAATAATGGCAGTTTCACAAAACATAAATTTAATGCTTGCAATTGAGAATGTAAAAATATTTACTAAATATTAAATTATACAAATTAATGAGGAAAATAATTACTGAAAGCTAATAATAAAACAAAATAAAATTATTTTTTTTAAATAACTGATCTAATTTAGTTTGCTTGCAATAAATTTCGTTTGAACTATTATTTATCAAATCAATACTTATGAATATCAATAATAAATTAAATTACTAATTAAAATATATCATTATTATTTTTTTTTCTATAATATATACACCAATGGAGACTTGACCCAAGTTTGAGAAAATTTGTTTTCCTCTTTTGAATTCAAAATAAATTTCCAGTATTTTTTCTACTGGAATGTGTTTTAATTAACACGCGTTAGTGTGTGTTGCAATAAAATCTTTATAATTTCGATCATAATTGCTAATTCTTGCTACAGCACTCTGTTTTTTTTTTTTTTTTTTTGAAGCCACTGCAAGTTTTAATCACTCTTGATATTAAAAGAACTTTTAAAAATTATTGCCAGTGAGTTTATCGTCACTCAAAATTTCTAAAAACTATCTTAAACACTCAATGGAACAATATGCTGGATAAAAAGACAAGCATACATCGTTTTCTGACTGTTGATAGCAAACAAAACCACATTATTATTGCCAAATAATGCGTTTCATAAATCCCAATTACCACTTCAAGACTGTCTTAAACATGTTTAACATGTGAAACATGTGAATTGCCTCACATGTTTCAATCGTTTTCTGGCCACTGTAAGGAGAATTTTATTTTGTTCTATTATCACCAATCATAAATTATCATTAATAGAAATTTCAATCATTTTTTTGACAGTTCAAGTGAACAAATTTTAACTTGAATTTCATTTCAAATGACAATGCATGTGTTATTGTTTCTCTGACAATTACAAACATAACACTGGGAAACAAATGTTTTGTTGTTTTTATACAAATATCTGCTTAAAATAATTAAAAACTGTTAGGGATGTGGAAGGGTTGATCTTGCACCTGGATAATGGCTTGAATGATTGATACATTATCAATAGACATAGTAGGTTATATGAGATAAAAAATGACATTTTTTGGCAGAAAAAAATGCGTTTTAATGAGTATTTGGGTACAACAGGAAAAAAACACTATTTGTACAAAAAAAACGTATATTCTATTTGTATAAGAAAAACAAATAAAAAAGGTGTTTTGCTAAAAGAAAATCGATATTAGAAGGGGGTATGGTTTCCCCGGACGAGCAGCAACGTTGAACACCTTTGAGGCATCGAGTCAATGAGGCTATTCATAAGAGACTGGGGTATTCTCTCCCACTCTTCCAGACGAGCTATTTCCAGCTCTTGAAGAGTTTTTGGAATGGTAGGCACCCAGCAATTTGTCTGCGTAAAATGTTTCAAACATTCTCTCTGGGGTTTATGTCCGGAGAACACGCTGGCCAATCCATTCGTGTATGATTCCTTCCTCCAAAAGGAAATCATTCACCAAGTTAGCACGATGTGGCCTGAAATTGTCGTAAATTAACATAAATCTATCTCATCCCTATATCGCCAATCGGCAAGAGCTCTATTTCGAATGATATGGAGATCAGTGCGTCCAATAATGGAGATGTCAGCATAAAACATTACTCCCCCGCCACCAAGTCTTACACTTTCGTGCATGAAACCAAGATTGCTTCTAGTGCCACTTTTCATCCAGGTGAAAATACGCCTATTATCAGGATGGACATTAAAACGGGAATCGTCAGAGAAAAGAATGTTGCACCATTCATTTCTCCTCTAGTCCACATGCTCTCTTGCCCACTCCCTGAGGGCGAGACGGTGCCTTGTTGTTAACGTGACACACTCCATTGGTCGGAGAGCATACAGACCTACAGCGCGAAAAGGTGGTTTCGGGCAGTCAGTGTCGAAACTGTGGTACCTGTAGCCGAGCGAAGGTGCTGTTGAAGAAGAGTTGCATTCATATTTAAGTACCTCCGAACTATTAGCGCTAAATGAAGATCTTCATTGGGCATTGTTGTTCGTCTACCTCCTCGCCCTGATCTTCGGCCTGCATTTCTAGTAACCAAAAAACGATTCCGGATCCTGGGAATTCCACTTTGTGAAACTCCAATGGCTTCTACTACTTCGGCTTGTGTTTGGCTCCCCTCTAACTGGCCAACAACTCTCCAAGCTTCTGATTTAGTTAACTGACTTCGTTGAGACATCGCACTGATCGAAGCAACACGCTTACTGAATGTCGATCATTTTTCGATCATTGTCGCTTTGTCTTACATTGAGTTGAAAGCCAAATCAAATTCGTTGCCCCTTAAGCGTCTTCTTCTACATCAAATTCAAAAACTGCGAAGTCTGAATATAAGTGTAAAAATTTTAAAACGTTATATATATATATAACGTGTTTGTTAACTATTTATAACTAGTTATATAGAGCTATATGTAACTTATATATAATTCTATATAACTCTAACTGTAAATATAAAGACAAACTTTTGCGTTTTTTGCCGCCATATCTCGAGAACTTCAAATGAGTCAGATACTTAAAATTCAAGTTCTCAGGAACTATTCGACCGATTTGACTCAAAATTTGTATTTTGCCATAAGGAAAACTACGTGCTTTAAAATGATGAAAAAATTGTATACCTTAAAATTCACAATTTGTTTGATCATTCTGAAATAAATAATAATAAACATTTACTAAATGTTATTTTGTGCATGGAAATATCTTTGGATAAACAAATTTTATACTTGTGCATAAAAACTCAATTCGCTTAAAAAGCTCTTGAAACATGGCAAAATAGGCAAAAAATAAAATTAACATTGTCTGCACTTATTAACTAGCATTTTTGAGGGATGTCACCCCCTTCGAGCTATTAAGATTGAGTTCTAGAACGAAAATATCCGACTATTAGATCAAAAGGTTATCAAGTTAATCAGTTTTTTTTCCACACTATACATTTTAGTACACAATAATTAGCGTCATCTCTGAATAGTGATTTTCTACGGTTTTCTTAAAATTTCCTGTTAACTTTTTTTCCTTAAATTTTGCTTTGTAGTACTTAGCTCCAGGGTTGGGGTTTTAGACGTCCTAAACTGGTTTTGGACGTGGGTTTTTCTTGCCTGAACTGGGTAAAACTGTCCTAAACTTGATTAAACTGTCCTAAACTGGGTTAAACTGTCCTAAAGTGTCCAAAACCTTGAACTTAATTAAAAGGTAAAAATTCTATATGTGTTACCATTGTACACATAATAATTACATGTGTCAATAAATATTTGATATTTCTTATAGAATTTACTTTAACTTATTAAAGGAAATTAATATAATATAATAGAAAAAGGTTTATAATTTTTGAAGCTCCACAGTTCATTGAACAGCAAAAGTGAAAACCTTATCCTTGGAATATAAATTTGCTTTTAATACTGATAAATTATGTTTTCGCATATGGATAAATAATGCAATAATAAAAATAATAATAATTTTTTAAAAAAAATAATAAATTTGCTTAAAAATTAACCTTTTATTTTTCACAATATTTTTTTAAAAAGATTTTTATAATTTCTGCATCATAGGATGATAAAAAGGACATCTATTTAAAAAAAATTGTTTTTAAATATAAATATATTAGTTTAAATTGGAAATACAAAATAACTGAAAAATGTATTAACAGTTTTGAAGGGCATAACATCAGTTTCAGTTACTGACACAGGTTATGTATCACCACTATGCTAAAGAAGGGTTTTGGACAGGACCAATTGAACTTGATTACTGATTAATCTTTGTTTAATGTTTAAATTGAAGAGTCAAGCAATATTAATAAAATATTATAATATTAAAAACAAATACTCTCTAGATTTAATTATGAATATATTATTAGTTATATGTTTGTTTTACCTTTTAAATATTGTTCAGATAAAATTGTGGCAAAATTTGAGTAAAAGGGTTTTGGACAAAGGGGTTTTGGATAGGACGGTATAAACCAGGGTTTAAACCGTAATATTTTTTCCCTCCATTTTTTCTCAATTTTTTAGCTTATATATATATATATATATATATATATATATATATATATATATATATATATATATATATATATATATATATATATATATATATTTAAATTATTTTTTAATTTTAATTAATAGCAGAAAAAATTTTGAATTGTGAAGTATACGAACTTTACATCATTTTTAAGAATGTAATTTTGTATGGCAAAATAGAAAACTTGAACTGAACCAGACGAATAGCTCTTGTGAAAAAAAGTTTTAAATATGGGACTTTTGTAAAATATGATTAATCAGAAACTACTTGAACGATTGCTCTCAAAATTTGTATTTTGCCATTCAAAATTATATTCTTTAAAATGATATAAATTTTTTTACGTCTAATAATTCAAAATGTTGTCAACTTCTATTAAATAGAATAATAAATAATCATCAAAATCTTAATCACATCAAAAGCTTAATAATTATCAATATATCATTTACATGGAATTATCCTTGAAAAAACGAATAATTCTGTTACAATTTTTTGATTTACTTGAGATTTTGATTATTTTTAAGTTACATGAGAAGCATATATAAAATACATATCTAGAAGCATACAAAAAGAATAATAAAACTAACATTAAGGGGTTCAAACTTTCCACCGTTCTCCTGTCTAAACAATTGGGACCATATTTATCAGATTATGGCTACTCCCCTCCCCCCCCCCCATATTAGAGTCCTGAATACGAGAAATAATATGATACAATTCGAGCAATATGATTTAAATTATTTATTTTAGTAAACTGAATGTTATTATTATTCTTATTAGGGTCGGTCATTATTCTTTTACAGCTTTTATTTATTATTTAGAACTTTACCACTTGTTACCACAAGTTTATTTAGAACTTTTCTATTTATAGCTTTAAATTGTTTAATACAGTTACGCAGATTTGCACATAATTTATCATTGTATTTGTCATATTTTATTTGAATTTAAAATCGTGCGAAAATGCACTTAGCGGATAATTGGCGTTAATTTTAACTCGTTGAACTTCGGAACAAGATTCCTGATGAGATAGCACTGCCATCTGTTATTGATATGTTATATTAAAATTCTATTTGAGAAGTGTTAATAAAAATTCTCTATCCGATTTCATCGCATTTAACACCAAAAGCTACAATACATGACTATGTGAGAGTACGTTATTTGTTTTTAATTTAAACTTTTTTTATAAGTTAGATCACATCTCTATTAAAGGACGATATTTTAAAATCACAATGTGTGTGTTTTCTACTTCGCTTCTTTCTATTGAATAATACCAAAATTTTAACTCAAAAAAATTTAGGACTGCGGATTTCTATTTAAATTTTGATGATAGTAATGTATATCCCTGTAGTTGGTGCACAATTTAGTTTTAACAAGCATGGTAAATAAAGAGTCAAATTTTATACTAAAATGTTTGTTTCCAACTTTGCACAATAGATGGCAGTACCATATAGATTGTAAATATTCAAAGTTCCAGGAAGGTAAATATTTCTTCTTTTCCTGGATCTTTCTGGATGATTGCTGCTAATTAAAGGTCTTTGTTCTTTTCAATAATTAAGAATTCAGAACAGAAAATCATACAAGTTATTTTTACTGTAAATATAAAATTCCCATTTTATAAAGATATTTAGTTATTTCTACTGATTAAATCATGGATTTTTTTTTTTTTTTAACTTCTATGCTTAATGTTATAAAATTTGGATATGAGGAAAAATAAAATACTTAACTGGTGAATAAATATGCGGATAGACTGATGGAAAAAAAACGTTCGCTGAAATTCTGTTTCTTCGTCAACAATCCCACAATTGTTGAGATTTTTTAGGAAGTAAAAAAAAAAAAAATCTTGCGCTGTTTCTATGCAGTTAAAAATTATCTTTTTTTAAAATCAACCCGTATATTTAAAATGATTTTAAAACATCAATTTTTGACCAGTTTTAAATTAATTTTTATTTAAAAAGTTCTTTGGTTTTTCAGTTTAAAAAGTTTAAAAGTCTAAAACGTTTTCAATTTTATTCTAAAAATAGTGTGAAAGTTGTCTTCCTTGAATCTATCTACCCAATTAAGCCCCATGAATTTAGTAAACAAATAATTAGCTCTAAATATATATAATTTTCATTAAAAAAATATTTAATTTCATTATTAAATATATTTTTCTCACAAACTGAAATAAAATTAGCAGAAGAAATTTAGAATATATGCATTTTTGGCATATTACTGTAACTTGTTTCTGGTAAAAAATAAAATAAAAGGAAATTAATATTTATGGTTATGAATTTAAAAAAAATAAATAAAAAGGAAAACGATAATGCAATTTTAATTTTGAAATTTTTAGAAATGCTTTAAAAAATATAAAATAGCTAATAATGGTGTGCATAGCATTATAATTGTTATTTTTATTCATAATTATGAGTTTTAATATATATATTTAATTTGAACTTAAAAATTAAGAAACTCAAATTATGAAAGTTTCATGTGTTCAATTTTTAAATAAATAGAAAGAAACTTCGAGCATTTTTATTTCTTGGTGTGGTGTTACTAATTTATATAATCATTTGATTTTATAATAGAGTCTCTATTTTTCTCTAAATAAGAATAAAATTCCATTGAAAATTTTTAAACAATTAAAAATTCAATAAATTGGAAACAATACCCTTTTGTCAGTAACCCTTAGCCAATTATTTAAAAAAATATTTAATTTATTTCAATCTTTCTTATCTTAGAAATTACTTTGATTTATTCTTATATTTTGTTGCTATGGATTGAATACTTCAAGAAAAAGAATTTTATTGAAACCTTTTTAACAGTTTTCAATTTTAATCTTTATTATTATTATTTATTTAATTATTTATTTATTATTTATTTATTTTTGTTTTTAAATTTTTACCAGTTTTCTCCATTTATACGCGGAAATCCAATCACTCTTTAGCAAATCAGAAAAAAAAGTAAGAGAAAAACAATTATAAAGTCCCAATTGCTTAATTTGAATTATAAAGTAAATAAATATGAAGCATGTATAATTTTTAAAATTTTTCTTGTAAATGTATAACAATTTTATAAACGTTATTTACTTCATTTAATATAATGTCAATTAAAAATATGCTTAATATATTTAGTATAATTTAAATTAAATAAATAAAAATCATTAAAACGATTGGTAATCTTTTTATACTATAACTTTGAATTGAATGCAGAAGAAAATATAATTATGTTAATAGCCAATTACATTATCTTTAATCTTTTTAATGATACTACCTTGAATTTAGTGCAGAATAAAATCTAATTGTATTAATGACCAATTATATTAACATTAATCTTTTTATATCACAAGCTTAAATTGAGTGCAGAATAAAATCTAATTGTATTAATGACCAATTATATTAACTTTAATCTTTTTATACCACAAGCTTAAATTGAGTGCAGAATAAAATCTAATTGTATTAATGACCAATTATATTATCTTTAATCTTTTTATGCCACTACCTTGAATTTAGTGCAGAATAAAATCTAATTGTATTAATGACCAATTAAATTAACTTTAATCTTTTATACCACAAGCTTAAATTGAGTGCAGAATAAAATCTAATTGTATTAATGACCAATTATATTATCTCTTATCTTTTAATCTTTTTCTTACCGCAACCTTGAATTGAGTGCAGAATAAATTCTAGCTACATTAATGACCAATTATATTAATGATTTATTAATGATTTATTAAAAAGGATTAAAAAGGATTAAAAAAGATAACTATTTAATTTTTACATGTTAGGAAATATATGTTATGCATATTTTTGCATGACAAACCTATTAAATTAGTCCACTATTTAACATGTTCAGATGAATCTTGAAATTTTTAAATTCCTTACGAAACTGAATAGTGTTCTGAAAGCAGACGATATCCATCGGAAGTTCACAACAGGTGTCGTATCCTGAATGTATTGACTCAATATTCTAATCTTCGATATATCTTGCTCTCTTTTTCTTTTTAAAAAAATACTTTTTGTCACTTTGTCTTTATAACCATTTTATTAAGATCCCAGTATAATAGCTGCAGTATCACGGTAGTGGGTACTTCAGATTTGCTTTTTCCTCGTAGACAAAAATTATCAAAAATTAAAAAAAAAAAACCAAAAAAAACAAAAAAAACCACACAAAAACACACAAAAAACTGCAGACAAAATAAATTAAAAAATTGAGAAAATAAATCTCCTCTACCTTAGAATTTTTTTTTTCATAAGTTCAATTTTTATTTAAAATAATTAACGCAGTTAATAGAGCACTAAAATTTATATTTTTTCTTAACATTAAACAATCTTGCATTTCAAAGCCTGCAAACCTACCTAGCGCAATATTTGAATAGAAATATTCGACCCCATATTCTAGAGATAAAATTTAAGTATTTTTCCCTGCTTTTAAAGATCAATGCAAAGGTTTTTGCTAATAAGATTATGATCATATTATATTATAGAAACAATTAATAAATAAAGTACTTAAACATTGTGAATTACCCACACAGGTTTTGTATGATTAAAATTTTTAACGATTTTGTTTGTAACGTAGGCAAAACATATATTAAAGAACTATTCATTCCTTTTCCCCAAATTATCCTCAATAATTAAATGCTTAGAGAAACAAAAACTTTCCAACTATAATATTTTTCCATAAAGCATGACAAATTAGCTTATCATTCAAATGATTAAAAAATTATCCTTTCCACAGATTAAATTAACAACTTTAGAACTATTAAGAAACAGAAATTCATTATATTTTGTCCATTAACTTCACCCGAACCATTATTTCTGAACTAACAAACTCATAATCATAAAAAAACTGAAAGAACGAGAACTTCCTCGTAAAATCTCTTTTCACCACAAAGAATTAATGTTTGGTCATAAATACAACTCATCTCATTTCGAAAATAATCATAATAATAATAAAACGTGACGAAAAAGTTAAAAAAAAAAACGTAAAAGTTGAATAGGGAAAAGGGTAGCCCTGACCGAAATGCTACCACTCAACCCCAAGCTATAACTCACACTCCAATGGATAAAACCGAAGAGGCAAAAATTTTCTCCACTTTCTGTATAGTGGAGGTAATCAACAATTACAACAGATGACATAAATTTTATCCAGGGCTCTTATGTGAATTGCATATCTGTCGTTTTTAAAAAGATCCTTTAGCAAAAGGATAAAATTTGTATGGATAAAAAATAAATTTATAAAATATGATAAAAATATATTTATAAAGATAGATCTAAAAGGATAAAAATTTGTTTATTATTATTTCTCTTTTTTTATCAATACCACCATTGTGAGTGATTGTTTTTAAAATTGTTTTTACTTTTATATAAACTCTTACGTGTGTATTAAGTCTTTGAAACAAATCGGACACCGGTGACCTTTTCATAAATTTTTTTCTGATGCTCTAATTACAGGCAAAAATATATTTTGATATTTTTAATTATTAAAAAAAAACAGTCTAATAGGTCCTAAAAATAATCTGTAGTATAAAAACCATAAAAAGTAATTTGAAAAAAGACTTTTTTTTACTCATATTCCAAAATTTATCAATAATTGATTTCATAAATTTAAGAATTAAATTCTCTTAGTTCCAAATAAGTACAATTTTAAAAAATTTATTTTTGGAAGTGAGCCATGGGTGGAAGATTTTACATTTTACGCAGGAAATACATTTCATGCTGTACTTCATAATCATAAACTATTAAAATACTAATTATAATATTTTTAACATATTTTTATCTAAGCAGGTACAGAATAAGGAAACATATGTTTGATAAAAATTCTTCTTCAAATGCTTAAAATATAAAAAAATAGTATATTACGTTATTATCAATTATTCTGCTAATTTTCTAATTTACCTAAAACTGCTCCAATATTTATAATTAATCAAGAATTATTTATATTATTTGTGAAACGTTGTTTATTTCTTCATAACACAACAACCTTTGTAACATCTGCTTTCATTTCAGTGGCAAAGGCTGTTTGTATTGTGCGTCGTCTGTATTAATATTTCAGCCGAGATTTGAATTCAAAGGGGTTAGGTGGGATCACTCATTTTAGGTTTAGGTTTAGGTTTCAGCCCCTACAAATCACTGATCACATTACTGATAAAAAATTATACTCAATAAAAGAGTGGCCGTTGTCCTCTACAATAATCACCACAAAACTTTTACGATAATTGAGACTGAAATTTTCGTGCCTACTGAGTTGTATTATAGACTACAAGTTGTATTATAGACTACAAGTTGTATTATAGACTACTAGTTGTATTATAGACTACAAGTGGTATTACAGACTACAAGTGGTATTACAGACTACAAGTGGTATTACAGACTACAAGTTGTATTATAGACTACATTAAAACATGTAAAAGCCTCAGATTAACAATAATACTTTATTTCTAATAGTAAACTGCATGAATTTTACCGGAAAATTAACTAAAAATATTTCTGCCCAAAAACATTTGTTTTTTATAAATTACAAAAACGTCTGAAAAAATCTTAAAATTTAGATATGTATCTAAGAAATCAAAATAAATATCCTTATTTGCAAATTACGTTAGCTCAAAAAAAAAAAAACGAAATGCAAATTTAAATAAGAAAATCTTTTATGGGTGCAAAAATTTCAATGACAGGCATCCTTATTAAATATTAACTTGAAAATAAAAACAGGCTAAATTTTCAAATCTCATATCGAATGTTTCTCATACGAATTGTCGATGCCATTTATAAGATTTAAAAATAAAAAATTGAATAATTATGTATTAAAAATAATCTTGGAAATATGAATGTTTGGAACTGCTTCAGAAAATGAATTTTATGCATTAATTAGTTGAACCTCACATTTAAAACATATGTAGGCTTTAGGGGTTAAAATACAATTAAAAAGATACAATACAATCGTGAGAGGCTTACATATTTTTTCCACCTTTTCATACAATTGCGAGTCGATATTACAATAATATCCTTCCTAAAAAGCGGCTTGTCCTGTTACAAAATTAGGCGTTCTCTTGTTTTCTGAGTATAGTTAAAACTTATGAAATTAATGAAGCAAACATTATTAATGGCGCACCTGATAGAAAGGTATCATGGATGCTAATTAAAGAAGACAATATAAAATAAAAATACTAATCAAAAATTTAATTCGGAATTAATTCATTGCCATTAGAATTTTTCCTAAAATTTTGCAAGCTGTACAAAGAAAAATTTAATATACGGTCCCTTAAAAAGTCTTTTGTAGGAGAAACTCATAACTGGATATTTTTGATGTTTAAGATGGCTAGATTTGCGAGTTGGGTCCTTTTCTGAAATTTCATTGCTATCCCCCACTTCATTGACCAATGGGGTGTAAATACTACAGAAGCCACACAAACGGACCAATGAGCAACGAGCGCTAATTCCTAGACCAGTTTCCACTCCATAGACCAAACAAGTGAGGCTATAAGTGCTGACAGTTCAAGTTATGCGATTAGCAGTACCATTGCAAACATCTGTTACAGTACCTTAGGTATACTTTATGTCTCTCTGAGTGCTCCAGTTATCCCACCCGGCACCCACCATCTCGCAATTTCCAACGATGCTACCCTCTTTATTGATCAGCCAGTTAAAGAAAATGTCTTATTTTACTAAGCAGAATGATCTTAAAACTTTTTTCATTTTCAACAGTTAAGAGAAATTGTGATTTATAACTATTAATTTTTATTCTGTATCAAGAATGAAAATGATTTTTTTTTCATATTTTAGTTCTTTCAATTTTTAAAATATTATATAGTAAGGTATAATTATTGTAAAGAAGAAATTGAATTTTAAAAAAATTACAATATCCAGTTCATTAACCTGAGTCATTCATTTATAAAATTTTATTTTCCATTTTCTTAAAACACAAAATGAGATACAAAGATTATAGAAAAAAAATTCCTCAAAAAAACTTACTTATTTTTTGGTTTCAAAGAATTAAAAATTGTATAAAGAATATTTGCATAGACTTTACAAAAATAGAATTTATAAAATTTAAAAATTTTCGTTTTTTCGTTAGTTTAAAAACGTTTTGAATGGACGATATGAATTAAGATTTTTTTTTAATTTTCTAATCTGTCTAAAATATTGAATTAGATTTAATTTCATTTAACATTTTTTTTATCCGATTTATTTCTTTGTAAACTTTCATTTCCCTTTTCTTATAAAAAAATTTTACAGTTGAGTTGTAACTCACTGGAACAAAAATTATGTAAAGAAATTAATTAAAAAAGCTAATTTACTTTGAGTTGAAAAGAATTGAAATTTCTATAGAGAAAGTTTGTAAATAATTTAAAAATAATAAAACTTTTTGTTTCATGATTTATTTATTTTTTTTATTTCATACATTTTTTATTTTATGCATTTTTTTTTCTTCTACTTCATTATACACGCTTTGAATATCCTATATTAATTGCGATGTTTTTATTTTAATTTAATATCTTGCTTAAAATATTGAATTAGACTGAAATACAGTTCAATGTCTTAAAAAACGAACCGGATACTGCAGCACCAAATTACCCAATTTCAAATCAAACGATATAGCTAACCATTTTGACGAGGGAGAAAATAAGAAAAACAAAAGCAAAAATGACCCGAGTCAACTACAAACTATATACCACAAGATACCACAGCATGCTATAGAACCACACCACAACATACTGGAGCAAATGACTAGGATGCGTAGAACTTTCCCTTCAAAGAATAACAAGAACTAAATTTTTGATCGAAATATTTTAGACAAGAAGATAAATTTATCCCTTTAATTTCTTTATTAACAATATAATAACTTATTATTATTCGGAAACCTAGGAAGTTCTAGCCAAAATCAACTAATCATTGAAAAAATATAAGCAATAAAAAAAATGGAATAATTATTTGAAATTTCCTCATACCATAAAATATTAATCAGTTTTAAAAAATGCTACCTTGACTTTTTTATTTTTGTGACCTATCATATTCTGTCACGCCGATTAAATATATTTAAAGGAAAACATTTTGACTTTATATAACAATCGAAATTGAAATCAAAATCAAATCAAAATTGAAAAAACGTTTTTTCATATATAAATAAAAACATGGTTCAAAAATTTATCTTTGTATTTAACATTTAGAATTATTCAAATATTCTTCGAAAATTATATTTTAACACTCCTTAAAAACCATTAATTTTACTCATATAAGTATTTACTCATTTACTAATTTTACTCCCAAGTATTTACTAATTTACTCATTTACGCACGTTTACTTTTCTGATATTAATTACAATTTGCGCATATTTTGCATTACTTTTTAACCTATTAATACAAGATTTGATAAAAAAGAAATATAAAATTCTGTAAAACTGTTTTTTTTTTTTTTTTTTCGAAGTTAATACCAAAGTAGGAAATAATATCAAAGCATAGTGAGCATAAAACGTAAAAAAATCAACCACTTACAATCATTGATGAAGAGAAAATGAAAATTCCTGTAAAACTGTTTCTCTGCCCTGTAAAGACCGAAGCAGTGAAGTCAACTTTTTCCTTAACAGCTGTGTTGAAAGGTTTCTGAAAAATTCTTCGATCTAAGTAACTATGAACATACTAAACATTATTAAAATTATTATTCCAATAAATATTTGAATAATTTGTGATATTACATAGTTAATAATAGATCGAAATATTAACTTTATAATTATTTGAAATAATATATCATTAATTCGTAATATAACATAGTTTTTTTTATTACTTAAAATTAATTGTATATTATTCTATAAATTTTGTAAATTATTCAATCGCGATCAAACAATGCCAAAAAATTGTTCTTTATATTGTTTGGAGAAACTACTGCTTTACGAATATTTGCATTTTACTATTTATTTGCATTATTCATTTATTTTGAATATTTATTTTATTTATTTTTTGTATGAATCTAATAATAACTCTTTTTCCCATATAAAATTGGGGACAATTTAAGTCAGTTTTATTCTATGTCATAAATATTCACAAAAAGATGTCTAAAAATTCTATATTAAAATTAACGTTACGTACGGTATATAGCTATTCCTAGATATAATTTTAATTAATCTCGTCTGTGTTACCATAAAAGGTAGAATTGAATATAAAAAAATTGATAGAAGTCCTTTTTTGGAAAAAATATTTCCCCACTAACCTGAACAAAAGTTCAAATTAATTTAAATTTTAAGTTTACTTGAAAATTTAACTTAATTTCTTTCAAGTTAAATTTTGAGAAACTTTCGGTTGGGGAATTCAATCAAACAATTCTCTTCAATCTCTTCTCAATATAAAATTAATTCTTTTATTCAATCTCTTCTCAATATAAAATTATTTTTAAAAAAATCAAAAACGTTTGGAAGAATATGTGAAGAACTATTTAAACATTTTGAATGCCCAATAAAAATATTAAAATTAATGTACTACAGACATAGACGACATATATTTTCCAATCAGCGAGGTACTACCGCCATCTATGAAAATCAGTTGTAACTAAGCATTTTAAAAGTTGACAATAAACACAAAAGTGATAAGCATTTAGTTAATGAGTAATAATCTTTAAGAGGTTTCATATTGATAATTTAAAAATGTTATTATTCTTTTAAACATTATTCATGTAAATATTAGAAAGAAAGCAGAAAAAAGTGAACTTTACTTTTTTACGTGCTAAAAAAGCACTTTTTTCGAACAATTTTGTTTTTAATAAAAAACAATTAAAAAGAAATTCAATAAAAAATAATTTTTTCTTCGTTTGTCACAAAATTTCATATCTATTTTTCTAACAAACAAGATGCTCACAAATAAAAAAAATATTAATCCAAAACTCAAAAACATTGATTTTATAAAAAGAATTTAAAATAAATAAGCTTTAATTTTTGTTTCCTGCTCAGAAAAAAGCGTGTCATTTTATTTACGTAGTCAAAGAAATATTTTATTTTTGCAGAAAAATTGCATAATTCAGTCTTCTTCTTCTAAAAAGCAAAATATTATATAGAAGAATTATAAAAATTCCAATCCTAAAAAGCATTATAAAATTAAAAAATCATATATTTGTAAAAAGAAGCTTTTTTTTAAATTTTAAGCATATATTTTTCTAGTCATAATCCTTTTTTCAAAATAAAACTATTCCATTTTTCTTTTCATTTTCTAGTTAGTAAATATCCTTCATACAATAAATTTGCTGACTTACTTTTGGAAACAATAAAATATAACGTGTATATGCATTAGATATTAAATTTGGCAAAATTTAGTTACATAGAATTTAAACGAAACATCAATCGCATATATAATAAATATATAAATATTAATACGGATATAAAAATATTGTAAAATGGATGAGAAAATAAAATACACATAAGTCCATGTCTGGAAATGTCGTTGTGCGCGGCTTGAGGTACTTCTCTAAAAATTACCTATTCAGAAGGATACGATGAAACCGTACATAATAGAGCAGAGCTCTAGGCAGTGTGTGGTGACATTGAGACATTTTTCCAATGTAGTTTTTAACCCTGATAATGTGCAGTAACTCCCCTAAAAGTTTGTCAGGTCATTTATGTGATTTCCTGTTATATATAACTTGTACATTTCGAAAAAAAAATAAACTAAATATATCATTTAAAAAAATGCAGCTTGAAGATAGAAACCATTTTTTAGATAGATTTGAAATCAGTGATGTTAAATTATCTAAGATCTGTTTATTAAAAAAAATCTCGTGCTACAAAAAACAAAAAATGTTCCCCAGTGTAATTATCCAGAAGTGCTCACAATTAAAATAAATTCATTTTAGTTAAATATATCTTATATTATAGTTGTTTTTTTTAGCATACCAAAATTACCCTTTTTCCCATTTAAATGACTTACTCTAAGGCTATTTCAGTAAACTTTACTAATAAATAAAAGCATCTTCAATTTACATTTTAATAAAAAGTGTTAAATCTTTTAATTTCAATTTCATAAATTTATATGCTCCATGAAACATAAAATACTCTCATTAATCATATTTTGTTGCAACACTAACGCATCTACAATCTATTAACCTCTTCCCGTTCTGTTAAAAATGAAATTCCCATCCATCTTTTCGTTCTCTTAAAAACTATAATATTTCTATTAAACCAAAATTTAACTTCTTTTGAAATGGCAAACAGTAGCTTGCATTTATAACAGTAACATTAAACATAATAAAATAAACTCCACAGAAAAAAAAGAAAAAGCAAATAACAAGAATTCTGAAATCAAAATACGCTGAAATCAGCCGATTTTGAACGACTAAAGTTAAAGTTTGGAAGCTTTGCATCGGTTTAAAAAGGTAAAATATTGACATTTCAGTTTTTTTTTTTTTTTTTTTTTGCGAACATCGGCATGTTTGGAAAAGGGAGTTTTCGATTATTTAAACTTGTACATTGTTAGTTTCCTGTAATTTTTAGAGTAATATATCTGGAGTTTTATACGTAAATTAAGAATAATATAAGAATAAGTGTATTAGTAAAAATTGGAATTTAAGTTGAATTCAAAAAGAAAACGTATTTCCAATTTCCGTGTAGATTTAAATGCTTGATGTGTATACATTAGAGAGAACTAGTAAAAAATAAATATGAAAAAGTAAAAGACAAAAAATAAATATAAAATTATTGTTTGGTGCTTATTAAAGTAATTTCAATGATTATAAAATAATTTTTATGGCGATAAAATTTGTTAATTAAAAAGATTGAATTTCTGAAAAAATATAAAATAAACACAGAACTAATTATTATACTAAATTTATATAAATTTCTAAACTGGTGTGTTATAGTTTTTCCAATTGCTAACATTTTTTATTAAAATCAATTGTTTTATCAACTATTGAGTATTTCGCATAATAAAAGCTCGATTGTTTTGCAAAACTTTTATCAAAAAAAGTTTCCAAAGCAACTTTCTTATAAAATTTTTAAATTGATGTTTTTTTTTGTACATATGAAGGATAGAAAATTCAAAAAGTACTTTTATACAAATTTAAGAACTAAAATTGTTTTAGATCTTATTTAGATCAAATAAGTAGTTTGAATAAAATTGCGTTTAAATGTAACCATTTTTAAAATATTGTTTTTAGATTTGTATGGTTCTTATGTTTGTGTAATGAACGTACCACATTTTTGAAAATATTCCTTCAAAAAAAAATTTTTTTTTTTGAAACTATAAGAAAGATGTTTTTATGACGCACATAAATTTAGCTAATTTTTATAAACTAAAAGATTAAATATTTCAAAAAATTACAAAAATGGAGAGCTACTGTGTTTTTTGACAAGATTTCTTAAAAATAGACCAATTGATTCTTGTTAAAGAATAAATATTAGATATAAATTACAAGGAATGAAAAAAAAAATAATAACTTGTTAAAAAATAAATAACACATAGAAATTACAAGGAACGGAAAATCGAAGAATTTCAAAGAATTTTTTAAAAGAAACTGTTTCCCAGGAGTTTTAAAATACCAAATGCCTGTTTTGCTTATTTCCCTTGAAAAAAGATAAAGTTTAAAATTAATTAAAATTTATCGTAAAATATAAATACATAAACTTAAGAGAAGAAAGGTATTTTCCATTCCCGATTTATTCTACTTCTAAAAATAATAAATAGCACAATATTCTTAGTTAGCACGATATTCTTAGCACAATAAATGCTTGGTGCGAACAAAAAAAAATATATATTTAACTCATAAACTAGAACGTAGAAATCATTGAAACATTATTTCATTTAATGAATTAATAAAATTAAAAAAAATAATTATTTTAAATTTTGCTTCATAAGCTTTCTATGAATAATATTTAGTTTCATCTGTTACATTACATTTCAAAGTGCAATTGAATACAAAATAGGCTTATAAATTATAAATTAACATATAAAAACAATTAAAGCGAAAAATGTTTGTTTTTTAAATTAAAAAAATAACGAAGCAAATAAAACCAAACTTAGAAAAATATTAGATCAATTTATGGGAAAACAAAAATGGGCATAATTTGTACCCTAAATATGGTAATTAGTCACTTGCCTTGTACAGAATCTGACCGGCACCCCCTCAGCCAGCGAAAAGCATGTCTAATAAGGTGAATAATCGCCTCTAACAGAGACAGAACTTTCGCATCTGCGTTTCATACTGTTTACCTCATGCACCAAGGCACTTTTGAGCTCATTGATGGTCATTGAAACTTATCTTCGAGCTACAGTTGAGCGTCCAAAGACGTACAATAGGTGTTTGATAAAATTAAGATCAGGTGACATCGCAGGTCGCATAGTGTCCCTGTCCATGTAAGCTACTATTGTCACTATATCTATACTATCCGTGAACATTATGAATTTATTGCTCATACAATCTTTTTTTACAACTGTTTAATAATTTTAGACATAAAAACTTATATTTATAAGAAATTGTGACGCACAAAATTATTTTGAAGAGAGAATTTTATTTATTTTTAAATTTACTTGTTTTTCTAACTCTATTTGTTTCTTTATTTATTTATTTTCTCCCTGTAGTAGTTGTAATTCATTTTTATCCGTACGAGGCCAATGTACACTTCGTGCTTTCATATATACTTCAAAGTATATATGAATAAACCTAAACAACGCAGATAATTCACAAATGTTTATTTGTGCTAACTTTATTCATTCTGTTTAACTTTATTTACAGTTTTAGCTTTATTTATTTATTTTTTTAATAAGTGATACTCTTGAAAGTTTTGATAATAAGCGTTAATTTTACACGCGCAAATTATTTTTTAAAAAAATTTTTTATTTATTAAAGTTATTTATTAAAATTATTTTTTATTAGACTTCATTCAACAACATTCGCATAAAAAAACTTCAAAACTTCATTCAAGGCTTTTATTAATTACTGTAATAAAAAACGAAGTAAAAGATTTTAAATTATTATAATTAGTATTAATCAACTTTCCTTATGAGTTTCTGATAAATCTTGGTAAAATAGACGTAGTTTTGCATATTTAATAATTGCTAAACCTAAATCTTAATGTCGGAAGCAAATTCATTGCTTTGTAATTCATTCCAGCGCAAAATCTCGTTGAATTACCATATAATAAAACTTTGCAAAACCTTCTACTTAAAAAACCCCGGAAATGTATTTAAGAGAACAAAGTTCTCGCCTACACTTTTGCTTTCAAAATCAAATTAGCACTAAAATTTCAACACAACCCTTCAGTGTAAACTAATACATAATTCATAAGCGCTGATCCCTCCATGCTAAGTACCCCATAAACAACTGATTTCCGATGAACGCTGTTGAAAACCTGCTGTTACACAAGAAGGCAGTAACCTTTTTAGATCCATCGAAAATTTAGATAATGGTCCAAAAACTTCAGCAACATCAAAAAGCTTCATCGGTATTTGAAAGAAGGTACCACGTATATAAATGTATACAGGTATAAATCATTCCTTGTTCTAAAATCGGAATTAATGAAGGCCAAGGCACTTTGAAGTACAATGTATTGATCTATTGAAAGAAAAGTTGCAGCTTGGCTGTCAGGAGTAGGGAAATTTGATTTTGTTTTTTTCCCCCTATACCTACAGAACTTTGTTTTTATGGAGGTTAAATAATCCTTTCCCGAGCCATTTTTCCCTGGGATAAGGTAGGTGGAAGATATTACTTTTCTTGTAGTACATCGATTTAATGTAATCATCGATAGTTGGGAGTTTTTCATCGTTGCCATTAGGGAAGGAAATTTATTCATTCAATCACGAAGAGTCTGTTTTGATTAAAAGGAAACACGTTAATTTGATTTACGTTCTGATGCGAATAGAAATGAATTATTATTCTCTACTAACGCTAGTCTGGATAATAAGACTGCGACAAAGAAATAATGTCCGATATTCCATTAGGGTAACATTAATTAATTCTAATCGATGCAACAGACATATTTTTTTATATTTTTTTCAGAAACATACGTTTTTGATTATCATAAAAAGTTAATCTGGATAATGGTTTAGTTACATATTTAAATAAAAAGAATTTCCAGGCAAATATTTTAAACTGAACAGTAAATAAATATATAATTATTCATTTTATTCAAATGTAAAAAAATTTCAACCTCTCCTCCAACAGCCAGTTGTTGGCCAAGGTATTCGTGGATAAATAGGCTCAATAATTTTGGGTGGAAATTTGCATCGACCACTTTTACTTCCCAGACAAGCGGTACACATTTATTTGATGCTAAATCGATTTCAAGCCAATGACTTGATAAAGCCAATTCCTTCGCTAAGATGGCTCAGCGTCTTTACCACTGTGCCATTATGGCGTATATGTGACGTATAACATGAGGTACATTTTGACAAGTGTTGCCAAAAAGTGTAGTTAGACATATGTCACATATTAGATAAATATTCCCAAGAAGCTGAAGTGGTAAAATAATACCTGATCGAAAATTTCATTTGCTTAAGAAATAATAATATATGTGTTTTATATTTTAATGATATATTTGTTTATTTAAAAGTGAATGAAGTTTTGAACCAGCGATATGTCACATATGAAACAAAGTATTTAAATCGATAGCTTAACTCCCAAAATTACAAAGAAAAAATCCATATTTGTATTTAAAATATCCGAAATTTATTCTTGGATCAAGCCAAGATGAATCTAACCATCGACCAAGAAAACTTTTTGACTCAAATAAGATCGGCTTCAAAAAGTTTTTAAAAAGTTCTATTTATATTTGCAAAATAATTGCCAGAGAAATTTTTTTTAGTTTAAAAAAAAAAAATTTATGAATTTTTTTTAATTTTTTAAAAAAAGCTTCTAAAACATTTAAAATTAAAAACAATTTAAAGATGTATATTAAGTAGGAAAAAAGAAGAATATTTTTTTAGAATCATTTTGAAATTCCTTTTTGGATTGAATAGTTCAGACATTTTGAAATAGTTGGGGGAAATCCACCATCTTTTTACAAAGTAATTTAATGAAAGTTTAGAAGTTTTTAAATGTCACACTGTTAGAAATTTCTCGGAGAAATGATTGAATAACAATTTATTTAATTGCTAGTTTACCATACTCAAGCAAAACGGTCAAATAACCATCAATAAGATGGGAATCAAAGTGTTAACTGTGAGAAAAACTGTTAGTAAACTGCTTTCACCTAATAGGGTTGAATAACCAGAATTTTATTGCATCAACTAAGCCTGTCTAATAAAACCACTTAGATCCTTGCAGCTAAGTACATATTATAGCCGAGAGAGCTAATCTATTAGTCTCATGACCGATATAACGAGGGTTCGAACCCTAGCACTGACGCCGCAATATTTCCTCCATTCCCTTTAACACATGAATCATTTCCAGTGTTTTGAACTCCCTAATTTATGTCTTAAACTCTACAATGCCCCTTACCTATCGAAAAGCCTAGCTCCAATGTCCAGTTTTAATTTATTTATTACGGTTTTGAAACCATGTTAGTTGTAAATGATTAAAAAACTATATAATTCTCTATTCATAGTTTTATAACTATACTAGTTCTAAATGACTTCCAAACCGAAAAGTTAAAAAATTTCTTTATCGTAAACTTTACTGTTAATTGGATGTACGACGGCTAACTGGTTGTTTTAACGTAATTTTAGAATGAAAATTCTTACTATTCATAGTCATTAGTTATTAATATAATTAATAATCTTTGTCATTAATATAACTCGCAAGTATTTTGCCTTATGTTTGAACGTTTATGTCTTTTTCAAGAAAAATAAAGTTAGATATAACATTTTCAAGACTATTTTTCAATAAATGCTTCGAATTAGAAATCTTATATGGTATTTAAGCTTATGTCTATGTTGAGCTATATATAAACGTCTATGAATAACTGTACTTAACATAGATTAATGATTAGCAGTACGTATTTTTAATTAGAAAATTGTTCAAAAAACTTGTAAAATATTTTTTTTATTTATAAAAAGTAAGACTAAACAATTCAATACATCATTCCATTTATTATAAATAATTTTTGAGAGAAAAAATATTTACAACAACCATATTACTTTAGAAAAAAATCTACAAAATTTATAAATAAATTATAAAATAAAAATAAAATAATAAAAATTTAATAAATGAGTTATATTTCAAAATACTATAAACGGGTTTTCTATTTTATAAAGTCTGAATAAAATTTTGTTGGTGGAATTTATATCATATGTGAATACCATTATACATATACCATTATTACATAGATACTAATTTTAATGGGAGCTAATTAACGTTTTATACAAATATTGCTGATTTTAATAACAATAAATTTAAATTTTAGTCATCATCCTCATCCTAATATAATTAAAGTTATTTTAATTTTATTATAATGCTTATTACCATTTACAAAAATAAAAATAAGCAACAATTATACTAACTAAAAAATTTTTAAAAATAATACGCTCCTAAATTAGTTGAAATTTGCATCATTATTTTGACTTTTATCTTCCAGTAAATAAATAGTTTCACTTAAACTATGAAAATCTTTAATTTAGTCTTATAAAAATCATTATAAAAATCTTGAATCTCGAATTAAAAAAATAATTTACAAACATAATTATTATTATTATTATGAAATACGTAGGATTAACTACGATCACTTTTAGATTGAGATGATTATATTTTAGTGAAATACCAAACTTCTTGTTTTTAATTAATCATTTAAAAACAAAATGTGTGCATTCTTTTAGCGTTTTTTTTTTTATTATTTAATAAAAAAAATCTCCAGTGAACACTTAATATTATTTTTAAAATTAGCAACTTTAGTATTACCAAACATTTTGTGACTTAAGGGTGCCAAGATAGTGTGAGAGTGGGGTCAATTTTTGGGGTCATTTCATAAGTATCTAAAAATTTAAACATATCATAATTTAAACATATCTTAATTTTTTTATTTTTTCGATGTAATATGTGCATTTCTCGATCTTTTTTATCTTCATTTTCGAAATAACTCAAATTAAAACGGTTTGAGCGTCATTTTTGTTTTGCGTTTACAACTCTCACTCTCTCTATCTATCTATAAATTTATCCATCCATCTATCAATTTATCCATCTATCTATCAATTTATCTATCTATCAATTTATCTATCTATCAATTTATCTATCTATCTATCTATCTATCTATCAATTTATCTACCTAGCTATCTATCTATCAATTTATCTACCTATCTATCTATCTATCAATTTATCCATCTATCTATAAATTTTTCTATCTATCTATCAATTTATCCATCTATCTATAAATTCTTCTATCTATCTATCTGAACGAAATTGCTAAAGTCAAATTGAAGTAGTTTTCCGGAGGAATCCAAAATTGCAATAAAAAATTTAGGCTTCTGCCCCAAAACTTTGACTTTGGCCTACATCACACCCACAAGGGTGAGGTTGGTTGCCAATTTTGGTACCATTAAATAATTTTTTTCGTAAAGGTTTCATACACATATATTTTTGTGTCTGTGTGTATTTTTTACCATTTTTGAATATATAGATCTTTTTTATATTTTTACGAGTATTTTACAATCAACATCTTAAAAAAAATCTAAATAAATAAATAAATAGTTTGTGATATGAACAATTTTCATATGTTTAATTTTCAACTTTTTTTTTAATTTCACTTTACTTTTACTTACATTATAAAATTCAATAATTTTTTTTAGAGATATTCGATTTTATTTATTGTATTTAAAAAAAAATTTTAATGGAAATTTTGGAAACAAAACACCATTTTTTTTTTTCAATTAAACGAAACAAAAAGCACGATATAGCGTATTGCCGTTTCTCTCAATCAGATAATTCTCCCCTCTGATTCACGATTTCTCCTCCCCACTTCCCCCGTCGTGTTGTTGTTTTCACTGCGGATTCTCTAGCAGGAAGCGTCAAACGCTATCTTTTTTGAATGACTTTACATAGAGCTCCTGCGATCTTGATTTGGAAGGAAAACATGATCGACACAGGATAGCTTTGATTCATGTATCGGAAGTACTATTTAGTAGAGGTAAGCACTACTCTTTTTCATTTACACATTTACATGGAAACATTGATTTCAAGTATGGCCATTGAACCGAGTCCCAGTTAGGCTTAGCGCGTTTTCGTTCGCAAATCCAATCGATACAACCTACATTCCATATGTTTAGCGTTTTTCAGTTTTTGTAATTTTAAAACGTTCATATTTATAGTTTATTTTGAAAGAAGTTTGATTAATATTGCGATTTTTGAGTGTATTTGATTACATTTGGCGAAAAAATCAATAAAACTCTGAGAGAGAAGAAGAAACGATCAATAAAGGAAGGAACGTATAAGCTATGACAGAGTAATATCAAACAGATTGGTGTCTTTATTTTGACCCATATTTAAAAAAAAAAAAACGTTATCTGATTAAAACAAAGTATTTAAGCTCTATGAAAGTCAAGTAATTTTTTTTTAATTTTCCTTTCCAGATATTTAAAAGGTCTTTAACTATCAAAATAAATTGCAATATTTACGCAAAACATTGGGAAAAAATCGATCGGAATAATTATATTTAAATTACTAATGAATAAATGAAGAATAATGTATAATAACTACTCTCTTAAGCATTATTTTATATATACTGACGCGTATAATAACATGTAGCATAATAATTGTAAAAAAATAATTGAAAACATAAACATAGTATATTTTATAATGCTACACATACATTATTATGCTACAATTGTAGTAACTTGTAAATAATATAGAATAATGAAATCTTCGGTGATATGCTAGTAAAATTAAGAAAATAAACTATAATTTGTATAAAAATGTTACGTAGCAGTCCATTAACAGCTGTTTCTAAGACAAAATTTTTCTTCTGAGTAAATCTTCTCATTGAAAGATATAACATAATAAATAAATGTTTTATAGTTATCAGAATTCAATAAAAAATTTTAAAACAGAAAATAGCAACAAATTAAATTAGGTGATGAAATGAAGCCATTGGCGAGATTATTTGTTCTAGATATATTTATAGCAAATTAATAGTTCCGATTAAGTCAATTCTGAACATATTTTTAAAGCAGAAAATGTAAGTTTTATCAAATTTAAGTTTTAAATTGAATTTTGGAAAATTGGGAAAATTTAAGTTTTATTTTGTAACAAGCTGATTTTTACAAATGACTAAGTAAGATTAAGCCATTAGCAATTTTAATTACTCAATCTTTGTTTTTCTCAAATTACTAGATCAAATTAAGTCCAATCAGATTGTGAAATAGAAAATAGAGAAGTTTATTTAATGTTAAGTTTACATACCCTTCCACCATATTCTTAATATATATATATTATTGTTATTTAGAAAAAATTTTAAAAAAATAAGTTTATACGCATTTAGTTTTATTTCTAGCCGGTAAACTAAATTAAGCCGGAAGAAAATTTATTTATTTTAGATATGTTTACCATAAAATTTGAGAACTAATTAAATCATCTTATTACTTGTTTTTGAAATAAGAGCGAAAATACTTTTTCACTAAACCTCTCATTCGTGTTATTTTTAAAGACATAATTATTTATGTAAAGAAAATAAATTGCATTGATTTTTTTATTTCTATAAAATCAAACCTAAATCTAACCTACCGCAAAAAATTATTTTATAAACGAGTCATTAGGTCTTGTGGTAAAAAAAAATCCCTGAATTATTTTAGAGATAAAATAAATGATAAAAAGCATTTTAGAGGAAAATGTAAAATCCTATTTTATTTCTGCAAAAAAAGAACTTTAAAATTAATAAAATCGAATTTGCTAAAAATTAAAAACACAATCTCAATACAATTTTCACTTTATTCTTAACTGAATTGCTATGCATTTAGCAACAAGGGAAGCATATAATCTTAAAGACGATTTTAATAATTTTAGATGACAAATGAGCAAATTTTTTGTGCAATATTTACACATATACAAAACTGTTACAATTTTCAAAAAAATAGTGAAAATTTAGAAGATTCTTAATCAATGTCTTTTAAAAATTAAATAGAATACGTCAATTAAGAGAATTAATTAAAGAAAAATAATATAAGAAAATATTTTGCATGGATAAATAATTAAATTAAAGGAATTAATTAAAAAGATGGATAATACATTAATAAAAGAAAATGCACATAATCAAAAAATATACGCATTAAAATGATTTTTAATTATATATTACACTATAATTTCTAAAAATAATTTTGATTTTTTAATTATTTAGTTGCAAACATTGTTTAAATTGAATCTTAAGGTAAATATTTTTAAAAAGGTGTGGTTAAAAAAATAGATGCTTTTTTTAAAAAATTGTTTGTATAAATTATATACATTTGCACAAAACACATGTTTTAAAAGTTTGTCCAAAAAACAGCATACACGAAAAATATATTTATAAATTTTACAAAAAAATATTATTGCAAAAAATTCAATCAATTTTTAGGAATTATATAAGAAAAAAGAAAACCAAATGCTACTTGTCTGAATATTTTTTATTGCTAACTGACAGTAAGAATAATACTTGAAACAAAAAAAATTTTACAAATAAGAATTGTTTAAAATATTTAGCAAATAAAATAATTTTTGAACTCTGTGTAGTTAAAAAGCTGTTAATATTATCCTAAGTGTGTGATTCAAGTTACAAAGAAAATGCGTAACAAGAAATGTTCATTTTTGAGAATTTTTTAGGTTCTATGAATCTTTAAAAAAAATCGAAACTAATTTTACATGTTACTCCTTATTTCCTTTTAGGTTGTAACTGGTTTTATTAAGGGTTTTACAATTGAAAATGCAAACGATTTTTTCCCTCCCTTTCATATGACAATGTAAGTAAATCAATAAAAAATAATTCACGCACCATGAATAATTAACAAGAACATGAATAACTAATAAGAGAAAAGAATAACAAATACAAAAAGTACGTCAGTGAAGAGTGTTATACTCACTGCGGTACAAAACCTTTTTACTAAGGATTCATAACGTTTCTTGGGTCTCAATAGAATTTCAATTCGAAGCTCTCGATTGAGCCTTAGAAAATTATATTAAATATATTAAACTAAAAATATATTAGAGAGATATTAAACTAAAAATCAAGAGATATTAAACTAAAAATCGATTTCAATCGAAAGAGATTTAAACAGCTAATTTAATTATTCAAAAACGACTTATAAAAAAAAACATTATTTTTCTGTTTCATATTTAAATTATACTGCTCAATTTATTACCAGCTGAATACCTGTTCTTCATACAAGGTGGAAAAAAAATTATACTATTAATAAATCGATACTGACTGAACAACAATACAATATCATGCACAAAACTGAAAGACACAAGCCAACATAATTAATAAAGCTAAAATTATATTTTTTTTTGTTTATTATTATTTTGAATCTTTTCCAGTGACTTTACGTTATTCGATTAAGCAAATCACATTTTTAGCTATAGGATGTTAATTTTCATGTCTAAGTTTCATGTTATTTTTTATTCCTCCTATCAGATTAATCATTAACTGTATTCAGCATCATTTATACAGTTTTGATAGACCCCAAATATGCTAATATTACGTATATTATTATATATTTGGCATTGGCATTGATTAAAATTGCTCCAATTACCAAAATACCGAAAGTGTCTATTACCAAACTTCATTGGCGTCAATAATAGTATGACAATTTTTTATGTTACACCTGAACGAATTAATATCATTTCTCCATTAATTTTGCTTTAAAGTACACAGCTTTTTTTATTTAAATTTTTACATATTACCAAAATTAATTAAGCATCATTGGTGTCAATAATGACATTGCGATTTTTTTACGCTTTTCTTGAAAGAATTTTAATCATTTCCATATATATATATATAGTGCATAGCTTATAGTTTTATTTTAATCAGTACTTATTACCAAAATCAAGTAAGCAGCATTGGCTTCAATTATAATTTGGTAAATTATTGCTATTCTCCTAAACGAATGATCATCCTTTTCTCCGTTAATTTTGCTATTTCAAACATAGCAACACCAAATTATTTAAACACCATGGGTATCAATAATAGCATAGCGGCTAACTGAGACATTCTTAAATAAATTAGTACCATCTTTCCATTTTTTCTCTTAATAAATAGCATATTTTTTTTATTCCAATAAGTAGTTTATACCAAAATTAATCAAACATCATTGATGTCAATAATAGTAGGACAAATGTTTACCTTTCTTCTGAAAGATTTAATTCCATTTCTCCAGTAATTTTGTTTTTCAGTTCAAAACTTTTTTATTTCAAATAATTTAGCTTTATAGAGATATGTTTTAAAAACATGGATTATAAAATATTAAACATGTGGTTATTATTTAAGAAATTCTAATATAATAACGTAGCAGAGTAATATATATAAATATATATATATATATATATATATATTATATATATATATATATATATATATATATATATATATATATATATATATATATGTCGCTTAGCATACTTTCTCATATACATTGTAAAAAATTCCGGATTGAATTCCGGTAAAAAGTACTGGAACTCTTGGTGCATCATCGATAAAATTCATTTTTCCGTGAAATTCGTTTTTACCGTTTTAAAACCGTAAAATTTACAGCAATAATTAAACTACGGTAATTCAGTGATTTTACAATAAATATTACTGTAAAAATAAGCTACGTCCGATTTCTTTCGCATTGTAAAATTTTATGGTAAAACTGAATATTATGGTAAAGAAATACCGGTCCTCTGGGTGCCGGTATATTTTGATGTAATTTTTTACAGTGTGGAAGTTCAGATTGTTTTATTTCAATATTCTTCAATTTACTGCCTCACAAGCAGAAATTGTCTGAATTTATTACAATAAATTTGTTATTTAACAATAATTAAAGTTTCCTTCATTACAGGTGGTAATCCTGCTCCTTCTGTCCCATGGCGGCTGGAACGGACCCTCCGTTACTTTACTCTCATGTACTTCTGAATCCTCAAAACTCGTTCGAGATGTCGTCCAGAAGGTATACTTTATAATTACATTGTTGAGTACTTTTTATAGTAAAAATTGCATGCAAAAAATTAAAATCTTATTCTTCAGTGCCGAAAAAAATTTTCATAACGTTATTACGTAATTCCTTGTATGTATACACTAGATTTCATTTTAGAAAAGCTGTAGTTTTTCTTTATATAGATTACAGTCCCTGGACATATTGTTAGACACACTATAAGATTCTATGTAAAATATCAATTACCAGGTGTTACTATACAGCTTTATTGTTTTTACGCGACTGAAACCGGTTTGCACTTGTTTACGTTCGTCTATCAATTAGATAAATTAGACGATATATAATATAAATTCGACGATTTGATAAATTAGACGATGTATTATATAAATGTAGAATATATATTATATCAGGTATTATATTAGTATATTTTAATTATTAGATCAAATTATTAGACGCACTGTAGTGTTTTAATAATTACTTGTTTTGCACGAGTTTATATGCAATACTTTTAAATTTAAGCACACATGTAATGGGTTTTTATTCAGGAGATTTTTCATATACTTCCTATTTGTATTTATGTTTAATGCATTGCATTACAATTTAAACCAATTGATACACGATCATAAAAAGTGTAAACCGGTTTCGGTCGGGTAAAAGTAATAAAGCTGTACAGTATCATCTGAAAATTAAGATTTTACATAGAAACTCATAGTGCGTCTAATAATTTTGCCAGGGACTGCATATGAATATTACAGTGTAAACAAATTCCAGATCAAATTACTATATAGAATGCTGTCACTTTGAGTACCGGTACTTTTTACAGCCACTTAACCCAAAAATTTTTATAATGTAGTACGTACAAATTTTTATTTACCTAAATACTTTATGTTTGGTTAATTTTACATTTATATGAGCTGTTTTTGAAAATCGCATTCAGAATGTGGCGCATATAACTACCACTATAAATATTAAATGCCACTTCGCTAGTACAAAAGACATGTTAACTTGATTCCATCATGAGGTACCTTTTTTGATGGATGAAGGTTGAGATGTTCATGGCTGACATGACAATTAAATTCCTTCAAGATAAATCATAATCATAACATCTATTAATCATAACATTATTCATACATTAATCATAACATTATTAATCATATATTAATCATACATTAATCATAACATTTGGTTTCAATAACAAACTTTTTAAGGTGACCATATAAATCATCAAGGCATTCACCTACTATAATACAATAACCATTTCTAAACCTACAGCAACACAATTTTCAGGGTGAAAATTTTTGCGGGAAATGTAAAATTGACAAAAATTAAGATAATTTCGATAAATAAAAATAATATTTCCAATAGGCATGAACAGTCGATCCATAATAGAAAGCATTCTGTATAATGATATTTTCGATATACATTCCGCATAATGATATATAGCAAGGTACTTATAATGGTATTTTCGGCCATGGGTTGGAATAATTCATAATATTTTTCATGAGCCCGACCCCCTCTTAAGTTTGCAATCCCTGTATTGAATCACGCTGCATAGTTTTGCAAAAAAAAAAAAAAAAAAACATACTATATGGCCAGCAGAGATTACATTAGTTGTTGAATGCTTACATGCTGAAAAAAATACGGTTAAATCTACCAGAATATGGTAACATTTATCGTATTTCTGGCTCCGTGAGTACACCAAAAATGTCGGTAATTTTTACCGAAGTGCATTGGTAACGAATTTGAGGAAAATAACAAAAAATATATGAGTTTTCAATCTGTGATCAAGTCTGGCAAATGGGATAAAATTTGGTAAATTATTCATAATATGTTAGAGCATGGCATGAAAACCATTTATTCGGTTTAATTTATTTGTAAGTTTTGTATTCGTTAATAAATGTGTGGAACCATAATTTTAAAAACCAAACTTTTTCGTAAACCGTTACTATATGATGTGAAAAATTACGAAATGACTGGTATAAATACCGTATACTTTGGTTTCATTAACCAGAAGTATGGTATTTATTTTACCAGAAACGTTATTTCCATCCGATACGGTAATTTGAGCAGAATTTTTATCTCCGTGCAATAACCTTTCAATCAGGAAATTTATTTAAAACAGGGAAATAAAACTTATTTGATTTTTATATCACTTATTTAAATAAAAATGCTTAAGTTCGCTGCTGCAAGTTAATTTCATAATTAAAAAAAAATTTCCGAAAGCTACTCAATTTACTTGCATAGATGTAACTTTGAGTAAAAATATAGCTTGTTAAACTACATTTTTACTCAAAATCAATCCCAAGCTAAAACAATGTACTTTGAAGAAAGTTTTATGTTTATAAGAGGGACAATGGATCTTAAAATTTATTATTTTTTATTTAATATGTTACAAAACTAATTTATACTAATTTATTTAGGTCAACTATATTTATTAAGGACACTCAAATGTTCGAAGTTTCAACAACTGAAAAATTAAAGCAACATTATTTAAAATAGAATTTTAAATACAGTTAATTAAATACATGCCTTATGCTTCTGATCTTTTTTTTTTTTTTAAAAAACTGATATTAAAACACTGATAATTTCTCTTGATATTTAAATACCACACGGAACAAAAACATATACTTTATAAATATATAAGTGGTAATCACTCTATATAAGTGATAATATTAAAGTGGTAATATTAAGTGGATATATAACTGGTAATATTATAAGTGGTAATCACTGTAATTGTTTAATGCTTACACACTGAATAATTAAATTACCGTACTGTATGCTAGTGGCATTTCTCATTAAAAAATTGAAAAAGAAAAAAAATTTTGATTTAAAAAGAACCCAAAATATACGTAATTGTAATTTTTTCCAGCTCATCTGGTAATGGTTTACAGGACATTCTAATTTTCAAAATTATAGATTTTATTCCTACACATTTAGTGAAAAAATACAAAATTTAAAACTAAACTTTACCGTATAAATAGTTTTAATGCAGTCATGATCAAATTACAAAATTTTACCTCATTTACTAAATTTTATTACATTTTATAAAATTATATTTTATTATTATTTTTACCGAAATTATTACTAAAGCCCTTCGTTACAAATTATCTAGCCTTTTGGTGTTCCCATAGCATCAGAAACATGATAAATTTTACTATATTGTGCTAGTTTTTTTTTTTTTTTTCTCAATGCATCTAGACTTAAAATATGAAAGCTTTACTTCCTTGTTTTCGAACACATACCGAACTTTTCAAGCTAATTTTCCTGCCAATCCATAACCGTTTTGCCCGACTAGGCAAATTCGAATTGTAGAGCTCTAAGCTGAACCAAAACATTTCTGCATACTAGTTTAAAGTAATCTTTTATCTTATCAAATTTACTTTAACGCAAAACATTTTCTAAACCAAGTTCTTCAAAATATGTAACAAAATTTCAGCTTATTTCTCATAAAATATATACAGCAAGCAAAATTTTTAAAGCCACTTTAATATTTTCTCTAGCTATCTGCGGTACCAAGAAGTATGAGCTAAATATATATATATATATATATATATATATATATATATATATATATATATATATATATATATAGAGAGAGAGAGAGAGAGAGATAGATATAGATATATATATATATATATATATATATATATTATATATATATATATATATAGATAGATAGATAGATATAGATATAGATATAGATATATATATATATATATATGAGTTGGCAAGTAAATTATGTAAACCTCTACAGTGACCCAGAAAATTTCAACAAAATAATCAAAAGTAATTTTTATCTCCTTTTTCAATATTCTGCTCAGACCAAATTAAAACCCATTGACTAGAACTCACGCCATTTATGATTTGGCAAACAAACCAAATGGGACGCTTTTTATTTCATGAAGAGAAAATGAACAAAAGGAAAAAACGCATTTATTTATGTGAATGGGTTTGGCGCAGAAACGAACGCCAGCTTTGGCTTCTCACAAACGAACTAATTTTCCTTTACTTCCATTTACGGCGCAAGGACTCAATATGCATTTAAATGAAAATTCTCCCTGGAATGTTTTTCATGCAAATTCAATTTACCAATTCGCAGAAAAAACAGCGCCAAGAGTGAAATTATTTTTCTCTTACAATTGTGATTACAAACTGTTTATTTTTTAAGTTGCCAATGGTAATAAAAAGAACGCCAAGATAATACATATAGCTTTTTTAAATGGCACTTCAGAAACGCATTTTAGAGTAAAATCTGCACTCATTTCATTTCTTTGGCTCAAAAATTGTGTTCCATAGATAATAGATTTAATTAAAAGGTTCACAGAAAATGACATTTTTTAGTGTTGAATTGCCTTTTTATGTCAATTCAATTTACTGGAAATATTAGTTTGTTTCTTTAAAACAACGTTTAAATGGAATTTAAGTTATAAAATACAACTTAAAATGACTGTAAAAAGAATTCTAATATTGACTTTTTTATTTTTTTGCTTTTACTTTATGTAAAAAAGGAAATTCCAGTTTTAGTATTAATAATATTCTTTTACTTTAAACGATTTATTCTGTATTTTAAAGTTTCAGCATGTTAAGGCTCTAAATTTTCTTAATTAAATCTATATTACTTTAAAGCATTTATTTTATTGAAATTTATATACATATTCATTTATGTATACAAAATATTTTTATATTTTATTATATTGTATTTTATTTGCAATTGTTGTTTTTCTTTTTCTGAAAAATATTACATTTCATATGCATTTCATTATTTAATAAAATGGTAACCCTATTTTATGAATTTTAAAATAACAGTGAACGGTTAAAATTTGAAAAAATTACTTTTCTTAAAAATCAGTGAACAAAAATTATTTTCACTTATTTTTTTCTGAATTAATTTTTTACATTTTCTTGAAGATTCATAACGCATTTCAGAATTCTGTCTTCATTTAATTTGAAATAAAATGGAAATTGTTTTGATATTCTTGTTCTTATTTTTATAGTTTTGGAGAAATTTCAAACTTTAATTATAAAAGAATAATAATTATATTTATGTTAATAATAATAATTATAAAATTTTAACAATAATAGTAATTATTAATATCATTATTACTATGGTAATTAAAATTATTATTATTATCATTATTACTATAGAGTTAAAATTTTAATTAAAACTATTATTATTATTATCTATAATAAATAAACTGAAAGGTTTGTGTGCTTGCCTGTGTATGTCTCTTATAACTTTCGTTCGAAAATTTGAACAGTGACTCCAAGAGTGAATTTTATCTCTTGATTCTAAAATTCGTTTGAAATTTTTAATTAGGTTGTTCGGGAGAGTGGTTTGAAAAATAAAATTTCCTCATAGGATGAACGTTTGCTACTATTTTAAATTATATTACAGACAATTCTATTTTTCCAAACGTTATGAAGATAACATCATATATACTAGCTTATAACTCTATTTGATAAAAAAAATAGTTTATTTCACTAATTTTAATATTCAATTATTTTTCATTCGTCATGTTCGATAAACTAAATAATGAAAAAAAATTGGTAGCATCTGTGAACTACGTCACTGAATTAGTATTCTTGAAATTATCTGAGCCCTGTGTTTATTTTGTTTGTAGTGTTTATTTTGTTTGTAGTAATTCTTTTGAAACCTGTTTCTATAAAAGTAAAAAATTTAAAAACATCAGTAATCGAAATGAAAAAACATTTGTTATGCATTGAATGGCAAAATTAATGGGAATGGGATACTAAATCCTTGAGAAGAAACTTTAAAAAAATCACCATCAGTATTATTTACTAGCTTATAGCTCTATTTGATCAAAAAAAGAGTTTTTTTTCACGAGCTTTAATGTTCAATTATTTTTTATTCGCCATGTCAGATAAACTAAATAATCAAATTAAACTAGCATTGGTGGACTAGGTCACTGATTTAGTATTCTTAAAGTTATCTGCGTTCTGTTTTTATTTTGTTTGTAGTATCTCTTTTGAAACGTGTTTCTACAAAAGTAAATAATTTAAAAACATCCGTAATTAAAATGAAAAAACATTTGTCATGTATTGAATGGCAAAATTAATGGAAATGGGTTATTAAATCGTTGAATATAAACTTTAAAAAAATCACCATACGATGCTTAGTTAATTTAAGTGATAGATGCTTGTATTGTAATTAAAAAATAATCTTAGTTAAAAAGAATTTATGTATAAGTATTTGGTAGCTGTAAAAACGTACCATACAATTATTGCTTCCGATGATGTTCAAAGAATGTTAGTAATATCCTCCATGTTCCCGTAACAAATCAACATCTCTGAGGGGTGGTGCTGATTTGGAGATTGATCATCTCCGGTTCAAGTCGAAATCTATGGATGAATGAATGGAGCATGATGGGCCCTCCCTGTAAAATGGGCTGCGACGAGTGGAGTGCGGTTGAAATCGTATTCTTGGTCATATATGGGACCACTGAAAAAACAAGGACCGCACCTTCTGCCTTAAAAATTCACTTGGTTTCAAGCATTCTTGCTGATATTAGCAAATGTCATAAATCCTTGAGAAGTAGAACCGCGATAGCTCAGGGGATAAAGCATTCGCCTTGCAGTGAGGCGAACTGAATTCGAGTCCCAGTCGATACGAATTTCACATCCAGCTTGCACCAACCACAGTGCTGACTTGAAATATCCTTAGTGGTAGACGGATCATGGGTTAGAGTCCCCTTGCCATCAGGCTAACAGTGGTAGGTTTTCGCGGTCTTCCTCTCCATGTAAGACAAATGCGAATTAGCCCCATCAAAAAGTTCTCCACGAAGGCAAATTCCTCCCAATACTCGATCCAGGAGTTCTCTTGTCTTCTGAATTGGGTTCAAAATTACAAGGCTACGGTGCATTAGTAGTCGCAAACTCATAAAATTGGGTCGGCTGTTCAACGACGGTTATAAAAAAAAATGTCATAAGTAACAACAGCGAGAAATAGCGCAAATAAGCAAAAATTGAAATAAATATTACCGATCTTGTAACTTAGCTATTAAGACCATAATTTCCAAATTGTAACCATTTGTATCAATGAAATTGGAAATTATTTTGCCATGACGTACCATTGCGGCCACCACTATTTGAAGCTTCCGAACTCTCCCTGGATTGATATGTGCAGATAAGATGGTTAGAGCATCTTACTACAAAACTGAAGGTCCTAGGTTCAAATATTGACTGCAACTAACCAATTTTTCACTTTCTCTGACACACACACATTACTCTCTGCACCTTACACACATTACTCTTAAAACTATGCATTTCGCTGAAAAATTAGTATATGCTGTTCCAATTTTAAATACATGGGGTTTTCGAATTCAGCTATTACTTGCTTCGGAGCTATTTTAACTCACTTTTCCTCGATTGTCGGAAACCATTTTTTTACTATAAAATTCTCACATATCTGTTATAGATGTATAAAAATTACCTACTGTGGAATTCCTGTTAAACAAATTAAGTTTTAAAATAAACAAATGAAATAAAATAGCCTTAATTCGTCACCTAACTAAGACCTGTTAAAAAAAATTTTCTTTATTTATTTATTATTTTATTTATTTATTTATTTTTTTTTGGACAAACAAGTTACCGACAAATAAAGTTTTATTAAAACATAAATTGTAAAGTACTTCCTTCCTACTATTTGGAAGCACTTCATGCACACTAAGTACCAATCATGCACACAAAGTACCAATCTCTCAGTCACGTGCACAGTTGTTATATAGTTGATTCCCTTATTGGGAAATCGTAGTCTGCATGACGTAACATGTGCAACTTACCGGAGAGGTAAGAAAATTGGAATTGTTCGCACATTTACAGCAAATGTAATTACGTTTATTAGCAAAATACATTTATGAGCAAAATACCGCAGACTTATATTCGTTAAAAATAATAATAATAATAAGTATAGTAAAACAAAACAATGCAAAAATTTAATTTTACGTATTCCATGATATTTTTCTGTAGTATTTGATAGTAGGTGGCGCTTCTAATCATTGCGGATATTGTATTTAAAATTTTCTTAGAATGTTTTAAATGTTATTGTTATTTTCCTAGTTAAAAAAGATAGTATTTCCTTTTTACGATCTTTCCTATTAAAAGGGCCCAGATTAATATGATCACAAAGATCGATCATATTAATAATGATTGTTAAATACAAACTTTTTTATTTATTTGGAAAGGGATAAAAAAAAAAACTTTCTAGAGCACTAAATAAATGGTAACAATGATAATTTTTAAAGAAATATTTATACTGGGTGTTTTCTTTTTTCCTCCTTTTACTTGACAGAACTTATTTTAACAGATATTTGATCTTTTTTTTTTGCAGCGATTTCTTTCAGTTGTGGATCGGTACAGAGTTTCCTTACCCCTCGAATGTCCCTTACATCCTAGACGAGATATGTTTTGGTGGTTACAGACAGAGCTGGAAGCAACAAAAATTGAAGGAGAAGAGACTTGGAACTGTCCCGTTTGTGGACAGAAATTTCGTTGCGAAAACACATTCGCAACACACTGGGACACCTCTCACTCCAGAAGCATGGGAATGGTAAACTCTTTCAAATTAAATATACCTGTTATTGTGATATTTAAAGTTTAGTATTCATTTATAGCTTAATTAAACAACTACTTTTCTCTAGTATTTTTATACGAATGAAAAACCTTGAACAATCTAGTGACAGCTCTACTTAAAAATAAAATTTTTACAAACTATAACTCATTATTGTTTCCAAAGATGTACTTTGAACTTCTACTAGATTGCAGCTCCATACCCTGAAATATCTTATTTTCCATACGATCGTGGTAGTTTTTGACCAAAAAAGCTTTTAGAAAGCGTGTCAATTGCTTTAAAAACAAATTAGCTTATCACTTTACGTCCTCATTCTCTTTAAAACAAATTTTAAATCTTCGAACTTATATTAAGACTGCTCATTTCGCCATGCTGGAATAACTAACCGACATTTTAAAAATTACAAACAAAATGTCTCCTATTTCGTTTTAAGAATTTACTGGTCCAAAATAAAACTCACCATAAGTAATTAGAGCGATGTGCATGTAAAAAAATTAACCTTTTTCTTAAGACATATGGAGGTTGTAGTTGTATTTTGTTGGAATTTACTGAAATATATATATATATATATATATATATATATATATATATATATATATATATATATATATATATATATATATATATATATATATATATATATATAGTTATTAATGTTCATTACGACTAATATATAAAACTTCATGCTCTAAAAACCTTTATTGGATAGTTAACTCACTAATAAACGTATAAAAATCTGAAGGAAAAAAATAATTGATAGCAAAACTTGGAGAAGCATAAAATTTGTTCTTGAATCGTGGCTATAACCTTTAATCAAAGTCTAGAGCTATTTTGGGTTTATAAATAAAATGTATGAATGTCATGCAAAAGTTGAAACATTAAATGTAAAAGTTATCTGAATATATCAGTTGTTTATGCTAAAAATATTCGCAAAAATTATTGGTTTTAAAAAGAGGAACAATAATTGAAATGTGTTAAATTTTGTATTACTTTTTTATGATCGGATTTTATTATTTCTTATATCTGAAAATAATTGCAAATCATTTCTAAAATTTTAAAAAGTTCAGGATTCTACGTTTTTTTGTTTTTTTCTTAAATATGACTTCGTAAACTATTTTTGCCTGGATATTGCTTAAAAGCCGACCCAAGTTTGGGGTGTACGTCTGCAAATGTACAACTCTGTAGCCTTGTAATTATGAACCCAATTCAGAAGACGAGGGATCTCCTGGATCAAGAATTTGGAGTAATTTTGGCCTTCATGGAGGACTTTTTTTGATGGAACTAAGCCGCATTTGAGTTAAATGGAAAGATAAAACATGAAACCCTCGCACGGTCAGCCAGACGGCAAGGGGACTCTAACCCATGATCCGTCTACCACTGAGGATATTTTACGTCAGCAAGGTGGTCGGTGTGTATCGGGTGCGGAATTCGTATCGACCAGCCATTGCCTGGATTTGAACCATCTTATTCAGTATGTCAATAAAACCACAAATATATAAGCTTTTAAAAAGGTTTTTGGGTACTGTTACTGTAACATCTGCAGCCAAAATTGTACCAAATCGTCATTGATAGAAGCTCAAAAGAGAGAACAAGGCAAAGAATGGCATATCCTAATTTATTGACTAGTATATACATGTCTTCTTAATGATTAAATTAAAAATTATGTAACAGAATAAAATAAATTCATTTGATTCTTAATTTAAATTTTTTGCTTTCTTTGGGACATTTCTGTTTTGAACTCTAACAAAATTGCTTGAATCTATTCAATTCATTCTGGTTTAAAATTGTATGAATATAAAATATTTTGTTTTTAAATTTTTCGCTCTTGTTGGGACATGCCTATTTGAAACTCTAACAAAATCTTAACAGTAAAGGACATTTATTTTTTGTGTAAATGTTTCACTATTGTTGGGACATTTCTGTTTCAAACACTGACTAAATCGTAATAAGGAAATGCATTTTATTTTGCTTTGTGATTTTTTCACTCTAGATAAAATATTCCTGTTGAAACAAACATTAAACCTCTGACAGAATCGTAACAATGTAAAATATTTTCTTTTTACGTGAATTTTCTACTATTGTGAATCTACTACTATTTTAAACTCTGACAAAACTGTAATAATGTAATGCATTTTATGTTGTGTTTATTATTTCCTTTCTATTAAAACATTCTAAGTCTGATAGAACCATAACAATGTATAACATTTTGTTTTCTAATTATTTTTTTTGCTTTTGTTGGGACATTTGTTTAAGCTCATACAAAATCTTAACTGTGTAAAACAAGTTTATTTTACATTTTATTTCCCCCTCCCCTTGCTAATACATTCTTGTTTCAAGCTATGATAAAGTCGTAGCAATGTAATATATATATTTTTTTTTTAATTATTCTACCTCGAGGCTCAGGGGATAGGGTGTTCTCCTTTCACGGATGTGAACCGGGTTCGAATCCCGGCGATGGCTGGTCGATACGAATTCAGCATCCGGCTTGCACTGACAACAGTACTGACGTAAAATATCCTCAGTGGTGGACTGATCATGGGTTAGAGTCCCCTTACCGTTAGATAAACCATGGGATTTTTTCATGGTTTTTCACTGTATGTAACACAAATGTGAGTTAGTTCCATAAAAAAGTCCACCGAAACCAAATTTCTCCCAGTACTTGCTCCAGAAGTTCCCTTGTTTTCTGTTTCCTGGATTGGGTTCAAATCACAAGGCTAAGGAGTTGAACATTAGTAGTCGTAAATCCAAAAAATTATGTCGGCTGTTCAACAACAGTTGTAAAATAAAATAAAGAAATTATTCTATCTTATTGAAATATTCTTGTTCCAAACTCTGGCTGTATCGTAACGATGCTAAAAAAATAAAAAGGAAACTTTACATTTTTATTTTATTATAACAATGCGATGTTACATTTTTTTTGTTGTAACAATGTCAAAAATAAGTAAAAATTAAAAGTTATATTTTTAATTTTTTACTACAATGTCAATAACAATGAAATGTCACATTTTTATTTTGTAACAATGCTAAAAAAATTAAAAATGAAACGTTGCATTTTTGCATTTTTTAGTATCAGCAGTTACTTTATTTAAGTTTCACAGCTTTACAAAAATTAACAAGGGTGTCGATTCCGCACAGAAGAATGCTTTAAAAAAAAATATTTTAACGATTAACTCTCTCTTTTTTTTCTGCCTAGGCAATATTCGATTTTGCTCTGCCTTAAAAAAAATTTATTAATACAAATTTAAATTATAACTGAATTTGAATCGCGTTTGCAGGCCGAAGAGACAGTGTGCCTTGATGACTACTGTGATGTCTTCAGATGTGATGTACTGAAAAGACGAGTCCTGAGACAAAGACAAGAAGATGAAGATAGTATAAAGAAGATCTCGTCTTTTCAGCCCTCTTCCCTCAACCTATTCTCCTTATCAATCTTCAAACACGAGCATGCGCATTCCAGCCCCAGTGAAGACGATGAAGAAGTCAAAAAAATGAAAAAACTCTGTAAATCTGATGAGATGAAAAGCAGACAGACTAAATGTAGGGTGAGTAAAAAAATAAAAATTGTTTCATGATAACTTTCAAATATAATCACTCACAATATATAATTCAGTCAGATCATTGGCTTTCGATGCATCATTAAAAAAGTAACAGATACACAATTCATATCTAAATAATGTGATAGTAGACAGCTTTTATTAGTTACTTTTATTTCAAGTAGAGAGATTTTGCATAGAGTCTGTCTTAGCATTTAGGATGTTTTAAGAAATTTACGCGCGTGCGCTGGAAAGCACAGATAGAGTCAACGTTACAGTTAAGGGAAACTGTAACCCTTGGCAAAATATCTCTGATAAGAATAAGGTAAACGTAACCTTCCTCAGATAATGGGAAATTGAGGTGTTACTTTATTTAACTTGGTGATATTTTGTACTTGCAAGTATTTTAAGTACTGATACAGATAACAGATAAGGCTGTATACAGGCTGTATTCTGTATACAGATAAGGCTGGAAATAATATGACTATTTCGAACTAATAACAGCTCCGTTGTCGGCAAGGGGAGTCCTAGAGGTTAATTTGTTATTTTGTTCATAATCTTGTTATCAGTGGTATAATGGTGATAATGAGGTCAGCATTGCTCAGTTTTGAAAGACAGGTTGTTAAAAATGGCTACAATCCAAATATGTCTTCCATTTTTAAAATCAATAGTTGAGTAGCAATGTAAAAGAATGCTTTAATTTAATCATAATTTTAATTTATGTGGGAACGTAAGCAAATATGCTACGAAATTTTACAATTATTTTGAAATTATATATATATATATATATATATATATATATATATATATATATTATATATATATATATATATATATATATATATACATATATATATACATATATATATATTATATACATATATATATATATATATATGTATATAATATATATATATATATATACATATACATATACATATATATATATATATATATATATATATATATATATATATATATATATATATATATATATAATAGAGCAAAACCCCGCTATTAATATGGGAAAATTAGTCCAAAAGAAATGAGTAACGCGACCATATTCTGCATAAGCTGTTTATTTATTAAAAGATGGTGAAGCAACAGTTTCCTCCCCTCTCCGGCTGGAGGGGGAGAGACACAGATCTCGTCAAATCTGACTGAGTTTATTTAGAAAGCATAAAACACAAAAAGCCACGCAAAAATCAGCGGTCCTAGGTTTTATACATGGGTAAGAGGGCAGTCATATTGCATTCCTTGTATTCCTACGCCTCATCACAAATCATTTAATACTCATAGAAAATCGTTTAGTCCTACCTTATATGGAAGTGAAAGATCTTAAAATAACTCCTCTTTTGAAACATAAATCTAATTATTATTCATTGGTATATTTTAACCTTGGAGTCCCAAAATAGAATATCTGCATTTTATGAAAATGAAAGAGTTTCAATGCTTTTATTAATACAAAAAAATTTTTATAATTTTTGTATTATGTATATATACTCTCACAGTTATATTTTTTTTTTCAAACTTATTTGTATACTTTAGTACATTATACTAAATCTGAAGGAAAAAATAATGCTTTGAACCGAAATAATGAGTTGATAATTTAAAAAAAAAACGTATTCGTAAAAATAATTGTATAAATAATAACTGTAACTAAATATAAAATCTGCCAGATTCGTTTTCACTTCTCCCAACATTTTCACTAAAAAAATGAAATATGATATACAATCAACACAGAGAATTCTTTCAGTTTTATAAAGCTATCAAACAAATGAAATAAGTTCTCAATTGATCAGACTGAGAAAAAAAAAATCATCGATGTTTTAAAGGGATTTACTTTTACGATGTCTCTTTCTGTATTTAAGTCTTCTCTTTTACACTCTTGAAAGAAAGAAAAGAGAAGGGGGGAAACTATATAAATGTACTGTTACAAATAACACTGTAAAATGCAGTACAGTTTCTGAAAGAGAGATGTTACAACGCATTAAAAAAGAAGTGTATAAAACAGATTTCCCTCTGTTTTCCCCTTTTTATTTTTATGTTTCTTACTCAAGTCCCTAAAAATGAAAACTTTCAGCGCCTTTCTAAAACTAATCTGACATTTTTTGATTGATGATGTTAAGCAGGGGATGGGGATTGTTAAAAAGGATAGGGAAAAAAAAGAGGAAAAAAAAAGGATGCAAGGGATAAAGATAAATACCTCTTAGTTTTCCTGTAAATGTTAGAAGCACTCTTTTTCCCTTTTTTCCCAAAGCTCTGCATTGATTTCTTCTCTGCTCTTGATTGTTCCCTTAAGAGATGATTTTTCATTGGCAAAATACCGAGCGCTGGCAAGTTGTCCTGAAAGCGCTCTTAATAAGCACTTATAAAGCTTATGCAGAGGGTGCCTGTCTGAAAGTCAATTTGAGATATTTCTGCTACAATGGTAAAAAGCGATCGTCTTTCAGACTTTTTGGGGGATCGTCAAAAAATGCTTTCGAATTAAAGGATAAGAATCTATCTAATCTCTCACTTGGTTTTGATATAAAATAATGAATAAGTTCGAAGAAACGGAAAGCATTATCTCTAATTTCGTATGATAATCAAAATGTCTAATTTCTTTTAATTTGTTAATAATTGCACTTTTTTTTAATGTGTATATTACCGTATATACTAATTTCGTATAATTTGTTAATCATTTGTTGATTTCTTAAATTTTTTTAACATTTTGAAAATAAAAAAATAAAAAAAACATTTAAATAATTAATTATGAGAAATTATAATCAATGATTTCATACAATTTGTTAAAATTAAAAACCTATAATCTAACGAAATGAGAACTTAAATTAAGAAAAAATAATTTATAACAAAAAATTGAGATAATTGATTTTGTATAATTCGCTAATAATATTATTTGCTAGTTAAGATTACAGAATTAAATTTTTTCAATTTAAAATTGTTAGAAGTTAGAGTGTAGTTTATTATTTTACAAAGTAAAATTAAAATCACTTAAGTAGAATTCTTTAATAACTTAAATTAATGCATTAGTTATCAAATGAAGATTAGTTTTATAGTCATTTGATAAATGAATCTTTAACTTCAATCAATATCAAAATTGTTTAAGTAAAAAAAAAAATTATAAGGAAAATATTCTAGTGAAATTACAGTAAAGTGTGGCAATAATATTTCTAGTAAAAAATAATAAAAAAACTTTGATTAAAAAAAATTACAAACTGAAAAGTAAATTTAATCGAATAAATGATTTTTATACCATAATCTAAAGTATCATGATAAAGTTACCAAATTTTATCACATGTCAAAAATCAATATCTTATTGTTCATTTTACTAGAATCATTACCAACGAGCTTAGGAAAAAATTACCGAACTTTTTAATATTCTCTTAGAGCCAGAAACATAAGAAATTTTTCCATATTCTGGTAATTTTTACCATATCTTTTTTCTTTGGTGTAGGATTATAATTTCGTTTATGTATTAATTTTTTTCATTTTTTAATTAAAACTCTATCTTTATTACTCTATCTTTCAATATAAAAATAGAAGCAGTACAAAATATTATAAAATTAATATTTTTTGTATAATTCGTAAGGTCTGTGTTATTTAAGTTTTTTTTTATCTGAATAACTTGAATAAATAATACAATAATTTAAAAATTATAATTGTTTTGGGTTTTCATTACCTAAGCAAATATTTCTTGATTGCAGATGTGCAATTTCTCTGTCTCAAAAAATTTTTTTAAAAATTAACAAGAAAAATATCAATTTGGAAAAGACATTTTATAGTATACATGTGAAAAAATAAATTATAAAATTAACATTTTGATAAACATTGTTGCAACAAACAATTTAAAGGAAGGGAATGAAGTTAAAGTATTTAAACTAGAGTCCGCAAATGAAATGTTTGAATTTTTTGATTGAAATTAAAATTGAAATTAAAATTTTAAAAAAAAACATCTTCAGATTATAAGACGACAATGCTGTGGTATTTCAGTCAAAAATCAGAAAAAAAATCACAATTCTTTTACCAAAGTATATTGTACTAGACACTAATCATCACATTTGGCTATTAATATTTTTGGAAAAAAATTTTTTTTATTCTTCTATCATCTAATGTTTTATTTTCAATAAAGTAACACTTTTATAGTGCTATTAAATTTTTTTAAACTAATTTCATTGATTATTGTTTTCTTTATCTCCCTACCATAAATCAGGAGTTCCCAAAAGTTTATCTGAGGAACACTTAGGGTTCCCTAACAGTTTCACTAGGGTTCCAAAATTTGAGACATTTTTTTTTTAAATCGGCGCTGATTTTTTAAACTAATTTCATTGATTATTGTTTTCTTTATCTCCCTACCATAAATCAGGAGTTCCCAAAAGTTGCTCTGAGGAACACTTAGAGTTCCCTAACAGTTTCACTAGGGTTCCAAAATTTGAGACATTTTTTTAAATCGGCGCCGATTTTTTAAACTAATTTCATTGATTATTGTTTTCTTTATCTCCCTACCATAAATCAGGAGTTCCCAAAAGTTGCTCTGAGGAACACTTAGGGTTCCCTAACAGTTTCACTAGGGTTCCAAAATTTGAGACATTTTTTTAAATCGGCGCCGACTTTTTAAAACTGTAATTATATTTACATTCAATCATTATTTATCTAATTTTTTTTTTTTTTTTTTTTTTTTTTTTTTTTTTTTTTAAATTTAAAAGTAAGTCATATATTTGTAAGTAATAAGTAAGAAGGAAAATATTATTTTTTAAAATAAATAACATTAATTGGTTTAGTATTTCCCCTCAAACAATAGAAAATAACTAAATTCAACAATGTGTTTCACTGAGAAACATTCTAAATGCTTTCAACAGTCATTTTTCATTTTCATTTCAACTGAAATTATCACTCAGTTTATTATATTCATTTTCAATTTATGCATACATCAGAAACAATTTATTCAAAATTAGAAAAGACGCCTCTCTAGACCCATGAATTCAATTGTCCAACATAGCACCTAATTTTAAAATAGATGATAAAACTGTTTAGACTGGCTATTGTTAAGACTATACTGATAAAACAATAAAGTAATGAATTTAATTCCTCACACTAATTTGTTCAGAATGCTAAGTATTGTTTCTTTAGTAAATATGTTTATAACTGCTGTCTAACTCTATTTTATTGGTGTTTCCTAAAAAAAAGGTTAATCATTTAGATTTCCGAAGCTAAAAAAGTCTGTCTTTTCCGCATAGATTTGATATCTCACATCTGATTAATATTTTTTCCCTCCAAACACAAATTACAATAATCTAAATAAATTTTAAATCATTTTTAAAAATATCAATTTGTCAACGATCCCTTAACGGCTTTTTGTTTTAAAGATTCCAACAGTAAGGAGAACGTAAAATCCAATGAAGAGAAGGTGGTAGGACACCCGAAATGTCTGGTGTATTTCTCGATCATCGAAGCACAAATGGCGTTTAAATTATTCTTTTCATCAAGGAATTCCGAAATGCTCTTTCTCTTCATTTTCCTCCAATAAAAAAGTAGAAATAAGAAAATGATTCGATGTCACTTGAGGTTTGAAAGTCGCTCCACTAAAATACTAAAAGGAATCGATTTCAAGTAAGAAAAGAATCGTATTTATTTGCGATTTCGGTAACAAAATCATTACTGATGCTTTTAAGTCAGGCAAAATCGCTTCGTTTTCTTTTCTCCAAATCCTTTGAAATCGCCAACATTGAGATGTTTTTGTGACATAAATTGTTGCTTTATGAGAACAATCGGAAACACTTAGTTGAAACAGATTTGAGATTTCGAACATAAAAGAAAATTCGAGAATAACAAATATCAGTGGTAAGGAAAGCTGGAATTTTTTTTATGGAAAAAGAAACCGTATTTTATGGATAGTGCTAAATAGCTTGAGAATTGAGAACTGGATCATTAAAATTGAGAAAGCGTAGAATCTGAAAGATATTTTTCAATAATGATACAAAAGCAGTATTTTTTTTTTCTTTCTAAAATATCGAAAAATGTAAGCTTTTGAATGACTTTTTTTTATTTAAAATATCTTAAATTTAAATAGAATCTAGTGAAATATATTTTATGTAACTATAGTATGGTATCTGGGAAAAATGTCTAATCATAATTAAACAATTTAAAATGAATGGATTACAATATTGGCCTAACTTCCTATGATAACCAGCTGGTTTAAAATTCCAGCTGGCTAAACTTTTATAGCACGTCCTAATTTAAGAGCCAAATAGAGTTTCTTAAAAAAGTTTTTCTTTAATTTAATTTACTTAAGCTTAACAATGCTTTTTTTACGCGAACAATCTAGACATTTTTATGATAAAGTAGAAATTTCGAAATTTGGTGTGGAACACCACATCTATTGAATTATCTTTGTCGCTTTAACGGCACTGTTGTTTTTATTACATTCACTGTTTTTCATATCTATTCTAATGCAGCACTTATGGTAACGGAGTTATAAAGTTGAAAAATTCGTAAGAAAATCTTAAGGTGCTTTAAATCAAACTGGCTCTTTCGCCATCAAAATCTACAACTATTTGAATCATTAAGCTGAATCTAGTTAAAAGGCGTAGTCAATGACTAAGATGGTAAACACTTAATGAACACTTCAAATAAATTTTTATAAAAGAACTTATCTGCTGAGTTAAAAACTACCCAATTTTATTTCATCCAAATTAATAAATAGACTGTATTGTAAACTAGTAACTTTCTGTTGAACTTTGCCAAAATTAATGTGAAAGAGGTCACCACACATTAAAAAATTCCGGATCAAATTATGATAAAAAAGCAATGGTCAGGAAAAACTAGATTATTTTTGTAATTTACTACAACTACAGCTACTTACAAATACAGTTAACTACAACTATTTTTTAATGAGTATCATGAAAAAATGAGTATCATGAATAAGAATAAATAATAATAAATAACTAACTACAATAATTAATAAATAAGAGCCCTGGTTTCTCCATGGATAGAGTGTTCGCCTTCTAATGAGGTGAACCGAGTTTGGATCCCACCGATGGCTAGTCGATTTGAATTCCGCACCCGGCTCGCACCGACCACAGTGTTGATGTAAAATATCCTCAGTGATAGGCGGATCATGGGTTAGAGTCCCCTTGCCGTCAGGTTAGCCGTGGGAGCTTTTCGTGGTGTTCCTCTCCATGTAATGCAAATACGGGTTAGTTCCATCGAAAAGTCCTTCATCAAGGCACATTTCTCCCAAAACAGGAGTTCCCTTGTCTTCTGGATTGGGTTCAAAATTACAAGGCTACGGAGTTGAACATAGTTGTATACCCAAAATTGGGTCAGCTGTTCAATGACGGTAATAAAATAAAAATTAATAAATAAGCAATGATTAATAACTTTTTAAAAAAACATTCAAAACAATTGTAAATTCGATTCAGATAAAGTATTTCGCTCTTATTTTAATTTGAGCATTAGAAAAAGTTGTTTTTGAACATTGGAACGTCGGCGTAATTCTGTTTTCCATTTCTACTTATTCAATTTTCAATTTTTTTTCAATTATCTTCCATGCCCCAGCAACTATTTCGTACATACTAAAACCAATTAATTAAACACTTCGTTGATAAACGTTAGAGCATTTCCAGCCGCTTCTTTGCATGTTAATAAGAAAGAAAAAAAAATAAGAGCGATTATAAAAATATTTTTTTTTCTCCGTCGACTAAGGAGGAAATGAAAAAAATATATAATTGCTTAACTCTTCTTTATTTTTTTTATTTTTATTTTTTTTTTCATAACTCGTTTCTTCTTTAGGATATGAGGTTCATTAATTTTGAAGAAAATTAACTTTAATGGGAGAACTAAGCCAGAAAATATCACAAAAATGTAAAATGCGAGCCACTTTTTTTTCATTCTTCCAAAGTTTCTTACATTATTCAGTGATTAGCAAACGAACAATTTCACTAATTAACGTTAAGGGCGATGTAGAATCCAGCTGCCTCTTGCCCACGGGGAAATTTTTTTAGGCCCGGCTTTAATCCCTGACTATTTTTTCCCGAGTAATTTTTTTCCTCCATTGTAATTGCGTCATTTTTTTTCAGCTTTAAATGTTGCAATTAATCATTTTTTGTGATGATTAATTCTCATTGTGCATTACTACTGCGTCGTTAGGCCGGGGCTAGGCTTAGTAAAAAAAAAACTGAACTATTTTTATAACCTTACCCTGGAGATATAAAAACAGTTACATGTCAGGGCAAATTTATGCTTCACCGTCCGGGTACGTTAATTTTTTTTCTTCGTATTCCGGGGTATTATTTTTATTACCCCAGAGAAGCTGATTAAGAATACTATGAATAATTAAAATTAATGGATGTACTCGGCTTTTCTGCTTAACAAAGAAAAATTCTAGTTTTTAAGTTTCATGCTTCAGAGCTTAATTTTTTTTTCTTATATTTATCATCGAGTGCTCATATTTAATTATAAAAAATTAAAAAGTGTTTTTCAACGTAAATGATTGATGTTTAATTTTAGGAAATTAAATTAAACACTTAATACCGCTCTAAATTCCATATCCTTCAATCAAAATAAGAAATAATTAATTATCTAAACATTTAATTTTCTTCCATTTCATCTCATTAAATATTTTTATTAATATAAAATTTCGAAAAAAACGTTAAATTATTTTTAATTTTTGAATTACCAGCAATTATGCAAAAAATGTATTTTCACTACGCTTTAATAAAATTTCAGAACATATCAATACACTTTTATTTTGAAATAAACTTTATTTTATAATTTCATTTTTTATTTTATTTTTCATTCATCAATTTTCAATAACTTGACGACTAGTTTTTTAATCAAGCTTAAAATATTTATATTAAATGGCCGAAAATTAATTGGAAAATTTTATTTTATTTTCATACTAGCGTTGAACAGCCGACCGAATTTACGATTCTCATTGTTCAGCTCTGTAGCCTTGTAATTTTGAACACCACATTTGCGTTACGTATAGAGGAAAACCACGACCCCCCCCCCTCCAGAATTAAACTACTAGGAAGGGGATTCTAACCTATGAACCATCTTCCACAGAGAATAGTTTACGTCCCAACTAATTGGAAAATTGAAAAAAAAATCTTCAGTTAAAGCTTTCTGTTTTCTTTGAAAAAGCATGAAAAATCTTTTAATTTAAAATATAACGGTATTTTAGCACACCAATTTATTTCCTTTGATTTCAATCGTAAACAATATATAGCATGTAAAAACTATTTTTTAATAATTTTTCTTTCCAATTTTTAAGGACAACATTTTAAAGATAAAACGTATATTACATTGATCTGCATACGTTAAACGGAGACTTCTTGGAGCAAGACTTTATAACTTCCAGCGGTTTTTCATCAAAAATTTAAAATACAGAAATTTTTAAAACGAAAAATTTAATTCTTTATAAAAATATTTTTTTACTCATAAAGAGCGACAAACGACATTTAAACTACACTGTAAAAAAATTTCGAATCAAATTACGGTAAAAATTACTGACACCTTGAGTGCAGCATTCATAAATAATTTACAGAAAAATCCATTTTACTTTAAAATATATTTTTACCATAAAATTTTGAATCGTAAATTTTACAATGATATGTCTTTAATTACTGTGATTCAATGATCTTACTATGTTATTACTATAAAAATTACAGTTCATCATATTTTTTGTTTCGTAACATTTTACAATAAAACTGGATTTTACGGTAAACAGCACCCTGAGTGACAGTACTTTTTACCATAATTTGATACCGAATTTTTCTTGGTGTATTATCCCAAGTCTACTTTAAGAAACGAGCTTTGGAAAAGAAATTAATCAAACTATTGCATATTTATTAAAAGAGTGATTATTTATTTATAATTAAATGTGTAAAATATTCTCTTTTCCATCTTTCACTAAGTTAAAAGTTACTAATTCTTTCGACAGTAATCAATCATTGCTTCAAATTAATTTGAAATTTTTAAAAAAATTGCAGCAAAAAGTATTAACATTTTTTCCATTTTTTCGCATTAAAAATGGCAAACTACATTCGTAATACTAGCACAAACCTTTCATTAAATAAATTTTATCATATTTTATAAGTATCAACTTTAACAAATGTGCTTAAGACAGGATGTTAAACAAAATATTGCGCAGTCATTGAAATAATTGAAAATTATTTATATTAAAAAAGTCATATTTTATTTTCCACTTTTCAATGTGTTAATCATTACGATATCGATCAACAAGAAGTGACAAATTAAAAATTAGCAGAAAACAATATTGAAATTTCTTTTTTTTTCTCATTAAAAGCGGAAAACGACATAATACTAACACAAGCTTTCCTTAAACTAATTTTATTACATTTTGTTGTACCAACTTCAACAAAGAGACTTCCGATCAAAATAATGAGGAACTGCTAAAAGAACTACAATTTATTTATATTAAAAATGTGCAATTGTTTCTTTTACATTTTTCAATGAGTATTATCCCTTTGCGCAGAAGTGATGAGTTAAAAATTTGCAGAAAGGACATTAAAATTCATTTCAATTTCTTTTTCCTATTGAAAGTGGTTAACAACGTTTATAATTTTCCTTCTTTCAATAAAATTGTCCGTCATTAAACTAATTTTATCTCACTTTATAGTATCGACTTTAAGAAACAGGCTTCGAACAGGAAGTTAATCGAAATATTTCAAAATTATTGAGAGAATGACAAATTTGAGATAATTATAATTTATTTATATTAAAAAATAAATATTTTATTTTACTACTCTTCAATCCGTTAATCGTTAGACGAAATCATTGCTTTAAGAAACTATTGGAAAAATTACTGCAAAGGATATTAAAATTTATCGTATCTTTTTTTTTTCGCATTGAAAGTTGAAAACAGAATTGACTGTATTAACACCAGCCTTTCATTAAATTAATTTATCATAATTCAACTTAACATCAACTTAAACAAATAGATTTTAGGAAAACAGGGTTCGGACAGGAAGTTAGTCAAATTAATGCATAGCTATTAATAGAATGATAATTTATTTATAATAAAATTATAAAATTGCCTCTATTCTATTCTTCTAACAGTTAAGAGTTATTATTCCTTTCGATAGATCCGTTGTTTCCAGTAACGAATGCAGAAATTCCAGCAAACGATATTTTAATCGTGTTTAATGACATCTCCACTCCAGTTCATAAATCACGAAGTGCAAATTATTCCCTTCGGTCTGCAAAACTTCCCTTTTCTGATCGATCAGTACCCAAGGGTTGAGGGAAAAAGTGTAATTTTTAAATAAAACTTCTCAGATTGTTGAAAGAAAGAGGGGGAAAAAATTGAGATTGTCTCAGAATCATCTCATCGGCTATAATTATAGAGCCTCCAATATCTAGTTATCATAGTGATCAGTAGCTGACGCAAAAATTAGTCTCATCTTCCCTTTAAAAAAATTACATTTTGCTAAAAAAAAGAAGTTTTATAGTAATCATCGCATATATCTATAACAATGACGGAATTATTATCTTATAACCTACAATTACTCAATACATCCATTCTAGGGTAATCTTTTTTGCTAAGTAAGACAAGTTATTACTTTTTATGCCTTACGAAAAACTCGGATTTTTTCGTTCCTCGTTCTTTTTCTTGAAGGAAATGTATTTGTGTTGTCGTTATTGCTATTAATTCCTTCGTCGAAGAGGTGATTTACAACACAATATAAACTTCTCAACCTTTAATGAGTACTTTCATAAGTAAGAAGAAAATAAGCAAGAAGCGTTATATTGCTTATGGACATTTGCTCAGAATCGTAACTGCTATAGGACAATACGGAAAGGGATGTTCTGGCAATTGATTTTATTCTTGTTCTAACAAGCACATGGAAAGACATTAAAACAAAAACAAAAAAATATTCTTATTCAAGTTTATCGGAAAAAGAATTTAAAAATGTATTCTCAAGCCCGAAATTGTGCTACATTAAACTGTATTCTTATTTTCAAAGAGTTATTATTTGAATGTGTTGTGAATTTATGCGTCAAATATTTTATTACGTATTGGGACAGAATTATAGATATTAAATATGAGCATTGTCAGGAAATGTCGATTCAAGTATGTTATATTTTCCCTCATTTTAAATTGCAATTTAAATTAATTTTGTAATAAAATTTGCCAGATAAATATAAAAAGAACGTATTTTTGGTGTACAAAAAAAAATTAATTAGCAAATAAATGGTGTAATTTATAATGATTTTATGAAACATCATTCCTTGATGGTACACATATATACATATATATATATATATATATATATATATATATATATATATATATATATATATATATATATATATATATATATATATATATATATAAACAATAGACAAAAAGAATAAAAGAAAAGAGAAATTAACGAGGAAAATTAAGAAAAATAAAATATTTTTAATAAATACTTAAAAGCCAGAAAAAAAAATAAATAAAAGATATAATTTCGTCATCAGCTTTCACGCGAATAGAAAGGATAGAAACCAAATGAAACCAAAGTCAAACTTCCAAAATCTACTCTATGGTTGGTGAGGTAAATTCAAAATCCAAAATCTAAATTAGATACCCTATTTTTTGTTCCTATTTCTTTTCTTTTTTTTTTTTTTTTTTTTTTTAGTTTTGTAGAGAAAGTACCACGATGTATTCGAAAGGACTAGGCAACAAAGAATATAAACGATTCAATAAAAAAATAATACTTATAAGTGAAAGATTGTATTAAAAAATGTAACAAAATGATATGTGCGACGAAAAAGATAACGTATAAGTATTCTAGTACCACTTATGTAAGTACAATTATACAAATGTTAGTACCTAGAAATGAATTTAAAGAAAATGTTAATTTTTTCTTCCCTATGGGAACAGGGGGGGGGCCCATAGAGAGAAGGATATAATGAAGCCTGATATAATCCCTTCATATGAAGGGATACTGTTATCACTATATAACAATTCCTAAAGCTTTATTTATTTATTTATTTATTTATTTATTTATTTATTTATTTATTTATTTATTTATTTATTTATTTATTTTTAACACAATTAGAAGTTGGGGGGGATTTCTGTTTGCATATAGTTAGACCCACTGCAGATCCGTTATTGCTTATATATTATTTAGATCATATATACCTTCCTATCAAACTTAAATTTTAGGGAGATAATGGTTGTATATTGTACTGATTATGAAAATTTAATTTGCGAAAATCAAGTATCCATTAAGTTTAAATTGTGAAAATATAACAAATTTGCATATTTGAAATGTTTTAGGGCGTGGGAAACAGTTTCGCGTATTTATAAATTTTTTGTAAAGCATACCCTCTATTCAATTTATTGAGCAAAGATAAATTTAGACGGTGTTTGAGAAAACTATATTAGCAATTTAATTTCATAACAAAAAACTTTTGATCTTTAGTAAATATAACTGATTCTATTTCTTCTTGTGTGTATTTTCCCCGTAAAAGTTGAAATACTACATTTGCAGTTGTAATAATGGAATGAATCAATTGTTTAATAAATTAATTTCAAGATCAAATTGTTTTATTTAAAAACATCTCCGTAGAAAAAATTCCACCGAATTAATATAGTATGCACATCAATGTTGTTTTCGGAAATGATTAAAAGATGGCGCTACTGGATGAAACTTAGCTTTTTTATTATTTCGCTAGTTCATAAACCGATAATTAGATGGCAGCACCTATTTATATGGTTTTAAGTTCTTCTTAGCAACATACAAATGACAACTTAGAATTTTATTAGAGGCTTAGAATTTTCACCACATATTTTAAGTTGTAATAAAATTTATAATTTAACATATGATTTAATATATTTTAATGAACTCAATTTATAATGTTTTTGATCTTCAGCAAATATAAATAAGAGAAAGACATTTAACGAATCTCATACAATCGTGTTGTATGTCATAATTTTAAAAGTTTCGCGAAATAATTTAAAAACATTTAAAAAGGAACAAGATCTCATTTTATAGATTCCAATTTAATGCCAACTGTGTTAAAAATATATTTTGCTTACATTTTATTTCGTTTCATTGTACAAAGTTTACAGTAATAATTTCTAATTTTGTACTTATACATGCTCCACGTTATTTTTACACTAACTTTCAAAATTATCTGTAATAAGAAATTTTAAAATATTGTTACAAATTATTGCAAATGTTCCGTAATATGAAAGTTTTAATAAAAAAAAAAAGCAAAAAATATTTTATTCTAATCATTTCTATTTTAAATAGAAATTTGTTTGTATGTTATCATTTTAAAATATAATTTTTATTAACTATTTATTAAATAATAAATAAAAAAATTATAATGAATTGACTAAAATAAAATATTTTTTTAGTTAGCGAATTTTAGTAATGTATTTTAGGACATTTAAATTTTAGTAAACAATGTCGGACGAAAAAGATTGTTTGAAATTTAAAAAAAAAAAAAAGCACAAGAACATTATAAAAAAATGTGAATATTTAGGAAACATATCTCTAACTGTTCAAGATTTTTGTTCATCTTTTCTTCCCTTAATTATCACTGATAAAAAACTTGAAATTTGTTTTGTTCTTATGAAAATAATATATTTATTTTATATATCTAACCATAAAATAAAATTTTACTGTTAAAAAGTATTTAGATTGTGTTATCGATAAAATAATACCATATCTTTTAACAATATTTAACAGGACATTCTCCTCGACTTTCTGAGATATTTGTATTAGAATTTATCTTCCTCATAAAATAGCATTAATGAAAACTGAATCATACATGTCATATGATAAGCGTTCCTCTTTAAATCACTCAATTTGAAAGATATCTATTTGCATGATATTGAAAAGTCTACACAGAATTTTTGGATTTAGTTTACAATTTATACAAATCTACTAAGATAAATTAAGTTTTGATTAAAATTTCTTCCTGTGTGACATTTTTTAAAAATTATTTATCTTAATTTTTTTATTTTTTTAGTCTCTTGTTCGTCAGTGTACAATTGGAATGTTAGCTAACTTGTCATCTAAAGACTTTCAAGATATTGAAGGTAATTTTTCTATAACCCAAAAAAGAAATCGTAAAAATTAATTATAATATATTAATTATAAAAGTTAAATAATTAATTTATATATATATATATATATATATATATATATATATATATATATATTTTATATATATATATGTATATATATATATATATATATATATATATATATATATATATATATATATATATATTTTATATATATATATATATATATATATATATATATATATATTTTATATATATATATATATATATATATATATATATATATATATATATATATATATATATATATATATATATATATATATATATATTTTATATATATATATATATATATATATATATATTTTATATATATATATATATATATATATATATATATATATATATATATTTTATATATATATATATATATATATATATATATATATATATATTTTATATATATATATATATATATATATATATATATATATATATATATATATATATATATATATATATATATATATATATATATATATTTTATATATATATATATATATATATATATATATATATATATATATATTTTATATATATATATATATATATATATATATATATATATATATATATATATATATATATATATATATATATATATATATATATACAGTACTAGTTTTTTTTTTTTTTTTAATAAATTATTTTGGAAAATTATATCAAGTTTTGCCAACTTAAATGAGCTTTAAGCAATTTGAATTCATAATTACATTGTTATATAAAATGCATTGTTAAATACATTTTAATTGTTAACTGTTACATAAATTTCAAACAGCTAGAAGTTAAGAATATCATTTGAGTTAAGAAAAAAAAGCCATTACATAAGTTTTTTTGTTAACTTGAAGAGGCATTTTTGAAATGTCTTTTTTTTAAAATTATTTTGACTTTTGTATAGTTCTATGTTTTAGCATTAATTAAACATATAGGTTAGAAAAGTTATGAAACATAATTACTGGGGAAAAAAAGAAACCTTTGTTTCAGCATCAGTTGAATTTCATTGTAAAGAAAAGAGAAAACAAGCCTTAATCCAAGTTCTGATTGAGCTAAAATTATCCACATCTTTAAAAATAATTAATTCCATTATTTTTAAGCAGTCAAAAAAAAAAAAAAAATAGTAGAAGATTTTTCTCTCTGCCCCCAAAACATATAAGATAAAACAACTCCAACAAATTTTCATTCCCTATAAAAAAAATAATAATAAATAAATAAAAACAGTAAATTACAAAATATTTCAAAACAGTTTCTGTCAATAAAAGTGTCTTTTTTTTTTTTTGTCAATGATGTAACAAAAGTAATTTTCATTAAATGTAAGAATGCAGAATCGGAACGCAAGTTATTGTCAGTTTGTCTAAAAGGTTGACTCCCAAAATTGAAACTGAAATTATTCTTATTGACTGTCAAAACACAGAAAAATATAGAATATAACCTCTTCACTACTGAAGCATAAAAGAATATAGCAAAAAAAAAATATTTTAGAGTTTCGGATCTCCATTTTACTACTATATAATAATACACTATAAGATTAACAAAATATATAATATACTGCCAGGGATCTAATAATTTCAGGTACGTGGACCTAAGTTTAACTAAGTAAAATAATTTATATATTTCAAAAGTTAAATTGCCCCAAAAGTCGAACCAAACATGCATATTGTTGTGTTATAGTCTATTTAAATACGATAATAATTTAAAAATTATTTATAAAAATAAATTCTTTTTAAAAAATATGATTTTTTATCTAAGTACAATGCACTACTGGCATTAAATCTCAGTTTCAAGGCAATTTTAATTAAGCAAATCATGCAAAATAAACAATTATTGAAAATAATTTAACAGTATCTAGAAAAAATATTTAATTCCTGAGGGTAATATTGCAAAATTATGGGGGGGGGGACATAAAAAGTTAAAGTTATTAAAGGCAAGTATATATCTTAAAGTAAAACAATTCATTAAAATTCACATAAACATCTTACCAAACCGATATAAAACTAAGTACTCATAATACTATCAGATTTCACTCCACTCCTACGCTAAGTTCGTCATATGTGGACCAGCATGCTGTTGACTGGATTATTTTTAAATATTAAGTAAATATAAATTTGAAAGCTTCATATAGATCACAGAACTACTAAGTCAAAAGAAAAAAATATTTGCACGTGGATTTAGCGTGATTTTTTTAAATATCACATCTGTTTATGTGGAGTTCTATTCAAATAACTTGCATGTTCTGCATCTTTTGCAATTCCTTTGAAGCTTAAACGTCCACGAATGTTTCAGTGGGGGTGAAACTATGAATTTTCTTAAAGCGTGTTTTTAGAATCTAAGAACCTGATTTAAAAAAATATCTAATCTTGCCTAATTTGGATGTGGGGAATTCAAATCTTAAGTTTGCTAATAAAGCTACAGTTTTTTTTTTAAATTTTTGATTGACATTTTTAATCTATCTTTTGTCAAAATGGAGAAGTTTAAGAAGATTATATTTATAAAAGGGGTAGCAAAATGTCGCGGAAAACTTCTAGACGAGTTCTTCATCCAAATTAAAACTGCATAGATACAAATGCCTGGAAATGTGGTCTTACGCAGCTAATAATGCTCCTCTAATAATAACTATTGAGAAGCACACGAAGAAACAGCTCAGAATAGAAACGTGCCCCTAGCGGCGTATGACCGGGCATGGGTTCCTATGGAATTTTAATCATGATGATGAACCCTAACTCCCCTAGAAGTTTATTGCAGCATTTACGCGACTCTGTGTTCCACATACCGTTTTTAAGCTTGTACATTTCGATAAAAATAAAGATAGAAAAATTTTATTTAAAAAGAAAACTGTAGCTTGTTGGAAGAAACCGATTGCAGTTTTGAAATCAGCATTAAGAAAGTATCTATAAACTGTTTGAAAAAAAATCTCATGCAAAAGGGGAAAAAAAAATCTTTCTATGTGTGTCCTTAAAAAATGCTCTGATTTTAAGCATTGGAATAAACTTACCTAAAACACATATCAGCAATTATAAGTTTTAATCGTCATTGCTTATCGTCAATGAAAAAATAACTTTGAAATAGAGGAAAACCAAATATATCCAAATGAAATCAGAAAAGAGAAATTGAAGTAGTATTTAAAAAAGAATCGATGTCAATGTTATATGAAAATCTAGAGAAGTTTCAAATTTTGATGATTATATGTGTCAATTTTTGACGCAACTATTTTAAATGACTGCAATAATCTAAACCAGCATACCAAAATTTTAGAAATTTAAAATTATACCTGAATTGAATTAATGTCTTGTAATTTGAATAAAGTATTTATGATATTCAATAAAACTATTTGATTTTAATTATCTGATTTTTATTTGATAATTTTATGCTTTTATAATTGTTTAATGTTCATGTAACTATCTTAATGAGATAACATCTTCAACTTTATTACCGTGGATATCTATGCCTACGACTGATCGCTAAGTATTTCTTTATGTGAGGTGGTTTTAAGCATTCTAATATGATTTAAATTTTTTTAAGTGATTAAAATATGCTGCTAAATTAAATAACCCGTCATTTGAATGGAATGTCTTATCCTTTTACTTAAAAGAACTATACTTTTAATTAATTTAATGTGATTAAATGATGTCCCTAAATTAAGTAGACCATTAAATAGAACGTCTTATCTTTTTTTTATAATGGAATTATATTTGATAGAAACAATCATGACATCAAATTAAAAATAAAATTTATAAATCATTAAATCAAATAAATCATTTCAGATGATTTGGATCAGTCCATCTGCTCCTTTCTCACTTGTGATAAATACTGGGATGATTATGATACTCAAGTAAGTTTGGACAATCTATAATTACTTTATTTGCAAATTAAAATAATTACTACACTATTTATTACTATTATAAGCTTGTTTCAACACATAAATTATTATTATAATTACAAGATTAATTTGATATACTAATTTTTATTATTTATATATTTTATGCAAAACTCCATTATTTCTATTGAAATTTAAAATTGCAGAGGAACCCATACCCGTAAATGTCATACGCCACTAGGGGCACTACACTATTATAAACTTTTTCTTCGTGAGCTTCTGAACAGGTAATAATAGGGAAACGCCCCTAGTCACATATGAGGACATTTCCCTGCATGAGCTTCTATGCAATTTTGACCTGATGATGTACCTTAACTCACTTAGAAGTTTGTCGGAACAGTTACGAGTCCCCCTATTATATATATCGTTTTAAACTTGCACGTTTCCACAGAAAGACTTCAAAATGCCATTTAGAAAGAAAATCAGCTTTAGGAGTAAAACTAATTTCAGATTTGAAATTCCCACCCTCGAATCAGACAAGATCAAGCATTTGAATAAATGCAGCAAAAAATTATGTTATATGTTATGTAGTGCATCTACCACTACAAAAACACAATTCCAATTCACTAGTATATAAAACATGTTAACACGATTCTATGTTGGGGTACCTTTTCATCGATGAAGGTTGACATAGTCGATAACAACTATCCCCACATTAGTGATCTTCGGGCATGGTGTGAACACGCCTACTTTGGCAGAAACTCCCACTTCAATTTGAACACGCTAACTTCGATGGATTGTTCACATTGAACAGTTGACTCGTGACTGCGACATTATCCACCTCCTCCAGTTGTTGCTACTTTGTTTCGATAACACACAATCTCGGCCTGCATACACTCGACTGCTAATGGTAGCACAGGAGCAACCACGACCGTGAACTTAATACAGCTTTCCCGGCCTCTCATAAAACAACAATGAATCAACTAATGATATCCCTAATCTAATTCTATCACAGCTATAATTTAGCTGGGGGAGCACTGTAGTGTATCTACCACTACAAAAATTCAATTCCAATTCACTAGCATATAAGACATGTTAACTCGATTCTATGTTGGAATACCTTTTTATAGATGAAGGTCGATAACAACTAGCCCCACTTTCCCCATTGTTATTAACTATAAACTAGCACAACCAAAAAGATCTCTTACTTACAGATTTTAGATAAGCTTTATCGAGACATGAAAATATTCAAAAAGAAAGACTGTCTTTAACTGAGATTAATAATTGGGGAAAATAAATAGAAAATACATAAAAAACGTTTAACAAAGGATACTTTTCAATCTAGAAAGGTTGATTTGGCTCCCTAGATGATACCCTCATTTGTAAATTTTTTCATTTGCTTATTTAGAACAGTAAAGTATGCATAACAAGAAAATTGAAGCAAATAAAAAAGTGTAATGAAACATACTAATAATCAACCAAAATAATTAATTTGGTATAAAAATGCATGATGTTTCCTAAAAAAAGAAATCTACATAATCCATACTTTGATTTTCCACATACTTATAATTATGATTGCAATTATTATTTACAGTATTAATCCTGGCAGAATGGGATTGTCATTTGCGAGCATATAATATAATCATTTGCGAGCATATAAGTATAAGCTGTTGTGCAATACTCGAATATGTTTTCTGCATTTATATTTTATTTATAAAGTCTATTTATTAATTAGCTTTTCGGAATTTACATGAAAAATGTCTAATAATCTATAAATAGTCTATAAGTGTCTAATATAAATAAATAGTCAAATAATGTCTAATAATCTATTTTCTTTATAGTTCTATTAATGTTTTTATTTTCTTACTTTATCGTAGGTTCATCAAGTACCAATATTAGTAACTACTATTTTTGGATTAATCATTACCAGCATATTTTGCCTCTGCTATTATGGAATCTGGGTCTTAATGGAGTAGGTTTCCTTACTAGTTTAAATAATTACGCTTTTTTTTCGACAAATTTTAATATAGTCAAATATTTTAAAAACTAACTTGTTTTAGTAACTCTGAAATAACTGCACAAGTTTTTTAGGACTTATTACTTTTCGAATTTCAATATATTATATTTTAACGAATATAAATTATAGGCTCTTTTTAAGAATATTATTATTGATATTTCTTATTGTTTAAAAATGTTTTAAGAACTATGTTTTGTATTAATAATGTGTAGTAAATAACTGTTATTATTGTTCAATGAAATGACTGTGCAAGATTTTTGGACATATTACTTTTCGAATTTCAACATATATTTTAAAGAATATAATTGATATGAACTTTTTAAGAATAGGATTATTGATATTTCTTAGAGCCGGATGGGTCAGGGGATAGAGCATTCGCTTTCCGATGAGGTGAACCGGGTTCGAATCCCACCGATGGCCGGTTCATACGAATCAACATCCGGCTTGCACCGACCATCCGTGAAATAGTCTCAGACGTAGACGGATCGCGAGTTAGAGTCCCTTTGCCGTCAGGCTAACCGTGGGAGGTTCTCTCGGTCTTTCTCTCCAAGTAAAGCAAATGCGGGTTAGTTCCATCAAAAAAGTCCTCCATGAAGGCAATTTTCTCCCAATACTTGATCCAGGAGTTCCCTCGTCTTCTGGACTGGGTTCAAAATTACATTTCTGCGGGAGTTGAACATCAGTAGTCGTAAACCCGAAAATTGGGTCGGCTGTTCAACGATGGTTATAAAAAAATATATTGATATTTCTTATAGTTTTATATTTGTGTTAAGAACTATATTTTGTATTAATAATATGTAGTAAATAATTGTTGTAATTTTTCTAAAAATTTAATTGCTGAAATTGAACAGTGGTTATAATTTAGAAAGGACAAATATTTTAACAGTTATAAATATTATGATTTATTTATTCTAGAATGTTAAATTTTCATTTTTTAATGATCATAATTTATATAATTTTTAAAGTATATGATTAGCGAGATTTGCTATTTCTGTAATTATAATAATAACTTTTAAGAACTACACTGTAAAAAAAATGCGAATCGAATTACAGTAGAAAATAACAATTTCTTGATTAAACATACATTTTGAATAATTTTCACCACTGCAACTGAAGCGAAATAGAAAAAAAAAATTACACAAATTCATAAGCATTAACATAAATATAAGTTTGCGAACTACACTTCTGGTATTTTCCTAGTAAGTTTAAACTGGATTTTATTTATTAATTACACTTGTTGATAAACTATACTTTTATATTATTTTTATATCATTATTAATACCATTTTATGAAAATTAGAAAAACGAGTGACATTTTTATAAATATTATTCAAAATAGTAGCGATGAAATAATATTGTTGAAACACATTTTAGAATGAAGATTTCTATCAATAGATTAAAATAAGTAGTTTTACTTACGATAAAAAGTTGTTTCTTACTTTGTATTAAAAATGATGTAATGCAATTTCAATTTTATTTTAAAAAGAATTCTATAAAATATATTTGAAGGGTAGTAATTACATGCATTGACCGCTAAGTGTAAATAATAAGGTATACAGAGTATAAATTTTGAAAAGCTTGGATATAAAACCATCAAAAACTTTTTTCATCCGACATTTAAGTTGATTTTTGATTATTATTGTCATTGTTTTAATTTCTCTAACTGATCTTAATGATTATTTACTATTTTTTTTAACTTTCTTTAAAATAAAATAAAAATCCTAACTTTATTTCTGGCAAGTTACAAAAATACACTTTAAGAACGCCGATAATGACAAACCACGGTAATGTGCAGTCACTCCTAAATATCTACGCATACCAACCAGCGTGATATTCCTACAAATAGCAGAATTCTTTTTTCCCATTGGACACAAAATGTACTAAATTTATAACTTTACAATAAAGTATGCTCTTCATCATACAAATTTAAAATATAAGCAGTATTTCAAAACAGAATTTTCAACAAAAAAATTTATAAAGTAAATTAATTGCTAACCCCAATGTGCAGAACTTTCTAACTTAAATTCTGGTAAAGGTTATAAAATTGTATTATGCAATACGACACTCGCTCGCATAAACATGATCTGGAAACTCTGAACTAAGACATTAGTTGGAATGTTACGTTAGTAAGAGTTGCACTGGAAATGTAAAACTGGAAAGCTAGCAGATACTTTTCACATTCAAATACAGTTTTAATTTATCATTAAACAAAATAAGCATCCACGAAACTTAAACAATAGTCCGAATTTAAATTTTCAGCGAGTTATTTCATACAGAAGTAAATTAACAAAAATAAAAATGAAAGATCAAAAAGAGTTCATATTGTTCAAAATAACTTAATTTCGTCAATAAGAAAAAAAATTTTTCAAACATTTCAATTTTAATATTCTTTTAGATTGTTTTTCATTAAAAGTTATTTAAAATTTACGGTCAAACGTATTTTTAAAAAAAAACTCAAGCAGGAACATTAAAAATAATTTCTATATTTTAATCTTCTAAAAGCTTCCTAAATAAGGGTTTAAAAGCTTGAAAAACATTTTGAAAATAAGGAACTAGTAAAATACCTATTTTGAAACAATAAAAATATACCTTTTATATTGCCAGGAACTTTATTTTTATGCTTTCAATTTTATTTACCAAAGATACTTTCTATTCAGATTTACATTCAAAAAGAGGAATATTGACAAATTGAGGAATTGGGGCCGGAATAGCCTGGTCGGTATGGCGCTCGGCCCAAGTCCATGAGGTCGTGGGTTCGATCCTCGCCGGCCGAAGACTCCCCGTGTAGTAAATGGTGACTGATGCACGTTAAATCTGTCGAGTCTTAAAGTCCTCCATGTTCCCATAACATATCAATACCTCTGGGGGTACTGATCCAAGAGTTTCCTTGTCTCAAAATTACAAGGCTACGGAGTTGAACATAAGTAGTCGTAAACCCATGATTCTGGGTCGGATGTTCAACGACGGTTATAAAATAAGAAAATATTGAGGAATTGAGGGAAATTTTGGTGCAAAATTCTTCATTACATAGAATCCAATAACAGGATTTGATTCAGTCAGTTCTTTCCATTCATCCTTAGGAGCTATTTCCAAGATATGTTTAACTGCAAAAAAATTTGCTTCCTCTTTCAAATATTCATCTCCGTATTCATTCGCGATCTTGAGAATTTCATAGATGTTTTCAGGGGATAAGAAAGAGGCAAGAATTTCGCCACATTCTGCTCTTAAAGAACCAACATCATATTTATCGGCAAGAATTATAAGTTCCTTCACGACTGACCAAGTTTTGTCCTCGATTTCTCCGGAATACAAATACTTCAGGAAGCATTTAAAAATTTCAGGTGCTGAATCATTAATGGAAATGGTATTTGTCTTGGATTCTAAAAAGTCACTGCTTATCATTTTATGGAAAACGGGAGAATGGGCTGTCAAAATACACTTGTGGGTGGAAAGTGATTCATTCCCAATTTTAAATTCGATATCACTAAAGAGGCTGGAATCGTACATGCAATCGAAGTCATTCACAAATTCTTTCAAATTTTTCAGTAATCTCTTAGTCACTCGGAGTGACGAGAATATCGAAAAACACTAAATTGCTTTTTATTAATAACTCAGAATAATTTCCAAAGCATGGTTCTCCAGTTTCCTTATAATCTTTGATAGTTGGATCATAAACATGGAACTGAAAAAATTCACTCGAAATTGTAATGGCATCCATTTTATTAACATTTATATTAAAACGTTGATACTTCTTCAAAATCTCATCAGTTTAGCTATTTATGGATTCAGTGAGATTCATCTTCAAGGATTGTGGAATATTTACTCCCGCTTTTTTCCCGAACATCATCTTAAAAAAGGATATTTTCTCAACACTTGAAATTTCTTGATACAAAATTTCGAAATGAAATGTTGAGTTGGGTATAGGAGAAAATTCAGCAGTTCTTATGCTTTTTGATCCCAAAGACTTTATATTCGTTAGACTCCACGATATAGAGTATTCATAACAAAGCTCACTTGCGACTTTATCAACATTCAGAGTTGTACCAACACCTCCTAGAAGAAGGAAGGTCTCAGCACGGTTATAATATAAAATATCCGTCTCTAACTTGTGCTTCAACATCGAAGGGCTTGCAAGCAATACTTTGCATTAAACACACAAGTCGGAATATTTATTTATATCTACACCTAGAATCCTGCATTCGATATACATCCATGTAATTTTCCATGCATTAGATGATTAACTGTTCTTTAAAATAAAAGTTTCAATTCGTTATCTCTTTGTAAATCTGTATAAAAATAAATTTTAAACTAGCAAGAATTATAATTTACATACATTTGCGTGGAAAGAAAGTTAGCAACATGGGTTGTATAAGATTAAAACCCATAAATTGAAACAAACTCAGGGTATCGGAGTTACTGAATAACTTTTATGCTAGCTAGTCTGAAACAGAAAAGTTTTTTAAATTGAAAAAATAAACATTTTATTCGGAAACAGCTCGAAATTCAAAAAGACTTTTCAAATGTACATTCAAGTAGGCGTCGGGAATCGAACTCACTATCCCATTGCTTCAGCGTATTTACATTTTTGCTCTCAGTAAATTTATTTTTAACCAAAAAATCAAGGGAAGTACGTTTAAAATTTCGTCTGGTTTACATTTAAAATATCACATACGCAATTGTCCAGAATTCAATTAACTTCTGGAAACCATGTTTCATAGCTTTTCCACAAGCCTGCCACTTTATTCTCACAGCACTCATCACTTTAACGAACTCACAATCACTTGATCTTTTTTTTAGGTATATATGCTTGCATTAAAGTTAATTGTTTGTAAACCTTGTTCAAGAAAATAGTTTTTTTAAGAAATTGGAACTAGATAATTTTAACGCTCATATTTTTCAAATAAGTATTTATAAAAAGAAGCCGGGATGACCAAAAGGCAAAATTCCTGGACGGCTACAAAAGATCGCAGGTTCATACTTCAAACTCATTTAAAAACTTTAAGACATAAAATGCCATGAAGACGGATTAACATTTGTAAGAAAAGTTTATTTTTTAACCTAACATCTAGAGGCGTGTTACAATGGGGATCAGAAATCAGTCGGGAAAAGGTATGTTTATTCAGAAAAAATACGTTTTTGAGTCTTGTTCGGTAACTTAAAATATCGATTAGCACATTTGAGGTCACCATGTTGAACCGATAAGACTCAGTTCTAGAACGTGAAGATCCAATCATTAGATCAAAAATTATTCAGGGTGGATCTTTTATTTTTTTGCTCACTGTACATACAATGTGTGCCTTCAGAACATCAGGGTACTCCCTGGCCTATCTGTATCGACCGCGAAACACTGGTAACTTGGGGGTAGCAAGTTCGAAACCCGCCGTAACAATGGATGTATCGTCGTGCAGTCTTTCTCTGAATAGTACTATTTGTTCTTCTACTTGCCGAAGGCTTGTAAGCCTTTCGTGTGTACTTGAGCACACAAACCTGGAGATGTATATATATCAATAATCAAATAAAAACGGTGAAGCTCCCTGGTCGAGCGGTATCGCCCGTCAAATGTAGTGTGAAGTGTGAAGGTGACGGGTTCGAATCCCGTCTTAATCCTTGATGTATTATTTGAGAAGTTCTTCGCTAAATTGTTCTATCTATCCTTCTACTTGACAAAGGTGTATAAGCTTAAATTGAGCAAACAAGCCCAAATGTATTTTAATTTCAATTAAGCAATAAAGCAAATAAAAACGGGGCCTCCCTAGCCGAGCGGTATCGCCCGCCAAACGCTGTGTAAAGTGTGGAGGTAGCGATTTCGAATACCGCTATTACGCTGGATATATCTTCGTGCTATCCTTCTCTGTATTGTGCAATCTGTCCTTCTATTTGACAAAGGTTTATAAGCCTAAATTGAGCACACAAGCCTGCAAATGTTTGTAATTCCAATAAACCAATAAATCAAATAAAAACGTTATAAACTGTAAGTTAATAACTTGCATCAAATTCTCATTGTGATTTTCAACGAAAAAACTACGTATATCATTGATCAGATCATAACACATGGAATCGAACCTGGTCCTAGGCCATGGCAATTTTTTTTATTAGGGAAGGGGCAATCAAGCCTGATCTTGAAGCTTCCAACAACCACAGTACGTGTGTTTATTTGGTATAAAAATGAGAAGGAGTACTTTGCTTAACACTGTCGTATTCGATAGTGCGTAGAGTGCTTTGTCAGTCAATAAGCAAATGCATACCGGTCTGGAAAATTGTACAATTTTCTCAGAAAACTATGACATATTAAAACAGCTCATTGTTTTTTTTAAAAAACACGAAGTATATTGTTCCATAGATTAACAATTTTCATGCACAAAGAAATTAGAATAATTTTTATCATACATTTCAATATGGCACACATAGGGTTTTCCATAATCATCGCTTTTAATAAATATTTTCAAACTCTTTGGGAAAAAATGAAAAAACTTGCTAAAAATAAGAAATAAAAATGTTTTTTCTATATTTTATTCGTATTGTTTTTCCGTAGTTTTCTCTGTTATTATGACATAACCTGTAAGAACGTCGTCCAATATAAATTTCGCGTCGTCCAATATAATTGAACGTCGTCAAGTTAATTAAATCCCAGCTGCAACTTCAGGAAAGTGTAAAAGTAATAAACAAATGCCCCTAAAAGTAAAAGAAAGAAGTAAAAAAAGGTATATCAACTTGCAAACTTGCTTTTCGTTTCATTTAACACGTCTGCTTTCTATCTGTTTATTTTTTTTTAATATTCCATTGCTTCTCAAATAATAGTTTATTTTTGCAATAATGTCGTAAAATTTCTGAAAGTTTCTTTTTTTTCTTCAGGAAACATCAAATCTACTCGAACCACCAATGCTGCAACTGTCAGAAATCGCAATCCTCGGAGTATCGACACCGGCACAAAAATCGCCATAATGATGTAGACAAGAAAAAACCAAAATATCGGCAAACCTCTCCTGAACTTTATCGGCAAACTTCACCTGAACTTTTTCGGCAAACACCATCTGAACTCTATCGGCAAACACCTCCTGATCTATATCGGCAAAACTCGCCCGAGCTTTATGTAACTCAACGAGCGGCTAGCAGGGCGAGTCGAGCTAGTCGATATGAGTAACGAGTAATTAAATTTGAAACACATTTACAATATATATATATATATATATATATATATATATATATATATATATATATATATATATATATATATCCTTTTTTAATTTATTGACATTTTTTAAATTCGAAATAATTAAAAAGATACATGCAGAACAAAATGTAAACAATTGCTTTTTTTAACAAACTTAAGATTTTTTTTAGGTCATTAATATAGATATTGAAGAAGTTTTATTGCTATTTATTTTTCAGTTCTGGATAAGTTAGAGATCAGTTATTTTACGGTAGAATTTGAGAAAATAAGTTGTGCAAAATTTAAATATTACTTGTTTCGATAAGCCTTAACACTGTCGAATAATCAGTCATTATGCTATGCATGATTGTGTTCACAAAATGTAAATAATCAATTTGATTACAATTTTTTCAGCATAGCTAAGCGATTTTTCACAAACCTATTTTTATATCATCAATATAGATGTAATGAAAAAGTTTTCTTGATATTTTTTCAGTTTTGTATAAGTTAAGTTTTGTATAAGTTTATAAGTTATAAGTTTAAGTTATTTTATGATAAAATGTGTGAAAATAAGTTGTCTAATATTTATACAATCAAAATAACAAATTGCTTTGAAAAGCGATAACATTGTTAAATAATCACTCATTATGCTATGCAATATTGTGATCATAAAGTGTAAAAAGGAAATATATTTATTAAAACTATCATAAACTTGATTACCATTTTTACAGCAAATTTAAGAATTTCATATAATTATAATAATAATTAACAAAATAAACTTTTTTTTCAATTTTCGATATAAGTTAGTGATAAATTATTTTAGGTACGGTAATAAATTTATTTATTAAACAAATATATGTACTTTAATAAATATTAAAATGACTGTAATAAAACAAAATACATATAAATTAAAAAGCCAACACTTTAACTTGCTACATAACACTTGCAAATAATCATTCCTTACACTATGCATCATTGTGATCACTAATAACATTGTGATTACAATTATCATCACTAATCACATTATGTTCACATTGTGATCACTCAATTTGTCAGTAAGATTCCTTATCAAACATTTAACTAAACGTGAATGGCATTCATTAATGCTCTGTTTCATAAAATCAGAGTAATCAGTTACAAATTAATCACTCAAAATTCTTTTAATTTAAAAATTCTTATATTCTCTATCTTTCTCTGATATTTATATTATTCTCTATTTAACATTCAAAACATATTATATAAGGTATACAAAATTCTAGATTTACAAATTATTTTTAAAAAATGTAATGTAACAAAAAGTATAAATAAATATGAAAATTCTGTATTAAAATATAAAAAATCCTAAATTAATTATAAATTTATTTTCGTATAGAAATTTTCGTTTTAATTTAAAGTAGTTGTAAATAAATATATATTTAATGGTAAAAGTTTAGAAATAAAATTTTAGCTAAGACAATATTTTTTGTTGAGTATGCATATTTTATAAAAATACTGATGAAAGACCGTTTCTTCAAATTTCCTATATATTTTTAACTTTTTCTAAATTATAAGAAAATTCTGTTATTAAAATATATGTTTCTGTTATAATTTATAATTATATATTAAAACTAAATGAATATTTATAACAGATAATTACCTGTTAATAAAATTAATAAATTATCACTAGTAAATTACATTTTACTGCAAAGGTTTATCAAAATTAAAATAAAACCAAATTTCATATTGAAAATTACTTTTTGGTTTCCCAAAATAGTTTGTTGTTTTTTATATTTTCATATTAGAAGGTTTTATTGATTCACTTTACTATTCAAAGAATTCAAAAATAAACTCCACCAACAGGAGGAACATTTTTTAATTTATCTGATGTAAATTCATAAATTTGATTTATCAGTTATGGTTTTACTGATTGTTATGATCTTGAATACAGCCATCACTAATAATTACTTTTTAGTTATGTAATAATAACGTGGATCATTTTGGACAAAATATTTTTTTAACACTATCGAAATTCGAGAAATCTGTACTATGTGATTTATTCCATCCACCATTAGGGTTTGTGAGTAGGGGTGCTCCTTGTACATTTCGCTATCGGCTTGAATGCACTGTATATTCATCTCTACACATTCGAGCTTTACTCTCATGCTTTCATCTTCTAAAGACCCAACTTATAGCTCAGTTGGGTACATTTTTGGCTATGAGTCAAAACTTTCAGTAGCATCACAAAAATGTGACACTTCAGTCCCAGCAAAATACACGGAGAAAAAAATTCTGGTTAAATTACCGTACTGTATTGCAATGACAATTCAGGTATAAAAAAAATCCTATTTCTGGTTAATAAAACCATAATATACGGTATTTAAGCCAATAATTTGTTGATTTTTCCGTTCATATGGTAATTGTTTAGTGTTCCCTATATTTTTTTTTTTAACTACTGTTTTTAATACCACACATTAAGCAAAAAGTACAAAACTGAAAAGTAATTCAACCGAATAAATTATTTTTATGTTATACTCTAAAGTATCATGATAAAATTACCAAATTTTACCACATTTAGGAAACTTTTTTTACCGATTATAAAACCATATTTTATTGCTAATATTGCTAAAATCGTTATCAAAGCATTTCCGTAAAAATTATCGAACTTTTTGGTGTTCCAAGAACGTGGTAAATTTTCCATATTTTGGTAGTTTTGACCATACTTTTTTTCTCAGGGTGAAAAAGAAAAAATATTCTGATGTAATGCAAAAGTGAAATCGAATCCCAAACGCATTTTTGGAGGCTCGTATTGAATTAAAGTTATTATGGAAACCACATTTTAATAATTTTGTAAATAAGACTTCAATATTCACATTTCTGTAAAAAAAAAAAAAAAATACTGTTAAATACAGAAATCGACATCGGGAAATGCTTCTTAAAAAAATTTTATTGTTGTAATAAAGATTAAAAACGGTATTTTAAAGTGATAGATCAAAAGTACTAGCTTAGTCAAAACTTAATATATAAAAAAAGAAACAATGAATGAATAGAAGAACTATTGGAAGAGTAGAAGATATAAAATGAAATTAGTTAAATTGTTAATAGTTTAAAAAAACGGTATAAATAGGAATTTCATGACACGTGGAACAGAAAAGATATATAAATAAATATTTCCCTGATCACTTTGAAATCACTTTAGAACTTATTTAGATACATTTTTTAATTCAAAATACATGAGAAAAATAACAATTTCATATATTGACTAAAATGAGAAGGGGTTTTATAAATAGTAATTGTAATAATTAAGAGTAAAATATTTTATAAATAAGAGTTATGTGATGAGAATTGTTATTTATATAAAACAATATAAATAGTTTTAATGTAAGTTTGTAATGTGCATAGTAGTTAGCTTGAAAAAAGTCTTAAATCAAAGCCTTAAGTCAAATTGAGAATAACAAATAAAGTTGGCTTTTGCATTATATCAGAATTTGTCACCTGTTAATTAACCTGTACGCTACACTTCTGTAGCAACTAGAAAACTTTTTAAATTTTTATCTTAAATACAAACCATATTTTGAAATATCTATTTCCCATTTTTTTTTTTTTTTTTTTTTTTTTTTTTTTTGGACTTTTCACTAAGCCAGTCTGTTTTCTTGAAATGAAATCTTTGATTTAAATGTTCAGAAATATAAATAAAATAAGTTCTTATAGTATTTATTTATAAATTTCTCTAGTTAAATCTTTCTACTTAACGCTATTTCATTATAAAAAAAAGTAAGCAATTATTAAAATAAAATTTTTTAGAAATTTCGCAAAAAAAAAAGAAGAAAAAAAAGATTGTTAATATTATGGGAAATTCTCTTCGTTCTCTGAGAATTAAATTTACAATAATATAAAAATTTAGAAATTCTCGGTAGATAGGAATATAATATATTTTGAAATTATTAATTGTTAACTTAACACAAAATTTAATGTTTTTTTTAATTTTTTAATTGCTTTTTAAAAAAAAATAATTAAGGTTTTTGAATTTAATAAAATAATTGAATAACCATTGAGGCAGCATTATTTTTAATATGAGGAAATCTCCAAAGAAAATATAAAAATCTCTAAATTAAAATTGTAAAAAGATTAATAAAGTTAATAAAGTAAATTATAATATTTTTTAAAAATATAAAACAAGTTTAACTTATCTAAATTTCGCGAAGTTAACAAATTAAAGCACAGTAAAATTTAATAATATATTATAAATTACTCATTAGCAAAATAATTTTGTGCAGCTCTTAAATATTTAGTTAATTATTTTGTTAGCGGAAAATCACACATTTAATTTTTCTTTCTTCCTTTATTAAAAAATAAATTCTATTTTGATTTTACGATTCAAATTTAGAGCCATGTGTTTTTGTTTAATTAGTTTCAATTTATTCGTTATTTTTTTATTTGCTTGTCTCCAATTTTCAAACTAAATTTAACACTGATTTTAAGTTTATAGACATTTAAATTCTAGAAAAGTTAACAAATTTCTGTTAGTTTGAAAAACGAACAGGTTTACCTTTAGGTATTAAAACATAAAAGAAATAAGGGTGTTGTTATAATAAGAAGCAGAAGAATGTTGATCTTTCGAAAAATTTGAAACTGTCTATTTTAAAGTTCTCTACACAGCTTTTTATGCAAAATACTTTTATCAAAATTTTATTTGTGTTGATTAAAAAAACTATCTAAAACTGTGTTAAAAAATTTAACAATTCATTGATTATTTAATTGTATAGGACTGAAAATCATTTTTTAAACAAATAAAATATTCAAAATTATTTAACGGAAAAAGAATTCAAAAATTAATTAAAGAAGCAAATTGTAAAAATATTTTTAAAAAATTATTTGATTGTTGGAATGATGACTTCTTTTTTAGAAAAATACAACTTTACCAAATTTTTGAAACACTTCACAAATCAATGAAAAGCTCGTGGCTCATGGCATATAAATGTAATTAAAGAGATATAAAATCTGACCTTCCAGAGGGGTAGCCGTTTAATAATCAAGTAAAAAAATTTGAAAAGACGACAAATAATATTAATAATATCCATATATCAACATCAGTAATACTTTTACAAACAAATTCAGAGACATTTCTTTTTAAAAGTAACTTGAATTAAAAACATACGCTTGAAAAACCATTGTTTGCTTACTTTTTAAAAAATAATAATAATTCGTAATTAATGCGGGGAAAAAACTGTCGAATCAATCTTAACAATAATTGAAAATTCACATTTGAAAAAAAACATTTAAGTGCTTCTTTACAAAGAAAAATTAATATATACTAATCATCTAATCATTCTGAAGGCAGGAAAATTGAATTGAAGGTATAATTTTAAAAAACTAATCAGCTATTACTTTAAAGATAATATTAAAGCATCATAATAATGAAAAACTTTACAAACTAATAAAAACCACTCTTATCAAGTTTAACTTGAAATGAAAAAAAAAATTTAAAAAGTATATTACTTTTTTTCTTATTTATTGTAAATTGATTAAAAAAACATATTATTGCTACTTTGACCATTACTACTGCTGAATTACTAGCTAATTCTTTTCAATATACATACATTAAATGCATGAAACACGTAACAGAATAACCCAAAAACTGTCCTTTGTAATTTCAATTAAAGAGCCTACTTTTGAAAAACAAATTAACTGCTTCTTTGCAACCAATATCCATTAATCTTTATCATAAATCCTTTTACAAACTGATACAAAAACCTTTCTTATTTATTGTAAATTGAATAGAAAACATGCTATTGCTACTTCAATCTTTACTGCGTCTAAACTATTAGCTACTTTTTTAGCGTACATTAAATTCTTAAGACACGTAAAAAAATAATACAAAAACTTTACTTTTGCAACTTCAATTGAAGAACGAATTAACTACTTCTTTATAACAAATATATATTAGTCTTTATCATGAAACACTTTACAAATTCATTCAAAAACCTTTTTTATTTTTTGTAAATTGAATAGAAAACAATTGCTATTTCAACCTTTACTACTTCTAAACTATTAGCTACTTCTTTTTAATGAACATTAAATTCGTGAAATACGTAAGATAATAATACAAAAACTTTCATTTTGTAACTTGAATTGAAAAACCTACTTTTTAAAAACATTAATTATTTGCCTCTTTAAAACTACTATTCTTAATCTTTAAATCTTAATCATGAAACTCTTTACAAACTGATGCAAAAATCTCTTTACTACTAATATTCATTAATCTTTATCATGAAACACTTTACAAACTGATGCAAAAACTTGGCTTATTTACTGTAACTTTAATAGGGAAGCATGTTTTAGCTCTTATTTTCTATATACATTAAATTTATGAAACATACTTTATTAAGTGAAACTTGAATTAACAACTAATTAACTACTTCCTTATAAATCTTTTTAATGCTTCATAATTACGGGCTATGTTAAGGCAATTCTAAAAATTACCCTTGTTAGTTCTTTTTGAGGAAACTAACTTCGCGTATAGAGTATTAAATGATAAAATTCGTCTTAAAGTTCATTACTAACTATTATAGAAATCACACTTGTTAATCCATTTTGCCGAAATTAACATTTGGCAGACCAAATTAACAGCTTCTGTATAAAACAAGTCATATTAATACGTCATTATCTTGAAACTCTGTACAAACTAATTCAGAGAATACGCTTGTTAATTATAACGTTGCTAACTATAAAGATTATTTTTTATTGTGAGTTTTTCTATAAATATCACTAAATACTTTTCAAACAGCTTAATGCTTGCTTAAAGACTATTGTATTTCAATAAATATATTTACTCGCAAAACATTTACCATTTTTAACCATAACATAACTGTGTTACTGAAAGTGATGTTTCATATTGATTTTTCATATTTGTTTATCCACATCTGCCGTCCATTGTCCTTCATATAGAAAAACACTTTTCGGTTTGTTTGTTTTTTGCAATTTCAGTTAGATATATTCCATGATCATCTTCAACCATGTTTAATAATTTCATGTGTATTTATGCCTTTCATTAAACTGTTTCATATGCTACATTAAAGTGAGTTCTTCATTTATGTCTGTAATTCACACACACCATGCAAAACAACGTTAAAATTTCATAAACTTCTTTTATCCAACATAAACATAAACACAGATGCCATGCTTTACTGCCACTCGGAAAGATTTTTCTAAGTGCTTTGTACATAACATAACATTCACATATACATGAACTATTAGAATTTTTATTCTAAAAGTCTGGTAAAAGTACCCGGCAACAGTCTGTACATCCAATAAACCGTAAAATTTACGGTAACGAACAATTTTTACCTTTACGGTTTTGAAGCCGTTCACAGATAGTATGGTTATAAAACCATGAATGCAAAACTATACGGTTTTTTTACCATTAAGAACTAGCATGGTTTCAAGACAGAAGAAAAGAAATTCAACTAGAGATAGGAACTGGGCTTTTCGTTAGGTAATGAGCATTGGAGAATGCAGAACAATGGTAACTCTTCATGTGTTGAACGGAATGGAGGAAATATTCTGATATCACCGCTGGGACTCAAACCCCAGTTCTGAGGATCATGAAGCAGACAGATAAGCCTTCTCGGCTATAGTATATACTCATTTGCAAGGAATTAAACGGCTTCCTTAGGTGGGTTTAGTTGGTTCTATAAAATTCTAGTTGTTTAACCGTGTTACGTGAAAACAATTAATAAACAGTATTTTTCATAATTAATAGTTTGATTATATACGTTATTTGACTGTTTGTTTCAATATGATGAAATAACAATTAAAAAAATTAATTTAACCATTTGTTCAGAGAAATTTCTACGGTATCTGAGATTCTTAGTACCATATAATTTTACAGTAAAAATGAATTTTACCGGAATTTTTTACATTGCAGATAAGCATAAAACAGTGTGATCCGGCCACAAACTAAATTTTTATTTAATTTAAATTTTATTTTTATTTAATTTATCGAAGCAGATTCACAAAATAAAAAAACAAACTAGAAAAATTTTAAATTAGACAACAAAAATGGTAGTGCTTTACAAAAAAAGAGTAAAAAGAAAATTAAAGAAAATAAACAATTAATTTGAAAGTCAAAAGATTTTTCCGAGTCGAATTGATTGATTTTGAATTGAATTATTGATTAAAGGCTTTTCTAATTGTTATGAACGAATCTAAGTATAGGACCAATTTGAGTTATTTCAACATCCTAAGAGTCTTTCGAATCCAATAGTAGTCATCACTTTGGTTTTCCTAGCTGATTTGTTCAAATTCTAAAATTGTATTTAGACTGCTTAGGACTTAGACTGCTTAGGACTGTTTTAAAACAGTTTAAAATGGCTTGCTGTGTAAAATTTTCTTTCAAAAGGCCTATCTCTAATATCCAAGTAAAGAGCGCAATAGAAAATGGCGTGATCCTCATCCTCCAATTTACCAAAATGCCTCTGGAGAATGTTTAAAAAAAAAATTAAAAAAATAATAATAATAATAAAAAAACATTCCGGGTAAGTAGTTGATCGAATAAAGATGCTCCAATGAAACAATTTTAATGAGCTTGGCATTGGTCGACATTTGCAGCAATGCATATAATACAATTTTATTATGATCCTTAAAAAAAAAAAATTCTAATTTGAACTATGAATTTTTGAGACATTACCTTTAGTCTCTAATATCCAGGTTCTGTCGATCAACTTAAGTAAACTTCTTCAACAGATTTTTCATTTTTTAGTTCTCAACTTATCTAAAATATTTCAGCAAGAGGGTTCCTAATATTTGAATAAAAAAATTTTTATTGAAAATTGACTTGGAAAGTAAACAGAAAATCAAGACTGAAAACTTTTAAAATTTGAGGTAAAATACGCTCTATATAACAAGAAGAATTAATGCAATTAATTTAAATGTCTTTAAAAAAATATATTTCTTTCAAAAAAAAGTGATCTCCAATTGCTATTTCCTGTAAATATTTACTCTATTAACCAAACTACCTATCAGAAATAACTTAATTGGGAGGAAAATTAATGTATGTTAATTTTGAAACAAAGGAAGATCAGACTTTCCTTAGAATATTTCGCATTTTTTACGAATGTAAGATTTTCGAAATAACTGATACGTGATGCCAAAAAAACATAATATTTTTATAAAATATATTTAAAATTCCATTTTTATATCTCATACAGTACAAACAGGTAGAGAAATATCCTCGGGTATCGAGACGCTAGAGAGTCCTCAGAAAGAGGAAGCAGCGAATGGAATGTGATTTATAGCTTTGTTTTGAGATCACTTTCATTTAATGAAAATCGTCTTATAACCTTTTGCTTACGGCTGGTACAGCATGTGGACCACGTGTGATAGTACAACAAGGTACACCGTAAGCAAAGGATTAAAGAATAATATACTATTTACATTACCTAGTCAGTTTGCAATAGATAGTCGTAATTTAGTTATGTTTTTCTCTCTCTTTTTTTTACGGTGCGTGCATTTGGAGTTTTAGAAACACATGGAATAAAATAATACTTTTTTACTCACATTCGTAGATTTAATACAAATCACAATAGTAATATTTTTTACATATCATTTTCCTGCCTTGTATTAAGATGATAATGCATTAAAATATATAATAACTAACACCTATGAAAGAGACCTATTTACTTTCCAAATATTTACTTAATTTTATAACTATAACTATAATAGAGGATCTTTCAAGTATCAGTACTAATAATGAATTCGAAATACTTCAGAAGCCTTACCCATCATATTTTTAATCGAATGTTTCACAGATTTATTGTAGCCGGAAAACTACGAGTTTAGGCATTATTTTTTTTTTTTTAAACCTTTTTTACAATTAAAAGGAGTTTTTTAACTATGAGGCTATATTCGCAGCAGAAATTACGGATCTTTTATTATTTTAAAATCTATAAAAATTCATTTATTTACTTCAAAATTAGAATAAGGTTAAAACTTTATGATCATTTTATACTCACAATCATTGGTCACTTCGTTAGAATCTGACTAATATATGATGGCGCCATCTATGCAGGTTTTTTCCAAGTTTCTTATATCAATTACAAGTTTCAGGCATAATTTTAAGATTTAAAAGTGATAGCAATGTTCTTTTTAAGTTTCTTATGTCAATTATAAAATTTTCCGACATACAAAAATAGTTGATTTTGAGAAGTGATAGCAATGTTCTTTCTAAGTTTCTTACGTCAATTATAAAAGTTTCTGACACATAAAAATAGTTGATTTTTAGCGGTATAAACTTATTAATCCTGAAAAGTGATAGCAATTTTTTTTTTCTAAACTATCGTATATCAATTGGACACTTTGTCAGTTAAAGTTTCAGACGTAAAAATAATATAACACTGAATATCGATTTTAAAAGCTTCAGTCCTATGGATTAATTTGATAATTTTTGTGCAGTAAAATATTTTCATGAATTATTTTCAGTATAAAACTAAGAATGTAAGCATTTAATTCACTTGGACATTTTTTCATTTAACAATTTACTATTGAGAGATATTCTAAAAACAAAAATAAGCATAAATTCTTTTTAATTTCAAAATTATATGATTAATTGCATTTATTAATTGCAATTTTCCGCACTGTTTAATTGCAATTTTTTGTGTAATTTCTTTAAAGTAGATTTCTTTTAACGAGGCAGGCATTGCAAGTGATCTACAATTTATTGTTTTCACACTTTTCTTCAGAGCATTTTGGCTGTTCTATATAAAAAAAATTTAAAAAAAATTTTTTTTTTCTTCTAAATGGCACATTTAATTTTTGATTCTCTATCAATTTTTGGTTTGAAATTATACTTACTTGAAGAATGGATATTACTAAGTAGTTTGAATAAAATTAAACACATTTAGAGTAATAAAAAATATTTATCACTGCAAAAAAGTTAAATTAGTTATTAATTTTTATATAAAATCAATGATATTAATGATACTTTTTTATCAATTTTAGAGAGCATGTGTTCAATCATAGTGCTGCCATCTCTTAAAAAACATAGAAGTATTACTTAGAAATTACTTAGAAGTTTACTACAGTGGTGCTGCTATCTTTGAAAAAAAGACTAAACTAAAACAAATTTTTTAAAAATAATTGTTGAAATTCACAAACATTTTTTTCTTAGAAAGCATTCTAACAACTGACATACGCAGTTAAAATACGAAAAAATATATTTGACGTACGATTTGGATGCGAGGATTGGATTGCGGTAGGACATAAACATCATAATCAGTATTATGCTCTCTTCTATTTATATATTAACAAACTAGAACCGAGAAGAATTTTGCGAAAAGCTGTAATTTTCTGCTTAGAATATACGAATTTCAAATAATTTTGAAATTTAATAACCCCGTTTGTTTTGTTGTTGTTTTTTTTCTTTAATTTACTGTGCGATACTTTAATACTAAGAAAGCCAATAATATATTTGTAGCATGCGTTCAGCTCTTCAATGATATCCGTAAAACTCACTAAACTCAAGTTTCAGAGCAGAAGTAAAGCGGCAGATAAAACAAAATGTGCAGGCTTACATAAGTTATCTATAATTGGAGAAATGTTATTTCCATTGTCTTGTCAGTAATGTTAAACATAAATACACTTATTCTTATTTGTCCAAATGGCATTTCAATTTCAAGGCTTTTTAATTTATTAATTTCCAATATAAAAAATTTTTACATAATTTACTACTACTAATAATAATTAATCGTATTCATATTTTTTTATCATGAATTTTAAATTTTCAAACTTTATATTATTATCCTTTAAATGAAAATATCACAAACTTAGTAAAAGCCTAGAATAGCCCACCCCTTGGCGACTTTTTGAAATCTCGCTAAGTTGGCGATTATTACTTAGATTAATGTTGTTTTCTATTATTAAAAATATATTTAAATTATTCCAAATTTATTAAAACATTATAAACGAAATAAAATTTTAAAAAAACTTTCAATAAGGTTGCAAAATATATTTCCCCGATCCCCGAAATATCTTCCAGAAACCTAGTTTGGCGAGATTTACAAAAGTTGCTTCGCGAGATTTTAAAAAGACCACGAACACTTCATTTTCTCAAAACTGTGGCTTTTTTCCCTATTGTCGTTTTGCACCATTTTCAAAATGAGCGTAGACAGCCCAGGCTTTAGGTAGGCTAAACTTGACCTAACAGTCATGAGTAACTGTAGCTAACTCACAGCAGTTACAAAAATAGCAATTAATCGTAATTCGCAAAACAGCATCCTTTAATACGGAGCCTTTGATAAAACAGCCATAACCTATAAAAGTAGAAGATAAAAGATGAGATATGAAACGTATATAAATTATATATATTTGAAAGTACACAAATTTAAGACTTAGATTATCAAGTACATTTATGACTTAAAATATTTAAAACTTAGATTAGTCTCACAGTTAAGAAAAAAAAGTATTTACTAGTCAAAATCTTTCATTCTGGCTTAAAAATCTTTTTTAAAAAAAAACTGGTAAGCAAGCTTAAGTCCATTTTAATTACCAATTAAACAGCTTAATTAAAAGTATAGACTGATTTTAACTTTTTAACGTAAATCCATATTTACTTGGTTTTGTCCTTTTAGTTCCTTAACAGCGCCATTAAATCTAATATTTTTTAAAGTTTATTTTTAGCTTTAAAATGTATTGTTTACGGTCTTGGACCTGTGTATTCTTTTAATTTAAAGAAATTTACAGCAGTTAAAATCCGTTTAGTTTTGGCGAAAAAAGACTTACAAATAAAATTCATTTTCATAAATTATGATAACAAATTTATGATACAAAGTTGCTATTATGAATTATTATCCATCAAATATGTTATTGAAATAACTAGCATTTTTAATGATAACATACTAAACATTTTAATAACAAATTCACCACGATTCCATACAAACATGTGAGAGACAAAAATTAAATCCACTCTCACTTGAGCAATATGGGTTTACAATACTTACCTATTTTCTTGATTTTTGACTAAACGATTTTAAATTTCGAAATACTTGAAATTCTACTTTTTTTAAATGATGAACCAGCTGGTCGCCAGTTTGGCTAGTCTACTAATAACTTGACTTATTAAAGATTATTAAAACTTATATATGTAATTAGTTTTAATAAAATATGTAAAACTTTTTATTCATTATTCGAAATCGAAGTTCTTTAAAAAAGAAATTGCAATTATGTTTATTTTCGAATTTTGATGTGATAGTTGATTCCTTCCTCAATAAAAATTAGTTTAAAAACGTTATATGCTCAGTTAGCAAACCTATGCATAATATATTTTATAATTTTAATTCAATTTTTTTTTTAATTTGCATATTTTTTCTGAGTATAAAAATAGGTAAAGACATAAATGAATGCTAACAGCATGCATTATGCTTACTCAAAATATTTAATAAAATTGAGCGGTGTTTAATTTAAATATTTATTTAAATTTAAATACTCTTCAATTTAAATATAGCTTAATTAAAGCTATAATTAATCAGACAACTTTTAAAGAAATTTGCTTTCTTTTTCAGAACATAAAGTTTGAAATGAATGAACAATTAGGAATCGTATAGAAAGAAAAAAAAACCTATTCCCACGGGAGCTGAGATTAAACCTAATTACATGATCATCATAGAATATTGTTACAAAAACTACATCATTTCACAAAATGATGACACTAAAAAAACATCAGTCATGTAATTAGTAGCATCTTCATAGCACGAAGCATATTTCCCAACATCCCCCCATTCAAAGCATAAAAAACTCTCCATGCCCTGTCAATTTCGTCATGTGCATCCCCCTCCCTAGTTTTCAGGGTCACGTGATAAACATTTTGTGCTATGATGGCACATGTCTCGCACGTGGTTTCTACAACAATGTTGGTCATCGCGTGCGCGCAATGAATTTTTACGCGCCAAATAACAATGATCTGAAGAGTAATGTGTGAGAAACAAAACCCCATATACATAACACCGTATTGCTCCTTTCAATTTAAATGACGCATCCATACTGAACCACCTAATAAAAATTTCTCGGTACTTGGCCAATGATTACATGAGAAGTCTTATTCACTATTGGCTGATAATCATGTTACATTAACGAGGGAGTTTCGAGATATTTGATAATGTCTCGCGTTAAGATGGTAGTATTATTAGGAAAAAAGTTTTCATAAAGTATCGAATATGAACGGTTTTCTTAGAATTTCAGTTACATAAGTTTTTTTTAATGTAAGCAGCAGCTGATTAAGTTATCTTATTAGCCTCGTTCTGTAGATTCATTTTTTGTTTCTTGCAACTTTCTCGCGTTACTTGGTGAAATTAAGACCGAAAAGCAAATTTCGCAATCTAATCCATTTGAGAATATTGCAAAATTCTTGTTTTAGAACAATAATAAGTTAGAAAAATATCACCTAGAAACATTTTTCTAACAATCGTCTGGAAGTGTGACAAAGTGCGTGTTTTGTCTGATATGACAATATTATGAACATTGATAAAAAATTAATTTCGCAAATAAAAACAAATTATTTAAATCACGTTTCTTGTAACTATTATAATTATAAAAAGTTATTAATTCAAAAGACTTTTTTGAGAAAAAAGTTGTTCTAAAATGATTAATAATAAGAAAAAAGCGGTATTTTAACACCAATACTAGCAAATGCAAAGTATAATTATTGAATATATTAGTTTTTTGAATTTAAAAATGTCTTTTAATTATCGCCTTCTGATGATCACTCATCTTTCCTGATTCTTCAAACGACTGTAAGAACGAAAATGATTTGCTCTAAAAGCACCGGAAAAACCTCAACTATATTCCACTTCCAGGAAGGAGGACTGGCGGAAGTTAAACCGGAGGTTTATTCTCAGCAATTATTGCATTTGTCTAAGACTTCATTTCAATCAAATGCGATGTTTAACGGGTCAGGTGACAATCGTTACGATGAAGAACAACGGAATTACCGGACGGAACCAGGTGAAGAACCGGAAAAAGGAACCGTCGGACTTTTGGAAGTGTCCCGCACCTTGTATGGTGGAGTGGAGGTTGCAGGTCACGGTAGCGCGAATTTTGACCGAAGCATAATTGATCGGAATGATGAAAACTCTAGATCAGATCCAAACGGTTGGACTAACGGTGTGTGTCAGATAAAAACTGATGGGGATCGAACCACTGACCCTCGGGATACTTGTAATCAAGATTCTTGTAACCAACAGCTTGAGGAATCCAGGATAATTATAAGAGGTAAGATTTTTTTCAACAAAAGAAAATGAAATATAAAAGTTATAAGTACTATTTAATTAACTTTTTGAAACACCTAGCTTAGTCTGACATTTGTATTTAACTTAATTTCAATTAAGAGAGAATCTCAACTGATGAAAATCATTATTAATTAAACAGTTCAAAATTAAAACTGACTTTTAACTAACGAACTTAATGTTTTAAGAGATTATTTGAGAAATTTGATGGATTCAATTATTATTGTATCTATTCAATTCGAATGATACCTATTTTTTAAAAGGAATTATTTTTATAAATGAAGATCTGAAGTGTTTTGAATAAATTATGAGTGTTGTAATTAATTCAGAACGAAAAGTTATAGGTTTTTAAAAATATTTATTTATTAAACTTTTGTAATTTTATTCTAATATATATATATATATATATATATATATATATCGAAACACATTCTCATACTTTTAAAAAGCCACATCCTGTACTTAAATCTATTTTTGGCTCAAATATACATAATTAAAAACGGGACATTTTCCCTCTTTGCTCCTTGTGGGAATCACACGACCTATTTGATAAACCAATTACAATTACTAAGATTTCCCTCTTTCCCTAAATTGAAACATTTTACGGAATTACTTTGCAAGATTTTCCCTAACGTATAATCGAGGAGCACGTTACACTTTCATAGCTGCTCTCTGTCTAATAATTAATAAATAAATTTTGCACCCTCCTTCCTTGCCTGTTTTAATCCTTACACTCGGCAACGACGTTATATATATATATATATATATATATATATATATATATATATATATATATATATATATATATATATATATATATATATATATATATAAAATGAAGTTTAATTAACTTATCTTATGAGTTCTATTTACTTGCAGCTTATGCGCAATAAATGATACTTATTGTTTTTCCTATTTTTTTTCTGTTTTTTTTTTTTTTTTTTTTTTTTTTTTTTTTTTTTTAATATTTATTTTGCTTTATATATATATATATATATATGTATATATATATATATATATATATATATATATATATATATATATATATATATACAACAATAAAGAAAATTCGCACGATTTTTTAAAATAAAAACAAAATACAGATAATTTTTTACAAACAAAATTGTTTTTTAAATTTATTTTGTAAGCTATAAACTTCATAATATCTAACCTAATTCTACAAAGAATTATTGGTTTTTCAAATATTTTTTCAAAACTTATTCATGTGAGGCAAAATATAGTTATAAAAAAATTCTCAAGACAAAAGAAAGGAATTTTTTTAGGTTTATGTCTCTTCAAAATTCTTACAAATAACTAGCAATAATATCATTTGTTCTATTTTTTAAAATAGAAATCTAACTATTTACTAGAAAATTATAAACTCGAACTGGAAACAGGTATAAATTAAATGTCAGTTATAAAGAATAGTTTGGAAGAAAAAAAAACAATTTTATGAATTATCAAGAGAGCAATCTAAAGTTTGGATCCATTAATGTTTATTTTATTTTTTGCGTATTTTGTCATATCTCAAGAACTTTTTAAGCCAATTGAAAAATTTTTGCACATAATTGTAAAATTTGTTTATCCAAAGATAATTCCATGTAACAAAAGAAACTTTGGTAAATATTTATTATTTTAATTAGCAATAGTCGTAAAAATTACAACTGCAAAATCGATTGAATAGTTCCTGAGAAATAGGATTTTTAAAAAATCGCATTTTTAAAAATAGATTTCTCAGGAACTATTCAACCAATTTCGCTCAAATTTTGTCTTTTGTCATTTGAAATTAAATACTTTTGAAGAGTGTAAACATTTATTTACCTTACAATACAATTTTTTTTCATATATAATTAAATAAAATAATAAAAAAATAGAAATATTTAATACAATTTATTTTTTGCATTGAATTATCGTCGGATAAGCAAATTTTACAAATGAATGCAAAAACTTTTCATTTCGCTTAAAATGTTCGCGAGATATAGCGAAATACGCAAAAAATAAAATTAATATAAAGGGGTCCAACCATTGGATCGTTCTCCTAACGAAACTATATATATGAGGACTATATTTCCATATTGCGGCTTCTTCTTATATTTTGAAGCTCAGAAATCCGAATCCATCGTTAAAAAGAAAGGTATGTTTATTCAAAGAAAGCACATTTTTGTGCCAGATTTAGTAACTTAAAATATCGTCTGCTCTAATTGATTAGCCTATTTGAGATCACCCCTTCGAACCATTAAAATTGAGTGCTAGAACGTGAAGATCCGATCATTAGATCAAAAGTTATTTAGGGTTGTCCGTTCATTTTTTTGCGCACTGGTCCTTTGGCATTAACCAGCTTCATAATTTTTTTATTATGTATTTTCGTCCATATATATGTATTTTGTTTTACTTAATTTATTTTACTAATTATTTGTTTTATTATTTATTTATTGATTTTATTATTTATTTATCTTATTTACCTATTTTATTTTATTTACTTTAAAAAAATTAAAGCTTTTGTAAATAAAATTTTTGGTATTTTTATCGATTTAAAAATTATTAATAATTTTTAAAATACTTTCTTTCAATTCATATTGACAAGGAAAAGCATAAAACCTATTAGTCAGCAGATAAAACTTTTTTCTTTCTTTTTTTTAAAAAAAATCAATTATATTCTATAAAGATTACTGAAAAACCCTATGTCAATTAGATACTTATAGAAGGTGGAATCAGAAGAAGGTGGCCAATGATATTCGGTAAATATATACAACACGAACAAATACAAACAAAAAGTAAATAAAATATATGTTATAAAATACAAACTTATATCTAATAAAAAATATAAACTTATGTATCAAGAAAGAGCAGTGATTGTTTTGCAATCGATATAATCGATTTAATAGTTTAATGATATAATTTTAACAGTTAAGCTATTAACATTAACACATATGCATCAGTTTTATTTCAACTTTATACCAGTAAATAAAAAAAATTAACAAACAAATGAACCAGAGAATCAAATAATAAGAGAATAAATGAATTAACAAACCTATTAATCATGGACTTACTTAGATAATGATCTACTGAAGTAGCTAATGAATATATGGGTAAATCAGTAAGTTAGAAAATCACTGATTTGTTGATCCGTATTCCATTGATTCACTCATTCACTAACTTATTTGTCCATTGACCCAACGACTTTTTAATTCATCTGTTGGTTGCTTTTCAGGTTAATTCATTTTTTCATTCATTATTTTATGATTTGTTTATTGTTCCTGATCCTCTATCTAAAAATCAATTATTTTATGTAATGAGGTTACTCACTATTTTGGATGTGGTAAAAACAAATTCTAATAAGTAGCACAATTACGCGTAAAAACCGATTTTTACTATTTATGGCAACATATTGGGTGTTTTCTTAATGTATATTTTTTAAAATTCCTTATCATAAATTAAAACAAAAAGCCCGCACATAAGGGGTCGCAAACAAATATTTAAGCGAGGAAAAAGCAAAGATCAAAATCTGACGAACCACTATAATGGAAGGCGGGAGTAATTATTACCTGGTTTGATTGGAGACCTCAAACTTGGAAGTGTTTCTGATAATCATCTAATATAACTAATATATGTTTCTTTACGCCATCAAACACGTATTGTAGCTTATTTCATTCACTCACTCCCTATACTATGATGCCAAATATCGATAGAGTTTTGTTTTTTTCTTCCGTTAAATACTAATTTGTGACCCCTAGTGTGTATGCATTTTTTGTTCTCATTTTTCTTCAAGTTTTTTTAAAATACATACTAAGAATGGTTTTTACAGAACACTCTATAGACTGCTATAGAGCAGCGATGGCTCAGGGGATAGAGCGTTCGACTTCCAATGCGGCGAACCGGGTTCGAATCCCAGTCGATACGAAATCCGCATCCAGCTTGCACCGACCACAGCGCTGACGTGAAATATCATCAGTGGTTGAGGGTTTATGGGTTAGAGTCCCCTTGCGGTCAGGCTAACGGTGGGAGGTTCGCGTGGTCTTCCTCTCCATGTAACGCAAATGCAGGTTAGCTCCATCAAAAATTCCTCCACGAAGGCATGTTTCTCCCAAGGGTTTGATCCAGGAATTCCCTTGTCATCTGGAGAGGGTTCAAAATTACAAGGTTATGGAATTGAACATTAGTAGTCGTAAACCCATGAAATTGGGTTGGCTGTTCAACGACGGTTATAAAATAAAATAAAATAGACTGCTATAATAAAACAGACTTTAAAATATTTCTTAATATTGGGAGATTTCAAGAACCTGTTCCTTCCTTGTGTGCAAAGATAGGCAAAACGCAAACTTCTCTTTCTATGTTTTCGTAATTCCATTTTAAATCAAATTCATTATTCTTTTCAATTTATTTTTTTAGTTTTCTTCGGTTAAAAAAATGACTGTCTAATGTGAGCATTGTAATATTCCCCAAAATAAGCAAATCATAAATTCACTTACCCAGCAAATGCTTAAATAATACTTAAACGGCCCATAAGATATTGATTATTATTTCCTTTAATTTTTCAGATTACAGACAAATAGATACCGAAGACAGGATACCTGAATCTCATACACTTTCAGACATAAAATACAGTTATGCTGAGTCTAGAAATATTTACAGTTCAATCCTCTCTATGAGAGATCCTTACTTGGGATATTCTAGCCAAATCTATCAATATCCAAATGAGCTTCTAGCTTCTCAAGGTGAAACTCACAGCAGTTTTCAGAGCACAAAAGTTCAAAGTTCACAGGCGGAAATCTATCGTCCTGTTGCCACACAACTAAGGCATGAGAGTACACTTGGAACAAATTATGCAGATGCCAAACCCCATACTTATGGTAATTTTTATTTGTTTCTACTTTCAACAGATATAAAATTGTATTTTATTCATTGGATATATATATATATATATATATATATATATATATTTGTGCTTCAGAGTTGCAATCTTTGCACACATAATATTTAATTGCATAATATAATTATTATATAAATATTAAGTAATTAATTAAAATATTTATTTCGTGCACATTTCAATATTTTGGCCAGTCGAAAACTACGGTCATTTATTTTCTTTCATTTATTTTCCACTTTTGCAGTCAATTTTATTGTCCGTAAACTCCTATTTTTATTTAAAATAATTTAATATCTCAAATTTTGAAAACATTCCTTTCTAAGTTTAAATAAAAAGAATATTAAAACAAGTCAAGAATCGAATTGTCCAATTAATTGGATCAATCAGATTCTACGCTTTTTTTCTCCATCTTTTCAACAAAAAAAGAAATTCAAAAAAATAAAAAAAAATTACAATTTCTTATTCCCTGAAGGAAGTCAATAATTTGAAGCACTTGGAATAATGGAATTCCTCTTAAGTTTAGAAAATAAGCTAAATTTTTTATTTGCAAGCTTATATATCTAATAAATTTCGCTGGTGTAAAAGCTGTTTTGAAACATGTCTTTAAAACACGAAAGAGTCGTGCTCTCATTACAAAAAAATTGTAAATAGTAAAAAAATTTGAAGAAACTTTAAATTGGAAACAACAAAACACTTGCATATGACTAAGCTTATATCGAAATAATAAATAATTATTTAAACGAAAAAATATAATTTTTTTTAAACATTAAATGAGTTCAGAAGAAGTTCAATGTTAAGCGAAAAACAATAAAAAAGTCAAATTTCGGAGCTGGGATGATTTTTTTAAAGGTGCATTGTACAATGTATGACTGTTCCAATCTATAACTCTGTTCCAATTTTTAAGAAAAGAAATTACAAAGATTTTAAAATAAATAACTTCCTATGAAACTTCTTTAAAAATTGGAAAAATCTGTCGTAATAAACATAAGGATGCATTACTGAGATTACATTAAGTCTGGAAGAAATGTGACGGAAAATTACCTTAAAATTATTGCCATTTTTTAAAGTTTCTGATCAGGCAGCATAATCTTTAATGTCTAACTGTTGAAATTAACTGGTGCTCTACTATCGAAAATCCTATAATTCGAAAAGTTTAACACAGTTATTGAATCCTACATTTCAAAAGTTTCTAACCAGTCAGCATAATCCTTAATCTCTAACTGTTGAAATTAACTGATGCTCTACTATCGAAAATTTTATAATTCGAAAAGTTTAACACAGTTATTGAATCCTACATTTCAAAAGTTTCTGATCAGTCAGCATAATCCTTAATGTCTAACTGTTGAAATTAACTGGTGCTCTACTATCGAAAATCCTATAATTCGAAAAGTTGAACACAGTTATTGAATCCTACATTTCAAAAGTTTCTGATCAGTCAGCATAATCCTTGATGTCTAACTGTTGAAATTAACTGGTGCTCTACTATCGAAAATCCTATAATTCGAAAAGTTGAACACAGTTATTGAATCCTTCATTTCAAAAGTTTCTGATCAGTCAGCATAACCCTTAATGTCTAACTGTTGAAATTAACTGGTGCTCTACTATCGAAAATCCTATAATTCGAAAAGTTGAACACAGTTATTGAATCCTACATTTCAAAAGTTTCTGATCAGTCAGCATAATCCTTGATGTCTAACTGTTGAAATTAACTGGTGCTCTACTATCGAAAATCCTATAATTCGAAAAGTTGAACACAGTTATTGAATCATACATTTCAAAAGTTTTTGATCAGTCAACATAATCCTTAATGTCTAACTGTTGAAATTAACTGCTGCTCTACTATCGAAAATCCTATAATTCGAAAAGTTGAACACAGTTATTGAATCCTACATTTCAAAAGTACTTTGATGGCTCCCAAAAAAGTTGTGTACCTTATGTTTGGGAATCAATTTTTTAAATATAAAAAGTTGAAAGAATTTTTTGTTACTTGCTTAACCACGTTTATGATATAGAGTTTTTATAAAATAAATTTTAAATCATTGATTACACTGAGGATAATTGTGAAAAAAACTCAGTTATAAAGAGGAGAAAATTTTTATAAAACATAAGTTCAATCCAATAAACTTAAAAATAATATATTCTTAGTCTTTCTTCTTTTTTATGGCTCTACAACCAATTGTGTTCCTTGGCATGCAGAACAATGTTGTTTCATACTTTCCTGTATTCTTAGACTTTATTTCTAAATTTTTTTTATGTATAATTTAAGCATATTTTTGAATATTGGAAAAAATAAGTAAAAGGATTTCTTTTACCTTTATAATAATAGAAATAACTGAATAATAATCCTTCTAATTTAATTAAAAATCTGCTTAAAAATCGGATTCCTTGGTTTAGGAGCACAGCTAGAAATGAATGAACTCAAGTATCTGGTAGATAAGAGATTTGAAATAAGTGAACTATATTTTTATTTTAGCAACTTATTTTTTTTTAAATTTCAATTTTTTTTTCAAAATGACAAAATATTTATAAAATGAACTATTTAGTTTTTTAGTTAGTTTAGTTTAGTTAGTTTAGTTGAACTATTTAGTAAAATGACAAAATATTTATAAAATGAACTATTTAGTTTTTTTTTTTTTTTTTCCAAAGATTAAAGTGCGATAAATATTTATTCAACCTTGAATAATGTAATTGAAACAACCTTCATAGTGAGCTTTTATTTCATCTTTATTTAGATTTGGTTGCTAATTTAGGCTAACACTAAACTTATAGTTAAAAAAATACAAGACTAATTTAAACTATCATTATCCTTTCTATTTTTTATTTCTCTATATTTAAAAATCGCAAACGCCACCACCGATTCCGTCTTTATGGATGCCATATTTATAAATGTAGAATCTATCTACATTAAAAAATATTTACCCATGCCTTCCCCCCCCCCTAGTTGATCTACTTTGCACTTTGTTTAATGCGCAAAAATTGTAAGACTTATAAACTTAAAAGTGCGAAAGTGAGTCGTAAACTATATAGGGTGTACATTATAAAAAATTACGGTAAAAAATACCCGCAACCCATGTGCCTGTACTTTTTATCGAAACATGCTATAAAAACAACAAATTTGATATACCGTATTTTTTACGGTAAGAATTACAGTAAAATCATTGAATCACTTAAATGAAATAGATATTACTTTAAAAATTACACTATAATATTTTACTGTAAAAATGGATGCGGGTGATACTCAAAAATGTCAGTACTTCATACCGCATTTGATCCGAAATTTTTTATAGTGTAATAAAAGAAATAACATTTGATAATTAGTTACTGATTTTCCTGTTAACTTGTTATATTTAACGAAACTGTTAAATTTATTGTAACTAATACCACGGAGGATAACAAATCATTGATTATTCAAAATTTCGTCATTTTTTGTTCTTGGATTTCATGAGGAGAACGAGACAGCTATATTTAAGTTGCGCAATTTTTTTCATGTAATTGTTTACATAAAATAGTACTTGAAAAAATTACGAGAAAAACAATGATGCTTAATTTTGAAATTTCGCACTTTGAAATTTTGTAGTAAAGGAGTAGCATTAAGATATTTTTTAATTTTTTCATATATATATATATATATATATATATATATATATATAAAATTTTTCTTGGGCAAAAATATGGGATTTTTTATTTCTGAAAATCGTATTTTTACTCTTAGGTTTTGTTATTACAGAACATGTAATTTTATTTTTTAAATAGGGGGTAACAAATGATAATTATTTATGAATTTAATATTTTTTTACTCTTGGATTTTTTTTGATGAAAGAAAAAAATACTGCATTTGAAATGCGCAATTTTTTTTACTTAATATTTTTCTTTGTTTTCACGGGTGGAGATCATTTTTTTTAAAATTTGATATTTTTAATTTGATTTCTATTTCATTATTATCTTTTCATTCATTATTATATTTTGAATTTTAAATTTGATATTTTTAATTCTGTTACAGAAAATTGCCTTTAAAACACAAATTTTCTTATGTAATTTATTTATTTATTTATTTTTAATTTAGCATTAATGATGGTTATTTTTTAAATTCAAAATTTTTAACCATAGATTTGGCTATTAAAGAATGGCAGCTGATTTTAATGTGTAATTTTTTGTCTTTTTCATGAGCAAAAGATTTGAATGACGATTTTTTTAAGTTTAATATTTTAAATACTGAGTATTATAAAGAAAAATGATAGCTTTTTTAGAACACCTATTGTTTTCATATGATTTTTAACTTGCTTTTTACATAAGTGAAAAAATAATTATTATTTTTTTAACTCACTATTTTTTGCTCTTAGATTTTTACATGAAAAAGTAATAGCTATATTTAGAATACGTAACTCTTACGTGTAATTTTTTCTTGTTTTTTTTTTTTTTTTATTTTATTTTTTTTTTTATTTTTTTTTTTTTTTTATAAACAGATAATTAGGATGATTATTTTTAGTCAAGTTTTTTTAACTCTTATATTTTGTTACGAAAGACATCTATTTAGATATGGTCAAAGTTAAATTGTTTTCATATCTTTATTTTCTTTTTGAAGTAGATAATTATTATTTTAAGGAACTAAGTAACGCTTTTTGACTCAATTATTTGAAAATTTTCATTTCCACTCCTTTATACAATTTGCCCTCTAAAAATATATATGAGGAATTTGTTTTCTGGAGGAATTTCTTCTGATGAGAATTTTTTCCATCTATTATCATTTCTGATTTATAAATCAAGACACTGGATCCTAAATGTTAACTTTATGATTATTAATTTACGTAATGTAAATTTTGATTTATAAATCCCATTTTTGAACACTTGAATACAAATAACAATGTATGATTCATCAATCATGAAAATGCGAATCATGATGTAACATGAAAAGAAGCCATTTATTAACATAATACTTTATTTTTGTAAACAATTTTTCTTTTATAAGCAAACGGAAAATTTTACATGGTAAAACATGGTGTTCCCATTTCTTAAAGCTTTCAAATGGTGCCACCATGCAAAATTTGAAAGGTTTTAGAAATAGTGACTTTTTCAACCATGCAAAGATAGCATGGTAAAACATATTTTACATGGTGAAACATGGAAATAAATTTATGTTGCGCAGTTTAAAAGCTTTTAAACTGTTGTCTTCAACTGTGCTAAGTTTGCAGCAGCCAAAATGAGCGTAGATACTACTATAATTAAAAAAAGTATTCTTATTTAAATATTGTGATTGTATAGAATAATTTCAAAAATTGATGGTATTTAAGCTAGAAAGAAGTTATTAATCTTCCAACGCTCATTTTAGTCGATCCGAACTTTGCATGGGTCAAAATGACGTCAATTCTAAAAGCTTTGAAGCTTTTAGAATTGACGTCATGATCATTCAAATTGTGCTTGTACCAACTATTTTGTCTAGACTTCCAAGACTTGTTGCTTAAAGAAAACTTATTTACATAGAATTAATATTGAAATATTTCTATTATTTTTATTAACCCTTGTATTACATCTTGTTACTTGTATTACATGCGAAGATACGTATATTTTTCTTAATTGCATATTTTTATGAATTTCACTCATCATTCAATATTTGTATACTTAAAAATATCTACAAATATTTTTTATTCATCATTATAAAGCTCAGTTTTATAGTTTAGTTTATATCAAACAAATCACAACTATTTTGGATAATTATTTTCCAATTCTTTAAATGCAACACAGTATAAATGATACAATAGAACTAAACTTAATGTTTTGCACTAAATAGCTGTTAATTAAAAAAATAATTATACAAAAATTTACCTTGATTTCTTTGTTAAGCATCAAATCAAAATTAAATTTAAAAAAAATACTTTTAAATAATATAGAATTTCAAAACATTGTTATGTTTCTTTAATTTAAATATTTTCTGCTAAAATTTTTTAAAAAAAAGCCACTAGCTCTGATAAATAATAGTAGTTTCATAGTAAGTGCAATCATAAATACCAGTATTTTGACGCATAATCAGATTATGACGCCAAGGGAAAATAAAAAAACGCAACTGAAACTAACAAATTTGTACCACTAGCTCTGATAAATAGTAACTTTTTAAATACAATACTTCGTTTCATTAAAAAAAAATTTTGCTTAGTTACAAAATATTAATAATAAAATATATTTTAAAAAAAAATTATAATAAGAAATCAGCTTATTTCTAAATGTTCTAAATTTCAATAAGGTATTCTTGGCGAATTTAAAAAATATATCGCTTTGTTTTCTTTAACGCCAATATTACCCAAATATTACCTACTATGTTTTTCTCTTACCTCGTGTGCTCAACGAACGTAAAGAGAAATCTAGTTTCCATGACAACGGTAGCGTTAAACGTTTAACGCAACCTTGTTGGAAGTCGCATAAGAATTTTCACTTCAATAATTAGGGCAAAACCCGTATTACAAATTACAAAGTATGTACAATCATAAATTTCAATATTATGATATATAATGGGATCCTAATATCAACAATTGCAACTAAAACTAACAAATTTTTACCTCTAGCTCCAATAAATCATAATTATGGCAGAGCTTGTATTGCAGGTTGCAAAGTACATGCAATCATAAATTTCAATATTATGACGAATAATGGGATGCTAAAATTAACAATAGCAACTAAAACTAATATTTTTTTACCACTAGCTCAAATGAATAGTAATAGTGACAAAACAGGTATTATACAGATTGCAAAGTAAGTGCAATCATAAATCTCAGTACCATTTACACAACATGGGATGCTATTACGTTAAACAGTCGCAACTGAAAACTAACAAATTTTTATTTATAAAAACTGACATTTCGATTAGCAAAGTAAGTGCAATCATAAATCCCAGTATTACGACGCATTATGAGAAACCAAGATAAACATTCACTCACCAAATAACATGTAGATGATAGATATTTGAATTTTGGGAGACATCAAAACGGCTTTAGATGCCGGAAACGCATCCGGAAAAATTCTGACCTCTTAGTTGTTATCCGGCCAGTTGTATTTCCGGAAAACGCAAAGACTTCCAGTTCAGGAAGCTGCATTTCCGATGTCTCAGAGTTCTGGATGACGAAGTTGTTTTATTTTCAATAAATTGAAGAAAAATTGTGGTTGATTGAATTATGATTATACGTTGGAAAATAGAATATTTTATATTGCTTTAAAGTTTTTTTTTTTTTTTTTTCAATACCTGAAATAGTGGCTAAGTGATTATTTTTTAATGTGTTGTCAGATTTTTTTTTAATTGAAATGCACGGCACTGAAATACATTGACCTAAAAAAATGGAGCTATCAGTAAATATTTTATTTATAGTACAATATTCGGCTGATAAAAGAAGAATAAATTGGATGAAATCGGTGTTGCCATTTATTTCATAAACTTTATAATTCATTCTTTTTCAATTTTTTTCTTTATTTGGTACGCACAATGCAATTTGTTTCGACTTAAATAACTTAAAAACAGTGTATATTTAAAAAGATTTTTTCTATGCATGTGTAAAATGAAAAAAATTGAAAAGTTGGAAAATAATAATAAAAATACGTTTTTAATTTTTCTAAATTAAAACAATTCTTTATACTACATTATTTTTGTATAGTTTCAATTTTTCAAACATTTGGACAAAAATAATGATCAAAATAATTGTTAATTTAAATTCTTTCATTATTATAAAATAAATTTTTAAAAAATTATTATTAAAAAATTATTATTAAAATTTTCAAAAAAAAATCTTTTTATTTCAAACAATTAGCATTTCAATCTGTGATCCCTGAAATTATTTCATTCCATGATTGTTCAAACTTTATTTGCGAGAAAAATTTTAAAAATTAAAAATTTTGTAAAAATTAATTGTACATGGGATATTTTTATTTCAAGCTCGCTTAAAAATTTGTTATATTAAATATCTCAAGGAATTTTTAAATTTTTATGACACAGATCGCAAATTAACGTAATATTCGCAAAAAAAATAACTGCAATTCGTACCTTGACGTTGTTTGAGACTTGACGAAATTTGCGAAAAGGCGTACAATGGAATGAGGCGAATTAATAGAGTGCTGCTGAGAAACGGAAGTTGTTAGTTATCCGTGGCCATTGTTAGTTGCCGTCCGTGGCCATCAATGTAGAGAAAGTGTGAGAGAGGGATGTTTTTTGGCTTCAGCTGGGTACGTACCCGAAACCTTTGAATCTGTGGTCTGATTCTGCAACCACAGTGGAAAAGGTTGTATAACCCTAACTTGAGATAGAAAGCTTTGTACAATAATCGTATAAATTAACGACTAACTCTACTGATTTTGCTAAAGTTCGTTACAATGGCGAGTTGTGGGCTTTTTTCTAAAAAAAAAAAAAAAAAAAAAAAAAAAAAAAAAAAGGAGTTGGTCGCATAAATTAAGGGCTAACTCCATGAATGATACTGAAATATCTTATAATGTAGTTTACTAGTGTGAGGCAATTGAAAAAGTTGGCGCAAGATTTCAATAGCATTAAAAATAAACAAACTAAGTGTTAATTAATTTAAGTTTTTCGATAAGATTTCAAAATAATGTGTCCACAAAATAATTGAAAGAAAGCATTATAAGAAACTGACTTAGCTTAATGTTGAAATGATTCTCTTGTAAAAAGTACGCATTTGGTACGTAAAAGTACGCATTGACCTTTTTTTCAAAGCAAGTCACTGAACAAAAACTACAAAAAGGTTGGATGTTAAAAGGAAAGAAAACATTCCTCGTCAATTAGGATTTTATTTATGCATTTCGTTTTTTTACAAAATAATTGTTATAGGTTACCCACTCAGAAAAAAATGTACCACGTTAAGCATTTATATGATACATCAACTAATTACACGACTCAAATTTATTGCAATCTGTTAATCATTTGTTTCTTTGTACCATGTTTCTGTTCATATTGAACCATAGCGACGTGATATGAGATTTAAATTATCTACGATAGTATGGTTCAACCAAAGAAAAATATTGAGGTAGCAGCATTTTTGAAATATATGACTCAACCCAAATTAAAATTTCCATCTGTACACGTCTTAACGTCATTACTTTGAAAAAAATTCTTTCTCGATCATTTCTTAAAAATTAAAATTTAAATAGCGTGTGATGAAAAATGGTTTAACTGAGCGAGAATTATCCAATATTCAATAATTATTTTTTTGGATTATAATTTATTGACTTAAATTTTATTGCCTAAAATTATTTATTATTTTAAAATAATTTTTTTATTCTAATATATCTTAAGATATTAACATTTTCTTTTTAAATTTTGATATCCTATTTTTTTCGCTTACAAGCACATGATAAATACGAGTATAATGTCTCTGTAGAGCAGATGTTTATGATTAAATAAATGTGTGGTGTGCAAAATAAAAAACGGACTACCCTGAATAACTTTTGATCTAATGACCGGATCTTCACACTCTAGGACTCAATCGGAATAGTTCAAAGGGGTGGCCTCAAATATGCCAATTAGTTAGAGCAGACGATATTTTAATTTACGACCTGTAAAAAAAACGTACTTTATCTGAATTAACATACCTTTTTTTTTTTTTTTTTTTTTTTGAGAGGGAGAGAGAGAGGCAAATTCAGATTACTGATCATCTGGGATATATAAACCACATAGTTTGGTCAGGAGAAAGGTCCAAAGCTTGATACTCTTTATGTATAAAAGCTTGGTACTCTTTATTCAACAAGTATAGAATTCGTTTATCTAAAGATAATTCCATACAAAAAATGACTTTCATTAAATATTTATTATTGTTTTATTTAATATTAGTCGAAAAACTTAAAAATTGTAAAACATACTATTTTTTACATCATTTTAAAGAACATGATTTTACAATAAAACACAATAAGAATGAAAATACAAAATTTGAGGGATGTCAGTCGAATTGTTCCTGATAAATCAAATTTAAAACCGTATAAGCCAAAAAAGAAGCCGTATATTTAAAATTCAATTTCTTAGGAAATATTTGACCGATTTTGATCAAATTTTGCATTTTGCCATGCAAAATTATATTCTTTAAAATTATGTAAAAAGTTGCAAAGTTTACAATTCAAAATTTTTTCGGCCATTTTTAATAATGTAATTAAAAAGATAATAAATACTTACTAAAAGTTATCTTTGTATCGGAATTATCTTTGGATAAACGAATTATCCAAAGATCGGATTATCTTTGGATAATTGTGTGCAAAAAAAAAAAAAAAAAAAAAAAAAAAGCAAAAAAATTTTAATTATTTTTAAAATTTTCAGCGATATGGCGAAATACGCATAAAATAAAAGTAATGTTAAGGGGTCCAAGCTTTTGACCGCGCTCCTGGCCAAACTATGGGGACCATATTTTCCAGATTGTGGCTACCCCCTATATTTTGGTAGTCAGGAATCCAAATATAATAAAGAAAATTTATGTTTAGTTAGAGAAAGTACGTTTAGTGTCTGATTTTGTAGCTTAATGTATGTACTAATTAATTAGCACATTTGAAGTCTTGCCCTTGAAACTTTAAAATTGAGTCCTATCACGCGAGGTTTCGTTCATTAGATCAAAAATCATTCAGAGTGTTTCGTTTGTAATTTTGCACACTGTGCAACGCGCAAAAAAGCCAAGCCACCCTGAATCACGTTCGGAAACTCAATTTTACTGGTGCAGGGGAATAACCTCAAATATGCTTATTAATTAGTGTTAGCTTATTAAATACGATATTTTAAGTTACAAGATCATTCACAAAAACGTACCTTTTAGCAATAAACATAAATTTTTTTTCAACCGAATCGGATTTTTGGTCTCCAAAATAAAGGGAGCAGCAATTTGGGAAATATTATCCCAATAGTTTGGCCAGGAGAGTGTTTCAAAGCGTATGTTTATTCAGAAAAAATGGTTTTCGGTGTCTGATCAAACATGATACTTTTCTGTGTCGAAACTTAAAATATCGTCAGCATTAAATAATTAGCATATTTGAGGTCAATTATTCGAGCCATTAGGATTGAGTCCTAGTACGCAAAGATCCAATCATTAAATCAAACGTTATTTGAGGTAATCCACGATTTTTCTTCCTTTTTTTTTTAGCACTGTGCATTTAAAATGCAATAAATTTTCTGCGAATAATATTACTAAAAGTGTATTGCATAATAATTTTATCAAAATATATTACTTTATATTGTATTGTTAGTGGAAAAATCATTCAATCATTTATAGTCCAATAAATACTAGCTAGAAAATGTTTTGAGCTAAAAACAAAAACAAAAATTAAATAGAATAAATCGATCAACCATTCCTGTGAAAAAAATAGAATAGAAGAAAAGGGACAAAATTTGGAAAAAATTTTTAGATTTGTAAATTTATCAAAATCACACTGTTTCGGAAAAAAGAAGATCAAATCAGATATAATTTTGGTTGAAAAACAGACCAAATTGGACAATTATTCCGGACCAAAAAATACCAAATAGGGTAATCTTTTTTCTACAAAACGCATTAATGAAAACCATAATCGCGTTTATAATGTCCGCAGAAACACAATAAACAAAGTTAAAAAAAAAAAAAAAACTCTGACCTATACAATAAACATAAACTTCTTTTATAAAAAAATTAACAGATCAACAAAAAAAGTATAAACATTACATTACCTTTTGATTTTTACATCAACAAAATTATTTTAAATTTAAAACTTTCTTTCGAAAAAAAAAAATTGAAGATGTTAAATATAGTTTTTTAATAAGATATAGATAATTTTATTATTTATACATTGTTTTCATGGATTAATATAAGATCACATTAACTTTTACAGGATAATGAAAATATCTAATGAAAAATAAGATCTCATAACTTAAATTTCTTATAAGATCTTATAACTTTTATTTCTAAATATTTTTCAACAAAAAAAAAATTTGGTAAATCTTTAAATTAACGAGTTTCAGTAGAAACTTTTTAAATTAACAAGTTTATACCGTTATTTACCCTTCGGCAAAGAAAGATTAAAAGTACTCCCGGTACTAGAAAACTCATTTAAAAATACAAAAGTACTCTGTTTAAGGGATTATTGCCGTTAAAAAATTCGCTATCTGTGAAGTAAAAAAAGAAAGAAAAAAAACTCCCTGCAACTCTATTGTCCTCAACATTTAACTGTTTTTCAACATTGTTGGCTTGGACTCATCTTTAACGGTGAAGTACTACGTATCCTAGCACGTGTCGAAATAGAGAGGTTTTTAAATATGACCTAGTGCACCTAGCCGCAGTAGATGATCGTGTTTCCAGACTAATGCGAAACGCGCGTTGAATTTAAGGGACAATGTACTTATACAACTTTAAAAAATAAAGGTCATTTTAATTTTGTAATGTATTGAAGTAATGACGAATGAAATTGCATTGTTATAATTAACATAAAAACGAAATTGAAATAGTGAAATGTGAATAAAGAAGTTTGAAATTAAATGAAGAAAATTAAATGATGGTTATTGAAAATTGAAAGGATGAACATAGAAGCAATAAAATGTATTTGATAAAATTTCGAATGAAAATAAAATATTTAAAACTGAAAGATGATCATTGAACTTAAAATTATAAAAATTGAATAATGGTGTACAGAGAAAAAAAAAATCAAAACTACCAGAATATTAAAATTTACCGTATTTCTTGTTCTATGCGAGCATAAAAAAGCTCAACACTTGGTGAAGATTCTGGTAAAATTTACACTGAAATATGGTTTTATAATACGTGATAAAATTTGGTAAATGTGGTATAATTTGGTTGCATGACAATGATGCCTTTGAGCATGGCTTAAAAACCATTTATTTGGTAAATTTACTTTTCAGATTTTATTTTTTGCTAAATATGTGGTAATAGGAACTGTAATTTTGAAAACCAGAATTTCCGATAAGCCGTTACCATATTAACATGAAATGTACCAAATGATTTTCCCACTATTTGGTTTTAGTAGCCAGAATCAGGATTTTTTTTTTACCAGAAATGTCATTACCATACAGTATGGTAATTTTACCAGAATTTTTTCCTCCCTGTGTGTTGGTCTAGGTTTAGTAAGCCAGTACACTTCTCTTCTAAACCAACTTTTTCGATTACATCAACTTATACATCATAATATCTCGTCATCAGCTTACACGATTACATTCAAAAAAAGGAGTGCTTTCTAATATTGTTTTTATATAACCAAAACAAAATATATCAATACAATAGTGTGATGAATAGCAAAAATAATAGAAACAAAAAATGAACATATTAAGTAAAAAAATATACAAAATAAAACATATCAAGAAAATAAAATGTAAGAAAAAGACAGAATAAAATATAAAATGTAATTTATAAAGCGAGTAGAGAATTCAAATGAATTTACACGTTCCGGAATCTTTCAAGAATCATTTGAAATATTTTTGTAACAAGTTTTCTGGGTTACAAAATATGAAAATAAAACGTAAATAGAGGTTAGAAGCGTAAATAGAGGTATCTTTTATTGCGCGTTCTTACTGTAGTATTGAAGCGCATTTTATTTGTTATTTACCTGGGATTGGCCCGAAAATGATTATGCGCAAGGTAATAATATTATATTTGATAATTTAAAGTTTATAATTAGATTATGAAGTTAAGTATAAAGTTAATTAATAAGTTTGGTATCTAATTTTACGAATTTAATGATTTTAGAAAATTAAAATTTATAATTATTATTATTTTTTTTTTAAAGATAATTTGCCCGGTTTCACAAATTTTTAACCATGGATTTGCCTAAATTTTATTAACGCGCGGTCAAAATATAAATTTAGTTAACCAAAAAGTTTTATTTATAATAATAACATACAATTAATTTAAAATTTTATATACAACTTAATTACATTAGCTGATGGGTATCCATTGTTTGTTTTTTTATCGAATTTTGAAAGAGCTTGTCAATTTGTTTTATGGATAAATAAACATTACTACATATTCTCTTAATTCTATTCATTTAATTAAAAATGGTATTTAAATAAATGCTCTTAGAAACATTCGAATTCCAAGTAATTAGTTTATTTATATTAAAATTGAAATCATTTCTTCTATCGCATAAATCAACAATGAAAATAGTTTCTTCTTTTTTATTACCTATATCCAAAAAATTAAAATAAATATTATCATCATGATTACGAATCAAGATTAATTTCTCGGGGTAAATATTATTTAGCCAAATTTTATAATCTTGAAAATTAAAGATAATTCAATAATCAATAAACCTAAAAACAAATTTAATATAAAAAGTAGTGTAATTTTTTTAATTTTATAATAGTGTAAAAATAAGTTAGATAAAAGATATTAAAAGTTTGATCCTTGTGGTATTTCATCAATTTGAATAAAAAATATGTTTTCCATCGTAAAGACGAATATTAAAAAAACAAGAATTAATTGAAATTTCCCAATTATCACTATTAAGGATCTACTGGAGATCTTTTAGTTTAGAAAGGGGAATGCTTTTGAAAAGAACCTAGAAATCAAAAGTCGCAGTAGAATTAGTTTTATTTAGTTTAATAAATTCAAAAATTGGTAGATTATTAGTGATAATCCAAGAGAAATCTTTTTTAATTATAATAATTTATTGAAGTAGTTAGACAAAATGGTGCCATGCTTAGTTAGGTAAGTTAAATAAATTTTAATTACGATTAACTTTAATGTGAAAAAGTGAGTAAGTTGAAGAACTTTGTATATTGCGTGGAATCCCAGTTTTACGTTGTCCGTTTCCTACGTTATCCCGCTTTCTACGTCATTTTCCGTTGATCCGTGAAAATCGCCTATACCAATAATGTTAAAATATCAGGGATTCTACTGACCCTTACCCTTTTTAAGAAAATCCCGTTTTATACATTTTTCTAACAGATCAAAATAATATTTTCTCCGCAAAACTCGCACAAACTTTTTCTGTGTTTTCTTTTTCTTCTTCTTCTTCTTATTTTTTTTTTTTTTTTTTTTTAAAGAAAAATATTTATTAGCTGCAGCTTATTAATTGGATGTGACATGTTTATTAGATGTAGCTTTTCTGACATTCTTTTTATTCTATCTTGTTCGATATCAGCCGAAGTCATTATCTTTTTGTCTGTAAGAGAAGATTTCCCGATTGATTCAAAATCAGATCAGTTGATGGAATGGACAAAGCACAATAAAAATGGGTAAAGGAAGTATGGGAACTTAAACTGCAAAATTTGGGAGAGGAATTTTTCCCAACAAACTTCAACTCTTAAATCTTGGTGTAATCCAGTCCTTTAAAAAACATTACACTAAACAACCTGATTGGTAATCATTTCTTTTTCATGATTCCGGTGACCTACAAGATGCTTCTAAGGAAAAAAATAAATGTTCTGGAAGCTTTGGATTTGATTTCTATAGCGTTGCACAATGTCGACTGAAATAGGTTACAATTGGATTTAATAAAATTTCTATGGGTTAATTGCTTCTTGGTATTCTATGGGAACATTGGTCCTTCGGAATAAAATTGTTTGAAGATCTTCTGAAGTCGATGATGTGTATATCGACTTCAAAACAGATGGACATCCTATCTGATTTAATATCGGTAATAATATGATGAAAAAGATGAAGATGAGCAAGAAATGTCAGAAGATATACCCACAACTGATCAACAGCTTCAAAGTATAAAAAATCTGAAACATTTGCGAATGTAAACCATAAAGAGAAATTGCAAATAATAGTACATATTGAAAAGGATGTTGTTGAAATTGTATCTAAAAACAAAAAACATGTAGAGATTACACATTTTTTCTAGTAGTTTATTTTATTTTGAACGTGTCAATTTTAAAATACATACTTGTACCTTTTTTTTTTTTTTTTACTCCGGTTTTTCGTTATTCCACTTCGTGCGTTCTATAACGCTAGTCCGACAAAAAAACATAAAATCGGGGTTTCACTGTATATATGTATACCATGCATACCACCCAGAAAAAATTTTGCTCTACTGATTTGATCATCACAAATTAAGTACCAGTTTCAACAGTACTGAGGCTTGCAATCTTAAAAATATGGTCCCAATATTTGTTGTCAGGAGATCGGGAATGTTAATTTCACATTTTGCTTACTTCTAAGAAGTTTTTAAGTGAATGAAAAAAATTTCTACACACGAAACTAATTTATCCAAGGATAATTCATGTAAAAAATAATTTTTAATTTTTAATACATTATTTATTTAATAAATGACGCCCGGTGGCAGAGTGGTAGCTCTTCGCTCTCCTGTGCCACAGGTCCTGGGTTCGATCCTCGGGCCGGACAAGGTTGACTCAGCATTTCATCCCTTCAGTGGGTCGATAAATGAGTACCAAGAATGCTTGTGAACTAAACACTGGGGGTTCCGCGCTCGGCTGACCACCTGACCGGAACATCTGCTCCTGCACCCCAGAGCCCAAGGTCCAGAAAACTGAGATGGGCACAGTAGGCCTTGGCCCTCTGTGGGCTGTCGCGCCACTGAGTTTAGAGAGAGCTATTTAATAAATAAATATTTTATTTTTCGAAATGTAAGCAAAAGGAATTTTTACAATTTTAAATTGTGTAACGAAGTTAAATTTCTCCAAATATTGCACTCGTCTCACACCAACCCCAGTGTCGACGTAAAATATCAAAAGGGGTAGGCGGATTGTGGGTTACAGTCCCCTTGCCGTCTGGCTAAGCACGGGAGGTTCTCGTGATCTTCCTCCCAATGTAACACAAATGCGGGTTAGCTCCATCAAAACGTCCTTCACGAAGGCAAATTTCTCCCTATACTTGATCCATAAATTCCCTTGTCTTCTGGGTTGGGTTCGAAATTACATGGCTACGGAGTTGAACCTTAGTAGTCGTTAACCCAAAAATTGGGTCGGCTGTTCAACGACGGTTATTAAATAAAAATAAAACTGCTGTACTTGAATTTTTATTATGAGAAAGTTTTATAGGTTTTTTTGCTCTTGAAAAAGAAATAGTAAAGAGTGAAAATTTCGAAATTTTACTTTCCTTTTCGTTAAAAGCAAACTATTTTTTAACATAAAAGAGTCTAAATTTTACATAAAGCAATATTAATTACTAGAATTTTAAGATAACTTTTTAAAAAATACGTAAATATTGCAAAATGTGCTTAAAGTTAAGTCAAAATATTGCATACTCTATAAACTTCATTTGTATACAACACTTAAAAGTCGTTTATACATTGTTAAAAAGAGTAGGTAAAGACAAAGATACACACTGGCAAACACCTGCACGGTTATTCCCCATGTTTGCCGTTAAATTGAAAATGTTAAATTGATATCTCCACATCACTAGTTCAACTTACATTAACTGTAGCCTAAGCAATTAATATTTATAAAACCAAAACACATATTTTCATAAAAAACTAAAATACAAAAGCATCCTAAACGAAAAAATAGCTTTATTTAAAGTAGGGCACCAGACCATCCATGTAGCACTTTATTTTTAAGGACCCTTAAATTTAGATCAACCTTTTACTATAAAATTATTTTGCTGATACAAAAAAACGTGGTTAAATATATTATAAGCATAGATTAACAAAAAGCGCGAGACTCTATTCTAGTCGCAATGTCTCAGTGGATAAATGTGTTAAGCTATCACTATGAAAGGCTAGTGTTCGCTCCCCATCACCAAAAACTAGGTTCCACGTCTCACTAAAAAATTTGTCGTAAGAATCAATTTCTCCTTTTTCAAAAAAGGACCAATTTCAAGAATTGGTTTGAAGGATGATGGTTTAATTAATGAGTCTGAATTGATGTTTTTTTTTTTTTAATTTTTATATCCGTCGTTGAACAGCCGACACAGTCTTTGGGTTTACGACTACTAATATCCAATTCCGTAGCCTTGTAATTTTGAACCATCCAGAAGACAAGGAAACTCTAGGATCAGTACTCCCAGAGGTATGATTTGTTATGGGAACATGGAGGACTTTGTGACTCGACATATTTAACGTGCATCAGTCACCATTTTAGTCACCATATCTTCGGCTGGCGGGGATCGAAACCACGACCTCTTGGACATGGGCCCAGTGCCCTACCATTGTCGAAAAGTTGGTCTGTTAGGCCAACTTTTCATGCAGACCTGATATTTCGCTCAAATTTTAACGGCAATAGTGTTTTTGAAAGCGCCAGTACATTCGCACAACTTCGCACCATACTTAAAAATCGTAAATTCTTTTTTTTTTATCTCTTAATCCAGGAAATAATAAAAAATAGTTTTTATCCGTATAAAAATAAGATATTTTATATTCTATATTTTTTTTATTTGCAATGCCTAGCTAAAATACTAAACCACGCACAGATTACTTTTTAAAAACCTCTTCAAACTTAATGGAATCGAATTATGCTTAAAGGATTAGCATAAATGTCCTTACAATAAAATATTAAAAAAAATAGAAAGCAGAAAAAAAAACTGAAAAATATAATTTTTATTGCTCGGCATCTAAAAAATTATCCCATGTTTATACTCTGATTCTGAATTCACTGGTCCCATTCATTCGACGAAGTGACACGTGACCATCGTGAGTACAGTCACGGTGATCAGTATCCTCCACGCGAGTCGCGGATCATGATCCATAATGGGGGGACACGTGACGACGTCACGTGAGCGTTGTTCCCACTCTTCAACAAAACGCTGCCCCTTCCTCCTGAAGATAGGGGATAGTTGTGAATGGTAACTCGTTTGGAAAACTACAGAACCAGGGTCTTGTACTAGAGTATTTTTCGAAAGCAAAGTTTTGGGGGCCATTGTGTGTCTGTGCATTTACTTTTTTTCTTTTCTTTTTATGATTAAAGGGGTATTTGAATACAAAAAAGAAGCTTTTTGGTAGGTCAGTCTGGAAATAGATTCGTGTTTTTGGATCAAAAATATTTCATGCGTTCTTTTAAGACCGTTTTTCAAAGATTTTGACGTCATATGAAGCAATGTTTTTCAGCAAATATCTCATTTTTATTATTGTTGTGAATTTGTAACAGTTAGCAGTAATTGTTAGGTACAGTTTTGTTCAAATTTAGCCAGTGCCCTCTATGCAAATTGTGAAATTACCAAAAATAACCACTGTTATTTTTTTTTTTTTGGGGGGGGGGGGCACAACTTTATGAAATTAAAAAGGGTTCGTGCTCAAGTATTGTTGGAACCAATAAAATATTCGAAAATGTAAAACTATTTATTCATTTTTTTGTACGTAGAAAAAGATTTTCTAGGTGGAAAAATCTTGCCAAATTGGCGAATTTTTAAAACCTTTTAATTACTGTTTAAATAAAGCTAATTATTCGTTTAAAAGAATACTGACGCTTTCCCATTTGCCTAAAGCAGTGTTTCCCAAACTTATGACTTTTGTGTACCCTTTCTAAAATTTTCGTAACGCTGTGTACCCCAAATAAAAAAATTAATGAATTTTTTTTTAAAAATATGTTTATTTAGAATGGAGAATAAAGTTAAAAATCACAACTGGCTGTTGACACCATAGAATTGATAAGACACCAGTATTTCAACTCTATGGTTGACACCACTAAGTATTAACTGTTAACTCTGCAAAAAATTGCCAATAGAAAAATACGTAATCGTAAATTTTCATGGCTAGCTTTTTTTTTAATAAAATTTTTTGAAATTTTCCTTTGTAGCAAGATATTTCGCATAAGAACGCGTACCCCTTCTAAACTGTTCCCGTACCCCTGGGGGGACGCGTACCACACTTTGGGAAACACTGGTCTAAAGAGGTTTGAAAAGATTTTTGTTATAGCAATATATTTTCTCACAAATGTACTTTAGAATTCAGAAATGAGGTGCAAATGAACTTAGAGCATTAACTGTTTAAGTTTTTATAACCAATCTTGAAAAAAACTAAAACATTCTTCGAGCTTACTTGAAATGACACATCGTCAAAATGACCAAGCCAACGAAATTACCTGTTCGCAAAACAACCTAATTGATCAAATTATCTGTCGATGAAATGAACCGGATTAATTGTGTACATATATATATATATATATATATATATATATATATATATATATATATATATATATATATATATATATATTGCTGTTACATTAGGATGCAACTATGGAAACGTAGAAAATATTATAAATAACCCCACACTTAACAATTGATATTTATTCAAAGAGAAATAAATTTCTAGCCATGAACCGAGGAAAATAAAACATTTCAATAAAGCTCAAACCTTAGATCTATTTATTGAGGAACATATAAAAAGGTTCCAGCTAACTAATTACTCTAATCTCTAAGCCTCAAATAGAAGCAAAACTTAACTTCATAATTCGGGTCACGTAGACCCATTTCCTAGAAGAGACGAGATGAGATGTAGAGAAAGTCGGAAGTTGACTATTAATTAGACTGGAACATTCTGTCATTACAAAAGAGTGTGAATAAAATGAGAGGAATAATAAAAAATAAAAACTGTAACTGTAACGTAGCGCATCGTCAATCTATCAACAAACAGACTGCGTGCGTGTGATGTGGTAGTCGGTCTCCCAGACCCCCCTGATCATAGACATCTTTTGTTCGATAGCGTGGAATGAATAGATTCGAATACAAACGGCTCTTTTCCTGCTAGTGGGAGGAGAGGGAACATGCCATGGTACTTGAAAGATATAATATTGAGGCCTATAAATGGTATCCTGAGTTCATGAATAATTATAATTTACGAGGTTTGATAATAGAAGCTGGGAAAATAATTTTGTGGCAATAGTTCTCATAAAAATTTTGATTATATATATATACAAATTCTAAACTTTTTTTTTGTTGTGTTTCACTGCAAATTTTAAATAATGAGAATTATGTTCATAGAAGAGGAATACAAAAAAAAAAAAAAAATAACAATTGAAAAAAATTTCTTCCGATTAAAATTTAAGTATTTTTCTTATTAATAATAGAAGAATCAAAACCTTAACTCATAAATCGTCATCGAAAAAGGATAACGTTATTGAAGTATTATTACTGTACTGCTGCTAGATGCTGAAAAATACCCTAAAATTAAAAAAAAAAAAAAAAACTTTTTTCAGTTTTAAAGAATTTTATTGAAATATTATTACAGTACTGCTTTTTGATATAGATAAATAATCAAATTTAAAAAAAAATTTTGGAGTATTATTACTGTACTGTTTTCTGATGTAGAAAAATACTTTCATATATGGAACTACTAATGAATGAAAAGAACAACAAATTTAAAAAAAAAAAAAAAAATGAAAGCGAAAATAAAGTGCATATATTGTAAAAAAAAAAAAAAAAAAAAAGGAAATTTGAGCATAGTTATACTGCTGGTCGATGAACCCGACGACGCACATGCCTTTTTTTTCTAAGAGAGAGTGATTTTTACGAAACCTCACTATAAATATACTATAGAAATCTGAAAAAACGTAAATAATTCAATTTTTTATTAATAATAGTTAAAAAAGGAAAATAAATTCAATTTTAAAAAAAATTTTGAAACTCTACTATATGCTTTAAAGTACGAAATTGTCCTTCGCTGTACGAGGTGAAGTACTCTTTAGTGTGCATGAACTACTCTATCTGACGCATGGAACTATTCCCTTAAAAGTACAAAACTTATAAAAACCTCAAAAAGTGCAAAATTTGTAAAAAAATATATATATATAATTTTAACTAAAAGGAATACAGAATCTAAATTTAGTTATTGTTGAAAGCTTAAATGAAGCATAACTATGTTACTCTTAAACATAAATGAACTACTCTTTGAAGAACGATGGTAATCTTATGCATAGAATAACATTTTGTCGTATAGAAACTATAACCAACAGAACTAAGAAAAAATCAGATAAAAGCTAATATTTTTAATTGTTCTACTTTGTTCTAACTAAAAGCTACTTGTTCTGACTAACAGCAAAGTTAAAAAATGTATGAAACTTCTTTTTAATGTTAATTTGAAACTTTTAGTTGTACACATCTTTATTTATATTCTAAAAGTATATAAATTTAATTCCAATTTTTGATAAGTGCTCTTCTAAACGCAAACTTGTGTGAAACTTAACACAACTTAATTGAACAATTAGAGATATTCTTGGAAGTTTTTCTACACTGTAATGTTAGTTGATTCTGCACTGCAGTATTCAGCATTTCATCTTTTCCTACACTATAATTCTTGCTGATAATGTTGTTTGATTGTTGTTCCAACGTCCAGGTAAAATCATAATTAGTTTAAAACATTAAATTTAATACCATATTAAAAATAAAACATTAATGGCTCAAAATATAATAAATCGCAGTTTTTATACCAATATCGTGATTAAAATTTTTAAATATTTTTTCCTCTGGAATAATATGGCACAATAATTTTTTTTTTTTTTTTATACATACGCTTTTCCAGTTTTTTCGCCTTAAATCCGTGTTCTGCTTATGGGGCATAATAAATAGGGAATAATTTGATACAATCAAGCACAGAGACCAACTTTTAATAATTAAACAATACAAAGAAAAAATCATAAATATTTAGAAAAGAAAGAGAATAAATAAAATAAGTTAACTTTAGTTGTAATTTTTCAATATGTACTTAATATGATTAGAATAAAAGCTTAAACTTTTTGATAAATATTTTTCAGAATGAAAAAAGAAAGATGATGTAAGTGGACGTTATCTCGTACGATATATAAGTGCCAACTTACAGTTTATATTTTAAAAATTTTACTGCAATGTTTTTCTATTCTATGTTAGGTCTACATTTATATGAATTCCAGCGGGTTAGGTAAAATCATAGTTAACTTTTAAAATTATGATCTTGACAAAAAGAAAATATAAATAATTTAAAGTATGACAAATAATGTAGCGCGTAAAAATATTTTTTTGCTTTTTACGTTTATCTAGTTTTTCACATTACATGTGTTAAATCTCTGCTAAGATTAAGAAGGTATTAACTAAATACCAAATCGAGAACAATTTGCTGCATTTATGCACAGAAACTGACTTTCATTTTAAATAAATAAATGAAATAAATAATAAAAATAAAAAACAAGCACAAGACTAAGTCATGAATATTTTTTTGGGGGAAAAGAGTAAATTTTGCTCAAATAAGTTAATTTTTAATGGTAATACGTACTCAATTTGATTATGACTACGACTCAATTTTTTTTATAAATATTTTCTTAAACTGAAACAAATAAAATTATGTTTTATGATATAAGAGGATGATTTTGCGTACGATATTTAATTGCCAGCTTACAATGTGTAATATACAAACCATGCAATCGATGCCTGAAGTTGAAATAACAGGACTATTGAATGTCCGTTATTAAAATCAGTCAGATATCCAAATCCACCGAAAAAAAGTTATGTTTATTCCAGAGCTCGAAAAAACTCACTCTTCATTCACATCAAACATGTTCAATATAATGAAACATCTTAAGAAAGTGCATTTTATAACAGGGCTGGAAAAAACTGGGAAATTTTACCCGTCCCCGAGGACGGCTTGTCCAACAATGTACCCGTCCTCCTTTGAAACTAACCCGTAGCTTCTAAATAAATAAAAATATAATTTTCTCTTATTTATTACAAACATTTATATAAATTGCAATAATAACTACAATGAATTAGTAGTTACTAGGATTATATTATACAGTAATAAAAAAAATACTAGGTTACTAATAGTAACTTAGTATTTCTTTTATGAAATATTTTTTTTTTTAATGAAATAATTTGAATGACAAAGGTCAAGTTATCTGGAATGTCAATTTATCCAAAGGTAATGCGTTTTTTTTAAATGAATCAAATATGACGTTTGCTAGTTCCACAATCAAGCCAATGATTTACAGAGGTTTCTGCACAGAAACTGAAAGGGGTTTTCCATTTAGGTGGATGTTCAGAATTGCGTTTAACGCTTCTTGTTTAAGACCAGTACGTAATGCGCTTTTTTGTAAGTTCATTGCTGAAAAGCCTCTTTCAACCTCTGCAGTACTCCCAGACAGAGAAAAAAACATCAATTCCACCATGCGCAGTATGTTGCTGTATTTCTAGATTAGAGGGTCATTTTAGAAGTGAGGCGCTAGACTTTTGTAAGATAACAAAAATTGAAAATGTATTACGAACATTAACGGGAAATGGCCGTCCGCGCGGACGTCGGATTTGAGAAATTCGTTGTCCGCGGGGAATTTTTGATCGCCGAGAACGGGCGGACGGGTGGTTTTTCGAGCCCTGGTTTGTTCGGAGAAAGTACGTTTTTGTGTTTGATTTCGTAACCTAAAATATTGTCTGCACTAATTAATTAGCATATTTGAGGCCATCCCCTAGAACCATTTAGAATGAGTTCTAAAACATGAAGATCCGATCGTCGGATAAAAAGGTATTCAGAGTAGTCCGTTATTTATTTTGCGCACTATACTTTGGAATAAGCAAATTGTTAGCACCTAGAATACAAAAGAAATGATGGTATTGCTCATTTAATATGATTTTTACACTTTAATTTTTATATCACAATTTGAATTAAAACTCTAAATTGCAGTAGGAAATGTGTAACTTTAAGGATAAGTAATCTCTATATAAAACTTCAGTGGAAGACTTTTACAAAAAAAATTTAGTGAAAATTAAACTCCATATTAGTTATTTTTAAAAAGTCAATACTAAGTTGTTAATAATAATAATAATATAAACATTTTTATATCATATAGAAAATACAGAACGCTGGATTTTATAATTCAAAATATTATTTAAATTCTGTAGAAATTACAATCATACCTTTCACTAACTAAAAAGAATTTCCATATAAAGTTTAAAATCGACATTATTAACTTTCAATTCAATCTTAAAATCTCACAAGTTAACTAATTATAAAAATATATCTTACACAATATTAAAAAAATAACTATAAATTTTATAAAAAAGTTATTTTTCACAAAAAAAGTTTTTTTTTAAAGAAAAATACAGATTTTACCATTATGCACAAAATGTAAAAAATTCATTTTTTACGAACCTTTTCCTCCTTTAAATCTGTTTTGTTGACGAAACTGTTTTTCTGTTTTTCACCCTATTCATAAATGGATTAAAATCATCAATTCAAATCCTAAATTTTACAATACATTTTTGCTTAACGTACAATGACTATATTTATTTTTTTTATCAAATTAATTCACGATTATTTTCTATACTTGCTCTTAATTTTCAGTAATAATTTTATATGGTTTTGAACATCGCATAAATAAAACTGCGAAAGTTAATAATACGTACTCTGAGAAAAAAATATAGTCGAAAATACCAGAATTTGGTAAAATTTACCGTGTTTCTGGCTCTATGGAAGCACCAAAATGCACGATAATTTTTACCGAAGCACTTTGGTGATGTTTTTGGCAAAATTAACAATAAAATATGATTTGTTAATTGATAATAAAATTTAGTAACTGTGGTAAAATTTGGTAGTTTTATCATGATACCTTAGAGCATGGCATAAAAACCATTTATTCAGTTAAATTAACATTTCAATTTTGTATTTTTTACTAAATGTGTGGTATTAAGAACCATAATTTTGAAAACCATAATCCCTATGAACGGAAAAATTACCAAATGAATCGTTTCCTATACTGCACGAGAACCCATACTAAACTGCACGAAATTATCAAGTAGACAAAACTATAAAAAATACTTTTGTAGGAGAATTTCTTAAAAATATTTTTTGTTTGTTATTTATTTTAAATTATTATAATATTGTTAATATTATATAATAATATTCTTATATTAATATTATTAATATAATAATATAATAATATTTTTAATATTATATGATTATATTATTATATTAATATTATTAACATATTAATATTATTAATTTTAATTATAACTTTTATTTTAAATAGTAAATATTAATAATTAAAATAGTAAATATCCCGCTGAGATCAAATTGACCCCACGTTGATACTTCAAGCGTACAAATATACAAATAAGCGTAAATAAATCACATACTTTAGTTCGGACTGTTTTCAAAATTAAAAAAAAGTTATCAAAGTTAACCTTCTTTCAATATTGAGCAAATACCTGAACCACCGGGATTAGAAAACATAGCATTTTTTAGGAAATACAATGTACAAATACTATATACAATGCATAGGAAAGCAATATACAACTATATAAATTAAAATACAAAACATCCAGATGAGGTCAAATTGACCCCACCTTAGTACTTCAAGGGTTAAACTAAATTATTTAAAATACATAATACTAACACTTATTTAAAACAAGAAAAAAAATACTCAACGTAAACCTCTGTCAAAATTTTTGAAGCGTAATATGTAATACTGCGCAAATACCCGAACCTCAGCAACAGGAAAGCAATGTACAAAACTAAATAAATTAAAATGCAAAGCATCCAAATGAGATGAAATTGACCCCACCTTAGTAGTTCAGAAATTAAACTAATTATTTAAAATACATAATTCACTTTTAAAACAAAATACACTAACACTTTTTAAAACAATTGCAAAAAAATACACAAATATTTTGTCAATATTTTTTAAACATAATATTGTGCAAGTACCCAAACAACCATTGTAGGGAAAAAATATACAAATTAAATAAATTAAAATGCAAAATAACCGGTTGGGCTTGAATTGACCCTTAGAACTTCAAGGTTAGACAAAATTAATTAAAATATACATTTCGGTTGAAACACTTTTAAAATAAAAAATGAAAAAACTTCCCGTAAGCCATATTTCAATATTTTGTAGACATCATGTTATGCAAATGCCTAAACCAACGCAATAGGCAAACAAAACAGGCAACAAAATAAATAAAACATTCAAAATTTCCAAGACAAATCGGTCAAATCGACCCCACCTTAGTACTTCAAGAGTTAAACTAAATTATTTAAAATACATAATTCGGTATCAACACTTTTAAAAACGAAAAAAAAAAAAAAAAAAAAATACTCAACGTAAACTTCGATCAATATTTTTGAAACGTAATATTGTGAAAATACTCGAACCACCACTGTAGGAAAACAATGTACAAAATTAAATAAATTAATATGCAAAATAACCGAGTGAGATCAAATTGACCCCTCCACCCCCCCCCCCCCCCCCTAGAACTTCAAGGGTTAAACAAAATTAATTAAAATACATATTTTGGCTGCAACAAATTCAAAATAAAAATACAAATACAAATTACTTAAACCTTCTGTCAATATTTTTGAGATATAATATTGTGCTATTACCCAAACCAACGCAAATAGGCAAACTATACACAAAACTAAATAAACTAAAATACAACATTTCCACCAGAGGTCAAATCAACCCCACCTTAGTACTTCAAGGGTTAGACTAAATTATTTAAAATACATAATTCGGTTCCAACAATTTTGAAAACAAAAAATAATAATAATAATATTTAACGCAAACCTCTGTCAATATTTTCGAAACGTAATGTTGTGCAAGTACCAGAACCACCACAATAAGGAAAAAATCTACAAAATTAACTAAATTAAAATGCAATATAACCGGCTTGGTTCAAATTGACCACCCCCCTTAAAACTCCAAGGGTTAAACAAAATTAATTAAAGTATATATTTCGGTTGGAACACATTTAGAATAAAAAATAAAATTTAAAAAAAATTCCCGTTAACCTCATTTTAATATTTTTTAAACATAATATTGTGCAAATACCTAAACCAACGCAATAAGCAAATAACACACGTAACAAAATTAATTAAAAATGCAAAATTTCCAGCTGAGGTCAAATCGACCCCATCTTAGTACTTCAAGGGTTAAATTAAATTATTTAAAATACATAACTCGGTTCCGACACTTTTGAAAACAACATCAAAAAAAAAAAAAAAATAAATAAATAAAATTCTCAACGTAAACCTATGCCAATATTTTAGAAGCGTAATATTGTGCAAATACTCGAACCACTGCAATTAGTAAACAATGTACAAAATTAAATAAATTAAAATCCAAAATAACCGGCTGAGACCAATTTCCCCCCCCCCCCAACCCCCCTAGAACTTCAAGGGTTAAACAAAATTAATTAAAATACATATTTTGGTTGTAACACTTTCAAAATAAAAACAAAAATTACTTAAACCTTCTGCCAATATTTTTGAGACATAATATTGTGCAAATACCCTAACCAACGCATCAGGCAAACTATACACAAAGCTAAATAAATTTAAATACAAAATTTCCTCCAGAGGTCAAATCAACCCCGCCTTAGTACTTCAAGGGTTAGACTAACTTATTTAAAATACATAATTCGGTTCTAACACTTTTGAAAAAAATATATATGTATATAAAAAATTTATAAAATAAAATAAAAAATACTCAACGCAAACCTCTGTCAATATTTTTGAAACGTAAGTACCCGGAACCACCACAGTAGGGAAAAATGTACAAAGTTAAATAAATTAAAATACAAAATAACCGGTTAGGATCAAAATTGACCCCCCTCCCCTTTAGAACTTCAAGGGTTAAACAAAATTAATTAAAATACGTATTTCGATTGCAACACTTTTAAAATAAAAAATACAAAAATTTCCCTTAAACCTTAGTTCAATATTTTTGAGACATAATATTGCTCAAATATCTAAACAAACGCAATAGGCAAACAATACACGAAACAAAATAAGCCAAATTTCCATCTGAGGTCAAATCAACCCCACCTTAGTACTTCAAGGGTTAAACAAAATTAATTAAAATACATAATTCGGTTCTGAAACTTTCAAAAAAATATATATATATTTAACATAGGCCTTCTGTCAATATTTTTGAGACGCAATATTGTGCAAATACCCGAACCACCGCAATAGGAAAACAATATACAAAACCCTTTTCAATCATGGAAAAAAAAACAGCGTGGGTGTCATATTATATTTTGTACGGTGGCCGTTGTGGGATTCCTCGCGTAAACAAGAGTCAAATCCGTCAAACTCGAAATCGTTCTTTAAAAGAACTCTCCTTCGAAAAGAACAAAAAGTAAACGGATCAACCTTATCTCTGACGCATCTAGTGTCAACCACGCGTCAATGAAACTTCCATTATTCTGAGATCAACGCGCCTCCTACCCCTTAAAAATCGAACTCTTTCATACTAGGTAGAAAAACAAACTTGAGATCGCATGTTGTTTATCTGAAAGGGTATTTGAATGAAAATTGCATGGAAAATCATATTATATATCAATTATCGAGTACCCGTTCTTCGCTCCAGTTAAAAACAAAGTAAATAATCACTAAATCGGTGTTAATCGTTAATAGTCGCTAAATGATCAAAGTAAATACTACAAAATCAAGTACAAAATTGTAAGGCATATAAAGGCATCATAAATAAAGCTCAAATGATTCCAATTTTATTTATTTATTGATGCTTTTTATTTATTTATTATGAGATCGCATGCTGTTTATCAGAAGGGATTTGAATAAAAATTGCATGGTAAATCATATTATATATCAATTATCGAGTACCCGTTCTTCGCACCAGTTAAAAACAAAGTAAATAATCACTAAATCGGTGTTAATCGTTAATAGTCGCTAAATAATCAAAGTAAATACTACAAAATCAAGTACAAAATTGTAAGGCATATACCGGCATCATAAATAAAGCTCAAATGATTCCAATTTTATTTATTTATTGATGCTTTTTATTTATTTATTATGAGATCGCATGCTGTTTATCAGAAGGGATTTGAATAAAAATTGCATGGTAAATCATATTATATATCAATTATCGAGTACCCGTTCTTCGCTCCAGTTAAAAACAAAGTAAATAATCACTAAATCGGTGTTAATCGTTAATAGTCGCTAAATAATCAAAGTAAATACTACAAAATCAAGTACAAAATTGTAAGGCATATACCGGCATCATAAATAAAGCTCAAATGATTCCAATTTTATTTATTTATTGATGCTTTTTATTTATTTATTATGAGATCGCATGCTGTTTATCAGAAGGGATTTGAATAAAAATTGCATGGTAAATCATATTATATATCAATTATCGAGTACCCGTTCTTCGCTCCAGTTAAAAACAAAGTAAATAATCACTAAATCGGTGTTAATCGTTAATAGTCGCTAAATAATCAAAGTAAATACTACAAAATCAAGTACAAAATTGTAAGGCATATACCGGCATCATAAATAAAGCTCAAATGATTCCAATTTTATTTATTTATTGATGCTTTTTATTTATTTATTATGAGATCGCATGCTGTTTATCAGAAGGGATTTGAATAAAAATTGCATGGTAAATCATATTATATATCAATTATCGAGTACCCGTTCTTCGCTCCAGTTAAAAACAAAGTAAATAATCACTAAATCGGTGCTAATCGTTAATAGTCGCTAAATAATCAAAGTAAATACTACAAAATCAAGTACAAAATTGTAAGGCATATACCGGCATCATAAATAAAGCTCAAATGATTCCAATTTTATTTATTTATTGATGCTTTTTATTTATTTATTATGAGATCGCATGCTGTTTATCAGAAGAGATTTGAATAAAAATTGCATGGTAAATCATATTATATATCAATTATCGAGTACCCGTTCTTCGCTCCAGTTAAAAACAAAGTAAATAATCACTAAATCGGTGTTAATCGTTAATAGTCGCTAAATAATCAAAGTAAATACTACAAAATCAAGTACAAAATTGTAAGGCATATACCGGCATCATAAATAAAGCTCAAATGATTCCAATTTTATTTATTTATTGATGCTTTTTATTTATTTATTATGAGATCGCATGCTGTTTATCAGAAGGGATTTGAATAAAAATTGCATGGTAAATCATATTATATATCAATTATCGAGTACCCGTTCTTCGCTCCAGTTAAAAACAAAGTAAATAATCACTAAATCGGTGTTAATCGTTAATAGTCGCTAAATAATCAAAGTAAATACTACAAAATCAAGTACAAAATTGTAAGGCATATACCGGCATCATAAATAAAGCTCAAATGATTCCAATTTTATTTATTTATTGATGCTTTTTATTTATTTATTATGAGATCGCATGCTGTTTATCAGAAGGGATTTGAATAAAAATTGCATGGTAAATCATATTATATATCAATTATCGAGTACCCGTTCTTCGCTCCAGTTAAAAACAAAGTAAATAATCACTAAATCGGTGTTAATCGTTAATAGTCGCTAAATAATCAAAGTAAATACTACAAAATCAAGTACAAAATTGTAAGGCATATACCGGCATCATAAATAAAGCTCAAATGATTCCAATTTTATTTATTTATTGATGCTTTTTATTTATTTATTATGAGATCGCATGCTGTTTATCAGAAGGGATTTGAATAAAAATTGCATGGTAAATCATATTATATATCAATTATCGAGTACCCGTTCTTCGCTCCAGTTAAAAACAAAGTAAATAATCACTAAATCGGTGTTAATCGTTAATAGTCGCTAAATAATCAAAGTAAATACTACAAAATCAAGTACAAAATTGTAAGGCATATACCGGCATCATAAATAAAGCTCAAATGATTCCAATTTTATTTATTTATTGGTGCTTTTTATTTATTTATTATGAGATCGCATGCTGTTTATCAGAAGGGATTTGAATAAAAATTGCATGGTAAATCATTTTATATATCAATTATCGAGTACCCGTTCTTCGCTCCAGTTAAAAACAAAGTAAATAATCACTAAATCGGTGTTAATCGTTAATAGTCGCTAAATGATCAAAGTAAATACTACAAAATCAAGTACAAAATTGTAAGGCATATACCGGCATCATAAATAAAGCTCAAATGATTCCAATTTTATTTATTTATTGATGCTTTTTATTTATTTATTATGAGATCGCATGCTGTTTATCAGAAGGGATTTGAATAAAAATTGCATGGTAAATCATATTATATATCAATTATCGAGTACCCGTTCTTCGCTCCAGTTAAAAACAAAGTAAATAATCACTAAATCGGTGTTAATCGTTAATAGTCGCTAAATAATCAAAGTAAATACTACAAAATCAAGTACAAAATTGTAAGGCATATACCGGCATCATAAATAAAGCTCAAATGATTCCAATTTTATTTATTTATTGATGCTTTTTATTTATTTATTATGAGATCGCATGCTGTTTATCAGAAGGGATTTGAATAAAAATTGCATGGTAAATCATATTATATATCAATTATCGAGTACCCGTTCTTCGCTCCAGTTAAAAACAAAGTAAATAATCACTAAATCGGTGTTAATCGTTAATAGTCGCTAAATGATCAAAGTAAATACTACAAAATCAAGTACAAAATTGTAAGGCATATACCGGCATCATAAATAAAGCTCAAATGATTCCAATTTTATTTATTTATTGATGCTTTTTATTTATTTATTATGAGATCGCATGCTGTTTATCAGAAGGGATTTGAATAAAAATTGCATGGTAAATCATATTATATATCAATTATCGAGTACCCGTTCTTCGCTCCAGTTAAAAACAAAGTAAATAATCACTAAATCGGTGTTAATCGTTAATAGTCGCTAAATAATCAAAGTAAATACTACAAAATCAAGTACAAAATTGTAAGGCATATACCGGCATCATAAATAAAGCTCAAATGATTCCAATTTTATTTATTTATTGATGCTTTTTATTTATTTATTATGAGATCGCATGCTGTTTATCAGAAGGGATTTGAATAAAAATTGCATGGTAAATCATATTATATATCAATTATCGAGTACCCGTTCTTCGCTCCAGTTAAAAACAAAGTAAATAATCACTAAATCGGTGTTAATCGTTAATAGTCGCTAAATAATCAAAGTAAATACTACAAAATCAAGTACAAAATTGTAAGGCATATACCGGCATCATAAATAAAGCTCAAATGATTCCAATTTTATTTATTTATTGATGCTTTTTATTTATTTATTATGAGATCGCATGCTGTTTATCAGAAGGGATTTGAATACAAATTGCATGGTAAATCATAATATATACAGGGTGTCCCAAAAAGACCGCATAAACTCTGCACAACTAGATTCCTCGTTGGGAGGACGGTACGGTCCATAGTTTACGAGAAAAATACGAAAAACAAAGTATGACGTCACTGCCGGTGTACTATGTGCATAGTATACGGTCAACAGCAGTATACTATGCACAATTTAAAGCAGAATAAGCGCGGCGAACGTTTTAAACATTATCGTCTTGAAAGATATGCAAATACTGTTGTTGATCTGTCCAATAGTGTTTTTTTTCTGCACCGGCAGTGACGTCATACTTTGTTTTTCGTATTTTTCTCGTAAACTATGGATCGTACAGGAACGCTTATTTGGGCAGTTTTTATGTGCTCCCAACGAGGAATCTAGCTGTGCAGAGTTTATGCGGTCGTTTTGGGACACCCTGTATATAACTAAACGAGTACCCGTTCTTCGCACGTGATAAAACAAAGTAAATAATTACTAAATCGGTATTAATCGTAAATAATCACTACAAATACATGTACAAAACTGTAAGGCATATACCGGCGTCATAAATAAAACTCAAATGATTCCAACTTTATTTATTTAGTTATTTGTTTATTGATGCTTTTTATTTATTTATTATGAGATCGCATGTTGTTCATCAGAAGGGATTTGAATAAAAATTGCATGATAAATCATATTATATTATATATAACAAATCGCCGGCCAGGTGGTCGAGTGGTTAGCGTGTCTGATTGCGAAGCCAATGGCCGCGGGTTCGAATCCCGCTCTGGGCATGGATGTTTCTCTCTCTCTCTCTGTGTTGTCTTCTGATGTGTGTATGTGGTCCATCCTATAGACGGGTTTGTGGCAGTGTGGCGTGGGTAACATTGCTCGCCTCCGTGACTTAGGTTCACAGGTGCCCACTGGGTAACGATAAATGAGCAACACTTCCGGCATCTTCTATGGCGAAGAACGAAAGTTCAGTGCCTGCCGTTATTAAAAATAAGAAATAAAATTAAATGAAAATATATATATGTATGTATAACTAATCGAGTTCTTCTAAAACAAAGTAAATAATCACTAAATCGGTATTAATCGTAAATAATCACTAAATAATCAAAGTAAATAGTCAATACGAAATCATGCACAAAATTGTAAGGCATATGCCCGCATCATTAATAAAGCTCAAATGATTCCAATTTTATATACAGTCGGACTTCTATTTAACGAACTTCCATTTTGCGAATTTCTCCATTTTGCGATTTTTTTCGAAGAAACAGGAACATTTTCGGAAATTTCTTCGTAAAATAACTTCCAATTAGCGAAAAGAATTTTCAATTTAACGAACTTTTCTTTGAGATCCACTTTTCCTATTTCCTAAAATATTTCAGAACATTTCAAACTTGTTAACGCATTTTATGGGGGAAATGACCTCTAACTGATTTTCGAAGTCACTTAACTTTTAGAGAAAGCAGTAAAATCCCTTTTTGTTTGCATTTCAAACGAAAAACTCAGACAAATTTAACGGAATTTATCAGTAGCAATTAAGAACGCATGTGGTAATATACGTTTAAAATTACTTTCATAATAAATGCAGCTATAATTTTATACATAAATTTAGCTTCTTTTTTTTTAGTTGAAAATGTATGTAGTATGAAATGTGTAAAACTGGATAATATTTTGCTTCATTCTTGCTTTCCATGCAGATTTTTTTATGGCTAAGTTTTATAAAATAAATAATAGATACTAGTTTACAAAATAAAGGTGTATCAATTGCTATTTTAATTATGTGAGGTGTTTATGAATTTAAAACCTACTTTGTGTTGTTTAAGTATTTCAGAAGGTAATTTTCTATTTAATGAATTTTCCATGTAGCGAACTCGGGGTTCAGCGACTCCAGGTTTAGCGACTCGGGATTTAGCAACTTCTTTAAATAGAGGTCTGATAGTATTTATTTATGTATTGTCATCCTTCTCAGTTGCTTTCCGTAATAAGATTACTCTAAACACATATTCAGATATTCATTTCATCAAACTAAATATTAACTATATTCAGTATCATTTGACGTAATGCTATTGATGGAAACCAACACATGATAGTTAAATTTTTCCACAAACAAGCAATTTTCTCCGGTACTTATAACTTTTTGAAGCCATAAAAAGCTATTTCCACATTACCTATATTAAGTACCATGTTTCCTACATTAAAAATCTTTATAAGTATATTTGGAACTTAATAAAACAGCATCGATTACCAATATTAATCAAGTAACATTGGCGTCAATAATACCGGAAAGATTTCTTACGGTCCCTCGAGACGAATAAGTACCTTTCTTTATTTTTATTTTATTTTGTAACCGTCGTTGAACAGCAGATCCAATTTTTTGGGTTTACGACTGCTAATGTTCAACTCCGCAGCCTTGTAATTTTAAACCCAATCCAGAAGACAAGGGAACTACTGGATCAAGTATTGAGAGAAATTTGCCTTAGTGGAGGACTTTTTTATGAAACTGGCTCGCATTTGCGTTACATGGAGAAGAGAACCACGAAAACCTCCCTCCGTTAACCTGACGGCAAGGGACTCTAACTTATGATCCGTCTACCACTGAGGATATTCTACGTCAGCACTGTAGTCGGTGCGAGACGGATACAGAATTCGTATCGACCAAACATCGCTGTGATTTAAAAAATGACGAAAAATCATTTTTGGTGCTAGCTAAGAATTGGGTTCTAAAATTTCCTTTGTACCGCTATAAACATTTCAGAACGATAGCACAAACAAATCTGAATTTATAAAACACACTTTTGATGGAGTTTTTGTCTCTTCCTCGCGAAACTATTAATTTGCAACTCCATATTTAGATATAGTTTTTATTCCATTTTCTTAAAGTAATTCTTAAAAAAAGGTATAGTACCATTTCACATTAACAATTTTTAAGATCATTTTTACTTCTAATTTTTGACCTTAATAGATAGCTTGGAGCACATGCCAATTTTCAACACATTTATAATTTAGATATCTTTTGCTACAAGTATTTTTTAATATATGAAATACCCTTTAAATGCGAGAATTCTTATTTTCTCCAAGTATATTGTAGTTTAAGGTACACTGAGAAAAAAAAAAGTTTGGTCAAATCAAGCAGAATATGGTAAAATATACCGTGTCGATGTGAGCACAAAAAAAGCTCAATAATTTTTGTTGAAGTGCCTTGGTAATAATTTTGGTAAATTAATAATAAATATGTTATAATATGCTATAAAACTTGCTACATGTGATAATATTTGGTAAAATAATAATTAATGTAAAGAAAATTAGGTAAAAAAATGTGATAACAACTTGGTTTGGTATTTGACAAAATTATCATGACACATTAGAACATGGCATGAGAATCATTTGTTCTGTTGAATTTACTTATCAGTTTCGTTTTTATATCTTACAAAATTTATATTTTCATAAAAAATATAATTTTGAGAACTAGGATTTCCGATAAACCGTGACCGTATAAAAGGAAAATATATCGAATAAATGGTTTGAATATTTTAGTTTCATTAAGTGAAACTATGTTTTTTGTTGTTTAAAAAAAAAAAAAAAAAAAAAAAAAAAAAAAAAAAAAAAAAAAAAAACAGAAATGTACTTACTATATAATAATTTTACCAGACTTTTTCTTCTCTGTGTATTACAAAAATAATAGTTTCATGATTTATTTTAACTTACATATTATAAATATGGAGACATTGAATCGTTTCAACTAAAATTTTGAATCAGTTCTTTTTTTCTAAAAGAATTAGCATTTTTATCTTATAACCAATTAAAACTCCTTAGTTTAAATGACTTGTATTAATGTTTCTTATTCCTTAAAAACATTTATGAATGTTTCAAATTCAAATCTTCATCGTAAGAAAATAGACGCCTGTATTATTAAATTGGGAAAAATAACTTCTGAAGAACGTGGCATTAGATATCCTCCTATCGTGCAATAAATGCTGTCACGGATCAAAACTTTAAGTTCCGACAATAATTAAGTTTGAATTTAATTCACTATAAATATTTTTGCTTAAATTTATGTTTCTGTATAGTGATTAAAAGAAATTATAGATGTGTTGCTTCAAATGACCGGAAACCGTTTACCTGGCCATTGGGTTACCACAGCCCAAAATTATTGCGAAAGGTTTCTATAAACGTATTTGAATAACTTTTATCAGAAAATCCAATTTTGGATATTTGTATTGTTAGCTGATGTAACACCAGCGTAAATAAATGAAATATTTTTAAACAGTGCCTAGATGTTTACAAATAAAAATTAGAGTATAAAGTTTAAAGACGGTTGAGTAATAACATCCTCAACATGTAACAGAAATAGTTAAGTTATATGTTATTATGTGAAAATTTAAAAATAAAGCAATTTAGTGTTTTGATGCAAGTAGAAAAAGTAACGCGCAGTTATTATACAGGAACTAGATTAAAGTAGATTCTCTAAACTTAACCGTATATCCTTAAAACAATTTGTCCGTTATTTAAGTATGTTCTTATGATTTTATGGAATATTCCTGTAGCAAAATGCCATTTTTCTTAATCGTGAAATTTAGAACGGCTTGAATGGGATACACTGCCTCACCCACCATATTCTCCAGATCTGGCGCCTTTGTATTATTATTTGTTTCAGTCACTGCAAACTTTTTTGGGCTGAAAAACCTTTACTTTACTTTGGCAAAAGGTGTTGGACCAGAATGGCCAGTATATTTAATAAAATATTTATTCATTATACGAAAATTGTTTTTATCCCCCCCCCCCCTCAAAAAAAAATAAACGAAATTACTTTCCGAATAATCCAATAATAATAAATAAAAATATAGTAGAAAATTAAAATCGTTATAAATAACTGAAAGATGATAAATAGATGATAAACAAAATAAATATGAAAATAGATAATATTATATGGAATAAGAAAAGAAATTAAACCATTTCGTTTTAAAACTTTTAATTCTTATTTTAATTAAAAAATTTAACTCTTTGTTATGTATTTTTTCATAAAGTTTTAATTAAAAATATTTATGAGGAAAATTTTTCTTCGAAAAATAATTTAAAAAAAAGTAGCAAATTCGTGACAATGCCGATAGTTTTATTGTTTAAGATAATCTGACGTCCTATAACCCACTGAAAAAATATTGTGGTTTTAATTTTATTTAAATAGACAAGTATATTTCATAAGTAGTGAATATATAGTGTATATAACGCTAATATCAAAAAAGTAAAAATTAGCTGTGTGATAATATTATTGTTCTCACCTTATTATCTCACCTAATTATCACCTTATATTCTGGACCCCCCCTTCAAAAAAAAAAAAATTAAGTGTTTTAAATTGTCATTCTACACAGAGAAAAAGTTTACCGTACGGTATGGTAATTATATTTCCGGTAAGAAAACAACAACATAATTTTGATTAATGGAAACCAAAATCATTCATTTAGTAATTTTTCCGTTCATATGGTAACAGTTCTCAGGAAATTCTAGTTTTCAAAATCATAGTTCTTATTACCACACATTTAGTTTAAAAAAAAATTCAAAACTAAAAAGTAAATTTTATCAAACAAAAGTTGTTTAGGCCATGCTCCAAGATATCATGATAAAATTGCCAAATTTTACCACATTTACTAGATTATATCACAGATTATAAAACCATATTTTCTTGTTAATTTTATCTAAATCATTACCAAAGCTCTTCGGTAAAAATTACCGAGCTTTACTGTGTGCAGTAATACCCAATTGCGGTGAATTTTACTGTATTCTGGTAATTTCGAACATACATTAGGTTAAAGCTAAGCACTTCGATTTTTTGTGAAATATATATTCAGTATGCATTTTCTTAATTAAGTGCCTTAAAAAATTAAATCATTTGTTTTAATTGAACAAAACTGGTTCTTGAATATTTTATCCTATGATATAATCAAGAGATTGCAACTTGGGACAGCTTGCAATTTCTTCTTTAAGTTGCTAGAAAATTTCTATTTCAGTTTGATATCTGTAGGGAAGAATACATTACTGTAAAAAAAAAAAAAAAAAAATCTTTTTGCATGCGCTTTTATCGATTCTCTTTCGATTGTAAATTTGATTATAATTATCGATGCTAAAAAGTAATATGTAAAAACTGTGTCAAGATACAACACTCCTCTCTATAAAAGGCGGTCCTTGTAGAACACCCTATTTATCCGAAAAATAATTCCAATGAGCTAATGTTTTCAGAATTGAATTCTTATTACCATTTTTAGATCACAGTTTTGCTTTTATGAACTTTAGAAAATACTTAATAAGTAAATAAATAAAATCTGTAAGTACTTATTTCTGAAACTGTTGACATATTTCTTGAAAATGAGCAAAAATTGTCTCAAAATAGCTGTTTGAATCAAGTATGGTTATTTACCATGTACTCATTTTTCAGTATAGTGACATGCTCGAAACAGCCTATACTTACTTTTTTAGAATGTGCTCTTTTTGCGTTAAAACAAATTACTCAAACTAAGTACTATGCATTGACCAAGAATGAGTATATGCTGTGGTCAATAATGAACACATGAGCTCAATAATGGAGACCTCTATGGCCAAGAATCCGCTTTCAGCTACAAATACATCACAGACCGTTTAACAGGGAGAACCCCCATCATATTCCATTCATTCATCCACAGATCGTAATTATAACCTGAACCAGAGAACGATCAATCTCCATTTCAGTACCCTCAGAGATATTGATTTGTTATGGGAACTTGGAAGACTTTGTGACCCAGACAGATTTAACATGCACATACAAGTCACCATTTAATATGCGGAGATTCTTCGACCGGCGGGATTTGAGCTCCCGTTCTCACGAACACAAGTCGAACGTCCTACCAACTAGACTATTCCGGCCCAGTCTACCATTATATTTTTTACTTTAATCGTGATTTGTTAAGAACCTCAATAAATAAGTTGATTGTATTCTATTAAAATATAAATATGAATACTTTCTAGAACGATTTATTTGTTGTAAATAATTGAGTTTCACTCGTTTTTTTGAATTTAAAGTTTTGTTTATTTATTTTTATAGCAAGAAGTTATTCTAGCTCTTTCTTATCTTTGGATAATTAAGGAAGAAACAATGTCTTACTTTCTAACATTTGGTTATGAAGAAACAATAATTTTTTTTTTTTTTCAATAATTGAATTTCACTCGTTTTTGTGAATTAAAAGTTTTATTTATTTATTTTTACGGCAAGAAGTTATTCTAGCTCTTTCTTATCTTTGGATGATTAAGAAAGAAACTATGTCTTACTTTCTAATATTTGGTTATGAAGAAACAATAATTTTTTTTTCAAAAACAATGTTTATGAAACAACAATTTGGTGATGGTAAAAAAAAAAAAAATTCAATTAAATGACATAATCTGAGACTTTCGTTGTTCTCCACTTTCCCTTATGTCATTATCTCAAATTTTAAGGACTGTTTAAAATTTTTTTAATTTTTTCAAATAATTAATTTTTAAATTCTAATTATTTATTTTCTTAATTTTAACTTATTCTTTATTATTAATTAATTTTTTAATTTTAATGTTTGTTTAGTTTTAATTAATTTTTTAAGTTTAATTTTCTCTTAATTTTAATTAATTTTTTAATTTTAATTAATATTTTAATTTTAATTATTTTTTTAGTTTTAATTTTAAATAGCTTTTCAGTTTTAATCTTAAATAGCTTTTTAATTTTAAGAATTTTTTAATTTTAATAATTATTTTAATTTTAATTTCATAAAAGTAAATTTTGAAAAAAAGTGAAATATGTATTAAGCTAATTTCGTTCATTATAAGTTATATTATTATCTACAATCGATTAAATTCAATATAAAAATAATAATTGTAGTTTCAAACTCTGCTGCAATTTTTTTTTTTTTTTTTTTTTCAATTTCATAATATAATTTTTATTATTTTTTCGGTGATTTTTTATCTTAAAAAATGGTAAGAAACATATGACTTTTGTTAGTTTAGTCAAACATAGTTAACTAATTTTAAGGGTCATCTGGAAGAGTGTCTTTCCCAAGCTCTCCAATATGTTTAGTCACTTACCTAGTGCTCATGGTGATTTCCTGATGCTATTTAACTGGACATCAGGACATCTCCGGTTTCACGCTGTTTCAAATCAATTCATCAATTGTGACCGTTGACAAGTGCGCATGCGTAGGAGGAGTAGGAGTGAGAAGTTGTTTGTTGTCATGATCCGATTCTGTGTCAACAAAAGCTATTGTGCGCATCATACTGATTTTCACGTGAGAAATTATTATGTTTATCTTGTCCCCCTATAAAGAATGGCATATGGCCTTAAAAGTGTAAATAAACTGTGTCATTTTGTAAAAAAAAGAAGCTATGAAAGGAGCAGGAGTACGCCTGAGCTGTTTTTATATTTATTTATTCATTTTACTTTATTTATTTATTTTTAAAAAAAATTCAGAAAGATCATATATTAAACGAAGAATATATGAACACGTGCAAGCAAAAAAAGAATGACACATTGTGTATAGTGAAGTTTTAAAAACCTGCATACTAAAAAATTTAACAGAACAAAGGAAGAAAAATGCATATATTGAAATTTAGAAGCATTAAAAAGGACAAAATTAGCCCGTTAGTGCTCATGATCTTCTATAGGGATGATTATTAATTCATCATAAGCACATGGAAGTTATTTTTTTCGGCAATGACTTCTTTTAAATATGTATTTCTTTGTAATTTTATCAACAGTAGTGCTTATAAAGCATTCGGTTAATATTGGAACCTCCGAAAGTTTAAAATCATGTATTCTAGAAAATTTATTACAAAAATAAAAAAAAATAAAAAAAAAAGGTACATAAACTGAAATTTAAAACTGGGGGAAAAAAACAAAATATCATGTTCTTTGAGCTTGTGGTTTCCTTTGTTTAATAGTTTTAAAAAAGTTTTTATATTAGTAATTACTTGATTAAAAACTTTCAAAATTAGAAATGAGAGTCGACATGTTTCAAGCACTTAAAAACAGGCGCCCATTTTCAAAACTTGACAGACGTGAATGAGAAGAAACAAAATTGATTCTTCTCTTTCTCGTCTGACAAATCTTGAAAATGGTTCCTGTTTTTGAGTGCTTGAAACATGCCGACTGTCATTTCTAATGTGTATATTTTTGAGGCAGATGAAGTTTTTAATCAAATAATATCTTAACGCTTCAGCTAAGTTATTTAATGACTGTAATTAGTTTTTTATTATGTATCATGTTGGTTATTAGTTTTTGATACAAATTATTTTTAGCATTAAACTTAATTTTATCAATGGCAGCATGACTTTTTTTTTTTTCAATTTTATTCATAGTTCTACGTATGAATCATTCAGTTGATGATGTTTGCGGTGATAGTGATCTTTTTGTTTTCTTTTCTTTTGTTTATTTTGTTTTTTTCTGACAAACTCTGTATGGAAGAAGTTGCCGAATACGATTCACTAAAAAAATACGAGAATTTTTTTTTTTTTTTAAATTTTCCACACACTTGAGCAGTATAAACGAACTACTTTAATTACTTATATCTTAGGCAGTTTTAAACGAATTTTTCTCAAATTTTGAAGAACAATTCAATTTTTGAATTTGAATTTTATAATTATTCAAACAGATTCAATTTTTGAATTTGAATTTTATAATTAACTTTAAAATGTCCTAAAAATTTTGTTTAGTTTTAGTGTATATTTTTTATAGCAAAGTTATATGGGGAAGAAAACGCAAGACAAAAAATAAATTAGTTTTTTCATAAAAATGTCCATATTTTCATAAATACTTAAGCTAGGCTTACGCAATTTTGTGTAATTATTGCATATAATAGCCAAAATAACAGTCAAAGTTAGAAATATATTACTACTTTGTTTGGCATAGGGTGTTCATTATTTACATTATTTTCCGTCTGAAATTTAATGTCAATCATTCAAACCTCTAAAAGCTTTTCTTCATTGTATATGTATATTAACTTAATTGATATGTTAAATCGCATGATCGAAATACTTCTGAAGCTATAAAAAATTTCGTTACGTATTTCTAATAAGATATTAAAAAAGGTATTAGTATAGAAGTGTTTCTATTATTTTGTCCACCCCTGTTTTATATTATATTTCTGTTTTATATATTGTTGAATATACGTTTTTAAACATACATTTTTAAAAATATATTTTTATTCAATTATAAAGAATCTTCATACTCTTGTTGATAAACATCATTTTATTTTTGTAAATAACAAGCATTTTAAAAGAGAAGAAATATTTATAAATTATAATTATTATAAAAATATTTAAGTAATTAATTAATTTTATTGATTAAGCATAAAATATTAACATTTCCTAGTCCCTAGATTTTAAAAATTCAATATACATAAGATAATTATAAGAATAACCAATAGTTGTCAATGCTTTTTTCTTTCAAATGTACAAATTACTAGAAAAATTTTGTAGATATCAATTTTGAATTTCTCGTTTAATTTCTATTTTAATTTAACAGTTAAGGGAACTGTAAAAAGATACGCGAACATGAGAATTCTTGCGTATTTTCTCCAAATGTGTCCAAATTGTTATTCATTAGCCTAACTGCGTATTGAAAATGATATCTATCTCATTAATTATTTCATATTATATATTATTTCACAACGAGCAATAATATTTTTTGTGTAGTTTCAGCTTAATCAGTAACCAGAATTATTTTTTTATTAGCCTTGTTAAACATTACATTCAATACAGGTTTGTTAAAAAAAAATTCTCACGTTGCTTTACCATTTGCCGCCTCTTACCGTGAACATTCTTCAGTGGGTAAAAGTAACCAATGAACACCTCGCTTTACATGACGTCACATAGTAGAACACTACAATTGGATCTCACCTGAATAAACTCCTCCCACAATGAAATGTTTCAAGACTTTCCCAGACATGATATTTGGTACAAAATGAGTTGTGACCAGAAACCGATGACAATTTTCATCATTCAGGCTTTTCCGCTTTTTAACAAGTTCATGAATTTCGTGGAAACTATGAAACGAACATAATTGTTTCCTGTTTGAAAATCTGTTGTGTACTACAGAGGAAAAGGGTTGTTTCGTTAATCAAGTTTAAAAAATTATAACCAGTTTTTAATAGTTGAATTAAAACTTTATTTTTTTCCACCCGAAGAAGTAACCCAGATGTTTGTTAATTGATAAAAAGTAATTCATCATGCTTTTTACAGGTAAGTTTTTTTCTTTTTCTCCGTAATTATTACGACTTTTTTTAAATCATTCGATGATGTTTTCTGACCACAAATCTAATAGCGTTAAGTTTTAAAAGTTATTTTATGCTATTGGTTCTTAGTTTAATGGAATTATTTTGAATACAATTACATTAAAGTACTTGAAAACAAATAAGTCAAATAAAAATTTTCAACCAAAACTCATTGAACTGTAAGAAATTACAGTAAAAAGTCCATTTTTACCCAAACATGTTGAGGAGCAAAAATCTGATTAACCGTATTTTTTTAGTAGTTATCACCGTATTCTGTAATTAAATAAATATTACTGTAAAAATTACTGTATAATATTTAACGGTATAAATGGAATTTACGGTAAAAACAGATTTTACGGTAAAATTGATTTTGCAGATGATGCACCCAAATTGCCATCACTTTATACTGTAATTTGATCTGGAATTATTTAATAGTTCAGTTGTGTTTGCAAATTAATCTTATAGCATTTTTAAATAGCATGCCATGCCTATTTTATTATTTTTTTAGGTTTGATTATAATGTTTTGAATTTGCTACTTTTTTTAAAATTATTTTTTGAGGAAAAATGTTTCTCATAAATATTTTTAATTAAAACTTTATGAAAAAATACAAAACAAAGTGTTAAATTTTTTTATTTAAATAAGAATTAAAAGTTTTAAAACGAAATGATTTAATTTCTTTTCTTAATCCATATAATATTATCTATTTTCATATTTATTTTGTTTATCATCTATTTATCATCTTTCATTTATTTATAATCATTTTAATTTTCTACTATATTTTTATTTATTATTATTGGATTGTTCGGAAAGTAATTTCGTTTCTTTTTGGAGGGGGGGGGGGATGAAAGACAATTTTCGTATAATGAATAAATATTTTATTAAATTATATACTGGCCATTCTGGTCCAACACCTTTTGCCATCTTTCTGATAGTAGCATGATTCCACGCTCATAAAATGTTTGGTCTTGCCTCACAAAAAACTGATCTAGGTGATTTTTGACCTCTTCATTTGAAGTAAAGGTTTTACAGTCCAAAAAATTTTGCAGTGACCGAAACAAATAATAATCCGAAGGCGCCAGATCTGGAGAATGTGGTGGGTGAGGCAGTGTATCCCATTCAAGCCGTAAAAGCTTTTGGCGAGTGACTAAACTTGTATGAGGTCTCGCATTATCTTGGTGGAACACTATACCTTTTCTGTTGAAGTGCATCCTTCAGTTTGTCCAGCTGATGGCAGTAGACCTCCGAATTAATTGTTGTGTTATCCGGTAAAAGCTCCAAAAAAAAAAAAAAAATATTCCTTTAAAATCCCAACAAACACACAACATCACCTGTTCTTGATGGATATTGGCTTTCGAAATGCTTTGAGCTGGTTCATCTTTTTTGCTCCATGATCTCTTTTGTTTGACCACAACCCATTTTTCGTCCCCAGTAATGATGCGCTTCAAAAATGGATCATTTTCGTGACGTTCGAGAAGCGAATCACAGACGTCAACGCGACGACACAAATTTCCCTCCGTGAGAACATGGAGAAGCCATATATCGAGCTTAAACCCAGGCCTTTCAAGTGGTCATAAACAGTTGAATTCGATAAATTTAACCTCTCACCGATCTCACGTGTTGTTATTCACCGATTTTCATCATCTAATGCCTTTATCGTGTCTTTATCAGCTTCAACCGGCCTTCCATAACGTGGTGCATCCTCGACATCAAAATTGCCGGATCAAAATTTTGCAAACCACTTCTGGCACTGGCGTATTGTCAACACATCTTCTCCATACACATCGGTTAATTTCTTTCTGGCATGAACAGCATTTTTACCTTTTCTATAGTAAAAAAAGTAAAATATGACGAAAATGCTGCTTATTGCTCTCCATATTTAAAAGGAAACCAACCAAAAACTATTGGGTTCGAAAAAATACAATTAAATCCTCTGTCGGAAAAACGAAATTATACTTTCCGAACAACCCGATTTTTTTAATATTGTATCCCATCAATAAACATTTAAAAAAAAAAAAAAAATCATAATGTTTTCATTTTTTTTTTCCCCTTTATCCTTTATCCTTTCAATTTTGTTTTTCATCTTAAGCATTTATTAAGCATCTCGAAGCATTTTATTATTATTATTATCATTATTATTATTATTCCATTTTACGTCTATATTTAATATTTTGAAACAAGCTCGTGGTTGAGACAAGCTCGTCAAAAAAAAAAAAAAAAAAAAAAAAAAAATTAAAAAAAAAAAATGTATCTCTGATGTTTTCATTTTTTTTCTTTTATCCTTAATCCGTTCAATTTTGTTTTTCATCTCTTATTTATCTCTAAACCTTTTATTATTATTCAATTTTACCTCCAAGTTTAATATTTTGAGACAAGCTCATGGTTTTAAATGTCTTAATTTAAATACGCTATTTACATGTTGTTTTTCGAAACGTACATCAATCTTGAACCTTCGGAGCAGCTTAGTGGTATCACCATCTTCAGCGACAGCAGGTCTACCTTACAGGCCCCCAGCAAAGGTACCTCAAGCCTAATCTTGAATATCACAGAACATCTTGGACAACTTCAACGTCTCCAGAAAAAATGCTTCTTGCAGTGGATTCCCGCCCATGTGAACCTTGAGCTCAATGAAATAGCTGATTCCTTGGCTAAAAATGCCAGAGATCTCAATCAAAATACAATCCCAACTACGCTGGCAGATGCAAATGCTTTTGCAAAGTCAAGACTATTTGCCCCCTTAAAAATCAAGGTCCACGATCAAATAACTAATATTGACATCGACAGGAGGACAGCCACCACTCTCATCAGACTAGGAACAAAACATCATAAAAACATGAAAATCTCTGCAAGTGGGACTGGAAAATATCAAAACTGTGGCAACTGTCTTAATGGGGAACTCACACCATATCATGTTTTTAACTGCCTTGCAGTCGCTGCAGGCCTCTTAAACTATCGTACAGAAGAAGATTTATATTCATTTAATGCCATAGAGATAGCAAAGACTATTCAAGCACACCACGAGATATGTTTCAATAGAGGATACGACACCAACCAACCAACATGTTGTTTTTCTATCGTGTCACGTTAAATATTTTTCAACTGCTAAAATTTTACATTAAAAATAATGGTTAAGCTTTTTACTTGATTTCAAATGATGTAAAAAATACAATACTATTAAAAAAATTTAATGATATACTTTTTTACTATTTCGAAAATATACATTTTAACAACTAAATAATGCTTTTTAAGATTTTTTGTTATTTTTTTAGAGTTTAATCTTGCTTTACTTTTCTTTAATTTTCAATTCAATTCAATTCGTATCCCTCGAGTTTTCCAATTCAGTTTCAAAATCAACCTTTCATTGATAACACATTCATGGTATAATATTATTAATAGTTTGAATAGTATTAATAGTTTCAATAGTATTAATAGTTTAAATAGTATTAATAGTTTAAATAGTATTAATAGTTTAAATAGAATTAAATAGTATTAATAGTTTAAAAAAATATGATAACTCAAAAACCTCATAACTCCTTAGTTGAAATTGAAATTGCTAAATCATTTTTGAGTGAAATACTTTTTACGAATTATATATTTTCTTTGTAGAACAATTAAAAGTTTACATACGTCAGACAAATTTTAAATTGTTCGCAAATTTTTTTAACTTTCTCTCATTAAATACATTTTATAAAAGAAAAGTCTCTCTAAAATAAGCTTTTGTTAATCTTAAAATTAAGTGCTAAGTACTTATGTAAAATTAAATAAGATTTTATTAATTTTAAAATTAAGTGCTAAGTACTTATGTAAAATAAAATAAGATTTTATTAATTTTAAAATTAAGTGCTAAGTACTTATGTAAAATAAAATAAGATTTTATTAATTTTAAAATTAAGTTTTAATTTGCAATTTATTTATAAGAGATTTCTAAATTTTAAGACAAATCTTTTTGCATTCGATATTAACTGTCAACAGATTACTTCTATGCCTATTTCCAAAATTATCCAATTTTTTAACTGTTTGATTGCATCTTTTTTAATTGTATAGATTATACACAAATAAAGTTGTATTTGTGAAATTCTAGACATCTTGCATCGTAATTTTCAGAACTTAAAAGTTCAGCAAAATTATACATTGTGGCAAGCTGACAAGTAAAGATTCTCATATTTGATAAGTATATGTCACTGTACAGTAAAAACTTTTGATTTTCTTTTTTTTTCTTTTTAAGCTATTGTGACCAGAATCAAAACTAGAGACGAAAGTTTTCTTTAGTCTTGAAGCTTCATTATTATCTTAATTATTTTTTAAAACCTTTTAAAATAATAAAACACTCAAAACTAAGTTACACAAGAAACAAAACGTCTTCTCAATTTTAAGTTTTTCTGTTCTTTTTTTTATTTATAGATTAATTATTCTTAAGGATATTTTTCTTTTCTTTTTCTTTTTTTTTTTTTTTAAAGCTAGTTTGCATAGAAAAGTTAACGTAAACAGGAAGTATATAGAATATAGAATTTAACTTTTATACTCTTTGTACTATCTTGCTGAAAATTACCTGTATTTAAGAACGGAATGTCTTGATTACTTAAAAATATTAAACATGCATTTAAAAAAGAGAGAGAGAGATTCACTGTTTTGGCGTCATTTTGAAATCACAAAATTATGAAAATCAATTAACAACTCTTAATTTTTAGCCTATTACTATGAACCCAAATAATGCAGATAGAGAGAACATTTTCATAGATTTACTAAATAGAATAGAATTTTTTTTTAAAAAACATGCTTTTTTCACGAATACATTTTTTACGATTAGCATAAAGGGGACAATATGGAGAAGGAAAAAACTTAACAGTTATGAATAATTGTTATGAACTCATAACTGTTTTCAAACAAAGCTAGCTAGTCACTTAAGCGTCAATTCATACGATAAAATATATAGATTTTAAAATGACAACCATAACTGAAATAACAAATTCAACATTAGATTTTTGGAAGTGATAGTAATATAATATTCATAAATCAGCGCGTTTCATTTTTCCAGGGATTGACGTACCTTGTCAGTGTTATAGATATTAATCAATATTATGACAAAAATTGTTTAAACTTAACATCAATATTTTGATATGCTTGTATCTAAACAATAATAAAGAAAATATTCTTTTTAATCGAAAATGTCAAACTTTTTTGTCGATAAAAATATGGTATTTTTAAACAAAATAGTTATAAATTTTTTGAAAAACAATCAATTCTTCTGAGAATGTCGTACATTGCATCACTGATAACTATTCATGCATCATTGATAACTATTAAATACTCAACTTAGACATACTGCATTCTCTTTTAGAAAGTTCCTACAAAACAGCATGGACTGCTCCACCCACTACTCCTCAACCTCAGGGTAAGAAAAATATCTCAATATATTAAAAAAAAAAACAATGAACAAGAAAATATATTAATCAAACATGTCTATATATATATATATATATATATATATATATATATATATATATATATATATATATATATATATATATATATATATATATATATATATATATATATATACACATATATATATATATATATATATATATATATATATATATATATATATATATACACATATATATATATATATATATATATATATATATATATATATATATATATATATATATATATACAATATAGTATAAACAAAATAAGTTATTACCTCTTAAGAGAACTTTAAGAATTACCACAATAGGGGATATTCAAAAAACATTAACAACCTTTAGAATACCAAGACAGGAGACGCTCAAAAGTTTGTAAAGTTCGTAAAGGAAATAATATCCTAAAAATAAAAAAAAGGAAGAATTAAAAAAAAAAAAGAAATGAAATCACTAAAACGAGCATATATTACCATACAGAGGGGGGGGGCATATATTACCATGCAGAGGAAGGGGGGACATACAATTCCAAGCAGTCTTTCCGGGAGCACTTTCAGCGGTTGACGATATATTTCTACCTCAAGAAAAACAAAGGAAAACGATTGCAAGTCAGACGCAGACTATAAACCGTAATCTTGAAAATCGAAGTGGAAGTGCATAAAATCACCACATGGAAAAAGGAACTTTTCGGATGAAATTAGGAAGTTGTAGGTGGCAAGTATATGGGCTCGAGTGTGTGTAAAAAGATGAACAAATAATAAAGAACAATGAAAATGATAAAATTACAAAAGATAAACATTAAACTTAATATATTAACCCAAATAAATCGACTAAAAATATAAACAAACACCCGATTATGTTTCTAGCTAATCCAACCGAGCCCCGCAATAAATCCACTCATGATATCATTATTCAGAAGAAGCTTACTCAAAGATTTACAGTTAATTATAAAATTATTGCAACTAAACTTAATGCAATTAATTCGAGATATAATAACATTTACATAGATACTAAAAGATGTATTAGAATTTTAAAAAGATTTATTTGTTTAATGGAAAATAATTTCTTTCAATAAAAAATCAATTTGATTTGAAAGTTAGACGAGTCTAATGTAATGAATAAATCACGAAAATCTGAAGTTATATTAGATTGATTAGTTTTATTCAAAGTTAATTCCTCTGGATAAATTGTGTTTGCAATATTAATAAAATCCACGCAACTGAAAATAATATAGTCATTAAAAAATCTGAAGCCATTTCTAATGGAAATCGCAGAATTTTTTTTCAACGAAGTGCATAAAAAGGTTAGCTTGCGAAATTGGTACCCTGTGGTATGCAAACAATCTGCAGAAAAAATACCCTCACCGATAAAAATTAACAATATTTAAATATAAAACTAACAATATTTTGCCAGAATTCAAAATCGATATCAAGAATATTATTGAACTCATAAGAGTGCGAACAAAGAACATATATATATTCAAATTTCTTACATCATTTTAAACCGGTTATCTTAACCATTATCTTAAACCATTAATAAATGATTGATTTTATCTTAAACCATTAATAAATGAATGATTGATTTTATCTTAAACCATTAATAAATGATTACCATTCTTAAAATCTAACATGATATAATATTCTAACCAAAATGCTGATGAATAAAAAGACATAAGTTGTATTAAAAGAGAATGAAAAAAATTAATCAAATAACTGAATTACATTCCTCACATTCTAGTTGTAATTTAAGTTTTTATAGAAACTTAAAATGAAGTCAAATGCATTTTTAATTCAAAAGTTTTCATTATATTTTATGCTACTTTAATTTATAGTTGTGATTCATTTTTGCAAAACACCTTAAATTTTTTAAATGACCCCAAATCTAAATTTTGTCTTTAAATATTTTTAAAGATACATGAAAAGTTCTGCAATTTTACAGCGTTCTGAACCATCTGCTTATAATAAAGTATATTATATATCTAAGTTTAACAATAATAGAGAGATTTTACCGAATGTTTGTTCTGCGTTATACAAATCTGAATCGCTTACTCCTTAACAATACTGCAATTAGTAGAAAAAATTTTGTTTGCGCGGCGAAGCTCCGTTAGCAGATCCATCAAAATGTCCTCCACGAAGGCAAATTTCTCTTAATACTTGATCCAGGAGTTCCCTTGTCTTCTGGATTGGGTTCAAAATTACAAGACTACGGAATTGAACATTGGTAGTCGTAAGCCCAGAATCGGGTCGGCTGTTCAACGACGGTTATAATATAAAACACACTGGTCAAACTTGGATTAAAACATGGTTTAGTTTAACACCTTTTTGCAGAAATTATTATTATTAAGACTGTTATGGTTCAATATTGAACCAATTTTTCTGAAAGTGTCAATAAATTTTTAATTAATTCCTTCGTACTTCATTCGACTTATCTATCAAACCCGATTCTATCTTTTTTAAAAAGTGCCTTAAAGTTTCGAAAACAGTTTATTTCATTCTTAATGATTTTCTTTGAAATAAAAGTACCTTGTGTAGAAACTTCTTTTTAAAAAATATGCTTTGCAGTAAAATTACATCTTTTTTTTTTTTTTTTTTTTCAGATCCATATCAAATGTTTGGAGCGACTAGTTCACGACTAGCTAGTTCAGGTAACGAATACTTTTTTTAAAATTAATTTATTTTTTGTTTTTATTAGCTCCCTTTTTCTTGCCTATTTCATGACCTCAGTTTTTACGATACTATTTAAAAAATTTTAACAACTAGTAGTTCGTAAAAAAAGAACTTAGAAAAAAGTAGTTAGTAAAAAAAGTACATTAAGTGATCTACAAGAACAGTAGGAAATTCCTGATATAAAAGCACTTTGTTATTTCACAATTATTTTTGGAAAAAAAAGGAGTAAATTAGGATGTTTTTTTTATAAGTTTGCTATAACGAAGCATATTAGAAACTATTTTGAATGCTTCTAGTATTTTTTTATTGCAACTTGAACAGTTGTCTTCATTTTAAATGAAGCCAATTTGCATAAATACTTTATAAGAATCTTTTTTATTAAAAAAAAAAATTTTTTTTTCCACGCGAGCCACATGACACGAGACTTGTGTAAATAAAAACAATGTGGACACGGGCCTAGCGTTGCCCGCACCAGCTCCATGACACGAGGTTAGCGTGAGCAAGTGAGCTAGTGTGAGCTAGTGTGAGCTAGTGTGAGCTAATGTTACTAACAAAAAAGCAAGTAAAGTAAAATTGGAACTTATTTTCGTCTATAAATAGTGTCTTTAATTAATAATTTTAACAAATTAATTTTATTAATTTTCAAGATCAATAAGTCCAGATAAGTCAACTTCTTGCAAATTAATAAATGATTTTTCTTGAATATTTAAAATGGTAACGAATGTTGTGCTTTACCATTTTATTTTTTATTAGGTAAGCTCGATTTACAATGATTTTAACCCCCATGACTTAAAAGCATTTTAAACAAATATATGGGGTTTGATAATCAAGCATACAATAAAGTTTTTAAATGATTGCAAAATGAAACAATACTGTAAGAACATATAATTTTCGAATTTTTCACATGGAGAAAACAAATCTGTCAAATTACCCTACTGCACATTTCGGTAAAAAAATACATTTCGGTAAAAAAAAATTATTCTGGTTAATAAAACCGAAATATACGGTATTTAAACCACTCATTTGGTGATTTTTCCCTTCATATGGTAACGGTTTACCAGAAATTCTTTTTTTTAAAAATTATAATGACATGATTACTTAATTAACAAAGAAGATCCATATTTCTTTGATTGTCTTCAGCACATAATTAACGAAACTTATGAAGGTATTTTAAACCGCAAAATATTTATTTGAACTTTTATTTAAATTTATTTTTCTATAATATACATTCATTATCCTTTCTTAATATTACTTTCAGCCATTATTACGCTTTTAATTTTAATTATTATTTAAAATCAAAATTTTGAAACTAAAAGCAGTGTCTCTTTATTATAAAATTAGGCGTTATGATATTACCTTATTACGCAATATTTTATGATAAACATATTTAAAATGGTACCTAACAAATTACCTTACAACTTAAATATATCTTTTTACGATTAGCACATATGACTCGAAAATCGCAAAAATATTGTGATTTTTTTTCTTTCGGATAATGGTTTATAGCTTCGAAAGTTTGAAACTTTTTATCTAAGTTTTAATTCACATGTTATATGTGAGTTGGAATAAAGAATAGTACTACATTATTTATAAAATTAAAAGACATTGTTATGCAAGCATGTTACGTCATTTTTATTATCTGAAATTCTTTTTCAACATAAAATTATACAGGTATATCATTGTAATTTTACTCATTTAGATCTTTTAACAACAACCTGAACCAACTACACGTATATTTTGACCAATTTAAGTTTTTAACAAAAAATTCAACTGAAAATAGTTGAAACTTTATTTCATGAATAGCTGAAATTCTTGAAGTCTAATAGTTGAAATTGAACGTGATAATTCTACTGTAATCAAAACAATAAGTTTTTAACATTAACTTAAGCCATATAAATTTTCTGAACTATAGAAAATTTTTTATTAGTATCATTCAAAGAACCATTAATTTGACAGTTTTGTACCTTGTTACAGGAAGTGGACAAATTCAGTTGTGGCAATTCCTACTTGAATTGTTATCTGACAGCAACAATTCATCTTGCATAACGTGGGAAGGTACAAACGGTGAATTCAAGCTTACAGATCCAGATGAAGTTGCCAGGCGTTGGGGCCAACGGAAAAGCAAACCAAACATGAATTACGACAAGCTGAGTCGAGCGTTGAGGTATTATTATGACAAAAACATCATGACTAAAGTACATGGCAAAAGATATGCTTACAAATTTGACTTCCATGGTTTAACACAACAAGCTTCACAGCCATCGCTCACAGACCCAACATCCACCTACAAATATCAAAGTGACTTGTTTTATCCCGGTTATGGACATGGACCCAAACTCAGCTTCAGCATGAACCCACACCATAGTGCCGTGCCACCATCGGGTAACCTGTTCCAATCTTCATCTGCATATTGGAACACTCCAAGCGGCAGTCTTTATACTTCTATACCTACTAGTCACGCTCCTTTACCCCACCACCATCATTCGAGTCACGTTCCCAGTCATTACCCACACTATGGTTAAAATAGTTGCTTATGGATGAAACTTTAAACCGTGACACCAAGCATAAAATCTTAAATCTATATAAAAACTAAACTCAGATATGTCAAAAACTTAAGCCAGGGATGAATTTTGAAACTATTATCTAGTGACCAACTTTGATCTGCCTTTTGGAAACTCCAAATGGTAGTCTTTATACTTCTATACTCACAATTCATACTCTTCCCCATACAAGTCAAGCACTTAATCATTATACACATTATGATCAACATCGTTGTTTATGGGTAAGATTCAACCCTATAAATAGAGATAAAACTTAAAATTATCATCTGGTGAAATACTTTAATCCTTGATTGCGTATTAGAAAACTTATGTTAGTATTTATAATTGCTTATAGAGTAGAGCGCCGATTATCCGAACAGTCGATTTACCGGATTGTCCAATTATCCAGACCGTTCAATTATCCGGAACGTTCTAAGACCATGTGTTTTTTTCAACTTTTTTAAAAAAAAAAGTTTTTTCGCAAAAATACTCCTTTATTTTTAGAATATCTGAAAAAGGGTAAGGAAAATGGCTTTTTCTTCCTTTGGTAACTTGAAAAGTATCTGTCGCTTGTTCTTGAGTTTCAATATAGGTGACAACTGGCTAGTAGTTTCTATATGGGGACTCATTTCTTCTTTCTTCAAGAATTAGAAAAAGGAGGTGAAACACGTTTTGAAATAACCTCTCTCTGTCTTAAAACACATTTTGTCAGACAATTTTGTAAAAAATAAAGTGTTACAAAAGTTAAAATATTTTAAACTCACCATTTTTAGTATGTTTATAATATTTTCTATTAAAATTTTCAGTCCTAAGCCTACAAAAATTGTGAAAATTAGTTACTTAATAACATCCTCATAACCATTTTTTTTAAGTCGTTCGATTATCCAGATTTTTCGTTTTCCGGATCGGTTTTGGTTTCAATTGGTCCGGATAATCGAAGCTCTATACTAACTTATTATTATGCTACTTTACCACATCATTACTTGTCAAGCCATTCCCAGTTGATCTAGTTAATTTTTATGAATAAAACTAAATCATGAAGAATCGTGATTTAGATTACATAAGTAAGTGGCAAATATTTGAACTTCTAGCTGGGTATCTGTTGTATAACTCTATTTAAAAACTTCATACAAATATTTTCTATGCTCATTTAGCAACTATACGCTGCAGCAGCAAATCATCTTAGTTTAACTCATAAATTTGATCATCAACATCATAACCGTATTTATTAAATGGCTTTTTAAACAATGAATTTAGATCACACTGGTATAGAGACATCTAGTAAATTCGAATTCAAATGAGTAATAGAACACAGAAGCCTTTAACTTTTTTTCCAAAATATTTATGCTACTTTACCATAACAACATTATTCAAATCGTGTGTCTAGTCATTCATTTACTACTTCTAACTTTAACTAACTTCTAACGAGATGAAACAGAAAACTAAAATTGGGAATAGAAAGACGAAATTGTAAGAATAAGCAGAACTTCATAAGGGTTTCAATTTTTATAACCGAATTGAAACATTCGGAAGAAGTTTTTTTTTCTTTAACCATACGCTTATGATATATATTAAATCATTCATGCATGATATAATCATTCAAGTCTTGTATCTAGTCATTATCACTATAGTTTGTATAATATAAATAGAAAAAAGTGAAAATTAAGTTTGGAGAGGCTAAACTACACGAGGAGGTTGAAATGTCAAATGAAAATTTTTGTATAATAGCACTGGAATATGCCAAGTTGAAGTTTTAATGCTTTGATTCAACCTTTGGTCGAGCAGTAACAAAAAATCATCATAATTCGTTTCGTATTATATTTAATCATCTAACATTATTTTTAATATAACGTAATGTAAATTAAGTTGACAACTAAGCGTAAAGAACTCAAACCAAAATGGTTTACGCCTCTCTTTAAATGATTTCAAACTTCATAATCATATTGAAACATTAAAAACAAGTTGATAACTATTTTTTTTTTATATATATATAATATCAACATCACTCAAGTTGTGTATCTAGTCATCTATTATCTATTATCTATTTTCCTATCCTATTAACCATTATCTATTTTCCTACCGTATTGTGATTACCAACTTTATGAGAGAACTTGAGAATAAGGAATACACTGTGAAAAAAATTATAGGGAAAAATACCAACACTCCGGACTACTTTTTACGGTAAAATCTATTTTTACCGGAACATGTAACGGAATAAAAATTTGATATGCCGCAATTTTGGCAGTAATAATTACGGCAAAACCACTGCATTACCTTAGTAAATTAATTTTACTGTAAAAATAACAGTACAATATTTTACTGTAAAAATGGATCTTAGGGACGATGCCCTTTGTACCGTAATTTGATCCTGAAGTTTTTACAGTGTAGGCCTTGAGAACATTATCAAAGAGAGAAAGACATCTTAAGTAATTAATTTTAAGTAATTAATTTAAAGTCAAAAAACTAATTGTTTTTTTTTAACAAAACTAAACTTAATTTATTGCTTGCTCGGTAGTTTTTACTCGTTTCAAAATAATATTTCAAAGTAGAAATTGGCCTTAAAATTTTGCAATGTTTTTAATCAAGAATATTGAGATTTTCTGTTAATTTTTCGCCTCGATACCGTTTAAGTTTTAAATTATTAATCACAAACTTGTTGTACACATTTTATGTAAAAAATATTTTCCCACAAAAATATTATAAACATGAATACCTTGGAATTTTAATATGTATTTGTTAAAAGAAAACAAATTAAGTAAGAGCTTAAATGTGTCAACTGGGATTATATCATATCGCCGATACATTGGAAAACTGGGAAGTTATGTTTACCATAAGTTTTATTTTCCATTTTTTTTAAAAATAAAAAAATAAGAATTTTCAAACATTTTTTGTTCTTCATTTGTTATAAAAAAAAACTTTATCCGAATTATGATAATAATTGTGTAAATCAACATTTTTTATTGTTTTTATTGTCAATGACTTGACCACTTACGGCATGTTATTGATGGAACTTGATGTAAGATTCAAAACTGACTGTACAAAAATTGTAAATATTTATTGTAATTACAAAATAAATGTTTTTTTTTCTGACTACAATATAAGTTTCATTATTAATTTTTAAGTTTACATTGATTTTAAAAAAGAATTTTTCAAGAAAACACATTTTTTTTCAATATTAATAGTTGTACAGTAATCATTGTACAGTTCAAGAATTATAAAATTATTCATGGTGATATTTTGTTTCAACACTGAGACAAAAATTCTGATAAAATTATCGTACTGTGTGACAATGACATTTCGGGTTATAATACCTTCATTTTAGTAAAAAAAAAAAAAAAAAAAAAATATATATATATATATATATATATATATATATATATATATATATATATATATATATATATATATATATATATACGATATTTTATTTCATTTTATAACCGTCCTTGAATAGCCGACCCAAGTTTTAGAGTTTACGACTACTAATGTTCAACTCCATAGCCTTGTAATTTTTAAACCCAATCCAGAAGACAAGGGAACTCTTGGATCAAGTATTGGGTGAAAATTTGCTTCGGGGAGGATTTTTGATGGAACTAACCCTCATTTGAGTTATATGGAGAGGAAAACGGCGAAAAACTTCCACCGTTAGCCTGACGGCAAGGGGATCTGATTCGCGACTCATCTGCCACTGAGGATATTTTACGTCAGCACTGTGGTCGGTGTGAACCGAATGAGAAATTCGTATCGACCAGCCATCGCTGGGATTTGAACCCGGTTCACCTCATTGGAAGGCGAACGCTCTATCCACTGACCAGAAATTCTGGTTTTCAAAATTATAGTTCTTAACACCGCACTTTTTGTAAAAAATACAAAACTGAGATGTAAATTTAACCGAATAAATGGGTTTTATGCTGGCTCTAAAGTATAATGATAAAATTACAAAATTATACCACATTTACCAAATTTTATCATGCATTATAAGACCATATTTTATAGATACTTTTACCATTTTCATGAGCAAAGCACTGTGGTAAAAGTTACCGAGCGTTTTGGTGTTCCCATAGAGGCATAAATGCAGCAAAATTTAAGATATTTCCTTAGTTTTGACCATACTCATTGCAGCTCAAACACTCCATAAGATTACATTCATGCTCCAGAAATTTGATGTTGCATCTCTTCGTAATTATGCTTTCTATGAAACATTTCATTTTGTTCCGAATTTTTCAGATTTTTCTAATGAATGAACATAGTTACACAAGAAAATCATAACAATGAATAAAATCAATCTGAAAAATATTTAGAATAGATACTGAAGTTTGTACCTGTTGAAGTTTCTGTTTATGAGTGACGATGAATACCAATACACTGTAATGAATACAGACAGCGTAAACTAATAATGCCAGTATTTTCAAGTCAGAATAAGGTCTTGACCATTGAATTTAAGAGACAGGTTTCTAATCCCTGTAACGTATAATCTAAGAAGCGTTGATGTAGAAATATTCTTTAACTAGAAAAAATAAATACATGAATGGAATTTTATTCTTCAGAACAAATCGTATTTATATCGTCACATTTGTAATTATACATTTTTTTTTATTTATTTATTTTTTTGCTGTCATGTAAATTGATTTGATAACTAATAAATTAAAAAAAATATGACAATTATATAGCATTTAAAACCACTTTAAATGTATTCCCGATGCTTTTGGGAAGTTTAAGAATGAGAAAAAAGTTATACAAAAAAGTAAAAATAATCATAAATCTATTTAAAAAAATAAAATATTGAGCTTAGCAACTAAGCCATGCTCCAATTTACAACAAATTGTTTTTGCGGACCAAGCCAGATGAACGCAGATGTAGACCTACACTCATTAATATCTGCGGTTCGCGAAAAACATTTTGCTATCTGCAGTGTATGAAAGCCGTTGAATATGAACATGTCAATTTTTGGTACATCATTTTAATTTGACATCAATAATATTAATAACAAAATATATCAAATTATTTTAGGTGATCAAACATTCTTACTTTAGTAGTGTAGATTGTGGAAAGCAAATTTCAAAATTATTGATGCAAAGCGATGTAAAAATATTACCTTCAAATTAACCAGTATTTTATAGACAGGCATGTCTTATACCTCTGATATGTTTTCAGTAAAACGCATGCAACGGTGTCATGCAACGGTGTTTTATTCTATAACTAGAAAAATGTATAAAATACTAACGTTGATATAATTTCTACAGTTAAATTTCATTGCAAAAACAATGCTTTTTTTCCGGATTTTTTCCACAAAATTGGTGGTTCAAAGCTAAGTTGTTGACAAAGTGGTTTTTCGCTATTTTTCCTTCTACTGATAAACAAATTAAAACCGTCAGTTACCTTTCCTCAAATCATACTTTCTCTTACTTTTCGGCGATTATTTTATGGTTTTGAACATTATAGATGTAAACAGCGATTCGACTTCGTTGTCAAATTGTTAATCCACCTCATCTTTATCTGTCTTTAGATATAATTTTATAATAAGTTCAGTTACGATTGGAAAGAAGGTGGATCCCTATAGATTTAAACATTTTTACGCTTAAATATGAATTCAATGTGTCAGATTTTTTTAAATATTTTATTTTATAACCAGTGTTGAACAGCCGACCCAATTTTGAGTTTATACGATTTTCAACTCGTAATTTTGAACCCAACCCAGAGGAAAAGGAAACTCGTGGATGAAACATTGGGGAAAAATCGCCATAGTGATGGACTTTTTGATGAAGCAAACTCGAATTTGCGGTGCAGGGTGAGGAGAAGCACTAAAAACTTTCACGATTAGCCCAACGCCAAGCGGATTGTAACCCGTCATCCGTCTACCACTGAGAATATTTTACATCAGCTCTGTGATCGGAGACCAAGCATGCTTGGGAACTAAACACTGGGGGTTCCGCGTTCGGCTGACCACCTGACCGGAACATCTGCTCCTGCACCCCAGAGCCCAAGGTCAAGAAAACTGAGATGGGCACAGTAGGCCTTGGCCCTCTATGGGCTGTCGCGCCGCTGAGTTTAGTTTCTGTGATCGGAGAGAGCCGGGAGCAGAATTCATATCAGCCAGGGATTCGAACTTGGGTCAGCTCATGGGGAGGAGAATGTTTTACCGTTGATCCACCAAGACTCTATACTAGACTTATAAGGTAAAGATAGTTTCAGACTTTTCATCATAATAAAATACTTTTCTTCATAATGATAAGCTGCGGTAGCTCAAAGGACAGTGCGCTCAAGGTGACCCAGTGTCGATGATTAGTCGATGCAAATTTTGCTCCCGGCTTGCATCGACCGTATTGCTATCATAAAATATCCATATCTGGTGCAGGTACAGATTTACTTCGTAATTTTAACAGAAAAGACTTGTTTCCATAGGGTCAAAATCTATTGTGACTTAACTGATTTATACTGTATCTTTTAAAGAAAAAACTTGTCTTGGAATGGTAAAAAATTATTCTGACTACGGATTTTCTTTGAAGTTTTAACGGAGAAAACTTTTTTTTTATACAATAAAATGGATTCGTATAGCAAAAAACTGTTGTCACTATGAATTTACTAAATAACTTTAAAGGAAAAAACTTGTTCTTCTATGGTGTAAAAAATATTGAGGCTACGGATTTACCTCGAAAATTCTACGGTTTTGCACAACCAACAAAGCAATCTGTTTAAAAGCGCAAATATTATGGTATTTATAATTATTTTTTTATGATATCGAACTTAAGCTAAATGAAGGTAACTAGCAGTGGGTACAAAATATGTCCATAAATTCGGGTGCAATAAAGTATACAATCGCAGATAATATAATTGAATCGCGATTATGAAATATTATCATCAACAACTGAAACACTATTAATTTATCATTAACCATAGTTTGCTAACATTAAAACACTAGACAAAGAGTACAAAATTAGTACTCTTTTGTACATAAACTTTGTTCAAATGTTCATTAAATCATGTTAAAAATGGCAATTTTTAAGCTTCATAAAGTAGGCTTGTTCGATAGTCATTAGGTAGTGACGGCTATCAATGACTGTAAAATAAGAGATGGCGGTGAACCCTAACTAAGAACCCAGTCCAATATTAGCGACCTTTTAAATTATTGAATACAGTACTGTTTTATAATATAAGCAGCACAACCCAATTCAAAATTTTTGATGGTTTTCCATTGATGGACCAACATAATCTTGATGGTAACCATCAATAATCATCATGAACCATTATTTGATGGTCACTAACATAAGTAACCATCACCCCAATGTAGGAATTCGGACTGATTTATGACGGCCCAACATAACAATAGAAACTTATTTTGATGTTTTGTTCATGTTATTAGACCATCAGAAATTTCCATCATAGTTTCTTAGAAATCAAATGTTGGAACGATCATGAACCACCATCATCCCAATGTAGCAATTCGGACAGATTTTTTATTGGGCCAAATTAAAAAGAAAATAAAACAAATTGTTTTGATGGTTTATTCCTGCTGAACTAACAATAATTCCGATTAAAACCTCATGGAAATGTAAAGTTGGAACCATCATTGATTGCTGTTCATGAGAATCCAACTTCTCTTGATGGTAACCATCATAGTTTAAGCATTGATAGAAAGTAGAATTTTCCATCATGGAATGATGGAAGTTTGCTGGCATATCAAAATCCATGAACGAATAATGGAAAATTTTGAATAATGGTCACCATCATATGGTGGAGGACCATCATGAATCGCACTGAAACCAACATAAACCATCAAAATGTTTTGAAGGGACCATCAATAATTTTGAATAGGGAATATAAGTAAAAAAAAAATAGTTAATTGTATATTTTTTAATCGCAGTGATGCATATACTCGGTTGAAAATTTCAAATTATTTCATAAAAAAAATTAACTAATGATAATTGTTTAATATTCAGTGAGAAAAATATCAATTTCCCTTATATTTTAAGACTGCTGAAGAAAAAGTTTGATTCGGACAAATTTATTAATAATCCTTTATCAAATGCGACTGAATTTGTACAAAATCTTTCACATATGTGTTAAAATGTGCTTAACATCTGCTTCTGGCCACCTTTTAGAACAGCTATCATCAGGTACGGAAGAAAAAGCTGAAAAGAAACGTTAAGTCCTCTTAATTCCACTCTGTATCAGTGAGGGCACACAAAAGGGACAGCTGTAACTGACCTACGACCCAGTGGCCTCCTCGTGGCACGTGCCCTCTTTTCTTTAAACTCCCACAATCAGGGAATTTGCGGTTCGAGGTCTGAAAAGAGCTCACCGAATATTGGAGACTTTAATCCCCTCTTATCTCGATCCACCAGTTATTTGCTCAAAACTTGGCAGCAAGCATTTGTCGAATACTTTTTGTACTGGCAGAAGATTTAAAAAATGTAGTTACTGTTATATGCTGGACATTTCAGATTTTTTTTTCTGTCAATCTGATACAAAGAGCTATTTTTAAATTATTATTTTATCATTATGCACAATGAAAATTAGTTGTTTCTTGCTTATACCACCTACAACAAAACAGTGGGCTACAACAAAAAGAATTTTTCTAATTCTACCACCCCCAGCCACAATTTTGCCCACACGAAAATGCAATTAATGCCCACTTTCAGACTAGAAATTTTCCTATACATATAAATTTTTATTAACAACATAGTTATTTTAGACAATATAGTTATGTTTGAAAAATAACAAAATTTAAAAGTCTAGCAGTGCTTTAGTATACCTTATATGCTAGGGTACAGCAAATGTATTGCCAAAAAAAATTGCTTTCTTAAAAAACTTTTTTTTCTATCATTTTATATTTTATTTATATAAATATTTTCCTATTTGTCGTTCAATTTGACAATATAGTCGAATCGCAGTTTTTTTTATACTATGTTCAAAACCATATAATAATTGCTGAAAAATAAGGTTATTAAAGAAAATAATCGTAAAATGATTTGAAAAAAGATAAAGTTATCGTACGGTAAGCAAAACAGTATGCCAAAAAAACTAGAATTTTGATCTGTTAATGATAAGAATGAAAATCAGAGAAAAACCGTTTTGTCAAAAAAAACACCTTTAAACTGTCAAATACACAGAAAAAGTTTATGAAAAGAACGGGAATTTTTTCAGTATAGGCACATTGAAATACAAGAAAATTTTAGTACTTCAATTATACTAAAGTAATATTCAATACACATAAAGTAAAAATAACCGGTGTTTACAGAACTGAATATATATTTTTACATAAAAATAGAACTACGAAAAAGAAAACAATATTTATAATTATGAGTAAATTTTTGATCGTCAGGGAAAGTTTGTTTTATTCGATAAACCTTGCATAATATACGTATTGCATTTGAACTAATGATCGGATTTTCAGGTAGAAAGATTCAATATTAGGGTAATTTAAAGGTTAGACTTCTAACACATGCTAGTTAGTATAACCTTTGAACTAAGTACTAAAATAGACATGAAAACGTACTTATTTTAGATTCATTACTTTTTCAACCGATTCGCAGAATTCAGAATTTTAAAACAAATGGGAGTCGCCACAATTTAAAATACATACTTATTTATGGGAAAAGAGATTAAAAGTTTTGTCCCCATCATGATAGTTTTATTTATTTATTTTCCTTTTCATTTTTTCAAAACTGATTAATATCACCTATATATAAACTCCTTTTTTCAAACATCATAAAACCCAAGAAAATAGTTTTTACTAATTATTTAATTCTTTTAGTTTTTTAATTTTAAAATGATAAAAAAAGTTTGAATTTAGTAGAATTTGTTGGATGTAGATCGAATAGTTACCGAACATATATTTTTTATATCGTGTACCTGGTAACTTCGATGCATAAACTATTTAACGGACTTAGTTCAGATTTGTCTTAAGGAATCATATAAAAATGTTTATAAATAAAATTTGAAGTTTTTTTTTTATATCTTTATAAAATTTAATTACATGCAATCATATACAATTATTAAATATTACTTTTTATAATAAATATTTTCATTCTAAATACGTGACGTTGAAACTAATTATATTTATTTAAAATTAATCAAAATAAAAAATGCTTAATAAAATTTGCATCTATAACGTAAAATAGGGTACTTGCAATTCAAGAAGAAGAAGATCGCCGATACTCACACATAACCACCAGCTGATTATTTATAAGCAAAATATCTAAACTTTAGCAAAGTTAACCTAAGTTTCCCTACATAAGTTAAAATGCAAATTAACATAAAAATTACTTAAATGCAGTGTCTTATCGCACATCAAATTTGTTGAAATATAATTCTTTCTCGTCTACGTCTTTTACTTAACTTAGATTTATTATTTGTTTATATATTTTATTGTAACCACGATTTATTTTTGTTTTGTGCACCTGATAAACCTCGATGCATAATTAGTTTGTTTTTGTTCTACATGGCTTCGTGCCTGTATTTGTGTTAATATATAGAGAGATAGAGAGAAATATACAGGGAAAGAATTAAAATCGTTGCAAAAGAATCATTGTGAAAGAATATCGAATGTGTCACTTAAAAGAAGTGATACTTTACGGGCTAGGCTTACTCGAAATAGAATTAAAAGAGCAATTGCTAATAAAAACAAATGCCACGTTTCAACAACCAATCAAGATCGAGATACCCACACTACGTCACTTGCAGGCATCCCATTGTGATACCATAATCACTAGCCTTATATAAAGATATTGATTGAAAGCATTCGGAAGATAAAAGTATACAGTATTCAATAAAAGTACACAACGCAAAAAAAAAAAAAAAAAAAAACGGACCATCCTGAATAACTTTTGATCTAATGATCAAATTTTAACGTTCAACCAATAGCAGCCATTAGGACTCAATCTTAATGGCTCCAAGAAGTAACCTCAAAAATGCTAATTAACATATTTAGCCATACAGCATATTTAATTTACGAAATCAGACACAAAAACATACTTTCTCTGAATAAACATACCTTCTTTCGACGGATTTGAATTTCTGACCCCCAAAATATCGGAGGTAACCGCAATCTGCGAAATATGGTCAGGTCTAAAGTATGGACCCCTTAATGTCAATTCTACTTTTCACGTATTTCACTATCTCTCGAGAACTTTTTAAGCGAATTAAAAAACTTAATCACAAATTAAAAAATTCTTTTATCCAACGATAATTCCACGAAAATATGACCTGTAGTAAATATTTGTTTTATCATTATTTTATTTAAGAATGGTCGAAAAAACTTTTAATTGCAAGGCACAATATTTTTACATAATTTTAAAGAATATAAATTCGCATCGCAAAATACAAAATATCGATCGAATAGTGATAAACATTTGTCTGATACACATTGATTTAAATATATCCGAGAGAAAAAAGAAGACATTACACACATACTTATGTTAAGCATTTATTTGTATTAAAGATTTTTAAAAAAATGAGATTAGTTTGACTGACATTCAGCTAACGACCGAGGATCATTGAAAAAGTAAAGTATGGTTGGATTTTCATATAGACATGTCTATCAATTTGATTATGAAGTAGTATAAGTAGTCATTAGAGCTCCTTTATCATAAATAGCACCCGCAGAAAAGCTTGAAATCTTTGTTGAATTTCAGGGTCCTTCTAATAAATTATCTATAAAAAATAAGCAAATTAGAAGATTCTACAAAACTATGTGAGTTGAATTTAAAAACAAAATATCTGTTAACATCCAAATATGCAGTCATATTTCTTTCCTAGTAATTAAATTCTAACAAACCAGCAAATTATTTCGGTTTTGAAATTTTTGATAGAGCAGTTTTACTCGTTTTCTCAAAAACGAAAATACTAATAAGCTTGTTAAACTCGAGACAGTCGAAAGTTATCAAACATAAAAGCTACAATGAAACAAAAAGTCACTTCTATATGTTAACAATGGAAAGATAAATGTTTGAGCTTAGTTTGCGAAACCTAATTTAATTCTTTGTTCTAAAAATTTTTTTAAAACACTTAAATAAATAAAAATTAAATTCAATTCAATTTTAGAAAAAAACAGTAAAATTTGTGATTGCTTTATCACGATCACTGGTTACCCATTGGTCAAATGCTTTTTTTTTTTTTCTGGATTGACTCCATTCAACGTCGCAACATTTCAAATCATGGTTTGCAAAAACCGTTTCAATTGATGTTTGTCGCCGGATTGGTTTTCAAATCCTGCCTATGCGTGTTTCAAGACGTCACAAAATACTTTTCCTTCTTCAGTATTCATATTTATATTGAAATCCACGTCAAGACAGTAGTTATAAGTTAATAATAAAAAGAATATGAAAATAGTTTAAATTATTATTATGTAAATATATTAAAAATGCCTGATAGTGAAAATAAAAAGAAAAAAGAATTCTAAAAAAATTATCAAACAACAGCGGTCGCCATGGCAATGCATGCAGATGACGGCGCATGCGCACTGTTTATTACTCTTGAATACAGTTGAAAAGTGTGATGACGTTCAAATAAGGTGCGCACGCCATCATACCCAAAACAACACCCATTTTGCCAATGGGTAATAAATATGAATTAAATAAGTAAATAAATAAAAAAATTCATTTTGTTTATTTGTTAAAAAGAGCCCTTTTTGTCTGCTATAAAATTCAGGAGTTGATAAAACAAATAAACAAATAAATAAACAAATAATAAAATACTTAATCAAAAAACGAACCAAACATACGATTTACAAACATTTATGAAGAAAATATGAGTGAGAATATATAGTGATAGTATATTATGAGAAATATATTGTGAGAAAATGTATTGAAGTAAAAAATTAAAAATCACAAATTTTTCCAAAGCAAGAAAATGTGTACCTAGCAACAGTCACTAGTTGCCAAAAAATTCATTTGCTGTCACACATTAAATTAGTTACAGTTTTGGCGATAACACGATAGTGGCATGAAAGAAAATATTTAAAATAAAAGCAGCAGGAGGTGTTTAACTCGTATTCAACCACCGGAAAAACACTACATAATATTTTAAAATTTTCTTTGTGTACAAAAACCACTTGATTCTTGGTGATAGTAATGAGCTACCGATACAGATGTTTGTTTGAGAAATCTTAAGAGCATAATATTACTCCTCTTCGGGAAAATTTTTTTTCTAGCAAAGGAAACAGTTTAATTTTGAAACATTAATGGATTTATTAATTAATACAACTGCTATTGCGATGTTAGTTGGATCGAACATATACCTATTCTGATGTTGCTATTGCGATGTTAGTTGGATCGAACATATACCTATTCTGATGTTGCTATTGCGATGTTAGTTGGATCGAACATATACCTATTCTGATGTTGCTATTGCGATGTTAGTTGGATCGAACATATACCTATTCTGATGTTGCTATTGCGATGTTAGTTGGATCGAACATATACCTATTCTGATGTTGCTATTGCGATGTTAGTTGGATCGAACATATACCTATTCTGATGTTGCTATTGCGATGTTAGTTGGATCGAACATATACCTATTCTGATGTTGCTATTGCGATGTTAGTTGGATCGAACATATACCTATTCTGATGTTGCTATTGCGATGTTAGTTGGATCGAACATATACCTATTCTGATGTTGCTATTGCGATGTTAGTTGGATCGAACATATACCTATTCTGATGTTTCTCAAAGCTATTTAAAGCTTTAATCAACAGCTATCTTAGTGAATAAAGAATTTATGTCTTACAAAGATGTCAGCCTAATTTTGATCTTTTAATGCATCAGTCGATCGTAATAATCACATTCCGAATATTTAATTACTAACTTTTAAATAGTAATTAAAAATGGTGCAATTATTTCTTTTAAAAGAATTGTCTTTTCGAAAAAAAAAAGTGCGCTGTTTATCTCAGAAAAAATTATCTCAACTAAGGAGAAAAAAATAAACATTGATATTATTTACAAGAAATGAGTCTTGATGTTAAGAAAATTGGAAACATTAGTGTAGTTTTCCTGTATTAGATACATAAATTTGATTTTTTTTTTTTTTTTACTCATACAGAAAGCTTATATCTTGTTAGATTTAGAACTATTCTAATGAAAGATATTTGATAAACTTATATAAATTTTAGCAACAAATATTAGAGGAAAAAGCACATACCATAATTGGCGATCGTTTGTGAAGATGATTAGATGTTAGAACAAATTCCAAAAAATTCGTTCTAAATCAAACAATCTGTTTGGTTAAGTCAGTATCTTATGCAGAGTAGCTAAACTTTCAACTCCTACAAACAAAATTTAATTTTATTCGTGTTCATTTAATCAAGCATCAATAAATACTCCTTGTAAGAACTAACTTACCTGTAATTTATGGTCAATTACTGTAAGTAATAGTTAATTGCGAACCTCATGCAGAGACTAAATTTCTTAAATCTTCAGCTATAAAATCAAAATAATAAGTTGCATTCTTTATCGCTGAATTCATCGAAATCTAATAATCTACTAAATTGCTCAGAACCGCAATTTTTTGTAGAGCAAAGCATCTTGAATCGTAGGTACAGCTTTGAATAGATCGTCTATGTCCATTGTAAATGTTTGTTTTGATTTTGTAGTAGCAGTTAAAACTATATTCCTCTACGTTTTTTTATTTTATAACCGTCGTTGAACAGCCGACCCAACTTAATGGGTTTACGGCTACTAATGTTCAACTCCGTAGCCTTGTAATTTTGAACCCAATCCAGAAGACAAGGGAACTCCTGGATCGAGTATTGGGAGAAATTGGCCTTCGTGGAGGACTTTTTTGATGGAGCTAACCCGCATTTGCGTTACATGGAGAGGAAGACCACGAGAACCTCCCACGGTTAGCCTGACGGCAAGGGGACTCTAACCCATGATCCGTCTACCACTGAGGATATTTCACGTCAGCACTGTGGTCAGTGCAAGCCGGATGCGGAATTCGTATCGACTGGGATTCGAACCCGGTTCGCCTCATTGGAAGGCGAACGCTCTATCCCCTGAGCCATCGCGGCTCATTCCTCTACGTTGGCTGTTTTTAACTTACGGATTTTTTCGAAATCTCTTATTTTCGCTTACGTAAGTTGATATTTTTTTTACGGGCACATGCACATGCGCACTAAGAAGGCGCATGCGCAATTACTTAAAAATCTTATGTATTTATCTACCGTAAATTTTCGAAATCTCTCTAAAATTTAACGTCTATTCACTTCGGTTTTGTTAGGCTTAGTTCGACGTTACGTTAATATACTCTCTGTGCTGTGTGTATGCTAAATTGACAAACTAATTTTATTGCAAGAAATATTCTGTAAATGCATCCTAAGAAAATGATTCTTTATTTATATTATATCGTAAAAATATTTTTGCTGACTCTTATATGCATCAGATCTCACAGTATTAATAAATTTCAGTGTTACTGAATGAAAAAAAATGGTTGCGGCCAATTTATACCAAAAAATGTTTTAAAAAAAAAAATACATTTTTGATGCTTCACTTTACCAGGAACTACCATTGGTTTTTGGTGTAGTGGAATATCATTTTGGTGCAGAGTAGTTGCCACCATTTTCACTATTAAGATACACAAAATTTATTTGCAGTGTATTAAACCTTGTCAAAGAATAGTAAATAAATTTTCGTTTCTTACAAAAGCTAGTTTAGGGTTGCGTGATAATTTAACGCAGCTTACCAATAGCAAATGAAGTTTCATTGCATCATTGTTCAAAATAATAAACAGTGCGCCAAAAAAAAAAAAAAAAAAAAAAAAAAACGGAGCCTTTAGAATAATGTTTGATTTTTTAATGATCGGATTTTCATGTTCTAAGACTCAATCTTAGTGGTTCGAGGGTTGACCTCAAATATACTAATTAATAAGTGCAGACGATATTTTAAGTTACTAAATCAGACACAAAAATGACTTTTCTCTGAATAAACAAACCTATTTTTTCAACGGATTCGGCTTTGTACTAAAAAGTAAAGTTAATGGAGAAATAATATTTATTAGCTTAAAACAGCGTAAAAAGTCGCCTAAGTACTATTATTTTTACTAAAAGTACTATTATTGATGCTTAATTTTGGTAATAGGTATTACTTACATCATGGTAATTGGTGCAATTTTAATAGGTACCAAATATACCCTTATATGTTTTGTGAGAAAATTTGATGCCGATTACATCTGCACCAAATACTGTAGATTTTAATGATACATTTTATACAACTTCTCAAAAATATAAATATAGGAGAAAACGACTTGATTGTGGAAAATTTTAAATATCATGAATTGCCTCGAGCAACAACATTATGCCAGATGATACTGAAAACAGTTAGTCTATATTTTGATGGTATTGAACTACCAAAAATGTGTTTTGCTTAATATCATAACGTAAAGCCACCGAAAGCTGCAACAAATAAACTATAAATATAATAAAATAAAGAATTCGTGTGTGTGTGTGTGTGTGTGTGTCTGCGTTTGTGCGTCTTTATACTGGATTGGGGTACACCGTAAGCTCTAAAAATACGAGATTCAAAATGAATGTAAATGAGTAAAATTTTAAACGAATTCTGAAACCAGATTTTTTTAAAATTATATTTCAAATTCAGAGAATATATTTAAAAATGGAATTTAATATTTTAAATTCAAAAAGGGAATTTTATTATTGCCTTAGTGAAAGCCAATGTCTTAAAATAAGCTATAAACGAATTTCAACAAAGATAAAATAGATTTTTCAAGACGATTATAGATTTTTAAAATATTTTGAAGATAACATCAGTAAGGCTTGCTAACTTACATCTATAATTAAAAATGGTAGTTTATAACACGTTTTCTTAGACTTAATTAGATTTTATTTTTTATGCCAGGTTATCTGTTTGATCAGTGTAATCGTCGTAACATAAGCAAACTACATCACCAAATTATTATTCCTAAGGTTATCTGAAGCCACGCGTTTATTTTGTTTACAGTTATTCTTTTAAAACGCGTTTTTATATAACTAAATAAATTAAAATCAACGATAATTGAAACAAAAAAAAAAGTATTGTACTGAAAAGCAAAATTAATTAATATAGATAATAATTTTTTTTTTGTAATAATAATTAATAAACGTTTCATGCAAATTCTTTGAAGAATAAGCATAAAAAAACACCAATATTATTATTGACGCCAATGATAATTAATTTTGGTAAATTACTAATTGAAGTAAAATAATAAGCTACGTACTAAAAGGCAAAATAAATGGAGTAATGTTACCCAGTTCGCTTAAGCGAGTGTAAAAAATCGTAAACTATTATTGACGCCAATGATGCTTAATTAATTGTGGTAATAAGTACTAATTGAAATTTTTAAAAAATATGCTATGAACTAATAAGAAAAATAAATGGAGAAAATTTACATATTCGTTACGGGGTACCATAAAATAGTCACCATACTATTATTATCACCAATGATGCATAATTTTGGTAATGAGCACTACTGACCTCTTGTTAATTGATGCCGTTTTAATCGGTACCAAATATAATCTTATACAGATACAAAATATTTTATAGTAAATTTGATGCTGATTACAGCTGCTTCAATACTGTAAATTTTTATGATAGATTTATTGTATAGAAAAATGAGTACAGGAGAAAGTAGCTAGACTTTGGTAAATTTTAAGTATGAATTGCCTTAAGCAACAGCATTACGTCAGATGATACTGAGGACAATTAGTCTCTAATTTGATCGGATGAACTACTAAAAATGCATTTTGCTTAATCTATTAATGTAAAGCAACCGAAAAGTTTAATAAATAATAATGAATAAATAAAAAACATTGGAATCATTGTAACTTTATTATTTGTGTTGGTATTTATCAAAGTTTTTTGCATTGTAGTTCAGTACAGATTAACTGATGCTTTGTTTTCACACCTTACGAAAAACAGGTATTCGGCGAGTATATAAAAAAAAGTACAATATAAATTTAAAAACTTACTCCAATGCTCATGCAGAAGGCGATTGTTTTTTTCTTTTAAATTATGTAATAAAATGTTTTAAATAATTATTAAAATAAATAAACATAATTCGTAAAATTGCAGTACATTACCTACTATTATAAACCACACCTTTAAAGTACTTTTGTATATTGACTACAAGATCATTTAAAACGTCGTATTTCTAATAACAAAAACCTGCGTTTAGTAAAGGGACATGCGCCAACATTTCATTTTTAAATAGACACAACGAAAGATAAAAAAATAAAATAAAAATCATTTTCTTGGAAGATTAGAACATAATATCTGAAGGCACGTTTCGCCATTTTTTTATTGATCAAATATCGAGCTATTAATGCTACTTTTCAGTTTAAGTACAATTTAGTGAATGATGTTGCACATATAATAGGATTCGATCTACAATTCCTTTTTCGGGATTTATGGCCAATTAGTAAAAGAATCTTCAATGAACGTTGTTTAAATAACAAGCCCATATTTAGTTTCTCCCAAAAATAATCGAACTCAATAGAACATACAGGGAAATTATAACGATTGAATGAACAAGAGATACACAGCAGAGTCCTCATCATGGAAGTCTCCTTGATGCGAATTTCTTTCTATAACGAAATTTTTAATCATGGAACGTTAAATTACATTTAGAACTTTCTCTATATAACGAAGTGGTTGTCCTCCTATAACGAATTTTTCAGATGTTGATCTTCGTCATTTTTTTCGAATTTTTCTGACGTTTATATATTTTTTCCCATTACTTTTGAAAAAAAAAGTTGTTATATTGGAATTTGTGTAATTAATGTGGATTTGTGTAACTTATGTGCACCTGCCAGTGACGTAATCTGGGTATCTCGATCCTGTTGTTTTTTTCCTAATCTATTGCAAGTAAGCTAAACTCGCCAAGTATCAATTCTATTAAGTGACACGTTCTATATTCTTTCACAAAGATTTTAGTACTTTCACAATATAATTTTTACTTAACACAAAGCCATATAGAACATAAACAAACTAATTATGCATCGAATTTTCCAGGTACACAAAACAAAAATATGTCACGGTTACGAAACAATACATATACAAATATTAGATCTAAGCTAAATAAAAGACCTAGACGAAAAAAGAATGAATTTTAATTTTTCAAATTCAATGCACGACACGGCATTGTATTTAATTAACTTCACATTAATTAACATTCTAACTTATGTGGATAAACGTAGCTCGACTTTAACACGCCATCTTGTTTATAAGCTATCAATTGGAGCCGAGGTCATGGGTCACGTGTCTGTGTATGTGTGGTCGTCTGGAGTTGCGAATACCCAATTCGGTTTCCCACATGCCTCTGTTTCTAAAACCATTCACCTATGGGTGATTCTTTTTAAACATGACAATTCGGACCAAAAAATTTCTTCAAATTTAAAGTCTTCAAAATAATCAAAAAATTTTTTTGTATACTTCTTTAGTTACATTTATTAACATCTTACAGAAAGCAGTGTAGTTTATTGACATTTACTCGAGAAAAAAAAAAAAAAAAAGAAATTTACCATATCTTGAATGCCAGGAAAATGACATATTAGCTTAGAAGTTTAAAAAACAGTCATTTTAAGTTAATAGTAAGTAACTCAACTTAAGCCTTTATGTTAGATGGACCATAAATTACTTAAATTAATTCTTTTTATCCACTGTAGAAAGAATCAAATCTTTTTTTGTTGCTGATATGTACAGAATAAAATTGTGTATAATAATCAATCATTAAATTAATAAATAACTTTGATTACATCCAACCATATTACAATCATACATAAACTTGATATTAGGTTAATATTTGCTTTTCCTCCTTACATTATTAGCAGTTAAAAAAAAATTTTGGTATCACTTCAATGTCCTGGAATTCATAAGCCAGGAAAATGACAGCCAGGATAATGACAAATTCGCCATTTTATAGCATATAACTTTACTTTAATTTAATATTTTGGCCTAAGACGTTTACATTCTGCAGAAAACAACAGGATTTCTTAAAATAACTCAGATAAATCTATGTAGTTTATGCTATTAATGATTTCAAGAAGCCAGGAAAATGACAACACAAAAACCTACTCACCTTGAAAAATTTTTTGAAATAGATTTTGAACCAGAAAATTGGTTCTTTATTCATGGAACAAGACATGTTCATACAGGAGGGTATCTTATCAATCTATTAGCATAAGATATTGATTGCTGGCTCTACCTATTTTGGTTATAAACCACTAAATGAAAGTAGCCAGGAAAATGACATTTTCTTAGGACAAACAAATTATTGACAGAAAAATTTATTTTAAACGAAGTTTTTGTAAATAATACCCTCTGCGTATATTCTAGAAATGCTTACACCGGTTGAGATAAAAAAAATTAGATATTGAAAAATTTATGGGAAGCTTTGAAACTAGTTATTATTGGAAACATTTTTTGGGACATGCCAGGAAAATGACATTTTGAAGTTCAATTAAATTTTTTAACTATACAAAACAGTCAATGCTAGTGCAAAGTCATTTTAAAATGCTAACAGCAATGCAATTTATTAATTTTTGTTTTAAAAAAAAAGCTCTTTTAGTATTATAGTATTAGATCTTGGAGCAAGGGACAGTGAATTGTCATATTTCGTGAGAATCACCCATATATCATTTCAGCGGTAATGCATTATAATAGAATTTTAACACATCTTTATAACCTGCATTAATTTATTTTTTAATTAAAACTAATATTTTATATTCTGCCACACATGAAACATCGACTGAATAATTTGTAACATTTACTTGAATAACTGCTATAAAATATCTTACTACCATACAATGAATGAACAGTTTTGCAGTTATTAAACACCCCGTACGTTACATTGACTTTTGTACTAAACTTCGTGTGTGTGTAAAACTGTATCCAGTCAACATTAGTACTTTAAATAATGAATACAAAATTGTAAAAACATTACAAGGAAGCAACTTGGCGCATTACAATTAAATGATTTTTGGCAAATAAAAAAAAAAAACATTCAAGTAGTTCTCGGCAACCAAAATTAAACCGTAGATGAAGTTTCAAAAGGTAACCGAACAAGTTAGATCTGACAATAAAGTGTTAATAAAGTGATTGCTGAGAAAAATGATTCTGACAGGAATATTTAGACGTGGGAAACATAAGTCAGAGAAAAAATAATTATATTTAGCATAAACAATAAGTGAATAATTTAAAGTTTTGAAAAAAAAAAAAAAAAAACACTGTTTTGTATAAGAAACAAAAATTATTGCGAAACAATGATAGAGGTTGGTGATCGACAAAGAAAAGGAAATATCTGCTCCTTAGTTTTTAAACATTGAAAAATCTTAGAATTTTTAAGAATTTGATGCTATGTATTTCAATTTTACTTTTCTAATTAAATTAAATGATGGTAAATGTGTACAGTGTGCAAAAAGGACATCCCTGAATAAATTAAGATCAACAGGAGACAATTTTAAAATTCGATTTCTCAGACACTATGAACAAATTTTATAATTGTATGAATTTTACAATCGTTTGCAAATATTTTTCAAGTCGCTTGAAGAGTTCTCGAGATATGACGAAATAAGCAAAAAATAAAACTAACATTAAGGTGTCCAAATTTCGGACCTCTCCTGACCAAACTATTGGGACCATATTTCCCAGATTGCGGTTACCCCCTATATTTTGAGGAACAGAAATCCGAATCAATCTATAAAAAGGTATGTTCATTCACTCTTGTGTTTGATTTCGTAATTTCAAATATCGTCTGCTCTAATTAGCATTTTTGAGGTAACTCCCTTGAGCCATTTAAGATTGAGACCTAGAACGTGAAAATCTGATCATGTTATTGAGGGTGATCCGTTTATTTTTTTGCGCACTGTACATTATTTTGAATAATGATGCAATTTGACTTCATTCGCTATTGGTAAACTGCGTTAATTATAACGCAACCCAGGACCAGCTTTTGTAATAAACGTAAATGAATTTATTATTCCTTAACAAGGTTTAATACACTACGAAAAATTTTAATGTATCTTAACAGTGAAAATGGTGGCTTCTACTGTACACCAAAATGGTATTCCACTACACAAAGAACCAAAGATAGTTCCTGGTGCAGTGAATAAAAATATCGTCTGCACTTATTAATAATTAGCAACTTTGAAGTCACCTCTTCTAACCATTAAGATTGAGTCCTAGAACGTGTGAAGATCCGATCGTTAGATCAAAAGTTATTAAGTGTGGTTCGTTTATTTATTTATTCTTTTGCATACTGTGCATTAATCACATTTGTAAACAGTTTGTACTTATCAACTTTACTTTTGATAAAAGTATCTTTGTTAATTTAATTGTTCAAGTACTGATGAAATTCCTAGGTGAACTATGGCACACCTTATACTTGTGAAGAGACTGGGAATTTCATAATTGTATAATGCAAACTATTAAAGATAGTCGGTTGCGATGTCATTAATCTAAAACAATCTCATCTGGAGCAATTATAAACGTATAGCGAGACTACTCAATACAATTACCATCTCTGCCCTCTCTAAGGTAATTATTAGATACAATTTCAGAACGATATCGATGTTATCCTTGCAATTATTCAGATTGGACGAATGCTTACTTAAATTTGATACGATGGATTTTAAACAATGAAAACTGACCTTCGTTTGGATACCTCAATCCTCGTAGTGATATTAACCATTTTGAAAGACAAGCGGCAAAATTTAATTTGTATTACAAAATGTAGTATGTGATTAAGCTATAAATTTTAGTCAATAAGTCGAAATGCCCAATGATATGATATTTAATATCTGAATTACTCTTAAGATGTATACACGGACAATGAGGAAAATTATAATGGGTCTTTAGGTAATCCTGTGTATTCGTGCAAAGGGTCTGATTGCTCATCAATTGATGTGTTATATCATATTTCGTCTTCGATACCGAAAGGAGCGTTTGTGATGAAATGATAATATTTTATTTCGTAAATTGATGTTATAACGCGATGTACGGTAAACAGATTTTGCAAATGCATTTTATTGTTATAAAATAATTTGTTTATTAAAAAAAAACAATTATAAAGTATGCTGTTTTTTTTTTATTTTATTTTATTTTTGCGTGATTTGACAACAAAACCAAAGAGAGTATTCCTTAAAGATATTGAAATTCGTGCAAATGGCAAAAATACAATTTGTGAAAAACGGATATTCAGAAGATTTAATTCTTTTTCTTTATCAATATAATTTAATATCTCTTCTTTTTTAAAATTTTCTTACATAATTTCAGAAATTAAATTATCGTTTTTGACGATTTAGTCAGCAATCCTTGGATTGTATTTCATTGTTTCAGACACTCATTTAATTAGAAAATAATAAGACATAATGAGTTCATAAGACATAATTCATAATCAACAGTTCAAGTTGACTCTGATCAATGCAGAATTGAAAAAATAAATAAATAAAGAGATTGGGCCAAAAATAAAGTCAATACCAAAGACAAAAAAAAAAAAAAAAAAGAAACATTTTTTTTTGTTATGTTTCTATCCTTTGTTATGTTTATTTAATCTTAGAAATTTTTTTTTTTTTTTGGTCCGAAAATTAACGAGTAAATATATAGCTAGCAGTTTCTCATTTTAACTGTCGCTTTAATATTTTAAAAAAAGCATGTCCAGATAAATTCGAAATTAAAAATTTGGAAATGTGAAATTCTTTTTTCTTCAAACGAATTTTTTAAATTGAAGTTTCACCTGAATTCGAATTAAAATTTAATAATTAAAAACAAATGCATTTGAAATATTGTAGTGGAACAGAAAAAAATTGTACAACGTACGTTCTGTAAAAAATCATTAAACCTTTCAAAATGATTGTAAATTTTTAAACAGATTTATGATGTTATTCTACACGCGAAAAGGAGACGCCAAATGAAGAGAAAAAAAAAAATTCTATCTTCCAAAAGCAGAGCTGTACTCTTAATTTATCCTTGATATTCGATGGACACATTCAAGGGGTGGATCGCTCATCTAAATTCGATGAGATCAACCACTCAGGAAATGGGGATAAGGAAACTTTGGCCAACATCTTTCCGTTTGTCTTTCCCTTAGCTAACCAACCAGAGCTCTTCAATCCCTTCTCTACGTGACGGGCGTAAATAACAATCAGTTAAAACAATTTAATTTAAATGAATTATTGAGTTCGAAAACAAGGCCACCTGCAGTAGATTTCGTATGAGGATGACCTGTTTCCGGACTCAGTGATTCAACTAAAACGACCCTTCACAACAATAGTTATGAAAAAGTTATAAACGAAAAAGAGTTGAGTATCAATAAACCAATGGTTAATGCTTAGATTTTGATTTAAGGCTTTTCTAACTGAGTAATTTTTACTGCAATTGAATAATGAACTATTTTTATAACTGATGAGAGTTCATTACAATTATTTATGACTGTTACTAGAGTTTTAATATTTATTAAATAAGAGTGAAAGGTTTGAAAAAAGGTGGTGCCGAGCATCACTAACAATCGAGCAGCACGATTGGTTCAATTGTTAACATTTAAATTCTGCCGGCCAAGTGGCCGAGCGGTAAGCGCGCCTGACTGCGAAGCCATTGGCTGAGGGTTCGAATCCCGCTCCGGGCATGGATGTTTCTCTCTCGCTTTGTACTGCTCTCTGTTGTGTGTGAATGAAGCCCACCCTATAAACGGGATTGTGGCCCGGGCAATGTTGCTCGCCTCCGTGACTTTGGTTCACAGGTGCCCACTGGGTAACGCGAAATGAGCAACAATTCTGGCACTTTCGTAGGCAAACATTCGAATTCAGTGCCTGCCATTGGAAGAAAAAAAAAAAGATTTCGATTCTGTTCTTCGAAGACTATTTGAGCTTATAAAACAATCTTTTTTCTCGAATTTTATAACTGTTTTATAAGAGAGAAAGAGGGAGAACAAGGAATTTTTAAATAAGAGACTAAACCCAAGAACGTTAGAGAAATGAATGGGAGTTAGCTAATTATTTATTAAGATGCGCTAATATATTATTGCGAGTTTAAAAACAAGACAAATATCGGTAGAGTTGTAAAGTAAAAGGAATTTTTAATTAAGGCATAATACCAGGAAGTTGGGAAAATTAACTACTAATTAGGATGCCAGTTTTTTTTTAAAAAACATTATTGTGATTTTGAAAACAAGACAAATATTGGTAAAGTTGTAAAATACAACGAATTTTTAATTAAGGCTTAAACCCAGGAAATAAGGAGAATTAACTACTTATTTATTAAGATGCCAGTTTCTTTATTTTTTTGCATTATTTGTCATTTTGAAAACAAGAAAAATATTGTTAGAGTTGTAAAATACAACGAATTTTTAATTAAGGCTTAAACCCAGGAAATAAGGAGAATTAACTACTGATTTATTAAGATGTCAGTTTCTTTCTTTTTTTGCATTATTTGTCATTTTGAAAACAAGAAAAATATTGGTGGTAAAATTACTTTAAACCCTATAATTGTGTAGATAAATTGAAAAATTCTCGTTAAAAAGTATGTTAGAATAGCCACATTGTATTACAGAGCTCAAAGGAATTAGGTTAATAATTGCATTACATTTTAGCAATCTCTTAACTTATAAATATTCTTAACTTTGAAGAAAAAAACAGAATTTAGATTAATTAAAATTCAGAAAACATACTATCTACATAAAATCATCATCATCAAAAAAAAAAAAAATTTAAGAGGAAAACTCAAATAAAGAGTATAGAAGTTTAGAAAGGAATACACTTCAAAATAAATGTACAAGAATTTTAAGTCAAAATTAACTACTTAAAGTAGTGAACATTTGTTTCTGCAAAGAAATGCTATATCTTACTTTTCAAAAGAAATTTCACTTTGGAATCAGTTTAATTCTAATGCTTAGTGAATTCTATTTTTTGAATGTTGTAAGGATTTTATTATAACATAAATTTTTTGTCTTGAACGCCCAAAAAATTAAATCACTAAGTCTCATTATGATTTTTAAAAAAAAGTGTCAAGAACAGAGTCAATAAATTAAGTCTTGAGGCATTTTCAAATCTTCCAGAAGGGACTTTTTGGAAAAAGACACAAAATTCATGAAGGTTTCATATTCTTGGGTTTTGTACCATTATCCAGGGTCAATTTAAGACAAAAAAAATACATAAACAACCTATCTGGAAATAATACTAAGAAATAGTTTGATGCCAAAATATCCATTTAAAGAAAAAATATTGCCTATCATATATTACTCAAAGCTCTTTCACTATTAAATACGTTAGTATATACCTTGAAATGAATAATAAAGAACACAATAAAGTGTACCATTTGAGTTTTAAATTAATTTATTTACACAATTGTTATAGTACATTAAGCATACAACTAGAAGTACTAACGTTAATTCTGTACAGAAATCATTTCACGGTATTTAATACAAGTGTTAATAAAGTAAATATATTAAAATGAAACTGGAATAGATAAACTAAAGAATCTAAATAATAAAATAAAATTTTTTCATTTATGAAATAAGCAAATTATTACATAAATGTATATGTAGCACCTGTTTAAAGTGCAAATGTTAACATAACACCATTAGTAAAACACAAATTTTTTCCTTAATATATATATGAACAGTGTGCCAAAGAAAAACGAACCACCCCAAATAACTTTTGATTTAATGGTTGGATCTTCACCTTCTAGGACTCAATCTTAATGATTCGAGGGAGTGCCCTCAAATATTCTAAATGTACGACTACTCAGGAACTGTTCAACCATTTTTGCTTCAATTTTGTAATGTAAAATAACATACTTTAAAATGATGTAAAAAATTTTATACCTTACAATTAAACATTTTTTGACTATTATTTCATAAAATAATAAAAAATTAATAAACATTGACTAAAAATTTTTTTTTCCTTGAATTATCTTTGGATGAACGAATTTTATAATTGCATGCAAAAAATTTTCAATTTGCTTAAAAAGTTCTCGAGAAATACACAAAAAGTAAAATGAACATTAAGGGATTTTAACTTCAGTTTTAACTTTGAATCTCTCTCCTAACGAAACTATTGGGATCATATTTAGCAGAATGCCGCTATTTTGGGGAAATAAGAACCCAGAAATCCAAATGAGTTGGAAAAAAAAGGTATGTTTATTCAGAGAAATTATGTATTTGAGTCTGATTTCGTAATTTAAAATATCGTCTGCCCTAACATTAATTAGCATATTTGGAGGTCACTCCCTCAAAATATTAAGAATGAGCCCTAGAACGTGAAGATCCGATCATTAGATCACAAGTTATTAAGGGTGGTCCGTGTTTTTTTTTTTTTTTTTTTTTTTTTTCGCACTGAACTTACTCCAACTACTGTGGATTGATCGTAGTTGCGGAAAGAAATTTTTTCTAATGATATTTCTTAAAAAAATACCTGCTTTAAAAAATTCACCTTTAATCACTACCGTTGAAAAAATAATTCAAAACTACAAAGAATCTGTAATATTTCTTGGTATCCCTGTATATGTATTAAATTTTAGTTTAAAAATTAAAATTTTAAAAGAAATTACAAAGGATGCAAAACAACATGCATCAGAAAAAAAGCTTTTGTTGAAACAGATGTCAATTGTTTATAATGTTTAGATTAAAATTGAAATGCAAAATATTTAGGATTAAAAAAAATTCAAATTATTACACCTAAAAAGGATAATTAAAGGAAATAAGTGTCTGCAACACTATCAGCCTACGAAAGTTTTTACTGAAAACAAACGAATTAAATTTCCCTATTTCATTTTTTTAGTTTTAAGAAATTGGTTTTAAAAAAATTAAAAGAATAAAATAAAAAAATAATAATTTGACTGAGTAGTACAAGTACAAATACATTTTCAAATAAGAATTAATATTTTTCCTACATCCATATTTTAAAAATTAGTTTAATCGATATATGCAGGAACATCAAAAAACATCTAGACAAAATCTTCTTGAAAGTATAAAACTATTGAGTTTAAATAAGAAATTTGAATTAAACATAGCATTGTGCAAATTAAAGTTTTTTTAATATTTACATTGATAACATGTATGATTTTTATATGCCTTATTTTATTTACAGACCCAAGCTTATTTAGAATGATGGTGAATTAAAAGTATATTTATTCATCAAGATCCTTTAGACATTAAATAAGTAATATTTTTAATTAGCTAAGAAACTATAAATATGAATAATTTATAGCATTTTGACCATGAAAAAAATTAATTTAAAATATAGATTTCATATTATATTTTATACTCGATCTACTGAATATAAAATATAACTGAATTTTTCATTGTAACAAAAAATAAGTCACGAATAATTATAATAATAAAACTGGTCTCAAATGGTTAAAATATTTATTATAATTAGCTTAAGTACATTTTTTAACATGACATAAACTAAAATCGTTTGAAAACAATATTAAAAAATGCTTCAACAAAACTCAAAATGTTAGAACTTAAATAAAAAAAAATATATCAAGTAACTAATGAAAGCCTTATCTTTTTAATAATTATTATAACAAAACAATAACAATGAATGCTAAGAAAACAATGCAGATAAAAGACAGATGAAAGAGACAAGAAAAAATAACTCTAATGCTTCATCTATTGCTTTCCCTTATAAAACTTGTTTACATTCTTTAATTGAAAAAGTTAAATATTGCCAAGAAGTAAAATTGCATTTAAAAATTATCATTAAAAATGAAACATAACAATCAAAAATATTACAAGAGATTTCCTCCGTTTTCTATGGTAAAAGTTAAAAATTCTTTATCACTTTAGGTATAGATTAGATATTATCTATCAATCTACTTTATCATTATTTATATACATAAGAAAAGAAAAGCAGGAAGATTGATTAAAATTGCAATGCTCTATTAGGATAGTATATTTTAAAAATAATTTAGTTTTGAACCATTAAATTTTTATTATGCATGTAAATATATTACAAAAAAAAATCCTTAAAAATAAATCATCACACAAAATTGAAAATAATTTGCTGTTGCAATAAGTTTTTGAAGGCAACAAAAATTACTCTTCATTGGGCATGCAATAAGAATACAAAATCCAAAGATTTGAATTTTAGGGTGAAAAACTGATAAAAATTTTCACTTTCCCCTAACATAAATAATTATATCCAACACAAACTTTCATTGCCTCCAAGCAGTAGAAGTTTCTGATGAGAGATAGTCATACAATAGCACTAGTTTAGTTTCCAAAAATGAAATTGAACACCTCAGGGTGAAAATTGAATTTTCTTTGAATGAAAATTAAAGATCTTATGGTGAAAAATTGATCATCTACTTCTGATAAAACGTTAACTTTATTAACATAAATAATTATATCCAACCAGAGCATTCCCAGCACTCAAGCAGTATTAGTTTTTGTAGAGAAATAGACATATACTAGTATTAGTTGTGTTTTCAAAGGATTTACATCTGCAGAGATGGTTTGTTATTAAACCTTTCTCTGCAATCACCTTTGCAAAAGTGGCTAATTTTTTCTCACCTTTGCAGAACCTGTGGCAGGAAAATCTGCACATCAGTGAACAAAAATGAGATAACTCAATTTTTACTCCTGAGGCTTTCAAGTAATTAAGTTAAAAGTCAAAAATAAGATACAATAATAAAGAAAATTCATTAAGTATTTTATTTTATACACAAAATAACCATAACCAAAGGACTTTAAAAATGACACTATTTTAAAGTAATCTGCAGCTGCCATTTGTTCTTGTGCATTTTTTGATATAATAGTACAAAGTATTATTGTTAGATAGTAAAATGAAACATATTTGAAGATATGACTAAAAAATGAATAAAGTCTTAGTCAAAAATTAGACTAAAAAGATTTCAATTGTGGGAATAGTTGAAGAATTTGTCCCAAACAAAATAATGATAAAGTGTTTTTATAATGACAGAATTTCAAAACAATTTGAAGCTGCAATTAGTTTCACATATTTTAAAGTTCAAAGAACAAAAATGTATATTTTTAAATGGTGGCCACAAATAATAAAAAAAAAAATTCCTGACAGTTTTAAAAAGATTTTATCAACTTTTCCAGATTTTCAAAACTGATAACATCAATTTTTAACTCATTTTTCATTTCTGTGTCTTATACATGTAGATAAAATACATCATAAAACAATTTCACTAGCTACCGAAATTGAAAAGTAACAATTAGGTAATAAAAATACATTACAAGTATAAACTAAACAAACATATTTTGTCTTATACTTGTATACAAAATACATTATAAAACACTTTTGCTTGCTACTGAAGTTAAAAATAAACAATTAAAAAATACATTTATAAGTATTAACTAAACAAACATATTACATCTAATGTTCAGGTAGATAGCAGTACTTACAAATGCAAAAATTTTATTTTATGCTGCTGATATTTATGACAAATCAAAGGTATCTGTATAAATAACTTTTAGTCACTGTGGGAAACATTCGTTAACAATTAATATAAATGTTTAAAATAAAATACCACTTTTTACAGAGAAGACAACATTTTCTTGATTTTAATTAATAAAAAAAATCTTAGAATAATTGATAAAATTTTCTGACTTTTCAAAGTTGTGCTGTTATATGCAGATAAATATTAAATAAATTTAAAAAACAATGAAAAAAATAATTAGTAAAAAAAAAATTTTCAAAAAGAGAAATGTCTGTGATAATAGGTGCAGCATTTGTCTCAAACAAAAATGATCATGATCTTTCATAATGATACTAATTTAAAACAATCTACAGTTGCAGCTAATTTAAAATGCATAGTTGTAAGAGCAATCATGCATTTTAAAGAGCAATAGAACAGAGTACATATTCTAGAGACACAATAAAATAATATTAAACGACATGAGTCATAAATGAAAGAATCCTTTTCGAAAATAATTTTAAAAAAAGCAACAATGATGAAATCTTGAATAGCATTTTTCACAAACATAAATGATAGCAGAGGTGCCAACTTTCCAAACTAGTTATCAGCAGTCAGAAGTACAATAAGACAGAAAGATAGTAAATAGAAGTTTGCATTGACATAATTTAAATAAGTACAATTTTAAGATGCATGTATTACTTATTTTTATATGGGTAAAAAATTAAATTATGGAAGAATTTTACTATTATATAAAGAGAATAGCTGTAAAGCAAAGGTACTAAATTAAAAAATCTCTAAAATGTCATAGTTTATCATAAAATGATAAATTTATTACTTGGAATCATTTTTGAAGTTTTTAGTGAAATTTTAAACTAGCCCTAAATATTCTTTACCCTTGTTACTTTTTATTGCTAGCTTCTATCTATCATATCATTATTTATTGCTTTTAGACTTATTTAAGAAGAAAAAAAATTTAATTACATTATTTGCAAATAACAAAATTTCATTTCATAAATCGTGATGGAATCTGTAGAAGTTTTCAGAAAGATTTTTATTTTTTAGAGAAATTTCTGAAATGAGGCAATTTGTCTGCAAAGGTCTTGCACAATTTTTGGGAAGATATGGAAATATTACAGAATAGCTTGCAATATACTTTGACAGAAAGATATGCATGTTTTAGTCACACGATGTATAGCATATCCGTCTAACTCTTCCTGTCACAAAGTCTAGAGTTGTCTGCTAATATTGAAACAAAAGAGGCAATAATAGCCTGAAAAAAAAATCTGGGGTGGTGTATTAAAAGTTTTTATTAAATCTGCCAAAAAAAATTTCTGTCTCATTATTTACATGCTTTTGATATGGATTTATTCCATTTTCTTATTTAAGTATAATTTTATACAGGATGCTTAGCCAAATTATTCAATAAAAAATAAGCACCTTTTAAGCACTTTAAAAAATATTATAACTAAGCAGCGTTGGAAAGTTTTTGAAAATTGACGGTTTTATCTTGTTTTACCTATCATGTCAAAAAACAACTTTTGGTATTGTTTTTGACAATAGTCAAAAATCACAAAATTTTGAATTATGTAAAACGAATGGCGTTTTCGTACGCCAGGGACTGACAATAAGCCGAAATAGATTGGGGTTGAATTAATTGTGAAAACCTTAAATAGAACAATGTGAACTGTGTCTTTTTGAATTTGAAGCGAAAATCAACATAGTAAAGGAAAAATCTCATTTTGAAAAGGGGAAAATTAAGCACTTTTTAAAATACCCAATGAAAAAAGCACCTTTAAGGGCTTTTAAAAAACGAAAATAAGCACCTTTAAGCACTCTTTAAAAATGCTACGCACACTGTTATATCTTTCAAATTAAATTTAAACAACATACATTTCTTGTGTTTACTATTTAAATATCTAAAATTTACAAATTCAAATTTTGCAATACACATGTTTGGGTAAGTTTCATTTCTACAATATTAATCTCCACCTGCTGATATAAAGTATCCCTGTAGCAGCATTTATGAAGAAGGATCAATAAATTCTGCTACTGGGGTTAGAGGTAAAAAATGTATTTTAAGCAGATTATTACAATATTTCTCAAAAGCTGCAATTTTTATTACTAAACTGTTAAACCATAATCTTGACAATGAAATCATAATAATTATGGATAAATCATAATAATTGGCCCCTCTGTGATGGTGACCAAATGATTTTATAATGAAAATATATTTAAATGATATCACTCTTGGCAGTATTTCTTGATACATTTTCTTTAATTTCAAGGAATAGGTTTTTCAAGGTGGTGGATACTTCTTAGCATGCACAATAAGGTCTAAAAAAAGATTTTAAAAAAAACTTAGATTGGATATACAATAAATAAAATCAATGTATTGTTCATAAAAAATTAATTATAGCTTCAAAGAGTATGAATAGAATATAAATAGTGTAAGCTTCAAGAGTGTGAATCGTATAATGAATAGTGTTTTTATTTTGGGCATAGAACAATATTTGATAAGTTTTTGAAGACGGAGAAGTCAAAACAAGTTTAGAGTTTTTAAATTTGTAGTTCTGAAACTATTGTTTGTTTCTACCCCAATATAGAATCGTTTTAACATGTCTTATATACTAGTGAATTGGAATCTTTTTTTTGCAGTGGTAGATACACTACAGTACCCCCTCCCTCCCCCACCAGAATTTTATCTGTGATATAGAATTTGATGAACTGATGCATGGTCGCTCGTATGTTCCATTAGCAGTCGAGTGTATACAAGTCAACGTTGTGTGTGATCGAGACTAAGTAGAAACAGCAAGCGAGGAGGTGGATAATGTTGCTGCCACAAGTCAACTTTTCAATGTGAACTATCCATTGAAATTGGCGTGTTCAAATCAAAGTGGGAGTTTCTGTCAAAGTAGGTGTGTTCACATCATGTCCAAAGGGCACCAATGTGGGGGTAGTAGTTATTGACAATGTCAACCTTCATCTATGAAAAGTAACATAGAATCGAGTTAACCGGTTTTGGATACTAGTGAATTGGAATTGTATTTTTGTATAGTGGTAGATACACCACAATTACTTTATTTATTTGTTTATTTTCTGAAAATGCCAACAACTTTTTAAAAAATCTGCCTTGGACTATTTATGACCTCAAAATATAAATAGATAGCTTTAAAAGCTGCCTTGATATCCTGATCTTGCTATGTTTAGATTATTTCACTATTCATTAAGATGACTTTTATTTATTTTCGAGCGATTTGTTTCAACAAACATTTTTTGAAAACATATTAAAATAAAAGAACTCATATTCCTTTTCATTTGAAAATTAGAAATTTAGTAAATTAGTCAAACATATTTAAAGTAAGTATAAATTAGAATGCAAAAATTTCACTAAAAGGGTACTCACAAATCTGTTATCAATATTCATGCCAAGCGGCTTTCAAATTGTACATTCAATCAGATGAGCTGTTTGTTGTACATAATATACAATTTGATATTTAGTTCACAGAGACAGTACAAAAGTTTAAGCACAGAAAAATAAAATCTTCTACGAATGATAAGAAAAAAATATATAACAACTTATAACATAATATGAAAGTTCAAAATTGAAATTTTAAAGTTCTATTGGTGCATATTTTTTGTAAAACCTCATCTTTTCTTTTTTGCAAGGTCAAAAAATTTAAATGCATTACAATCGATAGTACGATGAATGCTCTAAATCATTAAAAAAAAATTTACAACTTCAAAAATAATATCTCAACTGATTTATAAAGATGCATCACATTATAAATAAAGCAAATTTTAAAAAATCTATTTTAAATACTAATTCAGCATCAAATCTCAATTGTGGAACCCTGCCCAAGTGTTCCTTAAGTCAATAGTAAACAAGCATATTAAGGATGATCTGAAATAAAATTTTAGATCTACTACCTACCATGATACCTTAAGATAATCATATGAGTGCAATTCCCTATTGAAGTCACGAATTAGCAATTTTAGATCTTCTACCTCTCATGTTAACCTTAAAATAAACATATGAGTGCAATTCCCTATTGAAGTCATAAATTAGCAATTTTAGATCTTCTACCTCTCATGTTAACCTTAAGATAAACATATGAGTGCAATTCCCTATTTAAATCATAAATTAGCAATTTTAGATCTTCTACCTCCTATGTTAACCTTAAGATAAACATATGAGTGCAATTCCCTATTTAAGAAAAGAATTAGCAATTTGTGTTTTTTATCCAATTTTATTCTTTGAAATAAATTTTATGCAACTTAGTAACCTGAAACTTATTTTTAACGTTTCAGGATTTTAAAACTTCTACAACAGCTATGGAGAAATTGGAAAAATAATTAAATCATAAAATCTGACAAACTAAATTCAATTTTAAAAAAAAATAAAACAAAAACAATTCAAAAATATTAATTTAAGAATTTAAAGGAAATCAGAATTCATATAATTATCCTTAGTTTAGATAGGAAATGAGGGGAATAGATTTAGATTCCAGAACACACTAAAGAAAATTATAAAAGTTACCCTGTTTACCTTTGAAAATCACAGATTGCTGATGTAAACTTGTTTCGAACGAGGAAAGTAGCTATAGCTTCAGCTACCTATTAAAATAAAAAGCAATTAAATATATTATTAGTTACAGTTTTCTAAATTAAATACAATAATTTCAGTAATACTGAAGCACAAGCATATATGAAACAGAGAGTGATATTTTAAATATGATAATTGTAAATTACATGCATTTAAGAATTTACTTTTAGCACAGTGAGCACCCTCAGCTAGTGCGAGCGAGTGCGCAGTCAGTGAGCAATAAAAACTGTAACACCCTGAAGATTTTTTGGCCTAAGGATGGGATCTCTTTGCAATGAGTTTGACTTGGCTTAAGTTTCTAACTAGTTAAGTGTTAAGTTTCTGACAAGGACATGTTAATAATTAGTGTAAATGACAATTTACTTAATACCATTAATTACTTTGAGTATTACGCCATATGTCAAGTAAATATAGAAATAAAAATATCTTTGCACCCATTTATAAAAATAATATATCCATTTATGCAAAAAAAGTAGTTATTTACACATTTTTTTATTGATCAAATACATTTCAAATTGTAAAAAACACAAATTTTTACACCTCTAAGCAATGTAATTTTGAAAACTGAACTTTAAAATTTCAATAATTTTGTTTAACAGTTCCTGAAGAAGAAGAATTCAAAAATAAATTACTTAAATTTACTTTGTTAAAGAAGATACCAATAGTTTTAAACCTTACAGATTTTTAAAACTTGTATTTTTAAACCTTACATATGGCTTACAATTAAAATTATTATAAATTATTAGTAAACTAAAATAAAAAAAACAATAAATAAAAAAAACAATAAATAAAAAGATAAGATTATTTTCTTGCAATAAATTGCATTAGAGTAAACAAATTTGTTGTTAAATGAGAGCAAATAAATTTATAAAGTTTCTAGAGACATGATGAACAGCAGAAATCTATCTCCAGATATAATAAATCAGATTTCCACTTTTTAAAGGCATGTTTATTTAGAGAAAGTACATATTTTAGTCTAACTTAAATTATCATTACACAATTCAATTAGCATATCTTAACTGGGTCTCACAAAATATAAGTATTGTGTCTTGTTACATAAAAATCTGATGACTAGATCAAAAGTTATTTAGGGTGTAAAGCTTTTTATTTTGTACACTGCATATTTTTTCAAATAATAATATATTACCTTATCTGGGTCATCTTCATGTACAGCATGTCCACACTGAGGTAAAACTTGCATTTGAAATTTTCCTAGACAGATGAATAATTTTGAATATTAAAAATATATTTTTAACATCTTTTAAAAACATAAAGACTATTTTAGAAAAAGTAACTTTATACTAATTGCATAAAATTAGATAGCACATTTTAATTACTATTTAGGGATTAGATTAAATTGATTATAGAAAGAAAAAAATCTTTTATTTTAAGGTAATATTGATTAAAAACAATCTACTCTATATAATAGACTTTTAACCCTAACTATTATTTATTCTTCTATATATATATATATATATATATGAATTAATTTATTAAGCTTCAATATAATTGTTAAACTATGCAAGCAACATAGTTAAATTTTAGTTATTTTACCTCTCCCAAAACAACACATGAAAATTATAAATACATTTAAATTATAAAAAATCAAACACAACATATAAAAATTAAATAGATACACAATAATCTTCATAACTACTTAAGTTTAAGTGTTAATAAATAAACACTTAACTTTAAAAATTATAAAAACAAATTGTGTCTGTGTTTCTTTCTGTGCTAATTTAATGAAAGTGTAAAATTTAATAGCTTATACCATCTAAAAATATTTCCTAATTTAGGAAGTAAAAATTGTCAATTACCTATTTATGACTTCCTTATATAATTAATGCAAACAAAAGTTTAGTAGAATGCAGCAAAATTATTAAGCTAATATTAATATCAAGATAAGAATTCTTATTAGCATGCAATATTGTTCTCACTCTAAGTTACAATAAAAATAAACTTTAACAAACATTTTACAGTTGAACCTGTTTATCTCGAACCTCTTTATCACGAAAACCTCTTTATCTCGAAATTTCTAAGATTCCCTACATTTACTGTCTAAAATCAATGTATTTTTCATGTTTATGTCGAATTTTTTTTTATTCAAAACCTCTGTTTCTCGAATTTCTAATAATAGAGCACAAATGTCAAAACTTTCTTTATTAGTAGAACTCCTATACAGAGATGAATTCCGTGAATCCACAGGAAGTAGGGATGAACAGGTAGGGGGTGTTTCTTGGAATTTCAATTACTATCCCTGCACTTCCTTAACTAGAAAGGAATACAATGATTCTGGCAGTAAGTGAGAGGTTAATGAATAGTGACCATCAGGGGTTAGCTTTTCAACATAGATAAGAAAGCTATAGAAAACAGTTGGTATGCAAACTTGTAGATGCCATTGATGAAACAAGTTAGACACAATCAGAATTGCTGTTTTGCCTGGAGAAATGTGTCTCTAAAAACTATCCAAGAGGGTTTTAAAAAGCTGGTTTTAAGAATAGCTGTGAAGATGATGAATAAAAGGAAGAAAATGTTAACGCTGAAAATGCAGTGCCAGATTTGCCAGAATGGAATGCAATAAAATCTGGATTAATTGTTGACATTAATTTTGATGATTTTTACAAGTGGACAACTGCCTGGCAACATGCGGAACATTGGCAGTTGCGGAAATCATAGATAATGTCAAAGGAATATCAGATGAAAAGGAAGAAACAGAAAATCATATTGATGAATCAAAAGTGAATGCAAAAGAAGTAGAAAAAGCTGTAGAATTCTTATAAACTCCTCTTGAATTCCAGGAAAATGTTGGCTATGAGGAATTTGCGATCTTCCTAACCTCAAAAGAATAATGGAACAAGTAAGGTTATACATCAAAAATCTTCGAAAAATTATTTTCAGTGTTTAATGTATGCTAAAAAAACTGTCATGTAAATAGATGTATGTGGTATAATTAATATAAAGAAATGTCTATATTTTTCTGCTGAAAACAATTAAAGCACTTTTAATAGAATTTCTTAATTAAAATTAATTTTTTAAAGTACCCGTATAACTCGAAACCTCTTTATCTCGAATTTTTCGCTTTTCCCGCGAGATTCGAGATAAACAGGTGCCGACTGTACTGGATTTTAAAGGACATAAGTGATACTCACCTTGCATTTGACCAATGGTTAAATCCTTATCAAGTCTATCCACACCTTTAAAAAAAAAAACAACATGAAAATTAAGTATAAAAAGTATTACAACCATTAGATGTTAATAAATGTCCTAACAAAGAAAATATCAAACAAAACATGAATTTAAATAGAAAGAAAAACAAATTACCTGCTAAGAGAAGCAGTTTGGGAACAGACGTAGACAAAAACATGTTTGATAAACCCTCAAACCAACCTAAGTAAAATAATAACTAATGATAAAACAGACATATATAATTAAAATGAAGCATGTATATACATCAGGGTGACCCAATATTTAAAGCTAATGAGTAAGCAGCAGTTGTTGACCAACACCTCCTAATATCATAAGAATAACAGAGTAAAGAGATTGACCCAAAGGTTGCAGATGGAATAACTAACATCCTAATTTTTTCATATTAATGATTTTCAATGACGTGAGGATAATATTGAAACCTTATTGAAAACTTAATTTAAGTTAGAATTAACTAGTTTACAGTTACAGTTTCTAAACTCTTAATTAACAGTTTCTAAAATCTTTTATGGTTTTGGACAGCAAAAAATTCTTAATACCACATTTGTTAATGTTTGAAAATTTGTTCCTATTTTCCATAAAAATTTGTGACAAGCAAATATTTTAGCCTGGCTAGTACATTTAGAATAGAAATTTCACACACAGTGGTGTAGATTTTTAAAGTTGTGTAAATTGTTCATACTAATCAAAATTAAACAAAGAAAAAAAACCTGCATTTAAAGTTTAGGTTTTGGAGAAGAATAGACATCAATGAAAATATTTTTTGGGGCCCAATTTAAAATTTTTTAAAAGGTCAGAAATAGTATAAAAAATAGATCAGGTACAACTGATTTAAATAAGCTTGATTGAAATTGTGATTAAAATCATAATTTAAATAACTAGAAAATTTTGTTAAAAAAATCACTGATTTAAATTAATTTAAAAAAATTTGCATGTAACTAGTTAGAATTTTTGTGTAAAATTTCATGCAACTTATATGAAATGCAACTTATATTTATAACTTATATGAAATAAAATCTGAGCCTATAATTTTACATATCTTTTTAAGAGAGGGGGAAGCGAAGCTATTTTCAAATTTTTAATGTTCACGAGTCATACAATATTCACGTATTCTTTATCACGTTGGAATTTTTTTTTTTACATTTGTTATTATCATCATAGTATCATCAGAAATGCTCTTCATAATATACTAAGAAACAACAAAAAAATATGTGTAATTTTTATGAAACTAATAGACAATAAATTTTTATCTTAAATTTTTCTTTCATTTAATTAGCATATAATTACAATTACCATTCCAAAACTTTTCAGTCTTAGACAATTCAATACGCCACACATATTTTGCTGATTGAGCTGTCTGTGGAAGGAAAATATAAGAATTAAATTTACATAAAGAAAAGAAAAAAAAAGCAAAGCAAAAGAGTTACACAAGTAAACAAGAATAACATTTGTTGTAGTTTGCTAAGACATAATGTTAAAACATTCTTTGATTTAATAATGCATAAGTATTAGATATTCTTTCTTATTAAGAATTTGCTTAAACACTTTATTTTACTTATAAACTATTCTATACATAACAAAGCATAACGAATGCATAAAATTAAATATAAAACAACAAATTTTCTTTCAATAATACATCATTACATTATTGATGCCTTATAAATATTTATGTATCACAGCTTTACAATGCATTCATACTTCAAGAGACCTTCAATGCTTAGTTTTTAGTTCATGAAGAATGTTTAAAAGTTCATGAAAACTTTTAAAATAATTTAGAATCTGACATTTTTTGAGATGTTAATTGTATAGTAAAATAAAAGAATTTTCACAAGTTCTTAAAATAGATTATCTAATACTTCATATTTTCCTCTTTTGAAAGTGAACTATTTCTGCCGTAAAACTGAGTAATAAGCAATGTAATAAGGATAACTTATCCGTGCTTATTACATTTCTAAACACCAGTGTAATTAGCTCAAATGAATTGTACTTATTACACAGTTTTATATTATTTTGGTTTACTTCTCTAACAAAGAATAATTCTTATATGGATAATTCTGCTGTTGCGCAGGATGAGTCAAATTCGATGTCTTTTTTAAAAATTTATTACTGAAGAAATGAAAAAAAAGCAACAGATTTTTATGAACTAAATTTTAAAATGCTCAAACTAAAAATTAAAATGCTAAGCTCAACAATAATTAAACAACCATATTTTTTGTACTGTCAATCATAAATTTTTTAAAGAAATCAGACAGAATTTGAAAATTGAAACAGCTTAAATATTTTTTATTTTGCTTAAACCCTTGCCTGCTGAGGAAAATTTCGAGATTCAACCCCCAGTGCCATTGGTTTCCACAGAGATGCATTTAGTTTTGGTGTGTATTGGAGAAAAAGAAGAGACAGACTTTTCAATCTAAAAACTGTTTACATTTACATAAAAAAAAGCAAATTAACTTTTACAAAAAATTTAAAGTAATTAAAGTATATATCAGAGTGCATAGCCAAATCTCTAAAAAAAAAAAAAAAGAATAAAAAAAAAAATAAGCACCTTTAAAGTACTTTTTAAGCACTCAAAAAATATTTTTAAGCACTATATACATTGACAAAATGCAAACTAATTTTCAAAGATTTTATATGATCATGATCAAATAACTAGTTTCTGTCAAAGAATACTTTTCTTGATTATATTAGCAGGGGTCTGTCTAGGTTTTTCAGAGAGGTACCCATTTTGTGAAAATTTATAATTATATTAAAAAAACAACACAATAATATGGTAAAAATATAGATTTATCGTTTCTTTCGGGATAGAAAAATAAAATTTTAAGAAAAAGTATTTTGTGAAACTACCGCTTTTCCTAAAGTTGAATTTGTGAAGGTACCGCTAAACGGTAGTTAAATTAGCCTGGACAGACCCCTGATTAGCCACCATAAAAAGAGACAGAGATTTTGCGGTTCAATTTCAGAGGGTGGAAAATGAATCCTGAAATTGATAATATCTTGCAAAGTGCTGCAGAGCTGCACACGAGAGTGCAATCTTGCTGAATCTAGCTCAATAGACGCAAATGCGGACACCCAAGAATTTCATGAAATATGTAACATGAATGGCGCCATCATAAGTTACAGGCCAACGGTGCCCCGAAATGGATTGTGGTTGAATGAATTGTGAGAATGTGGAATAAAACAATGTGAAAACCACGCTTTTGCATAGTACACAACGAAAATCAAAATGGTAAAGAAAAAGAATCTCATCGGGAAAATTAAGCACTTTTTAAAAGTACCCCATGAAAAAAACCCTTTAAGGGCTTCTGAAAAACGATAATTGAAAATAAGCACCTTTAAGAACTTTTTAAAAATGCTACGCACCATACCTATACATACTTTGAAGAGGTGCACATATACGCCAGCAGCAGTTAATGCATCACTTAAGCAAAGTGTATATATATATACTCCTGTAGCAGGCAAAGGGTGAATTAAAATATTTTTTTCAAAAGGAGACTGAAGAATTTAAACAGAATAATTTTATTTTTTGTCCTTTTAGAAAAAAAGTAATAACTACTACCATAATGCTTGTAAATTATTTTACAATATTTTCTTTCTGCCAAAAGTCTTCCAAGATTTACAATTCAAAAAGTACAACAACAAGAAAGTTTTAAATAGTTTCCAAAACAAATTGCCTACAACTTTTACATGATCACCATCATCTTCGAAAAATGAACGGCAATAAAAATGTCAGTTATGATGAAAATTCACAATAGCTGATAAAATTGTTTTTATAGTGAGCTGGTTGTTACTAATAAATATATATATATTTTATGTTAAATCAGCATTAAAAAAACTAAAAGTAGAAATAAACAAATATATATTTTTTTTTCTTTAATTTTGAACAACCATTTTGATTTAAAAACTCAATTTGTAGACTGACTTTGCCAACAGGTTTTAGACTAGATTGTGAATTTTTACAAGGTGCAAATAAAAAAAAGAATGACTTTTGTCATCCTTGACCTTAAATATTGATTATAATAGTAAGCGATAAAGAAAGATACCTAGTCAACAAGAAGGTCATTCTCTTAAATGGTGTGGCAAGATTATTAAAAAAAGCAAAATTTGTCTTTCGTAAGGAAGAAGATCATAGACCCCACATACCTCTATAAACACAAAGGTGAAATGTTTGTTTTTCCCCTTTTCAGTATTGATATCAGAAATGAATAAAAATATCTCTCTTTTTATCCTTTTTTGTTTAGTATTGTTCACTTAAACAGTAGAAAAATGTATTTTAGTAAAAAACAAAAACAACATCAAAAAATATTGCCCAACAGTTTGAGGCTAGCAATTTTAAGCTCTTTATAAAATATAAACATATAATTTGTGAAACTTTTAATAATCATATTTATTTTGATGAAGACTTGAAAACTTCTCATAATAATGAACTTTCATAACATGCCATACTCGTTACATCGAGGTTTTACTGTATTTCAGAAGTACCATTGAATTTTACACTTTAATCAAAATTACTTGAGCTTTAAAAAACTAAACAGCATCAAGAAAATAGAATAATTATCAAAAAATTTTAATAGTCTTAAAACTAATAAGCATAAAAACATTGACTACAGTCCCTTCTTAGGGATGGTTCCATAAAAGCATGAATAGATCACAGGAAATATTTCTTTGAAATAAACAGTAAAAAAATTTTTTAGTATTCCTTTTCTTTAAACTCAATTAGCAACACCTATTGTACGTTTCAAATGTAGTCAAATAGAAAAGTGTTAAGCCTGTTTAATTTTTTTATTATCATTCAGAAAATATTTTAGTAGATAAAATTCTAAATGCCCCTTCGTATTAAAAGCTCATATAATTTTAAGCTTTGATGCATTTTTGTCACTCTGCATACCATTTTAAACTATGGAATTATTTCAAATAAAATATTAGGGCCGGGATAGCCTGGTTGGTAGGGCACTGGGTCCATGTCTAAGAGGTCGTGGGTTCGATCCCCGTCGACCGAAGACTCTCCGTGTAGTAAATGGTGACTGATGCACGCTAAATCTATCTAGTCACAAAGTCCTCAATGTTCCCATAACAAATCATACCTCTGGGGGTACTGATCCAGGAGTTTCCTAGTCTTTTGGATTGGTTCAAAATTACGGCTACGGGGTTGAACATTAGTAGTCGTAAACACAAAAATTAGGTCGGCTGTTCAAGGACAGTTATAAAAAAAGATTAAGTTTTTAGGCAGAAATTTGTTTCAGTAATTTTTCAGTTGATTTCATCGCATTTAATATCAATAAACAAAACTTTGCATTTTACTTTTTTTAAGGAATTGGGTAAGTATACGTTAATCCTAATTTTCTTTATATAATTTATTCAATCCTATTTTTTTAATAATTAAAACAATAACTTAAAACAATTAAATATCATGTTAAATTAATTTTAAGAAAATTAAAAGAAAAATGGATAAAAAAATTTTTTAATTTAAACTTAAAACTAATTTTAAATTTATAACACATAAGAGAAGTGGGAAAACAAAATAGTTTAGAAAAATGAATTAAATATTGAAGAAGCAAAAGAGTTTAGGTTCATAAAAGTGATAATATTGTAAGCTTGTGATATTTCTATTTCTATGAATCTCACTTGAGAAGAAGAATTACGATTTTAGCTTTTTTTTCATATTTAAAACAAAATTTTTAAAGTAATATTTTTTAAATTGTTTCAAGCAAATATAATTTTACTTAATAACAAATTATAAAATTTAATTTTCCAGTTTATATAAATCAATAAAGAATTACAAAATAATGCTGTTGCTCTCTTTTATTTATAAGCAGTGAAGCTTTTATTACCTGAATATAAGAACAAATTTGAGTAGAATTTTTGCATTTTATTAATATCATCTCTTTCATCTACTTTTCTTTTATTTTTAAATTAGAAAAACTATTTATACTTTATTTTTCACATTATATTTTACATCAATGTTGTAGAAAGATAGGGTTAGCCATGTGGCCATTGATGAGGGAATGAATATAAATATAAAACATATATATATATATTTTTGCTTGAAACTAAAAAAGTTCTTTTTTAATGTGATGCATTTCCAAAACGGGTAACAGACAAAACTTTAAAATTTGGTTACACAGAATCATTACACTGATTTATTAAAAGATGTTGTTAGTTTCAATATTGTTTTTCAAACGTTGGTAAGAGGCAAAATATGAAAATTTGGTAAAAAAGTTAAATTGATTAAAAAAGGACTTTATTAATGATTTACTAAACAATAAATGCATTATTTTTCTAAAACTAGTGACAAGCTGAACTTGAAAATTTAAAATAAAAAATTTAAAAAATAATTTCAATGAGAAAATTTAAAGCCCTCTCATCAATAGCTCATATTTAGTTAATAGTTTCTCATCACATATAGCATTTTAAAACTTAACTAATTATTTTTTAAAGCTCCTAATTTTATAGCAAAACTAAAATAAAAATCTTTTTCAAAAATTTATAAAAAAAATAATATTTTTTTGACAAAAATGAAGTAAAACATTTTTTTTAATGAATTTAGAAAATGATTCTATATAGATTCCATTCTTACTGGATTTTGAGGTATCTTAAAGTCATCACTGGCAACAGTGGGTGTGCTATTTGATTTGTGCTCTTCATCTTCCTCTGACTCTTCCATGATGCTGTCTGAAGGAGCAACTTGTCGGGGAGCAAGAACATCGATTGCAGTTTGTTCAGCAGATGTTTGGAGATGGATTTCCTTTGTTGCAGGATTGCCAGTCAAAGAGCTTGAGACAGCATTAAAAAAACAAATTTTGGTCAGAAAAAAATAAGTAAAAAAAGTAAAGAAATAATGTATATGGAGGAATTTTTTACTAAAATACTTTTCACATTAAAAATATTATTTCTTTCAAACACTTGAATGCACACCATAAAAAAAAATATATATATAGTCTCAACTATGGAATTAATACAGTCTTAAATTTTCCATAACCCTCTATTATAGCAACACTTCTAATATAACAATCAATATATATAAAAATCTATATCTGCCTATAGATTAACTTATAAAACCTATACATTATTTTATGCCTGTTAAACCTATCAAAACATCCCACACAAGTTGTTTATTCTAATAGAGCTCTGCATAGTGAAAACCCTATCAAAATCAAGAGTTAAGCATTTTTGCATTTTCAAAACAAAAACACTATTGACAATTAGTCTTTTGAAAAAGGAGATTTTAAAGAAATTATTCTTTTGATGTAACTGAACATAAAACACCTTGAATAAACTTTAAATATTAAAAGTGTGGCAAGACTGCTAGATTCCTTTTCTAGTCCAAAAGTTAATGAAATATAGATTACATCATTGATTATCAAAAGAGAATACTGTATTGTCAAACTAAAATTGATGTGGTCAATTTGATAAATTAAAAATAATGTAAATTCCCCTTCAAAAGTACAGTAAGTTTATAGATACCTTTTTGGTTCAAAAATTAGTAGATTGATAGTATATCAATTGATAAAATAAATTTAAATTGACAGTCCAAGACACTCAAGCTATGGCTCTTTTATTGCTCTTGGTGGAAGAGTTTTGAGCATTCTTGAAGAAGTAGTTGAACACTTTTAAACAGTCTAAACCAGCATTCATGTTGAAGATTCCTTTTATATTTATTTTTTTTTAGTATTAAACAATAAAAATATGCTATTTTACTCTATACGTTTTATATATACAAAAAAAAAACTTTTCTTTATTCTCAAAATGAGTTTGAATCTCGAGAGTTTAACACTAGAAAGACTGAAACTTAGTATATTGCCCAGGAGCAGACAAAATGACTGGATTGTGAAAGAATAAATAATGTGTAAAGAAATTTGTTTAAAACTAACTTTTAATATTATTTACAGTTATATAACAAGTTATTAGTAAATATTTACGACAAAAAAAATTACATTCTTCATTCTCAAAATGAGTTTAAATCTCTAGATTTTAACACTAGAAAGACTGAAACTTAGTATATTGCCCAGGAGCAGACAAAATGACTGGATTGTGAAAGAATAAATAATGTGTAAAGAAATTTGTTTAAAACTAACTTTTAATATTATTTACAGTTATATAACAAGTTATTAGTAAATATTTACAATAAAAAAAAATTATACGTTGTACAAAAAGAGTCACAAAATTCAAAGAAATTGTGTCATTATATACATCGTTTTTCTAAATTGAAACAAAAAAGCAGTCAAAATGACTTCCTTGGGCAATCTACTGTTAAGCAGCTTTTAATTGTAAAAAGTTTTTGTTGATTATTAAGTTAACATCTGTTATTCAATACATATTCTGCACCAGTTTTAAGCAGTAGGCTAATAAAGTAAATTAACAACAATGGTAAAATTTAAAAAAAAAAAAAAAAAAAAAGATTATTAAAGATGCATGTCTATTAAAAATAATATAAAATTTAAAAAAAAATTTATAATGAGTTTAGGAAAAATAAATACTTTTTAAGTTGTCCAGGCATTGACACTTTAGCTGATTCTACATTCCGAACTTGACCACTTCTAACACTGAAAAATACACGGATAATTTATTATTCACACTTTATTGCCAATGCATGCATTTTAATTGACCATTATTTGGCTATGTGAATAGGTTTATATTAATTTTAGAATTTGATGAAAAAAAATGTTTAAAGTAAATTTATAAAATATTAGTTGATTGCATTGAGTCAATACTGCTATAACCATTCTTAATGTAAAAAATTAAATACTTATCAACAAATCTAAATAAACATATTTATTACCATATTGTATAAAATTGCAAATTGCGACATTTCTTGCATATAAGAAGCTATTTAAAACTTTACAGTTTTCACATAAGCTTTAACAAATTAAAAATCTGTTTCTTAAATGTACAATGCATGTTTATATCATCATATTAAAAATCACTCATAATAACTTTAGGAATGTAAATAAGATATAAACATTGCTTTTTTTTTTTTTTTTAGAAAAAAAATATTCTTACCACCACTCAATAGCAGTTTGCAAATTAGTGAAAGATGGAGGTCGACTACGCAAGAAACTCTGCATACTTTGCAAGGCATCCAAAGCAGTACCTAAAAGTATAATTTAAATATATAAGTGTACATAAATATATATTTTTTATCTTTCATTAAAAAAATTATCAATTATACTAATTTTTAAATTGCAATAGTTATTAAATATTATAAACATTATAAAAATGTGAGCATTAAACTTTAAAAGGAAATCATACCAAAATAATCAATTAATAAAGATATAAAAATCATTAGGAATTGCAATACATGTTGCAATATTGTTTGATTTTTCTTTTGTTTTTATTGAAAAATATTGAAATAAAGAAAATTAATGAGTAAGCACTAAACATCATTGATGAAACATCATAATAAAAAATACGACTATGGCAGTTAGAATAATTTTGCAAAGACACATATTGATACTAATTAAAAAGTAAAATCAAGAATAGCCTACTTATAAAAAAGGGTATGGTATTATTCACTGATTGAAAAACATTAATGAAAAGATCTTAAAATTATATGCTACAAGCTCTATTTGAATTGATATATATAGAAATAATATAATTAAATAAGTGTAATTTTAACATTAATATTGGCATATTTTTAAAAAAATACAGTTTTATAAAGATTCATAACAAACATTATTTAAAATTGAAAGCTGAGCAAAAATAAAGAATAATACGAACTATTACGATATTATTATCTTACCAAAAATACTCATTTTAAGAGTGTCATGTTTTTTTGTGTAATAAACTGATAATAAAACGAAGCAAAAATAAACATAATCAAAAGATATTGAAATTATTTGCTGTTATCTTCTTTTCTTAGAAAAATGTCATAAAAAGGAAAATAAACAGTGAGTAACTTAAAACAAAATTGATGGTTTTAAAATTATTCACTATAGACTATGTAATGAAGCAGGAGCATTAATAAATTAAGAGCATAATTTTTTTTTAAATTGTTTTATTATATTTCATTAATAATAATAATTTAGTATACTTAATAAAAAAAAATAATAATAAAAAACGGATCCGCAAGAGATCAAATGTTTATAAATTGATAAACATCAAATGTTTATTTTTATTTATATGAGAAAATAATTGACGGAGAGAATTAAATAAATACACCTATAACAATACTAATGAAGTTAATATAATTTTTAGTAGTTAAGAAATTTCTTTTCTTAAATAAATAAATACCAATTCTCAATTAATTGTTCCCATATAAAATGCAAAAACCATTTTATATTATGGGTTTTATTTATTTTGATTTCAATTAAATAATATTGAAAAAAGAAAAATTTATAAGAGTACCTTCAACAACATCAATGACAATTAAGCCTATAACAGTTGGTATCAAATTCCTGTATACAGCATGCACTGCAACTGCACCACCCATGCTGAAATATGCAACAAAAACATATGCTTACAGTTTAAAACAGCTTAACATTCAAAAAAAGCATTCGATAACATTTTACGTCATCAAATTACAAATAACAGCCTATGTTCACAGAATAAAAAAAAATTAGTGTAAGAAAAAAATTTCATTATCTTCACCAACAGAGAATAGAAGCAGTAAATGATTTTTCTGATGAGAATTCAACGCATTTTGTGTGTCAGCATATGAAAATAACAAATGCTTCCAGAAATTTAAATATAGAAAATATATTTTTAGCGTACAATAATTAATAATAATGTCCTCTCCAGAAAATAATTGCTTTATCAAGGGAGAGCTATTGTCTGAGTATATAAATCAATAGAAATTTTGGTTTCAATTTTGAAATTCTGTTATTAAGAACTGATATACAAATTGTTAAAGTGAAGGAACATTATTATTTGCTTGACTGGCCTTCTCGCCCTAATCTTTAAAAAGATTGAAGTTTCTATCAATGGATCAGTTATTGAATATTTGTTGTTTTCTATTTTTTGCAAAACGTTACTTTCAAGCAAATCTTAGGAAGAAAAAGATAAATTTTCTCTAGTATCATAACCGTTATCTTCATTTACAGAGTTGCTTTCAAGTAATAAGGTCTTTTATCATTTTGTTAATACATATCATCTGAATGAGAATTATGCAGAGAAAAACTATCATTTTATGAATCACTGGCCTAGATGTCACTAGGACAGTCAGACATATTACGGTCACTAAATTCAGAGTGTTCATTCTTTAAAAAGTTTGTGATGTGCCATTTCAAAAATTGTAATGGTGATGATCATTACATTGGGTTATAAATGATAAGATTTTAAACAACTTGAACTTATCAAGTCTTCTTAGAAACTGAGAGTTTCTCCATAATATACATATCTGTCAACTTTTTATCTATTCGAGGATGATTTTCCCCTTTGGTAGTAAAATGAAAATTGAATTACAATAGTAGACAGAAATTTATTTTTTATTTTGTTAAAAATTCAAAAACACCATCAGCTAATTCTCATGCACTTATATATGTATTTTATTTATATGTAGCGGTGGTCATTTTAAATTAATGTTACAAATCCAAAAAATAAATAGAAAGTATAAATTTCATTACTACTTTAAACATAAAAATAAAATTTTATGCAAAATGTGTAAAATTATGAATAGATGTCATTAAAAATACAAAAGTAATGAAAACAAACCATAAATTAAAAATAACCATAAGTTGAATGTATAATACAGGGGTGGCCAACCTGCGGCTCTTTGAACGATTATTTGTGGCTCTAGATGAATGTACCCGAGTTCCCTTTTCATTTTTGTGCTTTTATATTTTAATATTTTTCTGAACCCATTTGAAATTAACATAATTCAAGGTGAGTTTTCCATTTCCAATATAATTATGACCCAAAAAGCATCTGAAGAATTAGAATTAATAGAGATGCAAGACGATCAAGCTCTACAATTAAAATATAAGTCGAGGTCGATTACAGAATTTTGGAAATTTGTACCAGAATGGAAGTATCCTGAATTAAAAAAAGCTGCTTCTCTAATTATTTCAATATTCGGAACAACGTATTTATGTGAATCATTTTATTCCACTTTAAAATTCGTGAAATCCAAACACCGATCAGTATTAACCAACCAGCTTCTCAAAGAATTACTGAGAAGTGCTGTCACCAATTATTCACCAAATTTTAAAGAATTGTCAAGAGAAGTAAAATAAAAGTGTTTAATTTTTAATATTTAAATTCAATACACATATTTTATACTTTTATTTAGATGTTTTCAATAAATATAATTTCAATAAAAAAAATTAATTGTGGTTCGCGAAAAATTTCAAACTTTGAAAAATGGCTCGCCTATCAAAGAGCTTGGCCCCCCCTGCTATAATACTTTGTCAATTACATTTTGTTAAGGAAACACGCAATATGACGTTTCTGATCAACAACATAAGGTTATCAAAAGATGTCTGTTGCAATCATAAATTATATTATTTAATAACTTTGTTCTCATTTTAATTCTTAAATTTTTTTTTTAAAGACATTAAAGAAGGGAGGTATTTGTTTTTAAGCCATTTTACACTTTTTTTAAGCTGTACTTCAAAAAAAAAAAATATATTTAATTTAAAAAAAACATTCTTAAAACATTTTTTAACAAAATCCCAGTAAATGAATAAAAAAAAGTACATTCAAAAGAAAAAAAAAAGAAACAAAACTCATATAAAAATATTAATTAGAGAGTTTACCTCATTTTTTCTTTCATCATAGTTTAACAAGAATGAAGAAAATTTCAGTGGAGAAAGCCCTACATTAATTCTTAATACTAAAATAAATTTTTTTACTGGAATTCTTGAGCTAAATAGCTAAAATTACTGACCTATGTCCAATTAATATCACATTTGGTTGCTCTTCATCGCCATAAAGTGTATTAAATACTTCACCGACATCACTGAAAAAAAATAGAAAATAAGTATTTTTACGAGATAAGTGAAAATAATTTGAATACTTTTTATTATTAATTAAATGACGCATCTCCATACCTTGATAATCTTTCAGCAGACAAATCTTCCTCATCAGTAGAATGAGTTTCTCCTAAAAAAGGAAAAATGTAGCATAAATTTGGTAAATTCTTTTCCTTGCTATAATCTAACTTTTGAACATTGACAAAGAGAGTAAAACAAATAAAGAAAAAAAAACAAGATTATTTTTATGAAAAGTTAGTTAAGCTGCACGAATAACATTCATATATCAGTAGTGTACAGTGTAAACTAACAGTGTAATTCGCACTAGCACTAGCAATAAATTAAAATTATAACTTAATAATTGTCCTGAGAAAGTAGAAATAAAATAAATGCAGGACTGATTAGACAGAATGTTTCATATCAATAAAAGAAAAATTATAAATTAAAAATAAATAATAGAAAAAATTTAAAAGACTATTAATTAAACTTGTACGGTCACTGATGAAGTTGTTGGCTTTAAAGTCAATCTACAAATAAAAATACACATTTTTGTAAAATAATATGAGATAATCCAGTGATGATTATATTTTAAAACTACAAATCTGATATGAATCAGCTGTTAAAACATTTAATTGAATCATCAATTAAAATTTTAAAAAAAATTATGTAAAAAATTTAAAAAATTCTTAGTTTAAAATTTATTAAACACTGTAAAAGTTTCAGGCAATAATGGCAACATACAAATAAAAATACACAATTCTTTTGAATGGTATAGTAAAAATAAAGATTTGAATATCTACAAGGTGCGGCAATGACTTGAGCAATTTCAAAAATTTTATCAAGAGTGAATGATTAGCTTTAATTACTTTAAATACACATAAGCAAATTAAAAGTTAAGAGTTTTCAAACTGGAAAAAATTTAATTTAAGTCTTTATCATTTAAAAATAATTTTTTTTAGATCCTCATCAACCTTTGATACACACTCTAAAAGTCATCTGCAATCATACAAATTATCTGCGGTAGCATCTATGCAAGAATTCATTGAATTTCTTTTTGAATTTTTAATGAATTTCTTATGACAACATTAGCATGTCACACCTCTATTTCTTGGAAAATTTTATTTATTTTTCTACACAAAATGACACAAAAACATTGAATTATTTGTATAGTAGAATTTTTAAAAAGAGAAATGAATTCAAATAAATATGAAATTATACAATAATAATAAATAATGAGAATTAAAATAAATGAATGAATTATTATTACCATGCCCTCTACAATCCAAAGCAGCGACCTGACATTCAACAAATTGACTGATGCTCGTCTAAAACAGCGAAATATAAAAACATTAGCATGAATACAAAAATACACTATACATAAAATATCATTGTTCAGCCAAACTTTGATAACCAAAGCAATTATGACTCAAAGAAGTTTTAACCCTCAGTTTTCAATATTTGGAGGGTTAATATCTCAACCGAACCCTCAGAGAAGTTTTAACCCTCAGAGACTCAATATTTGGAGGGTTAAAATCTCAACCGAAAATAGTGACATCAACAGCACCCTTTTTTATTTATTACTCAAACTTTAGTATGATAGTGTTTCTGATATAATACAAAGATATTTTCATCTTCCAAACACTAATTCTAAGTATAAAAAAAAGAAGCTTATAACTGGAAAAATTTTAGAAGCAATAACAAGCAATCCACAAAGCTCTGGAAATAGAAAGACAAAAACTTCCTAAAGCAACTTATCTGAATTTCTTTGTATTTTCTATTGTTATCACACCCCTTTCATAAGTAATGTTAAACGGTTTTAAAAATACAACTCAAACTTTAAAGATATATTTTGTTCCCATAGCAATGATTAGTCTATTAAGAATGAAATCTCACTCATGTAAACAAAAATACATAAAAAAAAATATGACTAAAACAATAAAACATGTAAAATTTATTTTGAAAGAATTTATTTGGTATTTCGGAATATTTAAACTTTTTTAAAACAAATCTAAGATTAAGTTTTCTTTCTAAATGTTTTCCTTGTATGAACTATCCTGAGAAATACCTGATTATAATTATTAACTATCCTGATAATAATTTTTTAAAGGAAATATGTATTATTTTTGGAAGTTTAAAAGTATTTTTCTTAAATGCCATATTAAAAATAATTTAATTTCTTATTTCTACAACTTTTTGTAACCCAAATGTACATTTGAATACTAATAGTGCTTTCAGTTATAAAAACTACACTGAAAATAAGGTTTATAATTAATTCATACGCACAGATAACAATGACCATGAAAGACCACTATATCCGCCACCATGTAGAAACAGAAGAAGAGGGCCTGAGCTACCCTTTAAATATACTCTAAAAATCTAAATAAATTTAGGAAGAACAACAACCATTATAAAATAAATCATCAAAATTCATAGTAACATTAACAAATGCACTAGTTTTTAAGCATTGTAGAAACATTTTGTTAAGTTCAATAGCAGTTTTACACTACAAAACTATTTAAAAAAATTCTGTAAGTAAATTTTGTTTGGTACATTTTTAGGAAACCATAACAAAGTAATGTTAGTCATATAGTAAGCTATCATATATCTTACTTGTGATAAACAGACTTAAATAATATGAAAAATTTTCTGCAAACACAAAATCTCAATTAAAAAACTTTCTGCAAGCAATTGACTCATGTAACTAATTTTAACATTTTTGTCGTTACTTCGATTTGGCAAAATTTGTTTTTAAAACACCAATTTTTCAAAATAAATGTTTTAATTTTTATAAAACTCCATATTGGTTCATATCCCGAGGATGAGTTTAGTTAAAGATGAAATAAAAATACAAAAACGTTACGTGCAAAACGTTTTAAATAATTGAAAAAATAACTTAAATTTAAGCAAGAAAAAAGTATATGTAGGAAGCATCTATCAATAGAATGTTATCAACATTTTAATAAAAATATCAACGCAAAAATTTTATTATTTATCTATTTTTTAAATTGTGTAAATATGGATTTCTGATATTTTTAAATCATGCAAATAGAAATATATATATTTAATTTAAAATTTGTATGAATGCAAATTTCGGTGTTAGAATTTTAAAACTGAGTACATAATAATCTTGATGTTAGATTTTAAAATTGCTCGAATACGAATGTTTGACTTTTAAGTCACATAAAGTATAATCACATAGTGGCTTTTAAATCTCTTGAATATGAGTTGCGATATTTGATATATATAATGGTGAAAATTTTGCCTGCTGCGTGATCTTAAATCATGTAAACATGAAATGCGACACATGATTTTAAATCATGTGAATAAAAATTACAATGTTTGATTTTAGATCATGTGAATAAAAATTACAATGTTTGATTTTAAATCATGTGAATAAAAATTACAATGTTTGATTTTAGATCATGTGAATAAAAATTACAATGTTTGATTTTAAATCATGTGAATAAAAATTACAATGTTTGATTTTAGATCATGTGAATAAAAATTACAATGTTTGATTTTAAATCATGTGAATAAAAATTACAATGTTTGATTTTAGATCATGTGAATAAAAATTACAATGTTTGATTTTAGATCATGTGAATGTTATTTTAAATCGCATTTGCATAGGTAGAAAAAAGCATAAAAATGAATATTTTTCATTAAATTGAATAAAAAAACTCATCCTTGATACGAGGATGCCAAAAAGTCGAATGCAATGATGTAATCACAGGAAAAAGTGCGGCTGTTCAAATAGGAGAAAAAAATTTCATTATCAATCTCAGACAGATTGACCTGTGCAATAGAATAGGAGAATTATGACATTTTTTTTTCTTTAATCAGTAACACTAAAAAATTTTCTCGAAGGAAAAACTTTTTTTGCAAACAGTATTCACACATTTGTATATTTTAAACATATCTGGCCATAAAGAGTTAAAACTAACTCATATAGATACCAAAATTAATTTATACAGATTTAAAAGCATAATATTAATGAACTGTAAATATAGTTATATTTAAGAAAAAAATTTTAAACAAGAAATTATCAAACAAAGAATTATTATTTTTTTTTTTTTTGTTATAATTATTATTCTAATCTAAAGGAAACTAAAAAAATTTCTGAAAGAAATAATAAGATTTGTTTAATTTGAACCCTCTTTAGCTACTTCATGTTACTGTGGATTTTAAAATTGTTTTTTTCCCCAGGTTTCTTGGAAGAGTTTTACAGCTTTTGTCCAAAAATTGCATTACTTTTTCCCACAAAATTGAATTCCGTAACATTTCCAGGTGTCCCTATATCCTGCATTAAAGCCTGATTTCTATTGATAAAGCAAAAAACATTTATTGTAAAGCACATATGAATGAAGTACATATTGCAAGGTACAAATGAAATTTACTATTGATATACCAATTTGAGATTATATTATGAACATAACTATTCTTAAAGTAATAAGAGAAATTTTTTATCCCCAACTCTAATCTTTCAAAAAAATATTTGCATTTGTCTTATTGTTCAAAATGACCAATATTTGAAGCATTTTACACAATTATATATATATGTATATATACATATATATATATGTATATATATATATATATATATATATATATATATATATATATATATATATATATATATATATATATATATATATATATATATATATATATATATATATATATATATAACAAATTACACTCTTAAGAGTAGCAAAATCTTTCCCATAAAGCTTTCGATTATTACATAGAATTCCCCAAAAAAGCTACAATTTGCAAATATAGCAATTAAAAATTTATTAAATAATAACACTATTAATAGAAAAAGAGTAAATATTTATTAATAAAGGATACACTTCCATCAGAAACTTTGACATCTCGATAAGTATCAAAATATTTGTCCCAAGAAACAGGGGTGTAATCTCTACGTCGACTTATTTTTCTGGCAGCAAGGCTGAAAAGATTTTAAATAATATTTTTAAAAAATTCATATCATTTGTAGCAAAATTAATTGAAAAAATTTTTCTTTACATCAATAAAAATAATTAAGACTAAAAGAATTTAATTTAAAACATAAAAGATAAACAATTATGAAAACAATAGCATTTTAACTAGAATTAATATTATCATTTTTAGAAGAAAAAAAATATAAATGCTTGTAACGTTAAATTATCAAGAATTTAAATACTATAATAACACAGAGTTTGGCTCAATGGTTGGAAAAAAGAAAGAAAAGAAACAGGTATCTCGGCAATCGGTGCCCAGAAGAAAGAATTACAATATTTATTTTGAAGATGTCGATTAACATTTGCAGATAATGTAAATACAAGATTTAAATAAACAACAAAATTATTGGAGAAAATAGTTATTAATAACAGTTCAGGAAGGCATTGGTAGATATTTCTAATAAAAATAAGTTCAACTTAAAATATTGTGAAAAGTAAAATAGAATATACTAAAGAATGACTGATGATTAAAAGGCATTTTTGTTTAATAATAAAAGTCTAAAGAACTGATACATCTAAAAAAAAAACAAATACAGAACCCATGCAGAAGAATTTTATTTTATAATAAATATCACTAATGTTAAATAATCCATATACTATGACCATTAGTCAAAATATCTCGAACCACCTAAGATAGTTCATATTTAATTTTGTAAAAGCGTCAAAAGTAATATAGGTTTAAGTAATTTGTTTAACATTTTTGCCACCAGTTAACCCTTTTTTCATCAAAGCAATTTAGTTTTTATAAGTACAAGGGCATTTAAAACCAGTTTTTCAAGTGATATTCTTGGGGGGGGGGGGCGAATGAAACCAAAGGAATGCCTTTATATTAAAAATAAATTCACGAATGCGGATTTGTATTTAGAGACATTCTAGTATATATTCTAAAATATTACTCTATAAAATATAGTCATGAAACATAAGAATAACTACTGATAAATATAATAAGTAATGATAGTTGACAATAGGTCTAAATACAACATGAAAATTTTATTTTTAGAAGTAAGACACAAATAATTATGCATTAAAGTGAGAAAAAAATGTTTGGGGGGGGGGGATATTTCTGTATCCTGATCTGTCCTGCCAACTACAATCGCCAAGGTGCCAAATAGATTTTAAACTTGCAAATTTAAAAATAATAATAATAATTTAGATATTTGCCCGGGGATGGCTACGCGTTATACCTTTCGAGTTGGTCCCTTTCTGTGATGTTTTATTTAAGTTTCTCGCGGGCCAACTTAACAATTATTCTGCCACAGATCACGGTACGGAAATCTCCAGGGTGCGTAGCCAAATTATTCAACAAAAAACAAGCACAGCACTCAAAGAATATTTTTAAGCACTTTAAAAAATATCATAAGGCAGGGTTGGAAAGTTTTTGACAATCGACGGTTTTATCTTGTTTTAACCATCATGTCAAAAAAAACTTTTGGCATTGTTTTTGACAATTGTCAAAAATCATGAAATTTTGAATCATGTAACACGAATGGCGTTTTCATACACTACTGACTAAGTATACGCCGGAATAGATTGGGGTTGAATTTATTATGAAACTGTTGAATAGAACAATGTGAACTGTGTCTCTCTGCATAATTCAAAGCGAAAATAAACATAGTAAAGGAAAAATCTCATTTTGGAAAAGGGGAAATAAAGCACTTTTTAAAGACACCTAATGAAAAAAGCAGCTATAAGGGATTTTAAAAAAACGAAAATTGAAAACAAGCACCTTTAAGCACTTTTTAAAAACGCTACGCACCCTGATCTCCCAGGTTTGGGGAAGAAAGTTATGGGTAGATTTCCTTATCATGATCTGTGGCAGAATAATCGCCTAGTCTGGGCAACTTCCGGGCAGTGGTCCGCGAGAAACTAAAAAAAACATCACAGAAAGGAACTAACTTGAAAGGTATAACTCGTACCCACCACTGGGCAAATATTTATAGTTTTTTTTTTTTTTTTAAATTTCACGTTTAAAATCTACTTAGCACCTTGGCGATTGTAGTTGTCGCGACAGATCAGGATACGGAAATCAAAGTCGTTGACACAAGAATTAAAATTAACATTAAGTAAATATATAACGCTAAGGGGAAAAATATTTGTTAATTTATTAAGTTGTTAATTTAATGAAAGAAGTTTAAAAAAAATAAAATATAAAGAAAATAAAATTTCAGATAAATTAATATTTATTATAACATTGTTTTATTTAGTCCTATTATAATATCATCTTGGATTGATTCTTAAGAAATAAGCACAGGAAAACACATCAGGAATATCTTTTATTATAAATACCCAGTGCTTCCAGAATAAAGAGGAGGAAGTTTGCCTTTCAACATTTCTTTAGCTAAATTAGACATATCACACAAAAGAAATATTACATCGTTTCAATCAAAAATGTTACAATTAAGCGCTTTATATCATTTTAGTAAGCTTCACTTTTAGAGAGCCAAACGGAACGCTTCGGAATTTGAAACAAAACAAAAACATGAAATAATTGTTGCCATTATGTGGATGTTTCAATTTTATCTGCCATCAACTGCTGTGGCCGAGAGACTGAAAAATTACTTAGACTACATTTTGACTTGCATTGCAGTCTCTTGCGCACAAGTATGATCATGTGCGTTTTGCCATGCACATGCGTGTAACCAGTATCAGTGAGAAAGTGAACAATATAAACGACTCCTTAAAATAATTAATTTTAGACTTCAAAGAGACATTCTATGGATGGTGTTTTCTACACTAGGGAGCGCTGAAAGCTTGGTGCCGCTTATGCTTCCGGGTTACTGTTTCTGGTTTATTTCAAAGCCATTTGGCTCACAACGTGTCAATAATGTATGCCAACTTTCAAATTTAAACCTGAATTATAATGTATAAATTAATCTTGCTCCTCGAACAATATGCTAACACTAACATAAAATGGTGCATAGTTTGCAACACGAACAAACAGTAATAAACCAATGGAAACAGGCCAAATCAAGACTGCCAAAAAAAGCGAGTTATTCAAAATCTAGCAACCATGTCACCTTTTTTAAAAATATATATCTAAATAACTAAAACAAATTTTCACTTCAAACACACCAGAATTACATAATAACATTAATATCGTATGAAATACGCCAGATTTGAGCTGAGAAATAATCTAATTTGTTTCCTTTATTGAAAACAAAATAATGAGTTTGAAAATATCGCTTCGCAAAATAACATGTAGTAAGCAGCTGCAAACTTTCTATCCGGAACTAGAGTGGGCATACAGCTCGAGATTGTTATTGTTTACCTTTCTACTGAAAACACCATCCATGAGATTTATCTTGGTCGCAACCATGGATGTTGAAGCCATAGTCGCAACATTAGTATAATTTCGAAATCAATATTTCCTGTAATTTAGAATGCATAGCATATGATTGCTTTGATGCTTGATTGTTTGAAAAATACTTTGTAGACCTTATATTTATTTAATCAGTACTTAATTTTTTCATTCTGTGTTTTGTTGAGAAGTGAAAGTACACTGTCCTCCCAAAGTTAAGATGTAATCACGAATACAATGTATATATAAAAAAAAATTTAAGAAATTTAAACAAAACAGTTTTTTCTGGATTTCTCCATGAAAATTCACATATATTAAAGCAATTATGTATAATAAAAATTGAAGCAATTATGTATAATAATAATATTAATAATAAATTTTAAAAAAAGACACAAACTTGGCAGAAAAGTCCATTCTAAGAAAAAACAGTACATCACAGTTTTATGTGGAACAATTTCGTTGAAACTTTACATAAAATGGCTCTAGTAAAGAATGTGCCCATCCCTAACTGTAATGCATAAGTGGCGTCGGCTTTCTGAACTTTCATTAAAATGTTAGGATGAAATGGGGAACGAAGACCCAAACATAAAGGAATGCTTTTTCCAGCACATGTGACGGCCAATAAAAAGGAATAAGCAGCAAGTTATCTGCATAGATAACTGCAAATTTTTTTTTAGATTAGGCTGGCCAATCTCTCCTAGGATTACCTTCACACTCCAGAAATTCCTTGGCATTTCTAGAGTGTGGTTTCTAGTTTCTACGTCTCCTGACGCTACCATCCATTATAATGAATACAGAGTGAACTGATTTCTTAGCAGGTCTCCAAGAACATATATGTATAACCAAACTAGTAGCAATGCCTCTTTAAGGGACATGTAGGATGAACAGCCGTTCAACGTAAATACTTATTTGACGATCAAACTTCAGTTTCAATAAAGATTGATTTTTCTGATAGTTAAGGGTAAGTAAAAGATCCCTGATTTTCTCCATACTAAACTACCAACCAGGACAAGCTACCTGCCCTCCAATGTTCCAGACATAGATTACTATGGAAATGAAAGCTTGATGGTCAGAAAAAGCATCATTCTAGATAGCCGCAAAATCACTCATTGTCTTTAAAAGAGGTACTGTTACTGGTTTAATTATAGAGATGTGTTTTTAAAGACCTGTGTTTGCTTTTTTTTGGGGGGGGGGGCAGGCGGTTAAATTGGTTTTTTAATCTTATCAATGGTTGGATGAAAATGCGTGACCACATAAATCTCACCAGGCCAAAGATTTTCAGGAATGGGAAGATAATCATAAGAGAGTCATCTTTATACCTAACTCAGACGGAGACTTTGTTTAGGACTATCTTGTCAGAGAAGTTGATCTTCTGAGTTTTTCTTCACAGCCGTTGCATGTTCCGGAACAAGGGTAACTGCATGTTGGCTCTGCGATCCCTATTTTACACCCAACATTATAACTAGAAGTATAGAAAGTCGACGCCACTTGTGCATTTCATTTTATATACGTCGCTGAACAGCCAACCCAATTTTTGGGTTTAGAACTATGAATGTTTACCTCTGTAGCCTTGTAATTTTGAACCCAATCCAGAAGACAAGGGAACTAATGGATCAAGTATTGGGAAAAATTTGCCTTCGCTGAGGACTTTTTGATGGAACTAACCGACATTTGCGTTACATGGAGAGAGATACCATGAAAACCTCCTGCGGCTAGCTTGACGGCAAAGGGACTCTAATCCATCTACCACTGAGGATATTTTACATCGCCACAGTAGTCAGTACAAGCCGGATGCGGAATTCGCTTCGACCAGCCAGCGCTGAGATTCGAACCCAGTTCACCTCATTGGAAGGCAAACGCTCTATCTCTTGAGCCATAACGGCTCGCCAGTGATGTATTTAAGTTATTGAAGGACACATTTCTAGGAAAGAAAGAGGAAAGCAGAAAGGAGTAAAAATTATTTATGTCAAAAAACTGAATGAGGCACGGAGAAATTTTTTTTTAATATTTTTTTAAGAGTCAACTGTATCATTATATACATTTAAAAATAATAAATGCATTTTTTATTACTTTAAGAGTTTCACTGCTTATAAAAAAGATACTTTTCGGTTAGCCGAACGCAGGAAAATTCAACAATATATATTTTATTTTATTTAGTTTCATTACTTCATTTAGTTTTTAAGTATTTAAAAATAGAAAAAAAAAATATAATGAAAGAAGTTGGCGAAGATCTAAATTTTTTGGCGACTGTTCACTCGCGCCCGGCTGACAAAAAAGTACCATAAAAAAGTGGCTTTTACGGAAATCGTTTTAAATCTTAAAGTGAAAACTTCTAAAAAAACTTTACTCATATGCACAATTTTATACTGATTACCAACTTTACAATAATAGTTTAATGGTGATAAACGAATTTATTGTTGCTAGAGCCGCTGAATTAGACGGTAGAAATATGGTAATATCGGTGGAAATATGGTAAAAAATTTAATACTATAAATTTATTAAAATATTGGAAGAACGGTTTAACGGCTATATTTCGAGGTAAATAAAGGTACGTATTATTTTGAATATATATTTTTTTACATAGAACAATAATATAATAAAATATATTGAGATTACTAATTTATGGATTTTTAAACTTTTCATTTTTACATTTTTTTTTTCTTTTTCTTTTTTTTTTGTATATTTTTAGTAACTGATACTAAATTAATTTTTAAACATTTGTTTAATTTAAAAGAACTGGCCCGGGAACCCTAATCCCAGATAGCAAATTAAGTTTTATTTTCACTCAACAAAAATCTTTTAATGTAAACCTAAAAAGGTTTGCAATACGGTTTACGTGTAAAACTTTTAACCTTGAAACGAGATCTGTGACAATCAGCTCTATTCTACGCACATTACCCTAATCCAAAAGCTTGGAAAACAACCTTCTATATAGAAACCTTATATCGAGGTTGACTTAGGGTTTTAAAGCGTGAAAAAAAATTCTTTAATAAAGCTAGTCTTAAGATGAAAATAATCTGAAATCGAGGTAAGTATAAAGTTTTTTTCTGCAAAGTCTTGTATGCTCAGCTAAGAACCACCTTGTTATGAATGGACAAGGCACTTGGATCCTATAGCTAGTGTGACGTCAGCAAAAGCGTCATTATGGACCTAAGTGACAATAATTTTTAAAAAAAGGGATGAAAGGTTCGAAACTGCAATATTTTTGCATTATTGAAATAAGGTTTTTAGTACAAACATTTTCATAACAATAAAAAGATAATTCTGACACAAGGTTGCCGTAAGGTTTCATGCTTTTTGGGAATGTATAATCCTTTTATTTAATATTAGTGCTCCCCAACCAATTTTCCAATATTTTTATTACAAAAATAAATTTTTTCAAGCCTCATAATAAATATCGTAATGCATAATGTTCACAAAATGTTGATATGATATTAATGATCATAATATTGTATTCGATATAGTAATGAGAAATGGCCGCGATATTATCGTATTTCGATACGTATTGTTATCATTAATGATTGTGATGTTGTCGCATTTTATATACATACGTATATTATCGGTAGCCGGTGTTTGAATAACCAGAAATAAGGTTTTTTCTCTTTATTGGCAAATGCGGCTTCATGGTTCCTATGACCAATAAATGTTTTTGCTACTTTTCGGTTAGCGAAAAACCACCAAAAAATGTAGATATCCTCCAACTTTTATTTATTTATTTTAATTTAATTTATTTTTAAACAAATAAAATACAAAACAAATTGTTGAAATTTCTTGCGCCTGACTGACCAAAAAATATTATGTTTTTTTTTTACACTTTTTATCACAATATTTCCAAAAATGTTATGTTTTTCAGTTTTTATCACAATATCTCAAAAATTTTATGTTTCTCTTTTATCACAACATCTTTTATTTATTAATAGTAATCATACAAGTTTTTTTTTCTTTTCTTGACTGTAGATTTTTGAAATATATTGGAGTGCTGCTGATTGTGCTGAGTGCTGATTATTGGACATCTGCTGATCAAATTTTATTATTCATTTCTCTTGTTATTTCATCAGAAGTCTGATCTTTTCCTGCGCCATTGGAAATATAAAAAAAAATTAAAGCGCAATTTGGTAACTTAAATAATAATTAATTTAAATTTTTAGTAATTTTATATATTAAAATTCATTATTATTAGTTATTTAAATTAAAAACTAAAAAATTATTAATTACTTACACCAATTAATAAATCATGCTGTTCTTTTTATTGTATATTTTTGAAATATTTTCGAGTGCTAGACTTCTGCTTAAGAAATTTTATAATTCATGTTCCTTGTTATTTTGTAAGACTTTGTTCTTTTCCTAAGACATTGGAAATTTAAAAAAAAAAAAAAAACTTAAAATGCAATTCGATAACTTGAGTAATAATTAATTCAATTTTTTAGTAAATTTATACATTCGAATTCATTATTATTAGTTATTTTTAAATAAAAATCATTAATTACTGAAACCAATTAATGATTAGTATCCTAGTTAAGGCAAATAGTTGTTCAAACTTTTTACCTAGAAATTTAAAAAAGTTATATGATGAGATAAAAATGTGAGACAATCTCCTCTCTGTATACTAACAACAACACGATGCTTTATCTACAAACTTGGAATGAAATTTATCCATGTAATTTTGCTACGACTCTCAAACTGATTTTTAAAATTCATTTTGTCAAGGAAACATTAATTTACAATTGCTACAATTTTTCAAATAAGTGTCATGAAATAAAAAATAAAAAAATAAAACAAATATAAATATTTATATTACTAAAAGTGACTTATTATAAGTCACTTTTAGTAATATAAATATTTATAGATACAATGCGTTATTGCACTTATCTTACCCTGTTTTAAATTTCATAACCTCATCTAACTCAATATATGGCTAATAAATGAGTATAATTTCAAATAAATATTTTGATAAATAATACATTTGTTTTAAATACAATGCAAAAAAAAAAAAAAAAAAAATTGTCTAGATGCACGATAAGCTGTTTCTTAAACTATAACCAAGAACCACAATAAAATATATATATTTACTGAAGTATAGTAAGATATAATATAATAATTTTGTGCTTATGGTAGCCCGATTTTTAAAAAAAATCATATGATTCGCTTGACCAATGGAAAAATTTGCTCAGTCGCCCCAATTGCTTTTATCAATCAAAATATTGGAAAGTCACCTCATGTGTATTGACGAATGAAAATGTTGGAAACTGATCACATGATTGAATTCTAAAATTATAGATTCTTTCTTTTTAACTTGAGACACTGCCATTGAAACTTAACAAGTTTTATTGTGACTCAAAGTTATTAAAAAAAAAATCGCTTTTTCTACGATGGTTTTCCACACTTTGTACTTTGTTTTCATGCTTTCTTACTCTCTCCTCAGGTTGAAGTATTCATCTTTTTGTGAGGATGATTTATTTTTTCAGCTAAAATGCTTTTATGATCTCTTCTTCTGGATTTATATTTTCACTAAGTACACTTGGAAGTTGAATGGTTTTAAACCCAAGGTGGACTTATTTCAAAGGTTCAATTTGATCTTTTACGAGTTGAAGGTTTTTTACTGGTTTCTTTGCCTTGCTTACAAAGTCTACTCAGTTTCCTGTCTTTGGGACATTTTAATGTCCTTTTATGAACTCTACACTGCTCTGGATTTCTGTTCCTACTTTGTTCCTTAGATATTTTTGTTCAATGTTTTGTTACACCATTTGTTCAATGTGTATTTATTATAATCAATTCGTTTTTCGATGGCTCAATATCATTTCTATTAATTCTTAAAATATTTAGAATCGTATATTGGCTTTTGCCGATATATTACATTTCCTTATTTGAAAGTTGGTAAATTTTTAAGCAATTAAATGAATCTTACATTTTCATTTTCTTAATTTCTCCTTCAGAAATTTTATTTTCTTCCAGTTAGTACAAAACTATTCACAAAACATATATCCAATTTGGATTCTTTTAAATCCTTAGTTCATTTTTCGGTGACTGAATTTCATTTCGATTAAATTCTGAATTATTTGGAATCGTTCATTAGTCGTTGCCAATCAATTGGATTAGCTCATGTTAAAGTTGATAAGCTTTTAAGCAATTAAATGAATCTTGCATTTTTTGGTTTCGCAATTTTAAGACAGTTTCTTATTTAAGATTTTGAATACTAGTGTTTTTGCTGATTATGTATGTTTAATAAATATTTTCTTTTTAGGTAATAAACTAAAATGAGAATTATCACGAATTGGAATAGTAAAGTCACTCGTATAGTAAAAATTTTATTCATAAATAGGTATGTACCTTTAAAACTTTTCACTAACCGAATCTCGAAACTAAAAAACAGACTTAAAAAAAATAAATAGTATTTGTAAACCACTTTAATGCTTTAAACTATAGTAGATAAAATATTATTTCCTGTAGATTTTCATACTTATGTTTATATAAAAAAATTAGTTCTTATAATGAACTTATAGGAAAGATTAAGGATGTCTCGAGATTTATTTTACTCTAAACATGATTTCATATATTTAAAATAGCTAAATAGGAATTAGATTAATTTTGATGGTGTTTTTCGCGTTGCAGTTTAATATTGTTCATTTTGAATTTTTTTTAAAACTTTGAACTTTATTTTATATATTTTTTCGTGTTGAAAAATGTGTCTTTTATGGTAAGCTAATTTACTTATCAAAAAATTCATAACAAAAAAATATATATAGCCTCAAAACTTACTGAAAGTATTATTATGTACCAAAGTAGTAGTACCACATTAAAATTATTAACAGTTCATTTTAAGGAAAGCTGATTTAATCGAAAAATTCATATCGTATTTAAATTCGTTAAAAGGATATTTTATCGTAGTAGTACCACATAAATTTATAATTACAATTATTAGTAGTACGTTTTACGGCAAGCTGATTTAGTAACCGAATATTTTACACCGTAGTTAAACTTGCCAAAAATATTGTATATAACATTAGTACCACATATTCTCAATTAAAATTATAGCTAGCAAATTTCACGTCAAGCGTTTTTGGTACCAAATTGTTTATATTATCACTAAACTTGCCAAAAAGTTTTTATTCCACAGTAGTACAACATTATATTTAAATAAAAAATATTGGCTTTTGTTTCTTGTACATTTTTCGGTAAGCCTACTTAGTAACCAAAAAGTTCATATCTTAGCTAAACTTGCCAAAAGGATTGTATGTCACAGTAGTACTACATTACTTTCCCTTAAAATTATTACTAGTACATTTTATGGTAAGTCTATTTGGCAACCAAAAAGTTCATATCGTAGCTAAACTTGCTAAAAGTATTATATACTTTTTCAGTACCAAAGCATTTTCAATTAAAATTATTGTTAGCACAATTTGTATTCTTAGCTATAACAGCCTTATTAAAAGCGGGATAAAATACAGGGCTAAAGAGAATAGAAGGACTAGTTCACTCCGCTCTTAGAGCTGAAGCTACGATTTCCCTCCTCATGACGTCACTGTGTCAACAGATCTCGGAGATGGCAAGCAAAGATATGATAATTTTGCATCTTTCTCTCTCTAAAAATAAATTAGTCTTTTTCTGTATATTAGCTTACGTAAACTGCTGTTTGTAGAAAATGCAACACCATGAAAGAATCATCAGAATCAAATGAAATTTAATGCAGAAACGACTTGTACTGATACAAATAAATGATGAAATTTTCAAAACAAAAGAAACAAATTAAGCGTCCGAAATCAGTATTTGGTGCAGCCACCACGCGCTGCAATAAGTGCTGCTATACGACGTGGCATGGAGTCAAACAGATGTTGAATATCTGCTTGAGGAAGAGAATTCCATATCGCTTGTATGCGCAACCAAAGTTCGTCTTTGGAAACTGCAGGACGCGGATCACGAGTGAGACGCCGACCAACCATATCCCACACGTGCTCAATAGGCGACATATCCGGCGAATAAGCAGGCCAAGGAAGAAGTTGCATGCGTTGTGCTGAACAGAAGTCTCTAACAGTCCGCGCAACATGTGGGCGTGCATTATCCTGCTGAAAGATAGCTCCAGGGATGCCTTGAAGGAAAGGAACGACTTCGGGCTGTAGCACTTCACGGACGTATCTGTTGCTATTGAGATTACCCTCAATTCGTATCAAATTGGATCGTCCATGATACGAAATCGCACCCCAGACCATAACTCCGGGTGTTCGACCACTATGTCGTTCAATAATACACTCAGGAAGGCAGCGTTGACCGGCATAACGTCTAACACGAACACGGCCATCATGGGTCCACAAATTGAAGCGTGATTCATCTGAAAAGACAACTTGGTGCCAATCAGCTCGCCAGTCTCTGTGCTCAAGAGCCCACTGCCGACGCAGCCGTCGATGATCCGCCGTGAGGGGAATCCTGTATAATGGCACCCTTGCACGCAATCCACGGCGCAGCAGACGACGACGAATTGACGAAGCCGACAATTGTACACCTGTAGCAGTAGACCAATGTGCTGCCAGCTGCCTGGAGGAAGCTGTGCGATCATTCACCGCCATGCGGAGCAGGTGTCGATCATCGCGCTCTGACGTCACCTTCTGTCGTCCAGTGCCTGTTTTTCGAGTTGTTCGGTGCTCGTCGGTCCACTGCTTCCAAACTCGCATCACTGTGGAACTGTTCCGCTGCATACGAGCTGCTATTGCGCGATAGGAAAATCCTCCTTCTCGAAGGCCGATTATCCTCCCTCGTTCAAACTCCGTAAGTTGCTTGAATTTCTTATTCTTCCGTCGTGGAGGCATACTCAGGTCTCACTAAACGTTTGCCACTAACAAATAATCATAGACTATTTTCAACGTCCCGCTACAGCACTTTATTTATACGCTTTCAGCATCAATTCAGAGGGCGCTGCGCGCGCCACGCACGCGCGATGGCTCTGAAACTTTATTAATTTGCATAATATCCTATAATTGACATTTGCTGCGAATTTCATTTGATTCTGATGATTCCTTCATGGTGTTGCATTTTCTACAAACAGCAGTTTATAATAACTTTACGTAATTAACACATTATTTCCGTTCATAAACATAGTTCAAAAAAACTTTCTTGGCCATTATATTAAAAAAATACCATTTTAAACTTATAAAAATATTTTACTAGTTGGCAAAAATGACACTTAAATACTTTATTTTAAAAAGTTCAGTTTTAACTTTAATTATTAAGAAAAATAAAGCATATATCGACACTTTTTTATCTTCATATTCTTTTATAACAATAAGTTGAGTTAAATTTAGAGTCCCTGATTTTAAAATATGCCATTAATAGCAATTTGTTCATACTTAATCATTAGGAAACATCAACCTTAAACGCTAATTACTGAAACAAAATAATAATTTAGGTTCAAAATGAAATTAGAAATTTTACATTTTTTATAGATATTTAAATTTAAGATGATATAATTTATAGATCTTTAAATTTAAGAGAATATAATTTTTAAAAAAATCATAAATATTTAGAATACCAACATTAAAAAATATGTTATGAAATTAGGAGAATTTGAACTATACACTATATATTTTATTTATACTTTTTACTTACGTTTTAATTTTCTTTGACTTTATCCATTTTTTAATTTTTTTCATCTGCATTTCTTTTTGAAGTAACGAGGTGGTTTCTATTTAGGTAACGAATTTTTATAAAAGTTCTTAACGAGAGAAAAAACGTATTGCTGTTTTATATTAACAGTGTCATTTCGGAATCCATTCTTTAAATAGTTGTTCATTTACTTTAGGGAACACGCGGAAAATCATATTTTTTCCTTTTGTTTTTCTATCAAAATTTTTGCAAGTTGCAATCGCGCAAACTGGCATTTCGTTAATAGTTTTAAATTTTTGTAAATTCACTGCAAAAACTGAGGAAAGTCATTATAGAAAATGACAAATGTCTTAGAATATGTCACAAAAAGAAATGCTCCAATATTAGTTTGAGCTAGTAAAGACGAACACTCTGTTCTTGAAGTAAAAGTTCGAGCTGTGCGCCAAAGTGACATCACTAGAGAAAATCGGAGGATTGGCGCGGCGAGAGTTTCTTCAAAGGAGTGAACCAGCCCTTCTATTCTCTTTAGCCCTGGATAAAATATGCCTCATTTTAATTTTAAAGTGGCTTGTATTAGATGTTTACTTCACAAGCTTGTACCGTTGCTCAAAAATTAAATTATAAGACAAAAAATTTCGTCATCTTTTTTAATTTATACCTTAATCCTGTTTAGTGATGAATTTATCGCATTTGTTAATGAATTAGATGTTCAAGTCTTTTAATCAAATTCTACAAAAAAGGTACATGATTTTTGTTTAAATCAAAATGAAGTAAGAAATTTAATTCGTAGATCAAACGCGTACATTCTGAAAATTAAACAAATAAGTTTAGATTGAACAAATATTTAAATTAATAGATATTAAATTCATATTTAAGTCAATTGCTTTACTATTCCACCTTTTCAAAAATATTTAGAGGAGTATGGGAAAAAATTGGAGATTCTGTCATTTCCATGTCTGTATGTTCCTTCGAAGTTTATTTATGCAATTTTTCCTTTGGCACTTTTGAATTCTAAATTCTTGGAACGAACAACTTGCATATGTGCATGTGTAGTTTTAAGTACTAGATAAGTTTATCATTATAAGTTTAGTTTTTAAGCAAAATTTACCCTGACGTCATTTTGGCTTTTGTTCCATATTGTTTTGCATTCAAATAACTAAGTTTCATTTGACATTCTGGTTATCAAAATTATGTGTTCAGTAGTTATTTATGCTACTGTATTTATTTTGTTATTTTTATTTACATTGTTATTTGAATGTGGCAGAATTCATAGATCTACCCTGTAAGAATATATTTACATGGAATGTACGGAATTGACGATTCTTTTACTCCTCGGGGGGCTGTTCATGTTCTGGCTACTTATAAATGTGTCTGACAGCCCTCTTGGGGAACTATTTTGATAGCTAAACACTAACACTAAAATGACAACTGCTCTGTAAGACCCAGCGACTACTTCTTCCATAGGTAACCATTGCGTTTCAAATGTGGTGATAAAAAAAAAGAGAAGAATTAGTACACATCTGATTAACTTTGTGTGTATGACAAAACTTCAAAAGTGGTTGACATTACAGATGCTCATGATATAGAACAAAATTGACCTTTTCTACATCATCAAGTATTGTTCCTAGTGTTTAAGCAGTTAGAATAACGTAACCTCGCCTCCTCGTTTGGCGTTCCCCGGGCAACATTGTGATGCAATAAAGGGATTAAAAGCAAAGATTATTTTGTATCACAATGGCTAAGAGGTTATATGAAAAAGTGGAAGTTTGATAAATTTAGTATTATTAAAATAATCAAAGAACCTGATAAATAAAAAATTTTGTTGTAGCTGAAGCATTTTCAATAGAGTCATCACCATTTTAGAGTTACGTTTCTTCGTTTCCCCATGCCATCTATATGTAAGTAAAATTAGCAGATTGGCTGACTTTAACTGAAAAGACTGCTAAATATCTTTAAATTGTTAGAGTAGCCATTAAAATGTATTAAATCTGTTTACTGAAAAAGGTATCGGAAATGTATTGAAGAAAAAAGCACTATTAACATTAAACAAAATACTAAAACAATTAACAAAACAAAACACTAAACAAAACACTGAAATTAACACTAAACAACTGGTGATTATTTGAACTGGCATGAATTAAATATTAAGAATTTTTATTTATGAAGCATCTAATTGCACTAATAACAGTCTTAATTTTATGTGCTAAATGATTAAATTTGTTAGCCAATTCCTATTTCAAATGAGCTGGTGGTTATTATGTAGTGCCAATAAAATTTGTATTCGTTTGACTCCAGTTTTCCTCCTTTTCAGTATTTGCGGGAATTTTTTTTTTTTTTTTCCTTAAGGCCATTAGATTAATTTTATCAGAAGGATTCCTCTTATATGAGGTGCTTATGAATGAAATTATTGGTAAAAAAAAAATTGTTAATTACATCAGTGCATTTTAATGTTTTTTTTCCTCTTAATAAACTTATTTGAGACACAAGGTCAATGTATTCTTGTTGGCTTTCGATTTAAAACTGCTGAATTTTTGTCAATATTATTTTTCGCCATTTACGCTACACTGTGAAAAATAGCGAGCTATAATGCGTCAAACATTAGTATTCATTTGCTGGCTACATAAAGTGGTATTCAGTTTTACTATATATTGGTGCCTTCACTAGCTCCAAACAACGAGAGAAGGTTGCAGCAAAAATGGGTATTGTGAGAGAACCTAAAAGCAGCGAAAGGTTGCATAAAAAAAAGTGTCTTGTAACGAACTTAAAGGGGAGGAAAGTTGCGCCATAATTTGGTATTTTTGAAGGAAACTAAAAGCGAGAAATATTGCACCATTATTAGGTATTTTTAAAGTGCTAAAAAGCCGGGTAAGGTTGCACAATTATTAAGTATTTTTTAAGTGCCATAAAGCAGAGAAAGTTAGCATCATTATTACATATTTATAAAAAAAGAGAAAACAATTGAAATCAAATTTATAGTAATCAAATTATAATTTTATTATTTAAATCAATAAAAATTTTAAAAAAACTTTTAATTCTAGATAAGTTATGTAAGATATATATATATATATATATATATATATATATATACAGTAAAACTTGTGTAAGTTGAACACTTGTGGTGCATTGTCTTAGTGGTCAACTTATAGAGGGGGCGGTTGCCAGGTTTCACTGTATATATATATATATATATATATATGTGTATATATATATATATATAAATGTATATAAATATATATTATATAACACATCTAAAATAAAAATAGTTTTTTTTAATTTTTATAGATTTAAATAATTAAATTATAATTTGATTTATATGAATTTTATTTAAATTATCTTCTCCTTTTTTATAAATGTTTAATAATGATGCTAACTTTCTTTAACGCAGAATTAAACATCATTAACACAGAATTAAACATTCTAGAAACAGCTATTCTTAAGCCGGGGTAGTCTGGCTGATAGGATGTTGAACTCGTAACCATTAGAACCTGAGTTCGATCCCAGAAAGCTGCATAACTAGTGCAAATTAAATCTTCTGAGGTCATAAAGTCCTCCAAATTCCCATAACAAATCAAAACCTCTGGGGGTACTGAATTGAAGATAGATCGTTCTCTAGTTCAGGTCAAAATCTGCGATGCAAATTCTGCGATGGATGAAAGGTGTGTGAATGATTCTTCCCTGGGAAACGGGTTATGTGGCAAAATCGCATTCTTTGCCATAGATGGCACCACTGAAAAGTAGGAAGACTACCCTCTTCCCTAAAAATTCGTTGAGATTAGAAGAGTTGAACATTTGTAGTCGTAAGCCCAAAATTGGGTCAGCTGTTCAACGACGGATCAAATAAAACTAAAATGGCTGACATATACAACAACACTATTCCTTCATACTTGTCAAAACATGACGGTTGTCTCAATGTTTTGACTTTTTTTTAATTGTCGCTATAAGCTTGCTACCGCAAACAGACTTTAAGTTATAAATCTAAGAATTAAGAAATATAATCTCGACAATAATGTTTAGGTAATACTAACCACATGACGGATTTCTTACTCATATTTCACTAAATGCTTGAAAACGTGTAGCTACCATTATACTATTGTGTTGTCGTTGTGGCTTTTTAGACTTAAATATAAACTTTTCAAAGTAACCGTAGAATTGCTGTAAAGATAAAAAATTCCAAACAGATGTCTGCAACATTTGTTTGGAAGGACAGTAAGGAGGAAAAGAAACTTTTTAAAACTAAACGAAGAACATTTATTGATCTCTTAACATTACAGATCTCCACAAAAACTCAATTTAAACTGCAACAAACTATTAGTATTGTCTTTAAAAATAGTTTTGTAGAATTCTCCAGAACATTACAAGAAAAAAAGAAAAAGCAAGAGAGAGAGAGAAGTAAAAGAATAGATTGAAACCCGATTTCTACCAGACTTTCTGAGTCTAAATAAGCCATGACTCTGGGCACATGAAAAAAACCTAAAAGGACTTCCCTGAGTGAGTGGTTTGCCAAACGCCCTGAAGCGACGTGGAGGTAACGGGTTTGAATCCCGTCTTAACCTTATTGGTTTATTGGAATTACATAAATTTCTAGGCTTGTGTGCTCAATTAAGGCTTATAAACTTTGTCAAATCGAAGGACAAATAGCACAATACACAGAAAGGTAGCACGAAGATACATCCAGGGTATAAGTGAGATTCGAACCTGCTACCTTCACACTTCCTACAGCGTTAAGCGGGAGATACCACTTAGCCAGGGAGGCCCCGAGATGAACGATTCCGTAAGTAAACAAGCAAGCTCAAAAAGAAAATAATACAGAAATACTCGAATCCATCATCTTTTGATCGGCACTCAAACTTACAATCACTCGCATACTACACGAAAAAGAGAAATATAAATAATTAAAACTAAAACTATTTTATGATTTGGTCGGACGTGCATTTTCTTTTAAGATGTTTGGCCGGGATAGCCCGGCTGGAAAGGCGTTGGGCTCATGTCCTAGAGGTCATGAGTTCGATCCCCGGCGGCAAATAGCTCCCCGTGTACAAGATGATCACCGGTGCATTCTAAATCTGTCAGAGTCACTAAGTCTTCCAATTTCCCATAACAAATCAATACCTTTGGGGGTACTGAATCCGAGATTGATTGTGCTCTGGTTCGTGTCAAAATTACGATCTGCGGATGGATGATAGCGTGTGAATGTGTCCTCTCAGAAAAACGGGTTGTGACGTATGCATGTTGTCTGTGGATCATCCTCAAAGATGTTTCCAAGACCATTGCTAATAGCCCATTGCGCAGCTCTAGTGCGACGTAAAAAACGTACCTGTACCTGTGCTCATCACAAAGTTCGGCTGATAAGCCGTATCAAAGTCAGTTAAAGTTCATTGGTTTATTGATACAACATACATTTGCCGGCTTTTGTGCTCAATTAAGGTTTATAAACCTTTGTCAAGTAGAAGGACAGATAATACAATAATATGCATCCTGGGTTACGGCGGGTATCGAACCCGCCACCTCCACGCTTAACAGAGCGTTTGGCGGGCGATACCGCTCGGCCAGGGAGGCCCCCAGAAGTTATTATCTTAGCTATTTTGACCGTTTTCCTGTAACTTTAAAGTAACTTTTAAAGCTGAAGTAATCATAAAACAAAAATGGAAAATATTGCTTCATTTTAATAACACGTTTAGTATGTGCATCATTTTCATGGAATTCTTAGACTGGGTAAGTTTCAGCATTAAAAGATACAAATATACATTATTTATTTATTTATTTTAGGAAAACATTATCTCTGCCGGTTAATTACTTGTAAAACATGTGTTTACTGAAATATGTTTTCTTGAAAAGTTGTGCTTGTACTTATCTTTATGCTATAAAAATACAAGATTCTTAACAAAATAATAAAAGAATGCAAACTTTAATTTTAAGATCTTAAATTTGAGTAATGAAAAAATTTAAAAACGTAAGTTTGGCGGAATTTTGTGAAAATTAACAATAAATGAATTAATGTAACAGAAGGTAATAAATAATTTATCGATGAATATCTTGATAAAATTGTATTATTTGATGATGATAATTTACTATATGGGGATTTGTTTTAGCAATTAAGTAGGATTTGTTTGTCACATAGGAATACTGCAAATACTGCACAATGTTATCTTCTCATTTTTTACAGCTAACCGTATATAATCTGTACTAGTTTCAATTATTTAAATAATCTTAAGTTGCAATTCTTAAAATTAGAATTATTTAGAAATAAGTATGGAACTCCGGTTTTTCTAAACTTCATTAGTCCCGTAGTGGGCAGATTGTAAAGACACGGTTCCCAGTAGAACACAGAAGTCAGACATCACTGGTTGCGGTCAGTAAGCGAGTGGGGGACCACTTTGATCAGCCTGCCTAGGAACCGAGAGTGCGCGGTATCGGCCCTCATTAAACTGTTCTACAGTGAAGTTCTTGACCTAGTCCGAAGGTCGTTGGGCAACCAAAGCAGGGGAACCATCCTCTCTGCAGAGGACAAAATTGCGATGGCATGTCTTCGGATCATCCTCTGTGGTGTTTCTCAGACAGTCGCCAATAGCCAATGCAGCTCTAAAGTGCCTACCTACTTAATCTTTATTAATATTGGAAATGATAAGATGGGAAACACAAATCTAGTTGACAATGGAAAATATTACCGAAAATAGAAAAAGGATAAAAAAATTTCGCATCGCAAAAAGATATTATTTTTTGCAATCCATTTGAAATTTAAAACAAAATTAAATGAAAAAAAAATTAATGAAATAAACAATAGGACACATTGTTTCTTATTACTTTATCTAGATAATATGAAATATTTTCAATAAAAACAAACAATATGTTATCCTTTTTTAAGGTTTATAGTTTATTTAAAATCGTAAGTCTACAGATATTATGATATTTTCACTCTCTCACAGATATAATATAATCCCTCTCACTGGCGTCACTTCTGTTTTCGACTATTATAATATTTTATAATGTGTAAGACCCATTCAATTTTATCTTTGACTGTTTTATGCAGTTTTACCTGAGCGATTTTTATGACTGTGAAATAACATTAGTAGTTTGAATCAATAGAATCTGATAAGATGAATCTAAATTTTTATTGAAGATATTTGTTCTCTTTTTTTTATTATTTTCTTTCAAAACCCTTCTTTTTTATTTTATACTTCATAGTGATCTGTTTCCTCACCGAAGTCATCAATTAAAGAGCAAGATATAAACCCTTATCTTCATCATACTGATTGAAAGACTTTAAACTTTATTTCCCCTAACTTATGAATAAATATCAGAGTGTCGAGAACAAAACAAAAACTTTCCATTGCCATTAATCGTTGGGAGCATGGCTATTAACTCATTCGTTAAATGGCGGCATTTTCCCATTTCCTCCTGTCAAAAACCACTGGGATAAAACTCGGATGGAAAAATCCTTCGCGCATGGAGATAGCTTAAATTGACCCTTGAGGATGAAGAAGAATCGGTCTAATACATTTGGCGACTTTATCTACCATTGTTCACACGTACAGAAGATTGTCCCTGGTGTTCTAATTCCAGCCATTTTTTTCCCCCAGATTCATCCAAAAAGAAATCTCTATGATGAACCCTTACCTGATATGCGATAATACTCGCCAAGAATTAAAAAGAATTAAAGCCAAAAAAAAAGTTGAAGAAGCTCTTTACAAACCTAGTTATAAATCACACTCGAATGTGTGATTACAGTTCTTTTTTAAAAAGGGTGGGGGGGGGAGTGTTTGAAACGCATTAGTACCGCTTGGAATATACTTACCTCTGAAGTTATAAACGAGCTTATTATTTTATATTTCGTAGCACCCAAGCCGTCATAAACATTAGCTTATCGATTCCTTAATGAGCGCCAAGAAGTGGACCACCTTTTAATGACTGGCGTCCATCATAACGTAGAAAACCCGTTGCTTCAGCATTGTCACAAAGACTATCCCGTTGGAGCTTATTAGTTCCAGGCTGCTGCCTTCTTCATTTACATGCTCGCCAAAAGTTGGCGATCTATTTATTAGAAGGGGTGGGATAGAGATCATGGGCATTGGGTGCAGCAGGGGTTGGGGATGCTGAAGAGCACCTCATTGGCATTGTTGTGGAACGGTGAGTTAACTGGGAAAAGGTACGCCGTTGCACTTGATGATTTAAAGGAGCGATGTTGTTCGCGCAGTTGAACAAAAAACCGTTATTGCCTTCTCGGTCTCCGTCGGAGGGATCTTCTAGAACAAATGCACCAGCTTATTTCGAGGTTTCGGAGAAAATCACATTAACTTGATGGGCTTCGAAACTAATCTAATTGATGGCGATAATTTTCAGGAATCACATGCATACAGATTCGTATCGGAAGAGGGTTTAATTACTTTTTGGTACATTGGTAACTTTATAAATCACTTTCTTTTCATAGGTCGCTCGCAATTAAAAATATCTGCATTTTAAATTTGCATTCAAAAATTATTTCTGGTGGTCTAATTTAATTTTTGACTGTTTTTGGTTAAATACGTTGTTTGGGGGTATATCTGTAATTAGTTGAAATACTGAAAATTGCAGAAATAGTAATATAGAAATAGTAATGCAGAATAGTAATGCAGAATCGTAGTATAGAAATAGTAGTATAGAAATAGTAGTAGAATAGTATGATGTAAAACTTGATGTTGAGGAAAATTTCGTTTTTACGAAAATTGTTTTTTGGTAAAGATAAAAAGAGTTTACATTTTTGTTGATAAAGGCGTTGCTTCCAAGGAATTCCACCGAGAAAATGAAAGTTAAAATTTTATTAAATACGCAATGCACCACTAACTATTTTTAGAATTTTTCAGTAATTTTCTTTTTTTTTTTTTTTGCATTTTTTATTGCATTGTTAACATTAGTGAATTAAGTAATTTGGGTGATGCTATGTTGATAGCGGACTTGTAGAATAAGTAAGAACTAAAAGTAGCGAGGACAATTGTAACTAATCAGTTTAGTTTCTATTGTGCATTATGAGTACTTTATCTCAAATACTTATTTTAATGTTGCTTCAGAATATTTGAGCTGCTGCTAATGAAAATAAGAGCTATCACATGCCCAATTGCGAATTCCTATTTCATAAATAATTTGGACATCTATTCTGTATGATGCGTAGAGTCTAAAGTCGGGTCAAGCAACATTCTACTGTTTTTAATTTTCGATATTAAAAACTTAGTGTCTTACCGGAATGCTCCATTTTTCTCTTGGTGGTTCGGAATTCCAGTTCAAACTGAAAAAGATTGAACATTGTTGCATTGTTGGGAAGCATGGTGCGAAGATTGGTTGATTACTATCACTCTTTTCTTCTTCAGCCTAAAATGTGGCAGCGTTATACGTGTTTTCAGTATTGTTTTCAGAGTCTCACTAAACATCGTTGAAACCAGCGCGTTAATATGGTTCTAGTATAGCTTTAACATTCAAATCAAATAAAAATCACTAAAGTGTCTTAAACTACTGAAAATGAAGCAAACAAGTCTGAAAAATAATTAAGTTTTGTTTTTTTATTCGAGAGGATGATACGAGTGCAGTTTTAGTTTAATAGTGTTAAGTAATAATAAATTTAAAATTAATAGTGGTGATTGTTGGAGATCAGTGAAAGATCAGCAAACCTAGATGTCCGCGAAAAAGAGATACTAACCAGTTGATATCCCAATCAATATCTGCAAAAGAGAGAGAAAACTACCAGCGTTGTTTTATTTTATAACCGTCTTTAAAACAGCCAATCCAACAGCCAGTGTTCAACTCTGTAGCCTTGTCATTTTGAACCCAATCCAGAGGACAAGGGAACTCCTGGATCAAGTATGGTGGACTTCTTGATGGAACTAACCAACATTTGTGTTACATGAATGGGGAAAACCACCCACGGTTAATCCAACGGCAAGGAACCTCTAACCCATCAAAAACAGCGTGTTGCATATTAAGAGTAATTTAATAGGAAAACACTAACGGTGGCATATTTCTGGAATACATTTTAATACAGCCTGTTTTCCACTTCGATTTTCTAAACTGGGCCAAAACATTAGAATTTAGTCAATACAAAAGACCATTAACTGCGCTCTTACAACTAAATGAAAATAACTAACCTTTGATAGAAGAAGCGAGAATAGAAGAACTAAGGCACTTTTTAGACTTTGGATCTCACGAATTCCAAACTTGTACCTTTTCAAGCCCTCTAGGTTTTAAAAAGAACATAAAATAGGTAACCTAAAGCGCGATAAAAATACTTAGCATTTTAACTTTGTTTTACTTGTGGCAGAATTTATTAATATTATGAATGCTGCAGCTTCAAATTAGCAATTTTTTATTCTTTATTTGGTATGCAACAGTAGCGAACGTAGCAATTGAATCAAGAAAATTTTTTAGATTTTTCAATGAAAAGAAAATATTTTGCTGGTATTTTTCATACGACTGGGCAGGTTCACTCTGTCCTGTCAAAGTAATAGGAAGTAGTGAACAATACAATGAAATAAGTAAGAATGAGACAATGGTTAATCAAGAGGTTTCCAACTGAAAATGGAATTTTCCTATAAGATTTGAATCCGTGTCATAGTTTCAAAAATACATAAATATAAATAAAATAAATAACATTAAGGGATAGTCAGCAAAAAACAAAGTGGCTATTTTAAAGTGACCAGAAAGCACTTCAGATATCAATCCTATAGAAAATCAATGGGCTATCTGCAAACAAAGATTTGCAGAAGTGGATTACAAGGCAAAAATAACCTTATTATTGTTTCAAGTCAAGTATAGGAATGAATAAATTATCAAAAACTGTCAAAGTTTGATAAAAAAAATTTTTTTAAACAAATGAAATTAGTTCTGAAATCAAAAGGAGGATATCTTAAATTTTCATTCAGAACAAAATAAATTAACACATACAAAAATTGTTGTTTTCCAAAATATATATCATCGGTTCAATTAATATGCTCGCTGTTGTTACTAAAGAATACCTGAATTAAATTTGAGGCATGTTTTAGTCAGTCACTTAGTGCACAGCCCCTTAAAGTAAGAGATTCAGTTATTAGTAGATTGCATTTTCCACTGCCTTCCAGTGGACGATGGTAACGCAACGATAATATTCAACCACAAGGACCCTACCAGCTCCAAAAGTCATTTGATTATCAGAGCGATGTTTTACGATGATTTTTTCCCGGTCGCTTTAATTTTTTTTTTTTCGCTCGCTACCTTTTTCTTTTCCGAGGTTTTGTAATGGGTTGCGTATGTGCTATGTAATGTGCATGCCTCGCCGTGATAAGAACACGATGGTTTTAAAAGCATGGTCCCTGCGGTAGAAATGTTTGTTAGAAATGCTCCAATGAAACGAGAGATAAGATTGTTATAAGTTATGTTTTGTTGTAAGGACTCTTGGGATTGGCTAAGAAAACTTCAATTACAGAGCATCAAAGTCCATTGAAAAAAATTCCGAAAGGTGAAGAGGGAGTACTTATGATCGCTGTATTTTTTTGGGAGGTAATAAAACGTACCGGTAAAATATTTCACTTTACCTGTTGTATTTCATAGAGAGAGAGAGAGTTTAAAAAGGGTTTTTGGAGTTTAAGCGCTAACAACGAAGCATGGAAACTAGAAAGTAATTTTACTTTTATTTTTTTTTTTAATATTTAAAGCTGTCGTATTAAGGGAGAATTTATTGCTTGAATTCTAGTACCGGAAAATTGCCAAAATTAATTACTTTAATGAGAAGATCTGATTTCTTAACAGTGCAGAGAGTGGAATTTGTTGCTCTGATAAGTTATAACAAAGTTCATTATTGACATAAAAACAACTTTAATTTAAATTTTAAATTAAATTTCGAATTGAATTACTATTGTGTTTTTATTCAAACATTGAAATAAAGTGAAAGATAATTTGAACATTAATCTCACCTGACGGCTTGAGTTGGAATTATGCACTGCCAGAGTCGGGATGCGATTTCACGTAATGAAGACTAGATGGGTAATCAATTGCTCTTTCTTAAATCGTGTGATTCCAATGAAATGTATTATATCCCGGTGGTTTTAGATCTGTAAAGGTCCACAAAAGATTGGGTGGTTGAAAGGCGTGGTGCGGAGGAGTGACTATCATCTTCCCTCTGATATAAATAGTGGTAATACAGTCTTGCGAGAATGGCAATATTTAATAGACTATTTTCAATAGACTATTTAAGTAATATAAATGCGATGTAAATGATCAAATTATTTAAGTCCGAGTAGAATAATTTATGTCACTAAAGAGGAAAGTCTTTTAGAAGTTTTGGTCAAGTATAATTCCTACTTTTAAAATCCAAATATTTTCTTATCTGAAATTACATTCCTTGTGCGCTAATTTAATCTTAACTAAAATTAAAGAGTAAAAAATTGAAATTTTAAGGCATTTAAAAAAAGATGGTGAAACAAGACATTTTTTTTTTTTTTGGTTTCGCACGTAACTGGAGAAACTAAAATAATTTCGTAGTTAGATTAAATTTATTAATCGTGTCGCGTCCATTATCTATAGGGTAATTGTACGAAAAATCCGTTAAGGAAACCTCAGTTGAATTGCATAAATTTAAATACAGGGGCTGCTTTGGTATTCTACTAACTAGTGTCGTAAAAATTACAAGTGGTTTTAAATAAACATTTGAAGGAATACTGAATAATATAAAAATCGATATTTTAAAAAACGCAGAGGAAGATAGAGATATACGGTTATTTGCGTTCTGCTTGGGCACTAATTACTTTCTCGCGATATTTCAAATTAAGTTAAAAAATTTGCTAACAGATGGCGCTACCGTTTAAGAAAAACGATAAGCGATATATTTCAACTGTTCATATACTGAATCAACATGGAGGAGACAGAAGACAAAAATAAGAAAACGCCCGTGTAAATGTTTCACTAAGAATGATAATACATGACTTCATAGTCTTTTTTTTTTAATTAAATACGCCATATGCTGAGGGAATTTGTTAATTTTGATATTTAATATAAATTATAATTGATTTCCTAAACAGAATAGCAAACATTTCATTTCTTCCTCTTTTCATTTTCGTTGAGTTTTCAAGTGATCTATCATTTATGGGACATTCAGTGTTTTAAATGTCCAATATCACCATTCAGCATGATTAACGTAACTTTTTTCTCAGATTTAAAATTTTAAACACTGCATTTAAGAATTTAGTAAAATACCTTCTAGGCTCTACTCTCCCATAAAAGAGAGCAGAGCTTAGAACACATTATGCTATGAAATGTATTACTCTTTATGTATTACGTTACTCTTTACGTCAACACAGTCTGGATTAGTTAATTTTCTGAAGGAAGATTTCTTATCCATATAAAAGAAAGGTTAACTATTAATATTAAACATAATAATCAATTTATATTATAAAAATGATTAAATAAAATAAAAATATTAACCCTCAGCTATATAAATATTAAAATATCAAATATTTATCCTGAGCAAATTCAAACTTTTATTCGCAAGCTTTTCCGCTTTAAAAAAGAAATCTGTTGTGGCTGTTATTCGATGAAAGAGTAGTGCGCAGCAGGGGAATTTACGTATAATTTTAATCAGTGGTTTAATGTTTTGAGGACTAAATACTTAAATCGAACTGTGCTCCAGGCAAGGGGTAATCATCAGTTTTTTATTTTATCATCAGCGTTAAACGACCAACCAGATTTACAGCTACCACTGTTTAATTCCGTTTTGACTGCAACGCATAAGACTAAGCAACTCATGAATCAAGTCTTGAGGCAAACTCGCTTTCTCGGAAATCTTTTCAGGAAAAGGAATTCGCATCTATATTATACAAAAACAAAAACCTCCTTATGGAAATATTTAGCAATTTCATAGACAAGACAACAACAACAAAAATCTCTTACAGTTAGCTCTACCACTTAAAGAATTCTGACGTATAATCTATCAACCTTTGATTCACCGCTGAGACGACAGCAGTATACGAATCAACCAGCCACCACCAGGATTAAATACCGGGTCACCCTATGCTTTTTGGCTTTTGTTAGAAAACTTACGTAAGGATGCCTCGTATGCATTTAGTACTTCGAATACTTGATTGAATTCAAAACAAAATTTGAATTAATATGTTTTAAGAAGAATCGTGGTGGCTCAGAGGATAAAGCACTCTCCTCTTAATGAGGTGAACCAGGTTTGAATCTCAGAGATGGCTAGTCGATACGAATTCTGCACACAGCTTGCACCGACCACAGTGCTAACGTAAAACTCTCAATGGTAGAGGGATCATAGGTTAGTCTACTTGCCGCCAGAGTAACCGTGAAAAGTTTTTGTGGTTTTTCTCTTTAACTCACGCAAATGCAGATTAGTTTCATCAAAAAGTCCAAAGTCCTCCATGAAGGCGAATTTTTCGGAATACTTGATCCAGGAGTTCCTTTGTCTTCTGGATTTGGTTCAAAATTAAAAGGATACGGAGTTGAACATAGGTAAGTCATAAACTAAAAATTGGGTCAACCGTTAAAGGACTGCTATAAAAATTTAAAATTAGAAATAAAATGAAAATATATTTTAAGGGATAAAATACAACATTTTGTTTTATTCTAACAACGTCCAGAGATCAGCTGGTTCACCTTTTTAATTAAGTAGAATTTCGAGTATTTCGAAAATTAAATTCTTAGTTAAAAATCTAGATAATATGTAAGAATAAATTCATTATTAAGTGAAAGGGGATTTAATGTTCATGTTCATGTATGCTAGTTTTCTCTTAATGTTCGTGTAGTATCGTGGTGGAATTTTTAATAAAATATCAGCACAACACATGTTAACATTAAAAAAAAAAAAAAAAAAAAACGGATATGCTAATTATCTCAACGGCATTTTTGAGTAGTAGTAATCTGATGATCAGTTTTGGAGCTGCAATTTTGATGGATAATAAAAAAAAAGTAAAATTTTTGTTAAATTGAAACAGAGCACTTATTTGCTATTAGTTATACAAGCCAATGAATTTGATTTTGAAGGTTTTTTTTGCCAAAAGGCAACGAATATTAACTGTTAAAAATTTCCTTAAATTAAAAGAATACACAGATCTAAAAAGGAAACAATATATTACAGCAAAAAATAAATTCTTAAAAAATTATTTAGCCTAATTATTTACTTGCACTTCACAAAGATCGGATATACACACATGTGACCTGTGACGTCAGCGCCAGCCGATAGTTTATAAGCAAAATGGCGTGTTAAAGTTGAAGTTTCTCCACATAAGTTAGAATGCTAATTAACGTAAAGTTAATTAAATACAATGCTGTATGACACATTGAATTCCTTGAAATATAATTCTTTCTCGTCTATGTCTTTCACTTAACTTAGATGTATTATTTCTTCATGTATTTTGTCGTAATTATGATATATTTTTGTTTTTGATATCTTGCAACTTCGATGCATAATTAGTTTTTTTATGTTCAACGTGATTTCGGGCCCGTCTCTGTGTTAAGTAAGAAATAGTGAAAGAATTGAAATCTTTGTGAAAGAATATAGAATGTGTCACTTAAGAGAATTAATACTTGGTGGGCTTGGTTTACTCGAAATAAAAGGGAAAGAACAGTTGCTAACGTAAACGAATGCCACGTTTCAGCAACTAATCAGGATCGAGATACGTCATTTGCAGGTATCCCATAGCGCTGTTCGCGAACTAAAAGGTAGAATAACCAAGCAAATGAGTATTTACGTTAAAAAGTTAAAGTGAGTTTTTACATTCATAGGAGACATTTAAGTGGTAATTAAAATGAACTTTTGATTGCCAATCAGTTTTATTTAACTTTTTAAGCCTCTTCCTGTTAAAAATGGTTCGTTTATTAATATTTAGACTCAAGATTTACGACTTATTTGATTTAGACCTTAAATGTGAGTTCACAGAAATGCAATTTTACATTTAATGCATTTAGCAGATTTTGCTGCCCAATCTCTCAATATGAAAATTTTTGATTATTTTTGATTAAATTTTGATTTATGATACTTTTATTTGAAGGATAGTAGTTATAAAATTAAAAATTAGCGTTCAAAGAAATGTCAAAAATAATTATTATTAATATTTGCCCACAAAAAGTCATTTTTTACCAAAGTTGAAATAAGAAAAAAAATACGTTTCTCAGAATTACATATGAGCAATTCAAAGTAAAAGAATGGAAGATATCATAAGAAAAAAACGTATTGTAATAAATTTACAATTATTCACTGCACTGTTATTAAACCAAAAAAGTTAAAATGCTAATTTACACCTCTTCAGTGATCTGGAATTAGTTTGTTTCCTTATAAAATATTTGGATGAAAAAGTTGCATATTTAGCTGACATATTTTGCAAATTTAAATGTACTAACTCGCACAAGGCGCATCGCCCATTACAATGCGCATGATAAATTATTTCAAGATTCAGATCTAGTGCCTTGCTGCTAAGTATAATCGAATGTTGATTCTTTCAAAAAACTCAGCTAACTTTTTACAACTTTTTTCCTAAAAAGAGAAAAAGCTTATTCCAGATATCTCGGGATAGTTTGCAGAAAGCCATTTCTAAAGAGAATTTTCTCATTAGCCTCAGGTTTAGTATTACAAATAAGTATATTGAATTTAACTGTCGAATTAAAAAAAAAGAAAAAGAAACTCTTTGTACTAAAATTTCTTCTCGGTTTCTCTCTGTTCTCCCTGAGTCTCAGATTTTGTTTTTATCTGAGATATATCTGTTCTGTTTTCAGGTTCTGTTTTTATCTGAAGGATAAAAACAGTTTCTGTTTTGTCTAAAGGATCTGTTTTCTCTGTTTTTATCTGAAAGGTAAAAACGGAACCTGAAGATGGAACCTGTTAGATATTGATCTAGTGATCAGATGATCTTCATCAGGTGACCAGAAATAACCAATTAAAAGTTTTTTTATTTCTTTTGAAATTTAACGTATGCAACAGAACCAGTTTTTCAAAACTAATTTTGTGTTCATTTGTTTCTAAGCTATAATTTAAATATTATGAATGCTGGTACTGTCATATTTTATGATTAAATTTTCATTTTTTGTTATTTTTTTTATGTAATGAAAACAAATGTTTTACCAAATTTTCTTATTTTCATACCCAGTTGGTACCAATAACAATCATAAATTCCTCTCGAATTTTAGTAAGAAGTTCACTAAGAGAAAATAGTTGGATACCAATAGATATAGACCAATAAACAATTCATGGTAGCATAGTTTGTTTTTTGGAAAAGGGATATTTATGTATACATAATACGTGAGTTAAAAGAGGAAGAAAAATCTCAAGTTTGATTGGTATTTTATTTTCTTTTGCTTGAGTTACCAAAGAAAAACTAACTAATTAAAATAGAGTGTTATCTTTATATGGCTAGCAATGTATTGTTAAATGAAGCGAGAATTTCTGCTGAAATTAGGGTCATAAACTGGCAGAATACCCCTTCATCGGGAATGTTGTTCTTTCGATTTTGCTTGAAAGTAAACTCTGCAGTAGAGAGAGAAGAACGGGGGGTAGGGCTGTAACCAAAATGATCAGGTTTAAAAATATCGAGCAGTGCTGGAGGCTCGGGTTACAGCCATTTCGCCAATAAAAGACAGGCATTACCTTTGTTTTATGTGGACACCCACAAACTTCTCCTTGATTTATGCAAGCTGTTGAACGAGACCATGAATAATCGCCACCCTCAAATAAATCGTCAATCCCCCTTCCAGTAATAACCCTTTCCACCCCTACTCCAAAAACCCAATCGTAATGTTTGGTGTTGGTAAGTGCTAAAAGTAGATGGAAATTTACGATGTCCTCACCGATAGATGGCGGATGGTCTGAGTTTCGACCGTTCCAAGCGAACAGAGCTATAAATGTGATTTTACGATATTAATTAAATGTTTTATGTTTCTCGCACCGGGCTGCAGCGTCTGACTTTGCATTCGTTAATTGCTGCGGCTAATTATTCACCCTAAAACCGTGGGACTTCGGAAAATAGAACGTCGTCAGCATCTTCGCTTGTTAAATATATTATCACAGCTATAAAGGAAGAGCATACGGGACTAACAGATAATAAAAGTGAATGGAAAACGGAGTTAAAAGGAAAGGCCTAGAAAATCCCGCTTTTCTTTTAAGACCACGAGCCGCGGTAATGAAGGCCCCACAAACCCTTTTCCTTTTCCATTTTAGCCGGAGAATATTTATGTACATAATCAACGTCCAGGTATAATTAAAACTATAAAATATCGAATGAAAATATTTAAAGAGATATCATCCAAGAGGACTTTTCACCAGGCGTTACGATCGGAGGAATGCTGGGAATTTCCAACTAAAACGATCGATTAGTGACTTCTTAAGAACAAGGAAACAAAGTTTCAGGTGTCGTCATTTTATAAATATTCTCTTTGCTTTAAGGGGTTAAAACAGAAAAGCTTACTTTATCCCCCTCTTTCGTTAGAGAATGCGCTCTTAAGATTTTGTTTTCACTTGTAATTAGGCGAACTCGTAAATTATTTAGGTCTTTTCTTCGAGCTTCCAAATCTCGTTCGAAAGAACGATTAAAAGACAACCCTAAGACTCACGCCTTCCCTTAGAAATAAACTCCCTTTCATTAGTCAAGTTTTTAATTGGAAATTTGCTTAAATGGATATCGAGAGGAATTCCTGCGAATACCATTCATTTTTTACGAGTCTTCCTGGCTGTGTGTCCATCAATTTCTTCTTTCAAGCTAAACAACCTCCTTTCCCTCGTTGGCAAAGGGGAAGACAGATAAAAGGGGATTAGCCTGTTTCCTCCTTTACGAATTAGCCTTCCTTAAGTTAATTTCTCGGCCACTACCTCCTGCTGCACGTGCACTCGAGCATTAAGCGCGAATATTTTTGCGTTGGAACTCGTCGCCTAATCGCTTGAATTCGATGCCGCGATACATAAATCTTTATTTCTTTTACATATATGGTATACCGTAATTACAGTTGCTAAATCAATGTTGGAACACTGTTTATACTAAGGGATTCTTTAAGATCTGAATGTTTTTCAATTAAGACATAACTACCCAAAGGTATTTTTGATTAAAGTGGTTGTAATTTTTACTAACTTTGAAGCACTTAAATTTCTTAGAAACTTAAAGAAGAGTCTTTTTGCGTTACATCTTTACAACGATGCATATTTAAACAAGTAAAAGCAATATAAACTTATGGCTCATAATAATGTTTAACTAAGATGGTAAAGAAATAGAAAGGTATTAATTCCTACTCTTCATCATGTGCCCGTTTTTTTTTAGCATTACACAATATACTAGTCGTGAAAAGGATAAGACACCAACCTTCAAACCATTCGGGATTTTTTTCTCTCCGTTAGGTAACTTTGTCATTTTCTTAATAAATAAAACATTGGTTCCCAAACAATTTCTTTAAAAACACCGTACAGGAGGCAATTGTCTCTCAGCTGTTGTTGAAATTGTTTAATCTATTTTGGTTCAGAAAATTGTCATATTACAACGTGAAGAAATGTTTCTGTTTCGGGTTTTATATTAATGAACAATATGTGATCTTTGAAGCTGTCAAGCTAACAGTAGGAGGTTTTCGTAGTTTTCTTCTCCATGTAACAAAAATGCGAGTTAGTTAAATGAAAAAGTCTTCCACGAAGGCAAATTTACCCCTACACTTGATCCAGGAGTTCCCTTGTCCTCTAGATTGGGCTACGGAAATTAATATTAATAGTCGTAAACACAAAATTGGATTGGCTGTTTAACGACGATTATAAAACTTGAATTTGAAAATGTCAAATTTTCAAAGCTGAAAACAAAAGGTCAAAAAAAAAAAAAACTTAATGGAAATATGTATTAAAACATAAGGAACTAAATAAAACTAAAATCTTAGAAAATAGCTTAATATTTGCTGCAAAATAAAAAATCCTGTTATAAAAAAGGGCTATATTATTACCATACGGTGCTTTGGTAAAACTCGTCTTGACTTATGGTTCAGAAATATGAATTTTTATTACCTTGAAAATCAAAGAAATAAAAACCTTTTAACAGTCTTTGTTTTAAGAACTATCTCGGATGCGAAAAAAAAAAAAAAAAAAATGAAATCTGTAAAGGCAAGAGGATTATAAAATGTATTAATTTTTTTAAACTGAATAGAATAAGATGGGATAAGCATTTTCCATGAATGCAGAACAACTCACTCCTTTTTGTGGAAGAGATAAAGAAACGGCAGAGACCTAAAAAGAGACGAAAAAACTGTCTAGATGCCTTACTCACTAGAATCACATCAATTCCTGGAAAGAAGGCGAACTGTGGAGAAAACTTTTAAAGAAGGCCAGAGGTTTTAGAAATAATGTTAATAACGACGATTTCCTAAATAACAAGGTTAATTAGCCATTTAAACAAGAGTCGTAATAAAACATTCGATACACCTTAAACAAGGAGTCTAGTTTAGAGGTCGAGGAGTTTAATTACACTTACAGTCCTAACAGTTCCTTACTAAATTGTCCGTAACCATTTTTTGTGACTGTTAAAAAATGTATAGTATTATTTTTAAATACTCACTGGGAAATTAAAACTCACTAGTATTATTTTTTCGACAAATATTTTGTAAGTATTCTTTGCTTTTAAATTTTAATAATGCATGGTGACACATATTCGACGTTCCGTTACTTCAAAAGGGAGCTTTATTTTTATTTTCGAATCTGAATCAAAAGCAGTTTTTCGTAATGTCTAGAAGAAAAATTCTAAGTTTTAGTTACATTATTTATTCATTACTTTGTGAAGGGATTATGTATCGACAATGCCAACTTTAATCTACAAAAGGTAAAATCAAGTTATTAAGTGAGCATGTCTAATAGATTATTGAATAGATGTTTAATAATCGTAGTGGTAGTTACGCCACAATACCCCCCCCCCTCCACCAGAATTTTATCAGGGATGGGATACGATGAGGGGATTTCACTAGTTACCGTATTTGCAAAATCCCGGGAGAGCTGTATTATGTTCACCGGATTTTGAGCGACCGGATTTGAATGACTTTAGTTATTATTCAGTTAATTTCATATTATAATCTTAATATACAAATAAGGTTTTTATCCTTTTTTAACAATTTTCATGACATTCTTAAATTTTACGATTTTTTCCTACAGTTTTAAGAATGACAAATTTTCAAATGACTTTAGTTATTATTCAGCTAATTTCATATTATAATCTTAATATACGAAAAAGGTTTTTATCCTTTTTTAGCAATTTTCATGACATTCTTAAATTTTACGATTTTTTCCTACAGTTTTAAGAATGACAAATTTTCAAATGACTTTAGTTATTATTCAGTTAATTTCATATTATAATCTTAATATACAAATAAGGTTTTTTATCCTTTTTAAACAGTTTTCATGACATTCTTAAATTTTACGATTTTTTCCTACAGTTTTAAGAATGACAAATTTTCAAATGACTTTGGTTATTGTTCAGTTAATTGCATAATATAATCTTAACATACAAATAAGGTTTTTATCCTTTTTTAACAATTTTCATGACATTCTTAAATTTTACGATTTTTTCCTACAGTTTTAAGAATGACAAATTTTCAAATGACTTTAGTTATTATTCAGTTAATTGCATAATATAATCTTAACATACAAATAAGGTTTTTATCCTTTTTTAACAATTTTCATGACTTTCTTAAATTTTACGATTTTTTCCTACAGTTTTAAGAATGACAAATTTTCAAATGACTTTAGTTATTATTCAGTTGATTTCATATTATAATTTTATATACAAAATAAGTTTTGAAAAAAAAAATGCGATTTGATCCCGAAGGTTAATACATAATCGGGTAGATCATCTTGTTTTTTTTTTTTTTTTTATACTTTCGAAACACTTAATATGGATTGATTATCAAAATAACAAATGATCCTGATTGAAACGCAATCTGAAAAAATAATGAATTCGATAAAAAAATATTATTAAAATATTTTTTTTGTTACCGAATACATTATTTTTTATTTTTTGTTGCCTATTATAATTGAGCATAATGTTAGAAAACAAAATTCTTAACATAATCCTTAATATTCTTAAAATGTTACGTTAATAAAATATCTTCAACGAAATAATACACTGCAATAAATTTATTTTTATTAAATTGAAGACTTTTTTGAAAATGATTTTTGTTACTAGTAACATTATAAGTACTAGATTGCAAATCAAAGTAATATTCTTTAAACGAAATACAAGTAAAAAAGTAACTCTTTGAAAGGAATGAAGTACAAGCAAAAATTTTAATATTTAACGTAACAAAGTACAAGCAAAAGTTCTAATATTAATATTGTCAAAAAAAAAAAAGTATTAATATTTTTGTAAGAGAAACAAAGTACAAATAACAGTAATACTTATTCAAAGTAATGATGTTAACACTTTCTTGTCCGGTGACACCAACGTGTTGTCACGTGAAAACCAAACGTTAGCTGCCGGTGACAACAAGTTGGTGCCATACGCAAGCCATACACTAACAGCCGGGTGACAACACGTTGGTGCCATATCCAAGCCAAACGTTAGTGGCCGGTTAAAAATTACTTATAATGAAAAATACTAAACTAAAAGTAACTTAAATTTTGCTACCACTAGGTACCACACGCTGAGGTGGTTTTAACAAAAATAAACCACGGTAAACTTATCACTAAATATATGCGGACCGCATAGTGTTAAGAAAGTACCTACCTTTAAAAGAACGAAGTACAAGCATTACTACTAACCATCAATCATAATGGTTAACTTTAAGAGTCGCTTATAATACGGAATGAAAATTTGAATAAATTTGATTGCTAAATTGAATTGCTTTTTTATTGCCAATATTTATGCATACATTATAGGAAAGAAAAAAAATAATTTGAAAATAATGATCAGTTCATGCATTTCTATTGAACTGATAAATCAAATGGTACGAAATCTAAAAATTCACATGAGAAAACAGATTCAAATAGTATGATTCAGCTTTCCCATATGTCATCTATGGTTGTCATCAGGATAAAATTAATAAAAGTTATGTTCTATTTGTTTATGGATACATTTAATCAATTAAAGGTTCAAAAGTAAAAATATAGTAAATTCATTATAACAAACTAAAATGTGTCACTAAATGCACACTTCACTAAATGCTTCTGCTTGTTACGCTCGCCAACTCCCTAAACCACCGCTCTCACAGTTCCTTTTGAGTTGCTTTGCAATTAGAGTTAGCTTCGCTCGCCTCTATGATGATGGTCTAAGTTTGTCTGAATGATTGAACTCTTTTATTGTGAAATTCTAAAAATAGGGAACATACATGTCCTGTAAAACATTCGATTCAAATACATTTCTTTCAATTTACTTGCACTGCAAATCTGATGCATTTCTATGCATGCATTTCTATGCTTCATGCATTTCTATGCTATTACATGCATTTCTATGCTTCACTGATAGGATATTTGAAACAAAAAATTCAAAAGTTCTAACTGTCCTACAGCAATAATAATTATTATTCAGTTTATGCATTATTTGTGTGGAGTCGGGTGTCTCTACAGTTTAAAGTCCTTTATTCCAACACATAAACTTATACACGTAGTAAATAAATAAAAAAATATGTAATAATAATAATAATAAAAAACTCATGGCAGGTTGATTTTAATTGATACATCTCTCTCTACATTTATGCATTCATTACGGAGTATTATTAAAAATAAAATATAGCTCTACAATATTGAACATTATTAATAAACCTGCATAAACTCATATCATAATCAAATAAAAAATATAGCTCAGTTTGTTTGTTAAAGTGAATTGTTCGTTTTTAACGTTTCGTTTCGTTTTTAAAGTGAATTGTTCGTTTTTCTGCCTTTCAGCCGTTCATTACCCACGTGACATTAGAACTTCGTATTCAGAAATTTGTAAACGTGTGAGTTTAAGCATACATGCTTATGACTGCACATTATTTTATTATTTCAGCTCTCTGTTGTCAAAGCGGGAAAAAAACTTTTACTTTTTTAAAGTTTTTTATTTCGTGATCGCAACGAACTATAGGTGGCGTTGTTGTATGAGACGAATACCTGCGATTTCAATATGAACAGTCATTCAGTTACTGTGGAGACGTCTTTAATGTAGGGTGTAGCATTGTAACGTTCCTTCTTTATTGAGGCTTATTAAATTTAAAAAAGAAAAATGTTTGATATTCTTTTTTATGTTAACGAAAACAAAATTGTATCTTTTTTCTTAGAGAAGGAACATCCAAAACTCATCGGAAAAATATTTGTAAGTAAACAGGAAAATAAAATATGTATCTTCTTATTAGAGTTAAAACCTAATTCCTGAGAAATGGTTTTACTAAATTTAATGATGTAACATGAAAGGCATATTTAAACTTTATATTCCATAGTTTTAAGAATCATATTACTTCAAACATTAGAATATGCAAGAAGTATACATAAACACATAATATTATACCATTTAATTTTTAAAAAAAAAGTATTTTGACAACAATTTTTATCAAAAAATTAAAAACTAAAAAGTGTAAAATAAAGAATTCCTAGGATAAAAAAACGATTTTAAAAATTCCTCATATTGAAATAAAAACTTTCATATTGTTTCTTTTTTTTTATTCTTATAGTTCTTAATCAAACGTAAAAAATCATTTAGTAGAGAACTATCATCAAAAAAGAAAAAAAAAATTACATGCAAATTTTTTATTATAAAAATCATAACACTCGCCTGTTTTATAAATCCGCAGTATTCCAAATGAAATGTTTTTAATTTGAAAATTTTATTTTCAAATAATATATACATAGATTATCCCTTCATTACTTTTAGATAACATACCACACAGCAAAATTTTATAATTGTATGATCTCGATATGAATTTCAATACGTAACTTGAAAACAGAATAGCTGAATACTAGTAGAAATTATTCTGCCAAAACTAAAAAATACTTACCAAGAAAACGATAAAATTTTTTTAATAATCAGCACAAATGATACTATTTCAAGTAATTTGGATGATTCTTTATTGTTATTTTCCGAATTATATAGATACAGAAATATTATATAGTACTAGGAGGCTTCGCCCCCTGCTCGCTGGCGCTCACCAACCCCCGGAACTGCTGTCGTAGTTCATTTCGGATTGCTTCGCAATCCAATGCTCACTTTGCTCGCTCATTGGATACGTTCTTAACGTCTAGCTTTTGTATACTTTTTTGAATACTGAAGTTCCGAAAACTTTTCACTGTAGAAAATTCTAAACCTGTACATTTCAATATTAATTTGAAATTGCAATTATTAATTTGGGCATTTGGCGATACAACACTTATAGAATTGAAAGATTTGTTACGTCAATCGCTCAGGTATCATAATTTTGATTTATGTTGCTAAGTTAACTTTAGAAAAATGCTATGGCTGGCAACAGCATTTTTATTTTTTAAGTTGTTTATTTTTATTTTTGGCACAGCTGAATTGAACAACCTGATAATGCTCACTCTGGTTATTGTTTCCGTTTTTAAAAGCGCTATATGTTGAGGCACCTCAGCTAGATTTGGCATGTGACATTTTTAGATGCAATCATTGGTCGATTTTCTAACGTTGCCATTCGGGAAGTTGTAATGAGGCTTTTTTTTGGTGCCGTGTAAGAGAAATATATATATTCACCTTATCTGTTATTTTCGCTTGCAGACGTTATGGTCCGCATAAACTTCCGGAGCAACCGGAACTTATTTCTTTTCTAATGTTTTTATATAAGCTGATTCAATCATCGCTGATTAATATGAAAAATTCATTTTTGGGAAAAATACATAAAAGTTAAATAAAGGTTCTTTGAATACATAAAAAATACATGAAAGTTAAAAAAGAAATAAAGGTTTTTTGAAGTGTGTTTGTTTTTAAAGTCTCTAAATAACTCAATACGCAAACATTACCTGAATTATTACAGAATAAAGCTCTACACTATTTTTTTTTACATGGGCCATATTTGTTTCTACTCAGTGATGAAGCCAAGGGCCCATGTTATCTCTCTCCAGAAATTTAGAGTTTAAAAAAAATATAGAATCGCAACAAAAAGAAGTTTTCTGTATATATTTCTTAAAATTTTTCCAAAAATAATTTTTTTATCTAATATAGACAGTATTATTATTCTTTAAATTTCAAGATTTAATCAAGAGTAATTTAAAATAAAATTGGCACTTTCCCATAATGTAATGTAAAATTTAAGGTAATATCTAAATAGAGAAACATGACTTTTAACACTAAATAATTCAGATTCGTGTGTGCTATATTCGTGTGTGCTATATTTGACTAAAAAATAAAGTTACTTTAAAACAGAGGTGGTATTTTGTGTGGCACGCAAACTCAATTTGAATTTTAAAAAAAAATAGTTTTTTAAAAAAAATTTTAATATAAAAAAATTAGTTAAAATTGAAACAATACAGAAATCACTTTAGTGTTTGTTTCCTTGTAAGTTTTATCCTTATTATTTGTAAAATTGATTCAATAAAAAATAATTAAATAAATGTAATTTTCTGTTTATTATTTTCTTGCTCATTTAAATATATAAAAATGATGAGCAAAAAATTATGATAGGTTAAGTGTTAGCCATTGTTTGAATTTCACTAGAAACAATTAAATTTTTCAAGATTTTAAAGATAACATCTGTGATATTTGCTAATTTATAAACTTATTTGGTCTAGAAAAAAAAGTTATTGTACGTGTAACAATTCAATGAACAACGTTAATACGTTAGCACTTATTGAGTTGACATAAAATTTATATTAATAATTGCCATGTTCAGGATTTTTTACACTAAAAGTGGTGCACAAGATGCTCAGTGCTGACCACCCCTGCTTTAAACAATTAAACTTCCTAAAGAAAAATAAAATAAATGCATTTTAAGAAAATTTGATGAAGTAACATATCTCTTGTTTTTTTGTGGGAATTGAAGACATTGCTTTTATTTAAGAAAGAAAAAAAAAATATTTCCATTATGAAATTTAATTTTTTGAAGAAAATAAAATTTCTGTTACAAATTGACAATAAAGCCACATTTTGCTTTTTTTTTAATGTCATATCTAAAAGTTACAAGTTTTAAGCTGTGAAGTTTTATAGAATGCCATGAATATATCTTAACTTGATATTTAGCTGCTAGAGACCAGTGTCTTTTAAAATCTTAATTTCCAAACAACAAACGTTATCAAGATAAGAGAAAACGCCAACAATGTTTGGAAATCTAATGCAAAACATTATAATAAGAAGGCTTAGCGGAAGTTCGTACGGACCGGGTGAAGTTACTTCCGCGTAACTAGCTGTTTGTTTGTTTATTTAGAAAACGAGGTGAATAGATTCTATAAAGAAGAATATTCTATAACTATTACAGTCTGTACGTTCTGAATTCACACTTATTCATTGGAATGACGAAAGCAATGTTGACTTCACTTTAATAATGTAATGAATTGAAGACGGACAAAATTATTTTTACTGTAATACACACATCTGCAACAGCAAGCGATCATGAAATTGGAAGTTCATGTTGATATTATTTTGCAAGATCATCTCTAGTTAATATTTATAACAAAAATTTAACTATCCATAATTTTTATTTTTAAACATTACAGAATATTATATATTTTTTACATTTCCCTGACCAAAATTTCGTTTGGAATGCGATTTTTATTAAATTATGACCTAGTAAATGTAATTGCTAGAAAATCGTGTATCTATCTATATATTGCTGACTGAAAGTTAAAATTGTGCTTCAAAAAAAAAAATTTTTTTTTCTGCTGAACTGAATATAATTTTATTAATACACAGCTTTTTTAAAATTTGATTAAAGCCTAAGTAAAACTTAATTTTTTTTATCACAATTCTTCATGAAATGAAATGTTATGAAGATCCTTTGAACATTTTGAAAATAGCATTTATATATCGAAAATGAAATGAAAATGTTCATAAGAATCATAAAATTTCCATCATAAAACTATTAAAAAGCGTCGAATTCTTTTGGGAAAGAAGTTACAGCTATATAATTAAATCTATAACAAGCATTTAATTTTGTCCTTCATATTTTATTATTAGTTCAATTATAACATTATTTTGCAAAATCATCTCTAGATGGCAGCACACGTATAAAGCGAAACAAATTTTTCCAAAAAATCCGCTTTTGAGGAAGATAGTCCCTGGTGGAAGAAAGGAAAGAATGGGGAAAAAAGAAAATCAAGAAAAGAGTAAAATTATTTGCTTGATTTTGAAATAATAAAACTTTAATTCCGAAAATGGTTTTTTATGTTTAAAAATACACGTATAAATCAAGTAACACAATTTTTTTCTTGTTGAAAATTATTTCTATTATTTCAAAGTATTTCCTGATACTGCGTAATGTTAACATTATGCACCATTATCATATATAAAATCATCAATGTGGAAAGGAGATCATTAATTAGAGTCCCACTGATGTCAAATAAGCAGTGGTTTCATTTTGAGTTTATTTATTTATTTTTTTAAATATTTGCGTGTAACATAGCTGTGGATAATTTTGTTTCGCCTTCTATTAAAAGTTATTATATTAATAAATTATTATATTATATTATATTAAATTAAAAGTTTGTTATATATTTAACATGAGGACTTTTTAATTTCCTAATTCGTATTATTAATTATATATTTTTTATAAATGAATGTGAAAATGCCGTAGGGTTTTCACATTCACAGCGAATTCATATGAAATTACGTAGGTCAGTAATTTAATTAAAAATTGGAAATATGCGCTCGTTATTAACTACATGAATTTGACATTTACCAAATTCAAAGGTGGCATTATACATTTTACAATAAGATACTTAATATTATAACGATTAGCAATCAATTTCATTTATAAATAAAATAAAAATAAAATCATTGCACCACACTTGTTGCATGATTTTCTATGAACCATTTGAACTTAAAAAGTTAAAGCTTAATAATTTGCTGGTACTGAAAGAAAATCCTAATTACTAAAACTGTAACTGTTTCCAAAGTAGGAAGAACAGAGAATTCACATCAACTGTTATGGATGCATTGTCACCTATGAAGAAAAAATTATTTAAAAGGTTATTGAAACTTCCTTTTTAAACAAGGAACAAAAATTGTTACTCAATACATTTTACCTTCTCTTGATCTGATACTCCAGAGCCCTGGTTTCGAAAAGGCGTTCCATGGAACCTTAGGGTTCCGTGAAAGCGCCACAGGAGTTCGGAGAGTTAAGACACTTTTTCAAACTAGTAATTTCTAGTGAAATCTGTAATTATATTTATATCAACAAAAAATCTATAATTTATTGAATATTTCAGTTATTTTTGTGCAGTTATTTAAATGAAATGTGATTAAGATAACAGCGAAATTTAAGAAAAAAAAATCTCTAATTTATTGAATAAATTATGATATGGATATGCAGTCATGAAAGTTTTTTTCATCGTTGCATTAGTTTATGTCATTAGTTGCGTATACATTAGTTTTTTTCATCGAACTTCTCCATTTAAAATAACCAAATTTAAGAATATGTTTCTCTGCTAAACATTTCTTTCCCGAAAACTGTATTTCAGCTTATTTTTTATCAATCTCAGCCATTATGCATTTATCAAAAACAAATTCAGAACTAGACTAATGTCGCTCAATTACCACTGAATTCAGCTGCTTGACATTAAACCCAATTTTGAATTATTGAATATTTGCCTAACCAATAAAAAAACCTTATTCTCATCATCAAAAATTTTAAAAATTATTATTAATCTATCTATAGTAAGTAAATATTCACAATTTCAAATGAACTTTATTTTATTAAGCTGGTGTCGGGGTTCCGCCAAAAGAAGTTGGACCATACAAGGTTCCACAGCAGAAAAAATTGAGGGTCATTTCTGTAGAAGTGTTCTGTTGTAGAGTTTGAATTATAAGCTTTGAAGCAAAACAGAAAATTTCTTTTCTTCTAAATTCCAATACACTTTATTTACATAAGTAAGACATTCCTTAATGATTATCTCGGCGCTCGTCTTTGGCGAGAAAAGCCAGGCGTTAAAATTAACTTCCAGCTATAAATCAAAGACAGTCGCTGTGAGCAATCCATAAAACAGAACTCTAAACACCAAATGCTCAATCCAATCAATGCTTTCACGTGGCTGACAACAATGCCAAAGATGGCCCATCAAGAACGCCAACACCTAAACCAACTCTTTTTAAATCATCACCTCCAACGCCGCTGCTTAACCACCTTTAAAATTTACACTCTCTCCTTTTAAATGTGCTAATATATAATTGAAAACAATAAAATGGAACGGTCTTTATTTGGGTTGGGAGTAAGTGTGTCTTCCAGGGACGCAGGACGAATGCTATAAATACAGAATGCTGCTAGACGGAAATGGGTTTCGACATTAAAACAACGTTTTAACGACGTCAGAGGCCCTTTTCTCTAGAAAAGAAAAAGAGACAGTTACGAATGTAAAGAAGCATTGGGAAATATTCCAGATCGTAAAGAGACAATGTTAATGGAAAGGGCAAAGAGAGAGGGATGTATTTTATGGATGGTTTTTGAATGGGAAGAAAGGGATGGATTGAAGACATCAAATGTTTAATTTCCCGATCGGTTCCAGTTTAAGTTTTCTTTCATGCCCTCCTCCAGATGCTCATACGATCCGTATACCCTCTAATTTATTGATAGAAAAAAATTGATGACTCAAGTGAAAATGGTGAATCGGCAATAGATGCATGATATAAAATATTGTAAATTGATAGAAAAACTTCAAGAAAAATAAAGTATCCATACGAAATTTAACTTTCAATTAAAATTATCAACGTAAGAATTAATAAGACATTGTAAAAAAGCTTGAGCCTATTGCAGGATTATATTACGTGTGTGTCATTCTTTGAAACATTAGATGCTAAAACTCATGAAATGAAAGAATTTTTTAATCCATAGTTGTCATAGAAGGCGTTAAAGATAGCCATGAATTTGTCATACGAGTATACTTTCATTTTTTTCCCCTCCAAAACTAGTAAAAGGATTTATCATTCTCAAAGGTCACACCACCAGCCAACGATGGCCGAGCACTTAGCTCCATTTTTTAGGGTTCTTTTTCTTTTAAAAAGTCACTAAAGAAATGCCATGTAATATTACCCCAGTGAAAAGACGACGACATTGCCTGAGCTGGTATCTCTTTTTCCTAACATCCTCTCCAAAGTCAAAGAGAAGTCTCTCAGCAAGGATAGGTTTATCGGTCACGTAGTTGCGCATCTCCTCCAGTTGAATCTCACAGAATTAGAATTACTGACCGCACTTTTTCCTTGAAAACTTTATTTTGTTTGGTTGGTAGATGAGATAGGTAAGATAAGAGAATTAGTAGTGGATACGAGACCAATTGTGAATCGAATCATTAGGCATCTTAGTATCGACATTTAATTTTCAAATGGTGTCCATATATAGAATCCTGATTACTTGATCCATTTTGGTATTACACGTGGTTTAGAATTTCAAATTAGATCAAGCCTATAAATGTGTTAAAAAGAGTGTCAGAATTTCAACAAAAAAGTATGTTTACTTGACAATCAATTTTAATTAATTTGACATTCAATTTTCATTGGTTAAAATCAATATTTGTATGTTAGAAGTAAGGCTTGTAAGATGATTTTGTTTGTTGCAAAGTGAAGTAAAACATGATAACAAATACAAGAAAGTATTTTTAGTTTTTGGCCGTGTTTGCGGTGAATTCTTCAGTATTGTGTAAACTGTACCGGATTCATTGGCAATTTACTCGTCTGGTAAATTGCACGAGGGTTTTAAGAATACTGTACAATAATATAAATATTGAAAATAAATTTTTGGATTTAATTTCTGAATAAAATTTATATTTTTAAAATGTAATTTTTTACAGTTTTTCAAAATTGAAGTTCCAAATTAAAAAATAATTTACAATATCTGAACATAGCACTACTAAATATCCAAACTAAGACTAATACTCAAAATTATTCATAAAATAAATTATAATAACAAAAAAATGGTGACTCATCTTATTTGTTATAATTAAGAACAGACTTTTTCATTGTGAGAGAAATGGTTCAATCGTTACGCAATTTCTTTTCAAGTAACTACTTAACTGGAATCGAATTTCACTTTCACGCATATCTTTGCGAGAGATCCATCTGAGGTCCTATTGTCATTACGGTGGCAGTTATACGTTAAAGAATGACTCTGTCTTGAATACGGGGTCACACGTTCGAATGCAATGTATGTTACCACAAACATACGATTCAGGAAATTACTGCAAGACCGAAAAAATTCGTATATTCATCATGCCAGATTCCATTATCCTAGTATGCAAGGATCAGCAACTTATCATGCATGATCCCGCAAAACAAGTAAGGATCAGCTAGTAAAAGTGTTTTTTCTTAGGATTAAATTCAAGCACAGGCTTTTTATTTTGTTGTTAATCTATGTACTGTCACGTACTTATGAAGACATTAGATTTTGAGAGTTGAGTAAAAATTGAATGATTCAACTATTGATCAAATGTCTCAAAGAAATGAAGACTTTGAAATTGCAATGAATATGGATATGTTTTTATCGAATAGAAGTAATTCAATAATAATTTATACAAGTACTTAAAAAAGTTTAAAAATTTGGTATTTCTCGTGGTCAAAAAATGATTTTTTTTTCAAAACTGAGCTTTTACCATAACCTTTCGCCTACGGCGCTGGATACACCTGCTATTCTGGATCAACAGTTGTACCAGCCGGGTAAGCAAAAGGTTAATGTAGGGAGATAAAAACTAAATTTTAATACATTTTAAACATTTATTTTAGAATTAATATTTAACTAAATAACCACATTTGAGAATTAATCTCTGGTTCGTAATTGAATTTTCTTTTTACTTTTGTAAGTTTCTAACTTTTGTAATAATTTAAATTCGCTCTACTTTCTATTCTGTTTAAATCCGCTCAAATAAAAATGTAGACCCCCCCCCCAAAAAAAAACGCATTTTACATTCTAAAATATCCGTTTTATGCTAATACAAAAGAAAAAAAGACTCACCACGAAAAAAAATTAAATTAATTACAATACAATCAACGCATGCTTAGCAGACCATTTTCAGTTGTTAAAATCCATTCTCTCCCTTAAATTCCTTTAACATTTATATCGACTAAATCTGGATTTAAGAAACAATCCAAACAAATTGCGAGTCTCAACTTGCAGTTTCGGCTGATAGTTGTTGAACTCTTTGGTCCAGAAGACATTAGAATCAGCAACTGCAACTCATTTAACCCTTTAATCATGGGAAATGACTCAGAAAAGAAGACAAAACTGTGACTTCATTTGAATTTGTGGCTTCTCCCAAGAGAGAACCATTTCCTCCCTTTTATTGCAGATTCAGAACTGCTGGGCAGCCATTTACAGCTGTATCCAAATCGTCCTGTCCTGGATCCAGGATTGGGAATGAAAGGGATGGGGGTGATAATTATTTTGTTGGCCATGGTGAGGAAGGCCTTGACGACGATTTACGAAGCTCAAGACAGGCTCTAATGACGAAAGGCAAATCTTTATTACATGGAAGGAGGGCGAATACGATTGGGGTCGTTTATGGGTTTTGTTTCTTCTAAATCAACCCAATTGTTTGTGTTTATTGGAAAAAGGGACCAATCCCATAATAATTTTAACTATTCTATTATTTGTTTTAGAATATTTTTGCCATTATAACTAAAATAGAAATTCATTTATCTGTAGCTGGTTTAAAGACAGGAAAAAAATGATAAAAGGTTTAATTGCATATTGATCCATACTAGATGAATCTAAAACCAAGTTAGTTTGTTTTTTGCTCTCTATAACAGATCTAAAATTTAACTATTTTTGAATTTATTTTGAATTTTTTTTGATAGCAGTTTAGCGTTAGCAGAGGAATTATTTAAATGCAAGCACTTTTGAGAAATAACTCAAGGAATTATAATTTAATTTTCCTTAGAGATATTTTTTTCGGGGGGGGGGGGAAACCATGAAGTCTTGCAGGCATATTGAAAGTTATAAAACTCATGTTAATGATTTGAAACAACTTTTTATAAACAGTCAAATATGCTTTTTTTTAAAATTCATACTAGCTAAACAAATTGCAAAAATAAGTAATTAATTTTTAAATTAAAAGATCATAAACTTTTTGGATTTTTATTAAAAAAAAAATGGACGAAGAAAAAAAATTATTTACTAACTTAAGCAACATGCAATACTCAAACAAATTATCAAATTTTAACGTAATAGAGTAATTAGAAGCTGAGTAAACTTAAGAGAAATTTTAATCTCAAAAAACAGATTTAAAGGCATAACTTTGAATAAATAATTTTTAACAAAATATTCGAGCTTGAAGACGAGTGTAGTTTAGGAAATCGATGCGTTACTATCTATTTTCAGTGAATAGGTTGCAGTATTTTTAACTAACATTAGAAATTTTTCGAGTATCAACTTTTACTTGGAGTTAAATTGCTCAGAATTTGAAAGGTAATAACATATAATATTAAAAATATATATATAGATTATTTTGTCAGAAAACTATCTCGATACCCTCTAAAGGGTATTATGTATTTGATTCTTTTTTTCAATTTTGAAAATTATATACATTTTTCAGAATTATTTACATTTTTAAATTTTTGCCTCGAAATCTACAAACTTAAATAAGTTTCTTTGGTTAAGAATCTCTAGTAGACGCCAGATTAGGAGCTTTTTTTATTGTTTTTACTTTTTCATAAAATAGGGCTGTCAAAAATATTTTGTCTACAGAGTGCTACGTAAAGGCCTTTCTTAAAATATAATTTTAGAATCCTTTTCAAAAAACAAAAAAATTAATACACATTGGGGGTTTCAAATTTATATGCTACAAATTCCTTTTGAAATCTAACAAATCACAGTAAAAGAACGCCAACATAATAATAAAGAAGACTGGCTCTATTGTACGAGGAAACGGAAAGGAGTTAAAAGACTACCGGAAGCTCTTTCTAGCTTCAATTACCAATTAAACTTGCCTTGTTTATTACATATGCCATCCTTTACTGTTATTTGTTAGATTTCGTTATCGCTTTTCATTTTTACTCACTTATATATTAATTTGCGACCCCAATGTGATTGCTTTTCATTTCATGTTTTATAAAGATTCGAAAAATACACATTAAGGGCAGTCTTCATATTAAACTTCGAGATCCAAAGCTTAAATTTTCAATTTTCCAATAAAGTTTTATGAAAAGTATTTTTGTATAAAAGCACCTTTAATTTTAAGTTCCTTTACCCATAAATAATGTTAAGCAAGTTTAGAAAAAAAATTTGATTAATAATCTTCTTACGAAAAAAAATGTTCATCGTTGAAATAAAATATAATATTTTAAAGATTCGATCAATCTAATTTTTCAATGTTTTTGCTTTATGGTAAATTAAAAATTCATGTACAGATTATTAACTTGACCAAAAATGCCAACAATAGCCCACTTTATTTAACTTGAAATAAACTTACAATAAAAAAGTATTTTTACATAATTCCTATTTTTTAAAACTTTATTACATATTTTTTATGCGTAAAACAAATCTCTTTCCATTTGCAAAGACATGTTAATTGGCATGTCTTTGTAAATGGAATGGTTAATAGACATGTCCATTCGCAAAATCTTCGGTTTTGGATGCCTTAGTTTTTAAAACAATGTTAATGTCTAAAGTAAATGCTTTAATCATACAACTAAACTTATTCGTCTCGTCAACCCGTGTAAATATATTTCTCCTGCCTTCTAAGTCCAACTGCAGAGAAGAAAATTCTACAGAAAGTTTTGCAATGCAGATTTTCCTGAATTTAAGTAAAAGAATTAACATACTAATATAGAGAATTAATATATCGCTTAGTTTAAAGTCTACTTAAAAAAAGAAAAAAAAAATTATAGGTAATGTGTAATTTATTTTCTTTAACTTTATTTTGGGAAAAATTTAAAAAAAAAAAAAAAAAAAAAAAAATTGGAGTAAGAATGTAATAAAATATTCTATAAAAATTTTAAAGTGCATTATTTTTAAAGAATTCATTAAACTAAATAATTAAATTCGGTATAAGTTTCAGAATATGAATACTTTCCTACTATTAACTTCTAGCAGGGAAAACAGATCTATAAAGTATGCTTTAGTACCTTTCACATTTTAATTCTCAAATTTCATACAGAATGCATTAGTCATAATAAACATTAAATCACATATACATTATCTATACATATTTTATTTTATAGCCGTTGTTGAGCACCCGACCCAATTTTGAGTACACGACTTCTGATGTCCAACTCCGTAGCCTTGTAATTTTGAATCCACTCCAGAAGACAAGGGAACTCCTTGATCAAGTATTGGGAGAAATCTGCCATGGTGAAAGACTTTTTTAAATGGACCTAACCGCATTTGTGTTACATGTAAATCTCATGGTTATCCGATGGTAAGGGAATTCTAACCCATAATCCATCAGCTACTGAGGATATTGTACGTCAGTACTGTGGTCGGTGCGAGTCTGGTGCGGATATCGTTTCGACCAGCCATCGCTGACATTCGAACTCAAGTCACCTCATTTGGAAGGCGAGCGCTATATTCCCTTAACTACCACGGCTCCAATCTACACATATTAATGAAGTTTTTTTCAACATTGTTGTGACTTCGTAGAAGCTATTTATAAATGATAGTTTCGTTTTTTGTCTTTTTCATCTAGCGCTTTCTATGATGATAATAAGGGCGTAAAATTTTAATAAGAAAAAAGAATATTTTTTACAAATAAAACGCGACCCTCATGTAGTTTTTCATCATTTGAATAGTAGTTTAAAATTAATTATTTTCACTGTATTTTTAACAATTATTAAAATATTAAATTATTAAATTATTGATAATTAAATAAATGTTTTTCTTAGAACGGAAAAAATTTCCTTAAATTTGAAATTTCTTAAAAAGTTTAATTTTTTAATTAAGGCAAATACTGAAAAATTATTCAAATCATATCATTAATCTAAAGAGAGAAGATTATATTTTTGGAGAAAAAATTATGGGAAAACAGTCTTAAATAAAAAGGAATTTAATAAAAATTTAATACGCAGCTGACATTTATATCTCAGTTCAGTAAACATACAAAATAAATATATTTTAAAAACGTATAAAGTGTCCAAAAAAAATACGGACCATCCTGAATAACTTTTAATTTAATGATCGAACCATCACGTTCTAGGACTCTTAATGGTCTCAATGGTTTGAAATAAGTTATTAATTAGGTTATTAGTTATTAATGAGTTATTATAAGTTAATTAATTAGGGCTGACGATATTTTAAGTTACAAAATTAGACATAAAAACGTACTTAATATACGACTGACTTCTATGTTTGACTTCTTTAAAATTCGATTTCTAGGAACTAATCAACCGATTTCGCTTAAATTTTGTATTTTGAAATGTAAAATTGCATACTTTAAAATTAAGTAAAAAAAAATTTTTATACCTTACAATTCTAAATTTCTTCGACTATTATTTAATAAAACAATAAAAAATAATAAATATTTCCTAACATTTATTTTTGCATGGAATTACCTTTGAATAAACGGATTTTATAATTGTGTGCTAATATTTTTCAATGCGCTTAAAAAGCTCTGGAAATATGGCAGAATACGTAAAGAGAAAAATTAACATTAAGGGTTCTAAACATTGGATTGTTTTCCTGACCAAATTATGAGGAACATATTTCCCAGATTGCAGCTACCCTCTATATTTTTGGGTACTGAAATCCATTTCTGTTGGGAAAAAAAGTATGTTTATTCAGAGAAACTACCTTTTTGTGTCTGATTCCGTAATTAAAAATATCGTCTGCACTCACTAAAGAATTAGCACAATTGAACCTCGAACCATTAAGATTCGATCAAAGTCTTAGATTCAGTCATTAGATCAAAAGTAATTTAGAGTAGTCCGATTTTTCTTCCCCCTCCCCCCTTTTTTTTCACTGCACATTTAGATTTAAGTTCAAAAGCTCCAGCTAGGTTGTTACTTTTATAAGAAAATAAATTAGATGTTTTTTCTCGGGTGCTCCTTTTCCTCGTACACTGTAAAAAAAAAAAAAAACCGGATCAAATTATGGTTTGAAGTACCAGCGCTTAGGAAGCATCTTTCCTAAAATCCATTTTACGGTAAAATTCATTTTTGCCGTGAATTATTATACCGTAATTTTTACAGTAATAGTTATTTAATTAGAGTGGGTCAGTGATTTCACGGCAATATTACTGCAAAATTTACGGCATATCACATTTTTTGCTTCGTGTCGTTCCAGTAAAAACTAATTCTACGGCAAAAAGTACCGGTTTCCTGAATGCTGGAATACTATCTACTGTATTTTGATCCAGAATTTCTTACTGTGTACTTGATTCTTTTCATTAACTTGATTCTTTAGATATTGAAAAATAAATATATGGCAATA